>OX422208.1:664348784-666748784 GCA_949130495.1 Sambucus nigra | reverse complement strand
TGAGCCAAAACATGTTAAAAAGGTAATCCTAAACTCGCCTAATAGCTGGACGATGAAGAAATACATGTTTAATAGATTCAATATCTTTCTGACAGAATCGACATCAAGAAGAAAAATAAATTCCCACTGCTTATATATTTCATCAAGAGTAATGGGAGAATTTAATGCTCCCCAGAAGGAAATAGACATCTTAGATGGAATGTAATCGGAGAAAATTTATTTAAACACAATGGAAGATGAATAATTCTTTTTCACTAAAGAAACTACTGATTTGAATGAAAAATTACCTGAGTTGGTAGATTTCCATATAATAGAGGCCTTATCTTCCAGAAAATTCTCAAGAAACAAGTCTCTAGTTTAAACCATCCACTTCCAACTTGAGAACCAGTAGAGGAGTAAAGATTTTTGTATTTAATTTTCATGAATTAGACTATAATGATTGGTTTCAATTCCCCTTCCACCAAAACCTAAGAGAGACTGCATTAGATGCATCAAACAGATTCTAAAGATCCAAACCATTTTTTTCCTTAAAACTTCAAATCATCTTTTAATTGATCCATTGATACTTAAGACTAGAATTCTCATTACCTCACCAAAAAAATTTAGCAAACAAGCTTTGGATATAATTAATAACTACTTTAGGAGGTTTTAAAGTAGCTAAGATATTCATAGTAATAGAGCATAAGATGTGCTTAATTAAAATCAATTCCCCTCGAGAATAAAGTAATTTGTTCTTCCACTGATGAGGCTTAAGCCTAATTTTTTGAATAAGAGGATAATAATGAGACATATTCATTCTACCAATGAAAATAGGACACACCAAATAAGAAATATGATTATCTTCATTTTAGAGACTAATAACAGAACATATCTCATTTTTCCTTCTACTAGAGATAGATTCATTAGTGGTGAAACACAATTTACAAAAGTTAATCCTCAGACCAATACCTTATTTATAAATCGTCAGAAAAGTAATCAAGTTCTTAGAAATTTTATTAGTTACATTGGAGTAAATAATGAAAGCATCAACATAGCTCAAACTAGAAATTAATAGGCTTCCACTGTGAAGGTTAACAAAATTAACAGAAGAAATCTTCATTTGATATTCAATACCTTTGGATAGAATCTCAGTAGACAAAATAAACATCCAGGGAGATATATGCCCGTAGTGTCCTTGAAATAAACATGAGGTTACCCATGAACTAATATAGAAAACCATTTATTAGATAAAACATCAAAATGAGATCAATAAAATATTCTCCAAAGCCATGTTTACTCAATACTTTAAACATCATTAACCACTCAACTTTATCATAAGATTTAGCCATATCAAGTTTAAAGACTATATTAGAGTTTAATGTCTTCTTCCCCAAAATATGAAACATTTCCTTGACTAGAAAAATATTATCCAAGATACTTCTATGTTTAATACATCCACTTTGAGAAGGAAAAATCACGAAATTAAATAAGTTAGCCTACCAATAATAATTTTAGAGATCACTTTGTAACAAAAGTTACATGGGCTTATTGGCCTAAAATGAGAACACATTATGGGATTAATGCGTTTAGGGATAAGAGTGACCATAGTACTTGTACAACTTTTAGGCAGTTCGTCTCCTAAGAAAAAGGATTAGACAACCATCACAAAATCAACTTTGATGATTTTTGTGACACCCCGACTAATTAAATACCGGGTAGCTACTCCTTTATTAAATCAATACAAAATGCCAAGTTGGTTCAGTTAATAGCATCACTGTCGAAAACATTTTAATGATTACTAACCACCTAGTATTTAAAAAGTAAGTTGCCAAATTTTAAGTTAAGTCTGATTAACATGCAATAAAAGAATAATGGAAGAACAACATGAATCCAATCACCATAACTAAGTAATGAAATAACCACAAATAGTAATAAGTCCGGAGGAAAACTCCTCACAACAATCCCACAACTGAAAATAATAAGACAAGTCTGAATCCTGAATAAATACAAACCAAGGTCTGAATAACTGAAATAAATGAAATGTCCCTAAAAGAAATGGGCGACATGCCCTACAACTGATAAATGCTGAATATAGAGTCAAGATAGATGAAGCGTCTACAAGCAAAGTCCTATAACTTCCACAAATAGCTACAGCTCGTCACCTGAATAGGGATCCTAAGCATGGTGTCCTTGTGGCTGGGCACCTAAAATGGATTTTACAAAAATAGATTTGAAAGCAAATGGGTCAGAGCCCGATAGTGGGGAGTATTTTAAAAACAGCAAGTGCTTTAATAACAATTAAAACAATAAATGCAAAATACATGTTAGGACGTGCTCTCACATGAAATACTCACCTCTCGTCTAACTGTGCACTCCTAACGTTCATGTACCCATTCTTATGTTTTCTCATAACTATCTAGTTCAAAAGAGTTTCTAACACTCCTACTCGATTCACGTTTTAATTCTAACTTTGACATTTAAAATAGATAGTTCTACTTTAAATCTCGGATTCCCAATTATTAACAAAGCCATTTTTTTTTATAACAGTCCCCTTTTATCTTTTCATAATGCTACCACAACTATATTCACAATTTCACATAGTAAATTCCTTTTCATTTAACCGTATATTTTCACATCATAAATATACAATACAATCACCCCGAGGCTAAGCTGCGGTGCACACATACTCTGCTATCCATCCCGGTACATCACGTACATAAGGATTACAAATTCCGAATCTCTCAGGAATTGTTGGAATAAACACCACACACATAAATGGAGGCGAACATAATTCAACATATCCATGGTCACGTACATACCTACGCTCCATAGTCAGCTGGCTTATTAACTCACAAATAAGTCCTTCTCTTGAACTATGTGCTCGAGGTACCAATCTAAATCCGGGCAACACAAGGATAAGAAGGCCCTAAGCGAACGTAACCTCCCGTGATAGCAAGTATGGTAGGTATGTCATACATATAAAAATCATATACTAAGCATTCACACATCTTAGATAATTCAATATTAATAAAGGTGTACTCTACATCCTTATACCATTATTCCAAATTTGTATATTTTACGTCTCCCGATAATATAAAAGTTAAACTGTAGACACGTCTCACGTCGTAGTTTCTTATATTAAAAACCTATCTAAAATAGATTATTAAGTTCCTATTATTCCCACGTATAACATCTTTATTCCTAAGGTCCTTACTTCTGCCCCAAACCTCATTTTATCCAATTATTCAAATTTACACTATTAACCCAAATAGTAACTCACTTATCGAATTTCATTAGTTTATAATAATTCCTCAAATTGAATTCTAATAAAGGTCCAAGTTTCATAATCATGCCTAATGGTCTTCCTTAAGTTTAAGGTATTCATAAGGTCTCCAATAATATTTTCCATGGGTTACCACCATTAAAATTTAAATAAGGAAAAACTTTACTCATTCTGGGAAGGTCGATCGATCGACCTTTACCTTCGATCGATCGATTGTGGTCGATCGATCGACTGAAGAACATTGATCGATCGAACGCACCAGGTATGGTTACGGACTGCTTCGTTTTGCAGTTTTCAAATCATCCCAAAACATACTTTTAATGCATGAAACTCTAATGTAACATTATAGCATCATCATACAACCATCCTACAACATTATTAACGTTCTAAAACCAATAATTCATCAACCTAGGGCTATATATGGATGAATCTTCATCAAGAACCCTAGTTTTCAAATTCTTTCAAGAACATTCATAAACCTCTTCTTAAATCCGTTTTTGAATCATCAAGGGTCATAATTTTGAATTCATAATTCGTCCAGATTGTTACTACATGCAGTCCCTAACATAATTCATAGTTTTTGACTTCCAATTCATGGGTCTATATCATCTTCCAAGATCAATTTCGATAATTCCTAAACATGGAAAAGCATAGCATTAAATCAATTGTAATTAAACCACTTGCCTCTAATATTTCTCTGGATTTGAGGTTGAATCTTGAAGGCTGAATTGTCTTCTCTCTCTCTCTGCAGAATTCTTCTCTTCCTCTCTCTCTCTACAAGTTCTTCTCAAGGTGTTAATGGAGGCGGGGTTGGTTTTTGCCAATCTTTATGGTTTATAACTTCTCCCGTAGCCCACTACCTAAATTGGGGTTGGAACATGGCTTAGTGGGTTAACACTAAGTCAGATTTTAACTCTAATTTTCGTGGGTTTTAATTACCCAATTTCTGAAATTACCAAAATGCCCTTATAAGTTACCGGTATGGCCCAATAATGCCCCGGGACCCAAACTTAACCCCCGGCTAGTGTTTTCTGAATATTTAGACCCTTCCGGATGCGTTGGCGCACTCAAAATGACCATACGGGTGATAAAAATAAAATTCACTTTTTAATTCAAATAATTAAATTCCTGACGCGACTGTCACGCGCGTCCCAATAAAATTTCCCAAATTGTCGTATTTCAATCTCGCGACAATTTCAATGTTTCCAATATTCATATATATCCATATATACACATTATAATCAAATACCAACACACATCTCGTTAGTATTTTATCCGGATTAATTCCCAATTAATTCACATTTAATTCAATAAATCCCATAATAGATATCCATAAAAATACGGGGTATTACAATTTTCTCAAATTTAAAGTAAAAGGTTCCTACAAACCTATCAGGACCGGGAGCATTGTCCTCATTCATAGAATAAATGGAATCCCATATTTCTTTATCTATAGAAATATCATCCATCATATGATTCATTAGAACAATGATCTTTTCTTCAATAAAATAAGTAAGATTATACTCCTTAGAAAAATTTTTAGTAGGCAAGAGTTTCTTGAAATGATTAACAAAAGTCTACCCATACTTACTGAGTCCACCACCTCATTTCCATCGTCATCTTAAATACTCTTTATAACCATAAGATCCCTCTTTTAATTCACCGTAGAGTGGAAGAATTAGTATTTTGATCACTGAGATTAAGACATTTGACATTAACTTTTTTATTCCAAAATATTTCCTCATTCTTAAGAGCATCCATAAGGTTAGACATAACTTCAAAAGGACTAGATCTGTTAAAATCAATAGGCAATTATTTAAACAAAAATTCTCTTTCTAGCACCAAGTCTTCCATATCTTTAACTGTTTGAGAAACATTTTTGGAGGAGTTTAAACTCCACTATTTGAGAACTTGCTTCAATTTGTGTAACTTAAAAAACAAGAACTCTTAAAGTTTTAAAACTAACTAGATCCTCCCAAGACAATTTAGTAACCTCCGAAAAACCTCTGTGTTGCACCAGATTTTTTAAAACTTAAACATTTTAGGAATCTAGTTCAAAATAGTTTTGACAAACACCCAAAAAGGGTAGTGGTGAGATAAGGTTTTATTCAAGTGAGATATAGAGGTTTGAGGGAACAATTTCTTCTATAAGGAGTTACATATCTCTCAATCAAGCCTTTCAAAATAGCCGCAGAACTAGTTCTACTATTCCACCAAGTATATTTTGATCCCACATATCCCATATAAAGGAAAGATCTTATATTATGACAGAATTAAAGTCTTCTACTGCAAGGGAGTCTACTTCATTACCACCACGTTTTTCATCAGCATGAGACATAATATTGAAATAACGTATTACAAAGTGAGGAAGATAGTCAAAATCATCTGATAATTGATCTAAAGAATCGCAAAGGTCCAACCTTTCCTCTTTAGAACACTAATGCATCAACCACATTAATCAATAGCTTAGCTTGAAGCCAAGGATGAGTTATTGTAATAGAAAGCAATTAATCATCATATTTGATAATGTCTAAGAAAACTCCAAATCTACATAGGATCCAAATATTATTGGATTTATTACTAAAGCCTTCACCACAGTTTAATTTGAATTTTAACTTATTAAACTAATTGAGATTAGAAATCGGTTCCATCAAAACAATAATAGGGATTTTATGAGTTTTCACAAAACTTTTGATTCTTGTAGTAGTAGCTTTATTAAAGGAAATTAAGCATTGAGAAATATTAGAGGAGGAAATTTTTTTCACCTTCACATTTCATTTGATAACACGTTTAAAAAGAGGGTCAACCATCATTTGAGTCTTTCTATGGTTTTTCCCAACAGTAATACACTCAGATTTAAGGTACAAAGGATCATGATACTTGGATTTAACTTTTCTTTGGTTTCTTTCCCTTTCTTTAATTTCTTACTAATTTTTAGAAAAATATTGTAAGTTCTTCCATAAGAGCATATCCAGGTTCTTGATCTTCTAAATTAGATAAAGAATACACATTTGGAAGGGATTTGTTATCATAGTCTGGTAGATCAGTTCCTGTAAGAGATAGCATGTAGTAATCTACCACCATAACATCTTTACAAATAATATCAACTCTCTTTATTTTCTCAATTTTTTTAGCAGTCTTGTTAGGAGCCACAAATTTTGAATCCACTTTATTGCTACCAACTTCGTTGAATAGAATTTGAGGGTCTTAAGTAGCTTTTCTATCCTCAGTATAATCCACAACATTTGGAATCACCTTTTCCTCAGGGTTATGGATTCAAAATTAGGTTTTTGGACAACTTTAGGGATAAATTTTAGTTTGAAAACTTTATTATCTTTATTAATGGAAGTCTTGGGATGTTTGATGAAACAACTTGACATAACATGACATTTTTTGAGGTAGTGAGAACAATATAGAGGGACATATTCATACATAATTTCTTGTCATAATCCTTTCACTCCTATATCAATCCAGAACCGATGAGGGGATTTAAGAATGATAACAAATCCTTGTCATACTAGTCCTATTAAGAGAAATCTTTGAACTATTGAGTTTAAGAGGCATTCCTATGACTCGGGCAATTGATAAAAATGAGGTTTTAGCAAAGAAATGGAGAAGAAGGTTTAGAAAAATAATCCATACTGGTCTAATACTACTTTCGGCATCGATTCTGAACTCCGAAGACCATTTTAAAGTGTACTTATTTTACAAAATCCAAAATATTTGAAAGTGGAATCCCTAATCAAGATCTCAACTAGATCTAAGTCTGAATATTTGAGTAAATTAAATTTAGAAAGGATTTTGTTGGTTTAGGGTTTGAAATCAACATAAAGTTTGAAAATAACTAACAAAAATAAGATTTATCGAAATAAGAAATCAAGACGAAGATCTATCTAAGTGAACTGTATCACATAGGCTTAATCTCAAGATTCTATGAAAAGAAACAAAGATTTAACCAACGCGATTAAGTTGGGAAAGAGATAAAAAACTATAGAGGATAAACTTCTCAAATCTCAAACTGATTTACTCTCAGAAAAGGTTTTCTGGTGAGATTTGAGTTGACTTAGGTTTAGGGTTTCATTTCTCACTCTAACGTTCTCTCTCTC
Organism: Sambucus nigra; assembly: GCA_949130495.1. Lineage (NCBI taxonomy): Eukaryota > Viridiplantae > Streptophyta > Magnoliopsida > Dipsacales > Adoxaceae > Sambucus > Sambucus nigra. The sequence goes on along the minus strand of OX422208.1, from coordinate 666,741,416 downwards.
TCTCTCTCTCTCTCTCTCTCTCTCTCTCTCTATAACTCTTTCTCTCTATCCATTTAACTCTTATTTTCTCTGTAGTTTGGATAAAGGGAAAAAGTCTAAAATGGCTGAGGCTTAGGTTGATTATATAGTGGGCGAGGAAGGATCCAGAATCTTAGAGGCAATCTAATGGATGGGATTAATTTTGACCGTTTGACTATCAATCGAATGGTTAAAATAAAGCGGTACAAATTGACAACGTTGATTCATAAAAAAGGATTCACTTGGATTAAGTCTAAACACATGCATATCGTTGATAACATTGACCCAAGGGTTCTCAAAGAAACACAAGTCTGTGAGAGGAAAGAGACACAAAATCCACCAATAATATATTAGTAGGTGTTGGAATAATATAGGCTGCAAAACGCGTACCAAATTAATTAAATTCTCACCCCTGAAGTCTCTAGCGCTTTAGGTTTCTACCCAAGACAACTTTAAGCCTTAAAAATAAATTGCACAACAGCCCCTAAGGTTTATATACAACCAAATTTAATTTCTAAAAATCATTTAAAACTCTTAGAAATAGAGAATGAGATAATGTATGTATGTCGTCCTAGTGTGTGGTGTTGGTATACTACCTTTAGGAACTTGTAGAGGAATCAAGTCTAAAGTCTGAGGTTCTTTGGTAAACAGGGGTTGGACTCAAATTTCGTCACTATTTCCAAACTAGATGAGCACCTATATAACATAGACTCAAGTAAGTCAAATATATAGGGTGCTTCAATCTCCAACTTTGGAAATATGAGACAAAAGCTCCTTTGAGTCAACGTGGACTCGTAGGGATACAAAAGAAATAAGAAAATCCTATTCCTATATAAAAAATTCTATCTACCCAATATCCTAGAAAGATAAAATTACATAACTCAACTAGATACAAACCAATACCCTAACAAAATTCTGTTGCAACTGAAGTTACTAACTCCGTTGAGAATTCACCAAAATGTCCACGAGGAATCAAATTTATCCCCTATTTTGTCTCAAATTGACGAAGGGCAAAGAAAACTAGAAGAAAAAATAATTCAAGGTTCTTCCATGATAATACCTTTGGAATTGCGTAAAGATTCAAATCGAAGAAAGTCTAAAGGTTTGGTAAATAGATCAGGTAATTGCAATTCAGTAGGAAGGTAATCTATTTATAACTCCTTAGATTCAACAAACTCACGTATGAAATGATATCTGACTTTAATATATATGGTACGAGAGTGCTGAATAAGATTTAAAAAAATATTAATCGCACTTTGATTGTCACAATAGAGATGTAACTTATCTTCAGTTATACCGTAATCTTTTAGCATGTGATTTATCCAAGGTAATTGAGAACACCAGCTTCCTGCTACAATATATTCGGATTCGTCAGTAGACACGAAAGTGCAGTTTTGTTTCTTACTACTCCATCCAACGAAGTTGTTACCAATGTAGTAACATGCTCCTGAAGTACTCTTACCATCATCGATGCAACCGGCCCAATCAGCATTGGGTAACTTAATATAATACTATAAGTGTATTTAGTGTACCAAAGTCCTAAATGTAGAGTTCCTTTAATGTATTTGATAATTCTTTTAAGGAACAATAGGCAACTCTCTTTAGGATTATTTTGATATCGGGCACATAAACAGACAAAGTACATGATGTCAAGACGGGAGGCAGTAAGATAAAGTAATCTTCCTATCATACTACGATACAAATTAGTATCAATAGATTTTCCATTCTCATCTTTGGAAAGTTTGAAAGGGGTACTCATAGGAGTCCTATCTTCTTTAGTAGTTTCTAGGCCAAACTTCTTAACAATCTCTAAAGCGTATTTAGATTGCAATAGAAATAATCCTTATGACTTTTGTTTAACTTGGAGTCCTAAGAAGAATTGTAACTCCCCCATGAGTGACATTTGAAATTCCTTGTGCATAATGTACGAGAAGGTCTTAACTTCTAAAGGGGAGGTGGATACAAAAATGATATCGTCAACATAAACTTGAGCAATAGTAATGTTGTTGGCAAAATGTTTGACAAATAAAGTTAGGCCATTCGGCCCTCTCTTAAATTCTTTGTCTAAAATAAAGGTGGATAGACGCTCATACCAAGATTTAGGAGCTTGTTTTAACCCATATAGAGCTTGTTTAAGACGATAAACATAATTTGGGTGATGAGGGTCAATAAAGCCTTTGGGTTGTTCTACATAAGTCTGCTTAGTTAAAATTCCGTTAAGGAAGGTTGACTTAACATCCATTTGATATAGTGTGAAATGAAAATGACAGGCTATGGCAAAAAGTAAGCGAACAGATTCAAGGCGAGTGACAGGAGAAAATTTTTCCTCGATATCTATTCCTTCAATCTGAGAGTAGCCCTCGAAAACTAATCTAGCTTTATTCTAAATAATCATCCCAGATTCATCAGTCTTATTTTTAAAAATCCAACATGTGCCAATAACCCTTTTATTTTCAGGCCTGGGTACAAGATACCAAACATCATGAATGAAAAATTAAAGAAGTTCCTCCTGCATAGAACTTATCTACAAAGTGTCATTTAAGGCTTCATTTATAGTTTTGGCTCAATAAGAGACACAAAACATGCAAAATGAGAAATGTTACGAAGTTGAGATCTTGTGTGAACATGCTCAGTAGGATTACCAACTAAACTATCTAAAGGATGATCTTTGGAACCCCAGTTAGGTACTTCAGGGGCCTCAGTTGTTAAAGATTCAACTATTTCTGGAGGGTCACAATTTAAAATGCTTTCGAACTTATCCTCAATAATTGGTTCTTTGGTCTTACTTTCTACATTGGTGTTACTTACAACCACACTAATGGATTCCATCATGGTTTTAGTACGAATATTGTAGACATGACAGGCTCTACTATTTTGAGAATATCCTAAAAAGATGGCGTTATCTCCTATGGTTTTGAATTTAGACAGATGTTCTCTGTCCCTACATACGTAATAGTTACTAAGAAAGGTTCTAAAGTATTTTAGGTTTGGTTTCTTCCCATACCAAAGATCATAGGATGTTTGTTTGGTATTTTTTCTTAAGTATACTCGATTGATTATAAACTAGGCAGTATAAATGGATTCTACCCAAAAGTATTTTGGTAGGTTTTTTGCATGAATCATCACACATACCATTTCTGGAAGAGTGCGATTTTTACGCTTAGCAATCCCATTTTGTTGAGGTGTCTTAGGAGCACTACATTCATGTTTGTAACCATTATAGTCACAATATTCAATGACGCCTGAATCTACAAATTCTCCTCCTCTATCACTACAAATTCTATCTACTTGGGTGTCCTTTTCATTTTCTATAAGAACTAAGATTTTTAAAAACTTACGAAAGGTTTCTAATTTATGTTTTAAGAAGGCAACCCAGTTAAATAGAGTGAAATCATCAACTAAAACAAGGATGTAACTATTTCTACAAAGACTAACGGTAAGAGAAGGACCCATTAGGTCCATATGGATAAGTTCTAGAGTTTTAGTGGATAGAACTTCTTTAAATTTCTTATGGGGAGCCTTGAAAATTTTCCCTTATTGACAAGGACCACAAGCAATGTTTGAAATTGGTTTAATCTTGGGAAAACCTCTAACTATCTCTTGCGAGCATAATTTGCCAAGATTATCGTAGTTAATGTGTCCCAACCTATTATGCCATATCCCATTGTCATCAATTCTTGCAATGTTACAAACCTCTATACTTGGATTGATTGTGTAACAATTATCTGGAGTATGGAGTCCTGTAATAATGCAATCACCTTTTTCATTTAAAATTTTGCAATTGTTCTTTGAAAAAGTGACAATATGGTTCGAGCCATAAAACTGTGATATACTTAGTGAATTATCTTTAAGTCCTTTTACCAAGAGAATATCCTCAAGAATGGGCAATCCTTCTTCATGGAGTGTTCCTTTACCAATGATCTGGCGTGATACACCATCTCCAAACAAGTCTTTTCCTCCGGAGAAGTTAGTTTTGTTTGAAAGTTTAGAATCATCCCCGATCATATGTTTGGAACATCCTGAGTCTAAATACCATCCAGTTGTAGTATGTTCATCTCTAAAAGCACTGGTCACTAAGTTGCATTTTAACTTGGGTAATAGATCATCTTTTCTAACCCAAATTGCTCTATTTTTCAATTTACGCTTATTAGCTCGTATTTGATCAAACTTGAGAGCTTCTGTCTTTTCTTTTAAAAAAATTGCACATATTTATTGTTGCTATAAACAATTGGAGCAATTGGTCTAGAATAGAATCTAGGATTCCTTCTTGTTGATGTTCTTTTAGTATTAGTCATTTTCCTTTTATTATGATAGTTAGAATTCTTGTCTGGTTGTCTAGGAAGGACATAATTGCTTCGACTTCTCCTAGAATAGTTGAAGTTATGGTAAAAAGGAGAGTTATAGACTGGATTACACAGACGTTAGGAATAGCAATCATCAAGGGAATGTCCATAGACATCGCAATAGGATCAGTAAAGATGGCCTATAGAATTCACAACCTTAGGGAAGGTATTATTAAAAGGTTTGTCTAGGTTTTGAGCTCTAGTCTTATTCCTAGGTGCCACAGGATGAAACGTCGAATCTGCTTGCCGAATAGGGGGCAAACATATTTAGTCTTTTGTTTAACATTATGCTTAGAGTTTCTTGATTCACCAATGTCTAACTTCAGTTGTTTTTTAACAAACTCATTTTTTAAACCTTAAAAATCTGGACAAGTTTTAATAGGCTTTTGCCACCAGACACAAACTTTATAGTTTTAACGTTTTTAATTTATATCTTAGAGTTGGGATAAAATCCTATCCAGTTCTATCATCAGAATTGGTTTTTCTTTTAGAAACACAATCTTCAAAACATTTAGAATTATTTTGAAATTTTGCAAACTTTTTGAAGACTGTGGATGTCTTTTCTTTTGTTTGTTCCAATTTTAATAACGTTCCTTTGTATTTCTTTTCCAGAATTTCATTAGAGTTAGACAACTCTTTCAGTTTTTGTTCAAAATTTTTTGTTTCATTCTCATGAGTTAGACATTGAGTAGTATACTCTTCAACATTTTGTTTGATCATCAGACTTAAAGTTTCTATCTTCTGGGTAAGATCCTTGTTTATATTTTCAAGCCTAGTGCTTTTCTTGAGAGTTTTTGTGTAGAGTGTGTGAATGTCAGGAAGGTCATCATTTTCAGAGTCGCTAAGTGTACAATGTGCATTATCCCCTAGCGGTTCATTTTTAGAACTCAAACACCCATTGCCATCAACAATAGAGTGTTCCCTTTGACTCACACACACGTCGTTTGAAGCATTATCAACATTCTTAAGAAATAAGGTAGATAAACCAATAGGCACAATATCAGTCATAGTATGATCAAATTCTTCATCATCATTGTAGATTATCTTAGCAAAGAATGACATACAAGGATCAAATATGTTATATGACTTTGATCATCATTTTCAGACTCACTTGAGTCATCCCAAGTCTTTCTTAAATGAGCCCTGTTATGTTTGTGAATTTTATTAAGTTAACAGTACAGTCACTAGCCATGTGGCCTAACTTTCCACATCTATAGCATTCAATATTTTTAAGTTCTTTCTCAGGTCTATTGTGATTGTCAGACATGTATTTGTCTTGCTTCTCTCATGATTCATGTTGTTATATTGATATGGATAAGTAGCTTTGCCTTGTCTTTTTGCTAATTTATTTTGAAAGTTCACAACTTTCTTAAACTGTTTAGACATTAAGGAAATCTGATTATCCAAAGTATCTAAATTACGGTCCTCATCAGATTCTAAGTCAATGTTAGGTATGCTAAATTCAGGTGTGGTCAACTTAGATGAAAAAAATAAGATTGGAGGCAAACTATCTCTTTTGGGACTGGGTTAATTGTTTCTTAAATTGTAATTCCATTTCCACAGTTCTCAATTTTCTACTGAGGAGTTCAAGTGTAAGATTTTGATCATCTATCTCCTCAATTACATATCTCTCATTATTAAATTTTTGTGGAAGCGATCTTAGTATTTTAGAGACAATTTCCTTTTTATCATTAACAGTCCCATTAGCATGCAATTTGGTCACAATGTCTGTCAGTCTAATATATGTCATCAAATGACTCAGTCTCAGTCATGATCAAGGAGTTATACTACTGAATTAACATTTCAGTTTTAGCAACTTTAACTCTGGTATCACCCTCATGTGCAGTCACTAGGGTGTCCCATGTTTCTTTAGAGGGAGAACAAATTGATATCCTCTTAAATTCGTGTTCATTAATAGAGATGAATATGGCATTTTCCCCTATATTTTTATTAAGTGAAACATGTTTCTCTTCTTTAGTTAATTCACTTAGTAAATTTATAATTCCTCATAGTACTTCCTTCAGCGGCTGGTTTAGTAGGAGAAGTGTAACCATTTTCAATAACTTCTAAGACATCATCTCCCAATGTCCCTTGGATGAATGCAACCATCCTTATTTCTAGTAAGGAAAGTTGGTTCCATCAAAGAGAGGGGTCCTGGACAGGTTACCTATTCTCTCAAATTTCTTGTTCATCATTTGTTTTAAGAAAACAATTTGAGAAACTCAAGATCTAAAGGATTTTTTGAAAAACTAATGCTCTGATACCAATTGAACAAAATGCCACTTAAGTCATTTAATTCAAGATTAAACTATCTAAATGGCTCCGAATAGTTTGTTGAAGAAACTCTTTTTTAAAACAAATTTTAAACTCAAGATGAGTAAAACAGTATGAACGAGAAATTTGAGAGAATAGGTTCACCAGTTTTGAAAAAAAAAACTTAAAGAAAATAGACCAACACAACCTTAAGAAAGGTATCAGAGGAAGAGGAAGTATACACACATAATTTTAACGTGATAAAACCGCACCCAATTGGGTAAACATCCATGGAGGTCTCTACAACTCAAAAGTAAAAAGTCCACTAAAATAGCGTAACAAGTTAAAAGCTACATAACAATCAAGACACACAATCAAACCTAAACTAAGTTACACATTTTTACCAACTCCTCTGGCATTTTATAACTTCTCCCAAGGTTCTTATATTGCTGATGTTATCCCAACTTTGTAACTCCACTACTTTTATCTTTACGTCGACTCTAAAGTCAAATATCTCAATACCAACCCTTTTCAGTTTAGTAGTGTGAAGGTGTATGTGGTGATGTGCTCTAAATCACATGCATGCAACTCACACACACTTAAGTACAAACGAAATGAGTAACAAATTACAAACATATCACTTAACATGTAAGATTTCTAAAATTAATCTAGTCAAAGTAATCAGACTTTCGATCTTTAAGATATCCGCAGATCAAGAGGGAATCTTGCTATAAAAACTAGCCAAGATCCTATGCACTTTCCTTATTTGAAAATATGTACTTCTTTCAAAAAATGGGAATATTTGAAAGTGAAATCCCCAATCAAGATCTCAACTAGATCTAAGTCTGAATATTTGAGTAAATTGAATTTAGAAAGGATTTTGTTGGTTTAGGGTTTGAAATCAACATAACAGTTTGAAAATAACCAACAAAAATAAGATTTCTCAAAATAAGAAATCATGACGAAGATCTATCTAAGTGAACTGTATCACAGAGGCTTAATAGCCAACGTTGATTGGTAAAAAAGGATTCACTTGGATTAAGTCTAAACACATGCAGATCGTTGATAACATTGATCCAAGAGTTCTTAAAGAAACACACGTCAGTGAGAGGAAAGAAGCACAAAATACACCAATAATATACCGGCAGGTGTTGGAATAATACAGGTTGCAAAACGCTTACCAAATTAATTAAATCCCACCCCTAAAGTCTCTAGCGCTTTCGATTTCTACACAAGAAAACTTTAAGCCATAAAAAGAAATTGCACAACAACTCTTAAGGCTTATATACAATCAAATTTAATTTCTAAATATCATTTAAAAATCTTTGAAATTATTTCACACATCCCATATTAGTAGAAAATTAATTTTAAGGGATTTAACTCACACACAACAAAATATAGCATGAGATAATGTATGTATGATGTCCTAGTGTGTCGTGTTGGTATATTACATTTAGGAACTTGTAGAGGAATCAAGTGTGAAGCCTGAGGTTCTTTGGTAAACAAGGGTTGGACTGAAATTTTTTCACTATTTCCAAACTAGATGAGCACCTATATAATATAGACTCAAGTAAGTCAAAGATATAGGGTGCTTCAAAAATGATAAGATTTAAAAACAATTATGGTGAGGCTTTAGATGTGAAAACCTAACATCATTTGGTTATGGCTAGACTTAACATCATTTTATATGGTGAATAGTTAAATATAAATCTCCCTCTCAACAGTACGAACTTATTTTGGAGTCTCATGTCCTAAACACATGTCATTAAAAACCCCAAGAGGTGGGAAAATTGAAAATCATTTTGTATGGTTAATAGTTATGGTGAGATTTAAACATCATTTTATAAAGTGAATATAACGACAAACACTACACTTGAGTGTATGATAAGGAGTGTATGATAACGAAAACAACAAAATGTATTGAAGAGAAAAAATCACGAAAAACACTCCAACAAGGGGGGTGTAAAGAATTAAGGTTTGTAATTATGAATTACACAAGTGGGATGAGAATAACAATTATAATAATGAAGAGGTAAACAGAAACCATCGGCGGTTACCTAAGAAGAAGAAATATTAAAACCCATGTCTTTGACACCATGCCCTCAGTAGCTGTATCATTAGGGACAATCGATCCTTGTGGAACTATGGTAATGGCATCTTGGTCGCCACTTTGTTCCTCCTCGTCAGCAATCTGGGTCGTCTCTTCCACAGCAGCCTCCGATTCCATTATCCCTACATTGTCGATCTCGACTTGGATCTCTTAAAGAGCAGTAATACTCTATACATCAATCAAACTCAAAGATTTAAGAACATCGTCTAGCTTATGGTATATAGATATGAGGTTAAAAAATTGGTTAACAACTTGTCTGCAAGTATTTCTAGGGAACTTGTCCAAGTATAGGACAGAATATCTGGAGAACTTCTTGATCTTCTTGATCTTCTTGAACTTGGCCACAGTTGACTTAGTGCCAACCCTCAAACCCACTTTTTCTTATCCCCCTGCTGATTTAGTTTCTCCTTGAGCTTTGTCAATTTCACTTTATGGTTCTCTTTCAAAATAGCGAGGCACTCCCTGTATCATTCTTTAATCTTATTCTTCTCATCCTCTTAGGCAGCTTTCTTGTCGGACAACTTCTTCTTCTTCTTCATATAAGGCAGCTTGGATAGTGCCTCTTGAGCTACCTTAACCTTTGGCTCAGTCTCCAACACCCATTGATCAAGGGGTTGGAGAGAAATAATAAACTACACTAAAAAAATTCAAGATGTAAAAGTTAAGATGAAGTAAGAAAAATATAAGACGAGACAACACTTTGCAAAATGTTTAAGTGGAAAATATTACCTAAATGTCCCTGTGGAGGGAAAGGCTTAGCACCCTACTACTTTTCTGAGGCTCAAAGTATCGTTTGTTTTAAGAGGAAATCACAGAGGCAATGAACTCATTGGCCTTAGTCTGACTCTCAAGAAGAGAGTCAGGGTTCAAAGCCAATTGAGCTAAGCGTACAGAGATTGCCACGCCATCTGATATGAGGATTCTAGGAGTAGGGGTCAGCTCGACAAAGCCAATTATTTTTCTACCGGGTAGCAACGTCTTTTTAAGCCCTTAGTTGAATTAGGGCTAGATTGCATTATTTTTTCATTGAGTCTATCAAATGGGTAGCCTTGTCTTGAAGCTTGGCTAAGATGTTGTCGGTCATGGGGGTTGCCATCTCCCAAATATGGTTCGGTGTGTTTACTGGATGGTCTACAAAATGTTAACTACGAGTATCGGATTTGATAAAATAAGACGTTAATAAAAGTTAGAAAATTTTAAAAATATCTTACTAAGGGACTCCAAAGAAAACCGAAGGATCTCGGTTGTGATCATCTCCTCAAAGAGAATCATACCATGGGTTCCCTTCAATTTGTCTATGTTCTTACTTTTTTTCATGCTCAGGTGTAGATCAACCTTGGTCGAGACTATGATTCAGTCCCACTTAAGGGACACCATGATCTCTCTGAGGCTCGACGACTTATTGTCGCTCAACTCCCACGAGTTTGAGATGAAGAAATATTGACACTTATGGTCATAGTTAGAAGTCTAGTTTACGCGTAAGATCTTACGATCTGGTCTGCGGGTTATAAAATTGTAGTATCAAGGATTAAACTCGGTCATGATAGTTGATTATCACACTCAAAAAAAATTTGGGGGTAAGTCTTCCTCATAATAGATATTTCATAGAATGGATGACCCCATGAGGATTCTCTAAGGATTAGGGTCCAGCTAAGTATGAGTAACACCGATAGCTAAGAGTACCCCCTGATGACTGAATTAAACTAAAGGTTAAAGTCGACCTTGAACATATTTTCATAGATGATGATCTCGTCTATATTTTTAAGGTCACAATCCCTCTCATCCTTAGCCATTACCCTTATGTCAATGGACGAGTTAATACCATACAAGTGACAGAAAAAATAATAAGATTAGTCTCACGGAAGTTACATGTGTAAGACAAGGCAACACATGTATCAATTTCAAAGGCCTCCCCATCCTCTTCATCATCAATAGCCAGAGATTTTTTGTGAGGATCACGGCCTTAAAACTCTTCCTTGGTCGTGGAAGTTAAAGCCTAAGGCATTTTGGGAGGTAGAGGAATATTATCTCCCATTTCATTCTCAGATATATCAGAAACCGAATGCTCACGATCCCCTATTGATGAGATGAGGTACTTGGGTGAGCTTAATTTCTCGATACGATAAAGTCTACTATCTCGTCCACTTCAGGATGAGACATTGTTACCCTCATGTCCTCTTCAAAAGAGTCAAAGCCAAAGTCTGCAGTGTCATTATGAAGGACCAAAAACTCAGAGGGATTGTAACCCATAGAAGACGACACAGTGTCACTACTGATTTTAATAGTACTCATATATCCAAGAGTAGTGTCGTATTGTGGTAAGTTGGTCAGACATAAGGAATCCTTCACAAATTCCAAAGGTATTGGGGTTAGTGGTATCTATGACCTCTGTTGATTAAGGTTATCCTCAGCCACTTACCTCTCTCGGCGGAAAAGATAGAGAAGGCGACTCAACTCTACCCAAGTCTAATACATTGTTTGGTACATTAACAAACTATTTTTTGAAGGGTTTCTAAAGCTAAAAGATCAAATTATGGAAAAATATGAGTTTTAGGATGAACACTAAAGTACTCGAAGCCCAATTTTCTGAAGCCTACACTGGAAAATTAATTGGTGAACTCTAAAATGACCCTAAACTTTGCTAAAAATCCCAAATTCTTAAAATACCACCATAAATCTAAACTCCTAGAACTATAACCAAATAACCACAACAAGATGGGATACAAACTAAAGAACTCTCGCTGAAAAAACCGTAAAAGGAAAAAAATGATCAAAAAATAATAGAAAAGAGTACAAGGGTGATCAAGAATACCTAAAAGAGAGGATGATGACATGAGGAAAATAAAAAGCACCATGGAAGACGATTGAAGGATGATCAAAGGTTAATGGGTATAGAGATAAAGTCACGAAGCATTTTTCTCTAGTTCTATTATGAGAGAAATGGAAAAAATGATATCCCACCTAAACCACATGAATCCAAATAAAATGAGTACAATGATTTGGCACAACTTTGAAGGTATGGAATGATGTTAAGGCTGCACGTATGTCCTCGACATGTCTGGGAAGTCAAATCAACTCTGACGCAACCAATGAGTGGTTGATAGTTAGATAACTTCTCATAAGTGGATGAGATCAATGCACATAGGGTGATATGACCTTTACATCTGAGCTGACCATTGTGTCCCCAAGGTAATAATGACAACTAATATACAGCTAGGACACCAAGGTCATGATCTATGAACTATACATTAGGACAACACGAGATAACACAAATATTCCTCTTATAGTTATAGGGGACTATATTTAAACCTCAGACTCCTACTGATGTCTGAGGCTAAAGTCTAGGGGTAATTGATATACATAAGTATCGTCTCATTGATATTACACCAAAGAAGAATGACCGCTATAGAATTATCATTCAGAAGATACCAATGCTCTCACCCATACCACATAAGTGGTCGCATCCCATAAATGTCTCATCCGACATAAGAATCATTTGGATGACATACAGATAACCTTCCAACCTCCCTAGTCTCGTCTCGTAACATAGAACAATCTCATCTACATCTACATCGGTGTCGACCTCATATAATACTATTTTTTTAGACAGTAACCTTAGTCTGAGATGGTTGCATTAGTCAGAGTTCTCAACTTACAACATTTAGCATAGTCCTCTATAATCTCGGCCCAACAGAGATCTCATACATTCGATACATTTTCTTATGCTTGGAAAGCATGAAAAGGACATTCTAGGAATTTCTACATAATAACGTTATTAAAGATCAAAAACCCATGTGGGAGAATATTATTCATGATAACTTTACTTTATGCATATATAACTGACACTCTCTCATTAGCCATGACCTCAGCTGGGCATGGGATGCAAGCTTTAGGTGACACTACACATCTCCAACCTATATAAGACATACTATGTCTTCTTCATTTGGACTAAATTCTAAAAATCCTATTGTTACTCTATCAAACTTTTATTACAAAGAGAAAGTTAATATGTATGTATTTTAAGTCGTTTGTGCCCATTTATAGTGAAAATGAGTTTCATAATCTTATATTGGACGTAGGCCAAGCCGAACCAATTAAACAACTGTGTTACTCTCTTTTCTCTCATATCTTCTAGTAAATAGCTTGAGTAATTATTACCTATTTACATTTGTACAATACCTAGACTGTGGGTGAATCCATTGCATGATATCAATATCATCACTTCTAACTCGCATAAAACTCTATATCGAAACAATGGATGTAGAGAAAAGGTCCTTTTGATTTCATTTCATCAATAGAGTATGTAACTAAAAGTTTTTCTTGAGATGTTTTATGTTCCAGGGGTGAGATATCTCGTATCCCTCCATGAATTTTTAATAATAACAATTTGGCCTTACTATCTTGGTCACTGTGCAGGGGCCTTCCTATTTAGGGATAAACTTTCCTTCTCTTTGGTTTTTGATGGCCATGGTGACCTCCCTTAGGACCAAATCACCCACTTTTAAATCTCTGTGGCTTACTTTCCTATTGAAGTAAGAGATGGGTTTCCCTAGTAGTACCTCTGATGGTGGTCCGGTATGCTTATAGAATGTTTGGCAGTTCCTCATCCCATAACCCTTTATCTTTCTCTAACTTTTTTCTCAACATGTTTTCTAGCATGAGGGTAGCCTACTAATAAGTAGTGGTTTCTGATCCCATAACCTGAGCTCAATTCCTGAAGTGTGGGTTGCCAAATTATTTCCCATTATTTGAGATGATGGATCTTGGCAAACCTAACCTACAGATGATGTTCTTCTATATAAAGTTCATATTTTTATTCTCGATAATGGCGTCCAAGGGTTTAGCCTGAGCAAATTTTGTGAAATATTCAATCACTTTAATAGGAAACTTATTCTCACCTTTGTTAAGAGGTAGTGGCCCTACCAAATCCACCCTCATTGATCAAAGGGCCACGGGATTAGCATTGGGTCCATCTTCTCAGCCTACTAATTTTGAATGACAGTGAACCTTTGACATATTTTACAGTGATCTAGTAAGTCTTTATCTTTATTACTCAAGGTGGTCCCGAAGTAGACTAAGGTCTTAGGGACAATACGAGAACCACTCACACCTTTGTGGATATATCTAAAGGAATAATCTAATTTCGGAGGACTCGGACATTGTTGAAGTGTTGAGCAGTACCCATTCTTAAATAGGATCCTATTCTTGAAATAGTATCAAGGTGCTAAGGACTTCATTCATCTGGATTGGAGTTCTTTGTTTAGTGGGCTCCGTCTTGAATCTATATCGTGATTGATATGGTCGAATATGAGTTATGATCCTCTTTTGGGATGTTAATTTGGAGCTGGGTAAAGATTGATTGTTTTAAGGTGAGTACTAAATGATTTGGGTCCAAGTCATCAAGGAGGCCACCCGTGCAAGATAGATAGCCTTATAATTCTCTCTCAAATGAACCCTTATGATACTTAATTGGTGGATACTTTAGATGATGTTCTCCCTGATTGCCAAGTATCCTTCCATTAAGTCGATTTTGGCCACATAGAGCTCAGTGACTTAATTGACCACTAGCCGAGAGTCACAAAAATTTTTAACCTATTTTTATTTTAAATGGGTCACCAATACTAGGATGGCCACTAAAGTTTCATACTCCACCTCATTATTGGAGGATTTGAATTGAAAATAAAGGGCAATAGAAATTTTACCTTTTTCTGGTATCAGATGGTGAAATCCATCTCCGCTACCTAAGCTGTTGGAGTATTTATTCATGACCAAAACCCATGTTAGTAAGTTGGGGTCTATCTCTTAGAATAATAGGAGCTTTGGGTTCCTTAGTGGTTAACACTTCTTATTCTAAGCCCTTGACAACTTCTCTACCTCGAGGTTACTTAACTCTACAATTAAATTGACTCAGGTTTGGCCCTTGATAATGCTCTGTGGTTGAAATTTGATAGTAAATTCGCCCAACTCCATAGACCACTTGACAAGCCTTCCTTAGGTGTTAATCTTATATAAGTCCTGTCTGGGGGGGGGGGGGAGTTGATCTATCATGACTATAGTTTTGTGCAACTGAAAGTAAGGCATTAGATGTCTGGCAGAGGTAATCGGGTAGAAGTGAAGATTCTCCATCCTTGGGTATTTGCTCTCAGCCCCCAGCAGAGATCCGTTAACATAATATACGAAGCATTAGACCCCATACTCTTTTCGAATCAAATATGAGCTAACTGTGGTAGAATAGTACACAATATATATGCACAATTCTTCCCTACTACTGGTTTGAGACAAGACATGCGAAGATAACAAGTACTTTTTCAGGTTCTCCAAAGACTCTTAAGGTTCTGTAGTCCACTGAAAATTATTCTTCAATATTTTAAAGAGAGGAAAACACTTATCAATGGGCTTGGAGACATAACAATTGAGGGAAACCCTTATACGAAGGATTTAGACTTCCTTGATTGTTCTTGGAGATTCCATGTCGATTAGAGCTTGGACGTCTTTAAGTTAGTCCTCTATAAGGCGTCTGATGACCATAAAGCCCAATAACTTGCCTTTAGCTACTTAAAAAGAAAATTTCTTCGGGTTGAGGCTCATTTGGTTCCTTTAAAGGATGATAAAGGTCTCTATAAAGTCTTTTAAATAATCTCGAGCCTCCAGGATCTTGACTACCATATAATCAATGTCGACTTCCATAGATTTCCCGATTAGATCTTTGAAGATGGAATTCACCACCTTATAATAGGTACCTGCATTCTTTAGTCTGAATGGAATAACTTTATAGCAGTAGGTACCTTGATTTATGATTAATTAGGTCTTTTACTCATACATGGTAGCCATTCTGATCGGGTTGAGTGGAATTCACTAATGTGTCAATGCGAGTCAAGGGATAACAACCCATTTAATAGGCAATGTTGAGATCAATGAATTTATGGCCATCCCGGGTGTCGGGTCGTCGGGGAATCCAGAGGTGTTCCTTCCAACCACTTTCCCTTTTCTATTGTGCGGGTGGGATTACGTCCCTTATAGGGGCGCTCGACCGTCGTCGATGTGGGGTGATGTGTAGAGATAGAGTCGTCGGCCTATTTTGCACGAATTAGGCAAAAGAAATGTTGCCTCCTCAAGAGAATGGCACGAAGGACAATATTGATGCTTGCAAAACCATTTAGTTCAAAGGTCCGGGGATTAAGTCATAGAATAGGAAGGTGTTAGGCACCCATCCCACCCTTTCGATCTCTCATGGGCATGTGTTAACGTTCTCCTATAGAACTCTGTTATGTGTGTGCTTATGTGCATAATATAAACGGAGGATGGAATCTCTCTACTCACGTCATGGATAAAGGCGGATCAAGGTCATCCTTTGGAGTGATCCCAAAATAATACTAATTTAAAATATGATGTGAGTGTTTGTTTATTCACAAATATTTATAAAAGAATGATTGCATATCTTGAAGAAGGCACAAGAAAACAAGCATATAAAACGTATAAATATATCATAAATATATGAGAATAATAACAAACGTAGGTGGGATGACTTGAATCGAAGGATTTACCCAAGACGTCTATGTAGCTCGAGGGTATCAAAGTCCATGTAGTTCGAAAATGATATGATATGGGGTTTAACCTATAAATCCAACCGGGGACTTTATTATATTTGTGTGTGTGTACAAAAATGTTTTTTAGTATGAGAAAGTGATGGAAAATCCCCTTTCGAAATTTATGAGTGAACCCTCTTTTTCTTATTTTTGGGTTTTCCAATGAAAATAGAGTATGTGTGAATACTAATAATAAAAATTTAGAATTAAGATGTGTGATGTAATAAAAAAAGATACTAAAGAGAAAATGCAGTAACTAATGCAAAATTAAAGACAAAGAGGAATAAATGGACCACCTTATGATGAATTGAAGTAAATCTTCCTTGTAGATGCACCGACCTCAAGGTGGAGCGATGGTGGTTTGAGGAAGTGGGTGGGAATTTAGTCAAAAGAGTATGAAATTGATAAAAGGAATGTGGGATATGGTCTTTTTAGGAAAGAACAACTCTGAATTCATGGGAATTCTCTCTGAATTGCTGAGAGGGATGTTAAGGTGTGTCTTTAAAGTCAGATCATGGCCTTTATTTATAGGGACAAGGATGGTACCGATCGGCATGGTCCTTGACTAGGCTATCGGCATGGAACCTTGGACACACTGTCGATAGGAAGGAACCTGGTTAGTTTGAGGTAGTTTTTTTTTTGAAAAATAACCGTGAAATATGAACTACAAGTCAGAATTGTGCACGGGACGGACCATTGCAAAGGGTACTTAGATCCCTTAAAGAATCCATTTAGCCACTCCCTAGTTTAGGAGTTTACTGAGGTCAAATGAGGCTTGAAAGTGCCCCTTGGTCACTAAATAGGAAATTCTCAAAGGAAAACTAATTGTTCCTCCGTACCGTAAGGTACAATCGCCTACAAGATGGACTGTTGGAAAGAGTATTTGGATACCTTCGAAGATTCATTCAGTCTCATTCAGTTTGGAGAGTTGACCTTGGTCAAACGAGGATCAAAAGAACTTGATGATGCTTCAGAGTAAAATGGGTTATTTGTCCATACCGTAACGCCAATTCGCACACATGACAAATCATTAGAAAGGGTATTTAGTGAACTTCAAATATTCATTCAGTCTGATTCAAGATTAAGACTTAAGAGAAGTCAAATGGAGATCGATATGACCCAGTGGCCTTTGGATTATTTATATATATAAAATGGATCGTTTGTCCGAATCGTAAATCCAATTTGTGCATGGGATGGACCGTTAGAAAGGGGATTTCAAGCCTTTCAATGATATATTGAGATTTAACTTAGGCTAGGAAGTTAATTAGCTTTCAAATGAGGCCAGGGATTCTCGGGCGACCTCCGAATTTATTTTCTATAGTAAAAAAAATTGTTCATTCTGACCATAAGGCTGATTCATCCATGTGGTGTAACGTTTGAAAGGGGATTTCGATCCCTTTCAAGATTCATTAAGTTTTCTCTCTGACGAGAAAGTTGAATAGAGTCAAACTAGGCCTAAAAGCGCTTGATGATGTCCACAGTGGTTTTCGATAATAAAACGGATCATTGGTTCGTACCGTAAGGAAGATTCATGCACGTGATGGACCGTTAGAAAGGTGATTCAGAGCCATTCAAAGATTTATTGATCTTTTAATCTAGAGATAAAGTTGATCGTAGTCAAACGGGGTAAGGGAGTGCCTAGTGGCCTCTAGATTGATTTATAATAATAAAATAGTCCGTTAGTCTGAACCGTAAGGCCGATTAGTGCCCGAGACATGTCGTTTGAAAGGGTATTCAAGGTCCTTAGAAGATTCATTGAGCATTCTCTCTGATGAGAAAGTTGACTCGAGTCAAACAGGACCCGAGAGCCCCCGATGACCTCTAGATTAGTACTCGAAGTATGACTTAGGGTTTACGATCAATGGGCAAGTGCTAGGGACCTGAGGAGGTCTTAGGAGGGTCTTGGGATGGTATGTTTATAGAGATACCCTATACGGGAGAGATTGGAACAAATGAAATCCATTGAATAATAGACACCATTTCGACATTGGGAAAGAGTTTTGGTACGCCAATTCTGAGGACCTAAAAAATGATGTTGCTCGATTCAATGGGATGAGGTCGATTCTGGGGATCCATGGGTCGAGGATGATTCTGGGGACCTAAGGAGACGAGGATGACCAATTTAACGAGTTAAGACGAGATGACCAATTCTGAGGGGCGAGTTCGATTTTGAAGACCTAAAGTTTGTAGCGACCAATTCTAAGGGCCGAGGTTAATTTTGATGACCTTAAATTGTATCGTCCAATTCTGAGGGCCAAGGTCAATTCTGAGGACAAAATGTTTTGGCAGCCAATTATTCGAGCTGAGGTCAATTCTAAGGGCCTAAAGCTGTAGAAACCAATTACGTGGGCTGAGGTCAATTCTAATTACCTAAAGTTGTATAGGCCAATTCTGAGGGTCGAGGTCAATTCTGAGGACCTAAATTTGTAGCGACCAATTCTGTGGGCCGAAGTCAATTCTGATGACCTTAAGTTGTGACGACCAATTCTGAGGGCCGAGGTTAATTTTGAGGACCTTAATTTGTAGCAAACAATTCTACGAGTCGAGTTTAATTCTGAGGACCTTAATATGACGACCAATTATGAGGGTCGAGGTTAATTTTGAGGACCTTAAGTTGCTGCGATTAATTTTGTGGGATGAGGTTAATTATGACGACCTTAAGTTGTATTGACCAATTATGTGGGCCGAGATCAATTCTGAGGATTTAAAGTTGTAGCGACCAATTCTGTAAGACGAGGTCAATTTTGAGGATCTTAAGTTATGATGACCAATTTTGAGGGCCGAGATCGATTCTAAGGACCTTAAGTTATAGTGACAAATTCCGCGGGTCGAGGTCAAAAGTTGTAACGTGGTGAGTTACTCTCCTAGGGAATTTTAAATTATCTTGGGGGTGCGGATGTATATACGGTTCCTCTAGGAATTTTGTTGCTTTGGGACATCTATGGGGAAGGGTTTATCTTTGATATATCCTGTTGGATATTACGTTGTCTTTAAATTCCACTAGGGGATATTTAGGCTGGTATATAGTAGACTTGGATGCGCACGCATCGTTGGTTGTGATTGCGAAAAATGTTGAGTATGGGTTTGTAAGATGAACCCAGGTGGAGTATTATGGTTAAGATATGGGTGTAAAATTAATCGGATGGGGATGATGAGAGATTATAAGAAGCTTGTTGCCCCACATATGATTTTCTTAAGAAAATTGAGGTTCTATATGTTCTGGGATTTTTAGGAATTTTTTGGGCAAATTTTGGGATTCTTCTGGCATTTTCTGTACCAAATTTGGAGGGGGTGTCAATCGATAAGGGAACGGAATCCTAGTATTCCTAGGGAAAGGGAAAAGAAAACTGCTGACAGGCATGGTCAGGGGTGCTACCGATCGGCAGGCCCCTTAGCCTTTTATAAGGGGGGTGAATCTTCCCCATTTTTCACACCTTCAAGTGTTTGAATCTCGTTTTTCTCGGTCTAAAAATCTTTCCTTAGTCATTATTTCTTCAAAACTTCAAATGAAAATTTCATGTGAGGTGTAAGGTATAGCGTGGTTAGCCGATGATGACTGGGCTAGCCTAGAGTGGCAATCTATGGTGCCCCTTATGTTAAGCAAATAGAATGTATTTGATCTGTTTGTGCGTATTGCTGACGAGCGTACTCTTCTACGAGATCTGGAACATCACCGTTCATCTAGGGTGAGGATTCTATTATCTATGTAAGTGTAGTGACTTTTGGTATTCCATTTTATTTTTCACTTTTTTCTTTGTCCTTAGTTGAGGATTTTTATTCATTTTCCTTTTGTAGACTGACATCGCTCCTTTAGCTATCCGATCTCGAGGGATGATGTGGTTGAAGGAGGATTGGGAGAAGATTCCTGGTACGGTACGCTGGATGGTCTCTTATGCGGGTTATGGTCACTTAGCATAAGATTTGGATGATACACCATGTTCCATCATAGTTTGGTGTACTCTAGGGGAGAGGTGGTGGGATACTACCCATACCTTCCATCTTGGTTTCACGAAGATGATAGCGACTCCCATAGATATTCAATAGCAGATGGGTGATGTACATTGAGTGAGGAGGATTTCAAATAGTGGTGGACCGTACATTGAGGGTGACGTCGGAGGCAGTACAGGCGGCCTTAGGTGAAGTGGGTAGGATCATTTTTGAGTATTTAATTCATATTTATCCTTTAATGGAGACTCTTTTGCTGAGGAAGTTGGATGTGGATGATGGATGGTAAGTGAGGCAGACAGCATGTTTATTTATTTTACTTCTGTTGGGTGGTTTTCTAGTGACTACGAGTGGCGATGTTATCCATCTCTAGTTCTTGCCATTTTTGCGGACGATTTCTAAGGTCTTTGTGTATGATTGGGGGTACCAAACCTTGGCGTTCCATTATTTTTCTTTAGATTATTTCAATCTGTGCTACCGAAAGACCTTTATAGGGGCCATGTATCATTGAGGTAATCTTGAATTTATTTTCCTTTTTATACATTTCCTTGCATTCTTCTTTAGTTCCTTTCTTTGTTGATTCCTGTCTTTTCCAGACGTGGTTCGATGAGGTGGTAGGTTACAACTCATGGTTGATAGACCTGAAGGATGATACATCGGGGGACTTCTTTTGGATATTTCGGTGGTGGAAGTCCAGTTGGAGGTCGAGTCAGGATTTGTCCAATAAGGTCGTGCGGCGGGATTTTAATGCCTTGACGAGTCATCATGTTATCTTTCTATCTTTTTTTAGTCCTTCGATTTTGTAGGGGGGGTTGAAGATATTCTTGAGATTATAGTTAATCCCCCACAGATAACACAATAGACTCAAGGGATTAAGACAGCGATCCAGCTCAGTAAAGCAGTGATGTACCCCAAAGTGATGCAACTCAGCAAGGTAACTCAAGCGAGGTAGTTAAGAGTGGCAGTCCAAAGGGATCTCCCAGCGAAGAAGCTGACCGATAAAGCTCACCCTTTAGTCCTATTATTTTTCTTAGAATTGTTGAATCTTTTTATTTATATTGACTATGAGTTGTAACAATCATAATGAGTTTTAGTGTGAGGTCGAATGGTACTCGCGAGAGACCAGGCTTGGCAAGACCTAGGAGAGCTTTCATGCTTTATCGAACGACCTCGATGTGGGAACTTTAGAGGGACTTGGTTTGGAGGAATGATAAGTGAGGCACCGTTGGGGATTTTCCTAACCATCTTAGATACACCTGGTAAAACACCAAAGGACCTTGGTCGTGGAACCTTGGGCAAAACATCCTTGAGTTCCATTGAGCGTTGAGTTGTAAACCAAATAATCCACTACTTAATGTCACATCTACTTTACGTGATGTCACTAGATAACTAGGCATTGTCAAATATGTACTTGAGTAAATCACAATGGTACTTGGGGCTGTCAGATAATTGGTGAGCCACCTCTGTGACGACAGCCCCCTAACGCACAGTGGTTAGGCAAAAGGCATGTCTTGGCATTTAATGGTTATAACGTGGAGATGACTAGTCCATCAGGCATTTAATTTTAGTAACATAAAGTATGAGGGATGTCTTTCACAATTTTTAATGACTGAGGTATCTCAGGAGTGGTGTGGGGGCTATTTAAGGGACCCAACCACCTCTGAGTAAAGGAGGTTCTTTTTAAGAGTTCACAAGTTATTACGAGAAAAAATATACAAAGAGGGAGAGATTTATTACAAACTATAGTTCACTCACCCACCATCACCATTTATTACGAAGTTTTTAATACTTGACAGAGATATTTGAGGGTGGTTGGGGTGTTTGGATGCCTGCCAAGGTGTATCGAGGATGCTTACTTCGTTTTCCATCTAAATGAGTTACTTCTGAGTTCATTATTATCTTCTGAGTTATACATGAGCGATTTTTGACTTAAAACTGAGTTTATCTTCACTACGTTGTGATTGCGTGTCTTGTAATTAATCAATAGTGATGCTGATTAACTTATCATTACTATGCTCAAAAGGGTTTATGACTCCATCTAATATAAACTACCCTTTTACATTTGGTGACTCTGTTGGGGAGGTATTCTTCTAAGATAAAGTATGGCAAAGGATAATGTTAATCGAAGACTTAACTTTGATGATATTCAACACAGTGAAGAACAAATAGCGAGGGAGCTGGAGGCTTTTATATATGGAGCCTCTCAAGGGGAGGCACCTCCAGTTCAAACGGTGATAAGCGTTCCAGGGGGAGGCAAGCTTCCACGAGTGCCAGGTTGGGGCCAGCTCAAGTTTAACCCCTCGTGAATAAATTTTATGACTTTTTGCAAACTCCTGTAGCTTAAACGGAGTTAGGGGGTTTTAGGCCAACTCCTTTTTAACACCAGGGTTAGCCCCAACGGTCTCATCAAGTGTAGTTACAATAGGAAATTCCCTATAAAGTATACCCCCTATTGCGATTCTAATAGTGGGAACCCCAGGAATAATGAGCATTCCAGTTGTGGTGGTTACTCTACGTGCAACGGGCATCCCACCTATGGTTCCTCCGGTCGTTCCTGCAACGGTATTAACCCTGGAGGAGATGAGAAAAGAGATGATAAAGGAGATGCTGAAATTCATGCAAGCTTCCTCGCAATCTGATGGAGAAGTAGCTTCGATTTATGATGACTTTTGTACGCCTTACCCTCGGGAATATAATGATGAGCCTATCTTTGAAAAGTACACAGGAAAGGAGGGAAACTCGAAGGAGCACATTAAACATTTCGTCGAATATCTAGGCGCTCACTGCAACAACAAGAAGCTTTGACTGAGGGAGTTCTTAAAATAATTAACCGATAAAACTTATAGGCGGTACTCTTATTTGTCACACAAGAGTGTTTCAACATGGGAAGAGATCCATGTTTTATTTGTCCAGAAGTTATTTTTGGCAGAAGATGAGTTTATATTAACACAATTGGGCAGGGAGAAGAAGCGACCGAGAGAGGATGTGGTGACTTATGTTCGAAGGTTAAGGGAGAGGTCCCTCGACGTGAGGGAAGAAGCTAAAGAGTCTAAGCTATGGCAACTATGTGCCGAGGGTTTGCTCCCAGAGTATATCTGTCACCTGATTAATGAAACTTGTGAAGGGACTTTTGCGGCATTTCTAAAGGCAGTAAGGAACATATTGTTGGTAGTTTAGCCGAACCCCGTTGTGGTACCAATGATGTTCAGAAAGCTCGGGGCACCCGTTGCAGCTCGTGTCCATCCCCTACGGGTGGGATACATTGATGGAAATGAAGGAATCAAACAACCAAGGAAGGATAACAAGAGAAATTTTGGGAGAGATAGGGAGGACCCACTACCGTTACCCTATACAGTAGAGGAGGCTATTAATTGTTACAGGGCCATGGTTCAAGGAGGAATAGTGTATGAACCTAAAGACATCCCGGCTGGGGAACCAAAAGCAACAACCAGAGTATTGTCAGATCCATCAAAAGATTCAACATCCAACAGTAAGTTTCTTTATGCTCGGGGAAATCATTGGTAAACATGTAAAAGTGAGAACACTACGAATCCTTCTGCAAAATGTTAACGACAACCAACTCCCAACACATGGGGCCAATATGTTGATAGCCTATGATGATAAGGCAGAAAGAGAAGAAATGGAGCTGAAGACAAAGAAAGGGGAGTTCGAGGAAGCTCTCGAGGACTTTACCAGAGGAATGGCTAATGTGGTGTTAGCATACGATGAAGAAAGTGCTAGAGATATGGAGTACATATACTAAGGAATGGCTAATGTGTTGAGGAAATGGACCAAAGATTGGAGTAATACACGATTTTATGATCCCCAACGTTCGCCTGGTTCTTCGACCAGGTGAGAATTCCAAAAGAAAGTAGGTTGGAGATAGCCCAAGCAATCCTAGATATTACGAGGAAGAATGTAGTCCCTTCGCTGAGATGGAAGGGACCCATTGCCACGCTGGTGAAGAATTTTTATCAGAAATAATGTTCAGCGATGCAGATAGGGCCGTGAGACTTCCTCACAATCGACCGTTATATGTGACTGCCAACATCAACGGGGTTAGCTTCATGAGGGATTTTATGGATGGGGGAGCATCTATAAACATCATGCCAATCATCTCTTTCCATGCATCTAACATCCTAGAAGAAAGATTGATCCCCATGACTTTGGCGATTGGAGGTTATGATAACCAGTCTTCCAAATCCATTAGTTATGTGAATGTTGGGATTGTAATGGGAAATCTGAGTTCCCACATTAAGTTACACGTGATAGATACTGAAACTCACTACCATCTGTTGATAGGAAGAGTGTGGATTCACAACCAAGGGCTAGTTACCTCGACGTATCACCAATGTTCCAAGGTAAATACTAAGGGAACTGAGATCACTATATGAGTTACGAAGAGGTCTTTCACTGTCGAAGTAGCTCACTTAGTGGATGCATCATTTTATAAGGAGTTAGAGGATGAAGCGAGAGTCCTAACGAGAGGAATGCAGGGAGCTTGGGTTCCCTAGATCAGAGAAAGGATGGGGCCCATGAACGGCCAAAATGACGAAACTGTGAATGATAAAAGAGTAATAGAAGAATCTCACCATGTGGTCCCCGAACTCTCAAAGTAGCTGAAGGACAGGATTCAACTTAGAATGGACCCGATGGAACACGAGGTCACGAGGCAAAGTTTATTGAGTCAATTCTCTAAAGGAAGAATGGCAGAAGCTTCGAGGGAGATGAAAATAAAGACAACTGCAATGGCCAGTAGGCAATGCAAGAAAATTGTTACTGAAAAAGGAAAGGTGGTTTACCACCTGTAATAGTGTGAACGTGCAACCGAAGGATCTATAAAAGAGGATGAAGAGGACGCTGACCCGATATATGAATGTTTTCTAGTGGATCAATGGGGACAATATATGATGATAAACAATTCTAATATACAAGAGTTCGTGGAGGATGTCGTTGAAGAACCAGACTACATGACGGACCAACCGAATCCACAAGCTTAAGAATTAGAGCAGCTGAACTTGGAAATAGAATGGGAAGACACAAGGCCCATCCCCCTCATGAAGGATCTCTGTATGGAGAAATGAGAGGATTTGATTGTTCCTATCCGAGAGTTTATATATGTTTTTTCATGGAAGTATACGAATATGGAAGGGATAAATGAAGAAGTAAGCTGCCACAAATTAAACATAATTCCTTCATCAATTCCAGTCAAGCAAGCAACAAGGACCTACAAGCTTGAATTGGACTTAAATATCAAAGAATATGCCCAACACCTATTGGTAGCAGGATTCATCAAACAGATATAACACCCACTCTGGCTTTCAAGCATTTTCCCAGTGGGTAAGAAAAATAAGAATCAGATAAGGATTTGCGTGGACTTCAAAGACATGAATAGAGCTTGTCCCAAAGATGAATTACCCCTTCCCTCCATCGATAGCTTGTAGATTCAACATCTGGACATGATATTTATATCTTCATGGATGGGTATATAGGGTACAACCAGATCAAGATAAACTCCACAGATGTAGAGAAAATAGCATTTAGAACCCTATTGGGCAACTTCATGTAAAAAGTAATGTCATTTGGACTAAAAACATGCTACGGCTACTTATAAAAGAATAATGATGGACATTTTCCATGATTTTTTTCACAAAGTTGTGGAGTTTTATGTGGATGATTTGGTCATCAAAACGAAGAAGGAAGAGTCCTACCTAAGCGATTTGAGGAAAGTATTTGCCATATGTAGGAAGTATAAACTAAAGATGAACCCACTGAAATGCGTCTTCATAGTAATCAGTGGAAAGTTACTAGGCTTTGTGGTGGATCGGCAAGGAGTACAGATGGACCAAGAAAAATAGTGAGCGATCTTGGAAATCTCGAGTCCAAGAACTGCGAAGGAGCTCAAGAGTTTCCTCGGCAAAGTTTCTTACCTTAGGAGGTTTGTGCCTAGATTGGACGGAATAACACACCCATTGATGAAACTTTTATGAAAGAACACAAATTTTAAGTGGGAGGGAGCTCACTAGGAGTCTATCACCATGCTGAAGAAGCTACTCATTTCTCCATAGACCATGATTCCTCTAAAGGCAGGAATACCATTGCAGATATATCTCACATCTACCACAAGGTCCGTCGGATCTCTGTTGGCATAGGAGATTGATGGGAAAGAACGACCAGTCTACTACCTTAGTAGAATCATACATGGGCGAGAGGTCAGGTATAACACCTTGGAAAGGCATTGTCTAGCCTTAGTCTTTACAACACAAAAACATATATATTATATGGTATCTTTTACAATTCATATTGTAACAAGATGTGATACTATTACGTTTTTGTTGGTAAAAACCATATTTATTGGTAGAGCATATAGAAGGTTCCTCATTTTCTCAGAGTATGACTTGAAGTGCATGGTTACTTGCGCGATCAAGAGCCAGCGTACGCAGACCTCTTGGCAAACCTTCCCATATGGAATATCCGAGCCACCACGAGAGAGTATTCCGGGAGATGATCTACAGGCCAATCGCCTAAATGTGAGCAAAGAGGAATGGACGATGCAATTCGATGAATCTTTAGTAGAGAAGAAACGAGGAGCATGGGTTATCCTTTCAAGAGGAACGGGAGAAATTTGCCTTTCCTACAAGATGGACTTTCCTTTTCCAACAATGAAGAAGAGTATGAGGCATTGGTACTGGGGTTAATGGAGTCCCTTCGAAGGGTAATTCATTCACTCTGCATCAAGGGTGATTCTAACATAGTGATTTAGCATGTAAATGGAGAATATAAGTTTAAATACCTCAGTTTGTCACCTTATAGAACAATCCTTCAGAGGCTTCTCAACCAGTTCCATTGAACCAAGATCAAGAGGCATCCTCGAACAATGAACCACCATCGAGACGCCTATGCCACCATCACCCAGAAAATGATCATGAGAAACGATACAACTACAGTTGTGATTCAGGGAAGAACATATCCCTCGGTATTACAATCAATTCTATCAATGGAGGATGACTCTGACAGGAAGGAAGAGATTAGAAAATAATTGGAGTCTAGGGAAGGAGTGATGGAACTGAGAAAGTTAACCCAATACTTTACAAAGTAGGGAAACCTCTACTTTAAATATATAGGAGGATGGCTGTCAAGATGCATCAACCCAGAAAAGTAGATAAGAGACTAAAGAAAACACACGAAGAGCACTAAGAGACAACTGAGATCCCTCTTTATGTAGTAATTCAGATGGAGGGTACTTCTGGCCTAGAATGAAGCAGGATGCAGCAGAGCTATAAAGGAAGTGTGACAAGTGCTAACTGTTCTTCGAAGTAGCTGAGTGCCATTTCATTGAGGCTCAACCAGATTGGAGGTAGCCCTATAGTGACTTCATTAAAGATAGAGTTATCCCAATAGAGAAGATGGATATGATGGGACTCAAACGAACGGCCCCAAGGTACTACATTCACAAAGGGAAGCTTTATTGAAGATGGTACTTCAACAGGCCATTGTGTTGCATCACAAAGAAGGAATCACCCAAAGTCCTTGAAAAATCTCATGATCTAGCTCACATAGGAGGGGAAAAGTTCTATGATTAACTGATGATGTTGGGGTATTATTGGCCAACGATGGAGAAAGGCTATACCGAGTTCGTTCAAAAATGTAAAGCTTGCCAACTGCATGAAAATATGATCCATGCTCCATCGATGGATCTATACTCTCTGGCAACACTTTATCCTTTTCACCCTTAGGCATTTGACCTAGTAGGGGTAATACATCCTTCTTCAAGGTTTAAGATCTTGATACTAGTGTCAATGAAGTGCTTTACAAAGTGGGATAAAGCAATAACACTAAGAAGGACAACAGTAGGGGTGGTGAGCAACTTCATCAAAGAATACATCATTTATCGTTTTGGGATTCCAAAGGTTATTCTCTCGGATAACGGAACCCCCTTCGTCAATTCATAGGTAACAACACTCAGAGACAAGTACTCCATTGTTCATCACACTTCAACGGTAGCCTACCCAAAGGGAAACAATTAAGCCGAAGCAACTAACAAAATATTGGTTAACATTTTGGCCAAGACGATGGAGGATTTCTCAGGATCATGGGATAATAAAATACCAGTTGTATTATGGCCTATCGAATAACTAAAAGAAATCCCATGGGATATACCCTGCTCTCCCTTGTGTATGGAGCTGAAGCAATTCTCATTATGGAGTTGGAAGTTACCTCTGCCCGATATGACTTTTAGAGTAGCATGCTCCCTCATAACAGACCTGTACAATTGGAAGCGTTGGACGAGCACAGGGACATTGCGATATAACACTTTCAAATGTACACGAAACAGCTCCCCAGGGTGTATGACAACTTGGTGAGACCAAGGAAGTTCTTAGAGGGACACCTTGTTTTGAAGGCAGCACTGAAGAACATCAGGGGGCTTCCTCTGCCTAAGTTTGCAGTGAATTGGGAGGGAACTCTCATTGTAAAGGAGGCCCGTGATTCAGGTTATTGATTAATTTCTAAAATTCAAGAAGACAAACCATTCAAGATTAATAATAAATGGTTGAAAGTCTATCATGTATAAGAAATTAACTTTAGACCATCATTGTATCTAGTTATTTTGCTATAAATATATAAATCTTTTTCTGAAGAGATGTCTTTGGTTGCAACTTATGTGAGATGAAAGATTGTAGAGTTTTTATTTTATGCAAGTGGTTATAGCACGAAGAAGTGTCATGGAAAACATATTACCTTTCTTTCATTCATAAATTTTGAGGAATTACAAAATTGGGAACTATTGCTCGAGAATTACATAAGAGAAAAAAAAGGAAAATATATACAAGAGTCAATGATTTGATGGGACTAAGAGGAACCACAAGTCTGGAGCAGAGAAAAAATCTCCAGGCAGGCTCGAAAAAGCTGCTAGGCATGATTATTGGGAATTAATAGAAACCTCCAGCCTTGTTTGAAATTTTGCATGCTTAATAAGGAATTTATCCCATTTTAGCTTCTCCAGACCCAGAGCTTCTTAGATATCCTCTACCTCCTTATTGGCAGCTTCAAGTAGAGTTGCTAGCTTGGCCAACATTGTTTCCTCAACACGTTGAACCTCTCGGTGCTTCTACAACAGTTCCCTCTGGCTTTCTAATTGTAGACTCTTCAAGGTCTTTAAGTGTCCAATCAACCATCTAAATTGGAAGCCATCTTGACCCAACTCCTTATGATAGCCCAAGAATTGGTTGAGGAGGGGCCTGGTAACATTTTTAGTTGGACTACTCATGATATCAGCAACAACAATCGCCATACCTTAAAGCCTGTGGCTCATCACGACAATGTTCAAACGTAGACAAACAACAATAAAAGTTTCGAGGTGATGCGTTGCGACCTATTAAATCACCAATCGATGGCTGGTAGGTAATCGGGGAGAGCGATGAAGGACCATGAGACAAAACTCATGACGAAATAAAGCTGGCATCAGAAGCTCATAACCGGATTCACTATTGGCCTGAGCACCTATCGTCGAACCTTGGTCATTCAGACTTATTTCCTGAGATGCAGCCGGTTCCCGACTTGGTGAGGCGACAACGAAAGAACAACTAGAAATTTCTCTGCAGTTCGAGGGGACTCCCCAGCTACCTGGAGACATGTCAAGCAAATAATGAATTAAGTGAAAAAAATACTAACAAGTGTTTATCATTATTATGTCACCGTTACTCATGGACTTTGACGAAAAATCTTAACAAGTGTTTATCATTGTTAAATCACTGTTAAGTCATCATTACTTATGGAGTTTGACGAAAAATCTTAACAAGTGTTTATCATTGTTAAGTCATCATTACCGATGGAGTTTGACGAAAAATCTTAACAAGTGTTTATCATTGTTAAGTCACCGTTATAGGTGGATTTTGACGAAAAATCTTAACAAGTGTTTATCATTGTTAAGTCATAGTTACTAGTAGAGTTTGATGAAAAATCTTAACAAATGTTTATCATTGTTAAGTCACCATTAGTGGTGGAGTTTGATAAAAAAATCTTAGCAAGTGGTTGTCATTGCTAAGTCACAATTATAAGTGTCACCACTATTGGTGGAATTTTACAAAAGGGAAAATCATAACAAATGGTTTTCAGTGATTAAGTCACCATTACCGGTGGAGTCTGAATGTTTGAAAATGAGATTCTTCTAGATTGTACATTGTCAAGATAAAAGACAAACAACAAGGAGCAAAGAGAAAATAAAGAAGAACCTTAGCAATGGTAGGAGAAAGAACATGAGTCACTACATAATTTACAATGGAGGGAACTGTTGAAGGAAGGTTCGTCTCCTCAGAAGCCTCCATGACACCCTCAACTATAGGAACCTCACCTAGAGGGACCTCAATAATGGGTGAAGCTCCTGTGTCTACAAATGGAACTAAGACCAATATTGGGGCAAAGCCTGAATATTCCATTTGACCTTCCACAGATGCACCAACGCTGATGGGGGCAGAAAAAGCACCATGATGGGCAGAAGAGACAACGGTGGCCTTAAAAACTAGTAGAATCTTGAAGGATAATGGAAGGATAAGACTTAGAGAAAGCTATAAAAATAAAGCTAAGTGTTAGAGGAGGGGAATAATACAGAAAGAAATAAGAGATACACTTCACACTTAACTCACCTCAGTAATATGGCTAAAAGAGGGAATGACACCTATAGGTCTTATCAATGGAGGTGAAAGAAGGATGTTGGCCAAAAATGAAGCCAAAAGGGAAGCTACTTCAACCTGAAATAAAAAAACCTATAAGCTTCAATGAAATAAGAAAGATCTAGAAATAGTTACCTCGGGAGAACTTTGTATAATGGAATGATGCCTAGAGGAACCATAGGCAAATAAGGTGAATCAGATGAAGCTAAGGGATTCTCCTCTGGCTGAGAGGATATTCCCACATGGTCAATAAGGGTAATGACCTCCTTTGCAACTCCCACCATATGTTGGGAGACCAAACGACGAGAATAAGTGAGCTCGGTCATGGGAGAACGGGGGGGAATTGCACCAATGACACCACTCTAGAAGTGTCTCCCACGAAAGGACTCATAGGGGGGATGGGCCTTTTTTCTTCAGCCTCCTGCACCAAAGTTGATAAGAGTTAAGAGAGATGCAGTTTGTTATAGAAAAATGAGAAAAAAAATATGTATACCTCTGATCCATGGGGAGAGTAGGATGATATCACCATCGGCAATGAAGGAGGGGAAGCAGTTAGTGAAGACCCCTTCGTGGGATGATACATGACAGTTGGATAGTTATCCAACGCCATAGCTCCAACGACAGAGGGAGCTGGGGAGAGATGAATATTAGGAGCCCATTTCTTCTGGAACTTAGTACCCAGAGTCTTTTTCCTTGCACCAGAAGTACCAACACCTAGAGGAACCTTTGATCCATTCTTTCTCTTTAACCCACTTTCAGATGAATCTACTAATATAGTGGGGAAGACAACACTAGGAGGAATGGCGGGAGCGTGTTGTCAAAACTCAGAATTGATTTGCTCCACTTCAGCTTGAATTTTCCTCCTTAACTCCTCACTCACTTCTGTAGACATAGGCGGAGGAACGCAGGTAATGGGAAATGCCTCCAATGGATCTTGGGACTGATGTTGAGACTTAAACTTTGAAGAAGTACCACTCTTGGACTTACTAGTTTTTTTAGCTGGTGTCTTGGAGGGTCCTTTGCCAGAAGCTTCTTTGGTGGGGACACCCTCGCTAGAAACATCTTCAGTAGGGGCAGGTTTTTTGGGAGTTATAATTTTCTTGGATTTGGGTGTGGCAGTAGGGATCATGGGGCAATAAGAGGGTAGATCATGGGGAGAATATTTGATCGTCTTACTCATAGGGAACTCAACCCCAAGAATAAAGTTTCCTTTGAGGCCCAATTCCAAGGAAGAGAAAGAAAGAACTGGGGGATACTAGGGAGACTTTGTATGAAATCACGAATCCTATCCAGTTGTATCAACTGGAATTTAGTGGAAAAAGAGGTTGACACATCCCCTTTTCTGGTAGCACTAGGGATGATACCACGACCATCTATAGTCGAAGTCACACTAAGTATCGCTGCAAAAAGGTAGAAGGTGCAGGCCTCATCAAAAGTAGCCCTTTTATTCATTAACTGAAACACAGGTCGAGGGGCCCCTTGATTAAAACCTAACTTCCTGCTACACCTATCGGGGTTGTAAGGTTCAGAAGTATACCCCCATTTAGTGAACGAAGGAAGGAACCCAGGGGTGAACAGAAGCACCACGGCTTGTGAAGGATCTTCTACAACCAGAACAAAAGTGACCGTTCTAGTTGAAGAAGAGAAAAAATTCCAAGTATGGGAAAAGGTAGATTCTGCGTACGGTCTCTTGATGAAGGAATATAAATGATAAAAAATGCCCATTATTTCCTTTCAACTCTGTTCTTTATGGAAATATAGGAGGCGAGGGGTTTAATTCCTTGGCTCACGGGATAAGGGACAGGCTTGACAGTAATGGAAAAAAATGGGTATAGAGGAAACCCGTTAAGATAACGGTATTAGCAAAATTAGCTAGGTTATAACAACCAAGACACCGTGCCATGACGAGGTGAGTTCGATCCAGTCAAGTATAGAGGGACCCCAAAGCAATGGAGGCTATAGGAAGGTTAAAACCCTTGGCCAAATGAATGGAAATATTTTTAAGGTCCTTCATAGGCTGGTCGTTAGGTTTCCCAGTCAAGAAGAAATGGGAAAGCAACACAAGAATATAGGCTGGTAATTCCAAAGATGTACCCTTACCATGACCTATAACAGAAGTGACGTCATTCGTCATAGGAGCTTCGAAGAAATAGCCAATAAGGGGAGTAAAAGTAGCATTGTTGAAAGAACTAATGCAACTACAGTAAATTAAATCCACCTCAGCTCGATCAGTAGTTTCTTCAGCATCCAAGGCCTCATCAAGATAAGTAAACTCTCCCATAGGTTCAAGCCCAAGTATCTCACAAACATCTTCCAAGGAAATGGTGAACTCCCCCCACACAGGGAAGAATGTGTGAGTTGTGACGTTCCATCTGTAAACCAACACTTGGAGCGTAGAGTTATGCTTAGAAAGAGTGAACTCCCCAAATCAATTGGCATGGGGAAGACTAACCTTGGCATGAGCTGTAGCGTGGGAGCTCAGGATGTGTGCATGCCAGACTGCAAAATGAGCTGGCAATCCCCCAGTCGCTTCGAAATTGATTTGGGAGTAAGGGAAGTTGCCACGATCCAACCTGAAATGCAGAGTCCCCTCTGGAGGAAGAAAGTCCCATTTGGATGAATCTACATCTTCATCACCCAGCAGCAAAGGGTCATACTTACCTAAAAAATGCCAGGTCTTGCATGCATCACATAACTCATCATCTTTGCCAAAGATTCACTACACCAAATCCTGGGAATGGTCACGCCCAGTTGGTCACGGCCCAAGTCTGCGACCAGCTGGTCGCGGACTTGGGCCGTGACCAACTCAATTTTTTGCATGACCATTTCCATTCTTACACTGAGTCATGGATGCTTTGGAAGTGGTCACGGCTCAAGTCCCTGACCACTCTGGGTCACGGACTTTGGCTATGACCCAAGGCGTGACCATGTTGGCACTAAAACCCCGCCAAAATTCCCTCCAACTTGGTCGCGGATGTGTCACGGACTTGGACCGTGACCACCTCGAGAAAAAAAATTGGTTGCTCAAATGGGGTCACGGCTAGGGGTGAAAACTAAATTTTGAAGTGGGTCACGGCTTGAGGCCGTGACCATACCTCATTCGAAGGGTTGTTAGTCGCGCATGGTGGTCACGGCTGGAGGCCGAAACTAATTTTTGAAGTGGGTCACGGCTTGGGACCGTGACCATACCTCATTCGAAGGGTTCTTGGTCGCTCATGGTGGACTGTTGATTGAGCATGGTGGGTCACGGCCTAGGGCCGTGACCAGTGGTCAGGGGATAACTAGTTGGTCGCAAAGGGTGGGTCACGGCTCTAGGCCGTGACCAGGTCAACATATTAAAAGATGATTTACTAACAATGCTACTCAAATTTCTACCATTCGCGATTTAGTTTTGGACGATTTGGGTGATTTTGGATTTCGGCTATTTGGGTTTTTTGTTGATGTCATCTAAGAATCGTGAAAGGTATGTGTGTATATGTGTGTGCATTTCGATTTGTTTTGATTTGTGGTAGCTATGTGTGTATGTGTGTGTGTGTGTGTGTGTGTGTGTGTGTATGTGTGTGTGTGCATTTCGATTTGTTATGATTTGTGGCAGCTATTTGAGTGCATATAAGTGTGTATAGATTACGATAATAAACCCTAGAATGTAAGTGTGTGTATTTTTTTTTACAAAATAGTATTCAAAACTCTAGACATTATGTGTGTGTATGTGTGTGCATGTGTGTGTTCATGTATAGATTATGTTAATAAACCCTAGATTGTATGTGCGTATTTTTTTTGACAAAATATTATTCAAAACTCTAGACATTATATTTTTTTGACAAAATATAATTAAATGTTTATATAATAAGTAAAATAAAAATTACAACCGCCTTATTGTTGGTTATATGTATGCATAGATTTATGTCAAAAAAAGTTAGGGTTTAAGTAAACCCTAGATTTTATGTGTGTGTGTATGTATAGATTATGTCAATAAACCCTAGATTGTATGTGTGTTTATTTTTTTGACAAAATATGCTTGTCTTGTTTTTTTGACAAAATATAATTAAATGATTTTTTTTTACATATGAGTCGCAAACACGTGTGCACATTACTATAAATGTACTAGTGTCGATAAATGTACACATTATTAAATTTGTTGGGTGTGTTCTTGATTTGCATATGAAAAAGTATATCATATATCTTGCGATTAATATGCATTTTTTTACGTTTACGTCAAGATATTATGAGGCTACAACTTGACCTGGAAAAATACAACTGAATTCCGTTCATTCATATTTTAACTTGACATGTATGCCATAGTTATGTTGATTTTATATAGTTATGTTTTAGTTTGAAATTTGTTGTGATAAATTTGATTGAATATGTATTTTAAAACCTTCAAATGGTGGCGTAATAATCATAACTACATTGTTTACGTATTGCAAACCTAACCAATTAGATACCACTTCTTCATTACATACCAGTTCTTCATTACACACCAGGTACTCTTTACTTTAACTAAAGTAGTTATATAACTGCTTTGCATTATTTATTAAATCTTTTAGATGATAGAAGGAGTACGGGATAATTATTGGTTGTTGGCTTGTTGTTGGATAGTATGTTTGAAGGAATATGTGATAATTAGAATGAGTACAGGATAATTATGGGTTTGATTATTGGATAAAATGTTGAAAATATTTTAGACTCCCGGGTTCCGAATACGACGATAATTTGCTAATGTCTAGATATAAGCTTAAAAACATGACGTTAGAGGGGAGAAACCCGAAACATACCACAAGCGGCCCTGTGAGAGGTGAAAACACGAAACAGCCCTCGTACGGTCCTTTGAGAGGCACCAACACCTCTCACGAAATCAATGTAACTCGTAGGAACTAACCATGCAGCCACATGACTCCCAGTTTGAGAATACGACCCTAATTTGTATATTTCTAGACATAGGCTTAAAAATATGGCGTTAGTGGGTGAAAAGCCCAATCAGACCCCGAACGGCCCTATGAGTGACACCAACACCTCGCACGGGACCAATGTAACTCGTAGGAACTGACCGCGCTATCACGGGACCCACGATTTGAGAATACATTGATAATTTGCATATATCTAAACTTAGGCAAAACATGGCGTTAGTGGGGGACCAATGTAACTCGTAGGAACTGACCGTGTAGTCACGGCGCTCTCGGGTTAAGTGTGCGACGTAAATTTGTAAAAAATTAGACTTAAGCATAAAAACATGCCATCGAATGGTGAAAATTTAAAACATCCACAAAGCAGTCTCGTAAGAGTCACAAACACCTCACACGGGATTAATGTAAACCGTAGGAACAAACCGTGTAGTCACGGGGCTCCCATTTTGAGTGTACGACGTAAATTTGTAAAAAGTTAGAATTAAGCATAAAAACATGCCATCGAAGGATGAAAACCTAAAACAAACACCAAACAGTCCAGTAAGAGTCACGAACACCTCGCACGGGATCAATGCACTTCATAGGAACAGAACACGTAGTCACGGGACTCGCGATTTGAGTGTACGACATAAATTTGCAAAAAATTAGACTTAAGCATAAAAACATGCCATCGAAGGGTGAAAATGTAAAACAACCACAAAATGATCCGGTAAGAGTCACGAACACCTCACACAGGACCAGTGTGACTCGTAGGAACCGACCGCGTAGTCACAGGGCTCCCGAGTGAGCGTACGGCGTAAATTTGCAAAAAGATAAACTTAAGCATAAAAACATGCCATCGAAGGGTCAAAATGTAAAACAACCTTAAAACAGTCTGGTAAGAGTCACAAACACCTCGCACAGGACCAATGTAACTCGTAGGAACTGACTGCATAGTCACGAGACTCCCGGTCGGAGTGTACGACGTAAATTTGAAAAAAAAATTAGACTTAAAGCATAAAAACATGCCATCAAAGGGTGAAAACATAAAACAAACACAAAACGGTCCCGTAAGAGTCACGAACACCTCGTACGGGACCAATGTGCGTTGTAGGAATGAACTGCGTAGTCACGGGACTCCCGGTTTGAGCGTATGACAAAAATTTGATAAAAAATAGACTTAAGCATAAAAACATGACATCGAGGGGTGAAAACATAAAACAACCTTTAAACGGTCCGGTAAGAGTCACGAACCCCTCGCACGGGACCAATGTGACACGTAGGAACCGACCACGTAGTCACGGGACTCCCGATTTGTGTGTACGACGTAAATTTACAAAAAGTTAGACTTGCATTCCATCGAAGGGTGAAAATATAAAACAACATTGATACGGTCCCGTAAGAGTCACGAACACCTCGCACAGGACTAATGTAACTCGTACGAACCGACCGCGTAGTTATGATGCTCCCGATTGGAGTGTAAGACGTAAATTTGTAAAAAATTAGGCTTAAGCATAAACACATGCCATCGAAGGGTGAAAACGTAAAACAGCCACAAAACGGTCCCATAAGAGTCACAAACACCTCGCACGGGACCAATGTGAATCGTAGGAACTAACCGTGTAGTCACGACGCTCCCGGTTTAAGTGTTCGACGTAAATTTGTAAAAAAATAGACTTAAGCATAAAAACATGCCATCGAATGGTGAAAATGTAAAATAGCCAAAAAAAGGTCCCGTAAAAGTCACGAACACCTCGCACGGGATCAATGTAAATCGTAGGAATAGACAGTGTAGTCATGAGGCTCCCGGTTTGAGTGTACGACGTAAATTTGCAAAATGTTAGACTTGAGCAAAAAAACATGCCATCAAAGGATGAAAACCAAAAATAAACACCAAACAGTCCGGTAAGTGTCACAAACACCTTGCACGGGACCAATGCGACTCATAGGAACAGACCGCGTAGTCACGGGACTCGCGATTTGAGTGTACGACGTAAATTTGCAAAAAATTAGACTTAAGCATAAAAACATGCCATCGAAGGGTGAAAACGTAAAGCTGCCACAAAATGGTCTGGTAAGAGTCACGAACACCTCGAACGGGACCAATGTGACTCGTAGGAACCGACCGCGTAGTCATGGGGCTCCCGGGTGAGCGTAAGGCGTAAATCAAAATAAACTTAAGCATTAAATCATGCCATCGAAGGGTGAAAATTTAAAACAGCCTCTAAACGGTCCGGTAAGAGTCACAACCACCTCGCACGGGACCAATGTAACTCGTAGGAATCGACCGCATAGTCATGACGCTCCCGGTTGGAGTGTACGACGTAAATTTGAAAACAAATTAGACTTAAAGTATAAAAGCATGCCATCAAAGGGTGAAAACGTAAAATAAACACAAAACAGTTCCATAAGAGACACGAACACCTCGCACGGGACCAATGTGACTCGTAGGAACGAACCGCGTAGTCACGGGGATCCCAATTTGAGTGTATGCTGAAAATTTGATAAAAAATAGACTTAAGCATAAAAACATGCCATCAAAGGGTGAAAACGTAAAATAGCCTTTAAACGGTCCCGTAAGAGTCACGAACCCCTCGTACGGGACCAATGTGACTCCTAGGAACCGACCGCGTAGTCACGCGGCTCCTGGTTTGAGTGTACGACGTAAATTTATCAAAAATTAGAGTTAAGCATAAAAAACATGCCATCGAAGGGTGAAAATGTAAAACAACCTTAAAACGGTCCCGTAAGAGTTACGAACACCTCGCACGGGACCAATGTAACTTGTACTAACTCACGACGCTCCCGGTTTGAGTGTGCGACGTAAATTTGTAAAAAATTAGACTTAGGAATAAAAACATTCGATCGAATGGTGAAAATGTAAAACAACCACAAAACGGTCCCGTAAGAGTCACAAACACCTTGCATGGGATCAATGTAAATCGTAGGAACGGACCATGTAGTCACAACGCTCCTGGTCTGAGTGTACGACGTAAATTTGTAAAAAGTTAGAATTAAGCATAAAAACATGCCATCGAAGAATGAAAACCTAAAACAAACACCAAACGGTCCCGTAAGTGTCACGAACACCTCGCACTGGACCAATGTGACTCATAGGAGTAGACCGCGTAGTCACGGGACTCGCGAATTGAGTGTACGACGTAAATTTGTAAAAAATTAGACTTAAGCATAAAAACATGCCATCGAAGGGTGAAAACGTAAAACAACCACAAAATGGTCTGGTAAGAGTCACGAACACCTCGCACGGGACCAATATGACTCGTAGGAACCGCCCTCGTAGTCACGGAGCTCCCGAGTGAGTGTATGGTGTAAATTTGCAAAATAATAAACATAAGCATAAAAACATGCCATCAAAGGGTAAAAATGTAAAACAGCCTTAAAACGGTCCGGTAAGAGTCACAAACACCTCGCACGGGACCAATGTAACTCGTAGGAATCGACCGCATAGTCACGAGGCTCCCGGTTGGAGTGTACGACATAAATTTGAAAAAAAATTAGACTTAATGCATAAAAACATGCCATCAAATGGTGAAAACATAAAACAAACACAAAACGGTCTCGTAAGAGTCACGAACACCTCGCACGGGACTAATGTGACTCGTTGGAATGAACCGCGTAGTCACGGGGCTCCCGGTTTTAGTCTATGATGGAAATTTGATAAAAAATAGACTTAAGCATAAAAACATACCGTCAAAGGGTGAAAACGTAAACCAACCTTTAAACGGTCCGGTAAGAGTCACGAACCCCTCGTACGGGACCAATGTGACTCGTAGGAACTGACCGCATAGTTACGGGGCTCCCGGTTTGAGTGTACGACCTAAATTTGTAAAAAAATAGACTTAGGTATAAAAAACATGTCCTCGAACAGTGAAAATGTAAAATAACCTGAAAACGGTCGCATAAGAGTCACGAACACCTCGCACGGGACTAATGTGACTCGTAGGAATGAACCACGTTGTCACGGGGCTCCCGATTTGAGCGTATGATGGAAATTTGATAAAAAATAGACTTATGCGTAAAAACATGCCATCAAAGGGTGAAAACATAAAATAGCCTTTAAACGGTCCGATAAGAGTCACGAACCCCTCGCAAAGGACCGACGTGACTCGTAGGACCGATCGCGTAGTCACGGGGCTCCCGGTTTGAGTGTACGACCTAAATTTGAAAAAAATTAGAGTTAAGCATAAAAAACATGCCATCGAAGGGTGAAAATGTAAAATAACCTTAAAACAATCCCGAAAGAGTCACGAACACCTCGCACGGGACCAATGTGACTCGTAGGAACCGACCGCATAGGAACGGGGCTTCCGCATTGTGTGTACGATGCAAATTTGCAAAAAATTAGACTGGAGCATAAAAACATGCCATCGAAGGGTGAAAATCTAAAATAGACACTAAACGGTCCGATAAGAGTCACGAACACCTCGTACCGGACCAATGTGACCTGTAGGAAGCGACGACATAGTCACGGGACTCACGGTTTGAGTGTACGACATAAATTTTCAAAAAGATAGACCTGCATGCCATCGAAGGGTGAAAACGTAAAACAACCTTAAAATGGTCCCGTAAGAGTCACGAACACCTCGCATGGGACCAATGTAAGTCGTAGGAACTGACCGCGTAGTTACG
Source organism: Sambucus nigra (assembly GCA_949130495.1). Taxonomy (NCBI): domain Eukaryota; kingdom Viridiplantae; phylum Streptophyta; class Magnoliopsida; order Dipsacales; family Adoxaceae; genus Sambucus; species Sambucus nigra. The sequence goes on along the minus strand of OX422208.1, from coordinate 666,700,958 downwards.
GCGCTCCCGGTTGGAGTGTAAGACGTAAATTTGTGCAAAAATAGACTTAAGCATAAAAACATGCCATCGAAGGCTGAAAACGTAAAATAGCCACAACATGGTTCCGTAAGAGTCATGAACACCTCGCACGGGACCAAGGTGAATTATAGGAACTGACCGTGTAGTCACGGCGCTCCCGATTTGAGTGTGCGACGTAAATTTGTAAAAAAATAGACTTAAGAATAAAAATTTTCCATCGAATGGTGAAAATGTAAAACTGCCACAAAACGGTCCCGTAAGAGTCACGGACACCTCTCATGGGATCAATGTAAATCATAGGAACAGACCGTGTAGTCACGGGGCTCCCTATTTGAGTGTATGACGTAAATTGACAAAAAGTTAGACTTAGGCATAAAAACATGCCATCGAAGGGTGAAAATATAAAACAGCCACAAAACGGTCCCGTAAGAGTCACAAACACCTCGCACGGGACCAATGCGACTCATAGGAACAGACCGTGTAGTTAGGAGGCTCCCGGTTTGAGTGTACGACGTAAATTTGCAAAAAGTCAGACTTGAGCAAAAAAACATGCCATCGAAGGATGAAAACCTAAAATAAACACCAAACGGTCCTGTAAGAGCCACAAACACCTTGCACGGGACCAATATGACTCATAGGAACAGACCGCGTAGTCACGTGACTCGTGATTTGAGTGTAGGACATAAATTTGCAAAAAACTAGACTGAAGCATAAAAACATGCCATCGAAGTGTGAAAACGTAAAACAACCACAAAATGGTCTGGTAAGAGTCATGAACACCTCGTACGGGACCAATGTGACACGTAGGAACCGACCGCGTACTCATGGGGCTCCCGGGTGAGTGTACGACGTAAATCAAAATAAACTTAAGCATAAAAACAAGCCATCGAGGGGGGAAAATGTAAAACAGCCTTAAAACGGTCCGGTAAGAGTCACAAACACCTCGCACGGGACAAATGTAACACGTAGGAACTGACCGTATAGTCATGACGCTCCCGGTTGGAGTGTACGACGTAAATTTAAAAACAAATTAGACTTAAAGCATAAAAACATGCCATCAAATGGCGAAAATAGACTTAAGAATAAAAATATGCCATCGAATGGTGAAAATGTAAAAGAAACACAAAACGGTCCCGTAAGAGTCACGAACACCTCGCACGGGACCAATGTGACTCGTAGGAATGAACCACGTAGTCATGGGGCTCCTGGTTTGAGTGTATGACGAAAATTTGATAAAAAATAGACTTAAGCATAAAAACATGCCATCAAAGGGTGAAAACATAAAACAGCCTTCAAACGGTCCCGTAAGAGTCACGAACCCTCGGACGGGACCAATGTGACTCGTAGGAACCGACCGCATAGTCACGGGGCTCCCATTTTGAGTGTACGACATAAATTTATCAAAAATTAGACTTAAGCACAAAAAATATGCCATCGAAGGGTGAAAATGTAAAACATCCTTAAAACGGTCCTGTAAGAGTCACGAACACCTCGCACGGGACCAATGTAACTCGTAGTAACGGACCGTGTAGTCAGGGCGCTACCGGTTTGAGTGTGCGGCGTAAATTTGTAAAAAACTAGACTAAAGAATAAAAACATGCCATCGAAAGGTGAAAATGTAAAACAACCATAAACCGGTCCCGTAAGAGGCAGGAACACCTCGCACGGGACTAATTTAACTCATAGGGACAAACCGCGTAGTCACAAGGCTCCCGATTAGAGTGTAAAGCGTAAATTTGCAAAAAATTAAACTTGAGCATAAAAACATGCCATCGAAGGGTGAAAACGTACAACAAGCACAAAACGGTCCAGTAAGAGTCACGAACCCCTCGCACGGGACCAATGTGACTCGTAGGAACCGACCGCATAGTAGCGGGGTGTCCGAGTTGAGTGTACGATGCAAATTTTCAAAAAAATAGACTAGAGCATAAAAACATGCCATCGAAGGGTGAAAATCTAAAATAGAATCTAAACGGTCCGGTAAGAGTCACGAACACCTCGTACCGGACCAATGTGACTTGTAGGAACTGACAACATAGTCACCAGGGTCCCGGTTTGAGTGTACGGCTTAAATTTACAAAAAGTTAGACTTGCTTTCCATCGAAGGTTGAAAACATAAAACAACCTTAAAACGGTCCCATAAGAGTCACGAACACCTCGTACGGGACCAATGTAACTCGTAGGAACCGACAGCGTAGTTACGGCGCACCCGGTTGGAGTGTAAGACGTAAATTTGTAAAAAATTAGACATAAGCATAAAAATATGCCATCGAAGGTTGAGAACATATAACAGCCCCAAAACGGTCCCGTAAGAGTCAAGAACACCTCGCACGGGACCAATGTGAATCATAGAAACTAACCGTGTAGTCACGGCTCTCCCGATTTGATTGTGCGACGAAAATTTGTAAAAAATTAAACTAAGCATAAAAACATGCCATCGAATGGTGAAAATGTAAAACAGCCACAAAACGGTCCCATAAGAGTCATGAACACCTCGCATGGGATCAATGTAAATCGTAAGAACAGACCGTGTAGTCACGGGGCTCCCGGTTTGAGTGTATGACGTAAATTTGCAAAAAGTTAGACTTAAACATAAAAACATGCCATCGAAGGATGAAAACCTAAAAAAAACACCAAACGATCCCGTAAGTATCACGAACACCTCGCACGGGACCAATGGGACTCATAGGAAGAGACCGTGTAGTCACGGGACTCGCGATTTGAGTGTACGTCTTAAATTTGCAAAAAATTAGACTTAAGCATAAAAACATGCCATCGAAGGGTGAAAACATAAAACAACCGTAAAATGGTCTGGTAAGAGTCACGAACACCTCGCACGGGACCAATGTGACTCGTAGGAACCGACCGCGTAGTCACGGGGCTCCCGAGTGAGTGTACGACGTAAATTTGCAAAAAAATAAACTTAATCCTGAAAACATGCCATCGAAGTGTCAAAATGTAAAACAACCTTAAAACGGTCCGGTAAGAGTTATAAACCCCTCACGGGACAAATGTAACTCGTAGGAACTGACCGCATAGTCACGAGGCTCCCTGTTGGAGTGTACAACGTAAATTTGAAAAAAAATTAGACTTAAAGCATAAAAACATGCCAATAAACGGTGAAAACATAAAACAAACACAAAACGGTCCCGTAAGAGTCACGAGCACCTCGCACGGGACTAATGTGACTCCTAGGAATGGACCGCGTAGTCACGGGGCTCCCGGTTTGAGTGTATGATGGAAAATTGATAAAAAATAGACTTAAGCCTGAAAACATGCCATCAAAGGGTGAAAACGTAAAACAGCCTATAAACGGTCCTGTAAGAGTCAGGAACCCTCGCACGGGACCAATGTGACTCGTAGGAACCGACAGCGTAGTCAGGGGGCACCCGTTTTGAGTGTATGACCTAAATTTAAAAAAAAATAGACTTAAGCATAAAAAATATGCCATCGAAGGGTGAAAATGTAAAACAGCCTTAAAACGGTCCCGTAAGAGTCACGAACACCTCACACGGGACTAACGTAACTCGTAGTAACGGACCGTGTAGTCATGGCGCTACCAGTTTGAGTGTGCAAGGTAAATTTGTAACAAACTTGACTTAAGAATAAAAACATGCCATCGAAAGTTGAAAATGTAAAACATCCATAAACCGGTCCCGTAAGAGTCACGAACACCTCGCACATGACTAATTTAACTCAAAGGGACAAACCGCGTAGTCACAGGGCTCCCGGTTAGAGTGTACAGCGTAAATTTGTAAAAAAATTAAACTTGAGCATAAAAACTTGCCATCTAAGGGTGAAAACGTACAACAAGCACAAAACGGTCCAGTAAGAGTCACGAACACCTCGCACAGGACCAATGTGGCTCGTAGGAACCGATCGCATAGTAACGGGGCTTCCGAGTTGAGTGTACGATGCAAATTTGCAAAAAATTAGACTAGAGCATAGAAACATTCCATCGAAGGGTGAAAATCTAAAATACACACTAAATGGTCCGGAAAGAGTCACGAACACCTCGTACCGGACCAATGTGACTTGTAGTCACTAACAACGTAGTAACCAGGGTCCCGGTTTGAGTGTACGGCGTAAATTTACAAAAAGTTAGACTTGCCTCCCATCGAAGGGTGAAAGCGTAAAACAACCTTAAAACGGTCGCGTAAGAGCCACGAACACCTCGCACGGGACCAATGTAACTCGTAGGAACCGACATCGTAGTTACGGCGCACCCGGTTGGAGTGTAAGACGTAAATTTGTAAAAAATTAGACTTAAGCATAAAAACATGACATTGAAGGTTGAAAACAAATAACACGCACAAAACGGTCCCGTAAGAGTCACGAACACCTCGCACGGGACCAATGTGAATCATAGGACCTGACCGTGTAGTCACGGCGCTCCCGATTTGAGTGTGCAACGTAAATTTATAAAAAATTAGACTTAAGCATAAAAACATGCCATCGAATGGTGAAAATGTAAAACAGCCACAAAACGGTCCCGTAAGAGTCACGAACACCTCGCACGGGATCAATGTAAATCGTAGGAACAGACCGTGTAGTCACGGGGCTCCCGGTTTGAGTTTATGACGTAAACTTGCCAAAAGTTAGACTTAAGCATAAAAACATGCCATTCAAGGATGAAAACCTAAAACAAACACCAAACGATCCCGTAACTGTCACGAATACCTCGCACGGGACCAATGCGACTCATAGGAACAGACCGCGTAGTCACGGGACTCGCGATTTGAGTGTACGACGTAAATTTGTAAAAAATTAGACTTAAGCGTAAAAATATGCCATCGAAGGGTGAAAACGTAAAACAACCACAAAATGGTCTGCTAAGAGTCACGAACACCTCGCACGGGACCAATGTGACTCGTAGGAACCGACCGCGTAGTCACGGGGCTCCCGAGTGAGTGTACGATGTAAGTTTACAAAAAAAAATAAACTTAAGCATAAAAACATGCAATCGAAGGGCCAAAATGTAAAACAACCTTAAAACGGTCCGGTAAGAGTCATAAACCCCTCATGGGACCAATGTAACTCGTAGGAACTGACCGCATAGTCACGAGGCTCCCGGTTGGAGTGTACAACGTAAATTTGAAAAAAATTAGACTTAAAGCATAAAAACATGCCATCAAAGGGTGAAAACATAAAACAAACACAAAAAGGTCCCGTAAGAGTCACGAACACCTCGCACGGGACTAATGTGACTCTAAGGAATGGACCGCGTAGTCACGGGGCCCCCGATTTTAGTGTATGACGTAAAATTGATAAAAAATAGACTTAAGCATAAAAACATGCCATCAAAGGGTGAAAACGTAAAACAGCCTTTAAACGGTCCCGTAAGAGTCATGAACCCTCGCACGGGACCAATGTGACTCGTAGGAACCGACAGCGTAGTCAGGGGGCTCCCATTTTGAGTGTACGGCCTAAATTTATCAAAAATAAGACTTAGGCATAAAAAAATATGCCATCGAAGGGTGAAATTGTAAAATAGCCTTAAAACGGTCCCGTAAGAGTCACGAACACCTCGCACGGGACTAATGTAACTCGTAGTAACGAACCGTGTAGTCACGGGGCTACCAGTTTGAATGTGCAACGTAAATTTGTACAAAACTTGACTTAAGAATAAAAACATTCCATCGAAAGTTGAAAATGTAAAACAACCATAAACCGGTCCCGTAAGAGTCACGAACACCTCGCACGGGACTAATTTAACTCATAGGGACAAACCGCGTAGTCACAGGACTCCCGGTTAGAGTGTACAACGTAAATTTGCAAAAAAATTAAACTTGAACATAAAAACTTGCCATCGAAGGGTGAAAACGTACAACAAGCACAAAACGGTCCAGTAAGAGTCACAAACACCTCGCATCGGACCAATGTGACTCGTAGGAACCGATCGCATAGTAACGGGGCTTCCGAGTTGAGTGTACGATGCAAATTTGTAAAAAATTAGACTAGAGCATAGAAACAAGCCATCGAAGGGTTAAAATCTAAAATACACACTAAACGTTACGGTAAGAGTGACGAACACCTCGTACCGGACCAAGTGACTTGTAGTCACTAACAACGTAGTCACCAGGGTCCCGGTTTGAGTGTACAGCGTAAATTTACAAAAAGTTAGACTTGCTTGCCATCGAAGGGTGAAAACGTAAAACAACCTTAAAACGGTCCCGTAAGAGTCACGAACACCTCGCACAGGACCAATGTAACTCGTAGGAACCGACCGCGTAGTTACGGCGCACCCGGTTGGTGTGTAAGACATAAATTTGTAAAAAATTAGACTTAAGCATTAAAACATGACATCAAAGGTTGAAAACATATAACAGCCACAAAACGGTCCCGTAAGAGTCACGAACACCTCGCACGAGACCAATGTGAATCATAGGAACTGACCGTGTAGTCACGACGCTCCCGATTTGAGTGTCCAATGTAAATTTGTAAAAAATTAGAATTAAGCATAAAAACATGCCATCGAATAGTGAAAATATAAAACAGCCACAGAAAGGTCCCGTAAGAGTCACGAACACCTCGCACGGGATCAATGTAAATCGTAGGAACAGACCGTGTAGTCACGGGGCTCCCGGTTTGAGTGTATTACATAAATTTTCCAAAAGATAGACTTAAGCATAAAAACATGCCATCGAAGGATGAAAAACTAAAACAAACACCAAACGATCCCGTAAGTGTCCAGAACACCTCGCACGGGACCAATGCGACTCATAGGAAGAGACCGCGTAGTCACGGGACTCGCGATTTGAGTGTACGACGTAAATTTGTAAAAAATAAGACTTAAGCATAAAAACATGACATCGAAGGTTGAAAACATATAACAGCCACAAAACGGTCCCGTAAGAGTCACGAACACCTCGCACGGGACCAATGTGAATCATAGGAACTGATCGTGTAGTCATGGCGCTCTCGATTTGAGTGTGCAACGTAAATTTGTAAAAAATTAGACTTAATCATAAAAACATTCCATCGAATGGTGAAAATGTAAAACATCCACAAAACGGTCCCGTAAGAGTCACGAACACCTCGCACAGGATCAATGTAAATCGTAGGAACAGACCGTGTAGTCACGGGGCTCCCGGTTTGAGTGTATGACGTAAATTTGCCAAAAGATAAACTTAAGCATAAAAACATGCCATCGAAGGACGAAAACCTAAAACAAACACCAAACGATCCCGTAAGTGTCACGAACACCTCACACGGGATCAATACGACTCATTGGAACAGACCACGAAGTCACGGGACTCGCGATTTGAGTGTACGACATAAATTTGCAAAAAATTAGACTTAAGCATAAAAACATGCCATCGAAGGGTGAAAACGTAAAAAAACCACAAAATGGTCTGGTAAGAGTCATGAGCACCTCGCACGGGACCAATGTGACTCATAGGAACCGATCGCGTAGTCACGGAGCTCCCAAGTGTGTATACGGCGTAAATTTGCAAAAAAAATAAACTTAAGCATAAAAACATGCCATCGAAGGGTCAAAATGTAAAACAACCTTAAAACGGTCCAGTAAGAGTCATAAACCCCTCGCACGGGACCAATGTAACTCGTAGGAACCGACTGCATAGTCACGAGGCTCCCGGTTGGACTGTACGACATAAATTTGAAAAAAAATTAGAGTTAAAGCGTAAAAACATGCCATCAAAGGGTGAAAACATAAAATAAACACAAAATGATCCCGTAAGACTCACGAACACCTCGCACGGGACTAATGTGACTCCTAGGAATGGACCGCGTAGTCACGGGATCATTTGGTTTTAGTGTATGACCGAAAATTGATAAAAAATAGACTTAAGTATAAAACCATGCCATCAAAGGGTGAGAACGTAAAACAGCCTTTAAACGGTCCCGTAAGAGTCAGGAACCCTCGCACGGGACCAATGTGACTCGTAGGAACCGACAGCGTAGTAAGGTGGATCCCGTTTTGAGTGTACGACCTAAATTTATCAAAAATTAGACTTAAGCATAAAAAATATGCCATCGAAGGGTGAAAATGTAAAACAGCCTTAAAACGGTCCCGTAAGAGTCATGAACACCTCGCACAGGACCAATGTAACTCGTTGTAACGGACCGTGTAGTCACGGCGCTACCAGTTTGAGTGTGCGACGTAAATTTGGAAAAAACTTGACTTAAGAATAAAAACATACCATCGAAAGTTCAAAATGTAAAACAGCCATAAACCGGTCCCGTAAGGGTCACGAACACCTCGCACGGGACTAATATAACTCATAGGGACAAACCGCATAGTCATAGGGCTCCCGGTTAGAGTGTACAGCGTAAATTTGCAAAAAAATTAAACTTGAGCATAAAAACTTGCCATCGAAGGTTGAAAACTTAGAATAAGCGCAAAACGGTCTAGTAAGAGTCACAAACACCTCACACGGGACCAATGTGACTCGTAGGAACCGATCGCATAATAACGGGGCTTCTGAGTTGAGTGTACGATGCAAATTTGCAAAAAAAATAGACTAGAGCATAGAAACATGCCATCGAATGGTGAAAATCTAAAATAGATACTAAACGTTCCGGTAACAGTCATGAACACCTCGTACCGGACCAATGTGACTTGTAGTCACTAACAACGTAGTCACCAGGGTCCCGGTTTGAGTGTACGGCGTAAGTTTACAAAAAGTTAGGATTGCTTGCCATCGAAGGGTGAAAACGTAAAACAACCTTAAAATGGTCCCGTAAGAGTCACGAACACCTCGCACGGGACCAATGTAACTCGTAGGAACCGACCGCGTAGTTACGGCGCACCCGGTTGGAGTGTAAGACGTAAATTTGTAAAAAATTAGACTTAAGCATAAAAACATGACATCGAAGGTTGAAAACATATAACAACTACAAAACGGTCCCGTAAGAGTCACGAACACCTCGCACGGGACCAATGTGAATCATAGTAACTGACCGTGTAGTCACGGCGCTCCCGATTTGAGTGTGCAACGTAAATTGTTAAAAAATTAGACTTAAGCATAAAAACATGCCATCGAATGGTGAAAATGTAAAATAGCCACAAAACGGTCCCGTAAGAGTCACGAACACCTCGCACGGGATCAATGTAAATCGTAGGAACAGACCGTGTAGTCACGGGGCTCCCGGTTTGAGTGTATGACGTAAATTTGCCAAAAGTTAGACTTAAGCATAAAAACATGCCATCGAAGGATGAAAACCTAAAACAAACACCAAACGATCCCGTAAGTGTCACGAACACCTCGCACGGGATCAATGCGACTCATAGGAACAGACCACGTAGTCACGGGACTCGCGATTTGAGTGTACGACATAAATTTGCAAAAAATTAGACTTAAGCATAAAAACATGCCATCGAAGGGTGAAAACGTAAAACAACCACAAAATGGTCTGGTAAGAGTCATGAACACCTTGCAAGGGACCAATGTGACTCGTAGGAACCGACTGCGTAGTCACGGAGCTCCCAAGTGAGTGTACGGCGTAAATTTGCAAAAAAAAAATAAACTTAAGCATAAAAACTTTCCATCGAAGGGTCAAAATGTAAAACAACCTTAAAACGGTCCGGTAAGAGTCATAAACCCCTCGCACGGGACCAATGTAACTCGTAGGAACCGACTGCATAGTCACGAGGCTCCCGGTTGGAGTGTATGACGTAATATTGAAAAAAATTAGAGTTAAAGCGTAAGAACATGCCATCAAAGGGTGAAAACATAAAATAAACACAAAACGATCCCGTAAGAGTCACGAACACCTCGCACGGGACTAATGTGACTCCTAGGAATGGATCGCGTAGTCACGGGGCTCCCGGTTTTAGTGTATGACGTAAATTTGATAAAAAATAGAATTAAGCATAAAAACATGCCATCGAAGCGTGAAAACGTAAAACAGCCTATAAACGGTCCTGTAAGAGTCAGGAACCCTCGCACGGGACTAATGTGACTCGTAGGAACCGACCGCGTAGTCAGGGGGCTCCCGTTTTGAGTGTACGACGTAAATTTATCAAAAATTAGACTTAAGCATAAAATATATGCCATCGAAGGGTAAAAATGTAAAACAGCCTTAAAACGGTCTCGTAAGAGTCATGACCACCTCGCACGGGACCAACGAAACTCGTAGTAACAGACTGTGTAGTCATGGCGCTACCGGTTTGAGTGTGCGATGTAAATTTGTAAAAAACTAGACTTAAGAATAAAAACATGCCATAGAGAGTTGAAAATGTAAAATAGCCATAAACCGGTCCCGTAAGAGTCACGAACACCTCGTACGGGACTAATTTAACTCATAGGGACAGACCGCGTAATCACAGGACTCCCGGTTAGAGTGTACAACATAAATTTGTAAAAAAATTAAACTTGAGCATAAAAACATGCCATCGTAGGGTGAAAACGTACAACGAGAACAAAATGGTCGAGTAAGAGTCACGAACACCTCGCACGAGACCAATGTGACTCGTAGGAACCGATCGCATGGTAGCGGGGCTTCCGAGTTGAGTGTATGATGCAAATTTGCAAAAAATTAGACTAGAGCATAGAAACATGACATCAAAGGGTGAAAATATAAAATAGACACTAAACGGTCCAGTAAGAGTCACGAACACCTCGTACCAGACCAATGTTACTTGTAGTCACTAACAACGTAATCACCAGGCTCCCGGTTTGAGTGTACGGCGTAAATTTACAAAAAGTTAGAATTGCTTACCATCGAAGGGTGGAAAAGTAAAATAACCTTAAAACGGTCCCATAAGAGTCACGAACACCTCGCACGGGACCAATGTTACTCGTAGGAACCGGCCGCGTAGTTACGGCGCACCCGGTTGGAGTGTAAGACATAAATTTGTAAAAAATTAGACTTAAGCATAAAAACATGCCATCGAAGGTTGAAAACATATAACATCCATAAAACGGTGCCCTAAGAGTCACCAACACCTCGAACGAGACCAATGTGAATCATAGGAACTGACCGTGTAGTCACGGTGCTCCCGATTTGAGTGTGCAACGTAAAATTGTAAAAAATTAGACTTAAGCATAAAAACATGCCATCGAATGGTGAAAATGTAAAACAGCCACAAAACGGTCCCGTAAGAGTCATGAACACCTCGCACGGGATCAATGTAAATCGCAGGAGCAAACCGTGTAGTCACGGGGCTCCCGATTTGAGTGTATGACGTAAATTTGCAAAAAGTTGGACATAAGCATAAAAACATGCCATCGAAGGATGAAAACCTAAAACAAAAACCAAACGATCCCGTAAGTGTCACGAACACCTTGCACGGGACCAATGCGACTTATAGGAACAGACCGCGTAGTCTCGGGACTCGCGATTTGAGTGTACGACGTAAATTTGTAAAAAATTAGACTTAAGCATAAAAACATGCCATTGAAGGCTCAAAACGTAAAACAACCACAAAACGATCCCATAAGAGTCACGAAAACCTCGCACGAGACTAATGTGACTCCTAGGAATGGACCGCGTAGTCAAGGGGCTCCCGGTTTTAGTGTATGACTTAAATTTGATAAAAAATAGACTTAGGCATAAAAACATGCCATCAAAGGGTGAAAACGTAAAACAACCTTTAAACGGTCCTGTAAGAGTCACGAACCCTCGCACGGGACCAATGTGACTCGTAGGAACCGACCGCGTAGTCACGGGGCTCCCGTTTTGAGTGTACCACGTAAATTTATCAAAAATTAGACTTATGCATAAAATATATGCCATCGAAGGGTGAAAATGTAAAACAGCCTTAAAACGGTCCCGTAAGAGTCACGAACACCTCGCACGGGACCAACGTAACTCGTAGTAACGGACCGTGTACTCATGGCGCTACCGGTTTGAGTGTGCGACGTAAATTTGTAAAAAACTAGACTTAAGAATAAAAACATGCCATCGAGAGTTGAAAATGTAAAATAGCCATAAACCGGTCCCGTAAGAGTCACGGACACCTCGCACGGGACTAATTTAACTCATAGGGACAGACCGCGTAGTCACAGGACTCCCGGTTAGAGTGTACAGCGTAAATTTGCAAAAAAATTAAACTTGAGCATAAAAACATGCCATCAAAGGGTGAAAACGTACAACGAGCACAAAATGGTCCAGTAAGAGTCACCAACACCTCACACGAGACCAACGTGACTCGTAGGAACCGATCGCATAGTAGCGGGGCTTCCGAGTTGAGTGTACGATGTAAATTTGCAAAAAATTATACTAGAGAATAGAAACATGACATCGAAGGGTGAAAATCTAAAATAGACACTAAACGGTCCGGTAAGAGTCACGAACACCTCGTACCAGACCAATGTGACTTGTAGTCACTAACAACGTAATCACCAGGGTCCCGGTTTGAGTGTATGGCGTAAATTTACAAAAAGTTAGACTTGATTACCATCGAAGGGTGAAAAAGTAAAATAACCTTAAAACGGTCCGGTAAGAGTCACGAACACCTCGCACGGGACCAATGTAACTCGTAGGAACCGACCGCGTAGTTACGACGCACCCGGTTGGAGTGCAAGACGTAAATTTGTAAAAAATTAGACTTAAGCATAAAAACATGCCATCGAAGGTTGAAAACATATAACATCCATAAAACGGTGCCCTATGAGTCATGAACACCTCGCACGGGACCAATGTGAATCATAGGAACTGACCGTGTAGTCACGGCGCTCCCGATTTGAGTGTGCAACGTAAATTTGTAAAAAATTAGACTTAAGCATAAAAACATGCCATCGAATGGGAAAATGTAAAACAGCCACAATACGGTTCCGTAAGAGTCACGAACACCTCGCACGGGATCAATGTAAATCGCAGGAGCAAACCGTGTAGTCACGGGGCTCCCGGTTTGAGTGTATGATGTAAATTTGCAAAAAGTTAAACTTAAGCATAAAAACATGCGATCGAAGGATGAAAACCTAAAACAAAAAACAAACGATCCCGTAAGTGTCACGAACACCTTGCACGGGACCAATGGGACTCATAGGAACAGACCACGTAGTCACGGGACTCGCGATTTGAGTGTACGACGTAAATTTGTAAAAAATTAGACTTAAGCATAAAAATATGCCGTCGAAGGCTGAAAACGTAAAACAGCCACAGAACGATCCCATAAGAGTCACGAACACCTCGCACGAGACTAATGTGACTCCTAGGAACGGACCGTGTAGTCACGGGGCTCCCGGTTTTAGTGTATGACTTAAATTTGATAAAAAAATAGACTTAAGCATAAAAACATGCCATCAAAGGATGAAAACGTAAAACAGCCTTTAAACGGTCCCGTAAGAGTCACGAACCCTCGCACGGGACCAATGTGACTCGTAGGATCCGATCGCGTAGTCAGGGGGCTCCCATTTTGAGTGTACGACGTAAATTTATCAAAAAATAGACTTAAGCATAAAATATATGCCATCAAAGGGTGAAAATGTAAAACAGCCTTAAAACGGTCCCGTAAGAGTCACGAACACCTCGCACGGGACCAACGTAACTCGTAGTAACAGACTGTGTAGTCATGGCGCTACCGGTTTGAATGTGCGACGTAAATTTGTAAAAAACTAGAATAAAGAATAAAAACATGCCATCGAGAGTTGAAAATGTAAAATAGCCATAAAACGGTCCCGTAAGATTCACGAACACCTCGCACGGGACTAATTTAACTCATAGGGACATACCGCGTAGTCACAGGACTCCCGGTTAGAGTGTACAGCGTAAATTTATAAAAAAATTAAACTTGAGCATAAAAACATGCCATCGAAGGGTGAACACGTACAACAAGCACAAAATGGTCCAGTAAGAGTCACGAACACCTCGCACGAGACCAATGTGACTCGTAGGAACCGATCGCATAGTAGCGGGGCTTCCGAGTTGAGTGTATGATGCAAATTTGCAAAAAATTAGACTAGAGCATAGAAACATGACATCAAAGGGTGAAAATCTAAAATAGACACTAAACGGTCCAGTAAGAGTCACGAACACCTCGTACCAGACCAATGTGACTTGTAGTCACTAACAACGTAATCACCAGGGTCCCGGTTTGAGTGTACGGCGTAAATTTACAAAAATTTAGACTTGCTGACCATCGAAGGGTGGAAACGTAAAATAACCTTGAAACGGTCCCATAAGAGTCATGAACACCTCGCACGGGACAAATGTAACTCGTAGGAACCGACCGCGTAGTTACGGCGCACCCGGTTGGAGTGTAAGACGTAAATTTGTAAAAAATTAGACTTAAGCATAAAAACATGCCATCGAAGGTTGAAAACATATAACATCCATAAAACGGTGCCCTAAGAGTCACCAACACCTCGAACGGGACCAATGTGAATCATAGGAACTGACCGTGTAGTCACGGCGCTCCCGATTTGAGTGTGCAACGTAAATTTGTAAAAAATTAGACTTAAGCATAAAAACATGCCATCGAATGGTGAAAATGTAAAACAGCCACAAAACGGTCCCTAAGAGTCATGAACACCTCGCACGGGATCAATGTAAATCGCAGGAGCAAACCGTGTAGTCACGGGGCTCCCGGTTTGAGTGTATGACATAAATTTGCAAAAAGTTTGACTTAAGCATAAAAACATGCCATCGAAGGATGAAAACCTAAAACAAAAACCAAACGATCCCGTAAGTGTCACGAACACCTTGCACGGGACCAATGCGACATATAGGAACAGACCGCGTAGTCACGGGACTCGCGATTTGAGTGTACGACGTAAATTTGTAAAAAAATAGACTTAAGCATAAAAACATGCCATTGAAGGCTGAAAACGTAAAACAACCACAAAACGATCCCGTAAGAGTCACGAACACCTCGCACGAGACTAATGTGACTCCTAGGAATGGATCGCGTAGTCACGGGGCTCCCGGTTTTAGTGTTTGACTTAAATTTGATAAAAAATAGACTTAAGCATAAAAACATGAAATTAAAGGGTGAAAACGTAAAACAACCTTTAAACGGTCCTGTAAGAGTCACGAACCCTCGCACGGGACCAATGTGACTCGTAGGAACCGACCGCGTAGTCAGGGGGCTCCCGTTTTGAGTGTACGATGTAAATTTATCAAAAATTAGACTTATGCATAAGATATATGCCATCGAAGGGTGAAAATGTAAAACAACCTTAAAACGGTCCCGTAAGAGTCACGAACACTTCCCACGGGACCAACGTAACTCGTAGTAACGGACCGTGTACTCATGGCGCTACCGGTTTGAGTGTGCGACGTAAATTTGTAAAAAACTAGACTTAAGAATAAAAACATGCCATCGAGAGTTGAAAATGTAAAATAGCCATAAACCGGTCCCGTAAGAGTCACGAACACCTCGCACGGGACTAATTTAACTCATAGGGACAGACCGCGTAGTCACAGGACTCCCTGTTAGAGTGTACATCGTAAACTTGCAAAAAAATTAAACTTGAGCATAAAAACATGCCATCGAAGGGAGAAAACGTACAACGAGCACAAAATGGTCCAGTAAGAGTCACGAACACCTCACACGAGACCAACGTGACTCGTAGGAACCGATCGCATAGTAGCGGGGCTTCCGAGTTGAATGTACGATGTAAATTTGCAAAAAATTATACTAGAGCATAGAAACATGACATCGAAGGGTGAAAATCTAAAATAGACACTAAACGGTCCGGTAAGAGTCACGAACACCTCGTACCAGACCAATGTGACCTGTAGTCACTAACAACGTAATCACCAGGGTCCCGGTTTGAGTGTACGGCGTAAATTTACAAAAAGTTAGACTTGATTACCATCGAAGGTTGATAACGTAAAATAACCTTAAAACGGTCCCGTAAGAGTCACGAACACCTCGCACGGGACCAATGTAACTCGTAGGAACCGACCGCGTAGTTACGGCGCACCCGGTTGGAGTGCAAGACGTAAATTTGTAAAAAATTAGACTTAAGCATAAAAACATGCCATCGAAGGTTGAAAACATATAACATCCATAAAACGGTGCCCTAAGAGTCACGAACACCTCGCACGGGACCAATGTGAATCATAGGAACTAACCGGGTAGTCACGGCGCTCCCGATTTGAGTGTGCAACGTAAATTTGTAAAAAATTAGACTTAAGCATAAAAACATGCCATCGAATGGTGAAAATGTAAAACAACCACAATACGGTTCCGTAAGAGTCACAAACACCTCGCACGGGATCAATGTAAATCGCAGGAGCAAACCGTGTAGTCACGGGGCTCCCGGTTTGAGTGTATGATGTAAATTTGCAAAAAGTTAGACTTAAGCATAAAAACATGCCAGCGAAGGATGAAAACCTAAAACAAAAACCAAACGATCCCGTAAGTGTCACGAACACCTTGCACGGAGACTCATAGGAACAGGCCGCGTAGTCACGGGACTCGCGATTTGAGTGTACGACGTAAATTTGTAAAAAATTAGACTTAAGCATAAAAACATGCCATCGAAGGCTGAAAGCGTAAAACAAGAACAAAACGATCCCATAAGAGTCATGAACACCTCGCACGAGACTAATGTGACTCCTAGGAACGGACCGCGTAGTCACGGGGCTCCCGGTTTTAGTGTATGACTTAAATTTGATAAAAAAATAGACTTAAGCATAAAAACATGCCATCAAAGGACGAAAACGTAAAACAGCCTTTAAACGGTCCCATAAGAGTCACGAACCCTCGCACGGGACCAATGTGACTCGTAGGAACCGATCGCGTAGTCAGGGGGCTCCCGTTTCGAGTGTACGACGTAAATTTATCAAAAAATAGACTTAAGCATAAAATATATGCCATCGAAGGGTGAAAATGTAAAACAGCCTTAAAACGGTCCCGTAAGAGTCACGAACACCTCGCACGGGACCAACGTACCTCGTAGTAACAGACCGTGTAGTCATGGCGCTACCGGTTTGAGTGTGCGACGTAAATTTGTAAAAAAATAGAATTAAGAATAAAAACATGCCATCGAGAGTTGAAAATGTAAAATAGCCATAAAACGGTCCCGTAAGATTCACGAACACCTCTCACGGGACTAATTTAACTCATAGGGACAGACCTCGTAGTCACAGGACTCCCGGTTAGAGTGTACAGCGTAAATTTGCAAAAAAATTAAACTTGAGCATAAAAACATGCCATCGAAGGGTGAAAACGTACAACGAGCACAAAATGGTCCAGTAAGAGTCACGAACACCTCCCACGAGACCAATGTCACTCGTAGGAACCGATCGCATAGTAGCGGGGCTTCCGAGTTGAGTGTACGATGCAAATATGCAAAAAATTAGACTAGAGCATAGAAACATGACATCGACGGGTGAAAATCTTCAATAGACACTAAACAGTCCGGTAAGAGTCACGAACACCTCGTACCAGACCAATGTGACTTGTAGTCACTAACAACGTAATCACCAGGGTCCCGGTTTGAGTGTACGGCGTAAATTTACAAAAAGTTAGACTTGCTTACCATCGAAGGGTGAAAACGTAAAATAACCTTAAAACGGTCCCGTAAGAGTCACGAACAACTCCCACGGGACCAATGTAACTCGTAGGAACCGACCGCGTAGTTACGGCGCACCCGGTTGTAGTGTAAGACGTAAATTTTTAAAAAAATAGAATTAAGCATAAAAACATGCCATCGAAGGGTGAAAACGTAAAACAGTCACAAAACGGTCCCGTAAGAGTCACGAACACCTCGCACGGGATCAATGTAAATCGCAGGAGCAAATCGTCTAGTCACGGGGCTCCCGGTTTGAGTGTACGACGTAAATTTGCAAAAAGTTAGACTTAAGCATAAAAACATGCCATCGAAGGATGAAAACCTAAAACAAAAACCAAACGATCCCGTAAGTGTCACGAACACCTTGCACGGGACCAATGCGACTCATAGGAACAGACCGCGTAGTCACGGGACTCGCGATTTGAGTGTACGCCATAAATTTGTAAAAAATTATACTTAAGCGTAAAAACATGCCATCGAAGGGTGAAAACGTAAAATAACCACAAAACGATCCCGTAAGAGTCACGAACACCTCGCACGAGAGCAATGTGACTCCTAGGAACCGACCGCGTAGTCACGGAGCTCCCAAGTGAGTAGGCGGCGTAAATTTGCAAAAAAAAAATAAACTTAAGCATAAAAATGTGCCATCGAAGGGTCAAAATGTAAAACAACCTTAAAACGATTCTGTAAGAGTCATAAACCCCTCGCACGGGACCAATGTAACTTGTAGGAACCGACTGCATAGTCACGAGGCTCCCGGTTGGAGTGTACGACGTAAATTTGAAAAAAAATTAGACTTAAAGATTAAAAATTGGCCATCAAAGGGTGAAAATGTAAAACAAACACAAAACGGTCCCGTAAGAGTCACGAACACCTCGCACGGGAGCAATGTGACTCGTAGGCATGAATCGCGTAGTCACGGGGATCCCGGTTTGAGTGTATGACGAAAATTTGATAAAAAATAGACTTAAGCCTAAAAATATGCCATCAAATAGTGAAAACGTAAAACAGCCTTTAAACGGTCATGAACCCCTCGCACGGGACCAATGTGACTCGTAGGAACCGACCGCGTAGTCACGGGGCTCCTGTTTTGAGTGTACGATGTAAATTTATCAAAAATTAGACTTAAGCATAAAAAATATGCCATCGAAGGATGAAAATGTAAAACAACCTTAAAACGGTCCCGTAAGAGTCACGAACACCTCACACGGGACCAATATAACTTGTTGTAACGGACCGTGTAGTCACGGCGCTACCGATTTGAGTGTGCGACGTAAATTTGTAAAAAATTGGACTTAAGAATAAAAACATGCCATCGAAAGGTGAAAATGTAAAGCAGTCATAAATCGGTCCCATAAGAGTCACGAACACGTAGCATGGGACTAATTTAACTCATAGGGACCGACCGCGTAGTCACAGGGCTCCCGATTAGAGTGGACAACGTAAATTTGCAAAAAAATTAAACTTGAGCATAAAAACATGCCATCGATGGGTGAAGACATACAACAAGCACAAAACGGTCCCATAAGAGTCACGAACACCTCGCACGGGACCATTGTGACTCGTAGGAACCGACCGCATAGTAACGGGGCTTCCGAGTTGAGTGTACGATGCAAATTTGCAAAAAAATAGACGAGAGCATAGAAACATGCCATCGAAGGGTGAAAATCTAAAATTGACACTAAACGGTCCGGTAAGAGTCACGAACGCCTCGTACCTGACCAATGTGACTTGTAGGAACCGACAATGTAGTCACGAGGCTCCCGGAGTTTACGGCGTAAATTTACAAAAAGTTAGACTTGCTTTCCATCGAAGGGTGAAAATGTAAAACAACCTTAAAACGGTCCCGTAAGAGTCACGAACACCTCGTACGAGACCAATGTAACTCGTAGGAACCGACCGCGTAGTTACGATGCTCCCGGTTGGAGTGTAAGACGTAAATTTGCAAAAAATTAGACTTAAGTATAAAAACATGCCATCGAAGGGTGAAAACATATAACAGCCACAAAACAGTCCCGTAAGAGTCACGAACACCTCGCATGGGACCAATGTGAATCTTAGGAACTGACCGTGTAGTCACGACGCTCCCGGTTTGAGTGTGCGACGTAAATTTGTAAAAAAATAGACTTAAGCATAAAAACATGCCATCGAATGGTGAAAATGTAAAAGAGCCACAAAACGGTCCCGTAAGAGTCACGAACACCTCACACGGGATCAATGTAAATCGTAGGAACAGGTCGTGTAGTCACGGGGCTCCCGGTTTGAGTGTATGACGTAGATTTGCAAAAAGTTAGATTTAAGCATAAAAACATGCCATCGAAGGATGAAAACCTAAAACAAGCACCAAACGGTCCTGTAAGAGTCACAAACACCTCGCACGGGACCAATGCGAGTCATAGGAATAGATCGCGTAGTCACAGGACTCGCGATTTGAGTGTACGACGTAAATTTGCCAAAAATTAGACTTAAGCGTAAAAACATGACATCAAAGGGTGAAAACGTAAAACAACCGTAAAATGGTCACGTAAGAGTCATGAACACCACGCATGGGACTAATGTGACTCGTAGGAATGAACCGTGTAGTCACGGGGCTCCCGATTTGAGTGTATGAAAGAAATTTGATAAAAAATTGAATTAAGCATAAAAACATGCCATCAAAGGGTGAAAACGTAAAACAACCTTTAAACGATCCGATAAGAGTCACGGACCCTCGCACAGGACCGATGTGACTCGTAGGAACCGACCGCGTAGTCACGGGGCTCCCGGTTTGAGTGTATGACCTAGATTTATAAAAAGTTAGACTAAAGCATAAAAATCATGCCATCGAAGGGTGAAAGTGTAAAAGTCCTTAAAATAGTCCCGTAAGAGTCACGAACACCTCGCACGGGACCAATGTAACTCGTAGGACCGACCGCGTAGTCGCGAGGCTCCCAGCTGGAGTGTACGACGTAAATTTGTAAAAATTTAGACTTAAGCATAAAAACATGCCATCGAAGGGTGAAAACATAAAACAACCATAAAACGGTCCGATAAGAGTCGCGAACACCTCCCACGGGACTAATGTAACTCGTTGGAACTGACCGCGTAGTCACGGGGCTCCCGGTTAGAGTGTACAGTGTAAATTTGAAAAAAAGTTAAACTTAAGCATAAAGACATGCGATCGAAGGATGAAAACCTAAAACAAAAACCAAACGATCCCGTAAGTGTCACGAACACCTTGCACGGGATCAATGGGACTCATAGGAACAGACCACGTAGTCACGGGACTCGCGAGTTGAGTGTACGACGTAAATTTGTAAAAAATTAGACTTAAGCATAAAAATATACCATCGAAGGCTGAAAACGTAAAACAGCCACAGAACGATCCCATAAGAGTCACGAACACCTCGCAACAAGAATAAAAGGGTCCCGTAAGAGTCACGAACACCTCGCACGGGACCAATGTGAATAGTAGGAATCGAACGGGTAGTCAGAGGGATCCCCGTTTGAGTGTATGACGTAAATTTGAAAAAGTTAGACTTGAGAATAAAAAAGATGCCATCGAAGGGTGAAAATGTAAAACACCTACAAAACAGTCCCGCAAGAGTCACGAACATCTCGCACGGGACCAATGTAAGTTGTAGGAACCGACCGTGTAGTCACGGCGCTCCCGGTTGAGTGTATGACATAAATTTGCTAAAAGTTCAACTTAAGCATAAAAACATGTCATCGAAGGGTGAAAACATGAAATAAAAACAAAACTGTCCCATAAGAGTCACGAACACCTCGCATAGGACCACTGCTACTCGTAGGAACCGACCGCGTAGTCACGGGGCTCCCGGTTTGAGTGTACGACGTAAATTTGCAAAATGTTAGACCTAAGCATAAAAACATGCCATTGAAGGGTGAAAATGTAAAACAACCACAAAACGGTCTCGTAAGAGTCACAAACACCTCGCACGGGACCAATGCGACTCATAGGAACAAACTGCGTAGTCACGGGACTCGCGATTTGAGTGTATGACGTAAATTTGAAAAAAAATTAGACTTAAGGGTAAAAACATGCCATCGAAGGGTGAAAATGTAAAACAACCAGAAAATGGTCTGGTAAGAGTCACGAACACCTCGTACGGGACCAATGTGACTCATAGGAACCGACCGCGTAGTCACGAGGATCCCGGGTGAGTGTACGGCGTAAATCAAAATAAACTTAAGCATAAAAACATGCCATCGAGGGACGAAAATGCAAAATAACCTTAAAAGTTCCGGTAAGAGTCACAAAGACCTTGCACGGGACCATTGTAACTCGTTGGAACCGACTGCATAGTCATGACGCTCCCGGTTGGACTGTACGACGTAAATTTGAAAACAAATTAGACTTAAAGCATAAAAACATGCCATCAAAGGGTGAAAACGTAAAACAAACACAAAACGGTACCGTAAGAGTCACGAACACCTCGCACGGGAGCAATGTGAATCGTAGAAACTGACCGTGTAGTCATGGTGCTCCCGATTTGAGTGTGCGACGTAAATTTGTAAAAAATTAGACTTAAGCATAAAAACATGCCATCGAATGGTGAAAATGTAAAATAGCCACAAAATGGTCCCGTAAGAGTCACGATGACCTTGCACGGGATCAATGTAAATTGTAGGAACAGACCGTGTAGTCACGAGGCTCCCGGTTTGAGTGTACAACGTAAATTTGCAAAAAGTTAGACTTAAGCATAAAAACATGCCATCAAATGATGAAAACCTAAAACAAACACCAAACGGTCCCGTAAGTGTCACGAACTCCTCACACGGGACCAATGCAACTCATAGGAACACACCGCGAAGTCACGGGACTCGCGATTTGAGTGTACGCTGTAAATTTGCAAAAAGTTAGACTTAAGCATAAAAACATGCCATCGAAGGGTGAAAACGTAAAACAACAATAAAATGGTCTGGTAAGAGTCACGAACAGCTCGCAGGGGACCAATGTAACTCGTAGGAACCGGCCGCGTAGTCACGGGGCTCCCAGGTGAGGGTACGGCGTAAATTTGCAAAAAAATAAACTTAAGCATAAAAACATGACATCGAAGGGTGAAAATGTAAAATAGCCTTAAAACGGTCCGGTAAGAGTCACAAACACCTCGCACGGGACCAATGTAACTCGTAGGAACCGACCGCATAGTCACGAGGCTCCCGGTTGGAGTGTACGACGTAAATTTGAAAAAAAATTACACTTAAAGCATAAAAACATGCCATCAAAGGGTGAAAACATAAAACAAACACAAAAAAGTCCCGTAAGAGTCATGAACACCTCGCACGGGACTAATGTGACTCGTAGGAATGAACCGCATAGTCACGGGGCTCCCGATTTTAGTATATGATGGAAATTTTATAAAAAATAGAGTTAAGCATAAAAACATGCCATCAAAGGGTGAAAATGTAAAACAATCTTTAAACGGTCCGGTAAGAGTCAAGAACCCCTCGCATATGACCAATGTGACTCATAGAAACCGACCGCATAGTTACGGAGCTCCTGGTTTGACTGTACGACCTAAATTTGTAGAAAATTAGACTTAAGTATAAAAAACATGCCATCGAACTGTGAAAATGTAAAACAACCTTAAAATGGTCCCGTAAGAGTCACGAACACCTCCCACGGGACCAACGTAACTCGTAGGACCGACCGCGTAGTCGCGGGGATCCTGGTTGGAGTGTACGACGTAAATTTGCAAAAAGTTATACTTAAGCATAAAAACATGCCATCGAAGGGTGAAAATGTAAAACAGCCATAAAACGGTCTGATAAGAGTCACGATCACCTCGCACGGGACTAATGTAACTCGTAGGAACTGACCGCGTAGTCACGGGGCTCCCGATTAGAGTGCATAACGCAAATTCGCAAAAAAATTAAACTTGAGTATAAAAACATGCCATCAAAGGGTGATAACGTACAACAACCACAAAATGGTCCCGTAAGAGTCACGGACACCTCGCACAGGGCCAATGTGACTCGTAGGAACCGACCGCATAGGAACGGGGCTTTCGAGTTGAGTGTACGATGCAAATTTGCAAAACATTAGACTAGAGCATAAAAACATGCCATCGAAGGGTGAAAATATAAAATAAACACTAAACGGACCGATAGGAGTCACGAACACTTCGTACCGGACCAATGTGACTTGTAGGAAGCGACGATGTAGTCACAGGACTCCCGGTTTGAGTCTACGATGTAAATTTTCACAAAGTTAGACTTGCATGCCATTGAAGGGTGAAAACGTAAAACAACCTTAAAACACTCTCATAAGAGTCACGAACAACTCGCACGGGATCAATGTAACTCGTAGTAACCGACCGTGTAGTTACGGCGATTTCGGTTGGAATGTAAGACGTAAATTGGTAAAAAATTATACTTAAGCATAAAAACATGCCATCGAACGGTGAAAACGTAAAACAACCACAAAATGGTCCCGTAAGAGTCACGAACACCTCGCATGGGACTAATGTGACTCGTAGAATGAACCGTGTAGTCACGGGGCTCCCGATTTGAGTGTATGAAAGAAATTTGATAAAAAATTGAATTAAGCATAAAAACATGCCATCAAAGGGTGAAAACGTAAAACAACCTTTAAACGATCCGATAAGAGTCACGGACCCTCGCACAGGACCGATGTGACTCGTAGGAACCGACCGCGTAGTCACGGGGCTCCCGGTTTGAGTGTATGACCTAGATTTATAAAAAGTTAGACTAAAGCTTAAAAATCATGCCATTGAAGGGTGAAAGTGTAAAAATCCTTAAAACAGTCCCGTAAGAGTCACGAACACCTCGCACGGGACCAATGTAACTCGTAGGACCGACCGCGTAGTCGCGAGGCTCCCAGCTGGAGTGTACGACGTAAATTTGTAAAAATTTAGACTTAAACATAAAAACATGCCATCGAAGGGTGAAAACATAAAACAACCATAAAACGGTCCGATAAGAGTCGCGAACACCTCCCACGGGACTAATGTAACTCGTTGGAACTGACCGCGTAGTCACGGGGCTCCCGGTTAGAGTGTACAGTGTAAATTTGAAAAAAAGTTAAACTTAAGCATAAAGACATGCGATCGAAGGATGAAAACCTAAAACAAAAACCAAACGATCCCGTAAGTGTCACGAACACCTTGCACGGGATCAATGGGACTCATAGGAACAGACCACGTAGTCACGGGACTCGTGAGTTGAGTGTACGACGTAAATTTGTAAAAAATTAGACTTAAGCATAAAAATATACCATCGAAGGCTGAAAACGTAAAACAGCCACAGAACGATCCCATAAGAGTCACGAACACCTCGCAACAAGAATAAAAGGGTCCCGTAAGAGTCACGAACACCTCGCACGGGACCAATGTGAATAGTAGGAATCGAACGGGTAGTCAGAGGGATCCCCGTTTGAGTGTATGACGTAAATTTGAAAAAGTTAGACTTGAGAATAAAAAAGATGCCATCGAAGGGTGAAAATGTAAAACACCTACAAAACAGTCCTGCAAGAGTCACGAACATCTCGCACGGGACCAATGTAAGTTGTAGGAACCGACCGTGTAGTCACGGCGCTCCGGGTTGAGTGTATGACATAAATTTGCTAAAAGTTCAACTTAAGCATAAAAACATGTCATCGAAGGGTGAAAACATAAAATAAAAACAAAACTGTCCCATAAGAGTCACGAACACCTCGCATAGGACCACTGCTACTCGTAGGAACCGACCGCGTAGTCACGGGGCTCCCGGTTTGAGTGTACGACGTAAATTTGCAAAATGTTAGACCTAAGCATAAAAACATGCCATTGAAGGGTGAAAATGTAAAACAACCACAAAACGGTCTCGTAAGAGTCACAAACACCTCGCACGGGACCAATGCGACTCATAGGAACAAACTGCGTAGTCACGGGACTCGCGATTTGAGTGTATGACGTAAATTTGAAAAAAAATTAGACTTAAGGGTAAAAACATGCCATCGAAGGGTGAAAATGTAAAACAACCAGAAAATGGTCTGGTAAGAGTCACGAACACCTCGTACGGGACCAATGTGACTCATAGGAACCGACCGCGTAGTCACGAGGATCCCGGGTGAGTGTACGGCGTAAATCAAAATAAACTTAAGCATAAAAACATGCCATCGAGGGACGAAAATGCAAAATAACCTTAAAAGGTCCGGTAAGAGTCACAAAGACCTTGCACGGGACCATTGTAACTCGTTGGAACCGACTGCATAGTCATGACGCTCCCGGTTGGAGTGTACGACGTAAATTTGAAAACAAATTAGACTTAAAGCATAAAAACATGCCATCAAAGGGTGAAAACGTAAAACAAACACAAAACGGTACCGTAAGAGTCACGAACACCTCGCACGGGAGCAATGTGAATCGTAGAAACTGACCGTGTAGTCATGGTGCTCCCGATTTGAGTGTGCGACGTAAATTTGTAAAAAATTAGACTTAAGCATAAAAACATGCCATCGAATGGTGAAAATGTAAAATAGCCACAAAATGGTCCCGTAAGAGTCACGATGACCTTGCACGGGATCAATGTAAATTGTAGGAACACACCGTGTAGTCACGAGGCTCCCGGTTTGAGTGTACAACGTAAATTTGCAAAAAGTTAGACTTAAGCATAAAAACATACCATCAAATGATGAAAACCTAAAACAAACACCAAACGGTCCCGTAAGTGTCACGAACTCCTCACACGGGACGAATGCAACTCATAGGAACACACCGCGAAGTCACGGGACTCGCGATTTGAGTGTACGCTGTAAATTTGCAAAAAGTTAGACTTAAGCATAAAAACATGCCATCGAAGGGTGAAAACGTAAAACAACAATAAAATGGTCTGGTAAGAGTCACGAACAGCTCGCAGGGGACCAATGTAACTCGTAGGAACCGGCCGCGTAGTCACGGGGCTCCCAGGTGAGGGTACGGCGTAAATTTGCAAAAAAATAAACTTAAGCATAAAAACATGACATCGAAGGGTGAAAATGTAAAATAGCCTTAAAACGGTCCGGTAAGAGTCACAAACACCTCGCACGGGACCAATGTAACTCGTAGGAACCGATCGCATAGTCACGAGGCTCCCGGTTGGAGTGTACGACGTAAATTTGAAAAGAAATTACACTTAAAGCATAAAAACATGCCATCA
Organism: Sambucus nigra; assembly: GCA_949130495.1. NCBI lineage: Eukaryota > Viridiplantae > Streptophyta > Magnoliopsida > Dipsacales > Adoxaceae > Sambucus > Sambucus nigra. The sequence continues at coordinate 666,674,364 of OX422208.1, read as the reverse complement.
AAGGGTGAAAACATAAAACAAACACAAAAAAGTCCCGTAAGAGTCATGAACACCTCGCACGGGACTAATGTGACTCGTAGGAATGAACCGCGTAGTCACGGGGCTCCCGATTTTAGTATATGATGGAAATTTTATAAAAAATAGAGTTAAGCATAAAAACATGCCATCAAAGGGTGAAAATGTAAAACAAGCTTTAAACGGTCCGGTAAGAGTCAAGAACCCCTCGCATATGACCAATGTGACTCATAGAAACCGACCGCATAGTTACGGAGCTCCTGGTTTGACTGTACGACCTAAATTTGTAGAAAATTAGACTTAAGTATAAAAAACATGCCATCGAACTGTGAAAATGTAAAACAACCTTAAAATGGTCCCGTAAGAGTCACGAACACCTCCCACGGGACCAACGTAACTCGTAGGACCGACCGCGTAGTCGCGGGGATCCTGGTTGGAGTGTACGACGTAAATTTGCAAAAAGTTATACTTAAGCATAAAAACATGCCATCGAAGGGTGAAAATGTAAAACAACCATAAAACGGTCTGATAAGAGTCACGATCACCTCGCACGGGACTAATGTAACTCGTAGGAACTGACCGCGTAGTCACAGGGCTCCCGATTAGAGTGCATAACGCAAATTCGCAAAAAAATTAAACTTGAGTATAAAAACATGCCATCAAAGGGTGATAACGTACAACAACCACAAAATGGTCCCGTAAGAGTCACGGACGCCTCGCACAGGGCCAATGTGACTCGTAGGAACCGACCGCATAGGAACGGGGCTTTCGAGTTGAGTGTACGATGCAAATTTGCAAAACATTAGACTAGAGCATAAAAACATGCCATCGAAGGGTGAAAATATAAAATAAACACTAAACGGACCGATAGGAGTCACGAACACCTCGTACCGGACCAATGTGACTTGTAGGAAGCGACGATGTAGTCACAGGACTCCCGGTTTGAGTCTACGATGTGAATTTTCACAAAGTTAGACTTGCATGCCATCGAAGGGTGAAAACGTAAAACAACCTTAAAATAGTCTCGTAAGAGTCACGAACAACTCGCACGGGATCAATGTAACTCGTAATAACCGACCGTGTAGTTACGGCGATTTCGGTTGGAATGTAAGACGTAAATTGGTAAAAAATTATACTTAAGCATAAAAACATGCCATCGAACGGTGAAAACGTAAAACAACCACAAAATGGTCCCGTAAGAGTCACGAACACCTGGCATGGGACTAATGTGACTCGTAGGAATGAACCGCGTAGTCACGAGGCTCCCCATTTGAGTGTATGACGAAAATTTGATAAAAAATAGACTTAAGCATAAAAACATGCCATCAAAGGGCGAAAACATAAAACAGCCTTTAAACGATTCGATAAGAGTCACGGACCCCTCGCACAGGACCGATGTGACTCGTAGGAACCGACCGCGTAGTCATGTGGCTCCCTGTTTGAGCGTACGACCTAGATTTGTAAAAAAATAAACTTAAGCATAGAAAACATTGCATCGAAGGGTGAAAATGTAAAACAACCTTAAAACAGTCCCGTAAGAGTCACGAACACCTGGCACGGGACCAATGTAACTCGTAGGATCGACCGCGTAGTCGCGGGGCTCCCGGCTAGAGTGTACGACATAAATTTGGAAAAAGTTAGACTTAATCATAAAAACATGCCATCAAAGGGTGAAAACGTAAAACAGCCATAAAACGGTCCGATAAGAGTCACGAACACCTCCCACGGGACTAACGTAACTCATAGGAACCAACCGCGGAGTCACGGAGCTCCCGGTTAGAGTGTACAGTGTAAATTTGCAAAAAAATTAAACTTGAGCATAAAAACATGCCATCGAAGGGTGAAAATGTACAACAGCCACAAATCAGTCCCGTAAGAGTCACGAATACCTCGCAAGGGACCAATGTGAATAGTAGGAATCGAACGGGTAGTCACAGGGATCCCGGTTTGTGTGTACAACGTAAATTTGAAAAAGTTAGACTTAAGAATAAAAAAGATGCCATCGAAGGGTGAAAACATAAAACACCTACAAAACAGTCCCGCAAGAGTCACGAACATCTCGCACGGGACCATTGTAAGTTATAGGAACCGACCATGTAGTCACGGCGCTCCCGATTGAGTGTATAACATAAATTTGCTACAAGTTCATCTTAAGCATAAAAACATGCTATCGAAGGGTGAAAACGTAAAACAATCACAAAACTATCCCGTAAGAGTCACGAACACCTCGCATGGGACCAATGCGGCTCGTAGGAACCAACCGCGTAGTCACGGGGCTCCCGGTTTGAGTGTACAACGTAAATTTGCAAAAAGTTAGACTTAAGCATAAAAACATGCCATTGAAGGGTGAAAATGTAAACCAGCCATAAAGCAGTCCCGTAAGAGTCACAAACACCTCGCACGGGACCAATGCAACTCATAGAAACAAACTGCGTAGTCACGGGACTCGCGATTTGATTGTATGACGTAAATTTGCAAAAAATTAGACTTAAGCATAAAAAATGCCATCGAAGGGTGAAAACGTAAAACAACCACAAAATGGTCTGGTAAGAGTCACAAACACCTCGCACGGGACCAATGTGACTCGTAGGAACCGACTGCGTAGTCACGGGGCTCCCGAGTGAGTGTACGGCGTAAATTTGCAAAAAAATAAACTTAAGCATAAAAAATGCCATCGAAGGGTCAAAATGTAAAACAGCCTTAAAACAATTCGGTAAGAGTCACAAACACTTCGCACGGGATCAATCTAACTCGTAGGAACCGACCGCATAGTCATGACGCTCCCGGTTGGAGTGTACGACGTAAATTTGAGAACAAATTAGACTTAAAGCATCAAAACATGCCATCAAAGGGTGAAAACGTAAATAAAAAACAAAACGGTCTCGTAAGAGTCACGAACACCTCGCACGGGACCAATGTGAATCGTAGGAACTGACCGTGTAGTCACGACGCTCCTGGTTTGAGTGTGCGACGTAAATTTGTAAAAAATTAGACTTAAGCATAAAAACATGCCATCGAATGGTGAAAATATAAAATATCCACAAAATGGTCCTGTAAGAGTCACGAACACCTTGCATGGGATCAATGTAAATCGTTGGAAAAGACCGTGTAGTCACGAGGCTCCCGGTTTGAGTGTATAACGTAAATTTGCAAAAAGTTAGACTTAAGCATAAAAACATGCCATCGAAGGATGAAAACCAAACACAAACACCAAACGGTCCCGTAAGTGTCACGCACACCTCGCACGGGACCAATGCGACTCATAGGAACAGACCGCGTAGTCACGGGACTCGCGATTTGAGTGTACGACGTAAATTTATAAAAAATTAGACTTAAGCATAAAAAGATACCATCGAAGGGTGAAAATTTAAAACAACCACAAAATGGTCTGGTTAGAGTCACGAACACCTCGCACGGGACCAATGTTACTCGTAGGAACCGACCGCGTAGTCACGGGGCTCCCGGGTAAGTGTGCGGCGTAAATTTGCAAAAAAATAAACTTAAGCATAAAAACATGCAATCGAAGGGTGAAAATGTAAAACAGCCTTAAAACGGTCCGGTAAGAGTCACAAACACCTCGCACGGGACCAATGTAACTCGTAGGAACTGACCGCATAGTCACGAGGCTCCCGGTTGGAGTGTAGGACGTAAATTTAAAAAAAAATTAGACTTAAAACATAAAAACATGCCATCAAAGGGTGAAAACATAAAACAAACACAAAACAGTCCCGTAAGAGTCATGAACACCTCGCACGGGACTAATGTGACTCGTAGGAATGAACCGCTTAGTTATGGGGCTCCCGGTTTTAGTGTATGATGGAAATTTTATAAAAAATAGACTTAAGCATAAAAACATGACATCAAAGGGTGAAAACATAAAACAACCTTTAAACGGTCCGGTAAGAGTCACGAACCCCTCGCACATGACCAATGTGACTCATAGGAACCGACCGCATAGTTACGGAGCTCCTGGTTTGACCGTACGACCTAAATTTGTAGAAAATTAGACTTAAGTATAAAAAACATGCCATCGAACTGTGAAAATGTAAAACAACCTTAAAATGGTCCCGTAAGAGTCACGAACACCTCGCACGGGACCAACGTAACTAGTAGGGCCGACCGCGTAGTCGCGGGGCTCCTGGTTGGAGTGTACGACGTGAATTTGCAAAAAGTTAGACTTAAGCATAAAAAAATGCGGTGAAAATGTAAAACAACCATAAAACGGTCTGATAAGAGTCACGATCACCTCGCACGGGACTAATGTAACTCGTAGGAACTGACCGCGTAGTCACGGGGCTCCCGATTATAGTGCATAATGCAAATTTGCAAAAAAATTAAACTTGAGTATAAAAACATGCCATCAAAGGTTGATAAAGTACAACAACCACAAAATGGTCCCGTAAGATTCACGAACACCTCGCAAAGGACCAATGTGACTCGTAGGAACCGACCGCATAGGAACGGGGCTTTCGAGTTGAGTGTACGATGCAAATTTGCAAAAAATTAGACTAGAGCATAAAAACATGCCATCGAAGGGTGAAAATATAAAATAAACACTAAACGGACCGATAGGAGTCACGAACACCTCGTACCGGACCAATGTGACTTGTAGGAAGCGACGATGTAGTCACAGAACTCCCGGTTTGAGTCTACGACGTAAATTTTCACAAAGTTAGACTTGCATGCCATCGAAGGGTGAAAACGTAAAACAACCTGAAAACGGTCTCATAAGAGTCACGAACACCTCGCACGAGATCAATGTAACTCGTAGGAACCGACCGTGTAGTTACGGCGCTTTCGGTTGGAGTGTAAGACGTAAATTGGTAAAAAATTATACTTAAGCGTAAAAACATGCCATCGAACGGTGAAAATGTAAAATAACCACAAAATGGTCCCGTAAGAGTCACGAACACCTCGCATGGGACTAATGTGACTCGTAGGAATGAACCGCGTAGTCATGAGGCTCCCGATTTGAGTGAATGACGAAAATTTGATAAAAAATAGACTTAAGCATAAAAACATCCCATCAAAGGGCGAAAACGTAAAACAACCTTTAAACGATCCGATAAGAGTCACGAACCCTTCGCACAGGACCGATGTGACTCGTAGGAACCGACCGCGTAGTCATGTGGCTCCCAGTTTGAGCGTACGACCTAGATTTGTAAAAAAATAAACTTAAGCATAGAAAACATTGCATCGAAGGGTGAAAATGTAAAACAACCTTAAAACAGTCCCGTAAGTGTCACGCACACCTCGCACGGGACCAATGCGACTCATAGGAACAGACCGCGTAGTCACGGGACTCGCGATTTGAGTGTACGACGTAAATTTATAAAAAAATTAGACTTAAGCATAAAAACATACCATCGAAGGGTGAAAATTTAAAACAACCACAAAATGGTCTGGTTAGAGTCACGAACACCTCGCACGGGACCAATGTTACTCGTAGGAACCGACCGCGTAGTCACGGGGCTCCCGGGTAAGTGTGCGGCGTAAATTTGCAAAAAAATAAACTTAAGCATAAAAACATGCCATCGAAGGGTGAAAATGTAAAACAGCCTTAAAACGGTCCGGTAAGAGTCACAAACACCTCGCACGGGACCAATGTAACTCGTAGGAACTGACCGCATAGTCACGAGGCTCCCGGTTGGAGTGTACGACGTAAATTTGAAAAAAAATTAGACTTAAAACATAAAAACATGCCATCAAAGGGTGAAAACATGAACAAACACAAAACAGTCCCGTAAGAGTCATGAACACCTCGCACGGGACTAATGTGACTCGTAGGAATGAACCGCTTAGTTATGGGGCTCCCGGTTTTAGTGTATGATGGAAATTTTATAAAAAATAGACTTAAGCATAAAAACATGCCATCAAAGGGTGAAAACGTAAAACAACCTTTAAATGGTCCGGTAAGAGTCACGAACCCCTCGCACATGACCAATGTGACTCATAGGAACCGACCGCATAGTTACGGAGCTCCTGGTTTGACTGTACGACCTAAATTTGTAGAAAATTAGACTTAAGTCTAAAAAACATGCCATCGAACTGTGAAAATGTAAAACAACCTTAAAATGGTCCCGTAAGAGTCACGAACACCTCGCACGGGACCAACGTAACTAGTAGGACCGACCGCGTAGTCGCGGGGCTCCTGGTTGGAGTGTACGACGTGAATTTGCAAAAAGTTAGACTTAAGCATAAAAACATGCGGTGAAAATGTAAAACAGCCATAAAACGGTCTGATAAGAGTCACGATCACCTCGCACGGGACTAATGTAACTCGTAGGAACTGACCGCGTAGTCACGGGGCTCCCGATTATAGTGCATAATGCAAATTTGCAAAAAAATTAAACTTGAGTATAAAAACATGCCATCAAAGGTTGATAACATACAACAACCACAAAATGGTCCCGTAAGAGTCACGAACACCTCGCAAAGGACCAATGTGACTCGTAGGAACCGACCGCATAGGAACGGGGCTTTCGAGTTGAGTGTACGATGAAAATTTGCAAAAAATTAGACTAGAGCATAAAAACATGCCATCGAAGGGTGAAAATATAAAATAAACACTAAACGGACCGATAGGAGTCACGAACACCTCGTACCGGACCAATGTGACTTGTAGGAAGCGACGATGTAGTCACAGAACTCCCGGTTTGAGTCTACGACGTAAATTTTCACAAAGTTAGACTTGCATGCCATCGAAGGGTGAAAACGTAAAACAACCTGAAAACGGTCTCGTAAGAGTCACGAACACCTCGCACGAGATCAATGTAACTCGTAGGAACCGACCGTGTAGTTATGGCGCTTTCGGTTGGAGTGTAAGACGTAAATTGGTAAAAAATTATACTTAAGCGTAAAAACATGCCATCGAATGGTGAAAATGTAAAATAACCACAAAATGGTCCCGTAAGTGTCACGAACACCTCGCATGGGACTAATGTGACTCGTAGGAATGAACTCCCGATTTGAGTGAATGACGAAAATTTGATAAAAAATAGACTTAAGCATAAAAACATCCCATCAAAGGGCGAAAACGTAAAACAACCTTTAAACGATCCGATAAGAGTCACGAACCCTTCGCACAGGACCGATGTGACTCGTAGGAACCGACCGCGTAGTCATGTGGCTCCCAGTTTGAGCGTACGACCTAGATTTGTAAAAAAATAAACTTAAGCATAGAAAACATTGCATCGAAGGGTGAAAATGTAAAACAACCTTAAAACAGTCCCGTAAGTGTCACGCACACCTCGCACGGGACCAATGCGACTCATAGGAACAGACCGCGTAGTCACGGGACTCGCGATTTGAGTGTACGACGTAAATTTATAAAAAATTAGACTTAAGCATAAAAACATACCATCGAAGGGTGAAAATTTAAAACAACCACAAAATGGTCTGGTTAGAGTCACGAACACCTCGCACGTGACCAATGTTACTCGTAGGAACCGACCGCGTAGTCACGGGGCTCCCGGGTAAGTGTGCGGCGTAAATTTGCAAAAAAAAAACTTAAGCATAAAAACATGCCATCGAAGGGTGAAAATGTAAAACAGCCTTAAAACGGTCCGGTAAGAGTCACAAACACCTCGCACGGGACCAATGTAACTCATAGGAACCGACCGCATAGTCACGAGGCTCCCGGTTGGAGTGTTCGACGTAAATTTGAAAAAAAATTAGACTTAAAACATAAAAACATGCCATCAAAGGGTGAAAACATAAAACAAACACAAAACAGTCACGTAAGAGTCATGAACACCTCGCACATGACTAATGTGACTCGTAGGAATGAACCGCGTAGTCACGGGGCTCCCGGTTTTAGTGTATGATGGAAATTTGATAAAAAATCGACTTAAGCATAAAAACATGCCATCAAAGGGTGAAAACGTAAAACAACCTTTAAACGGTCCGGTAAGAGTCACGAACCCCTCGCACGGGACCAACGTGACTCGTAGGAACCGATCGGATAGTTACGGGCTTCCCGGTTTGACTGTACGACCTAAATTTGTAAAAAATTAGACTTAAATTTAAAAAACATGCCATTGCACTGTGAAAATCTAAAACATCCTTAAAACGGTCCCGTAAGAGTCATGAACACCTCGCACGGGACCAATGTAACTCGTATGACCGACCACGTAGTCGCGGGGCTCACGGCTGGAGTGTACGACGTAAATTTGTAAAAGTTAGACTTAAGCATAAAAACATGCCATCGAAGGGTGAAAATGTAAAAAAGCCATAAAACGGTCTGATAAGAGTCACGAACACCTCGCATGGGACTAATGTAACTCGTAGGAACTGACCGCGTAGTCACGGGGCTCCCGATTAGAGTGCATAGTGAAAATTTGGAAAAAAATTAATCTTGATTATAAAAACATGCCATCGAAGGGTGAAAATGTACAACAAGCACAAAACAGTCCCTTAAGAGTCACGAACACCTCGCACAGGACCAATGTGACTCGTAGGAACCGACCTCGTAGGAACGGGGCTTTCGAGTTGAGTGTACGATGCAAATTTACAAAAAATTAGACTAGAGCATAAAAACATGCCATCGAAGGGTGAAAATATAAAATAGACACTAAATGGTCCAATAAGAGTTACGAACACCTCGTACCGGACCAATGTGACATGTAGGAAGCGACGACGTAGTCATGGGACTCCCGACTTGAGTGTACGACGTAAATTTTTAAAAAGTTTTTCTTACATTCCATCGAAGGGTGAAAACATAAAACAACCTTAAAACGGTCCCGTAAGACTCACGAACAACTTGTACGGGACCAATGTAACTCGTAGGAACCGACCGCATAGCTACGGCGCTTCCCCGTTGGAGTGTAAGACGTAAATTGGTAAAAAATTATACTTACGCATAAAGACATCCCATCGAAGGGTGAAAACGTAAAATAGCCACAAAATGGTCCCGTAAGAGTCATGAACACCCCGCACGGTACCAATGTGAATCGTAGGAACTAATCGTGTAGTCACGGCGCTCCCGTTTTGAGTGTGCGACGTAAATTTGTAAAAATTTAGACTTAAGCATCAAAACATGCCATCGAATGGTGAAAATATAAAATATCAACAAAACGATCCCGTAAGAGTCACGAACACCTCGCACGGGATTAATGTAAATCGTAGGAACAGATCGTGTAGTCACGGGGCTCCCGATTTGAGTGTACGACGTAAATTTGCAAAAAGTTAGACTTAAGCATAAAAACATGCCATCGAAGGGTGAAAATGTAAAACATCCACAAAACGATCCCGTAAGAGTCACAAACACCTCGCACAAGACCAATGCGACTCATAGGAACAAACTGCATAGTCACGGGACTTGCGATTTGAGTTTAGGACGTAAATATGCAAAAAAATAGACTTAAGCATAAAAACATGCCATCGAAGGATGAAAACGTAAAACAACCCCAAAATGGTATGGTAAGAGTCACGAACACCTCGCACGGGACCAATGTGACTCGTAGGAACCTACCGCGTAGTCACGGGGCTCCCGGGAGAGTGTATGGTGTAAATCAAATTAAACTTAAGCATAAAAACATGCCATCGAGAGGTGAAAATGTAAAACAACCTTAAAACGGTCCGGTAAGAGTCACAAACGCCTCGCACGGGACCAATGTATCTCGTAGGAACCGACCGCATAGTTATGACGCTCCCTGTTGGAGTGTACGATGTAAATTTGAAAACAAATTAGACTTAAAGCATAAAAACATGCCATCAAAGGGTGAGAATGTAAAACAAACACAAAATGGTCCCGTAAGAGTCACGAACACCTCGCACGGGACAAATGTGACTCGTAGGAATGAACCGCGTAGTCACGGGGCTCCCGGTTTGAGTGTATGACGGAAATTTGATAAAAAATTGACTTAAGCATACAAACATGCCATCAAAGGGGGAAAACGTAAAACAGCCTTTAAACGGTCCTGTAAGAGTCACGAACCCCTCGGACGGGACCAATGTGACTCATAGGAACGGACCACGAAGTCACGGAGCTCCCGTTTTGAGTGTACAACGTAAATTAATCAAAAATTAGACTTAACCATAAAAAATATGCCATCGAAGGGTGAAAATGTAAAACAGTCTTAAAACGATCCCGTAAGAGTCATGAACACCTCGCACGAGACCAATGGAACTCGTAGTTACGGACCGTGTAGTCACGGCGCTACCGGTTTGAGTGTGCGACGTAAATTTGCAAAAAGTTAGACTTAAGCATAAAAACATGCCATCGAAGGGTGAAAATGTAAAACATCCACAAAACGGTCCCGTAAGAGTCACAAACACCTCGCACAAAACCAATGCGACTCATAGGAACAGACTCCATAGTCACGGGACTTGCGATTTGAGTTTAGGATGTAAATTTGCAAAAAATTAGACTTAAGCATAAAAACATGCCATCGAAGGATGAAAACGTAAAACAACCCCAAAATGGTCTGGTAAGAGTCACGAACACCTCGCACGGGACCAATGTGACTCGTAGGAACCGACCGCGTAGTCACGGGGCTCCCGGGTGAGTGTATGGTGTAAATCAAAATAAACTTAAGCATAAAAACATGCCATCGAGGGGTGAAAATGTAAAACAGCCTTAAAACGGTCCGGTAAGAGTCACAAACACCTCGCACGGGACCAATGTATCTCGTAGGAACCGACCGCATAGTTATGACGCTCCCTGTTGGAGTGTACGATGTAAATTTGAAAACAAATTAGACTTAAAGCATAAAAACATGCCATCAAAGGGTGAGAATGTAAAACAAACACAAAATGGTCCCGTAAGAGTCACGAACACCTCGCACGGGACAAATGTGACTCATAGGAATGAACCGCGTAGTCACGGGGCTCCAGGTTTGAGTGTATGACGGAAATTTGATAAAAAATTGACTTAAGCATACAAACATGCCATCAAAGGGTGAAAACGTAAAACAGCCTTTAAACGGTCCTGTAAGAGTCATGAACCCTTCGGACGGGACCAATGTGACTCGTAGGAACGGACCACGAAGTCACGGAGCTCCCGTTTTGAGTGTACAACGTAAATTAATAAAAAAATAGACTTAACCACAAAAAATATGCCATCGAAGGGTGAAAATGTAAAACAGTTTTAAAACGATCCCGTAAGAGTCATGAACACCTCGCACGGGACCAATGGAACTCTTAGTTACGGACCGTGTAGTCACAGCGCTACCGGTTTGAGTGTGCGACGTAAATTTGCAAAAAGTCCGACTTAAGCATAAAAACATGCCATCGAAGGGTGAAAATGTAAAACATCCACAAAACGGTCCCGTAAGAGTCACAAACACCTCGCACAAAATTAATGCGACTCATAGGAACAGACTGCATAGTCACGGGACTTGCGATTTGAATTTAGGACGTAAATTTGCAAAAAATTAGACTTAAGCATAAAAACATGCCATCGAAGGATGAAAATGTAAAACAACCCCAAAATGGTCTGGTAAGAGTCACGAACACCTCGCACGGGACCAATGTGACTCGTAGGAACCGACCGCGTAGTCACGGGGCTCCCGGGTGAGTGTATGGTGTAAATCAAAATAAACTTAAGCATAAAAACATGCCATCGAGGGGTGAAAATGTAAAACAGCCTTAAAACGGTCCGGTAAGAGTCACAAACGCCTCGCACGGGACCAATGTATCTCGTAGGAACCGACCGCATAGTTATGATGCTCCCTGTTGGAGTGTACGATGTAAATTTGAAAACAAATTAGACTTAAAGCATAAAAACATGCCATCAAAGGGTGAGAATGTAAAACAAACACAAAATGGTCCCGTAAGAGTCACGAACACCTCGCACGGGACAAATGTGACTCGTAGGAATGAACCGCGTAGTCACGGGGCTCCTGGTTTGAGTGTATGACGGAAATTTGATAAAAAATTGACTTAAGCATACAAACATGCCATCAAAGGGTGAAAACGTAAAACAGCCTTTAAACGGTCCTGTAAGAGTCACGAACCCCTCGGACGGGACCAATGTGACTCGTAGGAACGGACCACGAAGTCACGGAGCTCCCGTTTTGAGTGTACAACGTAAATAAATCAAAAATTAGACTTAACCATAAAAAATATGCCATCGAAGGGTGAAAATGTAAAACAGTCTTAAAACGATCCCGTAAGAGTCATGAACACCTCGCACGGGACCAATGGAACTCGTAGTTACGGACCGTGTAGTCACGGCGCTACCGGTTTGAGTGTGCGACGTAAATTTGCAAAAAGTCCGACTTTAGCATAAAAACATGCCATCGAAGGGTGAAAATGTAAAACATCCACAAAACGGTCCCGTAAGAGTCACAAACACCTCGCACAAAACCAATGCGACTCATAGGAACAGACTGCATTGTCACGGGACTTGCGATTTGAGTTTAGAACGTAAATTTGCAAAAAATTAGACTTAAGCATAAAAACATGCCATCGAAGGATGAAAACGTAAAACAACCCCAAAATGGTCTGGTAAGAGTCACGAACACCTCGCACGAGACCAATGTGACTCGTAGGAACCGACCGCGTAGTCACGGGGCTCCCGGGTGAGTGTATGGTGTAAATCAAAATAAACTTAAGCATAAAAACATGCCATCGAGGGGTGAAAATGTAAAACAGCCTTAAAACGGTCCGGTAAGAGTCACAAACGCCTCGCACGGGACCAATGTATCTCGTAGGAACCGACCGCATAGTTATGACGCTCCCTGTTGGAGTGTACGATGTAAATTTGAAAACAAATTAGACTTAAAGCATAAAAACATGCCATCAAAGGGTGAGAATGTAAAACAAACACAAAATGGTCCCGTAAGAGTCACGAACACCTCGCACGGGACAAATGTGAATCGTAGGAATGAACCGCGTAGTCACGGGGCTCCCGGTTTGAGTGTATGACTGAAATTTGATAAAAAATTGACTTAAGCATACAAACATGCCATCAAAGGTTGAAAACGTAAAACAGCCTTTAAACGGTCCTGTAAGAGTCACGAACCCCTCGGACGGGACCAACGTGACTCGTAGGAACGGACCACGAAGTCACGGAGCTCCCGTTTTGAGTGTACAACGTAAATTAATCAAAAATTAGACTTAACCATAAAAAATATGCCATCGAAGGGTGAAAATGTAAAATAGTCTTAAAACGATCCCGTAAGAGTCATGAACACCTCGCACGGGACCAATGGAACTCGTAGTAACGGACCGTGTAGTCACGGCGCTACCGGTTTGAGTGTGCGACGTAAATTTGCAAAAAGTCTGACTTAAGCATAAAAACATGCCATCGAAGGGTGAAAATGTAAAACATCCACAAAACGGTCCCGTAAGAGTCACAAACACCTCGCACAAAACCAATGCGACTCATAGGAACAGACTGCATAGTCACGGGACTTGCGATTTGAGTTTAGGACGTAAATTTGCAAAAAATTAGACTTAAGCATAAAAACATGCCATCGAAGGATGAAAACGTAAAACAACCCCAAAATGGTCTGGTAAGAGTCACGAACACCTCGCACGGGACCAATGTGACTCGTAGGAACCGACCGCGTAGTCACGGGGCTCCCGGGTGAGTGTATGGTGTAAATCAAAATAAACTTAAGCATAAAAACATGCCATCGAGGGTTGAAAATGTAAAACAGCCTTAAAACGGTCCGGTAAGAGTCACAAACGACTCGCACGGGACCAATGTATCTCGTAGGAACCGACCGCATAGTTATGACGCTCCCTGTTGGAGTGTACGATGTAAATTTGAAAACAAATTAGACTTAAAGCATAAAAACATGCCATCAAAGGGTGAGAATGTAAAACAAACACAAAATGGTCCCGTAAGAGTCACGAACACCTCGCACGGGACAAATGTGACTCGTAGGAATGAACCGCGTAGTCACGGGGCCCCCGGTTTGAGTGTATGATGGAAATTTGATAAAAAATTGACTTAAGCATACAAACATGCCATCAAAGGGTGAAAACGTAAAACAGCCTTTAAACGGTCCTGTAAGAGTCACGAACCCCTCGGACGGGACCAATGTGACTCGTAGGAACGGACCACGAAGTCACGGAGCTCCCGTTTTGAGTGTACAACGTAAATTAATCAAAAATTAGGCTTAACCATAAAAAATACGGCATCGAAGGGTGAAAATGTAAAACAGTTTTAAAACGATCCCGTAAGAGTCATGAACACCTCGCACGGGACCAATGGAACTCGTAGTTACGGACCGTGTAGTCACGGCGCTACCGGTTTGAGTGTGGGACGTAAATTTGCAAAAAGTCTGACTTAAGCATAAAAATATGCCATCGAAGGGTGAAAATGTAAAACATCCACAAAACGGTCCCGTAAGAGTCACAAACACCTCGCACAAAACCAATGCGACTCATAGGAACAGACTGCATAGTCACGGGACTTGCAATTTGAGTTTAGGACGTAAATTTGCAAAAAATTAGACTTAAGCATAAAAACATGCCATCGAAGGATGAAAACGTAAAACAACCCCAAAATGGTCTGGTAAGAGTCACGAACACCTCGCACGGGACCAATGTGACTCGTAGGAACCGACCGCGTAGTCGCGGGGCTCCCGGGTGAGTGTATGGTGTAAATCAAAATAAACTTAAGCATAAAAACATGCCATCGAGGGGTGAAAATGTAAAACAGCCTTAAAACGGTTCGGTAAGAGTCACAAACGCCTCGCACGGGACCAATGTATCTCGTAGGAACCGACCGCATAGTTATGACGCTCCCTGTTGGAGTGTACGATGTAAATTTGAAAACAAATTAGACTTAAAGCATAAAAACATGCCATCAAAGGGTGAGAATGTAAAACAAACACAAAATGGTCCCGTAAGAGTCACGAACACCTCGCACGGGACAAATGTGACTCGTAGGAATGAACCGCGTAGTCACGGGGCTCCCGGTTTGAGTGTATGACGGAAATTTGATAAAAAATTGACTTAAGCATACAAACATGCCATCAAAGGGTGAAAACGTAAAACAGCCTTTAAACGGTCCTGTAAGAGTCACGAACCCCTCGGACGGGACCAATGTGACTCGTAGGAACGGACCACGAAGTCACGGAGCTCCCGTTTTGAGTGTACAACGTAAATTAATCAAAAATTAGACTTAACCATAAAAAATATGCCATCGAAGGGTGAAAATGTAAAATAGTCTTAAAACGATCCCGTAAGAGTCACGAACACCTCGCACGGGACCAATGGAACTCATAGTTACGGACCGTGTAGTCACGGCGCTACCGGTTTGAGTGTGCGACGTAAATTTGCAAAAAGTCTGACTTAAGCATAAAAACATGCCATCGAAGGGTGAAAATGTAAAACATCCACAAAACGGTCCCGTAAGAGTCACAAACACCTCGCACAAAACCAATGCGACTCATAGGAACAGACTGCATAGTCACGGGACTTGCGATTTGAGTTTAGAACGTAAATTTGCAAAAAATTAGACTTAAGCATAAAAACATGCCATCGAAGGATGAAAACGTAAAACAACCCCAAAATGGTCTGGTAAGAGTCACGAACACCTCGCACGAGACCAATGTGACTCGTAGGAACCGACCGCGTAGTCACGGGGCTCCCGGGTGAGTGTATGGTGTGAATCAAAATAAACTTAAGCATAAAAACATTCCATCGAGGGGTGAAAATGTAAAACAGCCTTAAAACGGTCCGGTAAGAGTCACAAACGCCTCGCACGGGACCAATGTATCTCGTAGGAATCGACCGCATAGTTATGACGCTCCCTGTTGGAGTGTACGATGTAAATTTGAAAACAAATTAGACTTAAAGCATAAAAACATGCCATCAAAGGGTGAGAATGTAAAACAAACACAAAATGGTCCCGTAAGAGTCACGAACACCTCGCACGGGACAAATGTGAATCGTAGGAATGAACCGCGTAGTCACGGGGCTCCCGGTTTGAGTGTATGACTGAAATTTGATAAAAAATTGACTTAAGCATACAAACATGCCATCAAAGGTTGAAAACGTAAAACAGCCTTTAAACGGTCCTGTAAGAGTCACGAACCCCTCGGACGGGACCAATGTGACTCGTAGGAACGGACCACGAAGTCACGGAGCTCCCGTTTTGAGTGTACAACGTAAATTAATCAAAAATTAGACTTAACCATAAAAAATATGCCATCGAAGGGTGAAAATGTAAAATAGTCTTAAAACGATCCCGTAAGAGTCATGAACACCTCGCACGGGACCAATGGAACTCGTAGTAACGGACCGTGTAGTCACGGCGCTACCGGTTTGAGTGTGCGACGTAAATTTGCAAAAAGTCTGACTTAAGCATAAAAACATGCCATCGAAGGGTGAAAATGTAAAACATCCACAAAACGGTCCCGTAAGAGTCACAAACACCTCGCACAAAACCAATGCGACTCATAGGAACAGACTGCATAGTCACGGGACTTGCGATTTGAGTTTAGGACGTAAATTTGCAAAAAATTAGACTTAAGCATAAAAACATGCCATCGAAGGATGAAAACGTAAAACAACCCCAAAATGGTCCGGTAAGAGTCACGAAAACCTCGCACGGGACCAATGTGACTCGTAGGAACCGACCGCGTAGTCACGGGGCTCCCGGGTGAGTGTATGGTGTAAATCAAAATAAACTTAAGCATAAAAACATGCCATCGAGGGTTGAAAATGTAAAACAGCCTTAAAACGGTCCGGTAAGAGTCACAAACGACTCGCACGGGACCAATGTATCTCGTAGGAACCGACCGCATAGTTATGACGCTCCCTGTTGGAGTGTACGATGTAAATTTGAAAACAAATTAGACTTAAAGCATAAAAACATGCCATCAAAGGGTGAGAATGTAAAACAAACACAAAATGGTCCCGTAAGAGTCACGAACACCTCGCACGGGACAAATGTGACTCGTAGGAATGAACCGCGTAGTCACGGGGCCCCCGGTTTGAGTGTATGATGGAAATTTGATAAAAAATTGACTTAAGCATACAAACATGCCATCAAAGGGTGAAAACGTAAAACAGCCTTTAAACGGTCCTGTAAGAGTCACGAACCCCTCGGACGGGACCAATGTGACTCGTAGGAACGGACCACGAAGTCACGGAGCTCCCGTTTTGAGTGTACAACGTAAATTAATCAAAAATTAGACTTAACCATAAAAAATACGGCATCGAAGGGTGAAAATGTAAAACAGTTTTAAAACAATCCCGTAAGAGTCATGAACACCTCGCACGGGACCAATGGAACTCGTAGTTACGGACCGTGTAGTCACGGCGCTACCGGTTTGAGTGTGGGACGTAAATTTGCAAAAAGTCTGACTTAAGCATAAAAAGATGCCATCGAAGGGTGAAAATGTAAAACATCCACAAAACGGTCCCGTAAGAGTCACAAACACCTCGCACAAAACCAATGCAACTCATAGGAACAGACTGCATAGTCACGGGACTTGCAATTTGAGTTTAGGACGTAAATTTGCAAAAAATTAGACTTAAGCATAAAAACATGCCATCGAAGGATGAAAACGTAAAACAACCCCAAAATGGTCTGGTAAGAATCACGAACACCTCGCACGGGACCAATGTGACTCGTAGGAACCGACCGCGTAGTCACGGGGCTCCCGGGTGAGTGTATGGTGTAAATCAAAATAAACTTAAGCATAAAAACATGCCATCGAGGGGTGAAAATGTAAAACAGCCTTAAAACGGTGCGGTAAGAGTCACAAACGCCTCGCACGGGACCAATGTATCTCGTAGGAACCGA
Source organism: Sambucus nigra (assembly GCA_949130495.1). Taxonomy (NCBI): domain Eukaryota; kingdom Viridiplantae; phylum Streptophyta; class Magnoliopsida; order Dipsacales; family Adoxaceae; genus Sambucus; species Sambucus nigra. The sequence continues at coordinate 666,656,636 of OX422208.1, read as the reverse complement.
CCGCATAGTTATGACGCTCCCTGTTGGAGTGTACGATGTAAATTTGAAAACAAATTAGACTTAAAGCATAAAAACATGCCATCAAAGGGTGAGAATGTAAAACAAACACAAAATGGTCCCGTAAGAGTCACGAACACCTCGCACGGGACAAATGTGACTCGTAGGAATGAACCGCGTAGTCACGGGGCTCCCGGTTTGAGTGTATGACGGAAATTTGATAAAAAATTGACTTAAGCATACAAACATGCCATCAAAGGGTGAAAATGTAAAACAGCCTTTAAACGGTCCTGTAAGAGTCACGAACCCCTCGGACGGGACCAATGTGACTCGTAGGAACGGACCACGAAGTCACGGAGCTCCCGTTTTGAGTGTACAACGTAAATTAATCAAAAATTAGACTTAACCATAAAAAATATGCCATCGAAGGGTGAAAATGTAAAACAGTCTTAAAACGATCCCGTAAGAGTCACAAACACCTCGCACGGGACCAATGGAACTCATAGTTACGGACCGTGTAGTCACGGCGCTACCGGTTTGAGTGTGCGACGTAAATTTGTAAAAAGTCTGACTTCAGCATAAAAACATGCCATCGAAGGGTGAAAATGTAAAACATCCACAAAACGGTCCCGTAAGAGTCACAAACACCTCGCACAAAACCAATGCGACTCATAGGAACAGACTGCATAGTCACGGGACTTGCGATTTGAGTTTAGGACGTAAATTTGCAAAAAATTAGACTTAAGCATAAAAACATGCCATCGAAGGATGAAAACGTAAAACAACCCCAAAATGGTCTGGTAAGAGTCACGAACACCTCGCACGGGACCAATGTGACTCGTAGGAACCGACCGCGTAGTCACGGGGCTCCCGGGTGAGTGTATGGTGTAAATCAAATTAAACTTAAGCATAAAAACATGCCATCGAGGGGTGAAAATGTAAAACAGCCTTAAAACGGTCCGGTAAGAGTCACAAACGCCTCGCACGGGACCAATGTATCTCGTAGGAACCGACCGCATAGTTATGACACTCCATGTTGGAGTGTACGATGTAAATTTGAAAACAAATTAGACTTAAAGCATAAAAACATGCCATCAAAGGGTGAGAATGTAAAACAAACACAAAATGGTCCCGTAAGAGTCACGAACACCTCGCACGGGACAAATGTGACTCGTAGGAATGAACCGCGTAGTCACGGGGCTCCCGGTTTGAGTGTATGACGGAAATTTGATAAAAAATTGACTTAAGCATACAAACATGCCATCAAAGGGTGAAAACGTAAAACAGCCTTTAAACGGTCCTGTAAGAGTTACGAACCCCTCGGACGGGACCAATGTGACTCGTAGGAACGGACCACGAAGTCACGGAGCTCCCGTTTTGAGTGTACAACGTAAATTAATCAAAAATTAGACTTAACCATAAAAAATATGCCATCGAAGGGTGAAAATGTAAAACAGTCTTAAAACGATCCCGTAAGAGTCACGAACACCTCGCACGGGACCAATGGAACTCATAGTTACGGACCGTGTAGTCACGGCGCTACCGGTTTGAGTGTGCGACGTAAATTTGCAAAAAGTCTGACTTAAGCATAAAAACATGCCATCGAAGGGTGAAAATGTAAAACATCCACAAAACGGTCCCGTAAGAGTCACAAACACCTCGCACAAAACCAATGCGACTCATAGGAACAGACTGCATAGTCACGGGACTTGCGATTTGAGTTTAGGACGTAAATTTGCAAAAAATTAGACTTAAGCATAAAAACATGCCATCGAAGGATGAAAACGTAAAACAACCCCAAAATGGTCTGGTAAGAGTCACGAACACCTCGCACGGGACCAATGTGACTCGTAGGAACCGACCGCGTAGTCACGGGGCTCCCGGGTGAGTGTATGGTGTAAATCAAATGAAACTTAAGCATAAAAACATGCCATCGAGGGGTGAAAATGTAAAACAGCCTTAAAACGGTCCGGTAAGAGTCACAAACGCCTCGCACGGGACCAATGTATCTCGTAGGAACCGACCGCATAGTTATGATGCTCCCTGTTGGAGTGTACGATGTAAATTTGAAAACAAATTAGACTTAAAGCATAAAAACATGCCATCAAAGGGTGAGAATGTAAAACAAACACAAAATGGTCCCGTAAGAGTCACGAACACCTCGCACGGGACAAATGTGACTCGTAGGAATGAACCGCGTAGTCACGGGGCTCCCGGTTTGAGTGTATGACGGAAATTTGATAAAAAATTGACTTAAGCATACAAACATGCCATCAAAGGGTGAAAACGTAAAACAGCCTTTAAACGGTCCTGTAAGAGTCACGAACCCCTCGGACGGGACCAATGTGACTCGTAGGAACGGACCACGAAGTCACGGAGCTCCCGTTTTGAGTGTACATTGTAAATTAATCAAAAATTAGACTTAACCATAAAAAATATGCCATCGAAGGGTGAAAATGTAAAACAGTCTTAAAACGATCCCGTAAGAGTCATGAACACCTCGCACGGGACCAATGGAACTCGTAGTTACGGACCGTGTAGTCACGGCGCTACCGGTTTGAGTGTGCGACGTAAATTTGCAAAAAGTCCGACTTAAGCATAAAAACATGCCATCGAAGGGTGAAAATGTAAAACATCCACAAAACGGTCCCGTAAGAGTCACAAACACCTCGCACAAAACCAATGCGACTCATAGGAACAGACTGCATAGTCACGGGACTTGCGATTTGAGTTTAGGATGTAAATTTGCAAAAAATTTGACTTAAGCATAAAAACATGCCATCGAAGGATGAAAACGTAAAACAACCCCAAAATGGTCTGGTAAGAGTCACGAACACCTCGCACGGGACCAATGTGACTCGTAGGAACCGACCGCGTAGTCACGGGGCACCCGGGTGAGTGTATGGTGTAAATCAAAATAAACTTAAGCATAAAAACATGCCATCGAGGGGTGAAAATGTAAAACAGCCTTAAAACGGTCCGATAAGAGTCACAAACGCCTCGCACGGGACCAATGTATCTCGTAGGAACCGACTGCATAGTTATGACGCTCCCTGTTGGAGTGTACGATGTAAATTTGAAAACAAATTAGACTTAAAGCATAAAAACATGCCATCAAAGGGTGAGAATGTAAAACAAACACAAAATGGTCCCGTAAGAGTCACGAACACCTCGCACGGGACAAATGTGACTCGTAGGAATGAACCGCGTAGTCACGGGGCTCCCGGTTTGAGTGTATGACGAAAATTTGATAAAAAATTGACTTAAGCATACAAACATGCCATCAAAGGCTGAAAACGTAAAACAGCCTTTAAACGGTCCTGTAAGAGTCACGAACCCCTCGGACGGGACCAATGTGACTCGTAGGAACGGACCACGAAGTCACGGAGCTCCCATTTTGAGTGTACAACGTAAATTAATCAAAAATTAGACTTAACCATAAAAAATATGCCATCGAAGGGTGAAAATGTAAAACAGTCTTAAAACGATCCCGTAAGAGTCATGAACACCTCGCACGGGACCAATGGAACTCGTAGTTACGGACCGTGTAGTCACGGCGCTACCGGTTTGAGTGTGCGACGTAAATTTGCAAAAAGTCTGACTTAAGCATAAAAACATGCCATCGAAGGGTGAAAATGTAAAACATCCACAAAACGGTCCCGTAAGAGTCACAAACACATCGCACAAAACCAATGCGACTCATAGGAACAGACTGCATAGTCACGGGACTTGCGATTTGAGTTTAGGACGTAAATTTGCAAAAAATTAGACTTAAGCATAAAAACATGCCATCGAAGGATGAAAACGTAAAACAACCCCAAAATGGTCTGGTAAGAGTCACGAACATCTCGCACGGGACCAATGTGACTCGTAGGAACCGACCGCGTAGTCACGGGGCTCCCGGGTGAGTGTATGGTGTAAATCAAAAAAAACTTAAGCATAGAAACATGCCATCGAGGGGTGAAAATGTAAAACAGCCTTAAAACGGTCCGGTAAGAGTCACAAACGCCTCGCACGGGACCAATGTATCTCGTAGGAACCGATCGCATAGTTATGACACTCCATGTTGGAGTGTACGATGTAAATTTGAAAACAAATTAGACTTAAAGCATAAAAACATGCCATCAAAGGGTGAGAATGTAAAACAAACACAAAATGGTCTCGTAAGAGTCACAAACACCTCGCACGGGACAAATGTGACTCGTAGGAATGAACCGCGTAGTCACGGGGCTCCCGGTTTGAGTGTATGACGGAAATTTGATAAAAAATTGACTTAAGCATACAAACATGCCATCAAAGGGTGAAAACGTAAAACAACCTTTAAACGGTCCTGTAAGAGTCACGAACCCCTCGGACGGGACCAATGTGACTCATAGGAACGGACCACGAAGTCACGGAGCTCCCGTTTTGAGTGTACAACGTAAATTAATCAAAAATTAGACTTAACCATAAAAAATATGCCATCGAAGGGTGAAAATGTAAAACAGTCTTAAAACGATCCCGTAAGAGTCATGAACACCTCGCACGGGACCAATGGAACTCGTAGTTACGGACCGTGTAGTCAAGGCGCTACCGGTTTGAGTGTGCGACGTAAATTTGCAAAAAGTCTGACTTAAGCATAAAAACATGCCATCGAGGGGTGAAAATGTAAAACATCCACAAAACGGTCCCGTAAGAGTCACAAACACCTCGCACAAAACCAATGCGACTCATAGGAACAGACTGCATAGTCACGGGACTTGCAATTTGAGTTGAGGACGTAAATTTGCAAAAAATTAGACTTAAGCATAAAAACATGCCATCGAAGGATGAAAACGTAAAACAACCCCAAAATGGTCTGGTAAGAGTCACGAACACCTCGCACGGGACCAATGTGACTCGTAGGAACCGACCGCGTAGTCACGGGGCTCCCGGGTGAGTGTATGGTGTAAATCAAAATAAACTTAACCATAAAAACATGCCATCGAGGGGTGAAAATGTAAAACAGCCTTAAAACGGTTCGGTAAGAGTCACAAACGCCTCGCACGGGACCAATGTATCTCGTAGGAACCGACCGCATAGTTATGACGCTCCCTGTTGGAGTGTACGATGTAAATTTGAAAACAAATTAGACTTAAAGCATAAAAACATGCCATCAAAGGGTGAGAATGTAAAACAAACACAAAATGGTCCCGTAAGAGTCACGAACACCTCGCACGGGACAAATGTGACTCGTAGGAATGAACCGCGTAGTCACGGGGCTCCCGGTTTGAGTGTATGACGGAAATTTGATAAAAAATTGACTTAAGCATACAAACATGCCATCAAAGGGTGAAAACGTAAAACAGCCTTTAAACGGTCCTGTAAGAGTCACGAACCCCTCGGACGGGACCAATGTGACTCGTAGGAACGGACCACGAAGTCACGGAGCTCCCGTTTTGAGTGTACAACGTAAATTAATCAAAAATTAGACTTAACCATAAAAAATATGCCATCGAAGGGCGAAAATGTAAAACAGTCTTAAAACGATCCCGTAAGAGTCATGAACACCTCGCACGGGACCAATGGAACTCGTAGTTACGGACCGTGTAGTCACGGCGCTACCGGTTTGAGTGTGCGACGTAAATTTGCAAAAAGTCTGACTTAAGCATAAAAACATGCCATCGAAGGGTGAAAATGTAAAACATCCACAAAACGGTCCCGTAAGAGTCACAAACACCTCGCACAAAACCAATGCGACTCATAGGAACAGACTGCATAGTCACGGGACTTGCGATTTGAGTTTAGGACGTAAATTTGCAAAAAATTAGACTTAAGCATAAAAACATGCCATCGAAGGATGAAAACGTAAAACAACCCCAAAATGGTCTGGTAAGAGTCACGAACACCTCGCACGGGACCAATGTGACTCGTAGGAACCGACCGCGTAGTCACGGGGCTCCCGGGTGAGTGTATGGTGTAAATCAAAATAAACTTAACCATAAAAACATGCCATCGAGGGGTGAAAATGTAAAACAGCCTTAAAACGGTTCGGTAAGAGTCACAAACGCCTCGCACGGGACCAATGTATCTCGTAGGAACCGACCTCATAGTTATGACGCTCCCTGTTGGAGTGTACGATGTAAATTTGAAAACAAATTAGACTTAAAGCATAAAAACATGCCATCAAAGGGTGAGAATGTAAAACAAACACAAAATGGTCCCGTAAGAGTCACGAACACCTCGCACGGGACAAATGTGACTCGTAGGAATGAACCGCGTAGTCACGGGGCTCCCGGTTTGAGTGTATGACGGAAATTTGATAAAAAATTGACTTAAGCATACAAACATGCCATCAAAGGGTGAAAACGTAAAACAGCCTTTAAACGGTCCTGTAAGAGTCACGAACCCCTCGGACGGGACCAATGTGACTCGTAGGAACGGACCACGAAGTCACGGAGCTCCCGTTTTGAGTGTACAACGTAAATTAATCAAAAATTAGACTTAACCATAAAAAATATGCCATCGAAGGGCGAAAATGTAAAACAGTCTTAAAACGATCCCGTAAGAGTCATGAACACCTCGCACGGGACCAATGGAACTCGTAGTTACGGACCGTGTAGTCACGGCGCTACCGGTTTGAGTGTGCGACGTAAATTTGCAAAAAGTCTGACTTAAGCATAAAAACATGCCATCGAAGGGTGAAAATGTAAAACATCCACAAAACGGTCCCTTAAGAGTCACAAACACCTCGCACAAAACCAATGCGACTCATAGGAACAGACTGCATAGTCACGGGACTTGCGATTTGAGTTTAGGACGTAAATTTGCAAAAAATTAGACTTAAGCATAAAAACATGCCATCGAAGGATGAAAACGTAAAACAACCCCAAAATGGTCTGGTAAGAGTCACGAACACCTCGCACGGGACCAATGTGACTCGTAGGAACCGACCGCGTAGTCACGGGGCTCCCGGGTGAGTGTATGGTGTAAATCAAAATAAACTTAAGCATAAAAACATGCCATCAAGGGGTGAAAATGTAAAACAGCCTTAAAACGGTCCGGTAAGAGTCACAAACGCCTCGCACGGGACCAATGTATCTCGTAGGAACCGACCGCATAGTTATGACGCTCCCTGTTGGAGTGTACGATGTAAATTTGAAAACAAATTAGACTTAAAGCATAAAAACATGCCATCAAAGGGTGAGAATGTAAAACAAACACAAAATGGTCCCGTAAGAGTCACGAACACCTCGCACGGGACAAATGTGACTCGTAGGAATGAACCGCGTAGTCACGGGGCTCCCGGTTTGAGTGTATGATGGAAATTTGATAAAAAATTGACTTAAGCATACAAACATGCCATCAAAGGGTGAAAACATAGAACAGCCTTTAAACGGTCCTGTAAGAGTCACGAACCCCTCGGACGGGACCAATGTGACTCGTAGGAACGGACCACGAAATCACGGAGCTCCCGTTTTGAGTGTACAACGTAAATTAATCAAAAATTAGACTTAACCATAAAAAATATGCCATCGATGGGTGAAAATGTAAAACAGTCTTAAAACGATCCCGTAAGAGTCATGAACACCTCGCACGGGACCAATGGAACTCGTAGTAACGGACCGTGTAGTCACGGCGCTACCGGTTTGAGTGTGCGACGTAAATTTGCAAAAAGTCTGACTTAAGCATAAAAACATGCCATCGAAGGGTGAAAATGTAAAACATCCACAAAACGGTCCCGTAAGAGTCACAAACACCTCGCACAAAACCAATGCGACTCATTGGAACGGACTGCATAGTCACGGGACTTGCGATTTGAGTTTAGGACGTAAATTTGCAAAAAATTAGACTTAAGCATAAAAACATGCCATCGAAGGATGAAAACGTAAAACAACCCCAAAATGGTCTGGTAAGAGTCACGAACACCTCGCACGGGACCAATGTGACTCGTAGGAACCGACCGCGTAGTCACGGGGCTCCCGGGTGAGTGTATGGTGTAAATCAAAAAAAACTTAAGCATAGAAACATGCCATCGAGGGGTGAAAATGTAAAACAGCCTTAAAACGGTCCGGTAAGAGTCACAAACGCCTCGCACGGGACCAATGTATCTCGTAGGAACCGACCGCATAGTTATGACGCTCCCTGTTGGAGTGTACGATGTAAATTTGAAAACAAATTAGACTTAAAGCATAAAAATATGCCATCAAAGGGTGAGAATGTAAAACAAATACAAAATGGTCCCGTAAGAGTCACGAACACCTCGCACGAGACAAATGTGACTCGTAGGAATGAACCGCGTAGTCATGGGCTCCCGGTTTGAGTGTATGACGGAAATTTGATAAAAAATTGACTTAAGCATACAAACATGCCATCAAAGGGTGAAAACGTAAAACAGCCTTTAAACGGTCTTGTAAGAGTCACGAACCCCTCGGACGGGACCAATGTGACTCGTAGGAACGGACCACGAAGTCACGGAGCTCCCGTTTTGAGTGTACAACGTAAATTAATCAAAAATTAGACTTAACCATAAAAAATATGCCATCGAAGGGTGAAAATGTAAAACAGTCTTAAAACGAACCCGTAAGAGTCATGAACACCTCGCACGGGACCAATGAAACTCGTAGTTACGGACCGTGTAGTCACGGCGCTACCGGTTTGAGTGTGCGACGTAAATTTGCAAAAAGTCTGACTTAAGCATAAAAACATGCCATCGAAGGGTGAAAATGTAAAATATCCACAAAACGGTCCCGTAAGAGTCACAAACACCTCGCACAAAACCAATGTGACTCATAGGAACAGACTGCATAGTCACGGGACTTGCGATTTGAGTTTCGGACGTAAATTTGCAAAAAAATAGACTTAAGCATAAAAGAATTCCATCGAAGGATGAAAACGTAAAACAACCCCAAAATGGTCTGGTAAGAGTCACGAACACCTCGCACGGGACCAATGTGACTCGTAGGAACCGACCGCGTCGTCACGGGGCTCCCGGGAGAGTGTATGGTGTAAATAAAATTAAACTTAAGCATAAAAACATGCTATCGAGGGGTGAAAATGTAAAACAGCCTTAAAACGGTCCGGTAAGAGTCACAAACGCCTCGCACGGGACCAATGTATCTCGTAGGAACCGACCGCATAGTTATGACGCTCCCTGTTGGAGTGTACGATGTAAATTTGAAAACAAATTAGACTTAAAGAATAAAAACATGCCATCAAAGGGTGAGAATGTAAAACAAACACAAAATGGTCCCGTAAGAGTCACGAACACCTCGCACGGGACAAATGTGACTCGTAGGAATGAACCGCGTAGTCACGGGGCTCCCGGTTTGAGTGTATGACGGAAATTTGATAAAAAATTGACTTAAGCATACAAACATGCCATCAAAGGGTGAAAACGTAAAACAGCCTTTAAACGGTCCTATAAGAGTCACGAACCCCTCGGACGGGACCAATGTGACTCGTAGGAACGGACCACGAAGTCACGGAGCTCCTGTTTTGAGTGTACAACGTAAATTAGTCAAAAATTAGACTTAACCATAAAAAATATGCCATCGAAGGGTGAAAATGTAAAACAGTCTTAAAACGATCCCGTAAGAGTCATGAACACCTCGCACGGGACCAATGGAACTCGTAGTAACGGACCGTGTAGTCACGGCGCTACCGGTTTGAGTGTGCGACGTAAATTTGCAAAAAGTCTGACTTAAGCATAAAAACATGCCATCGAAGGGTGAAAATGTAAAACATCCACAAAACGGTCCCGTAAGAGTCACAAACACCTCGCACAAAACCAATGCGACTCATAGGAACAGACTGCATAGTCACGGGACTTGCGATTTGAGTTTAGGACGTAAATTTGCAAAAAATTAGACTTAAGCATAAAAACATGCCATCGAAGGATGAAAACGTAAAACAATCCCAAAATGGTCTGGTAAGAGTCACGAACACCTTGCACGGGACCAATGTGACTCGTAGGAACCGACCGCGTAGTCACGGGGCTCCCGGGTGAGTGTATGGTGTAAATCAAAATAAACTTAAGCATAAAAACATGCCATCGAGGGGTGAAAATGTAAAACAGCCTTAAAACGGTCCAGTAAGAGTCACAAACGCCTCGCACGGGAACAATGTATCTCGTAGGAACCGACCGCATAGTTATGACGCTCCCTGTTGGAGTGTACGATGTAAATTTGAAAACAAATTAGACTTAAAGCATAAAAACATGCCATCAAAGGGTGAGAATGTAAAACAAACACAAAATGGTCCCGTAAGAGTCACGAACACCTCGCACGGGACAAATGTGACTCGTAGGAATGAACCGCGTAGTCACGGGGCTCCCGGTTTGAGTGTATGACTGAAATTTGATAAAAAATTGACTTAAGCATACAAGCATGCCATCAAAGGGTGAAAACGTAAAACAACCTTTAAACGGTCCTGTAAGAGTCACGAACCCCTCGGACGGGACCAATGTGACACATAGGAATGGACCACGAAGTCACGGAGCTCCCGTTTTGAGTGTACAACGTAAATTAATCAAAAATTAGACTTAACCATAAAAAATATGCCATCGAAGGGTGAAAATGTAAAACAGTCTTAAAACGATCCCGTAAGAGTCATGGACACCTCGCACGGGACCAATGTAACTCGTAGTAACGGACCGTGTAGTCACAGCGCTACCGGTTTGAGTGTGCGACGTAAATTTGCAAAAAGTTAGACTTAAGCATAAAAACATGCCATCAAAGGGTGAAAATGTAAACCATCCACAAAACGGTCCCGTAAGAGTCATGAACACCTCGGATGGGACTAATTTAACTCATAGGGATCGATCGCGTAGTCACAGGGCTGCCGGTTAGAGTGTACAACGTAAATTTGCAAGAAAATTAAAGTTGAGCATAAAAACTTGCCATCGAAGGGTGAAAACATACAATAAGCAGAAAACGGTCCAGTAAGAGTCACGAACACCTCGCACGGGATCAAGGTGACTCGTAGGAACCGATCGCATAGTAACAGGGCTTTCGAGTTGAGTGTACAATACAAATTTGTAAAAAATTAGACAAGAGCATAGAAACATGCCATCGAAGGGTGAAAATAAAAAATAGACACTAAACGGTCCGATAAGAGTTTCGAACACCTCGTACCGGACCAATGTGACTTGTAGGAACCGACAACGTAGTCACGAGACTCCCGGTTTGAGTGTATGGCGTAAATTTACAAAAAGTTAGACTTGCTTGCCATCGAAGAGTGAAAACATAAAACAACCTCAAAACGATCCCATAAGAGTCACGAACACCTCACACGGGACCAACGTAACTCGTAGGAACCTACCACGAGTTACGGGGCTCCCGGTTGGAGTGTAAGATGTAAATTTGTAAAAAATTAGACTTAAGCATAAAAACATGCCATCGAAGGGTGAAAACATATAACATCCACAAAACGGTCCCGTAAGAGTCACGAACACCTCGCACGGGACAATTGTGAATCGTAGGAACTGACCGTGTGGTCACGGTGCTCCCGGTTTGAGTGTGCGACGTAAATTTGTAAAAAATTAGACTTAAGTATAAAAATATGCCATCGAATGGTGAAAATGTAAAACAGCCAGAAAATAGTCCCGTAAGAGTTACGAACACATCGCACGGGATCAATGTTAATCGTAGGAACAGACCGTGTAGTCACGGGGCTCCCAGTTTGAGTGTATGACGTAAATTTGCAAAAAGGTAGACTTAAGCATAAAAACATGCCATCGAAGGATGAAAACCTAAAACAAACACCAAACGGTCCCGTAAGAGTCACAAACACCTCGCACGGGACCAATGCGACTCATAGGAACAGACCGCGTAGTCACGGGACTCGCGATTTGAGTGTACGACGTAAATTTGTAAAAAATTAGACTTAAGCGTAAAAATATGCCATCGAAGGGTGAAAACGTAAAACAACCACAAAATGGTCTGGTAAGAGTCACGAACACCTCGCACGGGACCAATGTGACTCGTAGGAACCGACCGCGTAGTCACGGGGCTCCCGAGTGAGTGTACGATGTAAATTTACAAAAAAAAATAAACTTAAGCATAAAAACATGCCATCGAAGGGTGAAAACGTAAAATAGCCTTAAAACGGTCCATTAAGAGTCACAAACCCCTCGCACAGGACCAATGTGATTCGTAGGAACCGACCGTGTAGTCACGGGGCTCCCGGTTTGAGTGTACTACCTAGATTTGTAAAAAATTAGACTTAAGCATGAAAAACAACCTTAAAACAGTCCCGTAAGAGTCATGAACACCTCGCACGGGACCAATGTAACTCGTAGGACCGACCGCGTAGTCGCGGGGCTCCCATCTGGAGTGTACGACGTAAATTTGTAAAAAGTTAGACTTAAACATAAAAACATGCCATCGAAGGGTGAAAATGTAAAACAACCACAAAATGGTCTGGTAAGAGTCACGAACACCTCGCACGGGACCAATGTGACTCGTAGGAACCTACCGCATAGTCATGGGGCTCCCGGGTGAGTGTACGATGTAAATCAAAATAAACTTATGCATAAAAACATGCCATCGAAGGGTGAAAATATAAAACATCCTTAAAACGGTCCGGTAAGAGTCACAAACACCTCGGATGGGGCCAATGTAACTCGTAGGAACCGACAACATAGTCTTGACCCTCCCGATTGGAGTGTACGACGTAAATAAATTAGACTTAAAGCATAAAAACATGCCATCAAAGGGTGAAAACATATAACAGCCAAAAAACGGTCCCGTAAGAGTCACGAACACCTCGTACGGGACCAATGTGAATCGTAGGAATGACCGTGTAGTCACGGCGCTCCCAGTTTGAGTATTCGACAAAATTTGTAAAAAATTAGACATAAGCATAAAAACATGCCATCGAATGGTAAAAATGTAAAACAGCCACAAAACGGTCCCGTAAGAGTCACGAACACCTCGCACGGGATCAATGTAAATCGTAGGAACAGACCGTGTAGTCACGGGGCTCCCGTTTTGAGTGTATGATGTAAATTTGCAAAAAGTTAGACTTAGGCATAAAAGCATGCCATCGAAGGATGAAAACCTAAAACAAACACCAAACGGTCCCGTAAGAGTCACAAACAACTCGCACGGGACAGTTGCGACTCATAGGAATAGACCGCGTAGTCATGGGACTCGCGATTTGAGTGTACGACGTAAATTTGTAAAAAGTTAGACTTTAGCATAAAAACATGCCATCGAAAGGTGAAAACGTAAAACAGACACAAAACGGTCCCATAAGAGTCGCGAACACCTCGTACGGGACCAATTCGACTCGTAGGAACCGATCGCGTAGTCACGGGGCTCCCGTTTTGAGTGTACGACGTAAATTTGCAAAAAGTTAGAGTGAAGAATAAAAACATGCCATCGAAGGATGGAAACCTAAAACAAACACCAAACGGTCCCGTAAGTGTCACAACACCTCGCACGGGACTAACTCGACTCATAGGAACAGACCGCGTAGTCACGGGACTCGCGATATGAGTGTATGACGTAAATTTGCAAAAATTAGACTTAAGCATAAAAACATGCCATCGAAGGGTGAAAACATAAAACAACAACAAAATGGTTTGGTAAGAGTTACGAACACCTCGCACGGGACCAATGTGACTCGTAGGAACCGACTGCGAAGTCACGGGGCTCCCGGGTGAGTGTACGGTGTAAATTTGCAAAAAAATAAACTTAAGCATAAAAACATGCCATCGAAGGGTGAAAACGTAAAACAGCCTTAAAATGGTCCGTTAAGAGTCACAAACACCTCGCACGGGACCAATGTAACTCGTAGGAACCGACCGCATAGTCACGAGGCTCCTGGTTGGAGTGTACGACGTAAATTTGAAAAAAATTAGACTTAAAGCATAAAAGCATGCCATCAAAGGGTGAAAACGTAAAACAAATACAAAATGGTCCCGTACGAGTCACAAACACCTCGTTCGGGACCAATGTGACTCGTACGAATGAACTGCGTAGTCATGGGGCTCCCGGTTTGAGTGTATGATGAAAATTTGATAAAAAATAGTCTTAAGCATAAAAACATGCCATCAAAGGGTGAAAACGTACAACAGCCTTTAAACGGTCCAGTAAGAGTCATGAAGCCCTCGCACGGGACCAATGTGACTCGTAGGAACTGACCGCGTAGTCACGGGGCTCCCGGTTTGAGTGTACCACGTAAATTTGTAAAAAATTAGGCTTAAGCATAAAAAACATGCCATCGAAGGGTGAATTGTAAAACATCCTTAAAACGGTCCCGTAAGAGTCACGAACACCTCGCACAGGACCAATGTAACTCGCACGACCGACGCGTAGTCGCGGGGCTCCTGGCTGGATTGTATGATGTAAATTTGCAAAAAGTTAGACTTAAGCATAAAAACATGCCATCGATGGGTGAAAATGTAAAATAACCATGAACGGTCCGATAAGAGTCACGAACACCTCGAATGGGACTAATGTAACTCATAGAAACCGACCGCGTAGTCACGGGGCTCCCGGTTAGAGTGTATAGTGTAAATTTGCAAAAAAATTAAACTTGAGCATAAAAACATGTCATCAAATGATGAAAATGTACAAGCACAAAATGGTCCCGTAAGAGTCACGAACACCTCGCACGGGACCAATGTGACTCGTAGGAACCGACCGCATAGTAATAGGACTTCCGAGTTGAGTGTACGATGCAAATTTGCAAAAAATTATACTTGAGCATAAAAACATGCCATCAAAGGGTGAAAATCTATAATAGACACTAAACGGTCCGGTAAGAAACACAAACACCTCGTACGAGACCAATGTGACTTGTAGGAACCGACGACGTAGTCACGGGGCTCCCGGTTTAAGGGTACGACGTAAATTTACAAAAATTTAGACTTGCATGCCATCGAAGGGTGAAAACATAAAATAACCTTAAAACGGTCCCGTAAGAGTCACGAACATCTCACACGGGACCAATGTAACTCGTATGAACTGACCGCGTAGTCACAGCGCTCCCGGTTGTAGTGTAAGACGTAAATTTGTAAAAAAATATACTTAAGCATAAAAACATGCCATCGAAGGGTGAAAACATAAAACAGCCACAAAACGGTCCCGTAAGAGTCACGAACACCTCGCACGGGACCAATGTGAATAGTAGGAACCGAACGGGTAGTCACAGGGATCCCGGTTTGAGTGTACGATGTAAATTTGAAAAAGTTAGACTTGAGAATAAAAAAGATGCCATCGAAGGGTGAAAACGTAAAACACCTACAAAACAGTCCCGCAAGAGTCATGGACATCTCGAATGGGACCAATGTAAGTTGTAGGAACCGACCGTGTAGTCACGGCGCTCCCGGTTGCGTGTATGACATAAATTTGCAAAAAGTTAGAATTAAGCATAAAAACATGCCATCGAAGGGTGAAAGCGTAAAAAAAACACAAAACGGTCCCATAAGAGTCACGAGCACCTCGCACGGGACCAAAGAAACTCGTAGGAACCGACCGCGTAGTCACGGGACTCCCAGTTTGAGTGTACAACGTAAATTTGTAAAAAGTTAGACTGGAGCATAAAAACATGCCATCGAACGGTGAAAACGCAAAATGAACACAAAACGGTCCCGTAAGAGTCACGAACATCTCGCACGGGACCAATGTGAGTCATAGGAACCAGTCGCGTATATATATGCAATATATATACATATGTAGTGTACTGCAGACATATATATACTGCATATATATACACTGCAATATATAATCTGCATATATGTATATATATACATACTATATATACTATATAATATATACTGCAGAGTATATATATACTGCATATATATACATTGCAGTATATATTCTGCATATATATATATATATATATATATATATATATATATATATATATACTGCATATATATGCAGAGCAGTATATATATAGTATATATACTAGTATATATATAGTATATATACAGGTATATATATATATATATATGCATGTATATATAGTTATATATATACATGCATATTAGTCCAGCTTTTAATGTTGAGATTGTTAACCACACTAAGAGTGTCCTCTTCATCTAAGCTAGTACTGAACATATTACTTTTAGAACGATTAGGCCTAAGCCCTGGTAAACTACTAAATATATGTAAAGCTTCCTTGGTAACCAAACTTTAGTTCACATCCCCAACAGAAAGCAGAATTGAATACTTTTTCTTGGTAACCAATATGATAAGACTAGTAGAGTTGAATGAAGAGAAAAATGTTTGCTGCTGATGATGGATACTTTTTCTTCAAATTTCACAACCCCACTTACAGAGATGAGGTGGTTGAAAATGGCCCTTGGAACTTCGTGGGGAACCCCAACATTTTGAATAAATGGAAACATGGCTTCAAGTTTTTTTAAGAGGATACTATTAGAGTTCTAGTTTTGGTGCTCTTACCCAACATCCCTATGCAATATTGGACTGTTAAAGGCCTCAATCACATTGCTAGTGCCATAGGAATCCCCATCTATGTTGATTCAGTCACTAGATATATGAATGGAATTAGCTTTACTAGGATTTGCATTGAAATGGTGCCAAAAGTTAGCTACCCAAACTCCATTAACCTCATTTTGGAGGATGGCTCTTCCACTTGTGTTAAGGTTAAATAGCAAGCTATGACCAACTCATGTTCCCACTATGTTTCCTTTGGCCATAATATATCCAAATCCCCCAAAATTAAAAGAGTCTGGATGATAAATCCTGACACTAAAGCTACCACCACTAATGTAACTGGAGAAGAAGAATGGGCTCAAGCGAATAGAAAAGGCTCCAAAGCTCCTCATTTTGAGAAATCGACTTTACAACCTGATAAGACTCTTCCCACCAGTACCAGTTCTATCCTTCAATCCTGTCTATTGGAGAATAAAGAAATCTTCTTGATATGACTCTCACTAGCTCTATTTGTGTAATTACTTTGCCCCAACCCCCAATTATGGAAATTTACAACCCCAAGTTAGACTTACGTTTAAAAACACGACGTTAGAGGTTAAAGGGAAAACCCAATGCACAAGGATCCCACCACCGTGGGGTACTGGGGGGGGGGGGGGGTTGGATGTACGCAGCCATACCCCTGCATACGCAGAGAGGGTATTTCCATGACTCGAACCCGTGACCTCCAGGTCACAACGGGGGCAACCTTACCGTTGCACCCGTGACTTCCCACGGGATCAATGTAACTCGTAGGAACTGAACACCCAGTAGCGGGACCCATGATTTGCGAAGAAGACGATAATTTTCATATTTCTAAACTTAAGCAAAACATGGCGTTAGAGGGTGAAAACACGAAATAACTCTCGAACGGCCCCGTGGGTGGTACCAACACCTCCCATGGAACTAGTGTAACACGTAGGAACTGACCCCGCAGCCTCGGGTCTCCCGGTATGAGAAGTCGATGATAATTTCCATATTTATAGATTAAGGCTTAAAAACATGGTGTTAAAGGGTGAAAACTCAAAACAGCCCCCAAACGGCCCCGTGGGTGGCACCAACACCTCATGCGGGACCAATGTGACTCGTAGGAACTGGTCGGCGGCCGCAAGACTCCCTGTTTGAGAATACGACTTTAATTTGCATATTTCTAGACTTAGGCTTAAAAACATGGTGTTAGAGGGTGAAAATCCAAAACAACCCCAGATCGTCCTAGTGGGTGGCGCCAACACCTCCCACGGGACTAATGTAACTCGGAGGAACTGGCCGTGGAGCCGCGAGACTCCCAGTTTGAGAATACGATGGTAATTTAGATATTTCTAGAGTTAGGCTTAAAAACATGGCGTTAGAGGGTGAGAACTCGAAACAACCCCCGAACGTCCCCATGGGTGGCACCAACACCTCCCACGGGACCAATGTAACTCGTAGGAACTGACCCCGCAGCCGCGGGACTCCCAGTTGGAGAATACGATTATAATTTGCATATTTCTAGACTTAGGCTTAAAAATATGGCATTAGAACGTGAAAACTAGAAACATCCCCTGAACGTCCACGTGAGTGGCACTAATACCTCCCACGGGACCAATGTAACTCGTAGGAACAGACCCCGCCACCGCGGGACTCCTGGTTTGAGAATATGATGGTAATTTACATATTTCTAGACTTAGGCTTAAAAACATGGCGTTAGAGGGTGAGAACTCGAAATAGCCCCCGAACGTCCCCGTGGGTGGCACCAACACCTCCCAGGAGACCAATGTAACTCGTAGGAACTGACCCCGCACCCGTGAGACTCCCGATTTGAGAATACGACGGTAATTTTCATATTTCTAGACTTAGGATTAAAAAACATGGCGTTAGAGAGTGAGAACTCGAAACAGCCCCAGAACACCCCCGTGGGTGGCACCAACACCTCCCACGGTGCTAATATAATTCGTAGGAACTGACCCCGCAGCCGCGGGACTTCCGTTCTGAGAATACGACGGTAATTTCCATATTCCTGAACTAAGGCTTAAAAATGTGGAGTTAGAGGGTGAGAACTAGAAACATCCCCCAAACATCCTCGTGGGTGGAACCAACACCTTCCACGGGACCAATGTAACTCGAACGAACTGACCCCACTGCCACGGGACTCCCAGTTTGAGAATATGACTATAATTTGCATATTTCTAGACTTAGACTTAAAGATATGGCGTTAGAGGGTGAAAACTCGAAACACCCCCGAACGTCCCTGTGGGTGGCACCAACACGTACCATGGGGCCAATGTTACTCGTAGGAACTAACCCCGCAGCCGTAGGACTCCCGATTTGAGAATACGACGGTGATTTGCATATTTCTAGACTAAGGCTTAAAAACATGGCGTTAGAGGGTGAGAACTCTAAACAGCCCCCGAACGTCCACGTGGGTGGCACCAACACCTCCCACGGGGCCAATGTAACTCATAGGAACTGACCCCACAGTCACGGGACTCCCAGTTTTAGAATAGGATGGTAAATTGCATATTTTTAGACAAAGGCTTAAAAATGTGCCGTTAGAGGGTGAGAACTAGAAATAGCTCCCGAACGTCCCCGTGGGTGGCACCAACACCTACCACGGGGCCAATGTAACTCGTAGTAACTGACCCCGTAGCTGTGGGACTCCCAGTTTTAGAATACAATGATAATTTGCATATTGCTAGACTTAAGATTAAAAATATGGCGTTAGAGGGTGAAAACTCGAAACAGCCCCCGAACGGCCATGTGGGTGGCACCAACATCTCTCACGGGGCTAATGTAACTCGTAGGAAATGACCCCACAGCCGCTGGACTCCCGATTTGAGAATATGATGGTAATTTGCATATTTCTAAATTTACGCTTAAAAACATGGCGTTGGAGGGTGAAAACTGAAAACAACACCCTAACGTCCCCATGGGTGGCACCAACAACACCCACGGGACCAATGTAACTCGTAGGAACTGACCCCGCAGCCGTGGGACTCCCGATTTGAGAATACGATGGTAATTTGCATATTTCTAGACTCAGGATTAAAAATGTGGTGTTAGAGGGTGAGAACTAGGAACAACCTCCGAACGTCCCCGTGGGTGGCACTAACACCAACCACGGGGCCAATGTAACTGGTAGGAACTAACCCCGCTGCCGCGAGACTCCCGGTTTGAGAATACGACGATAATTTGCAAATTTCTAAACTTAGGCTTAAAAATATGGTGTTAGAGGGTTAATACTCAAAACGGCCCCCGAACGGCCACGTGGGTGTCACCAACACCTCTCATCATGCCAGTATAACTCGTACGAACTGACCCCGCAGCCGCTGGACTCTCGATTTAAGAATATGATGGTAATTTGCATATTTCTAGACTTTGGCTTAAAAACATGGCGTTATAGGGTGAAAACTAGAAACTGCCCCCGAACGTCCCCGGGGGTACCACCAACACCTCCCACGGGACCGATGTAAGTCATAGGAACCGACCTTGCACCTGCGGGACTCCCGGTTTGAGAATACGACGGTAATTTGCATATTTGTTGACTAAGGCATAAAAACATGGCGTTAGAGGGTGAGAACTAGAAACAGCCTGCAAACGTCCCCGTGGGTGGTACCAACACCTGCCACGGGGCCAATGTAACTCGTAGGACCTAACCCCACAGTCGCGGGACTCCGGGTTTGAGAAGAAGATGGTAATTTGCATATTTCTAGACTTAGGCTTAAAAATATGGTGTTAGAGGGAGAAAACACGAAATAGCCCCCTAACGCCCACGTGGGTGGCACCAACACCTCTCACGGGGCCAATATAACTCGTAGGAAGTGACCCCACAACCGTTGGACTCCCGGTTTAAGAATATGATGGTATTTTGCATATTTCTAGACTTAGGCTAAAAAACATGGCGTTGGAGGGTGAAAACTCAAAATAGCCCCCAAACGTCCCCGTGGGTGTCACCAACACCTCCCACGGGACCAAAGTAACTCGTAGGAATTGACCACGCAGCCGCGGGACTCCGGGTTTGAGAATATGATCGTAATTTTCATACTTCTAGACTCAGTTTTAAAAACATGGCATTAGAGGGTGAGAACATTTCACAACTCCTGAACTTCCTCGTGGGTGGCTCCAATACCTCCCACGGGGCCAATGTAACTCGTAGGAACTGACCCCACAGCCGCGGGACTCTCGGTTTGTGAATACGATGGTAATTTGCATATTTCTAGACTTAGGCTTAAAAACATGGCGTTAGAGGGTGAAACTCGAAACAAGCTCTGAACGTCCCCGTGGGTGGCACCAATACCTCCCACGGGACCAATGTAACTCGTAGGAACTGACCCCGCAGCCGCGGTACTTCCGACTTGAAAATACGATGATAATTTGCGTATTTCTAGACTTAGGATTAAAAACATGGTGTTAGAGGGTGAGAACTCGAAAGAGTCCCCGAACGGCCTCGTGGGTGGCACCACCACCTCCCACGAGACCAATGTAACTCGTTGGAACTGACCCCGCAGCCGTGGGACTCCCGGTTTGAGAATACAACTATAATTTTCATATTTCTAGACTTAGGCTTAAAAACATGGCGTTAGAGGGTGAGAACTCGAAACAGCCCCTGAATGTCCCCGTGGGTGGCAACAACACCTCCCACGGGGCCAATCTAACTCGTAGGAACTGACCCCGTAGCCGCGGGACTGCCGATTTTAGAATACGATGGTATTTTTCATATTTATAGATTAAGGCTTAAAAATGTTGCCTTAGAGGGTGAGAACTAAAAATAGCCCCCGAACGTCCCCGTGGGTGGCACTAACACCTCCCACTGTGCCAATGTAACTCGTAGGAACTGACCTGCAGTCGCGGGACTCCCGGTTTGAGAATACGACTGTAATTTGCATATTTCTAGGCTAAGGCTTAAAAATATGTCGTTAGATGGTGAAAACTCGAAACAATCCCCGAACGGCCACGTCGATGGCACCAACAACTCTCACGGGGCCAATATAACTCTTATGAACTGACCCCGCAGTCACTGGGCTCCCGGTTTGAGGATATGATGGTACTTTGCATATTTATAGACTTAGGTTTAAAAATAGGCGTTGGAGGGTGAAAACTCGTAACAACCCCAGAACATCCCCATGGGTGGCACCAACACCTCACACGGGACCAATGTAACTTGTAGGAACTGATCCCGCAGCCTCGGGACTATCGATTTGAGAATACGACGATAATTTTCACATTTCTAGACTTAGGCTTAAAAATATGGCGGTAGAGGGTGAAAACTCAAAATAGCACCCGAGCGGCCACGTGGGTGGCACCAACACCTCCCACGGGGTCAATGTTACTCATAGGAACTGAACCCGCAGCCGTTGGACTCCCATGTTGAGAATATGATGGTAATTTGCATATTTCTAGACTTAGGCTTAAAAACATGGTGTTAGAGGGTGAAAACTCGAAACAGCCCCCGAACGTCCCTGTGGGTGGCACCAACACCTCCCACAGGACCAATGTAACTCGTAGGAACTGACCCCGCAGCCGCAGGACTCCCAGTTTGAGAATATGATGGTAATTTGCATATTTCTAGACTTTGGCTTAAAAACATGGCGTTAAAGGGTGAGAACTGGAAACAACCCCCGAACGGCCTTGTCGATGGCACCAACACCTCTCATGGGGCCAATGAAACTCGTATGAACTGACCCCGCAGCCGTTGGGCTCCCGATTTGAGGATATGCCGGTAATTTGTATATTTATAGACTTAGGCTTAAAAACAGTGGTGGGAGGTGAAAACTTGAAACAGCCCCCGAACGTCCCCGTGGGTGGCACCAACTCCTCCCACGGGACAAATGTAACTCGTAGGAACTGACCACGCAGCCGCGGGACTCCCGATTTGAGAATATGACGGTAATTTGCATACTTCTAGATTCAGGCTTAAAAACATGGCGTTAGAGGGTGAGAACTCGTAACAACCCCTGAACGTCCCCGTGGGTGGGACCAATACCTCCCACGGGACGAATGTAACTCGTAGGAACTGACCTCGTTGCCGCTGGACTCCCGGTTAGAGAATACGATGGTAATTTGCATATTTCTAGACTTAGGCTTAAAAACATGGCGTTAGAGCTTGAGAACTCGAAACAGCCACCGAACGTCCCTGGGGGTGGCACCACCACCTCCCGCGGGCCCAATGTAACTCGTAGGAACTGACCCCACAGCCGCGGGACTCCCGGCTTGTGAATACGACAGTAATTTTCTTATTTCTAGACTAAGGCTTAAAAACATGGCGTTAGAGGGTGAGAACTCGTAACAAACCCCGAACTTCCCTGTGGGAGGCACCAATACCTCCCACTAGGCCAATGTAACTCGTAGGAACTGACCCCACCGCCGCGGGACTCTTGATTTGAGAATACGACGGTAATTTTCATATTTATAAACTAAGGCTAAAAAATGTGGCGTTAGAAGGTGACAACTAAAAACAGCCCCCGAACGTCCCCGTGGGTGGCACCAATACCTCTCACGGGACCAATGTAAATCGTAGGAACTAACGCCTCAGTCGCGGGAGTCCTGGTTTGAGAATACGACGGTAATTTGAATATTTTTAGACTTAAGCTTAAAAATATGGCATTAGAGGGTGAAAACTCGAAACAGCCCCTGAACGGCCACGCGGGTGGCAGGAACACCTCCCACGGGGCCAATGTAACTCGTAGGAACTGACCCCGTAGCCGCTGGACTCCCGATTTGAGAATACGACAGTAATTTGCATATTTTTTGACTTAGGCTTAAAAACATGGCGTTAGATGATGAAAACTCGAAACAGCCCCCGAACGTCCCTGTGGGTGGCACCAACACCTCCCCCAGGGAAATATGACTCGTAGGAACTGAGCCCGCAACCTCGGGATTCCCGGTTTCAGAATACGATGGTAATTTGCATATTTCAAGGATAAGGCTTAAAAATGTGGCATTAGAGGGTGAGAACTAGAAATAGCCCCCGAACATCCCCGTGGGTGGCACCAACACCTACCACGGGGCCGATTTAACTCGCAGGAACTGACCCCGCTGCCGCGGGACTCCCAGTTAGAGAATACGACGATAATTTGCATATTTCTAGACTTAGGCATAAAAATATGGCGTTAGAGGGTGAAAACTCGAAACAGCCCCCGAACGGCAACGTGGGTGGCACCAACACCTGTGACGGGGCCAATGTAACCTGTAGGAAATGACCCTGCATCCGTCGGACTCCCAGTTTGAGAATATGATGGTAATTTTCATATTTCTAGACTTAGGCTTAAAAATATGGCATTGGAGGGTGAAAACTCAAAACATCCCCCGATCGTCCCTCTGGGCGGCACCAACACCTCCCACGGGACCAATGTAACTCGTACGAACAGACCCCACAGTCGCGAGATTCCCGGTTTTAGAATACGATGGTAATTTGCATATATCATCGTCTAAGGCTTAAAAACGTGGCGTTAGAGGGTGAGAACTAGAAACAGCCCCCGAACGTCCCCGTGGGTGGCACCAACTCCTACCACAGGGCCAGTTTAACTCGTAAGAGCTGACCCCGCATCCGCGGAACTCCCGGTTTGAGAATACGATGATAATTTGCATATTTCTAGACTTATGCTTAAAAATATGGCGTTAGAGGGTGAAAATTCAAAACAGCCCCCGAACGGCCACGTGGGTTGCAGCAACACCTCCCATGGGGCCAATGTAACTCGTAGGAACTGACCCCGCAGCCGCTGGACTCTCGATTTGAGAATACGACCGTAGTTTGCATATTTCTAGACTTAGGCTTAAAAACATGGCGTTAGATGATGAAAATTCGAAACAACCCCCGAACGTCCCAATGGGTGGCACCAACACCTCCCACGGGACAAATGTAACTAGTAGGAATTGACCTCGCAGCCGCGGGACTCCCGGCTTGAGAATACGATAGTAATTTTCATATTTCTAGACATAGGTTTATAAACATGGCATTGAGGGTGAGAACTCGAAACAACCCCCGAACGTTGTCGTGGGTGGCAACAACACCTCCCACGGGGCCAATGTAACTCGTAGGAACTGTCCCCGCCGCCGCGGGACTCCCGGTTTAAGAATACGATAGTAATTTTCATATTTCTAGACTAAGGCTTAAAAATATGGCGTTAGAGGGTGAAAACTCGAAACAACCCCCGAACGGCCACGTCGATGGCACCAACACCTCTCACGGGGCCAATGTAACTCGTATGAACTGACCCCGCAGTCGCTGGGCTCCCGGTTTGAGGATATGACAGTCATTTGCATATTTCTAGACTTAGGGTTAAAACACATGGCGTTAGAGGGTGAGAACTCGAAACAGCCCCAGAACACTCCCGTGGGTGGCACCAACACCTACCACGGGGATAATGTAATTCGTAGGAACTGACCCTGCAGTCGCGGGACTTTCGGTTTGAGAATATGATGGTAATTCGCATATTTCTAGATTCAGGCTTAAAAACATGGCATTAGGGTGTGAGAACTCATAACAATCCCGGAACGTCCCCGTGGGTGGCACCAACACCTCCCACGGGGACAATGTAACTCGTAGGAACTAACGCCGCAGCCGCGGGAGTCCCAGTTTGAGAATACGATCGATGGTAATTTGCATATTTCTGGACTAAGGCTTAAAAACATGGCGTTAGAGGCTGAGAACTTAAAATTTCCCCCGAACGTCCCCGTGGGTGGCACCAACACATACCACAGGGCCAATGTAACTCGTAGGAACTGACCCCGTAGCCGCGGGACTCCCGGTTTGAGAATACGATGGTAATTTGCATATATTTAGACTTAGGCTTAAAAACATGGCGTTAGAGGGTGAGAACTCGAACCAGCACCACGAACGTCCCCGTGGGTGGCACCAACACCTCCCACGAGGCTAATGTAACTCGTAGGAATTGACCCCGCAACCGCGGGACTCCCGACTTGTGAATACGATGGTAATTTTCATATTTCTAGACTTAGGCTTAAAAATATGGCGTTAGTGGGTGAAAACTCGAAACAGTCACCGAACGTCCCCGTGGGTTGCATTACCAACTCTCAGCGGGCCAATGTAACTCGTAGGAACAGACCCCGCAGCCGCTGGACTCCCGGTTTGAGAATACAATGGTCATTTGCATATTTTTAGACTAAGGCTTAATAACATGACGTTAGAGGGTGAGAACTCGAAACAGCCCGCGAACATCCCCGTAGGTGGCACGAACACCTCCCACGGGGCTAATGTAACTCGTAGGAACTGACCCCGCAGGCGCGGGACTCCCGATTTAAGAATACGACGGTAATTTGCATATCTCTAGACAAAGGCTTAAAAACATGGCGTTAGAGGGAGAGAACTAGAAACAGCCCCCGAACGTCCCGGTGGGTGGCACCAACACCTACCACGGGGCTAATATAACTCGTAGGAACTAACCCCACAGCCGCGGGACTCTCGGTTTGAGAATACGACGGTAATTTACATATTTCTCGACTTAGGCTTAAAAATATGGCGTTAGAGGGTGAAAACTCAAAACAGCACCCGAACGGCAACGTGGGTGGCACCAACACCTCTCACGGGCCCAATGTAACTCGTATGAAATGACCCCGCAGTCGTCGGACTCCCGGTTTGAGAATATGATGGTAATTTTAATATTTCTAGACATAGGCATAAAACATGGCGTTGGAGGGTAAAAACTCAAAACAACCCCGAACGTCCCTATGGGCGGCGCCAACAGCGCCCACGGAGCAATGTAACTCGTAGGAACTGACCCCGCAGCCACGGGACTCCCGGTTTGAGAATACGATGGTAATTTGCATGTCTCACCCTCTAAGGCTTAAAAACGTCGCGTTAGAGGGTGAGAACTAGAAATAGCCCCCGAACGTCCCCGTGGGTAGTACCAACACCTACCACGGGGGCAATGTAACTCATAGGAACTCACGTCGCAGCCGCGGGACTCCCGGTTTGAGAATACGATGGTAATTTGAATATTTCTATACTAAGGCTTAAAAACCTAGCGTTAGAGGGTGAAAACTTGAAACAGCCCCCGAGCGGCCACGTGGGTGGCACCAACACCTCCCACAGGGCCAATGTAACTCGAAAGAACTGACCCCGAACCCGCTGGACTCCCGGATTGAGAATACGACGGTAATTTGCATATTTATAGACTTAGGCTTAAAAATATGTCATTAGAGGGTGAAAGCTCGAAACAGCCCCCGAACGTCCCTGTGGGTCGCTCCAACACCTCCCACCGGACCAATGTAATTTCGTAGGAACTGACCCCGTAGCCGCGGGACTCCCGGTTTGAGAATATGATGATAATGTACATATTTCTAGACTTTGTCTTAAAAATATGGCGTAAGAGGGTGAGAACTAGAAACAACCCCCGAACGTCCCTGTGGGTGGCACCAACACCTACCACGGGACCAATGTAACTCGTAGGAACTGACCCCGCCGCCGCGGGACTCCCGGTTTAAGAATACGATAGTAATTTTCATATTTCTAGACTAAGGCTTAAAAATATGGCGTTAGAGGGTGAAAACTCGAAACAACCCCCGAACGGCCACGTCGATGGCACCAACACCTCTCACGGGGCCAATGTAACTCGTATGAACTGACCCCGCAGTCGCTGGGCTCCCGGTTTGAGGATATGACAGTCATTTGCATATTTCTAGACTTAGGGTTAAAACACATGGCGTTAGAGGGTGAGAACTCGAAACAGCCCCAGAACACTCCCGTGGGTGGCACCAACACCTACCACGGGGATAATGTAATTCGTAGGAACTGACCCTGCAGTCGCGGGACTTTCGGTTTGAGAATATGATGGTAATTCGCATATTTCTAGATTCAGGCTTAAAAACATGGCATTAGGGTGTGAGAACTCATAACAATCCCGGAACGTCCCCGTGGGTGGCACCAACACTCCCACGGGGACAATGTAACTCGTAGGAACTAACGCCGCAGCCGCGGGAGTCCCAGTTTGAGAATACGATGGTAATTTGCATATTTCTGGACTACAGGCTTAAAAACATGGCGTTAGAGGCTGAGAACTTAAAATTTCCCCCGAACGTCCCCGTGGGTGGCACCAACACATACCACAGGGCCAATGTAACTCGTAGGAACTGACCCCGTAGCCGCGGGACTCCCGGTTTGAGAATACGATGGTAATTTGCATATATTTAGACTTAGGCTTAAAAACATGGCGTTAGAGGGTGAGAACTCGAACCAGCACCACGAACGTCCCCGTGGGTGGCACCAACACCTCCCACGGGGCTAATGTAACTCGTAGGAATTGACCCCGCAACCGCGGGACTCCCGACTTGTGAATACGATGGTAATTTTCATATTTCTAGACTTAGGCTTAAAAATATGGTGTTAGTGGGTGAAAACTCGAAACAGTCACCGAACGTCCCCGTGGGTTGCATTACCAACTCCCCCCCCCTCCCCCAGCGGGCCAATGTAACTCGTAGGAACAGACCCCGCAGCCGCTGGACTCCCGGTTTGAGAATACGACGGTAATTTACATATTTCTAGACTTATGCTTAAAAACATGGAGTTGGAGGGTGAAAACTCAAAACATCCCCCGAACATCCCTGTGGGTTGCAATAACATCTCCCACGGGACCAATGTAACTCGTCGGAACTGACCCCGCAGCCGCGGGACTCCCGGTTTGAGAATATGACGGTAATTTGCATATTTCTAGACTAAGGCTTAAAAATATGGCGTTAGAGGGTGAAAACTGGAAACAACCCCCGAACAGCCACGTCGATGGCACCAACACCTCTCACGGGGTCAATGTAACTCGTATGAACTGACCCCGCACCCGCTGGGATTTTGGTTTGAAGATATGACACTAATTTGCATATTTCTAGACTTATGCTTAAAAACCGACGTGGGAGGGTGAAAACTTGAAACAACCCCCAAACATCCCCGTGGGTGGCACCCACATCTCCCACGGGACCAATGTAACTCGTAGGAACTAACCCCGCATCCGCGGGACTCTCGGTTTGCGAAAATAACGATAATTTGCATATTTCTAGATAAAGGCTTAAAAAAGAGGCGTTAGAGGGTGAGAACTAGAAATAGACCCCGAACGTCCCCATGGGTGGCACCAACACCTACCACGGGGCCAATGTAACTCGTAGGAATTGACCCCGCAGCCGCGGGACTCCCGGCTTGTGAATACGACGGTAATTTTCATATTTATAGACTAAGGCTTAAAAACATGGCGTTAGAGGGTGAGAACTTGAAACAGCCCCCGAACGTCCCCGTGGGTGGCACCAACACCTACCACGGGGGCAATGTAACTCGTAGGAACTGACCCCGCAGCCGCTGGACTCCCGGTTTGAAAATATGACAGTAATTTGCATATTTCTAGACTTAGTCTTAAAAACATGGCGTTCGAGGGTGAAAACTCAAAACATCCTTCGAACATCCCCGTGGGTGACACCAACACCTCCCATGAGACTAATGTAACTCATAGGAACTGACCCCCGCAATCGCGGGACTCTCGATTTGAGAATATGACGGTAATTTGCATATTTTTAGACTCAGGTTTAAAAACATGGCGTTAGAGAGTGAGAACTCGTAACAACCCCCGAACTTCCCCGTGGGTGGAACCAACACCTCCCACGGGGCCAATGTAACTCGTAGGAACTGAACCCATAGCCGCGGGACTCCCGATTTGAGAATATGACGGTAATTTTCATATTTCTAGACCAAGGCTAAAAAACGTGGCGTTAGAGGGTGAGAACTAAAAACAGCCCCCGAACGTCTCCGTGGGTGTCACCAATACCTCCCACGGGACCAATGTAATCCTAGGAACTGACCCCCCCGATTTGAGAATACGACGGTAATTTGCATATTACTTGACTTAGGCTTAAAAATATGGCGTTAGAGGGTGAAAACTCGAAACAACCCTCGAACGGCCACGTGGGTGGGAGCAACACCTCCCACGGGGCCAATATAACTCGTAGGAACTGACCCCGCAGCCACTGGACTCCCGGTTTGAAAATATGACAGTAATTTGCATATTTCTAGACTTAGTCTTAAAAACATGGCGTTCGAGGGTGAAAACTCAAAACATCCTTCGAACATCCCCGTGGGTTACACCAACACCTCCCATGAGACTAATGTAACTCATAGGAACTGACCCCCCAATCGCGGGACTCTCGATTTGAGAATATGACGGTAATTTGCATATTTTTAGACTCAGGTTTAAAAACATGGCGTTAGAGAGTGAGAACTCGTAACAACCCCCGAACTTCCCCGTGGGTGGAACCAACACCTCCCACGGGGCCAATGTAACTCGTAGGAACTGAACCCATAGCTGCGGGACTCCCGATTTGAGAATATGACGATAATTTTCATATTTCTAGACCAAGGCTAAAAAACGTGGCGTTAGAGGGTGAGAACTAAAAACAGCCCCCGAACGTCTCCGTGGGTGGCACCAATACCTCCCACGGGACCAATGTAACTCCTAGGAACTGACCCCCCGATTTGAGAATACGACGGTAATTTGCATATTACTAGACTTAGGCTTAAAAATATGACGTTAGAGGGTGAAAACTCGAAACAACCCTCGAACGGCCACGTGGGTGGGAGCAACACCTCCCACGGGGCCAATATAACTCGTAGGAACTGACCCCGCATCCGCTTGACTCCCGGTTTGAGAATACGACAGTAATTTGCATAATTCTAAACTTAGCCTTAAAAACATGGCGTTAGATGATAAAAACTCGAAACAGCCCCCGAACGCCCCAGTGGGTGGCACCAACACCTCCCACGGGACTAATGTAACTCGTAGGAACTGGCCTCGCTGCCGCGGGACTCCCGACTTGAGCATACGACGGTAATTTTCATATTTCTAGACTTAGGTTTAAAAACATGGCATTGAGGGTGAGAACTCGAAACAACCCCCGAACGTCCCTGTGGGTGGCACCAACACCTCCCACGGGGCTAATGTAACTCGTAGGAACTGAACCCACAATCCCGGGACTCCATGTTTTGAGAATACGAGTGTAATTTTCATATCTCACCCTCTAAGGCTTAAAAACGTGGCGTTAGAGGGTGAGAACTTGAAATAGCCACCGAACGTCCCCGTGGGTGGCACCAACACCTACCACGGGGCCAATGTAACTCGTAGGAACTAACCTCGCAGCCGCGGGACTCCCGGTTTGAGAATAGGGCGGTAATTTACATATTTCTAGACTTAGGCTTAAAAATATGGCGTTAAAGGGTGAAAACTCGAAACAACCCTTGAACGGCCACTGGGTGGCACCAACACCTCCCACGGGGCCAATGTAACTACAAGGAAATGACCCTGCAACCGCTGGACTCCCGGTTTGAGAATACGACGGTAATTTTCATATTTCTATTCTAAGGCTTAAAAACGTGGCGTTAGAGGGTGAGAACTAGAAATAGCCAGTGGCACCAGCACCTCTCACCGGGATAATGTAACTCGTAGGAACTGACCCCACAACCGCTGGACTCCCGGTTTGAGATTATGATGGTAATTTGCATATTCCTAGACTTAGGCTTAAAAACATGGTGTTGGAGGGTGAAAACTCGAAACAGCCCCCGAACGTCCCCATGGGTGGCACCCATACCTCCCACGGGACCAATGTAACTCGTAGGAATTGACCCCACAACCGTAGGACTCCCGGTTTGAGAACACGACTATAATTTTCATATTTCTAGACTTAGGCTTAAAAACGTGGCGTCAGAGGGTGAGAACTCGAAACAACCCTTGAACGTCCCTGTGGGTGGCACCAACACCTCCCACGGGGCCAATGTAACTCCTAGGAACTGACCCCGCAGCCGCGAGACTCCCGATTCAAGAATACGACGGTATTTTGCATATTTCTAGACTAAGGCTTAAAAACGTGGCATTAGAGGGTGAGAACTAAAAACATCCCCCGAACGTCCCCGTGGGTGGCACCAACACCTCCCACAGGACCAATGTAACTCGTAGGAACTGACCCCGCATCCGCAGGACTCCCGATTTGAGAACACGACTGTAATTGGTATATTTTTTCTTAGGCTTAAAAACGTGGCATTAGAGGGTCAGCACTCGAAACAACCCCCGAATGTCCTCGTGGGTGGCACGAACACCTCACACGGGGCCAATGTAACTCGTAGGAACTGGCCCCGCAGCCGTGGGACTCCCGATTTATGAATATGATGGTAATTTGCATATTTCAAGGCTAAGGCTTAAAAACGTGGCGTTAGAGGGTGAGAACTAGAAACATCCCCCGAACGTCCCCGTGGGTGACACCAACACTTACCACGGGGTCAATTTAACTCGTACGAACTGACCCCGCAGCCGCGGGACTCCCGGTTTGAGAATACGACTTTAATTTGCATATTTCTAGACTTAGGCTTTAAAATATGGCGTTAGAGGGTGAAAACTCGAAACAGCCCCCGAACGGCAACGTGGGTGGCACCAACACCTCTCACGGGGCCAATGTAACTCGTAGGAAATGACCCCGCAGCCACCGGACTCCCGATTTGAGAACACGACTATAATTTTGATATTTCTAGACTTAGGCTTAAAAACGCGGCATCAGAGGGTGAGAACTTGAAACAGCCCTTGAACGTACCCGTGAGTGGCACCAACACCTCCCACGGGGCCAATGTAACTCCTAGGAACTGACCCCGCAGCCGCAAGACTCCCGATTCAAGAATACGACGGTATTTTGCATATTTCTAGACTAAGGCTTAAAAACGTGGCATTAGAGGGTGTAAACTAAAAACATCCCCCGAACGTCCATGTGGGTGGCACCAACACCTCCCACAGGACCAATGTAACTCGTAAGAACTGACCCCGCATCCGCGGGACTCCCGGTTTGAGAACACGACTGTAATTGGTATATTTCTAGACTTAGGCTTAAAAACATGGCATTAGAGGGTCAGAACTCGAAACAGCCCCTGAACGTCCCCGTGGGTGGCACCAACACCTCCCACGGGGCCAATGTAACTCGAAGGAACTGACCCCCTATCCGCGGGACTCTCGATTCGCGAATAAGATGGTATTTAGCATATTTCTAGACTAAGGCTTAAAAACGTGGCGTGGGAGGGTGAAAACTTGAAACAACCCCCGAACGTCCCCATAGGTGGAACCAACTCCTCCCACGGGACAAATGTAACTCGTAGGAACTGACCCCGCAGCCGCGGGACTCCTGATTTGATAACATGACGGTAATTTGCATATTTTTAAATTCAGGCTTAAAAACATGGCATTAGAGGGTGAGAACTCGTAACATCCCCTGAACGTTCTCGAGGGTGGCACCAACATATTCCGACGGGGCCAATGTAACTCGTAGGAACTGATGCCGCAGTCGCGGGACTCCCGATTTGAGAATACGACGGTAATTTGAATATTTCTAGACTAAGACTTAAAAATGTGGTGTTAGAGGGTGAGAACTAGAAATATCCCCCGAACGTCCCCGTGGGTGGCACCAACACCTCTCACCGGGCCAATGTAACTCGTAAGAACTGACCCCGCTGCCAATGGAATCCCGGTTTGAGATTATGACGGTAATTTGAATATTTCTAGACTTTGGCTTAAAAACATGGCATTGGAGGGTGAACACTCGAAACAACGCCCTAACGTCCCCATGGGTGGCTCCAACAACTCCCACGGGACCAATGTAACTCGTAGGAACTGAACACGCTGCCGCGGGACTCACGGTTTGAGAACACAACTATAATTTACATATTTCTTGACTTAGGCTTAAAAATGTGGCGTTAGAGGGTGAGAACTCGAAACAGCTCCTCAACGTCCCCGTGGGTGGCACCAACACCTCCCACGGGGCCAATGTAACTCGTAGCAACGGTCCCCGTAGCCACGAGAATCCCGATTCGAGAATACGACGGTATTTTGCATTTTTCTAGACTAAGGCTTAAAAACGTGGCGTTAGCGGGTGAGAGCTCGTAACAACCCCTGAACGTCCCCGTGGGTTGCACCAACACCTCCCACGGGGCCAATGTAAGTCGTAGGAACTGACGCCGCAGCAACGGGGCTCCCGGTTTGACAATACGACGATAATTTGCATATTTCTAGAGTAAGACTTAAAAATGTGGCGTTAGAGGGTGAGAAATAAAAACAGCCCCCGAACGTCCCCTTGGGTGGCACCAACACCTCCCGCGGGACTAATGTAACTTGTAGGAACTGAACCCGTAGCCCCGGGACTCTGGGTATAAGAATACGATGGTTATTTGCATATTTGTAGACTTAGGCTTAAAAACATGGCATTAGAGGGTGAAAACTGGAAATAGCCCCGAACGTCCCCGTGGGTGGCACCAACACCTCCCGCGGGGCCAATGTAACTCGTAGTAACTGACCCCGCAGCCGTGAGACTCCCGATTCGAGAATACGACGGTATTTTGCATATTTCAAAACTAAGGCTTAAAAACGTGGCGTGGGAGGGTGAAAACTTGAAACAGCCCCCGAACGTCCACGTGGGTGGCACCAACACCTCTTATGGGACCAATGTAACTCGTCGGAACTGACCCCGCAGCCGCGAGACTCTCGGTTTAAGAATACGATGGTTATTTGCATATTTCTAGAC
The DNA here is from genome assembly GCA_949130495.1 of Sambucus nigra. NCBI lineage: Eukaryota > Viridiplantae > Streptophyta > Magnoliopsida > Dipsacales > Adoxaceae > Sambucus > Sambucus nigra. The sequence goes on along the minus strand of OX422208.1, from coordinate 666,622,716 downwards.
TTAAGCTTAAAAACATGGCGTTAGAGTGTGAAAACTCGAAATAGCCCCCGAACAGCCACGTGGGTGGCACCAACACCTCTCACGGGGCCAATGTAACTCGTAGGAACTAACCCCACAACTGCGGGACGCCCGGTTGAGAATTCGACGGTAATTTGCATATTTCTAGACTAAGGCTTTAAAATATGACATGAGAGGGTGAGAACTCGAAACAGCCCCCGAATGTCCTCGTGGGTGGCACGAACACCTCCCACGGGGCCAATGTAACTCGTAGGAACTGGCCCCGCAGCCGCGAGACTCCCGATTCAAGAATACAATGGTATTTTGCATATTTCTAGACTAAGGCTTAAAAACGTGGCATTAGAGGGTGAGAACTAAAAACATCCCCCGAACGTCCCCGTGGGTGGCACCAACACCTCCCATAGGACCAATGTAACTCGTAGGAACTGACCCCGCATCCACGGGACTCCCGGTTTGAGAACACGACTGTAATTGGTATATTTCTAGACTTAGGCTTAAAAACATGGCATTAGAGGGTCAGAACTCGAAACAGCCCCTGAACGTCCCCGTGGGTGGCACCAACACCTCTCACGGGGCCAATGTAACTCGAAGGAACTGACCCCTATCCGCGGGACTCTCGATTCGAGAATAAGATGGTATTTAGCATATCTCTAGACTAAGGCTTAAAAACATTGCGTGGGAGGGTGAAAACTTGAAACAACACCCGAACGTCCCCATGGGTGGCACCAACTCCTCCCACGGGACAAATGTAAGTCGTAGGAACAGACCCCGCAGTCGCAGGACTCCCGATTTGAGAACATGACGGTAATTGGAATATTTTTAGATTAAGGCTTAAAAACATGGCGTTAGAGGGTGAGAACTCGTAACCACCCCTGAACGTTGCCGTGGGTGGAACCAACATATTCCCACGGGGCCAACGTAACTCGTAGGAACTGACGCCGCAGCCACGGGACTCCCGGTTGTAGAATACGATGGTAATTTGCATATTTCTAGACAAAAACTTAAAAATGTGCCGTTAGAGGGTGAAAACTAGAAATAGCCCCTGAACGTCCCCGTGGGTGTCACCAACACCTCTCACCGGGTCAATGTAACTCGTAGGAACTGACCCCGCAACTGCTGGACTCCCGTTTTGATATTATGATGGTAATTTGAATATTTCTAGACTTTATCTTAAAAAAAGGGCGTTGGAGGGTGAAAACTCGAAACAGCCCCCGAATGTCCCCATGGGTGGCAACAACAACTCCCACGGGACCAATGTAACTCGTAGGAATTGACCACGCTGCCGCGGGACTCCCGGTTTGAGAACACGACTATAATTTACATATTTCTAGACTTAGGCTTAAAAATGTGGCGTTAGAGGGTGAGAACTCGAAACAGCTCCTGAACGTCCCAGTGGGTGGCACCAACACCTCTCACGGGGCTAATGTAACTCGTAGGAACTGATCCCGTAGCCGCGAGACTCCCAATTCGAGAATACGACGGTATTTTGCATATTTCTAGACTAAGGTTTAAAAACGGTGCATTAGCGGGTGAGAACTAAAAATAGACCTCGAACGTCCCCGTGCGTGGCACCAACACCTCCCACTGGACTAATGTAACTCTTAGGTACTGCCCCCGCAGCCGCGGGACTCCCGGTTTGAGAACACGACTATAATTTGCATATTTCTAGAATTAGGCTTAATAACATGGCGTTGGAGGGTGAGAACTCGAAACCGCCCCTGAACGTCCTCGTGGGTGGCACCAACACCTCCCGCGGGGCCAATGTAACTCGTAGGAACTGACCCCGCAGCCGCGGGACTCCTGATTCAAGAATACGATGGTATTTTGCGTATTTCAAGAATAAGGCTTAAAAATGTGGCGTGGTAGGGTGAAAACTTGAAACTGCCCCCGAACGTCCCCGTGGTTGGCACCAACTCCTCCCACGGGGCAAATGTAACTCGTAGGTACTGACCCCGCAGCCGCGAGACTCCCGATTTGAGAATATAACGGTAATTTGCATATTTCTATATTCAGGCTTAAAAACATGCCGTTAGAGGGTGAGAACTCGTAAGAACCCCTGAACATCCCCGTGGGTGGCACCAACACCTCCCACGGGGCCAATGTAACTCGTAGGAACTGACGCCGCAGTCGCGGGACACCCGGTTGCGACTACGATCGTAATTTTCATATTTCTAGACTAAGACTTAAAAATGTGGCGTTAGAGGGTGAGAACTAAAAACAGCCCCCGAAAGTCCCCGTGGGTGGCACTAACACCTCCCGCAGGACCAATGTAACTCCTAGGAACTGAACCCGTAGCCGCGGGACTCTCGGTATAAGAATACGATGATTATTTGCGTATTTCTAGACTTAGGCTTAAAAACATGGCGTTAGAAGGTGAAAACTGGAAATAGCCTCGAACGTCCCCGTGGGTGGCACCAACACCTCTAGCGGGGCCAATGTAACTCGTAGTAACTGACCCCGCAGCCGCGAGACTCCCGATTCGAGAATACGACGGTATTTAGCATATTTCTAGACTAAGCCTTAAAAACGTGGGGTGGGAGGGTGAAAACTTGAAATAGCCCCCCGAACATCCCCGTGGGTGGCACCAACTCCTCCCACGGGACAAATGTAACTCGTAGGAACTGTCTCCTCAGCCGCGGGACTCCCGATTTGAGAATATGATGGTAATTTTCATATTTCTAGATTCAGGCTTAATAACATGGCGTTAAAGGGTGAGAACCCGTAACAACCCCTAAACGTCCCTGTGGGTGGCACTAACACCTCCCACGGGGCCAGTGTAACTCGTAGGAACTGACGCCGCAGCAGCGGGTCTCCCGGTTTGAGAATACGACGGTAATTTTCATATTTCTAGACTAAGACTTAAAAACGTGGCCTTAGAGGGTGATAACTAAAAACAGCCCCCGAATGTCCATGTGGGTGGCACCAACATCTCCCACGGGACCAATGTAACTCATAGGAACTGACCCCGCAGCCGCGGGACTCTCGGTTTAAGAATACGATGGTTATTTGCATATTTCTAGACTTAAGCTTAAAAACATGGCGTTAGAGGGTGAAAACTCGAAATAGCCCCCGAACAGCCACGTGGGTGGCACCAACACCTCTCACGGGGCTAATGTAACTCGTAGGAAAAGACCCCGCAACTGCGGGACTCCCGGTTGAGAATACGACGGTAATTTGCATATTTCTAGACTAAGGCTTTAAAACATGACATTAGTGTGTGAGAACTCGAAACAGCCCCCGAACGTCCTCGTGGGTGGCACGAACACCTCCCACGGGGCCAATGTAACTCGTAGGAACTGGCCCCGCAGCCGTGGGACTCCCGATTTAAGAATATGATGGTAATTTGCATATTTCAAGGCTAAGGCTTAAAAACGTGGCGTTAGAGGGTGAGAACTAGAAACATCCCCCGAACGTCCCCGTGGGTGACACCAACACTAACCATGGGGTCAATTTAACTCGTACGAACTGACCCCGCAGCCGCGGGACTCGCGGTTTGAGAATACGACGGTAATTTGCATATTTCTAGACTTAGGCTTTAAAATATGGCGTTAGAGGGTGAAAACTCGAAACAGCCCCCGAACGGCAACGTGGGTGGCACCAACACCTCTCACGGGGCCAATGTAACTCGTAGGAAATGACCCCGCAGCCTCCGGACTCCCGATTTGAGAACACGACTATAATTTTCATATTTTCTAGACTTAGGCTTAAAAACGCGGCGTCAGAGGGTGAAAACTCGAAACAGCCCTTGAGCGTCCCCGTGGGTGGCACCAACACCTCCCACGAGGCCAATGTAACTCCTAGGAACTGACCCCGTAGCCGCGAGACTCCCGATTCAAGAATACGACGGTATTTTGCATATTTATAGACTAAGGCTTAAAAACGTGGCATTCGAGGGTGTAAACTAAAAACATCCCCCGAACGTCCCCGTGGGTGGCACCAACACCTCCCATAGGACCAATGTAACTCGTAGGAACTGACCCCGCATCACGGGACTCCCGTTTTGAGAACACGACTATAATTGGTATATTTCTAGACTCAGTCTTAAAAACATGGCATTAGAGGGTCAGAACTCGAAACAGTCCCTGAACGTCCCCGTGGGTGGCACCAACACCTCCCACGGGGCCAATGTAACTCGAAGGAACTGACCCCCTATCCGCGGGACTCTCGATTCGAGAATAAGACGGTATTTAGCATATTTCTAGACTAAGGCTTAAAAATGTGGCGTGGGAGGGTGAAAACTTGAAACATCCCCTGAACGTCCCCATGGGTGGCACCAACTCCTCCCACGGGACAAATGTAACTCGTAGGAACTGACCCCGCAGCCGCGGGACTCCCGATTTGAGAACATGACGGTAATTAGATTATTTCTAGATTAAGGCTTAAAAACATTGCGTTAGAGGGTCAGAAGTCGTAACCACCCCTAAACGTTCCCGTGGGTGGAACCAACATATTCCCACGGGGCCAACGTAACTTGTAGGAACTGACGCCACAGCCACGGGACTCCCGGTTGTAGAATACGATGGTAATTTGCATATTTCTAGGCAAAAATTTAAAAACGTGCCGTTAGAGGGTGAGAACTAGAAATAGCCCCTGAACGTCCCTGTGGGTGTCACCAACACCTCTCACCGGGTCAATGTAACTCGTAGGAACCGACCCCGCAACCGCTGGACTCCCGTTTTGATATTATGATGGTAATTTGAATATTTCTAGACTTTAGTTTAAAAACATGGCGTTGGAGGGCGAAAACTCGAAACAGCCCCCGAACGTCCCCATGGGTGGCACCAACAACTCCCACGGGACCAATGTAACTCGTAGGAACTGACCACGCTGCCGCGGGACTCCCGGTTTGAAAACACGACTATAATTTACATATTTCTAGACTTAGGCTTAAAAATGTGGCGTTAGAGGGTGGGAACTCGAAACAGCTCCTGAACGTCCCCGTGGGTGGCACCAACACCTCCCACGGGGCAAATGTAACTCGTAGGAACTGATCCCGGAGCCGCGAGACTCCCGATTCAAGAATACAACGGTATTTTGCATATTTCTAGACTAAGGCTTAAAAACGGTGCATTAGCGGGTGAGAACTAAAAACAGCCCTCGAACGTCCCCGTTGGTGGCACCAACACCTCCCACGGGACCAATGTAACTCGTAGGTACTGACCCCGCAGTCGCGGGACTCCCGGTTTGAGAACACGACTATAATTTGCATATTTCTAGAAAAAGGCTAAAAAATGTGGCGTGGGAGGGTGAAAACTTGAAACCACCCCCGAACGTCCCCATGGTTGGCACCAACTCCTCCCACGGGACAAATGTAACTCGTAGGTACTGACCCCGCAGCCGCGGGACTCCCGATTTGAGAATATAACGGTAATTTGCATATTTCTATATTCAGGCTTAAAAACATGCCGTTAGAGGGTGAGAACTCGTAACAACCCCTGAACATCCCCGTGGGTGGCACCAACACCTCCCACGGGGCCAATGTAACTCGTAGCAACTGACGCCACAGTCGCGGGACACCCGGTTGCGAATACGATGGTAATTTGCATATATCTAGACTAAGACTTAAAAACGTGGAGTTAGAGGGTGAGAACTAGAAACAGCCCCCGAACGTCCCCGTGGGTGGCACCTGCACCTCCCACGGGACCAATGTAACTCGTAGGAACTGACCACGGAGCCGCTGGACTCCCGGTTTGAGAATACGATGGTAATTGCATATTTTTAGACTTAGGCTTAAAAACTTGGCGTTAGAGGGTGAAAACTCAAAACAGCCCCCGAACATCCCCATGGGTGGCACCAACACCTCCCACGGAACCAATGTAACTCGTAGGAACTGACCCCGCAGCCGTGGGACTCCCGGTTTGAGAACACGACTATAATTTGCATATTTCTAGACTTAGGCTTAAAAACATGGCATTGGAGAACGTCTCCGTGGGTGGAACCAACACCTCCCACGGGGCCAATGTAACTCGTAGGAACTAACCTCGCAACCGCGGGACTCCAGATTCAAAAATACGATTGTATTTTGCATATTTCTAGACTAAGGCTTAAAACCGTGGCGTAGGAGGGTGAAAACTTGAAACAACCCCCGAACGTCCCCGTGGGTGGCACCAACTCCTCACACGGGACAAATGTAACTTGTAGGAACCGACCCATCAGCCAAAGGGACTCCCGATTTGAGAACATGATGGTAATTTGCATATTTCTAGATTCAGGCTTAAAAACATGGCGTTAGAGGTTGAGAACTCGTAACAACCCCTGAATGTTCTCGTGGGTGGCACCAACATATTCCGACGGGGCCAATGCAACTCGTAGGAACTGATGTCGCAGTCGCGGGACTCCTGATTCGAGAATACGATGGTATTTTGCATATTTTTAGACTAAGGCTTAAAAACGTGGCGTGGGAGGGTGAAAACTTGAAACAGCCCCCGAACATCCCCGTGGGTGGCACCAACTCCTCCCACGGGACAAATGTAACTCGTAGGAACTGACTCCGCATCCGCGGGACTCCCGATTTGAGAATATGATGGTAATTTTCATATTTCTAGATTCAGGCTTATTAACATGGCGTTAAAGGGTGAGAACTCGTAACAACCCATGAACGTCCCCGTGGGTGGCACCAACACCTCCCACGGGGCCCATGTAACTCGTACGAACTGACGCCGCAGCAGCGGGACTCCCGATTTGAGAATACGACGGTAATTTTCATATATCTAGACTAAGACTTAAAAATGTGGCGTTAGAGGGTGATAACTAAAAACAGCCCTCGAACGTCCACGTGGGTGGCACCAACACCTCCCACGGGACCAATGTAACTCGTAGGAACTGACCCCGCAGCCGCGGGACTCTCGGTTTAAGAATACGACGGTTATTTGCATATTTCAAGACTTAAGCTGAAAAACATGGCGTTAGAGGGTGAAAACTCGAAATAGCCCCCGAACAGCCACTTGGGTGGCACCAACACCTCTCACGGGGCCAATGTAACTCGTAGGAACTGACCCCGCAACTACGGGACTCCCGATTGAGAATACGACGGTAATTTGCATATTTCTAGAATAAGGCTTTAAAACTTGACATTAGAGGGTGAGAACTCGGAACAGCCCCCGAACGTCCTCGTGGGTGGCACGAACACCTCCCACAGGGCCAATGTAACTCGTAGGAACTGGCCCCGCAGCCGCGGGACTCCCAGTTTGAGAATATGATGGTAATTTGCATATTTCAAGGCTAAGGCTTAAAAACGTGGCGTTAGAGGGTGAGAACTAGAAACATCCCCCGAACGTCCCCTTGGGTGACACCAACACTTACCACGAGGTAAATTTAACTCGTAGGAACTGACCCCACAGCCGCGGGACTCCCGATTTGAGAATACGACGGTAATTTGCATATTTCTAGACTTAGGCTTTAAAATATGGCGTTAGAGGGTGAAAACTCAAAACAGCCCCCGAACGACAACGTGGGTGGCACCAAGACCTCTCACGGGGCCAATGTAACTCGTAGGAAATGACCCCACAGCCGTCGGACTCCCGTTTTGAGAATATGATGGTAATTTTCATATTTCAGGACTAAGGCCGAAAAACATGGCGTTGGAGGGTGAAAACTCAAAACAGCCCCCGAACGTCCCTGTGGGTGGCACCAATACCTCCCACGGGACCAATGTAACTCGTAGGAACTGATCCCGCAGCCGCGGAACTCCCGATTTGAGAATATGATGGTAATTTGCATATATCACCCTCTAAGTCTTAAAAATATGGGTTAGAGGGTGAGAACTAGAAACAGCCCCCGAACGTCCCCAAGTGTGGCACCAACACGGGAACAATGTAACTCGTAGGAACTGACCTCGCAGCCACGGGACTCTCGATTTGAGAATACGATGGTAATTTGCATATTTCTAGACTTAGGCTTAAAAATATGGCATTAGAGGGTGAAAAATCGAAACAGCCCCCGCACGGCCACTGGGTGGCACCAACACCTCTCATGGGGCCAATGTAACTCGTAGGAACTGACCCCGCAGCCGCTAGACTCTCGGTTTGAGAATATGAGGGTAATTTGCATATTTCTAGACTAAGGCTTAAAAACGTGGCGTTAAAGGGTGATAACTAAAAACAGCTCCCGAACGTCCCCATGGGTGGCACCAATACCTGCCACGGGATCCATGTAACTCGTAGGAACTGACCCCGCAGCCGCGTGACTCACGATTTGAGAATACGACGGAAATTTGCATATTTCTAGACATAGGCTTAAAAATATGGTGTTAGAGGGTGAAAACTCGAAACAACCCCCGAACGTCCTCGTGGGTGGCACCAACACCTCCCACGGGACCAATGTAACTCGTAGGAACTGACCCTGCAGCTGCATGACTCCCGATTTGAGAATATGACCATAATTTTCATATTTCTAGACTCATGCTTAAAAATAGGGCATTAGAGGGTGAGAACTCGTATAACCCCCCCCCCCCCCCCCCCAACACCTCGCACGGGGCCAATGTTACTCTTAGGAACTCATCCCGCAGCTGCGGGACTCCCGATTTGAGAATACGACGGTAATTTTCATATTTCTTGACTAAGGCTTAAAAACGTGGCGTTTGAGGGTGAGGACTAAAAACAGCCCCCAAACGTCCCCGTGGGTGGCATCAACACCTCCCACGGAACAAATGTAGCTCGTATGAACTGACCCCGCAGCCGCGGGACTCCCGGTTTGAGAATACGACGGTAATTTGCATACTTCTAGACTTAGGCTTAAAAATATGGCGTTAGAGGGTGAAAACTTGAAACATCGCCCGAACGGCCACGTGGGTGGCACCAATACCTCCCACGGGGTCAATGTGACTTGTAGGAACTGACCCCGCAGCCACTGAACTCCCGGTTTGAGAATACGACGGTAATTTGCATATTTCTAAACTTAGGCTTAAAAACATGGCGTTGAGGGAGAAAACTCAAAACAGCTCCCGAACATCCCCGTGGGTGGTACCAACACCTCCCACGGGACGAATGTAACTCGTAGGAACTGACCCCGCAGTCGTGGGACTCCCGATTTGAGAATACGATGATAATTTTGATATTTCTAGACTTAGGCTTAAAAATATGGCGTTAGAGGGTGAAAACCCGAAATATCCCCCGAACGGCCACGTGGGTGGCACCAACACCTCTCAAAGGGCCAATGTAACTCGTAGGAAATGACCCCACAGCCGCTGGACTCCCGGTTTGTGAATATGATGGTAATTTGCATATTTCTAGACTTAGGCTTAAAAAATGGCGTTGGAGGGTGAAAACTCAAAACAGCCCCCGAACGTCCCCGTGGGTGGCACCAACCTCCCACGGGACCAATGTAACTTGTAGGAACTGACCTCATAGTCGCGGGACTCACGATTTTAGAATACGACGGTCATTTGCATATCTCACCCTCAAAGGCTTAAAAACGTGGCGTTCGAGGGTGAGAACTAGAAACAACCCCCGAAAGACCCATGGGTGGCACCAACACCTACCACGGGGCCAATGTAACTCGTAAGAACTGAACTCGCAGCCACTGGACTCCCGGTTTGAGAATATGACGGTAATTTTCATATTTCTAGACTGAGGATTAAACATATGGCGTTCGAGAGTGAAAACTTGAAACAGCCCCTAAACGTCCCCGTGGGTGGCACCAACACCTCCCACGGGACCAATGTAACTCGTAGGAATAGACCCCGCAGCCGCGGGACTCCCGATTCGTGAATAGGATGGGAATTTGCATATTTCTAGACTAATGCTTAAAAACATGGCGTTAGAGGGTGAGAACACGTAAAAACCCCCGAACGACCACTCGGTGGCTCCAACACCTCCCATAGGGCCAATGTAATTCATAGGAACTGACCCCGCAGCCGCTGGACTCTCGGTTTGATAATACGATGCTAATTTGCATGTTTCTAGACTAAGGCTTAAAAATGTGGCGTTAGAGGGTGAGAACTAAAAACATCCCCCAAACGACCCCGTGGGAGGCACCAATACCTCCCACGGGTTCAATGTAACTCGTAGGAATTGACCCCGCAGCCGCGGGACTCCCGGTTTGAGAATACGACGGTAATTTGCATATTTCTAGACATAGGCTTAAAAAAATGGCGTTAGAGGGTGAAAACTCGAAACAACCCCCGAACGGCCACGTGGATGGCACCAACACCTCCCACGGGGCCAATGTAACTCGTATGAACTGACCCCGTAGCCGCTGGACTCCCGGATCGAGAATATGATGGTAATTTGTATATTTCTAGACTTAGGCTTAAAAACAGGGCGTTGGAGGGTAAAAATTTGAAACAGCTCAAGAACGTCCCCGTGGGTGGCACCAACACCTCCCACGGGACCAATGTAACTTGTAGGAACTGACCCCGCAGCTGCGTGACTCCTGTTTTGAGAATATGACCGTAATTTTCATATTTCTAGACTCATGCTTAAAAACATGGCTTTAGAGGGTGAGAACTCGTAAAACCGCCCGAACGACCCCGTAGGTCGCACCAACACGAACTCATCCCGCTCCCGCGGGACTCCCGGTTTGAGAATACGATGGTAATTTTCATATTTCTTGACTAAGGCTTAAATACGTGGCGTTAGAGGGTGAGGACTAAAAACAGCCCCCAAACGTCCCTGTGGGTGGCATCAACACCTCCCACGGGACAAATGTAGCTCGTATGAACTGACCCCGCAGCCGTGGGACTCCCGGTTTGAGAATACGACGGTAATTTGCATACTTCTAGGCTTAGGCTTAAAAATATGGCGTTAGAGGGTGAAAACTCGAAACATCCCCCGAACGGCCACGTGGGTGGCACCAACACCTCCCACGGGGTCAATGTAACTTGTAGGAACTGACCCCGCAGCCGTTGAACTCCCGGTTTGAGAATATGACGGTAATTTGCATATTTCTAGACTTAGGCTTAAAAACATGGCATTGAGGGTGAAAACTCAGAACAGCTCCCGAACATCCCCGTGGGTGGTACCAACACCTCCCACGGGACGAATGTAACTCGTAGGAACTGACCCCGCCGTCGCGGGACTCCCGATTTGAGAATACGATGATAATTTTGATATTGCTAGACTTAGGCTTAAAAATATGGCGTTAGAGGTTGAAAACTTGAAATAGCCCCCGAACGGCCACGTGGGTGGCACCAACACCTCTCAAGGGGCCAATGTAACTAGTAGGAAATGACCCCGCAGCCGCTGGACTCCCGGTTTGTGAATATGATGGTAAATTGCATATTTCTAGACTTAGGCTTAAAAACATGGCGTTGGAGGGTGAAAACTCAATACAGCCCCCGAATGTCCCCGTGGGTGGCACCAACACCTCCCACGGGACCAATGTAACTTGTAGGAACTGACCTCATAGTCGCGGGACTCACGATTTGAGAATACGACGGTCATTTGCATATCTCACCCTCTAAGGCTTAAAAACGTGGCGTTAGAGGGTGAGAACTAGAAACAACCCCCGAAAGACCCATGGGTGGCACCAACACCTACCACGGGGCCAATGTAACTCGTAAGAACTAAACTCCCAGCCACTGGACTCCCGGTTTGTGAATATGACGGTAATTTTCTTATTTCTAGACTGAGGATTAAAAATATGGCGTTCGAGGGTGAAAAATCGAAACAGCCCCCGAACGTCCCCGTGGGTGGCACCAACACCTCCCACGGGACCAATGTAACTCGTAGGAATAGACCCCGCAGCCGCGGGACTCCCTGTTCGTGAATAGGATTGGAATTCGCATATTTCTAGATTGAGGCTTAAAAACATGGCGTTAGAGGGTGAGAACTCGTAAAAACCACCGAACGTCCACTCGGTGGCACCAACACCTCCCATAGGCCCAATGTAACTCATAGGAACTGACCCCGCAGCCGCTGGACTCTCGGTTTGAGAATACGATGGTAATTTGCATGTTTCTAGACTAAGGCTTAAAAAAGTGGCGTTAGAGGGTGAGAACTAAAAACATCCCCCGAACGACCCTGTGGGTGGCACCAATACCTCTGACGGGATCGATGTAACTCGTAGGAATTTACCCCGCAGCCGCGGGACTCCTGGTTTGAGAATACGACGGTAATTTGTATATTTCTAGACATAGGCTTAAAAATATGGCGTTAGAGGGTGAAAACTCGAAACAACCCCCAAATGGCCACGTGGGTGGCACCAACACCTCCCACGAGGCCAATGTAACTCGTATGAACTGACCCCGTAGCCACTGGACTCCCGGATTGAGAATATGACGGTAATTTGCATATTTCTAGACTTAGGCTTAAAAACAGGGCGTTGGAGGGTAAAAATTTGAAACAGCTCAAGAACGTCCCCGTGGGTGTCTCCAACACCTCCAACGGGTACAATGTAACTCGTAGGAACTGACCCCGCAGCTGCATGACTCCTGTTTTGAGAATATGACCGTAATTTTCATATTTCTAGACTCATGCTTAAAAACATGGCGTTAGAGGATGAGATCTCGTAAAACCGCCCGAACGACCCCGTAGGTGGCACTAACACCTCCCACAGGGCCAATATAACTCGTAGGAACTCATCCCGCTCCCGCGGGACTCCCGGTTTGAGAATACGACGATAATTTTCATATTTCTAGACCAACGCTTAAAAATGTTGCGTTAGAGGGTGAGGACTAAAAACAGGCCCCAAACGTCCCCATGGGTGGCATCAACACCTCCCACGAGACAAATACAACTCGTAGGAACTGACCCCGCAGCCGCGGGACTCCCGGTTTGAGAATACGACGGTAATTTGCATATTTCTAGACATAGGCTTAAAAATATGGCGTTAGAGGGTGAAAACTCGATATAGCCCCCGAACGGCCACGTGGGTGGCACCAACACCTCCCACGGGGTCAATGTAACTCGTAGGAACTGACCCCGCAGCCGCTGGACTCCCAGTTTGAGAATACGACGGTAATTTGCATATTTTAGACTTAGATTTAAAACATGGCGTTGAGGGTGAAAACTCAAAACAACCCCCGAACGTCCCCGTGGGTGGTACCAACACCTCCCACAGAACCAATATAACTCGTAGGAACTGACCCCGCAGCCACGAGACTGTCGGTTTGAGAATACGATGGTAATTGCCCTATTTATATACTAAGGCTTAAAAATGTGGAGTTTGTGGGTGAGAACTAAAAATTTCCCCCGAACATCCCCGTGGGTGGTACCAACACCTCCCACGGGTCCAATGTAACTCGTAGGAACTGACCCCAGTCGCGGGACCCCGATTTGAGAATACGACGGTAATTTGCATATTTCTAGACTTAGGAGTAAAAATATGGCGTTAGAGGGTGAAAACTCGAAATAGGCCCCGAACGGCCACGTGGGTTCCACCAACACCTCCCACGGGGCGAAAGCAACTCGTCGGAACTAACCCCGCAGCCGCTGGACTCCCGGTATGGCAGTACGACAGTAATTTGTATATTTCTAGACTTAGGCATAAAAACATGGCATTAGAGGATGAAAACTTGAAACAGCCCCCGAACGTCCCTGTGGGTTGCACCAACACCTCCCACGGTACAATTGTAACTCGTAGGAACTGACCCCGCATCCGCGGGACACCCGGTTTGAGAATACGATGGTAATTTTCAAATTTCTAGACTTAAGCTTAAAAATAATGCGTTAGAACAGCCCCCGAACGGTCACGTGGGTGGTACCAACACCTCCCACAGGACCAATATAACTCGTAGGAACTGACCCCGCATCCACGGGACTCCCGATTTGAGAATACGACGACAATTTTCATATTTCTTGACTAAGGCTTAAAAACGTGGCGTTAGAGGGTGAGGACTAAAAACATCCCCCAAACGTCCCCGTGGGTGGCATCAACACCTCCCACGGGACAAATGTAGCTCGTATGAACTGACCCCGCAGCCGCGGGACTCCCCGTTTGAGAATACGACGGTAATTTGCATACTTCTAGACTTAGGCTTAAAAATATGCCGTTAGAGGGTGAAAACTCAAAACATCCCCCGAACGGCCACGTGGGTGGCACCAACACCTCCCACGGGGTCAATGTAACTTGTAGGAACTGACCCCGCAGCCGCTGAACTCCCGGTTTGAGAATACGACGGTATTTTGCATATTTTTAGACTTAGGCTTAAAAACATGGCGTTGAGGGTGAAAACTCAAAACATCTCCCGAACATCCCCGTGGGTGGTACCAACACCTCCCACAGGACGAATGTAACTCGTAGGAACTGACCTCGCAGTCGCGGGACTCCCGATTTGAGAATACGATGATAATTTTGATATTTCTAAACTTAGGCTTAAAAATATGGCGTTAGAGGGTGAAAACTCAAAATAGCCCCCGAACGGCCACGTGGGTGGCACCAACACCTCTCACGGGGCCAATGTAACTCGTAGGAAATGACCCCGCAGCCGCTGGACTCCCGGTTTGTGAATATGATGGTAATTTGCATATTTCTAGACTTATGCTTAAAAACATGGCGTTGGAGCCCCGTGGGTGGTACAAACACCTCCCATGGGACCAATGTAACTTGTAGGAACTGACCTCGTAGTAGCGGGACTCACGATTTGAGAATACGATGGTCATTTTCATATCTCACCCTCTAAGGCTTAAAAACGTGGCGTTAGAGGGTGAGAACTAGAAACAACCCCCGAAAGACCCATGGGTGGCACCAACACCTACCACGGGGCCAATGTAACTCGTAAGAACTGACCTCGCAGCCACTGGACTCCCGGTTTGAGAATATGACGGTAATTTTCGTATTTCTAGACTGAGGATTAAAAATATGGCGTTCGAGGGTGAAAACTCGAAACAGCCCCCGAACGTCCCCGTGGGTGGCACCAACACCTCCCACGGGACCAATGTAACTCGTAGGAATAGACCCCGCAGCCGCGGGACTCCCGGTTCGTGAATAGGAAGGGAATTTGCATATTTCTAGAATGAGGTTTAAAAACATGGCGTTAGAGGGTGAGAACTCATAAAAACCTCCGAACGTCCACTCGGTGGCACCAACACCTCCCATAGGGCCAATGTAACTCATAGGAACTGACCCCGCAGCCGCTGCACTCTCGGTTTGAGAATACGATGGTAATTTGCATGTTTCTAGACTAAGGCTTAAAAACGTGGCGTTAGAGGGTGAGAACTAAAAACATCCCCCGAACGACCCCGTGGGTGGTACCAAACCTCCCACGGGATCAATGTAACTCGTAGGAATTGACCCCGCAGCCGCGGGACTCCCGGTTTGAGAATACGACGGTAATTTGTATATTTCTAGACATAGGCTTAAAAATATGGCGTTAGAGGGTGAAAACTCGAAACAACCCCCGAACGGCCACGTGGGTGGCACCAACACCTCCCACGGGGCCAATGTAACTCGTATGAACTGACCCTGTAGCCGCTGGACTCCCGGATTGAGAATATGATGGTAATTTGCATATTTCTAGACTTAGGCTTAAAAACAGGGCGTTGGAGGGTAAAAATTTGAAACAGCTCAAGAACGTCCCCGTGGGTGGCACAAACACCTCCCACGGGACCAATGTAACTCGTAGGAACTGACCCCGCAACTGCGTGACTCCTGTTTTGAGAATATGACCGTAATTTTCATATTTCTAGACTCATGCTTAAAAACATGGCGTTAGAGGGTGAGAACTAAAAATTTCCCCCGAACGTCCCCGTGGGAGGCACCAACACCTCCCACGGGGCCAATGTAACTTGTAGGAACTGACCCCAGTCGCGGGACCCCGATTTGAGAATACGATGGTAATTTGCATATTTCTAGACTTAGGATTAAAAATATTGCGTTAGAGGGTGAAAACTCAAAATAGGCCCCGAACGGCCACGTGGGTTCCACCAACACCTCCCACGGGGCGAAAGCAACTCGTAGGAACTGACCCCGCAACTGCTGGACTCCCGGTATGACAGTACGATAGTAATTTGCATATTTCTAGATTTAGGCTTAAAAACATGGCGTTAGAGGATAAAAACTCAAAACAGCCCCCGAACGTCCCCGTGGGTTGCACCAACACCTCCCACGGTACAATTGTAACTCGTAGGAACTGACCCCGCATCCGCGGGACTCCCGGTTTGAGAATACGACGGTAATTTTAAAATTTCTAGACTTAGGCTTAAAAATAATGCGTTAGAACAGCCCCCGAACGGCCACGTGGGTGGTACCAACACCTCCCACAGGACCAATATAACTCGTAGGAACTAACCCCGCAGCCACGGGACTCCCGGTTTGAGAATATGATGGTAATTTGCTTATTTCTAGACTTAGGTTTAAAAACATGGCGTTGGAGGGTGAAAACTAAAGATATCCCCCGCACGTCCCTGTGGGTGGCACCAACACCTCCCACGGGACCAATGTAACTTGTAGGAACTGACCCCGCATCCGCGGGACCCCCGGTTTGAGAATACGACGGTAATTTGCATATTTCTAGACTTAGGATTAAAAAAATGGCGTTATAGGGTGAAAACTCGAAACAGGCCCCGAACGGCCATGTGGGTTCCACCAATACCTCCCACGAAGCCAATGTAACTCGTAGGAACTGACCCCGCAGTCGCTGGACTCCCGGTTTGACAATACGATGGTAATTTGCATTTTTTTAGACTTAGGATTAAATACATGGCGTTAGATGATGAAAACTCGAAACAGCCCCCGAACTTCCCCGTGATGGCACCAACACCTCCCACGGGACAATTGTAATTCGTAGGAACTGACCCCGCATCCGCGGGACTACCGGTTTGAGAATACGACGGTAATTTTCATATTTCTTGACTTACGCTGAAAAATATGGCATTATAGGGTGAAAACCAGAAACAACCCCCGAACGGCCATGTGGGTGGCACCAACACCTCCCATGGGGCCAATGTAACTCCTAGGAAATGACCTCGCAGCCGTCGGACTCCCAGTTTGTGAATATGATGTTAATTTGCATATTTCTAGACTTAGCCTTAAAAACATGGCGTTGGAGGGTGAAAACTCAAGACAGCCCCCGAACGTCCCTGTGGGTGGCACCAACACCTCCCACGGGACCAATCTAACTCGTAGGAACTGACCCCACAGCCGCAGGACTCCCGATTTGAGAACACGACCTTAATTTTCATATCTCAACCTCTAAGGCATAAAAACATGGCGTTAGAGGCTGAGAACTAGAAACAACCCCCGAACATCCCCGTAGGTGGCACCCAGACCTACCACGGGGCCAATGTAACTCGTAGGAACTGACCCCGCAGCCGCTGGACTCTCGGTTTGAGAATACGACGGTAATTTGCATATTTTTAAACTAAGGCTTAAAAACATGGCGTTAGAGGGTGAGAACTAAAAATAGCCCCCGAACGTCCCCGTGGGTGGCACCAATACCTCCCACAGGACCAATGTAACTCGTAGGAACTGACCGCGTAGCCGCGGGACTCTCGATTTGAGAATACGATAGTAATTTGCATATTTCTAGACTTAGTCTTAAAAATATGGCGTTAGATGGTGAAAACTCAAAACAACCCCCAAACGGCCACGGTGGTGGCACCAACACCTCCCACGGGGCCAATGTAACTCGTAGGAACTGACCTCGCAGCCGCTGGACTCCCGGTTTGGGAATACGACAGTAATTTGCATATTTCTAGACATATGCTGATAAACATGGCATTAGAGGGTGAAAACTCAAAACAGCCCCCGAACGTCCCCGTGGGTGGACCAATGTAACTCGTTGGAACTGACCCCGCAGCCGCTGGACTCCTGATTTGGGAATACGATGGTAATTTGCATATTTCTAGACTAAGGCTTAAAAACATTGCGTTAGAGTTGGGAACTAGAAAGAGCCCCCGAACGTCCCCGTGGGTCGCACCAACACCTCCCACGGGGCCAATGTAACTCGTAGGAACTGACCCCAGTCGCGGGACCCCGATTTGAGAATACGACGGTAATTTGCATATTTCTATACTTAGGCTTAAAAATATGGCGTTAGAGGGTGAAAACTCGAAACAGCCCCCGAACGTCCCCGTGGGTGGTACCAACACCTCCCACAGGACCAATATAACTCGTAGGAACTGACCCCGCAGACACGGGACTCCCGGTTTGAGAATACGATGGTAATTTCCATATTTACATACCAAGGCTAAAAAACGTGGAGTTTGAGGGTGAGAACTAAAAATTTCCCCCGAACGTCCCCGTGGGTGGCACTATCACCACCCACGGGACCAACGTAACTTGTAGGAACTGATCCCGCAGCCGCGGGACTCTCGGTTTGAGGATACGACGGTAATTTTTATATTTCTAGACTTAGGATTAAAAAAATGGTGTTATAGGGTGAAAACTCGAAACAGTCCCCGAACGGCCATGTGGGTTCCACCAACACCTCCCACGGGGCCAATGTAACTCGTAGGAACAGACCCCGCAGCCGTTGGACTCCCAGTTTGACAATACGATGCTAATTTGCATTTTTCTAGACTTAGGATTAAAAACATGGCGTTAGATGATGAAAACTCGAAACAGCCCCTGAACGTCCCCGTGGGTGGCACCAACACCTCCCACGGGAAAATTGTAATTCGTAGGAATTGACCCCGCATCCCCGGGACTCCCGATTTGAGAATACGACTGTAATTTTCATATTTCTAGACTTAGGCATAAAAATATGGCATTATAGGGGGAAAACCCGAAATAACCCCCGAACGGCCACGTGGGTGGCACCAACACCTCTCACGGGGCCAATGTAACTCGTAGGAAATGACCGTGCAGCCGTCGGACTCCCGGTTTGTGAATATGATGGTAATTTGCATATTTCTAAACTTAGGCTTAAAAACATGGCGTTGGAGGGTGAAAACTCAAGACAGACCCCGAACGTCCCTGTGGGTGGCACCAACACCTCCCACGGGACCAATGTAACTCGTAGGAACTGACCCCGCAGCAGCAGGACTCCCGATTTGAGAACACGACCTTAATTTGCATATCTCACCCTCTAAGGCATAAAAACATGGCGTTAGAGGGTGAGAACTAGAAACATCCCCCGAACGTCCCCGTGGGTGGCACCCAGACCTACCACAGGGCCAATGTAATTCGTAGGAACTGACCACGCAGCCGCTGGACTCTCGGTTTGAGAATACGACGGTAATTTGCATATTTTTAAACTAGGGCTTAAAAACATGGCGTTAGAGGGTGAGAACTAAAAACAGCCCCCGAACGTCCCTGTGGGTGGCACGAATACCTCCCACGGGACCAATGTAACTCGTAGGAACTGACTGCGTAACCGCAGGACTCTCGATTTGAGAATACGACAGTAATTTGCATATTTCTAGACTTAGTCATAAAAATATGGCGTTAGATGGTGAAAACTCGAAACAACCCCCAAACGGCCACGGGGGTGGCACCAACACCTCCCACGGGGCCAATGTAACTCGTAGGAACTGACCTCGCAGCCGCTGGACTCCCGGTTTGGGAATACGACGGTAATTTGCATATTTCTAGACATATGCTGAAAAACATGGCATTAGAGGGTGAAAACTCAAAACATCCCCCGAACGTCCCCGTGGCCCTGGGTGGCATAAACACCTCCCACGGGACCAATGTAACTCGTAGGAACTGACCCCGCAGCCGCTGGACTCCCGATTTGGGAATACGATGGTAATTTGCATATTTCTAGACTAAGGCTTAAAAGCATTGCGTTAGAGTTGAGAACTACAAAGAGCCCCCGAACGTCCCTGTGGGTCGCACCAACACCTCCCACGGGGCCAATGTAACTCGTAGGAACTGACCCCAGTCGCGGGACACCGATTTGAGAATACGACGGTAATTTGTATAATTCTATACTTAGGCTTAAAAATATGGCGTTATGGGGTGAAAACTCGAAACGACCCCCAAACGGCCACGGGGGTGGATCCAACACCTCCCACGAGGCCAATCTAACTCGTAGGAACTAACCCCGCAGTCTCTGGACTCCCGGTTTGAGAATACGATGATAATTTACATATTTCTAGACTTAGGATTAAAAATATGGCGTTAGGAGGTGAAAATTCAAAACAGGCCCCGAACGGCCACGTGGGTTCTTCTAACACCTCCTACGGGGCCAATGTAACTCATAGGAACTGACCCCGCAGCCGCTGGATTCCCGGTTTGAGAATACGATAGTAATTTACATTTTTCTAGACTTAGGCTTAAAAACATGGCGTTAGATGATGAAAACACGAAACAGCCCCCGAACGTCCCCGTGGGTGGCACCAACACCTCCCACAGGACAATTGTAACTCGTAGGAACTGACCCCGCATCCGCGGGACTCCCGGTTTGAGAATACGACGGTAATTTTTATATTTCTGGACTTAGGCTTAAAAATATGGCATTATAGGGTGAAAACCCGAAACAACCCCCGAACGGCCACATGGGTTGCACCAACACCTCTCACGGGGCCAATGTAACTCGTAGGAAATGACCCCACAGCCGCCGGACTCCCGGTTTGAGAATATGATGGTAATTTGCATATTTCTAGACTTAGGCTTAAAAACATGGCATTGGAGGGTGAAAACTCAAGACAGCCCCCGCACGTCTCTGTGGGTGGCACCAACAGCTTCCACGTGACCAATGTAACTCGTAGGAACTGACCCCGCAGCCGCGGGACTCCCGATTTGAGAATACGACGGTAATATGCATATCTCACCCTCTAAAGCATAAAAACATGGCGTTAGAGGGTGAGAACTAGAAACAGCCCCCGAATGTCCCCGTGGGAGGCACCCAGACCTACCACGGGGCCAATGTAACTCGTTGGAACTGACCCCACAGCTGCTGGACTCTCGGTTTGAGAATACGACGGTAATTTGCATATTTCTAAACTAAGGCATAAAAACATGGCGTTAGAGGGCGAGAACTAAAAAAAGCCCCCGAATGTCACCGTGGGTGGCACCAATACCTCCCACAGGACCAATGTAACTCGTAGGAACTGACCGCGAAACCGTGGCACTCCCGATTTGAGAATACGATGGTAATTTGCATATTTCTAGACTTAGTCTTAAAAATATGGCGTTAGATGGTGAAAACTCGAAACAACCCCCAAACGACCACGGGGGTGGCACCAACACCTCCCACGGGGCCAATGTAACTCGTAGGAACTGACCCCGCAGTCGCTGGACTCCCAGTTTGGGAATAAGATGGTAATTTGCATATTTCTAGACATAGGCTGAAAAACATGGCATTAGAGGGTGAAAACTCAAAACAGTCCCCGAACGTCCCCGTGGGTGGCATAAACACCTCCCACGGGACCAATGTAACTCATAGGAACTGACCCCGCAGCCGCTAGACTCCCAGTTTGGGAATACGATGGTAACTTGAATATTTCTAGACTAAGGCTTAAAAATATTGCATTAGAGTTGAGAACTAGAAACAGCCCCGAATGTCCCCGTGGGTGGCACCAACACCTCCCACGGGGCCAATGTAACTCGTAGGAACTGACCCCGGTTTGAGAATACATCTGTAATTTGCATATTTCTATACTTAGGCTTAAAAATATGGCGTTAGAGGGTGAAAACTCGAAACAACCCCCAAACAGCCACGGGGGTTGATCCAACACCTCCCACGGGGCCAATTTAACTCGTAGTCGCTGACCCCGTAGTCGCTGGACTCCTGGTTTGAGAATACGATGATAATTTTCATATTTCTAGACTTAGGATTAAAAATATGGCGTTAGGGGGTGAAAACTCGAAACAGGCCCCGAACAGCCACGTGGGTTCTACCAACACCTCCTACGGGGCCAATTAACTCGTAGGAACTGACCCCACAACCGCTGGACTCCTGGTTTGACAATACGATGGTAATTTGCATTTTTCTAGACTTAGGCTTAAAAACATGGCGTTAGATGATGAAAACTCGAAACAGCCCCCGAACGTCCCCGTGGGTGGCACCAACACCTCCCATGGGACAATTGTAACTCGTAGGAACTGACCACGCATCCGCGGGACTCCCGATTTGAGAATACGATGGTAATTTGCATATTTCTTGACTTAGGCTTAAAAACATGGCATTATAGGGTGAAAGCTTAAAACAACCCCCGAACGTCCCCGTTGGTGGCACCAACACCTCCCATGGGACCAATGTAACTCGTAGGAACTGACCCCGTAGCCGCGGGACTCTCGGTATGGGAATACGAGGGTAATTTGCATATTTCTAGACTAAGGCTTAAAAACATAGCGTTAGAGTTGAGAACTAGAAACAGCCCCCGAACGTCCCCATGGGTGGCACCAACAACTCCCACGGGGCCAATGTAACTCGTAGCAACTGACCCCGCAGTCGCGGGACCCCCGGTTTGAGAATACGACGGTAATTTGCATATTTCTAGACTTAGGCTTAAAAATATGGCGTTAGAGTGTGAAAACTCAAAATAGCCCCCGAACCTCCCCGTGGGTGGCACCAACACCTCCCACGGGAACAATGTAACTCGTAGGAACTGACCCCCGCAGCCCCGGGACTCCCAGTTTGAGAATACGATGGTAATTTACATATTTCTAGCCTTACGCTTAAAAACATGGTGTTATAAGGTGAGAACTCGAAATAGCCCCCGAACGTCTCCGTGGGTGGTACCAAGACCTCTCGCAGGACCAATGTAACTCGTAGGAATTGACCCCGCAACCGCGAGACTCCCGATTTGAGAATATGATGATATTTGCATATCTCACCCTCTAAGTCTTAAAAATGTGGCGTTAGAGGGTGAGAACTTGAAACAACCACCGAACGTCCCCGTGGGTGGCACCAACACCTCTCACGGGACCAATGTAACTCGTAGGAACTGACCCACAGCCGCGGTACTCCTGGTTTGAGAATACGACGGTAATTTGCATATTTCTGGACATAGGATTAAAAATATGGAGTTAGAGGGTGAAAACTCGAAACAGGCCTCGAACAGCCACGTGGTCTGCACCAACACCTCCCACGGGGACAATGTAACTCGTAGGAACTGACCCCGCAGCCGTTGGACTCCCGATTTGACAATATGACGGTAATTTTCATATTTCAAGACTTAGGCTTAAAAATATGGCGTTAGATGATGAAAACTCAAAACAGCCCCCGAACGTCCCCGTGGGTGGCACCAACACCTCCCACGGGACAATTGTAACTCATAGGAACTAACCCCGCATCCGCGGGACTCCCGGTTTGAGAATACGACAGTAATTTTCATATTTCTAGACTCAGGCTTAAAAACATCGCGTTAGAGGGTGAGAACTCGAAACAACCCCCGAACATCCTCGTGAGTGGCACCAACACCTCCCACGGGGCCAATGCAACTCGTAGGAACTGACCCCGCCACCGCGGGACTCCCCGTTTGAGAATACGATGGTAATTTTCATATTTCTTGACTAAGGCTTAAAAACATGATGTTAGAGCGTGACAACTCGAAACGGCCCCCGAACGTCCCCGTGGGTTGCACGAACACCTCCCATGGGGCCAATGTAACTCGTAGGAACTGACCCCGCAGCCGCGGGACTCCCATTTTGAGAATACGAAGGTAATTTGCATATTTCCAGACTAAGGCTTAAAAACATTAAGTAAGAGAGTGAGAACTCGAAACAGCCCCCGAACGTCCCCGTCGGTTACACAAACACCTCCCACGGGGACAGTGTAACTCGTAGGAACTGACCCCGTAACCGCGGGACTCCCGATTTATGAATACGACAGTAATTTTCATATTTCTAGACTCAAGATTAAAAACATGGCGTTAGTGGGTGTGAACTCGAAACAACCCCCGACCGTCCTCGTGGGTGGCACCAACACCTCCCACGGGGCCAATGTAACTCGTAGGAACTGACCCCACAGTCGCGGGACTCCCCGTTTGAGAATACGACGGTAATTTGTAAATTTCTAGACTAAGGCTTAAAAACATGATGTTAGAGGGTGAGAACTCGAAACGGCTCCCGAGCGTCCCCGTGGGTTGCACGAACACCTCCCACGAGGTTAATGTAAGTCGTAGGAACTCACCCCGCAGCCGCGGGACTCCCAGTTTGAGAATACGATGATAATTTGAGTATTTCTAGACTAAGGCATAAAAACATGACATTAGAGGGTGAGAACTCGAAACAGCCCCCGAACGTCCCCGTGGGTTGCACGAGATCCTCCTACGGGGTCAATGTAACTCGTAGGAACTGACCTCGCAGCCGCGGGACTCCCGATTTAAGAATACGATGGTAATTTGCATATTTCTAGACTAAGGCTTAAAAACGTGGCGTTAGAGGTTGAGAACTAGATAGAACCTCTGAACGTCCCCGTGGGTGGCACCAACACCTACCACGGGGCCAATTTAACTCGTAGGAACTGTCCTCGTACCCGCGGGACTCCCGGTCTGAGAATACGATGGTAATTTGCATATTTTTAGACTTAGGCCTGAAAATATGGCGTTAGAGGGTGAAAACCCGAAACAGCCCCCGAACGGCCACGTGGGTGGCACCAACACCTCTCACGGGGCCAATGTAACTCGTAGGAAATGACCCCGCAGCTGCCGGACTCCCGGTTTGAGAATATGACGGTAATTTGCATATTTCAAGACTAAGGCATAAAAACGTGGCGTTAGACTTGAGAACTAGAAACAGCCCCCGAACATCCCTGTGAGTGGCACCAACACCTCCCACGGGACCAATGTAACTCGTAGGAACTGACCCCGCTGCCGCGGCACTCCTGATTTGAGAATACGATGGTAATTTGCCTATCTCACCCTCTAAGGCTTAAAAACGTGGCGTTAGAGGGTGAGAACTAGAATCAACCCCCGAACGTCCCCGTGGGTGGCACCAACACCTCCCACGGGACCAACATAACTCTTAGGAATTGACACCCCCATTTGAGAATACGACGGTAATTTTCATATTTCTAGACTTAGGCTTAAAAATATGGCATTTGAGGGTGAAAACTCGAAACAGCCCCTGAACGGCCACATGGGTGGCTGCAACACATCCCACGTGGCCAATGTAACTCGTAGGAACTGACCCCGCAGCCGTGGGACTCCCGATTTGAGAATATGATTGTAATTTACATATCTCTAGACTAAGGCCGAAAAACATGACGTTTCACTGTGAGAACTCGAAAAAGCCCCCGTACGTCCCCGTGGGTTGCACGAACACCTCCCACGGGCCAATGTAACTTGTAGGAACTGACCCCGCAGCTGCGGGACTCCCGGTTTGAGAATACGATGGTAGTTTGCATATTTTCAGACTAAGTCTTAAATACGTGGCGTTAGAGGGTGAGAACTAGAAACAGCCCCCGAACGTGCCCGTGGGTGGCACCAACACTTACCACCGGGCCAATTTAACTCGTTGGAACTGACCCTGCAGCCGCGGGACTCCCTGTTTGATAATACGACGGTAATTTGAATATTTTTAGACTTAGGCTTAAAAATATGGCGTTAGAGGGTGAAAACCCAAAAAAGCACCCGAACGGCCACGAGGGTGGGACCAACACCTCTCACGGGGCCAACGTAACCCGTAGGAAATGACGCCGCAGCAGCCAGACTCCCGGTTTGAGAATATGACCGTAATTTCCATATTAAAAGACTAAGGCATAAAATCGTGGCGTTAGAGTTGAGAACTTGAAACAGCCCCCAAACGTCCCTGTGGGTGGCACCAACACCTTCCATGGGACCAATGTAACTCGTAGGAACTGACCCCGCAGCCACGGGACTCCCGATTTGAGAATACGATGGTAATTTGCATATCTCACCCTTTAAGGCTTAAAAACGTGGCGTTAGAGGGTGAGAACTAGAAACAGGCTCCGAACGTCCTCGTGGGTGGCACCCACTCCTACCACGGGGCCAATGTAACTCGTAGGAACTAACCCCGTAGTCGCGGGACTCTCAATTTGAGAATACAACTGTAATTTTCATTTTTCTAGACTTAGGACGAAAAATATGGCGTTAGAGGGTGAAAACTCGAAACAGGCCCCGAACGGCCACGTGGGTTGCACCAACACCTCCCACGGGGACAATGTAACTCGTAGGAACTGACCCCGCAGCCGCTGGACTCCCGGTTTGACAATAGGATGGTAATTTCATATTTCTAGACTAAGGCTTAAAAACATGACGTTAGAGGGTGAGAACTCGAAATGGCCCCCGAACATCCCCGTGGGTTGCACCAACACCTCCCACGGATCCAATGTAACTCGTAGGAACTGACCTCGCAGCCGCGGGACTCCCGATTTGAGAATACGAACGTAATTTTCATATTTCTAGACTAAGGCTTAAAAACATGACGTTAGAGGGTGAGAACTCGAAACAGCCCCCGAACGTCCCCGTGGGTTGCACGGACACCTCCCACGGGTCCAATGTAACTCGTAGGAACTGACCCCACAGCCGCGGGACTCCCCGTTTGAGAATACGACGGTAATTTGCATATTTTTAGACTAAGGCTTAAAAACATAAAGTTAGAGGGTGAGAACTCGAAACGGCTCCCGAACGTCCCCGTGGGTTGCACGAACACCTCCCACGGGGCCAATGTAACTCGTAGGAAGTGACCCTGCAGCCGTGATCCTCCCGGTTTGAGAATACGACGATAATTTGCATATTTCTAGACTAAGGTGTAAAAACATGACGTTAAAGGGAGAGAACTCGAAACAGTCCCCGAACGTCCCCGTGGATTGCACGAACACCTCCCACGGGGCCAACGGAACTCGAAGGAACTGACCCTGCAGCCGCGGGACTCCTGGTTTGGGAATACGATGGTAATTTGTAAATTTCTAGACTAAGGCTTAAAAACGTGGCGTTAGAGGGTGAGAACTAGAAAGAGCCCCCGAACGACCCCGTGGGTGGCACCAACACCTCCCATGGGGCCAATGTAAGTCGTAGGAAATGACCCCGTAGCCGCTAGTCTCTCGGTTTGAGAATACGATTGTAATTTGCATATTTATATATTTAGGCTTAAAAACATGGCATTAGAGGGTGAAAACGCAAAACAACCACCGAACGTCCCCGTGGGTGGAACTAACACCTCCCACGGGACCAATGTAACTCGTACGAACTGACCCCACAGCCTTAGGACTCTCGGTTTGAGAATACGACGGTAAATTTCAGATTTCAAGACTAAGGCATAAAAACGTGGCGTTAGAGTTGAGAACAAGAAACAGCCCCCGAACGTCCCCGTGGGTGGCACCAACACCTCCCACGGGACCAAAGAACTTGTAGGAACTGACCCCGCAGCCGCAGGACTCCCGGTTTGAGAATACGACATTTATTTTCATATTTCAAGACTAAGGCATAAAAACGTGGCGTTAGAGTTGAGAACTAGAGACAGCCCCCGAACGTCCTCGTAGGTAGCACCACCACCTCATAGGGGACCAATGTAACTTGTAGGAACTGACCCCGCAGTGGCGAGACTCCCAGTTTGAGAATACGACGGTAATTTGCATATTTCTGGACTTAGGCTTAAAAATATGGCGTTAGAGGGTGAAAACTCGAAACATCCCCCGAACGGCCACGTGGGTTGCACCAACACCTCCCAAGGGACCAATGTAACTCGTAGGAACTGACCCCGCAGCTGCGGGACTCCCGGTTTTACAATACGACGGTAATTTGTATATTTCTAGACTTAGGCTTGAAAACATGGCGTTACAGGGTGAGAACTCGAAACAGCCCACGAACGTCCTCGTGGGTGGCACCAACACCTCCCACGGGGACAATATAACTCGTAGGAACTGACCCCGCAGCCGCGGGACTCCTGGTTTGAGAATAGGATGGTAATTTGCATATTTCTATACTTAGGCTTAAAAACATGGCATTAGAGGGTGAAAACTCGAAACAGCCCCCGAACGTCCCCATGGGTGGCACCAACACCTCCCACGGGACCAATGTAACTTGTAGGAACTGACCCCGCAGCCTCAGGACTCTCGGTTTGAGAATACTATGGTAAATTTCATATTTCAAGACTAAGGCATAAAAACGTGGCGTTAGAGTTGAGATCTAAAAATAGCCCCCGAACGTCCCCGTGGGTGGCACCAACCCCTCCCACGGTACCAATGTAACTGGTAGGAACTGACCCCGCAGTCCCGGGACTCCCAGTTTCAGAATACGACGGTAATTTGCATATTTCTAGACTTAGGCTTAAAAATATGGCGTTAGGGGGATAAAACTTTAAACAGCCCCCGAACGGCCATGTGGGTGGCCCCAACACCTCTCACGGGGCCAATGTATCTAGTAGGAAATGACCCCGCAGCCGCGGGACTTCCGGTTTGAGAATACGATGGTAATTTACATATTTCTAGACTTAGGCTTAAAAATAAGGTGTTAGAGGGTGAAAACTCGAAACAACCCCCGAACGGCCACGTGGGTGGCACCAACACCTCCCATGGGGCCAATGTAACTCGTAGGAACTGACCCCGTAGCCGCTGGACTCCCGGTTTGAGAATACGACAATAATTTGTATATTTCTATATTTAGCCTTAAAAACATGGCATTAGAGGGTGAAAACTCAAAACAGCCTCCGAACGTCCCCGTGGGTGGCACCAACACCTCCCACGGGACCAATGTAACTCGTAGGAATAGACCACGCAGCCGCACGACTCCCGCTTTGAGAATACGAAGGTAATTTGCATATTTCAAGACTAATGCATATAAATGTATCGTTAGAGTTGAGAACTAGAAACAGCCCCCGAATGTCCCCGTTGGTGGCACCAACACCTCCCACGGGACCAATGTAACTTGTAGGAACTGACCCCGCAGTCGCAGGACTCCTTGTTTGAGAATACGAAGGTAATTTAAATATTTCTGGACTTAGGATTAAAAATATGGCGTTAGAGGGAGAAAACTCGAAACAGCCCCCGAACGGCCACGTGGGTGGCCCCAACACCTCTCACGGGGCCAATGTATCTCGTAGGAAATGACCCCGTAGCGGCGGGACATCCGATTGGAGAATACGACGGTAATATGCATATTTCTAGACTTAGGCTTAAAAATATGGCATTAGAGGGTGAAAACTCAAAACAACCCCCGAACGGCCACGTGGGTGCACCAACACCTCCCATGATTCCAATGTAAGTCGTAGGAAATGACCCCGTAGCCTCTGGACTCTCGGTTTAAGAATACGATCATAATTTGCATATTTCTATACTTAGGATTAAAAACATGGCATTAGAGGGTGAAAACTCGAAACAGCCCCCGGACGTCCCCGTGGGTGGCACCAACACCTCCCACGAGACAAATGGAACTCGTAGGAACTGACCCCGTAGCCGCAGGACTCCCAATTTTAGAATACGACAGTAATTTTCATACTTCAAGACTAAGGCATAAAAACGTGGTGTTAGAGTTGAGAACCAGAAACAGCCCCCGAATGTCCCCGTGGGTGGCACGAACACCTCCCTCGGGACCAATGTAACTTGTATGAACTGACCTCTCAACCGCTGGACTTATGGTTTGAGAATATGATGGTAATTTGCATATTTTCTAGATGTAGGCTTTAAAACATGGCGTTGGAGGGTGAAAACTCGAAATAGCCCCCTGAACGTCCCCGTGGGTTACACCAACACCTCCCACGGGACCAATGTAACTCGTAGGAATTGACCCCACATCCGCGAGACTCCCGGTTTGATAATACGACGGTAATTTGCATATTTCTCGACTCAGGCTAAAAAACATGACGTTAGAGGGTGAGAACTCGTAAATACCCTCGAACGTCCCCGTGGGTGGCACCAACACCTCCCACGGGGCCAATGTAACTCGTAGGAACTGACCCCGCAGCCGCAGGACTCCCGGTTTGGGAATACGATGGTAATTTGTATATTTCTAGACTTAGGCTTAAAAATGTGGCGTTAGAGGTTGAGAACTAAAAATAGCCTCGAAATGTCCCCGTGGGTGGTACCAACACCTCCCAGGGGACCAATGTAACTCGTAGGAACTGACCCCACAGCCGCGGGACTCCCGGTCAGAGAATACGACGGTAATTTGCATATTTATAAACTTAGGCTTAAAAATATGGCGTTAGAGGGTGAAAACTCGAAATAGCCCCCGAACGGCCACGTGGGTGGCACCAACACCTCCCACGAGGCCAATGTTACTCGTAAGAACTGACCCCGTAGCCGCTGGACTCCCGATTTGAGAATACGACGGTAATTTGGATATTTCAAGAGTAAGGAATAAAAATGTGGTGTTAGAGTTGAGAACTAGAAACAGCCCCCGAACGTCACCGTGGGTGGCACCAACACCTCCCACGGGACCAATGTAACTTTTAGGAACTGACCCCGCATTCGCGGGACTCCCAGTTTGAGAATACGATGGTAATTTGCATATTTCTAGACTAAGGCTTAAAAACATGGCGTTGGAGGGGGAAACCTCGAAACAGCCCTCGAATGTCCCCGTGGGTCGCACCAACACCTCCCACGGGACCAATGTAACTCGTAGGAATAGACCTCACACCCGCGGGACTCCCGGTTCGAGAATATGATGGTATTTTGTATATTTCTAGACTCAGGCTAAAAAACATGGAGTTAGAGGGTGAGAAATCATAAAAACCCCCCAACGTCCTCGTGGGTGGCACCAACACCTCCCACGGGGCCAATGTAACTCGTAGGAACTGACCCCGCAGCTGCGGGACTCTCGGATTGAGAATACGATGGTAATTTGTATATTTCAAGACTAAGGCTTAAAAACGTGGCGTTAGAGGGTGAGAACTAAAAACAGCCCCCAAACGTCCCCGTGGGTGGCACCAACACCTCCCACGGGACTACTGTAACTCGTAGGAACTGACCCCACAACCGCGGGACTACCGGTTTGAGAATACGATGGTAATTTTCATATTTCTAGACTTAGGCTTAAAAATATGGCGTTAGAGTGTGAAAACTCGAAATAGCCCCCGAACCTCCCCGTGGGTGGCACCAACACCTCCCACGGGAACAATGTAACTCGTAGGAACTGACCCCGCAGCCCCGGGACTCCCAGTTTGAGAATACGATGGTAATTTACATATTTCTAGCCTTACGCTTAAAAACATGGTGTTATAAGGCGAGAACTCGAAACAGCCCACGAAAGTCCCCGTGGGTGGCACCAACATTTCCCACGGGACCAATGTAACACATAGGAACTGACCCCGCAGCCGCGAAACTCCCGATTTGAGAATACGGCGGTAATTTGCATATTTCTATACTTAGGATTAAAAATATGGCGTTAGAGGGTGAAAACTTGAAACAGGCCTCGAACGGCACGTGGGTGGAACCAACACCTCCCACGGGACCAATGTAACTAGTAGGAACTGACCCCGTAGCCGCTGGACTCCCGGTTTGAGAATACGACGGTAATTCTCATATTTCTAGATTTAGGCTTGAAAACATGGCGTTGGAGGGTGAAAACTCGAAACAGCCCCCGAACGTCCCCGTGGGTGGCACCAATACCTCCCACGGTACCAATGTAACTCGTCGGAACTAACCCCATAGTCGCAGGACTCCCGGTTTCAGAATACGACGATAATTTTCATATTTGAAGACTAAGGCATAAAAATGTGGCGTTAGAGTTGAGAACTAGAAACAGCCCCCGAACGTCCCCGTGGGTGGCACCAACACCTCCCACGGGACCAAGGTAACTTGTAGGAACTGATCCCGCAGTCGTGAGACTCCCAGTTTGAGAATACGATGGTAATTTGTATATTTCTAGACGTAGGCTTAAAAATATGGCGTTAGAGGGAGAAAACTCGTAACAGCACCCGAACGGCCACGTGGGTGGCACCAACACCTCTCACGGGGCCAATGTATCTCATAGGAAATGACCCCACAGCCGTGGGACTTCCGGTTTGAGAAAACGACGGTAATTTGCATATTTCTAGACTTAGGCTTAAAAATATTGCATTAGAGAGTGAAAACCCGAAACAACCCCCGAACGGCCACGTGGGTGGCACCAACACCTCCCATGGGGCCAATGTAACTCGTAGGAACTGACCCCGTAGCTGCTGGACTCCCGTTTTAAGAATACGATTGTAATTTGTATATATTTAGACTTAGGCTTAAAAACATGGCATTAGAGGGTGAAAACTCGAAACAGCCCCCGAACGTCCCCGTGGGTGGCACCAACACCTGCTACGGGACCAATGTTACTCGTAGGAACTGACGCCGCAGTCGCAGGACTCCCAGTTTGAGAATACGATGGTAATTTGCATATTTTAAGAGTAAGGCATAAAAACGTGGCGTTAGAGTTGAGAACTAGAAACAGCCTCTGAACGTCCCCGTGGGTGGCACCAGCACCTCCCACGGGACCAATGTAACCTGTATGAACTAACCCCGCAGTCGCGGGACTCCCGGTTTGAGAATACGACGGTAATTTCCATATTTCTAGACTTAGGCTTAAAAATATCGCGTTAGAGGGTGAAAACTCGAAACAACCCCCAAACGGCCACGGGGGTGGATCCAACACCTCCCATGGGGCCAATGTAACTCGTAGGAGCTGACCCCGTAGTCGCTGGACTCCTGGTTTGAGAATACGACGATAATTTGCATATTTCTAGACTTAGGCTTAAAAACATGGCGTTAGATGATGAAAACTCGAAACAGCCCCCGAGCGTCCCCGTGGGTGGCACCAACACTTCCCACGGGACAATTGTAACTCGTAGGAACTGACCCCGCATCCGCGGGACTCCCGGTTTGAGAATACGATGGTAATTTGCATATTTCTTGACTTAGGCTTAAAAACATGGCATTATAGGGTGAAAGCTCAAAACAACCCCCGAACGTCCCCGTTGGTGGCACCAACACCTCCCACGGGACCAATGTAACTCGTAGGAACTGACCCCGTAGCCGCGGGACTCTCGGTATGGGAATACGAGGGTAATTTGCTTATTTTTAGACTAAGGCTTAAAAACATAGCGTTAGAGTTGAGAACTAGAAACATCCCCCGAACGTCCCCATGGGTTGCACCAACAACTCCCACGGGGCCAATGTAACTCGTAGCAACTGACTCCGCAGTCGAGGGACCCCCGATTTGAGAATACGACGGTAATTTGCATATTTTTAGACTTAGGCTTAAAAATATGGCATTAGAGGGTGAGAACTAGAAACAGCCCCCAAACGTCCCCGTGGGTGGCACCAACACCTCTCGCAGGACCAATGTAACTCATAGGAATTGACCCCGCAACCGCGGGACTCCCAATTTGAGAATACGATGATAATTGCATATCTCACCCTCTAAGTCTTAAAAACGTGGCGTTAGAGGGTGAGAAATTGAAACAGCCGCCGAACGTCCCCGTGGGTGGCACGAACACCTCTCACGGGACCAATGTAACTCGTAGGAACTGACCCACAGCCGCGGTACTCCCGGTTTGAGAATACGACGGTAATTTGCATATTTCTGGACATAGGATTAAAAATATGGCGTTAGAGGATGAAAACTCGAAACAGGCCTCGAACAGCCACGTGGGTTGCACCAACACCTCCCACGGGTACAATGTAACTCGTAGGAACTAACCCCGCAGCAGTTGGACTCCCAATTTGACAATACGACGGTAATTTGCATATTTCAAGACTTAGGCTTAAAAATATGGCGTTAGATGATGAAAACTCAAAACAGCCCCCGAACGTCCCCGTGGGTGGCACCAACACCTCCCACGAGACAATTGTAACTGATAGGAACTAACCCCGCATCCGCGGGACTCCCGGTTTGAGAATACGACTGTAATTTTCATATTTCTATACTCAGGCTTAAAAACATCGCGTTAGAGGGTGAGAACTCGAAACAACCCCCGAACATCCTCGTGAGTGGCACCAACACCTCCCACGGGGCCAATGCAATTCGTAGGAACTGACCCCGCCACCGCGGGACTCCCCATTTGAGAATACGATGGTAATTTTCATATTTCTAGACTAAGGCTTAAAAACATGATGTGAGCGGGTGACAACTCCAAACGGCCCCCGAACGTCCCCGTGGGTTGCACGAACACCTCCCACGGGGCCAATGTAACTCGTAGGAACTGACCCCGCAGCCGCGGGACTCCCAGTTTGAGAATACGAAGGTAATTTGCATATTTCCAGACTAAGGCTTAAAAACATTACGTAAGAGAGTGAGAACTCGAAACAGCCCCCGAACGTCCCCGTCGGTTACACGAACACCTCCCACGGGGACAATATAACTCGTAGGAACTGACCCCGTAACCACGGGACTCTCAATTTATGAAGACGACAGTAATTTTCATATTTCTAGACTCAAGATTAAAAACATGGCGTTATTGGGTGAGAACTCGAAACAACCCCCGAACGTCCTCGTGGGTGGCACCAACACCTCCCACGGAGCCAATGTAACTTGTAAGAACTGACCCCACTGCCGCGGGACTCCCCGTTTGAGAATACGACGGTAATTTGTATATTTCTAGACTAAGGCTTAAAAACATGATGTTAGAGGGTGAGAACTCGAAACGGCCCCCGAGCGTCCCCGTGGGTTGCACGAACGCCTCCCACGGGGTCAATGTAAGTCGTAGGAAAAGACCCCGCAGCCGCGGGACTCCCAGTTTGAGAATACGATGATAATTTGAGTATTTCTAGACTAAGGCATAAAAACATGACGTTAGAGGGTGAGAACTCGAAACAGCCCCCGAACGTCCTCGTGGGTTGCACGAGATCCTCCAACGGGGCCAATGTAACTCGTAGGAACTGACCCCGCAGCCGCGGGACTCCCGATTTAAGAATACGATGGTAATTTGCATATTTCTAGACTATGGCTTAAAAACGTGGCGTTAGAGGTTGAGAACTAGATAGAACCCCCGAACGTCCCCGTGGGTGGCACCAACACCTACCACGGGGCCAATTTAACTCGTAGGAACTGTCCTCGTACCCGCGGGACTCCCGATTTGAGAATACGATGGTAATTTGCATATTTTTAGACTTAGGCCTAAAAATATGGCGTTAGAGGGTGAAAACCCGAAACAGCCCCCGAACGGCCACGTGGGTGGCACCAACACCTCTCACGGGGCCAATGTAACTCGTAGGAAATGACCCCGTAGCTGCCGGACTCCCGGTTTGAGAATATGACGGTAATTTTCATATTTCAAGACTAAGGCATAAAAACGTGGCGTTAGACTTGAGAACAAGAAACAGCCCCCGAACGTCCCTGTGAGTGGCACCAACACCTCCCACGGGACCAATGTAACTCGTAGGAACTGACCCCGCAGCAGCGGCACTCCTGATTTGAGAATACGATGGTAATTTGCATATCTCACCCTCTAAGGCTTAAAAATGTGGCGTTAGAGGGTGAGAACTAGAATCAGCCCCCGAACGCCCCCGTGGGTGGCACCAACACCCCCCACGGGACCAACATAACTCTTAGGAATTGACACCCCCATTTGAGAATACGACGGTAATTTTCATATTTCTAGACTTAGGCTTAAAAATATGGCATTTGAGGGTGAAAACTCGAAACAGCCACTGAACGGCCACATGGGTGGCTGCAACACATCCCACGTGGCCAATGAAACTCGTAGGAACTGACCCCGCAGACGTGGGACTCCCGATGTCAGAATATGATAGTAATTTACATATTTCTAGACTAAGGCATAAAAACATGACGTTTCACGGTGAGAACTCGAAAAAGCCCCCGTACGTCCCCGTGGGTTGCACGAACTCCTCCCACGGGGCCAATGTAACTCGTAGGAACTGACCCCGCAGCCGCGGGACTCCCGGTTTGAGAATACGATGGTAGTTTGCATATTTTCAAACTAAGTCTTAAATACGTGGCGTTAGAGGGTGAGAATTAGAAACAGCCCCCGAACGTCCCCGTGGGTGGCACCAACACCTACCACCGGGCCAATTTAACTCGTAGGAACTGACCGTGCAGCCGCGGGACTCCCTGTTTGAGAATACGACGGTAATTTGAATATTTTTAGAATTAGGCTTAAAAATATGGCGTTAGAGGGTGAAAACCCCAAATACCACCCGAACGGCCACGAGGGTGGCAACAACACCTCTCACGGGGCCAATGTAACTCGTAGGAAATGACCCCGCAGCCGCCGGACTCCCGATTTGAGAATATGACCGTAATTTGCATATTAAAAGACTAAGGCATAAAATTGTTGCGTTAGAGTTGAGAACTTGAAACAGCCCCCAAACGTCCCTGTGGGTGGCACCAACACCTTCCACGGGACCAATGTAACTCGTAGGAACTGACCCCCCAGCCACGGGACTCCCGATTTGAGAATACGATGGTAATTTCCATATCTCACCCTCTATGGCTTAAAAACGTGGCGTTAGAGGGTGAGAACTAGAAACAGGCTCTGAACGTCCTCGTGTGTGGCACCCACTCCTACCACGGGGCCAATGTAACTCGTAGGAACTGACCCCGTAGTCGCGGGACTCTCAATTTGCGAATACGACGGTAATTTTCATTTTTCTAGACTTAGGATTAAAAATATGGCGTTAGAGGGTGAAAACTCGAAACAGGCCCCGAACGGCCACGTGGGTTGCACCAACACCTCCCACGGGGACAATGTAACCCGTAGGAACTGACCCTGCAGCCGCTGGACTCCCGGTTTGACAATAGGACGGTAATTTCATATTTCTAGACTAAGGCTTAAAAACATGACGTTAGAGGGTGAGAACTCGAAACGGCCCCCGAACGTCCCCGTGGGTTGCACCAACACCTCCCACGGGGCCAATGTAACTCGTAGGAACTGACCCCGCAGTCGCGGGACTCCCGGTTTGAGAATACAAAGGTAATTTTCATATTTCTAGACTAAAGCTTAAAAACATGACGTTAGAGGGTGAGAACTCGAAACAGCCCCCGAACGTCCCCGTGGGTTGCACGGACACCTCCCACGGGTCCAATGTAACTTGTAGGAACTGACCCCACAGCCGCGGGACTCCCCGTTTGAGAATACGACGGTAATTTGTATATTTCTAGACTAAGGCTTAAAAACATGACGTTAGAGGGTGAGAACTCGAAACGGCCCCCGAATGTCCCCGTGGGTTGCACGAACACCTCCCACGGGGCCAATGTAACTCGTAGGAAGTGACCTTGCAGCCATGATACTCCCGGTTTGAGAATACGACGGTAATTTGCATATTTCTAGACTAAGGTTTAAAAACATGACGTTAAAGGGAGAGAACTCGAAACAGTCCCCGAACGTCCTCGTGGATTGCACGAACACCTCCCACGGGGCCAACGGAACTCGAAGGAACTGACCCTGCAGCCACGGGACTCCTGGTTTGGGAATACGATGGTAATTTGCATATTTCTAGACTAAGGCTTAAAAACGTGGCGTTAGACGGTGAGAACTAGAAAGATCCCCCGAACGACCCCGTGGGTGGCACCAACACCTCCCATTGCGCCAATGTAAGTCGTAGGAAAAGACCCCGTAGCCGCTGGACTCTCGGTTTGAGAATACGATTGTAATTTGCATATTTCTATTCTTAGGCTTAAAAACATGGCATTAGAGGGTGAAAATGCAAAACAGCCACCGAACGTCCCCGTGGGTGGAACCAACACCTCCCACGGGACCAATGTAACTCGTAGGAACTGACCCCACAGCCGCAGGACTCTCGGTTTGAGAATACGACGGTAAATTTCATATTTCAAGACTAAGGCATAAAAATGTGGCGTTAGAGTTGAGAACAAGATACAGCCCCCGAACGTCCCCGTGGGTGGCACCAACACCTCCCACGAGACCAAAGAACTTGTAGGAACTGACCCTGCAGCCGCAGGACTCCCGGTTTGAGAATACGACATTTATTTTCATATTTCAAGACTAAGGCATAAAAACGTGGCGTTAGAGTTGAGAACTAGAAACAGCCCCCGAACGTCCCCGTGGGTGGCACCACCACCTCATAGGGGACCAATGTAACTTGTAGGAACTGACCCCGTAGTGGCGGGACTCCCAGTTTGAGAATACGACGGTAATTTGCATATTTCTGGACTTAGGCTTAAAAATATGGCGTTAGAGGGTGAAAACTCGAAACATCCCCCGAACAGCCACGTGGGTGGCACCAACACCTCCCGCGGGGCCAATGTAAGTCGTAGTAAATGACCCAGTGGCCGCTGGACTCTCGGTTTGAGAATAGGATGGTAATTTGCATATTTCTATACTTAGGCTTAAAAACATGGCATTAGAGGGTGAAAACTCGAAACAGCCCCCGAATGTCCCCGTGGGTGGCACCAACACCTCCCACGGGACCAATGTAACTCGTAGGAACTGACCCTGCAGCCTCAGGACTCTCGGTTTGAGAATACTATGGTAAATTTCATATTCCAAGACTAAGGCATAAAAACGTGGCGTTAGAGTTGAGATCTAAAAATAGCCCCCGAACGTCCCCGTGGGTGGCACCAACACCTCCCACGGGACCAATGTAACTTGTAGGAACTGACCCCGCAGTCGCGGGACTCCCCGTTTCAGAATACGACGGTAATTTGCATATTTCGAGAATTATGCTTAAAAATATGGCGTTAGGCAGATAAAACTTTAAACATCCCCCGAACGGCCATGTGGGTGGCCCCAACACCTCCACGGGGCCAATGTATCTAGTAGGAAATGACCCCGCAGCCGCGGGACTTCCGGTTTGAGAATACGATGGTAATTTACATATTTCTGGACTTAGGCTTAAAAATATGGTGTTAGAGGGTGAAAACTCGAAACAACCCCCGAACGGCCACGTGGGTGGCACCAACACCTCCCATGGGGCCAATGTAACTCGTAGGAACTGACCCCGTAGCCGCTGGACTCCCGGTTTGAGAATACGACTATAATTTGTATATTTCTATATTTAGCCTTAAAAACATGGCATTAGAGGGTGAAAAATCAAAACAGCCCCCGAACGTCCCCGTGGGTGGCACCAACACCTCCCACGGGACCAATGTAACTCGTAGGAACAGACCCCGCAGCCGCAAGACTCCCGCTTTGAGAATATGATGGTAATTTGCATATTTCAAGACTAAGGCATATAAATGTATCGTCAGAGTTGAGAACTAGAAACAGCTCCCGAATGTCCCTGTGGGTGGCACCAACACCTCCCACGGGACCAATGTAACTTGTAGGAACTGACCCCGCAGTCGCATGACTCCCTGTTTGAGAATACGACGATAATTTAAATATTTCTAGACTTAGGATTAAAAATATGGCGTTAGAGGGAGAAAACTCGAAACATCCCCCGAACGGCCACGTGGGTGGCCCCAACACCTCTCACGGGGCCAATGTATCTCGTAGGAAATGACCTCGTAGCCGCGGGACTTCCGATTTGAGAATACGACGGTAATTTGCATATTTCTAGACTTAGGCTTAAAAATATGGCGTTAGAGGGTGAAAACTCAAAACAACTCCCGAACGGCCATGTGGGTGAACCAACACCTCCCATGATGCCAATGTAAGTCGTAGGAAATGACCCCGTAGCCGTTGGACTCTCGGTTTAAGAATACGACCGTAATTTGCGTATTTCTATACTTAGGATTAAAAACATGGCATTAGAGGCTGAAAACTCGAAACAACCCCCGAACGTCCCCGTGGGTGGCACCGACACCTCCCACGAGACAAATGGAACTCGTAGGAACTGGCCCGGCAGCCGCAGGACTCCCTATTTTAGAATACGACAGTAATTTTCATACTTCAAGACTAAGGCATAAAACATGGTGTTAGAGTTGAGAACCAGAAACAGCCCCCGAACGTCCCCGTGGGTGGCACCAACACCTCCCACAGGACCAATGTAACTCGTATGAACTGACCTCTCAGCCGCTGGACTTATGGTTTGAGAATATGATGGTAATTTGCATATTTTCTAGATGTAGGCTTTAAAACATGGCGTTGAAGGGTGAAAACTCGAAATAGCCCCCTGAACGTCCCCGTGGGTTACACCAACACCTCCCACGGGACCAATGTAACTCGTAGGAATTGACCCCCCATCCGCGAGACTCCCGGTTTGATAATACGATGGCAATTTGCATATTTCTCGACTCAGGCTAAAAAACATGGCGTTAGAGGGTGAGAACTCGTAAAAACCCCCGAACGTCCCCGTGGGTGGCACCAACACCTCCCACGGGGCCAATGTAACTCGTAGGAACTGACCCCGCAGCCGCAGGACTCCCGGTTTGAGAATACGATGGTAATTTGTATATTTCTAGACTTAGGCTTAAAAACTTGGCGTTAGAGGGTGAGAACTAAAAATAGCCTCGAAATGTCCCCGTGGGTGGTACCAACACCTCCCAGGGGACTAATATAACTCGTAGGAACTGACCCCACAGCCGCGGGACTCCCGATCAGAGAATACGACGGTAATTTGCATATTTATAACCTTAGGCTTAAAAATATGGCGTTAGAGGGTGAAAACTCGAAATAGCCCCCGAACGGCCACGTGGGTGGCACCAACACCTCCCACGAGGCCAATCTTACTCGTAGGAACTGACCCCGTAGCCGCTGGACTCCCAATTTGAAAGTACGACGGTAATTTGGATATTTCAAGAGTAAGGAATAAAAATGTGGCGTTAGAGTTGAGAACTAGAAACAGCCCCCGAACGTCACCGCGGGTGGCACCAACACCTCCCACGGGACCAATGTAACTTATAGGAACTGACCCCGAATTCGCGGGACTCCCAGTTTGAGAATGCGATGGTAATTTGCATATTTCTAGACTTAGGCTTAAAAATATGTCGCTAGAGGCAGAAAACACGAAACAGCCCCCGAACGGCCACGTGGGTGGCCCCAACACCTCTCACGGGGCCAATGTATCTCCTAGGAAATGACCCCCCAGTCGCGGGACTTTCGGTTTGAGAATACGACGGTAATTTGCATATTCTAGACTTAGGATTAAAAATATGGAGTTATAGGATGAAAAATCGAAACAACCCCCGAACGGACACGTGGGTGGCACCAACACCTCCCATGGGCCAATATAACTCGTAGAAACTGACCCCGTAGCCCCTGGACTCCCGGTTTGAGAATACGACGGTACTTTGCATATTTCTATACTTAGGCTTAAAAACATGGCATTAGAGTGTGAATACTCGAAACAGCCCACGAACGTCCCCGTGGGTTGCACCAACACCTCCGACGGGACCAATGTAACTCGTAGGACTTTACCCCGTAACCACAGGACTCCCGGTTTGAGAATACGACGGTAATTTGCATATTTCTAGACTTAGGCTTAAAAATATGGCGCTAGAGGGAGAAAACTCGAAACATCCCCCGAACGGCAATGTAGGTGGCACCAACCCCTCTCACGGGGCCAATGTAACTCGTATGAACTGACCCCGCATCCATTGGACTCCCCGTTTGAGTATATGACGGTAATATTCATATCTCTAGACTTAGGCTTAAAAACATGGCGTTGGAAGCGGAAACCTCGAAGCAGCCCTCGAATGTCCCCGTGGGTCGCACCAACACCTCCCACGGGACCAATGTAACTCATAGGAATAGACCTCACACCCGCGGGACTCCCGGTTCGACAATATGACGGTAATTTGTATATTTCTAGACTCAGGCTAAAAAACATGGAGTTAGAGGGTGAGAAATCATAAAAAACCCCAACGTCCTCGTGGGTGGCACCAACACCTCCCACGGGGCTAATGTAACTCGTAGGAACTGACCCCGCAGCTGCGGGACTCTTGGTTTGATAATATGATGCTAATTTGCATTTTTCTAGACTAAGGCTTAAAAACGTGGCGTTAGAGGGTGAGAACAAAAACCAGCCCCCAAACGTCCCCGTGGGTGGCGCCAACACCTCCCACGGGACCAATGTAACTCGTAGGAACTGACCCCATAGCCGCGCGACTACCGGTTTGAGAATACGATGGTAATTTTCATATTTCTAGACTTAGGCTTAAAAACATGGCGTTAGAGTGTGAAAACTCGAAATAGCCCCCGAACGTCCCCATGGGTGGCACCAACACCTCCCACGGGAACAATGTAACTCGTAGGAACTGACCCCGCAGCCCCGGGACTCCCGGTTTGAGAATACGATGGTAATTTACATATTTCTAGCCTTACGCTTACAAACATGGTGTTATAAGGTGAGAACTCGAAACAGCCGCCGAAAGTCCCCGTGGGTGGCACCAACATCTCCCACGGGACCAATGTAACACATAGGAACTGACCCCGCAGCCGCGGAACTCCCGATTTGAGAATACGACGGTAATTCGCATATTTCTAGACTTAGGATTAAAAATATGGCGTTAGAGGGTGAAAACTCGAAACAGGCCCCGAACGGCACGTGGGTGGCACCAACACCTCCCACGGGACCAATGTAACTCATGGGAACTGACCCCTTAGCCGTTGGACTCCCGGTTTGAGAATACGACGGTAATTTTCATATTTCTAGATTTAGGCTTAAAAACATGGCGTTGGAGGGAGAAAACTCGAATCAGCCCCCGAACGTCCCCGTGGGTGGCACCAACACCTCCCACGGGACCAATGTAACTCGTCGGAACTAACCCCATAGTCGCAGGACTCCCGATTTCAGAATACGGCGATAATTTTCATATTTGAAGACTAAGGCATAGAAACGTGGCGTTAGAGTTGAGAACTAGAAACAGCCCCCGAACGTCCCCGTGGGTGGCACCAACACCTCCCACGGGACCAAGGTAACTTGTAGGAACTGATCCCACAGTCGCGAGACTCCCAGTTTGAGAATACGACGGTAATTTGTATATTTCTAGACGTAGGCTTAAAAATATGGCGTTAGAGGGAGAAAACTCGTAACAGCCCCCGAACGGCCAGGTGGGTGGCACCAACACCTCTCACGGGGCCAATGTATCTCATAGGAAATGACCCCACAGCCGTGGGACTTCCGGTTTGAGAATACGACGATAATTTGCATATTTCTAGACTTAGGCTTAAAAATATTGCATTAGAGGGTGAAAACTCGAAACAACCCCCGAACGGCCACGTGGGTGGCACCAACACCTCCCATGGGGCCAATGTAACTCGTAGGAACTGACCCCGTAGCTGTTGGACTCCCGGTTTGAGAATACGACGGTAATTTGCATATTTTTAGACTTAGGCATAAAATCATGGCATTAGAGGGTGAAAACACGAAACAGCCCCCGAACGTCCCCGTGGGTGGAACCAACACCTACTACGGGACCAATGTTACTCGTAGGAACTGACGCCGCAGTCGCAGGACTCCCAGTTTGAGAATACGATGGTAATTTGCATATTTCAAGAGTAAGGCATAAAAACGTGGCGCTAGAGTTGAGAACTAGAAACAGCCTCCGAACGTCCCCGTGGGTGGTACCAACACCTCCCACGGGACCAATGTAACCTGTATGAACTAGCCCCGCATTCGCGGGACTCCCAGTTTGAGAATACGATGATAATTTGTATATTCCTGGACTTAGGCTTAAAAATATGGCGTTAGAGGGAGAAAACTCGAAACAGCCCCCGAACGGCAACGTGGGTGGCACCAACACCTCTCACGGGGCCAATGTAACTCGTATGAATTGACCCCGCAGCTGCTGGACTCCCGATTTGAGAATGTGACGGTAATTTTTATATTTCTAGACTAAGGCTTAAAAACATGGCGTTGGAGGGTGAAAACTCAAAACTACCCCCGAACGTCCCCGTGGGTGGCACCAACACCTCCCACGGGGCCAATGTAACTCGTAGGAACTGACCCCGCAGCCGCGGGACTCCCGATTTGAGAATATGATGGTAATTTGCATATTTCCATACTAAGGCTTAAAAACATGGCGTTAGAGGGTGAGAACTAAAAACAGCCCCCAAACGTCCCCGTGGGACGCACCAATGCCTCCCACGGGACCAATGTAACTCGTAGGAACTGACCCCACAGCCGCGGGACTCCCGGTTAGAGAATACGATGGTAATTTACATATTTCTTGCCTTATGCTTAAAAACATGGTGTTATAAGGTGAGAACTCGATACAGCCCCCGAAAGTCCCCGTGGGTGGCACCAACATCACCCACGGGACCAATGTAACACATAGGAACTGACCTCGCAGCCGCGGAACTCCCGATTAGAGAATACGACGGTAATTCGCATATTTCTAGACTTAGGATTAAAAATATGGCGTTAGAGGGTGAAAACTCGAAACAG
The DNA here is from genome assembly GCA_949130495.1 of Sambucus nigra. NCBI lineage: Eukaryota > Viridiplantae > Streptophyta > Magnoliopsida > Dipsacales > Adoxaceae > Sambucus > Sambucus nigra. Next base: position 666,578,810 of record OX422208.1, on the reverse strand, counting down.
GCCCCGAACGGCACGTGGGTGGCACCAACACCTCCCACGGGACCAATGTAACTCGTAGGAACTGACCCCGTAGCCGCTGGACTCCCGGTTTGAGAATACGACGGTAATTTTCATATTTCTAGATTTAGGCTTAAAAACATGGCGTTGGAGGGTGAAAACTCAAAACAGCCCCCAAACGTCCCCGTGGGTGGCACCAACACCTCCCACGGGACCAATGTAACTCGTCGGAACTAACCCCGTGGTCGCAGGACTCCCGGTTTCAGAATACGGCGATAATTTTCATATTTGAAGACAAAGGCATAAAAACATGGCGTTAGAGTTGAGAACTAGAAACAGCCCCCGAACGTCCCCGTAGGTGGCACCAATACCTCCCACGGGACCAAGGTAACTTGTAGGAACTGATCCCGCAGTCGCGAGACTCCCAGTTTGAGAATACGACGGTAATTTGTATATTTCTAGACGTAGGCTTAAAAATATGGCGTTAGAGGGAGAAAACTCGTAATAGCCCCCGAACGACCACGTGGGTGGCACCAACACCTCTCACGGGGCCAATGTATCTCATAGGAAATGACCCCACAGTCGTGGGACTTCCGGTTTGATAATACGACGGTAATTTGCATATTTCAAGACTTAGGCATAAAAATATTGCATTAGAGGGTGAAAACTCGAAACAACCCCGAACGGCCACGTGGGTGGCACCAACACCTCCCATGGGGCCAATGTAACTCGTAGGAACTGACCCCACAGCCGCGGGACACCCGGTTAGAGAATACGATGGTAATTTACATATTTCTTGCCTTACGCTTAAAAAAATGGTGTTATAAGGTGAGAACTCGAAACAGGCCCCGAAAGTCCCTGTGGGTGGCACCAACATCTCCCACGGGACCAATGTAACACATAGGAACTGACCTCGCAGCCGCGGAACTCCCGATTAGAGAATACGACGGTAATTCGCATATTTCTAGACTTACGATTAAAAATATGGCGTTAGAGGGTGAAAACTCGAAACAGGCCCCGAACGGCACGTGGGTGGCACCAACACCTCCCACGGGACCAATGTAACCTGTATGAACTAATCCCGCAGTCGCGGGACTCGCAGTTTGAGAATACGATGATAATTTGTATATTTCAAGACTTAGGCTTTAAAATATGGCGTTAGAGGGAGAAAACTCGAAACAGCCCCCGAACGGCAACGTGGGTGGCACCAACACCTCTCACGGGGCCAATGTAACTCGTATGAACTGACCCCGCAGCTGCTGGACTCCTGGTTTGAGAATATGACGGTAATTTGCATATTTCTAGACTAAGGCTTAAAAACATGGCGTTGCAGGGTGAAAACTCAAAACTGCCCCTGAACGTCCCCGTGGGTGGCTCCAACACCTCCCACGGGGCCAATGTAACTCGTAGGAACTGACCCCGTAGCCGCGGGACTCCCGGTTTGATAATATGATGGTAATTTGCGTATTTCCAGGCGAAGGCTTAAAAACATGGCGTTAGAGGGTGATAACTAAAAACAGCCCCCAAACGTCCCCGTGGGTGGCACCAACGCCTCCCACGGGTCCAATGTAACTCGTAGGAACTGACACCACAGCCGCGGGACTCCCAGTTAGAGAATACGAGGGTAATTTACATATTTCTAAACTTAGGCTTAAAAATATAGCGTTAGAGGGTGAAAACTCGAAACATCCCCTGAATGGCCATGTGGGTGGCACCAACACCTCCCACGGGGCCAATGTATCTCGTAGGAAGTGACCCCTCAGCCGCTGGACACCTGGTTTGAGAATACGACGGTAATTTGCATATTTCTAGACTTAGGATTAAAAATATGGCGATAGAGGGTGAAAACTCGAAACAGGCCCCGAACGGCACGTGGGTGGCACCAATACCTCCCACGGGACCAATGTAACTCGTAGGAACTGACCCCGTAGCTGCTCGACTCCCGGTTTGAGAATACGACGGTAATTTTCATATTTCTAGATTTAGGCTTAAAAACATGGCGTTGGAGGGTGAAAACTCGAAACAGCCCCCGAACGTCCCCGTGGGTGGCACCAACACCTCCCACGGGACCAATGTAACTCGTCGGAACTAACCCCATAGTCGCAGGACTCCCGGTTTCAGAATACGGCGATAATTTTCATATTTGAAGACTAAGGCATAAAAACATGGCGTTAGAGTGGAGAACTAGAAACAGCCCCCGAACGTCCCCGTGGGTGGCACCAACACCTCCCACGGGACCAAGGTAACTTGTAGGAACTGATCCCGCAGTCGCGAGACTCCCAGTTTGAGAATACGACGGTAATTTGTATATTTCTAGACGTAGGATTAAAAATATGGTTTTAGAGGGAGAAAACTCGTAAAAGCCCCCGAACGGCCACGTGGGTGGCACCAACACCTCTCACGGGGCCAATGCATCTCATAAGAAATGACCCCACAGCCGTGGGACTTCCTGTTTGAGAATACGATGGTAATTTGCATATTTCAAGACTTAGGCATAAAAATATTGCATTAGAGGGTGAAAACTCGAAACAACCCCGAACGGCCACGTGGGTGGCACCAACACCTCCCATGGGGCCAATGTAACTCGTAGGAACTGACCCCGTAGCTGCTGGACTCCCGGTTTGAGAATACGACGGTAATTTGCAGATTTTAGACTTAGGCTTAAAAACATGGCATTAGAGGGTGAAAACTCGAAACAGCCCCCGAACGTCCCCGTGGGTGGCACCAACACCTACTACGGGACCAATGTTACTCGTAGGAACTGACGCCGCAGTCGCAGGACTCCCAGTTTGAGAATACGATGGTAATTTGCATATATCAAGAGTAAGGCATAAAAACGTGGCGTTAGAGTTGAGAACTAGAAACAGCCTCTGAACGTCCCCGTGGGTGGCACCAACACCTCCCACGGGACCAATGTAACCTGTATGAACTAACCCCGCAGTCGCGGGACTCGCAGCTTGAGAATACGATGATAATTTGTATATTTCTAGACTTAGGCTTAAAATATGGCGTTAGAGGGAGAAAACTCGAAACTGCCCCCGAACGGCAATGTGGGTGGCACCAACACCTCTCACGGGGCCAATGTAACTCGTATGAACTGACCCCGCAGCTGCTGGACTCCCGGTTTGAGAATATGACGGTAATTTTCATATTTCTAGACTAAGGCTTAAAAACATGGCGTTGGAGGGTGAAAACTCAAAACTGCCCCCGAACGCCCCCGTGGGTGGCTCCAACACCTCCCACGGGGCCAATGTAACTCGTAGGAACTGACCCCGTAGCCGCGGGACTCCCGGTTTGATAATATGATGGTAATTTGCATATTTCCAGGGTAAGGCTTAAAAACATGGCGTTAGAGGGTGAGAACTAAAAACAGCCCCCAAACGTACCCGTGGGTGGCACCAACGCCTCCCACGGGACCAATGTAACTCGTAGGAACTGACCCCATAGCCGCGGGACTCCCGGTTAGAGAATACGAGGGTAATTTACATATTTCTAAACTTAGGCTTAAAAATATAGCGTTAGAGGGTGAAAACTCGAAACATCCCCTGAACAGCCATGTGGGTGGCACCAACACCTCCCACGGGGCCAATGTATCTCGTAGGAAGTGACCCCTCAGCCGCTGGACACCTGGTTTGAGAATACGACGGTAATTTGCATATTTCTAGACTTAGGATTAAAAACATGGCGTTAGAGGGTGAAAACTAGAAACATCACCCGAACGTCCCTGTGGGTGGCACCAACACCTCCCACGGGACCAATGTAATTCGTAGGAACTGACCCTACAGCCGCGGGACTCCCGATTTGAGAATACGATGGTAATTTACATATCTCTAGACTTACGCTTAAAAACATGGTGTTACAGGGTGAGAACTCGAAAAAACCCCGAAAGTTTCCGTGTGTGGCACCAACATCTCCCACGGGACCAATGTAACTCGTAGGAACTCACCCCGCAGTCACGGAACTCCCGATTTGAGAATACGACGGTAATTTGCGTATTTCTATACTAAGGCTTAAAAACATGACGTTAGAGGGTGAGAACTCAAAACAGCCCCCAAATGTTCCCATGGGTTGCACGAACACCTCCCACGGGGCCAATGTGACTCGTAGGAACTGACCCCGCAATCGAGGGACTCCCGGTTTGAGAATATGACGGTTATTTGCATATTTCTAGACTAAGGCTTAAAAACATGACGTTAGAGGGTGAGAACTCGAAACAGCCCCCGAACGTCCCCGTGTGTGGCACCAACATCTCCCACGGGACCAATGTAACTCGTAGGAAGTCACCCCGCAGTCGCGGAACTCCCGATTTGATAATACGACGGTAATTTGCATATTTCTAGACTAAGGCTTAAAAACAAGACGTTAGAGGGTGAGAACTCCAAACACTCCCCGAACGTCCCCGTGGGTTTCACGAACACCTTCCACGGCACCAATGTAACTCGTTGGAACTGACCCCGCAGTCGCAGGACTCCCGATTTGAGAATATGAGGGTAATTTGCATATTTTTAGACTAATGTTTAAAAACGTGGTGTTAGAGGGTGAGAACTAGAAACAGCCCCCGAACGTCCACGTGGGTGGCACCAACACCTACCACGGGGCCAATTTAACTCGTAGGAACTGACCCCACAACCGCGGGACTCCCGGTTTGAGAATACGATGGTAATTTGCTTATTTCAAGACTAAGCCATAAAAACGTGGCGTTAAAGTTGAGAACTAGAAACAGCCCCCGAACGTCCACGTGGGTGGAACCAACACCTCCTACGGGACCAATGTAACTCGTAGGAACTGACCCCGCAGTCGCTGGACTCCCAGTTTGATAATATGACGGTAATTTGCATATTTCTAGACTTAGGCTTAAAAACATGGCGTTGGTGGGTGAAAATTCAAAATAGCCCCGAACGTCCCCGTGGGTGGCACCAACACCTCCCACGGGACCATGTAACTCGTAGGAACTGACCCCGCGGCCGCTGGACTCCCGATTTGAGAATACGATGGTAATTTGCATATTTCAAGACTAAGCCATAAAAACGTGGTGTTAAAGTTGAGAACTAGAAACAGCGCCCGAACGTCCTCGTGGGTGGCACCAACACCTCCTACGGGACCAATGTAACTTGTAGGAACTGACCCCACAGTCGCTGGACTCCCATTTTGAGAATACGACGGTAATTTGCATATTTCTAGACTTAGGCTTAAAAATATGGTGTTAGAGGGAGAAAACTCGAAACAACCCTCGAACGGCAGCGCGGGTGGCACCAACACCTCTCACGGGGCCAATGTAAGTCGTATGAACTAACCCCGCGGCCGCTGGACTCCCAGTTTGAGAATATGAACGTAATTTGCATATTTCTAGACTTAGGCTTAAAAACATGGTGCTGGAGGGTGAAAACTCAAAACAGCCACCGAACGTCCCCGTGGGTTGCACCAACACCTCCAACGGGACCAATGTAACTCGTAGGAATTGACCCCATAGCCGCGGGACTCCCGGTTCAAGAATATGACGGTAATTTGCATATTTCTAGACTCAGGCAAAAAAACATGGCGTTAGAGGGTTAGAAATCGTAAAAACCCCTAAACGTCCCTGTGGGTGGCACCAACACCTCCCACAAGGCCAATGTAACTCGTAGAACTGACCCCACAGCCGTGGGACTCTTGGTTTGAGAATATGATGGGAATTTGCATATTTCTAGACAAAGGCTTAAAAATGTGGCGTTAGAGGGTGAGAACTAAAAATTGCCCCCGAACGTCCCCGTGGGTGGCACCAACACCTCCCACGGGATCAATGTAACTCGTAGGAACTGACCCCATAGCCGCGGGACTCCCGGTTTGAGAATATGAGGATAATTTGCATAGTTCTAAACTTAGGCTTAAAAATATGCCGTTAGAGGGTGAAAACTCGAAACAGCCCCCGAACGGCCACGTGGGTGGCACCAACACATCCCACGGGGCCAATGTAACTAGTAGGAACTGACCCCACAGCCGCTAGACTCCCGATTTGAGAATACGACGGTAATTTTCATATTTCTAAACTTAGGCTTAAACACATGGGGTTAGAGGGTGAAAACTCGAAACAGCCCCCGAATGTTCCCGTGGGTGGCACCAACACCTCCCACGGGACCAATGTCACTCGTAGGAACTGACCCTACAGCCGTGGGACTCCCGATTTGAGAATACGACGAGAATTTACATATTTCTAGACTTACGATTAAAAACATGGTGTTATAGGGTGAGAACTCGAAACAGCCCCCGAAAGTCCCTGTGGGTGGCACCAACATCTCCCACAGGACCAATGTAACTCACAGAAACTGACCCCGCAGCCGCGGAACTCCCGGTTTGAGAATACGATGGTAATTTGAATATACCTAGTCTTAGGATTAAAAATATGGAGTTAGATTGTGAAAGCTCGAAACAGCCCCAGAACGTCCCTGTGGGTGGCACCAACACCTCCCACGGGACCAATGTCACTCGTAGGAACTGACCCCGCAGCCGCGGGACTCCCAATTTGAGAATATGATGAGAATTTACATATTTCTAGACTTACAATTAAAAACATGGTGTTATAGGGTGAGAACTCGAAACAGCCCCCGAAAGTACCTGTGGGTGGCACCAACATCTCCCACGGGAGCAATGTAACTCGCCGGAACTGACCCCGCAGCCGCGGAACTCCCGGTTTGAGAATACGATGGTAATTTGAATATTTCTTGACTTAGGATTAAAAATATGGCGTTAGAGGGTGAAAAATCGAAACAGCCCCCGAACGTCCCCGTGGATGGCACCAACACCTCCCATGGGACCAATGTCACTCATAGGAACTGACCCCGCAGCCGCGGGACTCCCGGTTAGAGAATACGATGGTAATTTACATATGTCTAGACTTACGATTAAAAACATGGTGTTATAGGGTGAGAACTCAAAACAGCCCCCGAAAGTCCCTGTGGGTGGCACCAACATCTCCCACGGGACCAATGTAACTCGCAGGAACTGACCCCGCAACCACGGAACTCCCGGTTTGAGAATACGACGGTAATTTACATATTTCAAGACTTAGTATTAAAAATATGGCGTTAGAGGGTGAAAACTCGAAACAGGCCACGTGGGTGGCACCAACACCTCCCACGGGGCCAATGTAACTCGTAGGAACAGACCCCACCGCCGCGGGAATCCCCGTTTGAGAATACGACGGTAATTTGCATATTTTTAGACTTTGGCTTAAAATAGCTGAAGAATGAACCATACACAAAAAGAGTACAACAGTCCTAAAATATAGGGCTCTATATCAAAGAAAGCTTGGCGGAAACATAATAGCCGTACAGATCCTAAAGGACACTAGAACCTGATGCTCTGATACCACCTGTGACACCCCGACTAATTAAATACCGGGTAGCTACTCCTTTATTAACTAAATCAAAATGCCAAGTTGGCTCAGTTAATAGCATCACTGTCGAAAACATTTTAAAAATTACTAACCACCTAGTATTTAAAAAGTATGTGCCAAATTTTAAGTTAAGTCTGATTAACATGCAAAAAGAATAATGAAGAATAATAACACTATTCACCATAACGAAGTAAATAAAATGACCATCACATAATGTAAATAAAGTCTGGAGGAAAACTCCTCACTACAATACCACAACTGAAATAACTAAACTGAATACCGAATCAATACATGCCAAAGTCTGAAAAATTGTAATGGAATGATGTCTCTAATAGAAATTGGCAACATGCCCTACAACTGATAGATGCTCAATCTGGAATCCAAATGATAGAAGCGTCTAAAAGCAAATCCCTGTAGCTTCCCCAAACAGCTACAGCTCGTGACCTGAATGAGTATCCTATGCATGGTGTCCTTGAGGCTGGGCACCTAAAATGGTTTGACAAAAAATAGATTTGAAAGCAAATGGGTCAGAGCCCGAATGTGGAGATATTTTAAAAACCTAAAAGTGCTTTAAAAACATTTAAAACATTAAATGCAAAGTACATGTTAGGACGTGCACTCACATGAAATTCTCACCTCTCGTCTAACTGTGCACTCCTAACGTAAGTACCCATCTAAAACGACACTAACCACTAGCTAAGTAACATCATATCTAGCTAGACTGTCATAGGTTCTACCCTTATTACTCGGTTCCCATTAACATTATAACGCTCGCAATTAAATAGGGGTTTAACGTAAACTCAGATGCTCAATATGCAATATCTTTCACTATCAGCTAACCCGTTATGTTTTTCTCAAAACAATACCGTAATTATATTCCCAACATTAACATGCAGGTTCCCATTAATTAAGTGTATATTATTCACATCATAAATATACAATATAAGAACCCCGAGAACTAAGCTGCGGTACACACATACTCTGCTATCCATCCCGGTACATCATGTACATAAGGATCACATATTCCGAATCTCTCAGGAATAGTTCACAGATAACAACATCACAAATAATGGAGGCGAACACAGTCACATCACATGGGTCACGCACATACCTACGCTCCCACGATCAGTGGACTTATTAACATCCCAATAAGTCTTTCTCTGACCTATGTTCATCGAGGTAACCAGTCTAAATCCGGGCAACACAAGGATTAGAGGGTCCTAAGAGAACGCAAACCTCCCGTGATAGCAAGTATGGTAGGTATGTCATACACACAAATCATATACCAATACTAAGTAAACACGCATCTTAGTAATCAGCGTAATTTAATTGTAGTACATATCCCATTCTCGTACCAACTTAATATATATACAACTTATATAATCCCGGTCCATATTTATACGCACCATAATTTTCTCACGTCGTAGTAGGCACTCACGCCTCGACTCAAATGTCTATTTGGTTTGATCCACACTTGTATAATTTACTCCTCAATATATCTTAAATGTCCCAAGTATACTATTAAAGCATCAAAGGAATGCTATCTCTATCCTCGAACAAGTTTACGGGACTCCCAAAATCAAAACTGGCCAAAAAGCCCTAAACTGCCAGCTCGTTAGAAGTCTCGTTCGAACTAGGCTGTTCGAACGAGATTTCGTTCGAACGAACTGGGATATCTAACGAGATCTCGTTCGAACGAGATTATCGAACGAACATCCCTCTTGTTAGAACCCCAAACTGTCAACTCGTCAGAAGCTCGTTCGAACGACCTGGGTAGGTCTTCTAACGAGTGACCAGATTGAAGCCCAGAAATTCTATATTCATTTTTCACCAATTTCTACACTTCTAATCTCAACCAAAATTCGTCCCAACAATGTTTTATGGTCTCTAATCATCCTAAAACATACTAAGGTCATATACTAACATGTTTTTAAGGAATTAACACATCCTAAACATCATCAAATCACAAGTCTCTACACTTTTCCCCAATTTTTCAAGAATATGAACCCCAAAATTTTTAGATCCTTAATTTATCTAATTAAATTCGTTCTTGTGTCTTACAAGATATATCAACTTCAGATTAGTCCTCTAAATATGATTCTACATGCCATCCTTTCATCAAAATTTAGTATTCTACTTCCAAACTCATGGTTTTTTTTTTTCATTATCTTCCAAGAACAACATAAATTTGAATTATCTAACATGGAAGGAACATTCTCTGAAATTAAATGGAATTAAGTAACTTGCCTCGAGTGTCTCTGAATTTGGTGTTGATTTGGTAAAGCTTTTCTGCAGAATTCCCTTCTATCTCTCTCTCTCCAAGCTTATCTCCAATGGTGGCTAGGGTTTTCTTTGGGAAGTTTTGGGAAACCTAATTTGATAACTCCCGCAGCTTATTGGGTCATTAATGGTTGGTTAGTGGGTTTAGTGGGTCTATTCCCAATCAGATAAAGACTCCTAATTTTCGTCATTATTAATTCCCAAAAATACAATATTACCAAACCACCCTTATAAGGTGCCGGTATGGCCTAAAAATACCCCGGGACCCAAACTAAACCCCCCGCTAGTGTTTTCTAACTATCTCGACCCTTCCGGACGCGTTGGCTCACTCAAAACGACCATACGGTTAATATAATTTAAATTCACTTTTACAATTAAAATAATTATATCCTGACGCGACTGTCACACGCGTCCCAATAAAATGACCAAATTGTCGTATATCAATCTCACGACAAATTTCATAATTTAATATTCATATAACATCATATATACTCAATATGGTCAAATACCAACTCACATCTCGCTAGTATTTTACCCGGATTAATTTCCAATTAATTCTCATTTAATTAATTAATCCCAAAGTAAATATCGCCAAAAATACGGGGTATTACATACTTCCCCACTAATAACTGAATTTCATCCCGAAATTCGAAACTAGAAAGTACCTGCTAAAAACAACTCTGGATAACGTTCGCGCATCTACTCCTCGCGCTCCCATGTTGACTCCTCGACATTGTCATGTCGCCACTGAACACGCACTAATAGGACTATCTTTGATGGGAGTTTCCTCTGACTTCGGTCCAAAATAGCAATCGGCCCCTCCTCGTAGGAGCTCTCCGGCTGTAGATCGATGTCCTCCACAACAATGTGAGAATGAGACAAATTATCTCTAAGGTATTTCCTTAGCGAAGAAATATGGAACACATCGTGAATCCGATACAAATGCTCCGGTTATCGAAGTCTATACGCAACCGGTCCGATCCGCTCAATAATAGGAAACGGCCCCACATACCTTGGTGCCAACTTCCCCTTCTTCCCGAAATGCATAATCCCCTTCATAGGAGATACTCTGAGCAAAACCTGGTCCCCCACTTGGAACTCCCTGAAAAATCTCTTCGCATCAGCATAACTCTTCTGCCTGTCTTGAGCTACCCGAATGCGACTCCGAATCAACTCAATCCTTGCCGAAGTATCCTGAATCACTTCCGGCCCAAGTAGTTTGTTGTACCCCACCTCTAACCAGCATGCTGGGGAACGACAAGGCCTACCGTACAATTCCTCAAACGGAGCCATGCCAATAGTGAACTGATAGGATTTGTTGCAAGAAAACTCTACCAGTGGAAGGTACTACTCCCATCCACCCCCAAAGTCAATAATGCACATGCGTAGAATGTCCTCCAACATCTGATTTGTGCGCTCGGTCTGTCCATCGGTCTGCGGATGATAATCCGTACTCAACCGCAATTCCGTGCCCATGGCCTCCTGGAAACTCTCCCAAAACCGCGAAACAAATATCTTGTCTCTGTCAGAAACGATATTTAGGGGCACACCGTGAAGTCTCACAATCTCTGAAATGAAGAGCTGGGCATACTGTCCCGTAGTGTAGTCAGTCCTTACGGGTAAAAAGTGAGCGACTTTGGACAATCTGTTCACAATTACCCAAACGGAGTCGTGACCCCTCTGCGACGTAGGCAACCCCGTGATAAAGTCCATGGATATACTCTCACACATCCACACCGGGACCTCCAACGGCTGTAGTAGTCCTGCCGGTCTCTGATGATCCACTTTTACAAGCTGACAAGTGGTGCATTTTGAAACAAACTCAGCGATATCTCACTTCATACCGCTCCACCAATACTGGCGTCTCATGTCTTAGTACATTTTGTCCCCTCCGGGATGTACCGCGAACCGTGAGTCGTGCGACTCTGCGATCACATCGTGTCGTAATTCCTCCCTTTTCGGAACCATCAATCTCCCATTGAAGTGTAATCCCCCGTCTGAGCTAACGTTATAGGACTCGGCTCCCTCTGCTAGTAATCGAACTATCTACTCCTGACAGAACGAGTCATTAGCCTGTGCCCGTACTACCTTCATGACATTCTGCGGTGTAACAGTCATCACAGACATGAAAGATCTGGTCACTGCATCCTGGTGTCCCAACTCCTTCCACTTGGCCTTCCACACCTCTGCCACTTCATCTGCTGGCCTACGGCTCAACGCGTCTGCCACCACGTTAGCCTTACCCGGGTGATACTGGATATCGAACTGGTAGTCTTTCACAAACTCAAGCCACCTACGCTGCCGCATATTCAACTCCTTCTGCGTGAATAGGTACTGTAGGGACTTATGGTCCGTGAATAATTGGAACTTCTCCCCCAAAAGATAGTGCCTCCAAATCCGTAGGGCAAATACCACCGCCGCCAACTCCAAATCATGCATGGGGTAATTCTTCTCATGAGGCTTAAGCTTACGGGAAGCATAAGCTATGGCCTGTCTCTCCTGCTGCAATTCACCTCCAAGTCCTTGTAAAGACGCATCGGTGTAAACCAAATACTCAACTCCCGGTCTCGGCAATGCTAACACAGGTGCTGAGGTCAATTTATCCTTCAACTCATCGAATGCCAACTGACAGGCATCACTCCAGATAAATGGCACATCCTTACGAGTCAGATGTGTCAAAGGTCCCGCTATCTTCGAAAATCCCCGAATGAACCTCCTGTAGTATCCTGCTAGGCCCAAGAAACTACGAATCTCAGTCGGTGTCGTGGGTTGTCCCCACTCCCTCACCGCGGATACTTTCCCCGGATCAACAGATATCCCCCGGTCGGAAATAATGTGTCCCAAAAATTGGACTTCCTTCAGCCAAAACCCGCATTTCTCATATTTTGCGTACAACTCGTTCTGACGAAGTGTCTGCAAAACTTGCCTCAAATGCTCAGCGTGCTCCTCCTCTGTCTGGGAGTAAACCAGAATATCATCGATGAAGACAATGACAAACTGATCTAGGAAATCCTTGAACACTCTGTTCATCAAGTCCATAAACACAGCTGGAGCGTTGGTCAAACCAAAAGGCATAACCCGAAACTCGTAAGAACCATATCTCGATAAGAACGCAGTCTTCGATACATCCTCCTCCCTGATACGCAACTGATGGTATCCCGATCTCAAATCAATCTTTGAGAAGAAAGAAGCTCCTCTCAACTGGTCGAATAAGTCATCGATTCGAGGAAACGGATACTTATTCTGTATCGTGACCTTATTCAACTCCCGGTAGTCCACACACAATCTCAGTGAACCATCCTCCGTATAAACCCCTGACCCAATAATTGTTCAATCTAATCCCGTAACTCCCTCATCTCAGCTGGAGCCATACGGTACGGTGCACTTGCTATAGGTCTCGTACCTGGTAGTAAATCTATAACAAAGTCTATCTCTCGACTGGGGGGTAGGCCTGGTATCTCCTGAAACACATCCGAATACTCCCTGACTACTGGGATAGAATCTAAAGGAATCACAACCTCCTTAGAGGTATCCTCCTCTATGTAATACAGATGAGTGGTCGATCCTCCCTCTGGGCGAGGCATCGCCACAACAAACATCTCTTGCCCCGAAATGGCAAAAACAATGCTCCCGCTGAAGCAATCAATCATGGCCCTAAAAGCTATGAGCCAATCCATACCGATAATCACATCGTGAACATGCATATCTAATACCAACATGTCTGCAGGTAATACCAAACCACCAATCTCTACCCCCACTCCCCGACATAAAAAGAAAATAAGTGACCCACTCCCCAATGGTGAGTCAACACACGTCACTGTGCTCTCTGCCGTAGCTAACAACCTTAAGGCTTTCGCGAAATGTGTAGCTATAAAATAATGTGTAGCCCCCGTATCAAATAATACCCGACCCATAGTGCCATGGATAGGAAACGTACCCTCAATCGCGGGCGGTGCCTGTGGAACTGCAGCCTGGTGGATGTTATAGACACGTCCATACTGTAGCTGCCCCTGCTGAGCTGGGACTACTGGAATGGGTGGCAATGCTTCCATCTGTGGTTGTGCGGGGAGAGCGGCGGGAAACATAGGCCTCTGATGCTCCTGGCGAGCATCCTGCTGCTGCTGCTGTGGGGTCCTGCCCCTATCAGGACAATCCTGTCATTTATGGCCAGTCTTGCCGCAAACAAAGCACTTCCCTAGGAAGTTCCCTCCTCTCTGCCCCGGCGGTCCCCGGCCCTGGTGGCCGTTACCGTTCCTCCCTTGGCCCTGCTGAAACTGCTGCCCATTCTGCCCCTGTTGGCCCTGATGGCCGTTTGGACCCTGATGGCCCTGACGGAAACCTCCCTGTCCGTGCCTATAGTTCCCTGATCTGAACCTCTTCTGATCCCCCTGCTGAGGACCCTGCTCACCCTGTCTCTGCCCCTGAACAGATTGTGCCCCACTAGCACCATGTCCTCCAGTCCTGCCCTGATGGCTAGACTCTCCAAATCTCTTGCCCTCAGTCATATGAAAGCGGTGATCCTGACAATGTAACAAAGCAGCGTTAACCACATCAGAATAAGTGGCCAACGAAAGGTTCCCTAACAGATGCTGAAGGATCCTCCATGTCAACCCGTCGGTGAATTTCTCAATCTTCTTCTTTTCTGTCGGTATCTCATCCGGAACGATATTCAATAAATTCGTGAACTCGGCCTCATACTCGGCCACAGTCTTACCCTCTTGCTTCGGATTCATCATTTTCCTCCTCATTTCCATATGAACAGCTGACGAAAAGTACTTGCGGTCGAACTGCACCCAAAAGTCCTGAATAGTGAGAGTATCCCTCTCCTCCACGGTGGTAATAGACTCCCACCACTGCAGTGCAGATCCAACTAGATTGAAAGTAGCTAGCACCTGCTTCTGAACATCCGTGCACTCATATATCCTCAAGTGCCTCTGCATATCCTTCCTCCACTGGCTCGAGACTACCACATCTGAGCTACCTGCAAACTCTGGCGGATGCGCTTTTTGAAAAGCGTCATGTACACGTTCCCAAGCAGACGGGAATGCATTTGCCTATACTGGCACGGCAACCGGCGCCTGAGGTGGTGCCTGCTAAACTACGGCAATTGCGGCATTTACCGCTTGGGCTACTATAGCTGCAACCTCAGCGGCGTTCATCATGCCCTGAACTGGAACGGGTTGGGGTTCAGGCGTTGCATCCCTGGGAACTCGTCGTGCACGTCGTGGAGGCATCTGAAATAAGAATGAAGTTTATAAGTTCGCAGTTATAAACTTAAAATAGATGAAGAACGAAGCATACACAAAAAGAGTACAACAGTCCTAAAATATAGGGCTCTATATCAAAGAAATCTTGGCGGAAACATAATAGCCGTACAGATCCTAAAGGACACTTGAACCTGATGCTCTGATACCACCTGTGACACCCCGACTAATTAAATACCGGGAAGATACTCCTTTATTAACTAAATCAAAATGCCAAGTTGGCTCAGTTAATAGCATCACTGTCAAAAACATTTTAAAAATTACTAACCACCTAGTATTTAAAAAGTATGTGCCAAATTTTAAGTTAAGTCTGATTAACATGCAAAAAGAATAATGAAGAATAATAACACCATTCACCATAACGAAGTAAATAGAATGACCATCACATAATGTAAATAAAGTCTGGAGGAAAACTCCTCACTACAATACCACAACTGAAATAACTAAACTGAATACCGAATCAATACATGCCAAAGTCTGAAAAATTGTAATGGAAAGATGTCTCTAATAGAAATGGGCAACATGCCCTACAACTGATAGATGCTGAATCTAGAATCCAAATGATAGAAGCGTCTAAAAGAAAATCCCTGTAGCTTCCCCAAACAGCTACAGCTCGTCACCTGAATGAGTATCCTATGCATGGTGTCCTTGAGGCTGGGCACCTAAAATGGTTTTACAAAAAATATATTTGAAAGAAAATGGGTCAGAGCCCGAATGTGGAGATATTTTAAAAACCTGCAAGTGCTTTAAAAAAATTTAAAACATTAAATGCAAAGTACATGTTTGGACGTGCACTCACATGAAATTTTCACCTCTCGTCTAACTGTGCACTCCTAACGTAAGTACCCATCTAAAACGACACTAACCACTAGATAAGTAACATCATATCTAGCTAGACTGTCATAGGTTCTACCCTTATTACTCGGTTCCCATTAACATTATAACGCTCGCAATTAAATAGGGGTTTAACGTAAACTCAGATGCTCAATATGCAATATCTTTCACTATCAGCTAACCCGTTATGTTTTTCTCAAAACAATACCGTAATTATATTCCCAACATTAACATGAAGGTTCCCATTAATTAAGTGTATATTATTCACATCATAAATATACAATACAAGCACCCTGAGAACTAAGCTGCGGTGCACACATACTCTGCTATCCATCCCGGTACATCACGTACATAAGGATCACATATTCCGAATCTCTCAGGAATAGTTCACAGATAACAACATCACAAATAATGGAGGCGAACACAGTCACATCACATGGGTCACGCACATACCTACGCTCCCACGATCAGCGGACTTATTAACATCCCAATTAGTCTTTATCTGACCTATGTTCATCGAGGTAACCAGTCTAAATCCGGGCAACACAAGGATTAGAGGGCCCTAAGAGAACGCAAACCTCCCGTGATAGTAAGTATGGTAGGTATGTCATACACACAAATCATATACCAATACTAAGTAAACACGCATCTTAGTAATCACCATAATTTTATTGTAGTACATATCCCATTCTCGTACCAACTTAATATATATACAACTTATATAATCCCGGTCCATATTTATACGCACCATAATTTTCTCACGTCGTAGTAGGCACTCACGCCTCGACTCAAATGTGTATTTGGTTTTATCCACACTTGTATAATTTACTCCTCAATATATCTCCAATGTCCCAAGTATACTATTACACCATCAAAGCAATGCTATCTCTATCCTCGAACAAGTTTACGGGACTCTCAAAATCAAAATAGGCCCAAAAGCCCTAAACTGCCAGCTCGTTAGAAGTCTCGTTCGAACGAGGCTGTTCGAGATTTCGTTCGAACGAACTGGGCTATCTAACGAGATCTCGTTCGAACGAGATTATCGAACGAACATCCCTCTCGTTAGAAGCCCAAACTATCAACTCGTTAGAATCTCATTCGAACGAGCTGGTTCGAATGACCTGGGTAGGTCTTCTAACGAGTGACCAGATTCAAGCCCAGAAATTCTATATTCGTTTTTCACCAATTTCTACACTTCTAATCTCAACCAAAATTCGTCCCAACAATGTTTTATGGTCTCTAATCATCCTAAAACATACTAAGGTCATATACTAACATCTTTTTAAGGAATTAACACATCCTAAACATCATCAAATCACAAGTCTCTACACTTTTCCCCAATTTTTCAAGAATATGAACCCTAAAATTTTTAGATCCTTAATTTATCCAATTAAATCCGTTCTTGTGTCTTACAAGATATATCAACATCAGATTAGTCCTCTAAATATGATTCTACATGCCATCTTTTCATCAAAATTTAGTATTCTACTTCCAAACTCATGGTTTTTTTTTCATTATCTTCCAAGAACAAACATAAATTTGAATTATCTAACATGGAAGGAACATTCTCTGAAATTAAATGGAATTAAGTCACTTTCCTTGAGTGTCTCTGAATTTGGTGTTGATTTGGTAAAGCTTTTCTACATAATTCCCTTCTATCTCTCTCTCTCCAAGCTTATCTCCAATGGTGGATAGGGTTTTCTTTGGGAAGTTTTGGGAAACCTAATTTGATAACTCCCGTAGCTTATTGGGTCATTAATGGTTGGTTAGTGGGTTTAGTGGGTCTATTCCCAATCAGATAAAGACTCCTAATTTTCATCATTATTAATTCCAAAAAATACAATATTACCAAACTATCCTTATAAGGTGCCGGTATGGCCTAAAAATACCCCGGGACCCAAACTAAACCCCCAGCTAGTGCTTTTTGACTATCTCGACCCTTCCGGACGCGTTGGCTCACTCAAAACGACCATACGATTAATATAATTTAAATTCACTTTTACAATTAAAATAATTATATCCTGACGCGACTGTCACACGCATCCCAATAAAATGACCAAATTGTCGTATATTAATCTCACGACAAATTTCATAATTTAATATTCATATAACATCATATATACTCAATATAGTCAAATACCAACTCACATCTCCCTAGTATTTTACCCGGATTAATTTCAAATTAATTCTCATTTAATTAATTAATCCCAAAATAAATATCGCCAAAAATATGGGGTATTACACAATGTAACTTGTAGGAACTGTCCCCGCAGTCGCAGGACTCCCAGTTTGAGAATACAACGGTAATTTCAATATTTCTAGACTTAGGCTTAAAAATATGGTGTTAGAGGGAGAAAACACGAAACAGCCCCCGAACAGCAACGTGGGTAGCACCAACACCTCTCACAGGGAAAATGTAACTCGTATGAACTGACCTCGTAGCCACTGGACTCCCGGTTTGAGAATATAACGGTGATTTTCATATTTCTAAACTTAGCCTTAAAAATATGGCGTTAGAGAGTGAAAACTCGAAACAGCCCCCGAACGGCCACGTGGGTGGCCCCAACACCTCCCACGGGGACAATGTAACTCGTAGGAACTGATCCCACAGCCGCTGGACTCTCGATTTCAGAATACGATGGTAATTTGCATATTTCTAGACTTAGGCTTAAAAACATGGCGTTGGAGGGTGAAAACTCGAAACAGCACCCGAACGTCCCCGTGGGTTGCACCAACACCTCCCACGAGACCAATGTAACTCGAAATTGACCCACAACCGCGGGACTCTCGGTTCGAGAATATGACGGTAATTTGCATATTTCTAGACTCAAGCTAAAAAACATGGCGTTAGAGGGTAAGAACTCGTAAAAAACCCCGAACGTCCCCGTGGGTGGCACCAACACCTCCCACAGGCCGAATGTAACTCGTAGGAACTGACCCAAAGCCGTGGGACTCCCGGTTTGAGAATATGATGGTAATTTTCGTATATCTAGACTAAGGCATAAAAATGTGGCGTTAGAGGGTGAGAACTAAAAATAGCCCCCGAACGTCCCCGTGGGTGGCACCAACACCTCCCACGGGACCAATGTAACTCATAGGAACTGACTCCCCATCCGCGGGACTCCCAGTTTGAGAATACGATAATAATTTTCATATTTCTAGACTCGGGCTTAAAAAAATGGCGTTAGAGGGAGATAACTCGAAATAACCCCCGAACATCCTCGCTGGTGGCACCAACACCTCCCAAGGGGCCAATGTAACTCGTAGGAACTGACCCCGCAGCCGCGGGACTCCTGGTTTGAGAATACAATGGTAATTTTCATATCTCACCCTCTAAGGCGTAAAACGTGGTGTTAGAGAGTGAGAACTAGAAACAGCCCCCGAACGTCCCTGTGGGTGGAATACACACCGACCATGGGGCCAATGTAACTCGTAGGAACTGACCCAAAACCGCGGGACTCTCGATATGAGAATACGATGGTAATTTTCTTATTTCTATACTTATGCTTAAAAATATTGGCGTTATAGGGTGAAAACTAGAAATTGACCCCGAATGGCCACTGGGTAGCACCAACACCTCCCACGGGGCCAATGCAACTCATAGGAACTGACCCTGTAGCCGTTGGACTTCCGATTTGAGAAAACGACTGTAATTTGCATATTTTTAGACTAAGGCTTAAAAACGTGGCGTTAGAGGGTGATAACTAAAAATAGCCCCGAACGTCCTCGTGGGTGGCACCAATACCACCCACGGGACCAATGTAACCCGTAGGAACTGACCCCACACCCGCGGGACTCACGGTTTGAGAATACGATGAAAATTTGCATATTTCTAGACTTAGGCTTAAAAATATGGGGTTAGAGGGTGAAAACTTGAAACGATCCCCGAACGGCCATGGGGTTGCACCAACACCTCCCACGGAGCCAATGTAACTCGTAGGAAGTGACCCCGCAGCCGCTGGACTCCCAGTTTGTTAATACGACGGTAATTTGTATATTTCTAGACTTAGGCTTAAAAACATGGCATTATAGGGTGAAAACTCGAAACACCCCCAACATCCCCGTGGGTGGAACCAACACCTCCCACGGGACCAATGTAACTAGTAGGAACTGACCCCCAGCCGCGGGACTCTCGGTTTGAGAATACGACGATAATTTGCATATTTCTAGACTCACGCTTAAAAACATGGCGTTAGAGGGTGAGAACTAGTAAAAAACCCCGAACATCCCTGTGGGTGGCACCAACACCTCCCACGGGGCCAATGTAACTCTTAAGAACTGACCCCGCGGTCACGGGACTCCCGGTTTGAGAATACGACGGTAATTTGCATATTTCTAGACTTAGGCTTAAAAATATAGCGTTAGAGGGTGAAAACTCAAAACAGCCCCCGAACGGCCATGTGATGGGAACCAACACCTCGCACGGTACCAACGTAACTCGTAGGAACTGACCCCGCAACCGCTGGACTCCCGGTTTGAGAATACGATGGTAATTTGCAAATTTCTAGACTAAGGCTTAAAAACGTGGCGTTAGGGGGTGAGAACTAAAAATCGCCCCCAAACGTCCCCATGGGTGGCACCAATACATCCCAAGGGACGAATGTAACTCGTAGGAAGTGACCCCATAGCCGCGGGACTCCCGGTTTGAGAATACGACGATAATTTGCATATTTCTAGACTTAGGCTTAAAAATATGGTGTTAGAGGGTGAAAAATCGAAACAACCCCCGAACGGCCACGTGGGTGTCACCAACACCTCCCACGGGGCCAATGTAACTCGTGGGAACTGACCCCGCAGTCATTGGACTCCCGGTTTCAGAATACGACGGTAATTTGCATATTTCTATACTTAGGCTTAAAAACATGGCATTAGAGGGTGAAAACTCGAAACTGCCCCCGAACGTCCCCGTGGGCGGCACCAACACCTCTCACGGGACCTATGTAACTCATAGAACTGACCCCGCAGCCGTGGACTCCCGATTTGAGAATACGACGGTAATTTGCATATTTCTAGACTTAGGCTTAAATACATGGCGTTTGAGGTTAGAACTCGAAACAACCCCTGAACGGCCACGTGGGTAGAAATAACACCTCCCACGGGGCCAATGTAACTCGTAGGAACAGACCCCGCAGGTGCGGGACTCCCGATTTGAGAATATGATGGTAATTTGTATATTTCTAGACTAAGGCTTAAAAACGTGGCGTTGGAGGGTGAGAACTAGAAACAACCCCCGAACGTCCCTGTGGGTGGCACCAACACCTCTCACGGGACCAATGTAACTCGTAGGAACTGACCCCGCAGCCGCGGGACTCCAGGTTTGAGAATACGACGGTAATTTGAATATTTCTAGACTAAGGCTTAAAAACGTGGCATTAGAGGGTGAGAACTAAAAACAGTCCCCGAATGTCCCCGTGGGTGGCACTTACACCTCCCACGGGACCAATGTAACTGGTAGGAATTGACCCCGCAGCCGCGGGTCTCCCGGTTCGAGAATAAGACGATAATTTTCATATTTCTAGGCTCAGACTTAAAAACATGGCCTTAGAGGGTGAGAACTCACAAAAAACCCCCGAACGTCCCCGTGGGTGGCACCAACACCTCCCACGGGGTCAATGTAACTCGCAGGAACTAACTCCCGATTTGAGAATACGACGGTAATTTGCATATTTCAAGACTAAGGCTTAAAAACGTGGCGTTAGAGGGTGAGAACTAAAAATCGCCCCCGAACGTCCCCGTGGGTGGCACCAACACCTCCCACAGGACCAATGTAACTCGTAGGAACTGACCCCGCAGCCGCGGGACTCCCGGTTTGAGAATTCGACGATAATTTGCATATTTCTAGGCTAAGGCATAAAAACGTGATGTTTCACGATGAGAACTCGAAACATCCCCCGTACGTCCCCGTGGGTTGCACGAACACCTCCCACGGGGCCAATGTAACTCGTAGGAACTCACCCCGCAGCCACGGGAATCCCAGTTTGAGAATACGATTGTAATTTGCATATTTCTAGACTAGGGCTTAAAAATGTGGTGTTATTGGGTGAGAACTAGAAACAGCCCCCGAAAGTCCCCGTGGGCGGCATCAACACCTCTCACGGGACCAATGTAACACATAGGAACTGACCCCGCAGCCGTGGACTCCTGGTTTGAGAATACGACGATAATTTGTATATTTCTAGACTTAGGCTTAAATACATGGCGTTAGAGGTTAGAACTCGAAACAACCCCTGAACGGCCACGTGGGTGGCCATAACACCTCCCACGGGGTCAATGTAACTCGTAGGAACAGACCCCGCAGGTGCGGGACTCCCGATTTGAGAATACGATGGTAATTTGCATATTTTTAGACTTAGGCTTAAAAACATGGGATTAGAGGGTGAAAACTTGAAACAGTCCCCGAACGTCCCCGTGGGTGGCACCAACACCTCCCACGGGACCAATGTAACTCGTAGGAACTGACCCCGCAGTCGCAGGACTCCTGGTTTGAGAATACGACGGTAATTTGCATATTTCAAGACTAAGGCATAAAAATGTGGCGTTATAGTCGAGAACTAGAAACAGCCCCCGAACATCTCCGTGGGTGTCACCAACACCTCCCACGGGACCAATGTAACTCATAGGAACTGACCCCGCAGTCGTGGGACTCCCGGTTTGAGAATACAACGATAATTTTCATATTTTTATACTTAGGCTTAAAAATATGGCATTAGAGGGAGAAAACTCGAAACAGCCCTCGAACGGCCACGTGGGTAGCACCAACACCTCTCACGGGGCTAATATAACTCGTATGAACTGATCTCGCAGCCGCTGGACTCCCGGTTTGAGAATATGAAGGTAATTTTCATATTTCTAGACTTAGGCTTAAAAACTTGGCGTGTGAGGGTGAAAACTCGAAGCAGCCCCCGAACGTCCCCGTGGGTGGCACCAACACCACCCACGGGACCAATGTAACTCGTAGGAATTGACCCCGCAGCCGCTTGATTCCCGGTTTGAGAATACGACGGTAATTTGCATATTTCTAGACTTAGGCTTAAAAATGTGGCGTTCGAAGGTGAGAACTAAAAATAGGCCCCGAACGTCCTCGTGGGTGGCACCAACACCTCCCACGGGGCCAATGTAACTCGTAGGAACTGACCCCGCAACTGTGGGACTCCCGATTTGAGAATACGATGGTAATATGCATATTTCTAGATAAAGGCTTAAAAATGTGGCGTTCGAGGATAAGAACTAAAAATAGCACCCGAACGTCCCCGTGGGTGGCACCAACACCTCATACGGGACCAATGTAACTCATAGGAACTGACCCCACAGTGGCTGCACTCCCGATTTGAGAATACGACGGTAATTTACATATTTCTAGACTAAGGCTTAAAAACATGGTGTTATAGGGTGAGAACTCGAAACAGCCCCCGAAAGTCCCCGTGGGTGGCACCAACACCTCTCATGGGACCAATGTAAGTCATAGGAACTGACCCCGCAGCCGTGGACTCTCGGTTTGATAATACGACGGTTAAAGACATGGTATTAGAGGTAATAACTCGAAACAACTCCCGAACGGCCATGTGGGTGGCACCAACACCTCCCACGGGGCACATGTAACTCGTAGGAACTGACCCCGCAGGTGCGGGACTCCCGGTTATGGAATACGACGGTAATTTGCATATTTCAAGACTAAGGCTTAAAAATGTGGCATTGGAGGGTAAGAACTAGAAATAACCCCCGAACGTCCCTGTGAGTGGAACCAACACCTCTCACGGGACCAATGTAACTCGTAGGAATTGACCCCGCAGTCGCAGGACTCCAGATTTGAGAATACGATGGTAATTTCCATATTTCTAGACTAAGGCTTAAAAATGTGGCGTTAGAGGGTGAGAACTAAAAATAGTCCTCGAACATCCCCGTGGGTGGCACCAACACCTCCCACGTGACCAATGTAACTCGTAGGAACTGACCCCATAGCCGTGGGAGTCCCAGTTTGAGAATACGATGGTAATTTGCATATTTCTAGACTTAGGCTTAAAAATATGGCGTTAGAGGGTGAAAACACGAAACAGGCCCCGAACAGCCATGTGGGTGTCACCAACACCTCCCACGGGGCCCATGTAAATTGTAATAACTGACCTCGCAGCCGCTGGACTCCCGATTTGAGAATACGATGGTAGTTTGCATATTTCTAGACTTACGCTTAAAAACATGGCGTTAGAGTGTTAAAACTCGAAACTGTCCCCGAACGGCCACGTGGGTGGCAAAAACACCTCCCACATGGCCAATGTTACTCGTAGGAACTAACCCCGCAGCCGCTTGATTCCCGGTTTGAGAATATGGTGGTAATTTGCATATATCTCGACTTAGGCTTAAAAATATGGTGTTAGAGTGTGAATACTCGAAACAGCCCCCGAACGGCCACGTGGGTGGCGCCAACACCTCTTATGGGGCCAATGTAACTCGTATGAAGTGACCCCGCAGCCGCTGAACTCCCGATTTTAGAATATGACAGTAATTTGCATATATCTATGCTTAGACTTAAAAGCATGGCGTTGGAGGGTGAAAACTAGAAATAGCCGCCGAACATCTCCATGGGTGGACCCACACCTCCCACGGGACAAATGTAACTCGTAGGAACTAGCCCCACAGCCGCAGGACTCCCGATTTGAGAATACGATGGTAATTTGCATATTTGTAGACTCATGCTTCAAAACACGGCGTTAGAGGGTGAGAACTCGTAACAACCCCGAATGTCCCCGTGGGTGGCACCAACACCTGCCACGGGGCCAATGTTACTCGTAGGAACTGACCCTGTAGCCACTAGACTCCCGGTTTGAGAATACGAAGGTAATTTGCATATTTCTAGACCAAGGCTTAAAAACGTGGCATTAGAGGGTGAAACTAAAATTATCCACCGAACGTCCTCGTGTGTGGCACCAACACCTCTCACGGGACCAATGTAACTCGTAGGAACTGACCCCGTAGCCGTGGGACTCCCAGTTTGAGAATACGATGGTAATTTGCATATTTCTAGACTTAGGCTTAAAAATATGGCGTTAGTGGGTGAAAACTCGAAACAGGCCCCGAACAGCCACATGGGTGGCACCAACACCTCCCACGGGGCCCATGTAAATCGTAATAACTGACCTCGCAGCCGCTGGACTCCCGATTTGAGAATACGATGGTAGTTTGCATATTTCTAGACTTACGCTTAAAAACATGGCGTTAGAGTGTTAAAACTCGAAACAGTCCCCGAACGGCCACGTGGGTGGCAAAAACACCTCCCACATGGCCAAAGTTACTCGTAGGAACTAACCCCGCAGCCACTTGATTCCCGGTTTGAGAATACGGTGGTAATTTTCATATTTCTCGACTTAGGCTTAAAAATATGGTGTTAGAGTGTGAAAACTCGAAACAGCCCCCGAACGGCCACGTGGGTGGCACCAACACCTCTTTTGGGGCCAATGTAACTCGTATGAAGTGACCCCGCAACCGCTGAACTCCCGATTTTAGAATATGACAGTAATTTGCATATATCTAGGCTTAGACTTAAAAGCATGGCGTTGGAGGGTGAAAACTCAAAATAGTCGCCGAACGTCCCCGTGGGTGGAACCAACACCTCCCACGGGACAAATGTAACTCGTAGGAACTGGCCCCACAGCCGCGGGACTCCCGATTTGAGAATACGATGGTAATTTGCATATTTGTAGACTCAGGCTTAAAAACACGGCGTTAGAGGGTGAGACCTCGTAACAACCCCCGAATGTCCCCGTGGGTGGCACTAACACCTACCACGGGGCCAATGTTACTCGTAGGAACTGACCCCGTAGCCGCTAGACTCCCGGTTTGAGAATACGAAGGTAATTTGTATATTTCTAGACTAAGGCTTAAAAACGTGGCATTAGAGGGTGAGAACTAAAATTATCCATCGAACGTCCCCGTGGGTAACACCAACACCTCCCACGGGACCAATGTAACTCGTAGGAACAGACCCCGCACTCGCGGGACTCCCGGTTTGAGAATACGACGGTTATTTGAATATTTCTAGACTTAGGCTTAAAAATATGGCGTTAGACAGTGAAAACTCGAAATAGCCCCCGAGCAGCCATGTGGGTGGCACCAACACCTCCCACGGGGCCAATGTAACTCATAGGAACTGACCCCTTAGCCGCGGAACTCCAGGTTTGAGAATACGACGGTAATTTTCTTATTTCTAGACTAAGGCTTAAAAACGTGGCTTTAGACGGTGAGAAGTAAAAGTAGTCCCCGAACGTCCCCTTGGGTGGCACCAACACGTCCCACGGTACCAACGTAACTCGTAGGAACTGACCCCTTAGCCGTGGGACTCCCAATTTGAAATACGACAGTAATTTACATATTTCAGGACTTAGGCTTAAAAATATTGCGTTAGAGGATGAAAACTCGAAACAGGCCCCGAACGGCCACGTGGGTGGCAAAAATACCTCCCATGAGGCCAATGTTACTCGTAGGAGATCAACCCTGCAGCCGCTTGATTCCCGATTTGAGAATATGATGGTAATTTTCATATTTCTAGACTTAGGCTTAAAAACATGGCGTTAGAGGGTGAAAACTCAAAACAGCCCCCGAACGTCCCTGTGGGTCGCACCAACACCTCCCACGTGACCCATGTAACTCGTAGGAACTGACCCCGCAGCCGAGGGACTCCCGGTTTGAGAATACTATGATAATTTATATATTTCTTGATGTAGGCTTAAAAATATGGTGTTATAAGGTTAGAACTCGAAATAGCCACCAATAGTCCCCGTGGGTGGCACCAACATCTCCCACGGGACCAATGTAACTCATAGGAACTGACCCCGCACCCGCAGGACTCCCGGTTTAAGAATACGACGATAATTTGTGTATTTCTAGACTTAGGCTTAAAAATATGGTGTTAGAGTGTGAAAACTCGAAACAGCCACGTGGGTGGCAGCAACACCTCTTACGGGGACAATGTAACTCGTATGAAGTGACCCCGCAGCCGCTGAACTCCCGATTTCAGAATATGACAATAATTTGCATATATCTAGACTTAGGCTTAAAAGCATGGCGTTGGAGGGTGAAAAGTCAAAATATCCCCTGAACGTCCCCGTGGGTGGCACCAACACCTCGCACGGGACAAATGTAACTCGGAGGAACTGACCCCATAGCTGCTGGACTCCCGGTTTGAGAATACGATGGTAATTTGCATATTTCTCGACTAAGGCTTAATAACGTGGCATTAGAGGGTGATAATTAAGAATAGCCACCGAACGTCCCCGTGGGTGGCATCAACACCTGTAATGGGACCAATGTAACTCGTAGGAACTGACCCCGTAGCCGTGGGACTCCCGGTTGGACAATACGACGGTAATTTGCGTATTTCGAGACTTAGGCTTAAAAAATGGCATTAAAGGGTGGGAACTCAAAACAGCACCCGAACGTCCCCGTGGGTGGGACCATCACCTTCCACGGGGACAATATAACTCGTAGGAACTGACCCCGCAGCCGCGGGACTCCCGGTTTGAGAATACGATGGAAATCTGCATATTTCTAGATTTAGGCTTAAAAAAATGGCGTTAGACGGTGAAAACTCGAAACACCCCCGAATAGCCATGTGGGTGGCACCAACACCTCCCACGGGGCCAATGGAACTCGTAGGAAGTGACCCCGCAGTCGCTGGACTCCCGATTTGAGAATACGATGGTAATTTGCATATTTCTATACATAGGCTTAGAAACATGGCATTAGAGGATTAAAACTCGAAACAGTCCCCGAACGGCCACGTGGGTGGCAAAAACACCTCCCACGGGGCCAATATTACTCGTAGGAACTAACCCTGCAGTCGCTTGATTCTCGGTTTGAGAATACGACGGTAATTTGCGTATTTCTAGACTTAGGCTTAAAAATATGGTGTTAGAGTGTGAAAACTCGAAACAGCCCCCGAACGGCCACGTGGGTGGCACCAACACCTCTTACGGGGCCAATGTAACTCGTATGAAGTGACCCCGTAGCCGCTGAACTCTCGATTTTAGAATATGACAGTAATTTCCATATATCTAGGCTTAGACTTAAAAGCATGGCGTTGGGGGGTGAAAGCTCGAAACAGCTCCCGAACGTCCCCGTGGGTGGAACCAGCACCTCCCACGGGACAAATGTAACTCGTAGGAATTGGCCCCACAGCCGCAGGACTCCCGATTTGAGAATAGGATGCTAATTTGCCTATTTCTAGACTCAGGCTTAAAAACACGGCGTTAGAGGGTGAGAACTCGTAACAACCCACAAATGTCCCCGTGGGTGGCACCAACACCTCCCATGGGGCCAACGTTACTCGTAGGAACTGACCCAGTAGCCGCTGGACTCCCGATTTGAGAATACGATGGTAATTTGCATATTTCTAGGCTAAGGCTTAAAAACGTGGCATTAGAGGGTGAGAACTAAAAATAGCCCCCGAACGTCCCCGTGGCTGGTACCAACACCTCCCACGGGACCAATGTAACTCGTAGGAATAGACCCCGCAGCCGCGGGATTCCCGGTTAGGGAATACGGCAGTAATTTACATATTTCTAGACTTAGGCTTAAAACTATGGCGTTAGACGGTGAAAACTCGAAACAGCCCCCGAACAGCCATGTGGGTGGCACCAACACCTCCCACGGGGCCAATGTAACTCGTAGGAACTGACCCCGCAGCCGCGGGACTCCCGGTTTGAGAATACGATGGTAATTTTCATATTTCTAGACTAAGGCTTAAAAACATAGCGTTAGAGGTAAGAACTCGAAACAGCCCCCGAACGTCCCCGTGGGTGGCACCAACACCTCCCACGGGGCAATTGTAACTCGTAGGAATTGACCCTGTAGGTGCGGGACTCCCGAATTGAGAATACGAAGGTAATTGGCATATTTCTACACTAAGTCTTACAAACGTGGCGTTAGAGGGTGAGACTTAGAAACAACCCCCGAACGTCCCTGTGGGTGGCACCAACACCTCTCACGGGACCAATGTAACTCGTAGGAACTGACCTCACTACTGCGGGACTCCTGGTTTGAGAATACGACGGTAATTTGCATATTTCTTGACTAAGGCTTAAAAACGTGGCGTTAGAGGGTGAGAACTAAAAAAAGACCCCGAACGTCCCCGTGGGTGGCACCAACACCTCCCACGGGACCAATGTAACTCGTAGGAACTGACCCCGTAGCCGCGCGACTCCCAGTTTGAGAATAAGACGATAATTTGAATATTTCTAGACTTAGGCTTAAAAATATGGTGTTATAGGGTGAGAACTCAAAACAGCCACCGAAAGTCCCCATGGGTGGCATTAACATCTCCCACGGTTCCAATGTAACTCGTAAGGACTGACCCCGCAGCAGCGGGACTCGCGGTTTGAGAATACGATGGTAATTTGTATATTTCTAGACTTAGGCTTAAAAATATGGTGTTAGAGTGTCAAAACTCGAAACAGCCTCCGATCGGCCATGTGGGTTTCACCAACACCTCACACGGGGCCAAAGTAACTCGTATGAACTGACCCCGCAGCCGCTGAACTCCCGGTTTGAGAATACGACGGTAATTTGCATATTTCTAGACAAAGGCTTAAAAACATGGCGTTAGAGTGTGAAAACTCGAAACAGCCCCCGAACGTCCCCGTGGGTGGTACCAACACCTCCCACGGGGCCAATGTAACTCCTAGGAATTGACCCCGCGACCGCTGGACTCCCGATTTGAGAATACAACTGTAATTTGCATATTTCTATACTTAATCTTAAAAACATGGCGTTAGAGGGTGAGAAATCATAAAAAATCCCGAACGTCCTTATGGGTGGGACCAACACCTCTCACGAGGAAAATGTTACTCGTAGGAACTGACCCCGCAGCCGCGGGACTCCCGGTTTGAGAATACGATGGTTATTTGCATATTTCTAGACTTAGGCTTTAAAATATGGCGTTAGAGAGTTAAAACTCGAAACAGCCCCCGAACGGCCACGTGGGTGGTACCAACACCTCCCACGGGGCCAATGTAACTCGTAGGAACTGACCCCGCAGCCGCTGGACTCTCGGTTTTAGAATACAATGGTAATTTGCATATTTCTAGACTTAGGCTTAAAAACATGGCGTTAGAGGGTGAGAACTCGAAATAACCCCCGAACGTCCCCGTGGTTGGGACCAACACCTCCCATGGGGCCAATGTAACTCGTAGGAACTGACCCCGTTACCGCGGGACTTCCGGTTTGAGAATACGACGGTAATTTGTGTATTTCTAGACTTAAGCTTAAAAAATGGCATTAGAGGGTGAGAACTCACAACAGCCCCCGAACGTCCCCGTGGGTGGGACCATCACCTTCCACGGGGACAATATAACTCGTAGGAACTGACCCCGCAGCCGCGGGACTCCCGGTTTGAGAATACGACGGTAATCTGCGTATTTCTA
Source organism: Sambucus nigra (assembly GCA_949130495.1). NCBI lineage: Eukaryota > Viridiplantae > Streptophyta > Magnoliopsida > Dipsacales > Adoxaceae > Sambucus > Sambucus nigra. Next base: position 666,548,652 of record OX422208.1, on the reverse strand, counting down.
GACTTAGGTTTAAAAATGTGGCGTTAGGCGGTGAAAACTCGAAACATCCCCTGAACAGCCATGTGGGTGGCACCAACACCTCCCACGGGGCCAATGGAACTCGTAGGAAGTGACCCCGCAGTCGCTGGACTCCCGGTTTGAGAATACGATGGTAATTTGCATATTTCTATACATAGGCTTAGAAACATGGCGTTAGAGGGTTAAAACTCGAAATAGTCCCCGAACGGCCACGTGGCTGGCAAAAACACCTCCCACGGGGCCAATATTACTCGTAGGAACTAACCCCACAGCCGCTTGATTTCCGGTTTGAGAATACGATGGTAATTTGCGTATTTCTAGACTTAGGCTTAAAAATATGGTGTTAGAGTGTGAAAACTCTAAACATCCCCCGAACGGCCACGTGGGTGGCACCAACACCTCTTACGGGGCCAATGTAACTCGTATGAACTGAACCCGTAGCCGCTGAACTCCCGATTTTAGAATATGACAGTAATTTGCATATATCTAAGCTTAGACTTAAAAGCATGGCGTTGGACGGTGAAAACTCAAAACAGCCCCCGAACGTACCCGTGGGTGGAACCCGCACCTCCCACGGGACAAATGTAACTCGTAGGAGCCGGCCCCACTGCCGCGGGACTCCCCATTTGAGAATACGATGGTAATTTTCATATTTCTAGACAGAGGCTTAAAAACACGGCGTTAGAGGGTGAGAACTCGTAACAAACCTCAAATGTCCCCATGGGTGGCACCAACACGTCCCATGGGGCCAATGTTAGTCGTAGGAACTCACCCAGTAGCCGCTGGACTCTCGGTTTGAGAATACAACGGTAATTTGCATATTTCTAGACTAAGGCTTAAAAACGTGGAATTAGAGTGTGAGAACTAAAAATATCCCCCGAACGTCCCCGTGGGTGGCACCAACACCTCCCACGGGACCAATGTAACTCGTAGGAATAGACCCCGCGGCCGCGGGATTCCCGTTTTGGGAATCCGATGGTAATTTACATATTTCTAGACTTGGGCCTAAAACTATGGCGTTAGACGGTGAAAACTCGAAACAGCCCCCGAACGGCCATGTGGGTGGCACCAACACCTCCCACGGGGCCAATGTAACTCGTAGGAACTGACCCCGCAACCACGGGACTCCCGATTTGAGAATACGATGGTAATTTGCATATTTCTAGACTAAGGTTTAAAAACATAGCGTTAGAGGTAAGAACTCGAAACAGCCACCGAACGTCCCCGTGGGTGGCACCAACACCTCCCACGGGGCCATTGTAACTCGTAGGAACTAACCCTGTAGGTGCGGGACTCCCGATTTGAGAATACGACGGTAATTGGCATATTTCTAGACTAAGGCTTACAAACGTGGCGTTAGAGGGTGAGAACTAGAAACAACCCCCGAACGTCCCTGTGGGTGGCACCAACACCTCTCACGGGACTAGGAACTGACCTCGCTACCGCGGGACTCCTGGTTTGAGAATACAACGGTAATTTGCATATTTCTAGACTAAGGCTTAAAAACATGGTGTTAGAGGGTGAGAACTAAAAAAAGCCCCCGAACGTCCCCGTGGGTGGCACCAACACCTCCCACGGGACCAATGTAACTCGTAGGAACTGACCCCGTAGCCGCGGGACTCCCGGTTTGAGAATACGATGATAATTTGAATATTTCTAGACTTAGGCTTAAAAATATGGTGTTATAGGGTGAGAACTCAAAACAGCCACCGAAAGTCCCCATGGGTGGCATCAACATCTCCCACGGGTCAAATGTAACTCGTAGGGACTGACCCCGCAGCCGCGGGACTCGCGGTTTGCGAATACGATAGTAATTTGTATATTTAAAGACTTTGGCTTAAAAATATGGTGTTAGAGTGTGAAAACTCGAAACAGCCTCCGATCGGCCACGTGGGTGGCACCAACACCTCTCACGGGGCCAACGTAACTCGTATGAACTGACCCCGCAGCCGCTGAACTCCCGGTTTGAGAATACGATGGTAATTTGCAAATTTCTAGACTAAGGCTTAAAAACATGGCGTTAGAGTGTGAAAACTCGAAACAGCCTCCGAACGTCCCCGCGGCCAATGTAACTCCTAGGAATTGACCCCGCGGCCGCTGGACTCCCGGTTTGAGAATACGACTGTAGTTTGCATATTTCTATACTTAATCTTAAAAACATGGCGTTAGAGGGTGAGAAATCGTAAAAAACCCCGAACGTCCGTATGGGTGGGACCAAAACCTCCCATGGGGCAAATGTTACTCGTAGGAACTGACCCCGCAGCCGCGGGACTCCCGATTTGAGAATACGACGGTAATTTGCATATTTTTAGACAAAGGCTTAAAAACGTGGCGTTTGAGGGTGAGAACTAGAAACAACCCCCGAACGTCCCTGTGGGTGGCACCAACACCTCCCACGGGACCAATGTAACTCGTAGGCACTGACCCCGCAGCCGCGGGACTCGTAGTTTGAGCATACGACGGTAATTTGCATATTTCTAGACTTAGGCTTAAAACTATGGGGTTAGAGGGTGAAAACTCGAAACAGCCCCCGAACGGACACGTGGGTGGTACCAACACCTCCCACGGGGCCAATGTAACTCGTAGGAACTGACTCCACAACCACTGGACTCTCGGTTTTAGAATACAACGGTAATTTGCATACTTCTAGACTTAAGCTTAAAAACATGGCGTTAGAGGGTGAGAACTCGAAACAACACCGAACGTCCCAGTGGTTGGGACCAACACCTCCTATGGGGACAATGTAACTCGTAGGAACTGACCCCGTTACCGCGGGACTCCCGATTTGAGAATACGATGGTAATTTGCATATTTCAAGACTTGGGCTTAAAAATATGGCGTTAGAGGGGGAAAACTCAAAACATCCCCCGAACGGCCACGTGGGGGGCACCAACACCTCCCACTGGCCAATGTAACTCGTTGGAACTGACCCCGCAGCCGCTGGATTCTCAATTTGAGAATACAGAGGTAATTGAAATATTTTTGACTTAGGTTTAAAAACATGGCGTTAGAGGGTGAGAACTCGAAACAACCCCCGAACGTCCTCGTGGGTGGAACCAACACCTCCCACGGGACCAATGTAACTCCTAGGAACTGACCCCATAGCCGCGTGACTCCCGGTTTGAGAATACGACTGTAATTTGCATATTTCTAGACTTAGGCTTAAAAATATGGCGTTAGAGAGTGAAAACTCAAAACAGCCCCCGGACAGCCACGTGGGTGGCACCAACACCTCCCACGGGGCCAATGTAACTCGTAGGAATTGACCCTGCAGTCGCGGGACTCCCGGTTTGATAATTCGACGATAATTTGCTTATTATTAGACTAAGGCTTAAAAATGAGGCATTAGAGGGTGAGAACTAAAAACAGCCCCCGAACATCCCCGTGGGTGGCACCAACTCCTCCCACGGGACAAATGTAACTCGTAGGAAATGATCCTGCAGCCGCGGGACTCCCAATTTTATAATACGACGGTAATTTACATATTTCTAGACTTATGCTTAAGAATATGGTATTAGAGGGTGAAAACTCGAAACAGTCCCCGAACGATCACGTCGGTGGCACCAACACCTCCCACGGGGCCAATGTAACTCGTAGGAACTGACCCCGCAGCCGTTGGACTCCAAGTTTGAGAATACGATGGTAATTTGCATATTTCTAGACTTAGGCTTAAAAATATGGCGTTAGAGGGTGAAAACTCGAAACAGCTCCCGAACGTCCCCGTGGGTGGCACCAACACCTCCCACGGGACCAATGTAACTCGTAGGATTTGACCCTCCAGCTGCCAGACTCCAGATTTGAGAAAACGATGGTAATTTGCATATTTCTAGACTTAGGTTTAAAAATATGGCATTAGAGGGGGAAAACTCGAAACAGCCCCCGAACGGCCACGTGGGTGGCACCAACACCTCCGATTGGGCCAATGTAACTCGCAGGAACTGACCCTCCAGCCGCTGGACTCTCGGTTTGAGAATACAAAGGTAATTTGCATTTTTTTTACTTAGTCTTAAAAACATGGCGCTAGAGGGTGAGAACTCGAAACAACCCTCGAACGTCCCCATGGGTGGCACCAACACCTCCCACGGGGCCAATGTAACTCGTAGGAGCTGACCCCGCAGCCGCGGGACTCCCGGTTGGAGAATACGATGGTAATTTGTATATTTCTAGACTAAGGCTTAAAAACATGTCGTTAGAGCGTGAGAACCAGAAACAACCCCCAAACGTCCCCGTGGGTGGCACCAACAGCTCTCACGGGACCAATTTAACTCGTAGGAACTAACCCCGCAGCCGCGGACTCCCGGTTTGAGTATACAACAGGAATTTCCATATTTCTAGACTTAGTCTTAAAGACATGGCGTTAGAGGTAAGAACTCAAAAAAGTCCCCGAACGTCTCCGTGGGTGGCACCAACACCTCCCACGGGGCCAATGTAACTCGTAGGAACTGACCACGTAGCCGTGGGACTCCCAGTTTGAGAATACGACGGTAATTTACATATTTCTAGACTTAGGCTTAGGAATATGGCGTTAGAGGGTGAAAACTCAAAACAGGCCCCGAACGGCCACGTGGGTGGCATCAACACCTCCCACGTGGCCCATGTAACTCGTAATAACTGACCTCGCAGCCGCTGGACTCCCGATTTGAGAATACGACGATAATTTGCATATTTCTAGACTTAGGCTTAGAAACATTGCGTTAGAGCGTGAAAACTCGGAACAGGCCCCGAACGGCCACGTGGGTTCCAAAAAGACCTCCCACGGGCCAATGTTACTCGTAGAAACTGACCCCGCAGCCGCCTAATTCCCGGTTTGAGAATACGATGGTAATTTGCATATTTTTAGTCTTAGGCTTAAAAACATGGCGTTAGAGGGTGAAAACTCGAAACACGCCCTGAACAGCCACGTGGGTGGCAAAAACACCTCCAACGGGACAAATGTTACTCGTAGGAACTGACCCCGCAGCCGCTTGATTCCCGATTTGAGAATTCGATGGTAATTTTCATATTTCTAGACTTAGGCTTAAAAACATGGCGTTAGAGGGTGAAAACTCAAAACAACCCCCGAACGTCCCCGTGGGTCGCACCAACACCTCCCACGTGACCAATGTAACTTGTAGGATCTGACCTCGTAGCCACGGGATTCCCAGTTTGAGAATACTACGATAATTTATATATTTCTTGACTTAGGCTTAAAAACATGGTGTTATAGGGTGAGAACTCGAAATAGCCACCGAAAGTCCCCATGGGTGGCCCCAACATCTTCCACGGGACCAATGTAACTCGTAGGAACTGACCCCGCAGACGCAGGACTCCCGGTTTGAGAATACGACGGTAATTTGCGTATTTCTAGACTTAGGCTTAAAAAATGGCATTAAAGGGTGGGAACTCAAAACAGCACCCGAACGTCCCCGTGGGTGGGACCATCACCTTCCACGGGGACAATATAACTCGTAGGAACTGACCCCGCAGCCGCGGGACTCCCGGTTTGAGAATACGATGAAAATCTGCGTATTTCTAGATTTAGGCTTAACAAAATGGCGTTAGACGGTGAAAACTCGAAACACCCCCGAATAGCCATGTGGGTGGCACCAACACCTCCCACGGGGCCAATGGAACTCGTAGGAAGTGACCCTGCAGTCGCTGGACTCCCGATTTGAGAATACGATGGTAATTTGCATATTTCTATACATAGGCTTAGAAACATGGCATTAGAGGATTAAAACTCGAAACAGTCCCCGAACGGCCACGTGGGTGGCAAAAACACCTCCCACGGGGCCAATATTACTCGTAGGAACTAACCCTGCAGTCGCTTGATTCTCGATTTGAGAATACGACGGTAATTTGCGTATTTCTAGACTTAGGCTTAAAAATATGGTGTTAGAGTGTGAAAACTCGAAACAGCCCCCGAACGGCCACGTGGGTGGCACCAACACCTCTTACGGGGCCAATGTAACTCGTATGAAGTGACCCCGTAGCCGCTGAACTCTCGATTTTAGAATATGACAGTAATTTCCATATATCTAGGCTTAGACTTAAAAGCATGGCGTTGGGGGGTGAAAGCTCGAAACAGCTCCCGAACGTCCCCGTGGGTGGAACCAGCACCTCCCACAGGACAAATGTAACTCGTAGGAATTGGCCCCACAGCCGCAGGACTCCCGATTTGAGAATACGATGCTAATTTGCCTATTTCTAGACTCAGGCTTAAAAACACAGCGTTAGAGGGTGAGAACTCGTAACAACCCACAAATGTCCCCGTGGGTGGCACCAACACCTCCCATGGGGCCAACGTTACTCGTAGGAACTGACCCAGTAGCCGCTGGACTCCCGATTTGAGAATACGATGGTAATTTGCATATTTCTAGGCTAAGGCTTAAAAACGTGGCATTAGAGGGTGAGAACTAAAAATAGCCCCCGAACGTCCCCGTGGGTGGCACCAACACCTCCCACGGGACCAATGTAACTCGTAGGAATAGACCCCGCAGCCGCGGGATTCCCGGTTAGGGAATACGGCAGTAATTTACATATTTCTAGACTTAGGCTTAAAACTATGGCGTTAGACGGTGAAAACTCGAAACAGCCCCCGAACAGCCATGTGGGTGGCACCAACACCTCCCACGGGGCCAATGTAACTCGTAGGAACTGACCCCGCAGCCGCGGGACTCCCGGTTTGAGAATACGATGGTAATTTTCATATTTCTAGACTAAGGCTTAAAAACATAGCGTTAGAGGTAAGAACTCGAAACAGCCCCCGAACGTCCTCGTGGGTGGCACCAACACCTCCCACGGGGCCATTGTAACTCGTAGGAATTGACCCTGTAGGTGCGGGACTCCCGAATTGAGAATACGACGGTAATTGGCATATTTCTACACTAAGTCTTACAAACGTGGCGTTAGAGGGTGAGAACTAGAAACAACCCCCGAACGTCCCTGTGGGTGGCACCAACACCTCTCACGGGACCAATGTAACTCGTAGGAACTGACGTCACTACTGCGGGACTCCCGGTTATGGAATACGACGGTAATTTGCATATTTCTTGACTAAGGCTTAAAAACGTGGCGTTAGAGGGTGAGAACTAAGAAAAGACCCCGAACGTCCCCGTGGGTGGCACCAACACCTCCCACGGGACCAATGTAACTCGTAGGAACTGACCCCGTAGCCGCGCGACTCCCGGTTTGAGAATAAGACGATAATTTGAATATTTCTAGACTTAGGCTTAAAAATATGGTGTTATAGGGTGAGAACTCAAAACAGCCACCGAAAGTCCCCATGGGTGGCATCAACATCTCCCACGGTTCCAATGTAACTCGTAAGGACTGACCCCGCAGCAGCGGGACTCGCGGTTTGAGAATACGATGGTAATTTGTATATTTCTAGACTTAGGCTTAAAAATATGGTGTTAGAGTGTCAAAACTCGAAACAGCCTCCGATCGGCCATGTGGGTGGCACCAACACCTCACACGGGGCCAAAGTAACTCGTATGAACTGACCCCACAGCCGCTGAACTCCCGGTTTGAGAATACGACGGTTATTTGCATATTTCTAGACAAAGGCTTAAAAACATGGCGTTAGAGTGTGAAAACTCGAAACAGCCCCCGAACGTCCCCGTGGGTGGCACCAACACCTCCCACGGGGCCAATGTAACTCCTAGGAATTGACCCCGCGACCGCTGGACTCCCGATTTGAGAATACAACTGTAATTTGCATATTTCTATACTTAATCTTAAAAACATGGCGTTAGAGGGTGAGAAATCATAAAAAATCCCGAACGTCCTTATGGGTGGGACCAACACCTCTCACGGGGCAAATGTTACTCGTAGGAACTGACCCCGCAGCCGCGGGACTCCCGGTTTGAGAATACGATGGTTATTTTCATATTTCTAGACTTAGGCTTTAAAATATGGCGTTAGAGAGTTAAAACTCGAAACAGCCCCCGAACGGCCACGTGGGTGGTACCAACACCTCCCACGGGGCCAATGTAACTCGTAGGAACTGACCCCGCAGCCGCTGGACTCTCGGTTTTAGAATACAATGGTAATTTGCATATTTCTAGACTTAGGCTTAAAAACATGGCGTTAGAGGGTGAGAACTCGAAATAACCCCCGAACGTCCCCGTGGTTGGGACCAACACCTCCCATGGGGCCAATGTAACTCGTAGGAACTGACCCCATTACCGCGGGACTTCCGGTTTGAGAATACGACGGTAATTTGTGTATTTCTAGACTTAGGCTTAAAAAATGGCATTAGAGGGTGAGAACTCACAACAGCCCCCGAACGTCCCCGTGGGTGGGACCATCACCTTCCACGGGGACAATATAACTCGTAGGAACTGACCCCGTAGCCGCGGGACTCCCGGTTTGAGAATACGATGGTAATCTGCGTATTTCTAGACTTAGGTTTAAAAATATGGCGTTAGGCGGCGAAAACTCGAAACATCCCCCGAACAGCCATGTGGGTGGCACCAACACCTCCCACGGGGCCAATGGAACTCGTAGGAAGTGACCCCGCAGTCGCTGGACTCCCGGTTTGAGAATACGATGGTAATTTGCATATTTCTATACATAGGCTTAGAAACATGGCGTTAGAGGGTTAAAACTCGAAACAGTCCCCGAACGGCCACGTGGGTGGCAAAAACACCTCCCACGGGGCCAATATTACTCGTAGGAACTAACCCCGCAGCCGCTTGATTTCCGGTTTGAGAATACGACGGTAATTTGCGTATTTCTAGACTTAGGCTTAAAAATATGGTGTTAGAGTGTGAAAACTCTAAACAGCCCCCGAACGGCCACGTGGGTGGCACCAACACCTCTTACGGGGCCAATGTAACTCGTATGAACTGAACCCGTAGCCGCTGAACTCCCGATTTTAGAATATGACAGTAATTTGCATATATCTAAGCTTAGACTTAAAAGCATGGCGTTGGACGGTGAAAACTCAAAACAGCCCCCGAACGTACCCGTGGGTGGAGCCCGCACCTCCCACGGGACAAATGTAACTCGTAGGAGCCGGCCCCACTGCCGCGGGACTCCGCATTTGAGAATACGATGGTAATTTTCATATTTCTAGACAGAGGCTTAAAAACACGGCGTTAGAGGGTGAGAACTCGTAACAAACCCCAAATGTCCCCATGGGTGGCACCAACACGTCCCATGGGGCCAATGTTAGTCGTAGGAACTGACCCAGTAGCCGCTGGACTCTCGATTTGAGAATACGACGGTAATTTGCATATTTATAGACTAAGGCTTAAAAACGTGGAATTAGAGGGTGAGAACTAAAAATATCCCCCGAACGTCCCCGTGGGTGGCACCAACACCTCCCACGGGACCAATGTAACTCGTAGGAATAGATCCCGCAGCCGCGGGATTCCCGGTTAGGGAATACGGCAGTAATTTACATATTTCTAGACTTAGGCTTAAAACTATGGCGTTAGACGGTGAAAACTCGAAACAGCCCCCGAACAGCCATGTGGGTGGCACCAACACCTCCCACGGGGCCAATGTAACTCGTAGGAACTGACCCCGCAGCCGCGGGACTCCCGGTTTGAGAATACGATGGTAATTTTCATATTTCTAGACTAAGGCTTAAAAACATAGCGTTAGAGGTAAGAACTCGAAACAGCCCCCGAACGTCCTCATGGGTGGCACCAACACCTCCCACGGGGCCATTGTAACTCGTAGGAATTGACCCTGTAGGTGCGGGACTCCCGAATTGAGAATACGACGGTAATTGGCATATTTCTACACTAAGTCTTACAAACGTGGCGTTAGAGGGTGAGAACTAGAAACAACCCCTGAACGTCCCTGTGGGTGGCACCAACACCTCTCACGGGACCAATGTAACTCGTAGGAACTGACGTCACTACTGCGGGACTCCTGGTTTGAGAATACGACGGTAATTTGCATATTTCTTGACTAAGGCTTAAAAACGTGGCGTTAGAGGGTGAGAACTAAAAAAAGACCCCGAACGTCCCCGTGGGTGGCACCAACACCTCCCGCGGGACCAATGTAACTCGTAGGAACTGACCCCGTAGCCGCGCGACTCCCGGTTTGAGAATAAGACGATAATTTGAATATTTCTAGACTTAGGCTTAAAAATATGGTGTTATAGGGTGAGAACTCAAAACAGCCACCGAAAGTCCCCATGGGTGGCATTAACATCTCCCACGGTTCCAATGTAACTCGTAAGGACTGACCCCGCAGCAGCGGGACTCGCGGTTTGAGAATACGATGGTAATTTGTATATTTCTAGACTTAGGCTTAAAAATATGGTGTTAGAGTGTCAAAACTCGAAACAGCCTCCGATCGGCCATGTGGGTGGCACCAACACCTCACACGGGGCCAAAGTAACTCGTATGAACTGACCCCGCAGCCGCTGAACTCCCGGTTTGAGAATACGACGGTAATTTGCATATTTCTAGACAAAGGCTTAAAAACATGGCGTTAGAGTGTGAAAACTCGAAACAGCCCCCGAACGTCCCCGTGGGTGGCACCAACACCTCCCACGGGGCCAATGTAACTCCTAGGAATTGACCCCGCGACCGCTGGACTCCCGATTTGAGAATACAACTGTAATTTGCATATTTCTATACTTAATCTTAAAAACATGGTGTTAGAGGGTGAGAAATCATAAAAAATCCCGAACGTCCTTATGGGTGGGACCAACACCTCTCACGGGGCAAATGTTACTCGTAGGAACTGACCCCGCAGCCGCGGGACTCCCGGTTTGAGAATACGATGGTTATTTGCATATTTCTAGACTTAGGCTTTAAAATATGGCGTTAGAGAGTTAAAACTCGAAACAGCCCCCGAACGGCCACGTGGGTGGTACCAACACCTCCCACGGGGCCAATGTAACTCGTAGGAACTGACCCCGCAGCCGCTGGACTCTCGGTTTTAGAATACAATGGTAATTTGCATATTTCTAGACTTAGGCTTAAAAACATGGCGTTAGAGGGTGAGAACTCGAAATAACCCCCGAACGTCCCCGTGGTTGGGACCAACACCTCCCATGGGGCCAATGTAACTCGTAGGAACTGACCCCGTTACCGCGGGACTTCCGGTTTGAGAATACGACGGTAATTTGTGTATTTCTAGACTTAGGCTTAAAAAATGGCATTAGAGGGTGAGAACTCACAACTGCCCCCGAACGTCCCCGTGGGTGGGACCATCACCTTCCACGGGGACAATATAACTCGTAGGAACTGACCCCGCAGCCGCGGGACTCCCGGTTTGAGAATACGACGGTAATCTGCGTATTTCTAGACTTAGGTTTAAAAATATGGCGTTAGGCGGCGAAAACTCGAAACATCCCCCGAACAGCCATGTGGGTGGCACCAACACCTCCCACGGGGCCAATGGAACTCGTAGGAAGTGACCCCGCAGTCGCTGGACTCCCGGTTTGAGAATACGATGGTAATTTTCATATTTCTATACATAGGCTTAGAAACATGGCGTTAGAGGGTTAAAACTCGAAACAGTCCCGGAACGGCCACGTGGGTGGCAAAAACACCTCCCACGGGGCCAATATTACTCGTAGGAACTAACCCCGCAGCCGCTTGATTTCCGGTTTGAGAATACGACGGTAATTTGCGTATTTCTAGACTTAGGCTTAAAAATATGGTGTTAGAGTGTGAAAACTCTAAACAGCCCCCGAACGGCCACGTGGGTGGCACCAACACCTCTTACGGGGCCAATGTAACTCGTATGAACTGAACCCGTAGCCGCTGAACTCCCGATTTTAGAATATGACAGTAATTTGCATATATCTAAGCTTAGACTTAAAAGCATGGCGTTGGACGGTGAAAACTCAAAACAGCCCCCGAACGTACCCGTGGGTGGAGCCCGCACCTCCCACGGGACAAATGTAACTCGTAGGAGCCGGCCCCACTGCCACGGGACTCCCCATTTGAGAATACGATGGTAATTTTCATATTTCTAGACAGAGGCTTAAAAACACGGCGTTAGAGGGTGAGAACTCGTAACAAACCCCAAATGTCCCCATGGGTGGCACCAACACGTCCCATGGGGCCAATGTTAGTCGTAGGAACTCACCCAGTAGCCGCTGGACTCTCGATTTAAAAACGTGGCATTAGAGGGTGAGAACTAAAAATAGCCCCCGAACGTCCCCGTGGGTGGCACCAACACCTCCCACGGGACCAATGTAACTCGTAGGAATAGACCCCGCAGCCGCGGGATTCCCGATTTGGGAATCCGATGGTAATTTACATATTTCTAGACTTGGGCCTAAAACTATGGCGTTAGACGGTGAAAACTCGAAACAGCCCCCGAACGGCCATGTGGGTGGCACCAACACCTCCCACGGGGCCAATGTAACTCGTAGGAACTGACCCCGCAACCACGGGACTCCCGATTTGAGAATACGATGGTAATTTGCATATTTCTAGACTAAGGTTTAAAAACATAGCGTTAGAGGTAAGAACTCGAAACAGCCACCGAACGTCCCCGTGGGTGGCACCAACACCTCCCACGGGGCCATTGTAACTCGTAGGAACTGACCCTGTAGGTGCGGGACTCCCGATTTGAGAATACGACGGTAATTGGCATATTTCTAGACTAAGGCTTACAAACGTGGCGTTAGAGGGTGAGAACTAGAAACAACCCCCGAACGTCCCTGTGGGTGGCACCAACACCTCTCACGGGACTAGGAACTGACCTCGCTACCGCGGGACTCCTGGTTTGAGAATACAATGGTAATTTGCATATTTCTAGACTAAGGCTTAAAAACATGGTGTTAGAGGGTGAGAACTAAAAAAAGCCCCGAACGTCCCCGTGGGTGGCACCAACACCTCCCACGGGACCAATGTAACTCGTAGGAACTGACCCCGTAGCCGCGGGACTCCCGGTTTGAGAATACGATGATAATTTGAATATTTCTAGACTTAGGCTTAAAAATATGGTGTTATAGGGTGAGAACTCAAAACAGCCACCGAAAGTCCCCATGGGTGGCATCAACATCTCCCACGGGTCAAATGTAACTCGTAGGGACTGACCCCGCAGCCGCGGGACTCGCGGTTTGCGAATACGATAGTAATTTGTATATTTCAAGACTTTGGCTTAAAAATATGGTGTTAGAGTGTGAAAACTTGAAACAGCCTCCGATCGGCCACGTGGGTGGCATCAACACCTCTCACGGGGCCAATGTAACTCGTATGAACTGACCCCGCAGCCGCTGAACTCCCGGTTTGAGAATACGATGGTAATTTGCAAATTTCTAGACTAAGGCTTAAAAACATGGCGTTAGAGTGTGAAAACTCGAAACAGCCCCCGAACGTCCCCGCGGCCAATGTAACTCCTAGGAATTGACCCCGCGGCCGCTGGACTCCCGGTTTGAGAATACGACTGTAGTTTGCATATTTCTATACTTAATCTTAAAAACATGGCGTTAGAGGGTGAGAAATCGTAAAAAAACCCCGAACGTCCGTATAGGTGGGACCAAAACCTCCCATGGGGCAAATGTTACTCGTAGGAACTGACCCCGCAGCCGCGGGACTCCCGATTTGAGAATACGACGGTAATTTGCATATTTTTAGACAAAGGCTTAAAAACGTGGCGTTTGAGGGTGAGAACTAGAAACAACCCCCAAACGTCCCTGTGGGTGGCACCAACACCTCCCACGGGACCAATGTAACTCGTAGGCACTGACCCCGCAGCCGCGGGACTCGTAGTTTGACGATACGACGGTAATTTGCATATTTCTAGACTTAGGCTTAAAACTATGGGGTTAGAGGGTGAAAACTCGAAACAGCCCCCGAACGGACACGTGGGTGGTACCAACACCTCCCACGGGGCCAATGTAACTCGTAGGAACTGACTCCACAGCCACTGGACTCTCGGTTTTAGAATACAACGGTAATTTGCATACTTCTAGACTTAAGCTTAAAAACATGGCGTTAGAGGGTGAGAACTCGAAACAACACCGAACGTCCCAGTGGTTGGGACCAACACCTCCTATGGGGACAATGTAACTCGTAGGAACTGACCCCGTTACCGCGGGACTCCCGATTTGAGAATACGATGGTAATTTGCATATTTCAAGACTTAGGCTTAAAAATATGGCATTAGAGGGGGAAAACTCAAAACAGCCCCCGAACGGCCACGTGGGGGGCACCAACACCTCCCACTGGCCAATGTAACTCGTTGGAACTGACCCCGCAGCCGCTGGATTCTCAATTTGAGAATACAGAGGTAATTGAAATATTTTTGACTTAGGTTTAAAAACATGGCGTTAGAGGGTGAGAACTCGAAACAACCCCCGAACGTCCTCGTGGGTGGAACCAACACCTCCCACAGGACCAATGTAACTCCTAGGAACTGACCCCATAGCCGCGTGACTCCCGGTTTGAGAATACGACTGTAATTTGCATATTTCTAGACTTAGGCTTAAAAATATGGCGTTAGAGAGTGAAAACTCAAAACAGCCCCCGGACAGCCACGTGGGTGGCACCAACACCTCCCACGGGGCCAATGTAACTCGTAGGAATTGACCCTGCAGTCGCGGGACTCCCGGTTTGAGAATTCGACGGTAATTTGCTTATTATTAGACTAAGGCTTAAAAATGAGGCATTAGAGGGTGAGAACTAAAAACAGCCCCCGAACATCCCCGTGGGTGGCACCAACTCCTCCCACGGGACAAATGTAACTCGTAGGAAATGATCCTGCAGCCGCGGGACTCCCAATTTTATAATACGACGGTAATTTACATATTTATAGACTTATGCTTAAGAATATGGTGTTAGAGGGTGAAAACTCGAAACAGTCCCCGAACGATCACGTCGGTGGCACCAACACCTCCCACGGGGCCAATGTAACTCGTAGGAACTGACCCCGCAGCCGTTGGACTCCAAGTTTGAGAATACGATGGAAATTTGCATATTTCTAGACTTAGGCTTAAAAACATGGCGTTAGAGGGTGAAAACTCGAAACAGCTCCCGAACGTCCCCGTGGGTGGCACCAACACCTCCCACGGGACCAATGTAACTCGTAGGATTTGACCCTCCAGCTGCCAGACTCCAGATTTGAGAATACGATGGTAATTTGCATATTTCTAGACTTAGGTTTAAAAATATGGCATTAGAGGGGGAAAACTCGAAACAGCCCCCGAACGGCCACGTGGGTGGCACCAACACCTCCGATTGGGCCAATGTAACTCGCAGGAACTGACCCTCCAACCGCTGGACTCTCGGTTTGAGAATACAAAGGTAATTTGCATATTTTTTACTTAGTCTTAAAAACATGGCGCTAGAGGGTGAGAACTCGAAACAACCCTCGAACGTCCCCATGGGTGGCACCAACACCTCCCACGGGGCCAATGTAACTCGTAGGAGCTGACCCCGCAGCCGCGGGACTCCCGGTTGGAGAATACGATGGTAATTTGTATATTTCTAGACTAAGGCTTAAAAACATGTCGTTAGAGCGTGAGAACCAGAAACAACCCCCAAACGTCCCCGTGGGTGGCACCAACAGCTCTCACGGGACCAATTTAACTCGTAGGAACTAACCCCGCAGCCGCGGACTCCCGGTTTGAGTATACGACAGGAATTTCCATATTTCTAGACTTAGTCTTAAAGACATGGCGTTAGAGGTAAGAACTCAAAATAGTCCCCGAACGTCTCCGTGGGTGGCACCAACACCTCCCACGAGGCCAATCTAACTCGTAGGAACTGACCACGTAGCCGTGGGACTCCCAGTTTGAGAATATGACGGTAATTTACATATTTCTAGACTTAGGCTTAGAAATATGGCGTTAGAGGGTGAAACTCAAAACAGGCCCCGAACGGCCACGTGGGTGGCATCAACACCTCCCACGTGGCCCATGTAACTCGTAATAACTGACCTCGCAGCCGCTGGACTCCCGATTTGAGAATACGACGATAATTTGCATATTTCTAGACTTAGGCTTAGAAACATTGCGTTAGAGCGTGAAAACTCGGAACAGGCCCTGAACGGCCATGTGGGTTCCAAAAAGACCTCCCACGGGCCAATGTTACTCGTAGAAACTGACCCCGCAGCCGCCTAATTCCCGGTTTGAGAATACGATGGTAATTTGCATATTTCTAGTCTTAGGCTTAAAAACATGGCGTTAGAGGGTGAAAACTCGAAACACGCCCTGAACAGCCACGTGGGTGGCAAAAACACCTCCAACGGGGCAAATGTTACTCGTAGGAACTGACCCCGCAGCCGCTTGATTCCCGATTTAAGAATTCGATGGTAATTTTCATATTTCTAGACTTAGGCTTAAAAACATGGCGTTAGAGGGTGAAAACTCAAAACAGCCCCCGAACGTCCCCGTGGGTCGCACCAACACCTCCCACGTGACCAATGTAACTTGTAGAATCTGACCTCGTAGCCACGGGATTCCCAGTTTGAGAATACTACGATAATTTATATATTTCTTGACTTAGGCTTAAAAACATGGTGTTATAGGGTGAGAACTCGAAATAGCCACCAAAAGTCCCCATGGGTGGCCCCAACATCTTCCACGAGACCAATGTAACTCGTAGGAACTGACCCCGCAGACGCAGGACTCCCGGTTTGAGAATACGACGGTAATTTGTATATTTTCTAGACTTAGGCTTAAAATTAAGGTGTTAGAGTGTGAAAACTCGAAACACCACCCGAACAGCCACGTGGGTGGCACTAACACCTCTTATGGGGCCAATATAACTCGTATCAAGTGACCCCGCAGCCGCTGAACTCCCGATTTCAGAATATGATAGTAATTTGCATATATCTAGACTTAGGCTTAAAAGCATGGCATTGGAGGGTGAAAACTCGAAACAGCCCCCGAACGTCCCCGTGGGTGGCACCAACACCTCCCACGGGACAAATGTAACTCGTTGGGACTGACCCCGTAGCCGCTGGACTCCGGGTTTGAGAATACGATGGTAATTTGAATATTTCTAGACTAAGGCTTAAAAATGTAGCATTAGAGAGTGAGAATTAAGAATAGCCCCCGAACGTCCCCGTGGGTGGCACGAACACCTCCCACGGGACCAATGTAACTCGGAGGAACTGACCCCGCAGCCGCGAGACTCCCAGTTTGAGAATAAAACGGTAATTTGCATATTTCTAGACTTATGCTTAAAAATATGGCGTTAAACGGTGAAAACTCGAAACAGCGCCCGAACAGCCATGTGGGTGGCACCAACACCTCCCACGGGGCCAATGTAACTTGTAGAAACTGACCCCGCAGTCGCTGGACTCCCGGTTTGAGAATATGATGGTAATTTTCCTATTTCTTGACTTAGGCTTAAAAACATGGCATTAGAGGGTGAAAACTCGAAACAGCCCCGAACGTCCCCGTGGGTGGCACTAACACCTCCCACGGGGACAATATAACTCGTAGGAACTGACCCTGCAGTCGCGGGACTCTCGGTTTGAGAATACGATGGTAATTTTCATGTTTCTAGACTAAGGCTTAAAAACATGGCGTTAGAGGTAAGAACTCAAAATAGCTCCCGAACGTCCCTGTGGGTGGCACCGACACCTCCCACGGGGCCATTATAACTCGTAGGAACTGACCCTGTAGGTGTGGGACTCGCAGTTTGAGAATACGACGATAATTTGCATAGTTCTAGACTAAGGCTTACAAACGTGGCGTTAGAGGGTGATAACTAGAAACAACCCCCGAACGTCCCTGTGGGTGGCACCAACACCTCTCAGGGGACCAATGTAACTCGTAGGAACTGACCTCGTTGCCGTGGGACTCCTGGTTTGAGAATACGACGGTAATTTGAATATTTCTAGACAAAGGCTTAAAAACGTGGCATTAGAGGGTGATAACTAAAAACAGCCCCCGAATGTCCCCGTGGGTGGCACCAACACCTCCCACGGGACCAATTTTACTCGTAGGAATTGACCCCGCAGCCGTAGGACTCCCGGTTTGTGAATACGACGGTAATTTGAATATTTCTAGACTTAGGCTTAAAAATATGGTCTTAGAGTGTGAAAACTCAAAACATCCCCCGATCGGCCACGTGGGTGGCACCAACACCTCTCACGGGGCCAATGTAACTCGTATGAACTGACCCCGCTGCTGCTGAACTCCCGGATTGAGAATACGATGGTAATTTGCATATTTCTAGACTAAGGCTTAAAAACATGGCGTTAGAGGGTGAAAACTCGAAACAGCCCACGAACGTCCCCGTGGGTGGCACCAACACCTCCCACGGGGCCAATGTAACTCCTAGGAACTGACCCCGCAGCCCCTGGACTCCCGGTTTGAGAATACGACTGTTATTTGCATATTTTTAGACTTAGGCTTATAACCATGGCGTTAGAGGTTGAGAACTCGAAACAACCCCCGAACGTCCCCGTGGGTGGGACCAACACCTCCCATGGGGCCAATGTAACTCGTAGGAACTGAACCCGTAGCCGCGGGACTCCCGGTTTGAGAATACGATGGTAATTTGCATATTTCAAGACTGAGGCTTAAAAATATGGCGTTAGAGGTGGAAAACTCGAAACAGCCCTCGAACGGCCACGTGGGTGGCACCAACACCTCCCACTGGGCCAATGTAACTCGTAGGAACTGACCCCGCCGCCGCGGGACTCCTGGTTGGAGAATACGACGGTAATTTGTATATTTCTAGACTAAGGCTTAAAAACATGGCGTTAGAGGGTGAGAACTCGAAACAACACCGAACGTCCCAGTGGTTGGGACCAACACCTCCTATGGGGACAATGTAACTCGTAGGAACTGACCCCGTTACCGCGGGACTCCCGATTTGAGAATACGATGGTAATTTGCATATTTCAAGACTTAGGCTTAAAAATATGGCATTAGAGGGGGAAAACTCAAAACAGCCCCCGAACGGCCACGTGGGGGGCACCAACACCTCCCACTGGCCAATGTAACTCGTTGGAACTGACCCCGCAGCCGCTGGATTCTCAATTTGAGAATACAGAGGTAATTGAAATATTTTTGACTTAGGTTTAAAAACATGGCGTTAGAGGGTGAGAACTCGAAACAACCCCCGAACGTCCTCGTGGGTGGAACCAACACCTCCCACAGGACCAATGTAACTCCTAGGAACTGACCCCATAGCCGCGTGACTCCCAGTTTGAGAATACGACTGTAATTTGCATATTTCTAGACTTAGGCTTAAAAATATGGCGTTAGAGAGTGAAAACTCAAAACAGCCCCCGGACAGCCACGTGGGTGGCACCAACACCTCCCACGGGGCCAATGTAACTCGTAGGAATTGACCCTGCAGTCGCGGGACTCCCGGTTTGAGAATTCGACGGTAATTTGCTTATTATTAGACTAAGGCTTAAAAATGAGGCATTAGAGGGTGAGAACTAAAAACAGCCCCCGAACATCCCCGTGGGTGGCACCAACTCCTCCCACGGGACAAATGTAACTCGTAGGAAATGATCCTGCAGCCGCGGGACTCCCAATTTTATAATACGACGGTAATTTACATATTTATAGACTTATGCTTAAGAATATGGTGTTAGAGGGTGAAAACTCGAAACAGTCCCCGAACGATCACGTCGGTGGCACCAACACCTCCCACGGGGCCAATGTAACTCGTAGGAACTGACCCCGCAGCCGTTGGACTCCAAGTTTGAGAATACGATGGAAATTTGCATATTTCTAGACTTAGGCTTAAAAACATGGCGTTAGAGGGTGAAAACTCGAAACAGCTCCCGAACGTCCCCGTGGGTGGCACCAACACCTCCCACGGGACCAATGTAACTCGTAGGATTTGACCCTCCAACTGCCAGACTCCAGATTTGAGAATACGATGGTAATTTGCATATTTCTAGACTTAGGTTTAAAAATATGGCATTAGAGGGGGAAAACTCGAAACAGCCCCCGAACGGCCACGTGGGTGGCACCAACACCTCCGATTGGGCCAATGTAACTCGCAGGAACTGACCCTCCAACCGCTGGACTCTCGGTTTGAGAATACAAAGGTAATTTGCATATTTTTTACTTAGTCTTAAAAACATGGCGCTAGAGGGTGAGAACTCGAAACAACCCTCGAACGTCCCCATGGGTGGCACCAACACCTCCCACGGGGCCAATGTAACTCGTAGGAGCTGACCCCGCAGCCGCGGGACTCCCGGTTGGAGAATACGATGGTAATTTGTATATTTCTAGACTAAGGCTTAAAAACATGTCGTTAGAGCGTGAGAACCAGAAACAACCCCCAAACGTCCCCGTGGGTGGCACCAACAGCTCTCACGGGACCAATTTAACTCGTAGGAACTAACCCCGCAGCCGCGGACTCCCGGTTTGAGTATACGACAGGAATTTCCATATTTCTAGACTTAGTCTTAAAGACATGGCGTTAGAGGTAAGAACTCAAAATAGTCCCCGAACGTCTCCGTGGGTGGCACCAACACCTCCCACGAGGCCAATCTAACTCGTAGGAACTGACCACGTAGCCGTGGGACTCCCAGTTTGAGAATATGACGGTAATTTACATATTTCTAGACTTAGGCTTAGAAATATGGCGTTAGAGGGTGAAACTCAAAACAGGCCCCGAACGGCCACGTGGGTGGCATCAACACCTCCCACGTGGCCCATGTAACTCGTAATAACTGACCTCGCAGCCGCTGGACTCCCGATTTGAGAATACGACGATAATTTGCATATTTCTAGACTTAGGCTTAGAAACATTGCGTTAGAGCGTGAAAACTCGGAACAGGCCCTGAACGGCCATGTGGGTTCCAAAAAGACCTCCCACGGGCCAATGTTACTCGTAGAAACTGACCCCGCAGCCGCCTAATTCCCGGTTTGAGAATACGATGGTAATTTGCATATTTCTAGTCTTAGGCTTAAAAACATGGCGTTAGAGGGTGAAAACTCGAAACACGCCCTGAACAGCCACGTGGGTGGCAAAAACACCTCCAACGGGGCAAATGTTACTCGTAGGAACTGACCCCGCAGCCGCTTGATTCCCGATTTAAGAATTCGATGGTAATTTTCATATTTCTAGACTTAGGCTTAAAAACATGGCGTTAGAGGGTGAAAACTCAAAACAGCCCCCGAACGTCCCCGTGGGTCGCACCAACACCTCCCACGTGACCAATGTAACTTGTAGAATCTGACCTCGTAGCCACGGGATTCCCAGTTTGAGAATACTACGATAATTTATATATTTCTTGACTTAGGCTTAAAAACATGGTGTTATAGGGTGAGAACTCGAAATAGCCACCAAAAGTCCCCATGGGTGGCCCCAACATCTTCCACGAGACCAATGTAACTCGTAGGAACTGACCCCGCAGACGCAGGACTCCCGGTTTGAGAATACGACGGTAATTTGTATATTTTCTAGACTTAGGCTTAAAATTAAGGTGTTAGAGTGTGAAAACTCGAAACACCACCCGAACAGCCACGTGGGTGGCACTAACACCTCTTATGGGGCCAATATAACTCGTATCAAGTGACCCCGCAGCCGCTGAACTCCCGATTTCAGAATATGATAGTAATTTGCATATATCTAGACTTAGGCTTAAAAGCATGGCATTGGAGGGTGAAAACTCGAAACAGCCCCCGAACGTCCCCGTGGGTGGCACCAACACCTCCCACGGGACAAATGTAACTCGTTGGGACTGACCCCGTAGCCGCTGGACTCCGGGTTTGAGAATACGATGGTAATTTGAATATTTCTAGACTAAGGCTTAAAAATGTAGCATTAGAGAGTGAGAATTAAGAATAGCCCCCGAACGTCCCCGTGGGTGGCACGAACACCTCCCACGGGACCAATGTAACTCGGAGGAACTGACCCCGCAGCCGCGAGACTCCCAGTTTGAGAATAAAACGGTAATTTGCATATTTCTAGACTTATGCTTAAAAATATGGCGTTAAACGGTGAAAACTCGAAACAGCGCCCGAACAGCCATGTGGGTGGCACCAACACCTCCCACGGGGCCAATGTAACTTGTAGAAACTGACCCCGCAGTCGCTGGACTCCCGGTTTGAGAATATGATGGTAATTTTCCTATTTCTTGACTTAGGCTTAAAAACATGGCATTAGAGGGTGAAAACTCGAAACAGCCCCGAACGTCCCCGTGGGTGGCACTAACACCTCCCACGGGGACAATATAACTCGTAGGAACTGACCCTGCAGTCGCGGGACTCTCGGTTTGAGAATACGATGGTAATTTTCATGTTTCTAGACTAAGGCTTAAAAACATGGCGTTAGAGGTAAGAACTCAAAATAGCTCCCGAACGTCCCTGTGGGTGGCACCGACACCTCCCACGGGGCCATTATAACTCGTAGGAACTGACCCTGTAGGTGTGGGACTCGCAGTTTGAGAATACGACGATAATTTGCATAGTTCTAGACTAAGGCTTACAAACGTGGCGTTAGAGGGTGATAACTAGAAACAACCCCCGAACGTCCCTGTGGGTGGCACCAACACCTCTCAGGGGACCAATGTAACTCGTAGGAACTGACCTCGTTGCCGTGGGACTCCTGGTTTGAGAATACGACGGTAATTTGAATATTTCTAGACAAAGGCTTAAAAACGTGGCATTAGAGGGTGATAACTAAAAACAGCCCCCGAATGTCCCCGTGGGTGGCACCAACACCTCCCACGGGACCAATTTTACTCGTAGGAATTGACCCCGCAGCCGTGGGACTCCCGGTTTGTGAATACGACGGTAATTTGAATATTTCTAGACTTAGGCTTAAAAATATGGTCTTAGAGTGTGAAAACTCAAAACATCCCCCGATCGACCACGTGGGTGGCACCAACACCTCTCACGGGGCCAATGTAACTCGTATGAACTGACCCCGCTGCTGCTGAACTCCCGGATTGAGAATACGATGGTAATTTGCATATTTCTAGACTAAGGCTTAAAAACATGGCGTTAGAGGGTGAAAACTCGAAACAGCCCACGAACGTCCCCGTGGGTGGCACCAACACCTCCCACGGGGCCAATGTAACTCCTAGGAACTGACCCCGCAGCCCCTGGACTCCCGGTTTGAGAATACGACTGTTATTTGCATATTTTTAGACTTAGGCTTATAACCATGGCGTTAGAGGTTGAGAACTCGAAACAACCCCCGAACGTCCCCGTGGGTGGGACCAACACCTCCCATGGGGCCAATGTAACTCGTAGGAACTGAACCCGTAGCCGCGGGACTCCCGGTTTGAGAATACGATGGTAATTTGCATATTTCAAGACTGAGGCTTAAAAATATGGCGTTAGAGGTGGAAAACTCGAAACAGCCCTCGAACGGCCACGTGGGTGGCACCAACACCTCCCACTGGGCCAATGTAACTCGTAGGAACTGACCCCGCCGCCGCGGGACTCCTGGTTGGAGAATACGACGGTAATTTGTATATTTCTAGACTAAGGCTTAAAAACATGGCGTTAGAGGGTGAGAACTAGAAACAACCCCCAAACATCCCCGTGGGTGGCACCAACACCTCTCACGGGACTAATTTAACTCGTAGGAACTAACCCCACAGCCGCGGACTCCCGATTTGAGTATACGACGGTAATTTCCATATTTCTAGACTTAGGCTTAAAGACATGGCGTTAGAGGTAAGAACTCAAAACGGCCCCCGAACGTCTCCGTGGGTGGCACCAACACCTCCCACGGGGCCAATGTAACTCGTAGGAACTTACCCCGTAGCCGTGGGACTCCCAGTTTGAGAATACGACGGTAATTTACATATTTCTAGACTTAGGCTTAGAAATATGGCGTTAGAGGGTGAAAACTCAAAACAGGCCCCGAACGGCCACGTGGGTGGCACCAACACCTCCCACGTGGCCCATATAACTCGTAATAACTGACCCCGCAGCCGCTGGACTCCCGATTTGAGAATACGATGATAATTTGCATATTTCTAGACTTAGGCTTAAAAACATGGCGTTAGAGGGTGAAAACTCGAAACAGGCCCCGAACGGCCATGTGGGTGGCCAAAACACCTCCCACGGGCCAATGTTACTCGTAGAAACCGACCCCGCAGCCGCTTGATTCCCAGTATGAGAATATGACGGTAATTTGCATATTTCTAGGCTTAGGATTAAAAATGTGGCGTTAGATGGTGAAAACTCGAAACAGGCCCCGAACGGCCACGTGGGTGGCAAAAACACCTCCCACGGGGAAAATGTTACTGGTAGGAACTGACCCCGCAACCGCTGGATTCCCGGTTTGAGAATTCGATGGTAATTTGCATATTTTAGACTTAGGCTTAAAAACATGGCGTTAGAGGGTGAAAACTCAAAACAGCCCCCGAACGTCCCCGTGGGTCGCACCAACACCTCCTACGTGACCAATGTAACTCATAGGAACTGACCCCGTAGCCACGGGACTCCCAGTTTTAGAATACTACGATAATTTATATATTTCTTCACTTAGGCTTAAAAACATGGTGTTATAGGGTGAGAACTCGAAATAGCCACCGAAAGTCCCCATGGGTGGCCCCAACATCTTACACGGGTCCAATGTAACTCGTAGGAACTGACCCCGCAGCCGCAGGACTCCGTGTTTGAGAATACGACGGTAATTTGTATATTTCTAGACTTAGGCTTAAAAATATGGTGTTAGAGTGCGAAAACTCGAAACAGCCCCCGAACGGCAACGTGGGTGGCACCAATACCTCTTATGGGGCCAATATAACTCGTATCAAGTGACCCCGCAGCCGCTGAACTCCCGATTTCAGAATATGATAGTTATTTGCATATATCTAGACTTAGGCTTAAAAGCATGGCGTTGGAGGGTGAAAACTCGAAACAGCCCCCGAACGTCCTTGTGGGTGGCACCAACACCTCCCACGGGACAAATATAACTCGTAGGAACTGACCCCGTAGCCGCTGGACTCCGGGTTTGAGAATACGATGGTAATTTGAATATTTCGAGACTAAGGCTTAAAAATGTGGCATTAGATTGTGAGAATTAAGAATAGCCCCCGAACGTCCCCGAGGGTAGCACCAACACCTCCCACGGGACCAATGTTACTCGTAGGAACTGATCCCGCAGCCGCGGGACTCCCAGTTTGAGAATACCACGATAATTTGCATATTTTTAGACTTATGCTTAAAAATATGGCGTTAGACGGTGAAAACTCGAAAGAGCCCCCGAACAGCCATGTGGGTGGCACCAACACCTCCCACGGGGCCGATGAAACTTGTAGGAACTGACTCCGCAGTCGCTGGACTTTCGGTTTGATAATATGATGGTAATTTGCCTATTTCTTGACTTAGGCTTAAAAACATGGCGTTAGAGGGTGAAAACTCGAAACAGCCCCGAACGTCCCCGTGGGTGGCACCAACACCTCCCACGGGGACAATATAACTCGTAGGAACTGACCCCGCAGTCGCGGGACTCTCGGTTTGAGAATATGATGGTAATTTGCATATTTCTAGACTAAGGCTTAAAAACATGGTGTTAGAGGTAAGAACTCAAAACAGCTCCTGAACGTCCCCGTGGGTGGCACCAACACCTCCCACGGGGCCATTATAACTCATAGGAACTGACCCTGTAGGTACGGGACTCCCGATTTGAGAATACGACAGTAATTTGCATATTTCTAGACTAAGGCTTACAAACGTGGCGTTAGAGGGTGATAACTAGAAACAACCCCGGAACGTCCCTGTGGGTGGCACTAACACCTCTCACGGGACCAATGTAACTCGTAGGAACTGACCTCGTTGCCGCGGGACTCCTGGTTTGAGAATACGACGGTAATTTGCATATTTCTAGACTAAGGCTTAAAAACGTGGCGTTAGAGGGTGAGAACTCAAAACAGCCCCAGAACGTCCCCGTGGGTGGCACCAACACCTCCCACGGAACCAATTTAACTCGTAGGAACTGACCCCGCAGCCGTGGGACTCCCGATTTGTGAATACGACTGTAATTTGAATATTTCTAGACTTAGACTTAAAAATATGGTGTTAGAGTGTGAAAACTCGAAACATCCCCCGATCGGCCACGTGGGTGGCACCAACACCTCTCACGAGGCCAATGTAACTCGTATGAACTGACCCCGCAGATACTGAACTCCCGGTTTGAGAATACGATGGTAATTTGCATATTTCTAGACTAAGGCTTAAAAATATGGCGTTAGAGGGTGAAAACTCGAAACAGCCCCCGAACGTCCCCGTGGGTGGCACCAACACCTCCCACGGGGCCAATGTAACTCCTAGGAACTGACCCCGCAGCCGTTGGACTCCCGGTTTGACAATACGACTGTAATTTGCATATTTTTAGACTTAGGCTTAAAACCATGGAGTTAGAGGTTGAGAACTCAAAACAACCACCGAACGTCCCCGTGGGTGGGACCATCACCTCCCATGGGGCCAATGCAACTCGTAGGAACTGAACCCGTAGCCGCGGGGCTCCCGGTTTGAGAATACAACGGTAATTTGCATATTTCAAGACTTAGGCTTAAAAATATGGCGTTAGAGGTGGAAAACTCGAAACAGCCCCCGAACGTCCACGTGGGTGGCACGAACACCTCCCACTGGGCCAATGTAACTCGCAGGAACTGACCCCACAGCCGCTGGACTCTCGGTTTGAGAATACAAAGGTAATTTGCATATTTTTTACTTAGGCTTAAAAACATGGCGATAGAGGGTGAGAACTCGAAACACCCCCCGAACGTCCCCGTGGGTGGCACCAACACCTCCCACGGGACCAATGTAACTCCTAGGAACTGACCCCACAGCCGTGTGACTCCCGGTTTGAGAATACGACGGTAATTTGCATATTTCTAGACTTTGGATTAAAAATATGGCGTTAGAGAGTGAAAACTCAAAACAGCCCCCGAACGGCCACGTGGGTGGCACCAACACCTCCCACGGGGCCAATGTAACTCGTAGGAACTGACCCTGTAGTGGCGGGACTCCCGGTTTGAGAATACGACAGTAATTTGCTTATGTTTAGACTAAGGCTTAAAAATGAGGCATTAGAGGTTGAGAACTAAAAACAGCCCCCGAACATCCCCGTAGGTGGCATCCCACGGGACCAATGTAACTCGTAAGAACTGAACCCGCAGTTGCGGGACTCCCGATTTTAGAATACGACGGTAATTTACATATTTCTAGACTTACGCTTAAAAATATGGCGTTAGAGGGTGAAAACTCAAAACAGCCCCCGAACGACCACGTGGGTGGCACCAACACCTCCCACGGGACCAATGTAACTCGTAGGAACTGACCCTCCAGGTGCCAGACTCCCGATTTGAGAATACGTTGGTAATTTGCATATTTCTAGACTTAGGTTTAAAAATATGGCGTTAGAGGGGGAAAACTCGAAACAGCCCCCGAACGGCCACGTGGGTGGCACCAACACCTCCCATTGGGCCAATGTAACTTGCAGGAACTGACCCTCCAGCCGCTGGACTCTCGGTTTGAGAATACAAAGGTAATTTGCATATTTTTTACTTAGTCTTAAAAACATGGCCCTAGAGGGTGAGAACTCGAAACAACCCTCGAACGTCCCCATGGGTGGCACCAACACCTCCCACGGGGCCAATGTAACTCGTAGGAACTGACCCCGTAGCCGCGGGAATCCCGGTTGGAGAATACGATGGTAATTTGTATATTTCTAGACGAAGCCTTAAACACATGTCGTTAGAGCGTGAGAACTAGAAACAACCCCCAAACGTCCCCGTGGGTGGCACCAACACCTCTCATGGGACCAATTTAACTCGTAGGAACTAACCCCACAGCCGCGGACTCCCGATTTGAGTATACGACAGTAATTTCCATATTTCTAGACTTAGGTTTAAAGACATGGCGTTAGAGGTAAGAACTCAAAACAGCCCCCAAACGTCTCCGTGGGTGGCACCAACACCTCCCACGGGGCCAATGTAACTCGTAGGAACTGACCACGTAGCCGTGGGACTCCCAGTTTGAGAATACGACGGTAATTTTCATATTTCTAGACTTAGGCTTAGAAATATGGCGTTAGAGGGTGAAAACTCAAAACAGGCCCCGAACGGCCACGTGAGTGGCACCAACACCTCCCACGTGGCCCATGTAACTCGTAATAAGTGACCCCGCAGCCGCTGGACTCCCGATTTGAGAATACGACGATAATTTGCATATTTCTAGACTTAGGCTTAAAAACATTGCGTTAGAGGGTGAAAACTCGAAACAGGCCCCGAACGGCCACGTGGGTGCCAAAAACACCTCCCACGGGCCAATGTTACTCGTAGAAACTGACCCCACAGTCGCCTGATTCCCGGTTTGAGAATACGATGGTAATTTGCATATTTCTAGTCTTAGGCTTAAAAAATGGCGTTAGAGGGTGAAAACTCGAAACAGGCCCCGAACGGTCACGTGGGTGGCAAAAACACCTCCATCGGGGCAAATGTTACTCGTAGGAACTGACCCCGTAGCCGCTTGATTCCCGGTTTGAGAATTCGATGTTAATTTTCATATTTCTAGACTTAGGCTTAAAAACATGGCGTTAGAGGGTGAAAACTCAAAACAGCCCCCGAACGTCCCCGTGGGTCGCACCAACACCTCCCATGTGACCAATGTAACTTGTAGGAACTGACCCCGTAGCCACGGGACTCCCAGTTTGAGAATACTATGATAATTTATATATTTCTTGACTTAGGCTTAAAAACATGGTGTTATAGGGTGAGAACTCGAAATAGCCACCGAAAGTCCCCATGGGTGGCCCCAACATCTTCCACGGGACCAATGTAACTCGTAGGAACTGACCCCACAGCCGCAGGACTCCCAGTTTGAGAATACGACATAATTTGTATATTTTCTAGATTTAGGCTTAAAAATATGGTGTCAGAGTGTGAAAACTCGCAACAGCACCCGAACGGCCACGTGGGTGGCACTAACACCTCTTATGGGGCCAATATAACTCGTATCAAGTGACCCCTCAGCCGCTGAACTCCCGATTTCAGAATATGATAGTAACTTGCATATATCTAGACTTAGGCTTAAAAGCATGGCTTTGGAGGGTGAAAACTCGAAACATCCCCCGAACGTCCCCGTGGGTGGCACCAACACCTCCCACGGGACAAATGTAACTCGTAGGGACTGACCCCGTAGCCGCTGGACTTCGGGTTTGAGAATACGATGGTAATTTGAATATTTCTAGACTAAGGCTTAAAAATGTGGCATTAGAGGGTGAGAATTAAGAATAGCCCCCGAACGTCCCCGTGGGTGGCACGAACACCTCCCACGGGACCAATGTAACTCGGAGGAACTGACCCCGCAGCCGCGAGACTCCCAGTTTGAGAATAAAATTGTAATTTGCATATTTCTAGACTTATGCTTAAAAATATGGCGTTAAACGGTGAAAACTCGAAACAGCCCCCGAACAGCCATGTGGGTGGCACCAACACCTCCCACGAGGGCAATGTAACTTGTAGGAACTGACCCCGCAGTCGCTGGACTCCCGGTTTGAGAATATGATGGTAATTTTCCTATTTCTTGACTTAGGCTTAAAAACATGGCGTTAGAGGGTGAAAACTCGAAACAGCCCCGAACGTCCCCGTGGGTGGCACCAACACC
Organism: Sambucus nigra; assembly: GCA_949130495.1. Lineage (NCBI taxonomy): Eukaryota > Viridiplantae > Streptophyta > Magnoliopsida > Dipsacales > Adoxaceae > Sambucus > Sambucus nigra. Next base: position 666,519,164 of record OX422208.1, on the reverse strand, counting down.
TCCCACGGGGACAATATAACTCGTAGGAACTGACCCTGCAGCCGCGGGACTCTCGGTTTGAGAATACGATGGTAATTTGCATATTTCGAGACAAATGCTTAAAAACATGGCGTTAGAGGTAAGAACTCAAAATAGCTCTCGAACGTCCCTGTGGGTGGCACCAACACCTCCCACGGGGCCATTATAACTCGTAGGAACTGACCCTGTAGGTGCGGGACTCCCGGTTTGAGAATACGACGATAATTTTCATAGTTCTGGACTAAGGTTTACAAACGTGGCGTTAGAGGGTGATAACTAGAAACAACCCCCGAACGTCCCTGTGGGTGGCACCAACACCTCTCAGGGGACCAATGTAACTCGTAGGAACTGACCTCGTTACCGTGGGACTCCTGGTTTCAAAATACGAGGGTAATTTGAATATTTCTAGACTAAGGCTTAAAAATGTGGCGTTAGAGGGTGAGAACTAAAAACAGCCCCCGAACGTCCCCGTGGGTGGCACCAACACCTCCCACGGGACCAATTTAACTCGTAGGAATTGACCCCGCAGCCGTGGGACTCCCGGTTTGTGAATACGACGGTAATTTGAATATTTAGAGACTTAGGCTTAAAAATAAGGTGTTAGAGTGTGAAAACTCGAAACATCCCCCGATCGGCCACGTGGGTGGCACCAACACCTCCCACGGGGCCAATGTAACTGCTAGGAACTGACCCCATAGCCGCTGGACTCCCGGTTTGAGAATACGACTGTAATTTGCATATTTCTAGACTTAGGCTTATAACCATGGCGTTAGAGGTTGAGAACTCGAAACAACCCCCGAACGTCCCCGTGGGTGGGACCAACACCTCCCATGGGGCCAATGTAACTCGTAGGAACTGAATCCGTTGCCGCGGGACTCCCGGTTTGAGAATACGATGGTTATTTGCATATTTCAGGACTTAGGCTTAAAAATATTGCGTTAGAGGTGGAAAACTCGAAACAGCCCCCGAACGGCCACATGGGTGGCACCAACACCTCCAACTGGGCCAATGTAACTCGTAGGAACTGACCCCGCAGCCGCGGGACTCCCGGTTGGAGAATACGACGGTAATTTACATATTTCTAGACTTAGGCTTAAAGACATGGCGTTAGAGGTAAGAACTCAAAACGGCCCCCGAACGTCTCCGTGGGTGGCACCAACACCTCCCACGGGGCCAATGTAACTCATAGGAACTGACCCCGTAGCCGTGGGACTCCAAGTTTGAGAATACAACGGTAATTTTCATATTTCTAGACTTAGGCTTAGAAATATGGCGTTAGAGGGTGAAAACTCAAAACAGGCCCCGAACGGCCACGTGAGTGGCACCAACACCTCCCACGTGGCCCATGTAACTCGTAATAAGTGACCCCGCAGCCGCTGGACTCCCGATTTGAGAATACGACGATAATTTGCATATTTCTAGACTTAGGCTTAAAAACATTGCGTTAGAGGGTGAAAACTCGAAACAGGCCCCGAACGGCCACGTGGGTGCCAAAAACACCTCCCACGGGCCAATGTTACTCGTAGAAACTGACCCCACAGTCGCCTGATTCCCGGTTTGAGAATCCGATGGTAATTTGCATATTTCTAGTCTTAGGCTTAAAAAATGGCGTTAGAGGGTGAAAACTCGAAACAGGCCCCGAACGGTCACGTGGGTGGCAAAAACACCTCCATCGGGGCAAATGTTACTCGTAGGAACTGACGATAATTTATATATTTCTTGACTTAGGCTTAAAAACATGGTGTTATAGGGTGAGAACTCGAAATAGCCACCGAAAGTCCCCATGGGTGGCCCCAACATCTTCCACGGGACCAATGTAACTCGTAGGAACTGACCCCACAGCCGCAGGACTCCCAGTTTGAGAATACGACATAATTTGTATATTTTCTAGATTTAGGCTTAAAAATATGGTGTCAGAGTGTGAAAACTCGAAACAGCACCCGAACGGCCACGTGGGTGGCACTAACACCTCTTATGGGGCCAATATAACTCGTATCAAGTGACCCCGCAGCCGCTGAACTCCCGATTTCAGAATATGATAGTAACTTGCATATATCTAGACTTAGGCTTAAAAGCATGGCTTTGGAGGGTGAAAACTCGAAACATCCCCCGAACGTCCCCGTGGGTGGCACCAACACCTCCCACGGGACAAATGTAACTCGTAGGGACTGACCCCGTAGCCGCTGGACTTCGGGTTTGAGAATACGATGGTAATTTGAATATTTCTAGACTAAGGCTTAAAAATGTGGCATTAGAGGGTGAGAATTAAGAATAGCCCCCGAACGTCCCCGTGGGTGGCACGAACACCTCCCACGGGACCAATGTAACTCGGAGGAACTGACCCCGCAGCCGCGAGACTCCCAGTTTGAGAATAAAATTGTAATTTGCATATTTCTAGACTTATGCTTAAAAATATGGCGTTAAACGGTGAAAACTCGAAACAGCCCCCGAACAGCCATGTGGGTGGCACCAACACCTCCCACGAGGGCAATGTAACTTGTAGGAACTGACCCCGCAGTCGCTGGACTCCCGGTTTGAGAATATGATGGTAATTTTCCTATTTCTTGACTTAGGCTTAAAAACATGGCGTTAGAGGGTGAAAACTCGAAACAGCCCCGAACGTCCCCGTGGGTGGCACCAACACCTCCCACGGGGACAATATAACTCGTAGGAACTGACCCTGCAGCCGCGGGACTCTCGGTTTGAGAATACGATGGTAATTTGCATATTTCGAGACAAATGCTTAAAAACATGGCGTTAGAGGTAAGAACTCAAAATAGCTCTCGAACGTCCCTGTGGGTGGCACCAACACCTCCCACGGGGCCATTATAACTCGTAGGAACTGACCCTGTAGGTGCGGGACTCCCGGTTTGAGAATACGACGATAATTTTCATAGTTCTGGACTAAGGTTTACAAACGTGGCGTTAGAGGGTGATAACTAGAAACAACCCCCGAACGTCCCTGTGGGTGGCACCAACACCTCTCAGGGGACCAATGTAACTCGTAGGAACTGACCTCGTTACCGTGGGACTCCTGGTTTCAAAATACGAGGGTAATTTGAATATTTCTAGACTAAGGCTTAAAAATGTGGCGTTAGAGGGTGAGAACTAAAAACAGCCCCCGAACGTCCCCGTGGGTGGCACCAACACCTCCCACGGGACCAATTTAACTCGTAGGAATTGACCCCGCAGCCGTGGGACTCCCGGTTTGTGAATACGACGGTAATTTGAATATTTAGAGACTTAGGCTTAAAAATAAGGTGTTAGAGTGTGAAAACTCGAAACATCCCCCGATCGGCCACGTGGGTGGCACCAACACCTCCCACGGGGCCAATGTAACTGCTAGGAACTGACCCCATAGCCGCTGGACTCCCGGTTTGAGAATACGACTGTAATTTGCATATTTCTAGACTTAGGCTTATAACCATGGCGTTAGAGGTTGAGAACTCGAAACAACCCCCGAACGTCCCCGTGGGTGGGACCAACACCTCCCATGGGGCCAATGTAACTCGTAGGAACTGAATCCGTTGCCGCGGGACTCCCGGTTTGAGAATACGATGGTTATTTGCATATTTCAGGACTTAGGCTTAAAAATATTGCGTTAGAGGTGGAAAACTCGAAACAGCCCCCGAACGGCCACATGGGTGGCACCAACACCTCCAACTGGGCCAATGTAACTCGTAGGAACTGACCCCGCAGCCGCGGGACTCCCGGTTGGAGAATACGACGGTAATTTACATATTTCTAGACTTAGGCTTAAAGACATGGCGTTAGAGGTAAGAACTCAAAACGGCCCCCGAACGTCTCCGTGGGTGGCACCAACACCTCCCACGGGGCCAATGTAACTCATAGGAACTGACCCCGTAGCCGTGGGACTCCAAGTTTGAGAATACAACGGTAATTTACATATTTCTGGACTTAGCCTTAGAAATATGGCGTTAGAGGGTGAAAACTCAAAACAGGCCCCGAACGGCCACGTGGGTGGCACCAACACCTCCCACGTGGCCCATATAACTCGTAATAACTGACCCCGCAGCCGCTGGACTCCCGATTTGAGAATACGACGATAATTTATATATTTCTAGACTTAGACTTAAAAACATGGCGTTAGAGGGTGAAAAATCGAAACAGGCCCCGAACGGCCATGTGGGTGGCAAAAACACCTCCCACGGGCCAATGTTACTCGTAGAAACTGACCCCGCAGACGCTTGATTCCCGGTTTGAGAATGCGACGGTAATTTGCATATTTCTAGGCTTAGGATTAAAAACATGGCGTTAGATGGTGAAAACTCGAAACAGGCCCCGAACGGCCACCTGGGTGGCAAAAACACCTCCCACGGGGCAAATGTTACTCGTAGGAACTGACCCCGCAGCCGCTTGATTCCCGGTTTGAGAATTCGACGGTAATTTGCATATTTCTAGACATAGGCTTAAAAACATGGCGTTAGAGGGTGAAAACTCAAAACAGCCCCCGAACGTCCCCGTGGGTCGCACCAACACCTCCCACGTGACCAATGTAACTCTTAGGAACTGACCCCGTAGCCGCGGGACTCCCAGTTTTAGAATACTATGATAATTTATATATTTCTTCACTTAGGCTTAAAAACATGGTGTTATAGGGTGAGAACTCGAAAGAGACACCGAAAGTCCCCATGGGTGGCCCCAACATCTTCCACGGAACCATTGTAACTCGTAGGAACTGACCTCGCAGCCGCAGGACTCCGTGTTTGAGAATACGATGGTAATTTGTATATTTCTAGACTTAGGCTTAAAAATATGGTGTTAGAGTGCGAAAACTCGAAACAGCCCCCGAACGGCCACGTGGGTGGCACTAACACCTCTTATGGGGCCAATATAACTCCTATCAAGTGACCCCGCAGCCGCTGAACTCCCGATTTCAGAATATGATAGTTATTTGCATATATCTAGACTTAGGCTTAAAAGCATGGCGTTGGAGGGTGAAAACTCGAAACAGCCCCCGAACGTCCCCGTGGGTGGCACCAACACCTCCCACGGGACAAATATAACTCGTAGGAACTGACCCCGTAGCCGCTGGACTCTGGGTTTGAGAATACGATGGTAATTTGAATATTTCTAGACTAAGGCTTAAAAATGTGGCATTAGATGGTGAGAATTAAGAATAGCCCCCGAACGTCCCCGAGGGTGGCACCAACACCTCCCACGGGACCAATGTAACTCGTAGGAACTGATCTCGCAGCCGCGGAACTCCCAGTTTGAGAATACAACGGTAATTTGCATATTTTTAGACTTATGCTTAAAAATATGGCGTTAGACGGTGAAAACTCGAAACAGCCCCCGAACAGCCATGGGGGTGGCACCAACACCTCCCACCGGGCCGATGAAACTTGTAGGTACTGACCCCGCAGTCGCTGGACTTCCGGTTTGATAATATGATGGTAATTTGCCTATTTCTTGACTTAGGCTTAAAAACATGGCGTTAGAGGGTGAAAATTCGAAACAACCCCGAACGTCCCCGTGGGTGGCACCAACACCTCCCACGGGGACAATATAACTCGTAAGAACTGACCCCGCAGTCACGGGACTCTCGGTTTGAGAATACGATGGTAATTTGCATATTTCTAGACTAAGGCTTGAAAACATGGTGTTAGAGGTAAGAACTCAAAACAGCTCCCGAATGTCCCCGTGGGTGGCACCAACACCTCCCACGAGGCCATTATAACTCGTAGGAACTGACCTTGTAGGTACGGGACTCCCGATTTGAGAATACGACAGTAATTTGCATATTTCTAGACTAAGGCTATCAAAACGTGGCATTAGAGGGTGATAACTAGAACCAACACCCGAACGTCCCTGTGGGTGGCACTAACACCTCTCACGGGACCAATGTAACTCGTAGGAACTTACCACGTTGCCGCGGGACTCCTGGTTTAAGAATACGACGGTAATTTGCATATTTCTAGACTAAGGCTTAAAAACGTGGTGTTAGAGGGTGAGAACTAAAAACAGCCCCAGAACGTCCCCGTGGGGGGCACCAACACCTCCCACGGGACCAATTTAACTCGTAGGAACTGACCCCGCAGCCATGGGACTCCCGATTTGTGAATACGATGGTAATTTGAATATTTCTAGACTTAGGCTTAAAAATATGGTGTTAGAGTGTGAAAACTCGAAACATCCCCCGATCGGCCATGTGGGTGGCACCAACACCTCTCACGAGGCCAATGTAACTCGTATGAACTGACCCCGCAGATGCTGAACTCCAGGTTTGAGAATACAATGGTAATTTGCATATTTCTAGACTAAGGCTTAAAAATATGGCGTTAGAGGGTGAAACCTCGAAACAAGCACCGAACGTCCCCGTGGGTGGGACCAACACCTCCCATGGGGCCAATGTAACTCGTAGGAACTGAACCCGTAGCCGCGGGACTCCCGGTTTGGGAATACGACGGTAATTTGCATATTTCAAGACTTAGGCTTAAAAATATGGCGGTAGAGGTGGAAAACTCGAAACAACCCCCGAACGGCCACGCGGGTGGCACCAACACCTCCCACGGGGCCAATGTAACTCGTAGGAACTGACCCTGTAGTCGCGGGACTCCCGGTTTGAGAATACGACAGTAATTTTCTTATGTTTAGACTAAGGCTTAAAAATGAGGCATTAGAGGTTGAGAACTAAAAACAGCCCCCGAACATCCCCGTAGGTGGCATCCCATGGGACCAATGTAACTCGTAAGAACTGAACCCGCAGTTGCGGGACTCCCGGTTTTAGAATACGACGGTAATTTACATATTTCTAGACTTACGCTTAAAAATATGGCGTTAGAGGCTGAAAACTCAAAACAGACCCCGAACGACCACGTCGGTGGCACCAACACCTCCCACGGGGCCAATGTAACTCGTAGAAACTGACCCCGCAGCCACTGGGATCCCGGTTTGAGAATACGATGGTAATTTTCATATTTCTAGACTTAGGCTTAAAAACATGGCGTTAGAGGGTGAAAACTGAAAACAACCCCCGAACGTCCCCGTCGGTGGCACCAATAAATCCCACGGGACCAATGTAACTCTTAGGAACTGACCCTGCAGCTGCGAGACTCCCGGTTTGAGAATATGACGGTAATTTGCATATTTATAGACTTAGGCTTAAAAACATAGCGTTAGAGGGTGAGAACTCGAAACAGCCCCCGAACGTCCCCGTGGGTGGCACCAACACCTCCCAAGGGGCCAATGTAACTCGTAGGAACTGACCCCGCAGCCGCGGGACTCCCAGTTTGAGAATACGACGGTAATTTGTATATTTCTAGACTAAGGCTTAAAAACATGGCGTTAGAGGGTGAGAACTAGAAACAGCCCCCAAACGTCCCCGTGGGTGGCACCAACACCTCTCACGGGTCCAATGTAACTCGTAGGAACTAACCCCGCAGCCGCGGACTCCCGGTTTGAGAGTACGACGGTAATTTACATATTTCTATACTTAGGCTTAAAGACATGGCGTTAGAGGTAAGAACTCAAAACAGACCCCGAACATCCCCGTGGGTTGCACAAACACCTCCCACGGGGCCAATGTAACTTGTAGGAACTGACCCCGTAGCCGTGGGACTCCCAGTTTGAGAATACGACGATAATTTGCATATTTCTAGACTTAGGCTTAAAAACATGGCGTTAGAGGGTGAAAACTCGAAACAGGCCCTGAACGGTCACGTGGGTGGCACCAACACCTCCCACGGGGCCCATGTAACTCGTAATAACTGACCCCGCAGCCGCTGGACTCCCGATTTGAGAATACGACGATAATTTGCATATTTCTAGGCTTAGGCTTAAAAACATGGCGTTAGAGTTTGAAAAATCGAAACAGGCCCCGAACGGCCACGTGGGTGGCAAAAACACCTCCCACGGGGCCAATGTTACTCGTAGGAACTGACCCCGCAGCCGCTTGATTCCCGGTTTGAGAATTCATCGGTAATGTGCATATTTCAAGACTTAGGCTTAAAAATATGGCGTTAGAGGGGGAAAACTCGAAACAACCACCGAACGGCCACGTGGGTGGCACCAACACCTCCCACTGGGCCAATGTAACTCGCAGGAACTGACCCCGCAGCCGCTGGACTCTCGGTTTGAGAATAGAAAGGTAATTTGCATATTTTTGACTTAGGCTTACAAACATGGCGTTAAATGGTGAGAACTTGAAACAACCCCCGAACGTCCCCGTGGGTGGTACCAACACCTCCCACGGGACCAATGTAACTCCTAGGAACTGACCCCGCAGCCGCGTGACTCCCGATTTGAGAATACGACGGTAATTTGCATATTTTTAGACTTAGGCTTAAAAATATGACGTTAGAGAGTGAAAACTTGAAACAGCCCCCGGACGGCTACGTGGGTGGCACCAACACCTCCCAGAGAGCCAATGTAACTCGTAGGAACTGACCCTGCAGCCGCGGGACTCCCGGATTGAGAATACGACGATAATTTGCTTATGTTTACAATAAGGCTTAAAAATGAGGCATTAGAGGGTGAGAACTAAAAACAGCCCCCGAACATCCCCGTGGGTGGCTCCAACACCTCCCACGGGACCAATGTAACTCGTAAGAACTGATCCCGCAGCCGCGGGACTCCCAGTTTCAGAATATAATGGTAATTTACATATTTCTAGACTTACACTTATAAATATGGCATTAGAGGGTGAAAACTCGAAACACCCCCCGAACGTCCCCGTGGGTGGCACCAACACCTCCCACGGGACCAATGTAACTCCTAGGAACTGACCCCACAGCCGTGTGACTCCCAGTTTGAGAATACGATGGTAATTTGCATATTTCTAGACTTTGGATTAAAAATATGGAGTTAGAGAGTGAAAACTCAAAACAGCCCCCGAACAGCCACGTGGGTGGCACCAACACCTCCCACGGGGCCAATGTAACTCGTAGGAACTGACCCTGTAGTCGCGGGACTCCCGGTTTGAGAATACGACAGTAATTTGCTTATGTTTAGACTAAGGCTTAAAACTGAGGCATTAGAGGTTGAGAACTAAAAACAGCCCCCGAACATCCCCATAGGTGGCATCCCACGGGACCAATGTAACTCGTAAGAACTGAACCCGCAGTTGCGGGACTCCCGGTTTTAGAATACGACGGTAATTTACATATTTCTAGACTTACGCTTAAAAATATGGCGTTAGAGGCTGAAAACTCAAAACAGACCCCGAACGACCACGTCGGTGGCACCAACACCTCCCACGGGGCCAATGTAACTCGTAGAAACTGACCCCGCAGCCGCTGGGCTCCCGGTTTGAGAATACGATGGTAATTTTCATATTTCTAGACTTAGGCTTAAAAACATGGCGTTAGAGGGTGAAAACTCAAAACAACCCCCGAACGTCCCCGTCGGTGGCACCAATAAATCCCACGGGACCAATGTAACTCTTAGGAACTGACCCTGCAGCTGCGAGACTCCCGGTTTGAGAATATGACGGTGGTTTGCATATTTATAGACTTAGGCTTAAAAACATAGCGTTAGAGGGTGAGAACTCGAAACAGCCCCCGAACGTCCCCGTGGGTGGCACCAACACCTCCCACGGGGACAATGTAACTCGTAGGAACTGACCCCGCAGCCGCGGGACTCCCAGTTTGAGAATACGACGGTAATTTGTATATTTATAGACTAAGGCTTAAAAACATGGCGTTAGAGGGTGAGAACTAGAAACAGCCCCCAAACGTCCCCGTGGGTGGCACCAACACCTCCCACGGGTCCGATGTAACTCGTAGGAACTAACCCCGCAGCCGTGGACTCCCGGTTTGAGAGTACGACGGTAATTAAAATATTTCTATACTTAGGCTTAAAGACATGGCGTTAGTGGTAAGAACTCAAAACAGCCCCCGAACATCCCCGTGGGTTGCACAAACACCTCCCACGGGGCCAATGTAACTTGTAGGAACTGACCCCGTAGCCGTGGGACTCCCAGTTTGAGAATACGACGGTAATTTGCATATTTATAGACTTAGGCTTAAAAATATGGCGTTAGAGGGTGAAAACTCGAAACAGGCCCCGAACGGCCACGTGGGTGGCACCAACACCTCCCACGGGGCCCATGTAACTCGTAATAACTGACCCCGCAGCCGCTGGACTCCCGATTTGAGAATACGACGGTAATTTGCATATTTCTAGACTTAGGCTTAAAAATATGGCGTTAGAGGGTGAAAACTCGAAAGAGGCCCCGAACGGCCACGTGGGTGGCACCAACACCTCCCACGGGGCCCATGTAACTCGTAATAACTGATCCCGCAGCCGCTGGACTCCCGATTTGAGAAAACGACGATAATTTGCATATTTCTAGGCTTAGGCTTAAAAACATGGCGTTAGAGTTTGAAAAATCGAAACAGGCCCCGAACGGCCACGTGGGTGGCAAAAACACCTCCCACGGGGCCAATGTTACTCGTAGGAACTGACCCCGCAGCCGCTTGATTCCCGGTTTGAGAATTCATCGGTAATGTGCATATTTCAAGACTTAGGCTTAAAAATATGGCGTTAGAGGGGGAAAACTCGAAACAACCACCGAACGGCCACGTGGGTGGAACCAACACCTCCCACTGGGCCAATGTAACTTGCAGGAACTGACCCCGCAGCCGCTGGACTCTCGGTTTGAGAATAGAAAGGTAATTTGCATATTTTTGACTTAGGCTTACAAACATGGCGTTAAATGGTGAGAACTTGAAACAACCCCCGAACGTCCCCGTGGGTGGTACCAACACCTCCCACGGGACCAATGTAACTCCTAGGAACTGACCCCGCAGCCGCGTGACTCCCGATTTGAGAATACGACGGTAATTTGCATATTTTTAGACTTAGGCTTAAAAATATGACGTTAGAGAGTGAAAACTTGAAACAGCCCCCGGACGGCTACGTGGGTGGCACCAACACCTCCCACGGAGCCAATGTAACTCGTAGGAACTGACCCTGCAGCCGCGGGACTCCCGGATTGAGAATACGACGATAATTTGCTTATGTTTACAATAAGGCTTAAAAATGAGGCATTAGAGGATGAGAACTAAAAACAGCCCCCGAACATCCCCGTGGCTGGCTCCAACACCTCCCACGGGACCAATGTAACTCGTAAGAACTGATCCCGCAGCCGCGGGACTCCCAGTTTCAGAATATAATGGTAATTTACATATTTCTAGACTTACACTTATAAATATGGCATTAGAGGGTGAAAACTCGAAACACCCCCCGAACGTCCCCGTGGGTGGCACCAACACCTCCCACGGGACCAATGTAACTCCTAGGAACTGACCCCACAGCCGTGTGACTCCCGGTTTGAGAATACGATGGTAATTTGCATATTTCTAGACTTTGGATTAAAAATATGGCGTTAGAGAGTGAAAACTCAAAACAGCCCCCGAACGGCCACGTGGGTGGCACCAACACCTCCCACGGGGCCAATGTAACTCGTAGGAACTGACCCTGTAGTCGCGGGACTCCCGGTTTGAGAATACGACAGTAATTTGCTTATGTTTAGACTAAGGCTTAAAACTGAGGCATTAGAGGTTGAGAACTAAAAACAGCCCCCGAACATCCCCGTAGGTGGCATCCCACGGGACCAATGTAACTCATAAGAACTGAACCCGCAGTTGCGGGACTCCCGGTTTTAGAATACGACGGTAATTTACATATTTCTAGACTTACGCTTAAAAATATGGCGTTAGAGGCTGAAAACTCAAAACAGACCCCGAACGACCACGTCGGTGGCACCAACACCTCCCACGGGGCCAATGTAACTCGTAAAAACTGACCCCGCAGCCGCTGGGCTCCCGGTTTGAGAATACGATGGTAATTTTCATATTTCTAGACTTAGGCTTAAAAACATGGCGTTAGAGGGTGAAAACTCAAAACAACCCCCGAACGTCCCCGTCGGTGGCACCAATAAATCCCACGGGACCAATGTAACTCTTAGGAACTGACCCTGCAGCTGCGAGACTCCCGATTTGAGAATATGACGGTGATTTGCATATTTATAGACTTAGGCTTAAAAACATAGCGTTAGAGGGTGAGAACTCGAAACAGCCCCCGAACGTCCCCGTGGGTGGCACCAACACCTCCCACGGGGCCAATGTAACTCGTAGGAACTGACCCCGCAGCCGCGGGACTCCCAGTTTGAGAATACGACGGTAATTTGTATATTTCTAGACTAAGGCTTAAAAACATGGCGTTAGAGGGTGAGAACTAGAAACAGCCCCCAAACGTCCCCGTGGGTGGCACCAACACCTCTCACGGGTCCAATGTAACTCGTAGGAACTAACCCCGCAGCCGCGGACTCCCGGTTTGAGAGTACGATGGTAATTTACATATTTCTATACTTAGGCTTAAAGACATGGCGTTAGAGGTAAGAACTCAAAACAGCCCCCGAACATCCCCGTGGGTTGCACAAACACCTCCCACGGTGCCAATGTAACTTGTAGGAACTGACCCCGTAGCCGTGGGACTCCCAGTTTGAGAAAACGACGGTAATCTGCATATTTCTAGACTTAGGCTTAAAAATATGGCGTTAGAGGGTGAAAACTCGAAACAGGCCCCGAACGGCCACGTGGGTGGCACCAACACCTCCCACGGGGCCCATGTAACTCGTAATAACTGACCTCGCAGCCGCTAGACTCCCGATTTGAGAATACGACGATAATTTGCATATTTCTAGACTTAGGCTTAAAAACATGGCGTTAGAGGGTGAAAACTCGAAACAGGCCCTGAACGGCCACGTGGGTGGCAAAAACACCTCCCACGGGGCCAATGTTACTCGTAGAAACTGACCCCGCAGCCGCATGATTCCCGGTTTGAGAATACGACGGTAATTTGCATATTTCTAGGCTTAGGCTTAAAAACATGGCGTTAGAGTTTGAAAAATCGAAACAGGCCCCGAACGGCCACGTGGGTGGCAAAAACACCTCCCACGGGGCCAATGTTACTCGTAGGAACTGACCCCGCAGCCGCTTGATTCCCGGTTTGAGAATTCATCGGTAATGTGCATATTTCAAGACTTAGGCTTAAAAATATGGCGTTAGAGGGTGAAAACTCGAAACAACCACCGAACGGCCACGTGGGTGGCACCAACACCTCCCACTGGGCCAATGTAACTCGCAGGAACTGACCCCGCAGCCGCTGGACTCTCGGTTTGAGAATAGAAAGGTAATTTGCATATTTTTGACTTAGGCTTACAAACATGGCGTTAAATGGTGAGAACATGAAACAACCCCCGAACGTCCCCGTGGGTGGTACCAACACCTCCCACGGGACCAATGTAACTCCTAGGAACTGACCCCGCAGCCGCGTGACTCCCGATTTGAGAATACGACGGTAATTTGCATATTTTTAGACTTAGGCTTAAAAATATGACGTTAGAGAGTGAAAACTTGAAACAGCCCCCGGACGGCTACGTGGGTGGCACCAACACCTCCCACAGAGCCAATGTAACTCGTAGGAACTGACCCTGCAGCCGCGGGACTCCCGGATTGAGAATACGACGATAATTTGCTTATGTTTACAATAAGGCTTAAAAATGAGGCATTAGAGGGTGAGAACTAAAAACAGCCCCCGAACATCCCCGTGGGTGGCTCCAACACCTCCCACGGGACCAATGTAACTCGTAAGAACTGATCCCGCAGCCGCGGGACTCCCAGTTTCAGAATATAATGGTAATTTACATATTTCTAGACTTACACTTATAAATATGGCATTAGAGGGTGAAAACTCGAAACACCCCCCGAACGTCCCCGTGGGTGGCACCAACACCTCCCACGGGACCAATGTAACTCCTAGGAACTGACCCCACAGCCGTGTGACTCCCAGTTTGAGAATACGATGGTAATTTGCATATTTCTAGACTTTGGATTAAAAATATGGAGTTAGAGAGTGAAAACTCAAAATAGCCCCCGAACAGCCACGTGGGTGGCACCAACACCTCCCACGGGGCCAATGTAACTCGTAGGAACTGACCCTGTAGTCGCGGGACTCCCGGTTTGAGAATACGACAGTAATTTGCTTATGTTTAGACTAAGGCTTAAAACTGAGGCATTAGAGGTTGAGAACTAAAAACAGCCCCCGAACATCCCCATAGGTGGCATCCCACGGGACCAATGTAACTCGTAAGAACTGAACCCGCAGTTGCGGGACTCCCGGTTTTAGAATACGACGGTAATTTACATATTTCTAGACTTACGCTTAAAAATATGGCGTTAGAGGCTGAAAACTCAAAACAGACCCCGAACGACCACGTCGGTGGCACCAACACCTCCCACGGGGCCAATGTAACTCGTAGAAACTGACCCCGCAGCCGCTGGGCTCCCGGTTTGAGAATACGATGGTAATTTTCATATTTCTAGACTTAGGCTTAAAAACATGGCGTTAGAGGGTGAAAACTCAAAACAACCCCCGAACGTCCCCGTCGGTGGCACCAATAAATCCCACGGGACCAATGTAACTCTTAGGAACTGACCCTGCAGCTGCGAGACTCCCGGTTTGAGAATATGACGGTGGTTTGCATATTTATAGACTTAGGCTTAAAAACATAGCGTTAGAGGGTGAGAACTCGAAACAGCCCCCGAACGTCCCCGTGGGTGGCACCAACACCTCCCACGGGGCCAATGTAACTCGTAGGAACTGACCCCGCAGCCGCGGGACTCCCAGTTTGAGAATACGACGGTAATTTGTATATTTATAGACTAAGGCTTAAAAACATGGCGTTAGAGGGTGAGAACTAGAAACAGCCCCCAAACGTCCCCGTGGGTGGCACCAACACCTCCCACGGGTCCGATGTAACTCGTAGGAACTAACCCCGCAGCCGCGGACTCCCGGTTTGAGAGTACGACGGTAATTAAAATATTTCTATACTTAGGCTTAAAGACATGGCGTTAGAGGTAAGAACTCAAAACAGCCCCCGAACATCCCCGTGGGTTGCACAAACACCTCCCACGGGGCCAATGTAACTTGTAGGAACTGACCCCGTAGCCGTGGGACTCCCAGTTTGAGAATACGACGGTAATTTGCATATTTATAGACTTAGGCTTAAAAATATGGCGTTAGAGGGTGAAAACTCGAAACAGGCCCCGAACGGCCACGTGGGTGGCACCAACACCTCCCACGGGACCCATGTAACTCGTAATAACTGACCCCGCAGCCGCTGGACTCCCGATTTGAGAATACGACGGTAATTTTCATATTTCTAGACTTAGGCTTAAAAATATGGCGTTAGAGGGTGAAAACTCGAAAGAGGCCCCGAACGGCCACGTGGGTGGCACCAACACCTCCCACGGGGCCCATGTAACTCGTAATAACTGATCCCGCAGCCGCTGGACTCCCGATTTGAGAATATGACGATAATTTGCATATTTCTAGGCTTAGGCTTAAAAACATGGCGTTAGAGTTTGAAAAATCGAAACAGGCCCCGAACGGCCACGTGGGTGGCAAAAACACCTCCCACGGGGCCAATGTTACTCGTAGGAACTGACCCCGCAGCCGCTTGATTCCCGGTTTGAGAATTCATCGGTAATGTGCATATTTCAAGACTTAGGCTTAAAAATATGGCGTTAGAGGGGGAAAACTCGAAACAACCACCGAACGGCCACGTGGGTGGCACCAACACCTCCCACTGGGCCAATGTAACTCGCAGGAACTGACCCCGCAGCCGCTGGACTCTCGGTTTGAGAATAGAAAGGTAATTTGCATATTTTTGACTTAGGCTTACAAACATGGCGTTAAATGGTGAGAACTTGAAACAACCCCCGAACGTCCCCGTGGGTGGAACCAACACCTCCCACGGGACCAATGTAACTCCTAGGAACTGACCCCGCAGCCGCGTGACTCCCGATTTGAGAATACGACGGTAATTTGCATATTTTTAGACTTAGGCTTAAAAATATGACGTTAGAGAGTGAAAACTTGAAACAGCCCCCGGACGGCTACGTGGGTGGCACCAACACCTCCCACGGAGCCAATCTAACTCGTAGGAACTGACCCTGCAGCCGCGGGACTCCCGGATTGAGAATACGACGATAATTTGCTTATGTTTACAATAAGGCTTAAAAATGAGGCATTAGAGGATGAGAACTAAAAACAGCCCCCGAACATCCCCGTGGCTGGCTCCAACACCTCCCACGGGACCAATGTAACTCGTAAGAACTGATCCCGCAGCCGCGGGACTCCCAGTTTCAGAATATAATGGTAATTTACATATTTCTAGACTTACACTTATAAATATGGCATTAGAGGGTGAAAACTCGAAACACCCCCCGAACGTCCCCGTGGGTGGCACCAACACCTCCCACGGGACCAATGTAACTCCTAGGAACTGACCCCACAGCCGTGTGACTCCCGGTTTGAGAATACGATGGTAATTTGCATATTTCTAGACTTTGGATTAAAAATATGGCGTTAGAGAGTGAAAACTCAAAACAGCCCCCGAACGGCCACGTGGGTGGCACCAACACCTCCCACGGGGCCAATGTAACTCGTAGGAACTGACCCTGTAGTCGCGGGACTCCCGGTTTGAGAATACGACAGTAATTTGCTTATGTTTAGACTAAGGCTTAAAACTGAGGCATTAGAGGTTGAGAACTAAAAACAGCCCCCGAACATCCCCGTAGGTGGCATCCCACGGGACCAATGTAACTCGTAAGAACTGAACCCGAAGTTGCGGGACTCCCGGTTTTAGAATACGACGGTAATTTACATATTTCTAGACTTACGCTTAAAAATATGGCGTTAGAGGCTGAAAACTCAAAACAGACCCCGAACGACCACGTCGGTGGCACCAACACCTCCCACGGGGCCAATGTAACTCGTAAAAACTGACCCCGCAGCCGCTGGGCTCCCGGTTTGAGAATACGATGGTAATTTTCATATTTCTAGACTTAGGCTTAAAAACATGGCGTTAGAGGGTGAAAACTCAAAACAACCCCCGAACGTCCCCGTCGGTGGCACCAATAAATCCCACGGGACCAATGTAACTCTTAGGAACTGACCCTGCAGCTGCGAGACTCCCGATTTGAGAATATGACGGTGATTTGCATATTTATAGACTTAGGCTTAAAAACATAGCGTTAGAGGGTGAGAACTCGAAACAGCCCCCGAACGTCCCCGTGGGTGGCACCAACACCTCCCACGGGGCCAATGTAACTCGTAGGAACTGACCCCGCAGCCGCGGGACTCCCAGTTTGAGAATACGACGGTAATTTGTATATTTCTAGACTAAGGCTTAAAAACATGGCGTTAGAGGGTGAGAACTAGAAACAGCCCCCAAACGTCCCCGTGGGTGGCACCAACACCTCTCACGGGTCCAATGTAACTCGTAGGAACTAACCCCGCAGCCGCGGACTCCCGGTTTGAGAGTACGATGGTAATTTACATATTTCTATACTTAGGCTTAAAGACATGGCGTTAGAGGTAAGAACTCAAAACAGCCCCCGAACATCCCCGTGGGTTGCACAAACACCTCCCACGGTGCCAATGTAACTTGTAGGAACTGACCCCATAGCCGTGGGACTCCCAGTTTGAGAAAACGACGGTAATCTGCATATTTCTAGACTTAGGCTTAAAAATATGACGTTAGAGGGTGAAAACTCGAAACAGGCCCCGAACGGCCACGTGGGTGGCACCAACACCTCCCACGGGGCCCATGTAACTCGTAATAACTGACCCCGCAGCCGCTCGACTCCCGATTTGAGAATACGACGATAATTTGCATATTTCTAGACTTAGGCTTAAAAACATGGCGTTAGAGGGTGAAAACTCGAAACAGGCCCTGAACGGCCACGTGGGTGGCAAAAACACCTCCCACGGGGCCAATGTTACTCGTAGAAACTGACCCCGCAGCCGCATGATTCCCGGTTTGAGAATACGACGGTAATTTGCATATTTCTAGGCTTAGGCTTAAAAACATGGCGTTAGAGTTTGAAAAATCGAAACAGGCCCCGAACGGCCACGTGGGTGGCAAAAACACCTCCCACGGGGCCAATGTTACTCGTAGGAACTGACCCCGCAGCCGCTTGATTCCCGGTTTGAGAATTCATCGGTAATGTGCATATTTCAAGACTTAGGCTTAAAAATATGGCGTTAGAGGGGGAAAACTCGAAACAACCACCGAACGGCCACGTGGGTGGCACCAACACCTCCCACTGGGCCAATGTAACTCGCAGGAACTGACCCCGCAGCCGCTGGACTCCCGGTTTGAGAATAGAAAGGTAATTTGCATATTTTTGACTTAGGCTTACAAACATGGCGTTAAATGGTGAGAACTTGAAACAACCTCCGAACGTCCCCGTGGGTGGTACCAACACCTCCCACGGGACCAATGTAACTCCTAGGAACTGACCCCGCAGCCGCGTGACTCCCGATTTGAGAATACGACGGTAATTTGCATATTTTTAGACTTAGGCTTAAAAATATGACGTTAGAGAGTGAAAACTTGAAACAGCCCCCGGACGGCTACGTGGGTGGCACCAACACCTCCCACGGAGCCAATGTAACTCGTAGGAACTGACCCTGCAGCCGCGGGACTCCCGGATTGAGAATACGACGATAATTTGCTTATGTTTACAATAAGGCTTAAAAATGAGGCATTAGAGGGTGAGAACTAAAAACAGCCCCCGAACATCCCCGTGGGTGGCTCCAACACCTCCCACGGGACCAATGTAACTCGTAAGAACTGATCCCGCAGCCGCGGGACTCCCAGTTTCAGAATATAATGGTAATTTACATATTTCTAGACTTACACTTATAAATATGGCATTAGAGGGTGAAAACTCGAAACACCCCCCGAACGTCCCCGTGGGTGGCACCAACACGTCCCACGGGACCAATGTAACTCCTAGGAACTGACCCAACAGTCGTGTGACTCCCGGTTTGAGAATACGATGGTAATTTGCATATTTCTAGACTTTGGATTAAAAATATGGCGTTAGAGAGTGAAAACTCAAAACAGCCCCCGAACGGCCACGTGGGTGGCACCAACACCTCCCACGGGGCTAATGTAACTCGTAGGAACTGACCCTGTAGTCGCGGGACTCCCGGTTTGAGAATACGACAGTAATTTGCTTATGTTTAGACTAAGGCTTAAAAATGAGGCATTAGAGGTTGAGAACTAAAAACAGCCCCCGAACATCCCCGTAGGTGGCATCCCACGGGACCAATGTAACTCGTAAGAACTGAACCCGCAGTTGCGGGACTCCCGGTTTTAGAATACGACAGTAATTTACATATTTCTAGACTTACGCTTAAAAATATGGCGTTAGAGGCTGAAAACTCAAAACAGACCCCGAACGACCACGTCGGTGGCACCAACACCTCCCACGGGGCCAATGTAACTCGTAGAAACTGACCCCGCAGCCGCTGGGCTCCCGGTTTGAGAATACGATGGTAATTTTCATATTTCTAGACTTAGGCTTAAAAACATGGCGTTAGAGGGTGAAAACTCAAAACAACCCCCGAACGTCCCCGTCGGTGGCACCAACAAATCCCACGGGACCAATGTAACTCTTAGGAACTGACCCTGCAGCTGCGAGACTCCCGGTTTGAGAATATGACGGTAATTTGCATATTTATAGACTTAGGCTTAAAAACATAGCGTTAGAGGGTGAGAACTCGAAACAGCCCCCGAACGTCCCCGTGGGTGGCACCAACACCTCCCACGGGGCCAATGTAACTCGTAGGAACTGACCCCGCAGCCGCGGGACTCCCAGTTTGAGAATACGACGGTAATTTGTATATTTCTAGACTAAGGCTTAAAAACATGGCGTTAGAGGTTGAGAACTAGAAACAGCCACTAAACGTCCCCGTGGGTGGCACCAACACCTCTCACGGGTCCAATGTAACTTGTAGGAACCAACCCCGCAGCCGCGGACTCCCGTTTTGAGAGTACGACGGTAATTTACATATTTCTATACTTAGGCTTAAAGACATGACGTTAGAGGTAAGAACTCAAAACAGCCCCCGAACATCCCCGTGGGTTGCACAAACACCTCCCACGGGGCCAATGTAACTTGTAGGAACTGACCCCGTAGCCGTGGGACTCCCAGTTTGAGAATACGACGGTAATTTGCATATTTGTAGACTTAGGCTTAAAAATATGGCGTTAGAGGGTGAAAACTCGAAACAGGCCCCGAACGGCCACGTGGGTGGCACCAACACCTCCCACGGGGCCCATGTAACTCGTAATAACTGACCCCGCAGCCGCTGGACTCCCGATTTGAGAATACGACGATAATTTGCATATTTCTATACTTAGGCTTAAAAACATGGCGTTAGAGGGTGAAAACTCGAAACAGGCCCTGAACGGCCACGTGGGTGGCAAAAACACCTCCCACGGGGCCAATGTTACTCGTAGAAACTGACCCCGCAGCCGCATGATTCCCAGTTTGAGAATACGACGGTAATTTGCATATTTCTAGGCTTAGGCTTAAAAACATGGCGTTAGAGTTTGAAAAATCGAAACAGGCCCCGAACGGCCACGTAGGTGGCAAAAACACCTCCCACGGGGCCAATGTTACTCGTAGGAACTGACCCCGCAGCCGCTTGATTCCCGGTTTGAGAATTCATCGGTAATGTGCCTATTTCAAGACTTAGGCTTAAAAATATGGCGTTAGAGGGGGAAAACTCGAAACAACCACCGAACGGCCACGTGGGTGGCACCAACACCTCCCACTGGGCCAATGTAACTCGCAGGAACTGACCCCGCAGCCGCTGGACTCTCGCTTTGAGAATAGAAAGGTAATTTGCATATTTTTGACTTAGGCTTACAAATATGGCGTTAAATGGTGAGAACTTGAAACAACCCCCGAACGTCCCCGTGGGTGGTACCAACACCTCCCACGGGACCAATGTAACTCCTAGGAACTGACCCCGCAGCCGCGTGACTACCGATTTGAGAATACGACGGTAATTTGCATATTTTTAGACTTAGGCTTAAAAATATGACGTTAGAGAGTGAAAACTTGAAACAGCCCCCGGACGGCTAAGTGGGTGGCACCAACACCTCCCACGGAGCCAATGTAACTCGTAGGAACTGACCCTGCAGCCGCGGGACTCCCGGATTGAGAATACGACGATAATTTGCTTATGTTTACAATAAGGCTTAAAAATGAGGCATTAGAGGGTGAGAACTAAAAACAGCCCCCGAACATCCCCGTGGGTGGCTCCAACACCTCCCACGGGACCAATGTAACTCGTAAGAACTGATCCCGCAGCCGCGGGACTCCCAGTTTCAGAATATAATGGTAATTTACATATTTCTAGACATACACTTATAAATATGGCATTAGAGGGTGAAAACTCGAAACACCCCCGAACGTCCCCGTGGGTGGCACCAACACCTCCCACGGGACCAATGTAACTCCTAGGAACTGACCCCACAGCCGTGTGACTCCCGGTTTGAGAATACGATGGTAATTTGCATATTTCTAGACTTTGGATTAAAAATATGGCGTTAGAGAGTGAAAACTCAAAACAGCCCCCGAACGGCCACGTGGGTGGCACCAACACCTCCCACGGGGCCAATGTAACTCGTAGGAACTGACCCTGTAGTCGCGGGACTCCCGGTTTGAGAATACGACAGTAATTTGCTTATGTTTAGACTAAGGCTTAAAAATGAGGCATTAGAGGTTGAGAACTAAAAACAGCCCCCGAACATCCCCGTAGGTGGCATCCCACGGGACCAATGTAACTCGTAAGAACTGAACCTGCAGTTGCGGGACTCCCGGTTTTAGAATATGATGGTAATTTACATATTTCTAGACTTACGCTTAAAAATATGGCGTTAGAGGCTGAAAACTCAAAACAGACCCCGAACGACCACGTCGGTGGCACCAACACCTCCCACGGGGCCAATGTAACTCGTAGAAACTGACCCCGCAGCCGCTGGGCTCCCGGGTTGAGAATACGATGGTAATTTTCATATTTCTAGACTTAGGCTTAAAAACATGGCGTTAGAGGGTGAAAACTCAAAACAACCCCCGAACGTCCCCGTCGGTGGCACCAATAAATCCCACGGGACCAATGTAACTCTTAGGAACTGACCCTGCAGCTACGAGACTCCCGATTTGAGAATATGACGGTAATTTGCATATTTATAGACTTAGGCATAAAAACATAGTGTTAGAGGGTGAGAACTCGAAACAGCCCCCGAACGTCCCCGTGGGTGGCACCAACACCTCCCACGGGGCCAATGTAACTCGTAGGAACTGACCCCGCAGCCGCGGGACTCCCAGTTTGAGAATACGACGGTAATTTGTATATTTCTAGACTAAGGCTTAAAAACATGGCGTTAGAGGGTGAGAACTAGAAACAGCCCCCAAACGTCCCCGTGGGTGGCACCAACACCTCTCACGGGTCCAATGTAACTCGTACGAACCAACCCCGCAGCCGCGGACTCCCGGTTTGAGAGTACGACGGTAATTTACATATTTCTATACTTAGGCTTAAAGACATGGCGTTAGAGGTAAGAACTCAAAACAGCCCCCGAACATCCCCGTGGGTTGCACAAACACCTCCCACGGGGCCAATGTAACTTGTAGGAACTGACCCCGTAGCCGTGGGACTCCCAGTTTGAGAATACGACGGTAATTTGCATATTTATAGACTTAGGCTTAAAAATATGGCGTTAGAGGGTGAAAACTCGAAACAGGCCCCGAACGGCCACGTGGGTGGCACCAACACCTCCCACGGGGCCCATGTAACTCGTAATAACTGACCCCGCAGCCGCTGGACTCCCGATTTGAGAATACGACGATAATTTGCATATTTCTAGACTTAGGCTTAAAAACATGGCGTTAGAGGGTGAAAACTCGAAACAGGCCCTGAACGGCCACGTGGGTGGCAAAAACACCTCCCACGGGGCCAATGTTACTCGTAGAAACTGACCCCGCAGCCGCATGATTCCCGGTTTGAGAATACGACGGTAATTTGCATATTTCTAGGCTTACGCTTAAAAACATGGCGTTAGAGTTTGAAAAATCGAAACAGGCCCCGAACGGCCACGTGGGTGGCAAAAACACCTCCCATGGGGCCAATGTTACTCGTAGGAACTGACCCCGCAGCCGCTTGATTCCCGGTTTGAGAATTCATCGGTAATGTGCATATTTCAAGACTTAGGCTTAAAAATATGGTGTTAGAGGGGGAAAACTCTAAACAACCACCGAACGGCCACGTGGGTGGCACCAACACCTCCCACTGGGCCAATGTAACTCGCAGGAACTGACCCCGCAGCCGCTGGACTCTCGGTTAGAGAATAGAAAGGTAATTTGCATATTTTTGACTTAGGCTTACAAACATGGCGTTAAATGGTGAGAACTTGAAACAACCCCCCGAACGTCCCCGTGGGTGGTACCAACACCTCCCACGGGACCAATGTAACTCCTAGGAACTATCCCCGCAGCCGCGTGACTCCCGATTTGAGAATACGACGGTAATTTGCATATTTTTAGACTTAGGCTTAAAAATATGACGTTAGAGAGTGAAAACTTGAAACAGCCCCCGGACGGCTACGTGGGTGGCACCAACACCTCCCACGGAGCCAATGTAACTCGTAGGAACTGACCCTGCAGCCGCGGGACTCCCGGATTGAGAATACGACGATAATTTGCTTTTGTTTACAATAAGGCTTAAAAATGAGGCATTAGAGGGTGAGAACTAAAAACAGCCCCCGAACATCCCCGTGGGTGGCTCCAACACCTCCCACGGGATCAATGTAACTCGTAAGAACTGATCCCGCAGCCGCGGGACTCCCAGTTTCAGAATATAATGGTAATTTACATATTTCTAGACTTACACATATAAATATGGCATTAGAGGGTGAAAACTCGAAACAGCCCCCGAACGACCACGTCGGTGGCACCAACACCTCCCACGGGGCCAATGTAACTCGTAGGAACTGACCCCGCAGCCGCTGGACTCCCGATTTTAGAATACGACGGAAATTTACATATTTCTAGACTTACGCTTAAAAATATTGCATTAGAGGGTGAAAACTCAAAACAGCCCCCGAACGACCACGTCGGTGGCACCAACACCTCCCACGGGGCCAATGTAACTCTTAGGAATTGACCCCGCATCCGCTGGGCTCCCGATTTGAGAATACGATGGTAATTTTCATATTTCTAGACATAGGCTTAAAAACATGGCGTTAGAGGGTGAAACCTCGAAACAGGCCCCGAACGGCCACGTGGGTGGCAAAAACAGCTCCCACGGGGCCAATGTTACTCGTAGAAACTGACCCCGCAGACGCTTGATTCCTGGTTTGAGAATACAACGGTAATTTGCATATTTCTAGGCTTAGGCTTAAAAACATGGCGTTAGAGTTTGAAAAATCGAAACAGGCCCCGAACGGCCACGTGGGTGGCAAAAACACCTCCCACGGGGCCAATGTTACTCGTAGGAACTGACCCCGCAGCCGCTTGATTCCCGGTTTGAGAATTCGTCGGTAATGTGCATATTTCAAGACTTAGGCTTAAAAATATGGCGTTAGAGGTGGAAAACTCGAAACAGCCCCCAAACGGCAACGTGGGTGGCACCAACACCTCCCACTAGGCCAATGTAACTCACAGGAACTGACCCCGCAGCTGCTGGACTCTCGGTTTGAGAATAGAAAGTTAATTTGCATATTTTTTACTTAGGCTTAAAAATATGGCGTTAGAGAGTGAAAACTCGAAACAGCCCCCGGACGGCCACGTGGGTGGCACCAACACCTCCCACGGGGCCAATGTAACTCGTAGGAACTGACCCTGCAGTCGCGGGACTCCTGGTTTGAGAATACGACGGTAATTTTCTTATGTTAAGACTAAGGCTTAAAAATGAGGCATTAGAGGGTGAGAACTAAAAATAGCCCCCGAACATCCCCGTGGGTGGCACCAACACCTCCCACGGGACCAATGTAACTCGTAAGAACTGATCCCGTAGCCGCGGGACTCCCGATTTTAGAATACGACAACAATTTACATTTTTCTAGACTTATGCTTAAAAATATGGCGTTAGAGGGTGAAAACTCAAAACAGCCCCCGAACGACCACGTCGGTGGCACCAACACCTCCCACGGGGCCAATGTAACTCGTAGGAACTGACCCCGCAGCCGCTGGGCTCCCGATTTGAGAATACGATGGTAATTTGCATATTTCTAGACTTTGACTTAAAAACATGGCGTTAGAGGGTGAAAACTCGAAACAGTCACCGAACGGCGGCGTGGGTGGCAAAAACACCTCCCACGGGGCCAATGTTACTCGTAGAAACTAACCCCGCAACCGCTTGATTCCCAGTTTGAGAATACGACGGTAATTTGCATATTTCTAGGCTTAGGCTTAAAAACATGGCGTTAGATTTTGAAAAATCGAAACAGGCCCCGAACGGCCACGTGGGTGGCAAAAACACCTCCCACGGGGCCAATGTTACTCGTAGGAACTGACCCCGCAGCCGCTTGATTCCCGGTTTGAGAATTCGTCGGTAATGTGCATATTTCAAGACTTAGGCTTAAAAATATGGCGTTAGAGGTGGAAAACTCGAAACAGTCCCTGAACGGCCACGTGGGTGGCACCAACACCTCCCACTGGGCCAATGTAACTCGCAGGAACTGACCCCACAGCCGCTGGACTCTCGGTTTGAGAATAGAAAGGTAATTTGCATATTTTTGACTTAGGCTTACAAAAATGGCATTAAATGGTGAGAACTCGAAAAAACCCCCGAACGTCCCTGTGGGTGGCACCAACACCTCCCACGGGACCAATGTAACTCCAAGGAACTGACCCTGCAGCCGCGTGACTCCCGATTTGAGAATACGACGGTAATTTGCATATTTTTAGACTTAGGCTTAAAAATATGGCGTTAGAGAGTGAAAACTCGAAACAGCCCCCGGACGGCCACGTGGGTGGCACCAACACCTCCCACGGAGCCAATGTAACTCGTAGGAACTGACCCTGCAGTAGCGGGACTCCCGGTTTGAGAATACGACGGTAATTTGCTTATGTTTAGACTAAGGCTTAAAAATGAGGCATTAGAGGGTGGGAAATAAAAACAGCCCCCGACCATCCCCGTGGGTGGCTCCAACACTTCCCACGAGACCAATGTAACTCGTAAGAACTGATCCCGCTGCCGCGGGACTCCCGATTTGAGAATACGACGGTAATTTTCATATTTCTAGACTAAGGCTTAAAAACATGGCGTTAGAGGGTGAGAACTAGAAATAGCCCCCAAACGTCCCCGTGGGTGGCACCAACACCTCCCACGGGACAAATGTAACTCGTAGGAACTGGCCCCATAGCCGCAGGACTCTCGGTTTGAGAATACGACGATAATTTGCATATTTTTACACTCAGGCTTAAAAACACGACGTTAGAGGGTGAGAACTCGTAAGAGCCATCTAATGTCCCCGTGGGTGGCACCAACACCTCCCATGGGGCCAATGTTAGTCGTAGTAATTGACCCCGTAGCCGCTGGACTCCTAGTTTGAGAATACGATGGTAATTTGCATATTTCTAGACTAAGGCTTAAAAATGTGGCATTAGAGGGTGAGAACTAAAAACAACCCCCGACCATCCCCATGGGTGGCTCCAACACCTCCCACGAGACCAATGTAACTCGTAAGAACTGATCCCGCAGCCGTGGGACTCCCCATTTGAGAATACGACGATAATTTTCATATTTCTAGACTAAGGCTTAAAAACATGGCGTTAGAGGGTGAGAACTAGAAATAGCCCCCAAACGTCCCCGTGGGTGGCACCAACACTCCCACGAGACAAATGTAACTCGTAGGAACTGCCCCACAGCCGCAGGACTCTCGGTTTGAGAATACGACGATAATTTGCATATTTTTACACTTAGGCTTAAAAACACGGCGTTAGAGGGTGAGAACTCGTAACAGCCACCGAATGTCCCCGTGGGTGGCACCAACACCTCCCATGGGGCCAATGTTAGTCGTAGGAACTGACCCCGTAGCCGCTGGACTCCTAGTTTGAGAATACGATGGTAATTAGCATATTTCTAGACTTAGGCTTAAAAATTTGGCGTTAGAGGGTGAAAACTCGAAACAGGCCCCGAACGGCCACGGGGGTGGCACCAACACCTCCCACGGGGCCCATGTAACTCGTAATAACGGACCCCGCAGCCGCTGGAATCCCGGTTTGAGAATACAATGGTAATTTACATATTTCTAGACTTAGGCTTAAAAACATGGTGTTAGAGGGTGAAAACTCAAAACCGGCCCCGAACGGCCACGTGGGTGGCAAAAACAACTCCCACGGGGCCAATGTTACTCGTAGGAACTGACCCCGCAGCCGCTTGATTCCCGGTTTGAGAATACGACGGTAATTTACATATTTCTAGACTTCGGCTTAAAAACATGATGTTAGAGGATGAAAACTCAAAACAGCCCCCGAACGTCCCCGTGGGTGGTACCAACACCTCCCACGTGACCAATGTAACTCCAAGGAACTGACCCTGCAGCCGCGTGACTCCCGATTTGAGAATACGACGGTAATTTGCATATTTTTAGACTTAGGCTTAAAAATATGGCGTTAGAGAGTGAAAACTCGAAACAGCCCCCGGACGGCCACGTGGGTGGCACCAACACCTCCCACGGAGCCAATGTAACTCGTAGGAACTGACCCTGCAGTAGCGGGACTCCCGGTTTGAGAATACGACGGTAATTTGCTTATGTTTAGACTAAGGCTTAAAAATGAGGCATTAGAGGGTGGGAAATAAAAACAGCCCCCGACCATCCCCGTGGGTGGCTCCAACACTTCCCACGAGACCAATGTAACTCGTAAGAACTGATCCCGCTGCCGCGGGACTCCCGATTTGAGAATACGACGGTAATTTTCATATTTCTAGACTAAGGCTTAAAAACATGGCGTTAGAGGGTGAGAACTAGAAATAGCACCCAAACGTCCCCGTGGGTGGCACCAACACCTCCCACGGGACAAATGTAACTCGTAGGAACTGGCCCCATAGCCGCAGGACTCTCGGTTTGAGAATGCGACGATAATTTGCATATTTTTACACTCAGGCTTAAAAACACGACGTTAGAGGGTGAGAACTCGTAAGAGCCATCTAATGTCCCCGTGGGTGGCACCAACACCTCCCATGGGGCCAATGTTAGTCGTAGTAATTGACCCCGTAGCCGCTGGACTCCTAGTTTGAGAATACGATGGTAATTTGCATATTTCTAGACTAAGGCTTAAAAATGTGGCATTAGAGGGTGAGAACTAAAAACAACCCCCGACCATCCCCATGGGTGGCTCCAACACCTCCCACGAGACCAATGTAACTCGTAAGAACTGATCCCGCAGCCGTGGGACTCCCCATTTGAGAATACGACGATAATTTTCATATTTCTAGACTAAGGCTTAAAAACATGGCGTTAGAGGGTGAGAACTAGAAATAGCCCCCAAACGTCCCCGTGGGTGGCACCAACACTCCCACGAGACAAATGTAACTCGTAGGAACTGCCCCACAGCCGCAGGACTCTCGGTTTGAGAATACGACGATAATTTGCATATTTTTACACTTAGGCTTAAAAACACGGCGTTAGAGGGTGAGAACTCGTAACAGCCACCGAATGTCCCCGTGGGTGGCACCAACACCTCCCATGGGGCCAATGTTAGTCGTAGGAACTGACCCCGTAGCCGCTGGACTCCTAGTTTGAGAATACGATGGTAATTAGCATATTTCTAGACTTAGGCTTAAAAATTTGGCGTTAGAGGGTGAAAACTCGAAACAGGCCCCGAACGGCCACGGGGGTTGCACCAACACCTCCCACGGGGCCCATGTAACTCGTAATAATGGACCCCGCAGCCGCTGGAATCCCGGTTTGAGAATACAATGGTAATTTACATATTTCTAGACTTAGGCTTAAAAACATGGTGTTAGAGGGTGAAAACTCAAAACCGGCCCCGAACGGCCACGTGGGTGGCAAAAACAACTCCCACGGGGCCAATGTTACTCGTAGGAACTGACCCCGCAGCCGCTTGATTCCCGGTTTGAGAATACGACGGTAATTTACATATTTCTAGACTTCGGCTTAAAAACATGATGTTAGAGGATGAAAACTCAAAACAGCCCCCGAACGTCCCCGTGGGTGGTACCAACACCTCCCACGTGACCAATGTAACTCGTAGGAACTGACCCCGCAGTCGCGGGACTCCTGGTTTGAGAATACTACGATAATTTACATATTTCTTGACTTAGGCTTAAAAACATGGTGTTATAGGGTGAGAACTCGAAACAGCCACCGAAAGTCCTCGTGGGTGGCACCAACATCTCCCACGGGGCCAATGTAACTCGTAGGAACTGACCCCGTAGCCGCGGGACTCTCGGTTTGAGATTACGATGGTAATTACCATATTTCAAGACTTAGGCTTAAAAATATGGTGTTAGAGGGAGAAAACTAGAAACAGCCCCCGAACCGCCACGTGGGTGGCACCAACACCTCCCACTGGGCCAATGTAACTCGCAGGAACTGACCCCGCAGCCGCTGGACTCTCTGTTTGAGAATACAAAGGTAATTTGCATATTTTTTACTTAGGATTAAAAACATGGCGTTAGAGGGTGAGAACTCGAAACAACCCATGAACGTCCCCGTGGGTGGCACCAACACCTCCCACGGGACCAATGTAACTCCTAGGAACTAACCCCACAGCCGCGTGACTCCCGGTTTGAGAATACAACGGTAATTTGCATATTTCTTGACTTAAGCTTAGAAATATGGCGTTAGAGAGTGAAAACTCGAAACAACCCCCGGACGGCCACGTGGGTGGCACCAACACCTCCCACGGGGCCAATGTAACTCGTAGGAACTGACCTTGCAGCCGCGGGACTCCCGGTTTGAGAATACGACGGTAATTTGCTTATGTTTAGACTAAGGCTTAAAAATGAGGCATTAGAGGGTGATAACTAAAAGCAGCCCCCGAACATCCCCGTGGGTGGCACCAACACCTCCCATGGGACCAATGTAACTCGTAAGAACTAATCCCGCAGCCGCGGGACTCCCGATTTTAGAATACAACGGAAATTTACATATTTCTAGACTTACGCTTAAAAATATGGCGTTAGAGGGTGAAAACTCAAAATTGCCTCCGAACGACCACGTCGGTGGCACCAACACCTCCCACGGGGCCAATGTAACTCGTAGGAACTGACCCCGCAGCCGCTGGGCTCTCGGTTTTAGAATACGATGGTAATTTGCATATTTCTAGACTTAGGCTTAAAAATATAGCGTTAGAGGGTGAAAACTCGAAACAAGCCCCAAACGGCCACGTGGGTGGGAAAAACACCTCCCACGGGGCCAATGTTACTCGTAGAAACTGACCCCGCAGCCGCTTGATTCCCGGTTTGAGAATACGACGGTAATTTACATATTTCTAGGCTTAGGCTTAAAAACATGGCGTTAGAGTTCGAAAAATCGAATCAGGCCCCGAACGGCCACGTGGGTGACAAAAACACCTCCCACGGGGCCAATGTTACTCGTAGGAACTGACCCCGCAGCCGCTTGATTCCCGGTTTGAGAATTCATCGGTAATGTGCATATTTCAAGACATAGGCTTAAAAATATGGCGTTAGAGGGGGAAAACTCGAAACAGCCCCCGAACGGCCACGTGGGTGGCACCAACACCTCCCACTGGGCCGATGTAACTCGCACGAACTGACCCCGCAGCCGCTGGACTCTCGTTTTGAGAATAGAAAGGTAATTTGCATATTTTTTACTTAGGCTTACAGACATGGCGTTAAATGGTGAGAACTCGAAACAACCCCCGAACGTCCCCGTGGGTGGCACCAACACCTCCCACGGGACCAATGTAACTCCAAGGAACTGACCCCGCAACCGCGTGACTCCCGATTTGAGAATACGACGGTAATTTGCATATTTTTAGACTTAGGCTTAAAAATATGGCATTAGAGAGTGAAAACTCGAAACAGCCCCCGGACGGCCACGTGGGTGGCACCAACACCTCCCACGGAGCCAATGTAACTCGCATGAACTGACCCTGCAGCCGCGGGACTCCCGGTTTGAGAATACGACGATAATTAGCTTATGTTTAGACTAAGGCTTAAAAATGAGGCATTAGAGGGTGAGAACTAAAAACAGCCCCCGAACATCCCCGTGGGTGGCTCCAACACCTCCCATGGGAACAATGTAACTCGTAAGAACTGATCCCGCAGCCACGTGACTCTCGGTTTTAGAATATGATGGTAATTTACATATTTCTAGACTTACACTTATAAATATGGCATTAGAGGGTGAAAACTCGAAACAGCCGCCGAACGACCACGTCGGTGGCACCAACACCTCCCACGGGGCCAATGTAACTCGTAGGAACTGACCCCGCAGCTGCTGGACTCCCGGTATGAGAATACGATGGTAATTTGCATTTTTCTAGACTTAGGCTTAAAAACATGGCGTTAAAGGGTGAAAACTCGAAACAACCCCCGAACGTCCCCGTGGGTGGCACCAATACCTCCCACGGGACCAATGTATCTCGTAGGAACTGACCCCGCAGCTGCGAGACTCCCAGTTTGAGAATACGACGATAATTTGCTTATTTGTAGATTTAGGCTTAAAAACATGGCGTTAGAGGGTGAGAACTTGAAACAGCCCCCGAACGTCCCCGTGGGTGGCACCAACACCTCCCACGGGGCCAATGTAACTCGTAGGAGCTGACCCCGCAGACGCAGGACTCCCGATTTGAGAATACAACTGTAATTTTCATATTTCTATACTAAGGCTTAAAAACATGGCGTTAGAGGGTGAGAACTAGAAATAGCCCACAAACGTCCCCGTGGGTGGCACCAACACCTATCATGGGACCAATGTAACTCGTAGGAACTAACCCCGCAGCCGCGGACTCCCGGTTTGAGAATACGACAGTAATTTCCATATTTCTAGACTTAGGCATAAATACATGGTGTTAGAGGTAAGAACTGAAAACAGCCCCAAAACATCCCCGTGGGTGGCACCAACACCTCCCACGGGGCCAACGTAACTCGTAGGAACTGACCCCGTAGCCGTGGGACTCCCAGTTTGAGAATACGATGGTAATTTACATATTTCTAGACTTAGGCTTTAAAATTTGGCATTAGAGGGTGAAAACTCAAAACAGGCCCCGAACGGCCACGTGGGTGGCACCAACACCTCCCACGGGGCCCATGTAACTCATAATAACGGACCCCGTAGCCGCTGGACTCCCGGTTTGAGAAAACAACGGTAATTTGCATATTTCAAGACTTAGGCTTAAAAACATGGTGTTAGAGGGTGAAAACTCAAAACCGGCCCCGAACGGCCACGTGGGTGGCAAAAACACGTCCCACGGGGCCAATGTTACTCGTACGAACTGACCCCGCAGCCGCTTGACTCCCGACTTGAGAATACGACGGTAATTTGCATATTTCTAGACTTAGGCTTAAAAACATGACGTTAGAGGGTGAAAACTCAAAACAGCCCCCGAACGTCCCCGTGGGTGGCACCAACACCTCCCACGTGACCAATGTAACTCGTAGGAACTGACCCCGCAGCCGCGGGACTCCTGGTTTGAGAATACTACGATAATTTACATATTTCTTGACTTAAGCTTGAAAACATGGTGTTATAGGGTGAGAACTCGAAACAGCCACCGAAAGTCCCCGTGGGTGGCACCAACATCTCCCACGGGGCCAATGTAACTCGTAGGAACTGAACCCGTAGCCGCGGGACTCCCGGTTTGAGAATACGATCGTAATTTGCATATTTCAAGACTTAGGCTTAAAAATATGGCGTTAGAGGGAGAAAACTAGAAACAGCCCCCGAACGGCCACGTGGGTGGCACCAACACCTCCCACTGGGCCAATGTAACTCGCAGGAACTGAATCCGCAGCCGCTGGACTCTCGGTTTGAGAATACAAAGGTAATTTGCATATTTTTTTACTTAGGCTTAAAAACATAGCGTTAGAGGGTGAGAACTCGAAACAACCCCCGAACGTCCCCGTGGGTGGCACCAACACCTCCCACGGGACCAATGTAACTTTTAGGAACTGGCCCCACAGCCGCGTGACTCCCGGTTTGAGAATACGACGGTAATTTGCATATTTCTTGACTTAAGCTTAAAAATATGGCGTTAGAGAGTGAAAACTAGAAATAGCCCCCGGACGGCCACGTAGGTGGCACCAACACCTCCCACGGGGCCAATGTAACTTGTAGGAACTGACCCTACAGCCGCGGGACTCCCGGTTTGAGAATACGACGGTAATTTGCTTATGTTTAGACTAAGGCTTAAAAATGAGGCATTAGAGGGTGAGAACTAAAAACAGCCTCCGAACATCCCCGTGGGTGGCACCAACTCCTCCCACGGGACCAATGTAACACGTAAGAACTGATCCCGCATCCGCGGGACTCCCGATTTTAGAATACGACGGCAATTTACATATTTCTAGACTTACGCTTAAAAATATGGCGGTAGAGGGTGAAAACTCAAAACAGCCCCCGAACGACCACGTCGATTGTAGCAACACCTCCAACGGGCCAATGTAACTCGTAGGAACTGACCCCGCAGCCGTTGGGCTCCCGGTTTGAGAATACGATGGTAATTTTCATATTTCTAGACTTAGGCTTAAAAATATGGCGTTAGAGGGTGAAAATTCAAAACAGCCCCCGAACGTGCCCGTGGGTGGCACCAATAAATCCCACGGGACCAATGTATCTCGTAGGAACTGACCCCGTAGCTGCGAGACTCCCGGTTTGAGAATACGACGGTAATTTGCATATTTTTAGACATAGGCTTAAAAACATGGCGTTAGAGGGTGAGAACTCGAAACAGCCCCGGAACGTCCCCGTGGGCGGCACCAACACCTCCCACGGGGCCAATGTTACTCGTAGGAACTGACCCCGCAGTCGCGGGACTCCCGGTTTGAGAATACGACGGTAATTTGCATATTTCTAGACTAAGGCTTAAAAATATGGCATTAGAGGGTGAGAACTGGAAACAGCACCCAAACGTCCCCGTGGGTGGCACCAACACCTCTCACGGGACCAATGTAACTCGTAGGAACTAACCCCGCAGTCTCGGACTCCCGGTTTGAGAATACGACGGTAATTTACATATTTCTAGACTTAGGCTTAAAGACATGGCGTTAGAGGTAATAACTCAAAACAGCCCCCGAACATCCCCTTGGGTGGCACTAAAACCTCCCACGGGGCCAATGTAACTCGTAGGAACTGACTCCGTAGCCGTGGGACTCCCAGTTTGAGAATACGACGGTAATTTGCATATTTCTAGACTTAGGCTTAAAAATATGGCGTTAGAGGGTGAAAACTCGAAACAGGCCCCGAACAGCCACGTGGGTGGCCCCAGCACCTCCCACGGGGCCCATGTAACTCGTAATAACTGACCCCGCAGCCGCTGGACTCCCGATTTGAGAATACGACGGTAATTTGCATATTTCTAGACTTAGGCTTAAAAACATGGCGTTAGAGGGTGAAAACTCGAAACAGGCCCCGAACGGCCACGTGGGTGGCAAAAACACCTCCCACGGGGCCAATGTTAGTCGTAGAAACTGACCCCGCAGCCGCTTGATTCCCGGTTTGAGAATACGACTGTAATTTGCATATTTCTAGGCTTAGGCTTAAAAACATGGCGTTAGAGGGTGAAAACTCGAAACAGGCCCCGAACGGCCACGCGGGTGGAAAAAACACCTCCCACGGGGCCAATGTTACTCGTAGGAACTGACCCCGCAGCCGCTTGATTCCCGGTTTGAGAATTCGACGGTAATGTGCATATTTCAAGACTTAGGCTTAAAAATATGGCGTTAGAGGGGGAAAACTCGAAATAGCCCCCGAACGGCCACGTGGGTGGCACCAACACCTCCCACTGGGCCAATGTAACTCGCAGGAACTGACCCCGCAGCCGCTGGACTCTCGGTTTGAGAATAGAAAGGTAATTTGCATATTTTTGACTTAGGATTAAAAACAGGGCGTTAGATGGTGAGAACTGGAAAAAACCCTCGAACGTCCTCGTGGGTGGCACCAACACCTCACTTGGGACCAATGTAACTCCTAGGAACTGACCCCGCAACCGCGTGACTCCCGGTTTGAGAATACGATGGTAATTTGCATATTTCTAGACTTAGGCTTAAAAATATGGCGTTAGAGAGTGAAAACTCAAAACAGCCCCCGGACGGCCACGTGGGTGGCACCATCACCACCCACGGAGCCAATGTAACTCGGAGGAACTGACCCTGCAGCCGCGGGACTCCCGGCTTGGGAATACGACGGTAATTTGCTTATGTTTAGAATAAGGCTTAAAAATGAGGCATTAGAGGGTGAGAACTAAAAACAGCCCCCGAACATCCCCGTGGGTGGCTCCAACAACTTTCAACGGACCAATGTAACTCGTAAGAACTGATCCCGCAGCCGCGGGACTCCCGGTTTTAGAATACGACAGTAATTTAATTATTTCTAGACTTACGCTTATAAATATGGCGTTAGAGGGTGAAAACTCGAAACAGCCCCCGAACGACCACGTCGGTGGCACCAACACGTCCCACGGGGCCAATGTAACTCGTAGGAACTGACCACGCAGCCGCTGGACTCCCGTTTTGAGAATACGATGGTAATTTACATATTTCTAGACTTAGGCTTAAAAACATGGCGTTAAAGGGTGAAAACTCGAAACAGCCCCCAAACGTCCCCGTGGGTGGCACCAATACCTCCCACGGGACCAATGTAACTCGTAGGAACTAAGCCCGCAGCTGCGAGACTCCCGATTTGAGAATACGACGATAATTTGCATATTTCTAGACATAGGCTTAAAAACATGGCATTAGAGGGTGAGACTCGAAACAGCCCCCGAACGTCCCCGTGGGTGGCACCAACACCTCCCACGGGGCCAATGTAACTCGTAGGAGCTGACCCCGCAGTCGCGGGACTCCCGATTTGAGAATACGACGGTAATTTTCATATTTCTAGACTAAGGCTTAAAAACACGGTGTTAGAGGGTGAGAACTAGAAACAACCCCCAAACGTCCCCATGGGTGGCACCACCACCTCTCACGGGACCAGTGTAACTCGTAGGACCTAACCCCGCAGCCGCAGACTCCCGGTTTGAAAATACGACGGTAATTTCCATATTTCTAGAATTAGGCTTAAAGACATGGCGTTAGAGGTAAGAACTCAAAACAGCCCCCAAACGTCCCCGTGGGTGGCACCAACACCTCCCACGGGGCCCATGTAACTCGTAATAACTGACCCCGTAACCGCTGGACTCCCGGTTTGAGAATACGACGATAATTTGCATATTTCTAGACTTAGGCTTAAAAACATGGTGTTAGAGGGTGAAAACTCGAAACAGGCCCCGAACGGCCATGTGGGTGGCAAAAACACCTCCCACGGGACCAATGTTACTCGTAGGAACTGACCCCGCAGCCGCTTGATTCCCAGTTTGAGAATACGACGGTAATTTGCATATTTCTAGACTTAGGATTAAAAACATGGCGTTAGAGGGTGAAAACTCAAAATAGCCCCTGAACGTCCCCGTGGGTGGCACCAACACCTCCCACGTGACCAATGTAACTCGTAGGAACTAACCCCGCAGCCGCGGGACTCCAGGTTTGAGAATACTACGATAATTTACATATTTCTTGACTTAGGCTTAAAAACATGGTGTTATAGGGTGATAACTCGAAATAGCCCCCGAAAGTCCCCGTGGGTGGGCACCAACACCTCCCACAGGACTAATGTAACTCATAGGAACTGGCCCCACAGCCGCAGGACTCCCGGTTTGAGAATACGACGGTAATTTGCATATTTCTAGACTTAGCCTTAAAAACACGGCGTTAGAGGGTGAGAACTCGTAACAACCCCCGAATGTCCCCATGGGTGGCACCAACACCTCCCACGGGGCCAATGTTACTCGTACGAACTGACCCCGTAGCCCCCGGACTCTCGGTTTGAGAATACGACGGTAATTTGCATATTTTTCTACTAAAGCCTAAACACGTGGCATTAGAGGGTGAGAACTAAAAATAGCCCCCGTACATCCCCGTGGGTGGCACCAACACCTCCCACGGGACAAACGTAACTCGTAGGAACTGACCGTGCAGCCGCGGGACTCCCGGTTTGAGAATACGATGGTAATTTTGCATATATCTAGACTTTGGCTTAAAAATATGGCGTTAGACGCTGAAAACTCGAAACAGCCCCCGAACAGCCATGTGGGTGGCACCAACACCTCCCACGGGGCCAATGTAACTCGTAGGAACTGACCCCACAGTCACTGGACTCTCGATTTGAGAATACGACGGTAATTTGCATATTTCTAGACTTAGGTTTAAAAACATGGCGTTAGAGGGTGAAAACTCGAAACAGCCACCGAACGTCCCCGTGGGTGGCACCAACACCTCCCACGGGACCAATGTAACTCGTAGGAACTGTCCCCGCAGCCGCGGGACTCTCCGTTTGACAATATGACGATAATTTTCGTATTTCTGGACTTAGGGTTAAAACCATGGCGTTAGAGGGTGATAACTCGAAACAACCCCCGAATGTCCCCGTGGGTGTGACCAACACCTCCCATGGGGCCAATGTAACTCGTAGGAACTGAACCCGTAGCCGCGGGACTCACGGTTTGAGAATATGATGTTAATTTTCATATTTTATGACTTAGGCTTAAAAATATGGCGTTAGAGGGGGAAAACTCGAAACAGCCCCCGAACGGCCACGTGGGTGGCACCAACACCTCCCACTGGGCCAATGTAACTCGCAGGAACTGACCCCGCAGCCGCTGGACTCTCGATTTGAGAATAAAAAGGTAATTTGCATATTTTTGACTTAGGATTAAAAACATGGCGTTAGAGGGTGAGAAGTCGAAACAACCCCCGAACGTCCCCGTGGGTGGCACCAACACCTCCCACGGGACCAACGTAACTCCTAGGAACTGACCCTGCAGCCGCGGGACTCCCAGTTTGAGAATACGACGGTAATTTACTTATGTTTAGACTAAGGCTTAAAAATGCGGCATTAGAGGGTGAGAACTAAAAACAGCCCCCGAACATCCCCATGGGTGGCTCCAACACCTCCCACGGGACCAATGTAACTCGTAAGAACTGATCCCGCAGCCGCGGGACTCCCGGTTTTAGAATATGATGGAAATTTACATATTTCTAGACTTACGCTTATAAATATGGCGTTAGAGGGTGAAAACTCGAAACAGCCCCCGAACGACCACGTCGGTGGCACCAACACCTCCCACGGGGCCAATGTAACTCGTAGGAACTAACCCCCGCAGCCGCTGGACTCCCGGTTTGAGAAGACGATGGTAATTTGTATATTTCTAGACTTAGGCTTAAAAACATGGCGTTAAAGGGTGAAAACTCAAAACAGCCCCCGAACGTCCCCGTGGGTGGCACCAACACCTCCCACGGGGCCAATGTAACTCGTAGGAGCTGACGCCGCAGTCGCGGGACTCCCGATTTGAGAATACGACTGTAATTTTCATATTTCTAGACTAAGGCTTAAAAAAACGGTGTTAGAGGGTGAGAACTAGAAACAACCCCCAAACGTCCCCATGGGTGGCACCACCACCTCTCACGGGACCAGTGTAACTCGTAGGACCTAACCCCGCAGCCGCAGACTCCCGGTTTGAAAATACGACGGTAATTTTCATATTTCTAGAATTAGGCTTAAAGACATGGCGTTAGAGGTAAGAACTCAAAACAGCCCCCAAACGTCCCCGTGGGTGGCACCAACACCTCCCACGGGGCCCATGTAACTCGTAATAACTGACCCCGTAACCGCTGGACTCCCGGTTTGAGAATACGACGATAATTTGCATATTTCTAGACTTAGGCTTAAAAACATGGTGTTAGAGGGTGAAAACTCAAAACAGGCCCCGAACGGCCACGTGGGTGGCAAAAACACCTCCCACGGGACCAATGTTACTCGTAGGAACTGACCCCGCAGCCGCTTGATTCCCAGTTTGAGAATACGACGGTAATTTGCATATTTCTAGACTTAGGATTAAAAACATGGCGTTAGAGGGTGAAAACTCAAAATAGCCCCCGAACGTCCCCGTGGGTGGCACCAACACCTCCCACGTGACCAATGTAACTCGTAGGAACTAACCCCGCAGCCGCGGGACTCCAGGTTTGAGAATACTACGATAATTTACATATTTCTTGACTTAGGCTTAAAAACATGGTGTTATAGGGTGATAACTCGAAATAGCCCCCGAAAGTCCCCGTGGGTGGGCACCAACACCTCCCACTGGACTAATGTAACTCATAGGAACTGGCCCCACAGCCGCAGGACTCCCGGTTTGAGAATACGACGGTAATTTGCATATTTCTAGACTTAGCCTTAAAAACACGGCGTTAGAGGGTGAGAACTCGTAACAACCCCCGAATGTCCCCATGGGTGGCACCAACACCTCCCACGGGGCCAATGTTACTCGTACGAACTGACCCCGTAGCCCCCGGACTCTCGGTTTGAGAATACGACGGTAATTTGCATATTTTTCTACTAAAGCTTAAACACGTGGCATTAGAGGGTGAGAACTAAAAATAGCCCCCGTACATCCCCGTGGGTGGTACCAACACCTCCCACGGGACAAACGTAACTCGTAGGAACTGACCGTGCAGCCACGGGACTCCCGGTTTGAGAATACGATGGTAATTTTGCATATTTCTAGACTTTGGCTTAAAAATATGGCGTTAGACGCTGAAAACTCGAAACAGCCCCCGAACAGCCATGTGGGTGGCACCAACACCTCCCACGGGGCCAATGTAACTCGTAGGAACTGACCCCACAGTCACTGGACTCCCGATTTGAGAATACGACAGTAATTTGCATATTTCTAGACTTAGGTTTAAAAACATGGCGTTAGAGGGTGAAAACTCGAAACAGCCCCCGAACGTCCCCGTGGGTGGCACCAACACCTCCCACGGGACCAATGTAACTCGTAGGAACTGTCCCCGCAGCCGCGGGACTCTCTGTTTGACAATATGACGATAATTTTCGTATTTCTGGACTTAGGGTTAAAACCATGGCGTTAGAGGGTGATAACTCGAAACAACCCCCGAATGTCCCCGTGGGTGTGACCAACACCTCCCATGGGGCCAATGTAACTCGTAGGAACTGAACCCGTAGCCGCGGGACTCACGGTTTGAGAATATGATGTTAATTTTCATATTTTAAGACTTAGGCTTAAAAATATGGCGTTAGAGGGGGAAAACTCGAAACAGCCCCCGAACGGCCACGTGGGTGGCACCAACACCTCCCACTGGGCCAATGTAACTCGCAGGAACTGACCCCGCAGCCGCTGGACTCTCGATTTGAGAATAAAAAGGTAATTTTCATATTTTTGACTTAGGATTAAAAACATGGCGTTAGAGGGTGAGAAGTCGAAACAACCCCCGAACGTCCCCGTGGGTGGCACCAACACCTCCCACGGGACCAATGTAACTCCTAGGAACTGACCCTGCAGCCGCGGGACTCCCAGTTTGAGAATACGACGGTAATTTACTTATGTTTAGACTAAGGCTTAAAAATGAGGCATTAGAGGGTGAGAACTAAAAACAGCCCCCGAACATCCCCATGGGTGGCTCCAACACCTCCCACGGGACCAATGTAACTCGTAAGAACTGATACCGCAGCCGCGGGACTCCCGATTTTAGAATATGATAGAAATTTACATATTTCTAGACTTACGCTTATAAATATGGCGTTAGAGGGTGAAAACTCGAAACAGCCCCCGAACGACCACGTCGGTGGCACCAACACCTCCCACGGGGCCAATGTAACTCGTAGGAACTAACCCCCGCAGCCGCTGGACTCCCGGTTTGAGAAGACGATGGTAATTTGTATATTTCTAGACTTAGGCTTAAAAACATGGCGTTAAAGGGTGAAAACCCAAAACAGCCCCCGAACATCCCCGTGGGTGGCACCAATACCTCCCATGGGACCAATGTAACTCGTAGGATTTGACCCCGCAGCTGCGAGACTCTCGGTTTGAGTATACGACGATAATTTGCATATTTCTAGACTTAGGATTAAAAACATGGCGTTAGAGGGTGAGAACTCGAAACAGCCTCCGAACGTCCCCGTGGGTGGCACCAACACCTCCCACGGGGCCAATGTAACTCGTAGGAGCTAACCCCGCAGCCGCGGGACTCCTGATTTGAGAATACGACGGTAATTTTCATATTTTTAGACTAAGGCTTAAAAACACGGTGTTAGAGGGTGAGAACAAAAAACAGCCCCCAAACGTCCCCGTGGGTGGCACCAACACCTCTCACGGGACCAATGTAACTCGTAGGAACTAACCCCGCAGCCGTGGACTCCTGGTTTGAGAATACGACGGTAATTTCCATGTTTCTAGACTTAGGCTTAAAGACATGGCGTTAGAGGTAAGAACTCAAAACAGCCCCCGAACATCCCCGTGGGTGGCACCAAAACCTCCCACGGGGCCAATGTAACTCGTAGGAACTGACCCCGGAGCCGTGGGACTCCCAATTTGAGAATACGATGGTAATTTGCATATTTATAGACTTAGGCTTAAAAATTTGGCGTTAGAGGGTGAAAACTAGAAACAGGCCCCGAACGACCACGTGGCTGGCACCAACACCTCCCACGGGGCCCATGTAACTCATAATA
Source organism: Sambucus nigra (assembly GCA_949130495.1). Classification (NCBI taxonomy): domain Eukaryota; kingdom Viridiplantae; phylum Streptophyta; class Magnoliopsida; order Dipsacales; family Adoxaceae; genus Sambucus; species Sambucus nigra. The sequence goes on along the minus strand of OX422208.1, from coordinate 666,477,532 downwards.
ATCGCCCCCGTAGCCGCTGGACTCCCGGTGTGAGAATACGATGGTAATTTTCATATTTCTAGACTTAGTCTTAAAAACATGGTGTTAGAGGGTGAAAACTCGAAACAGGCCCCGAACGGCCACGTGGGTGGCAAAAACACCTCCCACGGGGCCAATGTTACTCGTAGGAACTGACCCTGCAGGCGCTTGATTCCCGGTTTGAGAATATGATGGTAATTAGCATATTTCTAGACTTAGGATTAAAAACATGGCGTTAGAGGGTGAAAACTCAAAACAGCCCCCCGAACGCCCCCGTGGGTGGGCACCAACACCTCCCACGTGACCAATGTAACTCGTAGGAACTGACCCCGCAGCCGCGGGACTCCAGGTTTGAGAATACTACGATAATTTACATATTTCTTGACTTAGGCTTAAAAACATGGTGAAATAGGGTGAGAACTCGAAATAGCCCCCGAAAGTCCCCGTGGGTGGCACCAACATCTCCCACGGGACCAATGTAACTCGTAGGAACTGACCCCGCAGCCCCAGCACTCCCGGTTTGAGAATACGATGGTAATTTGTATATTTTTAGACTTCGGCTTAAAAATACGGTGTTAGAGTGTGAAAACTCGAAACAGCCCCTGAACGGCCACGTGGGAGGCACCAACACCTCTTATGGGGCCAATGTAACTCGTATGAAGTGACCCCACAGTCACTGAACTCCCGATTTCAGAATATGATAGTAGTTTGCATATATCTATACTTAGGCTTAAAAGCATGGCGTTGGAGGGTGAAAACTCGAAACAGTCCCAGAACGTCCCCGTGGGTGGCACCAACACCTCCCATAGGACTAATGTAACTCATAGGAACTGGCCCCACAGCCGCAGGACTCCCGGTTTGAGAATACGACGGTAATTTGCATATTTCTAGACTTAGCCTTAAAAACACAGCGTTAGAGGGTGAGAACTCGTAACAACCCCCGAATGTCCCCATGGGTGGCACCAACACCTCCCACGGGGCCAATGTTACTCGTACGAACTGACCCCGTAGCCCCCGGACTCTCGATTTGAGAATACGACGGTAATTTGCATATTTTTCTACTAAAGCTTAAACACGTGGCATTAGAGGGTGAGAACTAAAAATAGCCCCCGTACATCCCCGTGGGTGGCACCAACACCTCCCACGGGACAAACGTAACTCGTAGGAACTGACCGCGCAGCCGCGGGACTCCCGGTTTGAGAATACGATGGTAATTTTGCATATTTCTAGACTTTGGCTTAAAAATATGGCGTTAGACGCTGAAAACTCGAAACAGCCCCCGAACAGCCATGTGGGTGGCACCAACACCTCCCACGGGGCCAATGTAACTCGTAGGAACTGACCCCACAGTCATTGGACTCCCGATTTGAGAATACGAAGGTAATTTGCATATTTCTAGACTTAGGTTTAAAAACATGGCGTTAGAGGGTGAAAACTCGAAACAGCCCCCAAACGTCCCCGTGGGTGGCACCAACACCTCCCATGGGACCAATGTAACTCGTAATAACTGACCCCGCAACCGCTGGACTCCCGGTTTGAGAATACGACGGTAATTTGCATATTTCTAGACTTAGGCTTAAAAACATGGTGTTAGAGGGTGAAAACTCGAAACAGGCATCGAACGGCCACGTGGGTGGCAAAAACACCTCCCACGGGACCAATGTTACTCGTAGGAACTGACCCCGCAGCCGCTTGATTCCCAGTTTGAGAATACGACGGTAATTTGCATATTTCTAGACTTAGGATTAAAAATATGGCGTTAGAGGGTGAAAACTCAAAATAGCCCCCAAACGTCCCCGTGGGTGGCACCAACACCTCCCACGTGACCAATGTAACTCGTAGGAACTAACCCCGCAGCCGCGGGACTCCAGGTTTGAGAATACTACGATAATTTACATATTTCTTAACTTAGGCTTAAAAACATGGTGTTATAGGGTGATAACTCGAAATAGCCCCCGAAAGTCCCCGTGGGTGGGCACCAACACCTCCCACAGGACTAATGTAACTCATAGGAACTGGCCCCACAGCCGCAGGACTCCCGGTTTGAGAATACGACGGTAATTTGCATATTTCTAGACTTAGCCTTAAAAACACGGCGTTAGAGGGTGAGAAGTCGAAACAACCCCTGAACGTCCCCGTGGGTGGCACCAACACCTCCCACGGGACCAATGTAACTCCTAGAAACTGACCCTGCAGCCGCGGGACTCCCAGTTTGAGAATACGACGGTAATTTACTTATGTTTAGACTAAGGCTTAAAAATGAGGCATTAGAGGGTGAGAACTAAAAACAGCCCCCGAACATCCCCATGGGTGGCTCCAACACCTCCCACGGGACCAATGTAACTCGTAAGAACTGATCCCGCAGCCGCGGGACTCCCGGTTTTAGAATATGATGGTAATTTACATATTTCTAGACTTACGCTTATAAATATGGCGTTAGAGGGTGAAAACTCGAAACAGCCCCCGAACGACCACGTCGGTGGCACCAACACCTCCCACGGGGCCAATGTAACTCGTAGGAACTGACCCCATAGTCACTGGACTCCCGATTTGAGAATACGACGGTAATTTTGCATATTTCTAGACTTAGGTTTAAAAATATGGCGTTAGAGGGTGAAAACTCGAAACAGCCCCCGGACAGCCACGTGGGTGGCACCAACACCTCCCACGGGGCCAATGTAACTCGTAGGAATTGACCCTGCAGTCGCGGGACTCCCGGTTTGAGAATTCGACGGTAATTTGCTTATGTTTAGACTAAGGCTTAAAAATGAGGCATTAGAGGGTGAGAACTAAAAACAGCCCCCGAACATCCCCGTGGGTGGCACCAACTCCTCCCACGGGACAAATGTAACTCGTAGGAAATGATCCTGCAGCCGCGGGACTCCCAATTTTATAATACGACGGTAATTTACATATTTATAGACTTATGCTTAAGAATATGGTGTTAGAGGGTGAAAACTCGAAACAGTCCCCGAACGATCACGTCGGTGGCACCAACACCTCCCACGGGGCCAATGTAACTCGTAGGAACTGACCCCGCAGCCGTTGGACTCCGAGTTTGAGAATACGATGGTAATTTGCATATTTCTAGACTTAGGCTTAAAAACATGGCGTTAGAGGGTGAGAAGTCGAAACAACCCCCGAACGTCCCCGTGGGTGGCACCAACACCTCCCACGGGACCAATGTAACTCCTAGAAACTGACCCTGCAGCCGCGGGACTCCCAGTTTGAGAATACTACGGTAATTTACTTATGTTCAGACTAAGGCTTAAAAATGAGGCATTAGAGGGTGAGAACTAAAAACAGCCCCCGAACATCCCCATGGGTGGCTCCAACACCTCCCACGGGACCAATGTAACTCGTAAGAACTGATCCCGCAGCCGCGGGACTCCCGGTTTTAGAATATGATGGTAATTTACATATTTCTAGACTTACGCTTATAAATATGGCGTTAGAGGGTGAAAACTCGAAACAGCCCCCGAACGACCACGTCGGTGGCACCAACACCTCCCACGGGGCCAATGTAACTCGTAGGAACTAACCCCCGCAGCCGCTGGACTCCCGGTTTGAGAAGACGATGGTAATTTGTATATTTCTAGACTTAGGCTTAAAAACATGGTGTTAAAGGGTGAAAACTCAAAACAGCCCACGAACGTCCCCGTGGGTGGCACCAATACCTCCCATGGGACCAATGTAACTCGTAGGAACTGACCCCGCAGGTGCGAGACTCTCGGTTTGAGTATACGACGATAATTTGCATATTTCTAGACTTAGGCTTAAAAACATGGCGTTAGAGGGTGAGAACTCGAAACAGCCCCCGAACGTCCCCGTGGGTGGCACCAACACCTCCCACGGGGCCAATGTAACTTGTAGGAGCTAACCCCGCAGCCGCGGGACTCCTGATTTGAGAATACGACGGTAATTTTCATATTTCTAGACTAAGGCTTAAAAACATGGTGTTAGAGGGTGAGAACTAAAAACAGTCCCCAAACGTCCCCGTGGGTGGCACCAACACCTCTCACGGGACCAATGTAACTCGTAGGAACTAACCCCGCAGCCGTGGACTCCTGGTTTGAGAATACGACGGTAATTTCCATATTTCTAGACTTAGGCTTAAAGACATGGCGTTAGAGGTAAGAACTCAAAACAGCCCCCGAACATCCCCGTGGGTGGCTCCAAAACCTCCCACGGGGCCAACGTAACTCGTAGGAACTGAGCGCGGAGCCGTGGGACTCCCAATTTGAGAATACGATGGTAATTTGCATATTTATAGACTTAGGCTTAAAAATTTGGCGTTAGAGGGTGAAAACTCGAAACAGGCCCCGAACGACCACGTGGCTGGCACCAACACCTCCCACGGGGCCCATGTAACTCATAATAACCGTCCCCGTTGCCGCTGGACTCCCGGTGTGAGAATACGATGGTAATTTGCATATTTCTAGACTTAGGCTTAAAAACATGGTGTTAGAGGGTGAAAACTCGAAACAGGCCCCGAACGGCCACGTGGGTGGCAAAAACACTTCCCACGGGGCCAATTTTACTCGTAGGAACTGACCCTGCAGCCGCTTGATTCCCGGTTTGAGAATATGACGGTAATTAGCATATTTCTAGACTTAGGATTAAAAACATGGCGTTAGAGGGTGAAAACTCAAAACAGCCCCCGAACGTCCCCGTGGGTGGGCACCAACACCTCCCACGTGACCAATGTAACTCGTAGGAACTGACCCTGCAGCCGCGGGACTCCAGGTTTGAGAATACTACGATAATTTACATATTTCTTGACTTAGGCTTAAAAACATGGTGAAATAGGGTGAGAACTCGAAATAGCCCCCGAAAGTCCCCGTGGGTGGCACCAACATCTCCCACGGGACCAATGTAACTCGTAGGAACTGACCCCGCAGCCCCAGCACTCCCGGTTTGAGAATACGACGGTAATTTGTATATTTTTAGACTTCGGCTTAAAAATACGGTGTTAGAGTGTGAAAACTCGAAACAGCCCCTGAACGGCCACGTGGGAGGCACCAACACCTCTTACGGGGCCAATGTAACTCGTATGAAGTGACCCCACAGTCACTGAACTCCCGATTTCATAATATGATAGTAGTTTGCATATATCTATACTTAGGATTAAAAGCATGTCGTTGGTGGGTGAAAACTCGAAAAAGTCCCCGAACATCCCCGTGAGTGGCACCAACACCTCCCACAGGACTAATGTAACTCGTAGGAACTGGCCCCACAGCCGCAGGACTCCCGGTTTGAGAATACAACGTAATTTGCAAATTTCTTGACTTAGGCCTAAAAATAGGGCGTTAGAGGGTGAGAACTCATAACAACCCCCGAATGTCCCCGTCGGTGTCACCAACACCTCCCACGGGGCCAATGTTACTCTTACGAACTCACCCCGTAGCCGCCGGACTCCCGGTTTGAGAATACGACGGTAATTTGCATATTTTTCGACTAAGGCTTAGAAACGTGGCATTAGAGGGTGAGAACTAAAAATAGCTCCCGAACATCCCCGTGGGTGGCACCAACACCTCCCACGGGACCAACGTAACTCGTAGGAACTGACCCCGCAGCTGCGAGACTCCCGGTTTGAGAATACGACGGTAATTTAATGATTTCTAAACTTAGGCTTAAAAACATGGCGTTAGAGGGTGAGAACTCAAAACAGCCCCCGAACGTCCCCGTGGGTGGCACCAACACCTCCCACGGGGCCAATGTAACTCGTAGGAACTGACCCCGTAGCCGCGGGACTCCCGGTTTGAGTATATGACGGTAATTTTCACATTTCTAGACTAAGGCTTAAAAACATGGCGTTAGAGGGTGAGAACTCGAAACAGCCCCCGAACGTCCCCGTGGGTGGCACCAACTCCTCTCACGGGACCAATGTAAATCGTAGGAACTGACCCCGCAGCCGCGGGACTCCCGATTTGAGAATACTATGGTAATTTACATATTTCTTGACTTAGGCTTAAAAACCTGGTGTTATAGGGTGAGAACTCGAAACAGCCACCGAAAGTCCCCGTGGGTGGCACCAACATCTCCCAAGGGACCAATGTCACTCGTAGGAACTGACCCCGCAGCCGCAGGACTCCCGGTTTGAGAATAAGACGTTAATTTGTATGTTTCTATACTTAGGCTTAAAAATATGGTGTTAGAGTGTGAAAACTCGAAACAGCCCCCGAACGGCAACGTGGGTGGCACCAACACCTCTTACGGGGCCACTATAACTTGTATGAAGTGACCCTGCAGTCACTGAACTCCCGATTTCAGAATATGACCCTAATTTGCATATATCTAGACTTAGGCTTAAAAGCATGGCATTGGAGTGTGAAAACTCAAAACAGCCCCCGAACGTCCCCGTGGGTGGCACCAACACCTCCCACGGGACAAATGTAACTCGTAGGAAGTGACCCCACAGTCGCAGGACTCTCGGATTTAGAATACGATGATCATTTGCATATTTTTACACTCAGGCTTAAAAACACGGCGTTAGAGGGTGAGAACTCGTAACAGCCCCCGAATGTTCCCGTGGGTGGCACCAACACCTCCCACGGGGCCAATGTTAGTCGTAGGAACTGACCCCGTAGCCGCTGGACTCCTAGTTTGAGAATACGACGGTAATTTGCATATTTCTAGACTAAGGCTTAAAAATGTGGCATTAGAGGGTGAGAACTAAAAATAGACCCCGAACATTCCCGTGGGTGGAACCAACACCTCCCACGGGACCAATGTAACTCATAGGAACTGACCCCTCAGTCGCGGGACTCCCGGTTTGAGAATACGATGGTAATTTGCATATTTTAAGACTTAGGCTTAAAAATATGGCGTTAGACGATGAAAACTTGAAACAGCCCCCGAACAGCCATGTGGGTGGCACCAACACCTCCCACGGGGCCAATATAACTCGTAGGAACTGACCCCAGAGTCACTGGACTCCCGGTTTGAGAATACGACGGTAATTTGTATATTTCTAGACTTAGGTTTAAAAACATGGCGTTAGAGGGTGAAAACTCGAAACAGCGCCCGAACATCCCCGTGGGTTGCACCAACACCTCCCACGGGACCAATGTAACTCGTAGGAACTGACCCCGCAGCCACAGGACTCCCCATTTGAGAATACGATGGTAATTTGGATATTTATAGACTTAGGCTTAAAAATACGGTGTTAGAGTGTGAAAACACAAAACAGCCCCTGAACGGCCACGTGGGTGACACCAACACCTCTTACGGGGCCAATGTAACTCGTATGAAGTGACCCCGCAGTCACTGAACTCCCGATTTCAGAATATGATAGTAGTTTGCATATATCTAGACTTAGGCTTAAAAGCATGGCGTTGGAGGGTCAAAACTCGAAACAGTCCCCGAACGTCCCCGTGGGTGGCACCAACACCTCCCACGGGACTAATGTAACTCATAGGATCTGGCCCCACAGTCGCAGGACTCTCGGATTGAGAATACGATGATAATTTGCATATTTTTACACTCAGGCTTAAAAACACGGCGTTAGAAGGTGAGAACTCGTAACAGCCACCGAATGTTCCCGTGGGTGGCACCAACACCTCTTACGGGGCCACTGTAACTTGTATGAAGTGACCCTGCAGTCACTGAACTCCCGATTTCAGAATATGACCCTAATTTGCATATATCTAGACTTAGGCTTAAAAGCATGGCATTGGAGGGTGAAAACACGAAACAGCCCCCGAACGTCCCCGTAGGTGGCACCAACACCTCCCACGGGACAAATGTAACTCGTAGGAACTGACCCCACAGTCGCAGGACTCTCGGATTGAGAATACGATGATAATTTGCATATTTTTACACTCAAGCTTAAAAACACGGCGTTAAAGGGTGAGAACTCGTAACAGCCCCCGAATGTTCCCGTGGGTGGCACCAACACCTCCCACGGGGCCAATGTTAGTCGTAGGAACTGACCCCGTAGCCGCTGGACTCCTAGTTTGAGAATACGACGGTAATTTGCATATTTCTAGACTAAGGCTTAAAAATGTGGCATTAGAGGGTGAGAACTAAAAATAGACCCCGAACATTCCCGTGGGTGGAACCAACACCTCCCACGGGACCAATGTAACTCATAGGAACTGACCCCTCAGTCGCGGGACTCCCGGTTTGAGAATACGATGGTAATTTGCATATTTTTAGACTTAGGCTTAAAAATATGGCGTTAGACGATGAAAACTTGAAACAGCCCCCGAACAGGCATGTGGGTGGCACCAACACCTCCCACGGGGCCAATATAACTCGTAGGAACTGACCCCACAGTCACTGGACTCCCGGTTTGAGAATACGACGGTAATTTGTATATTTCTAGACTTAGGTTTAAAAACATGGCGTTAGAGGGTGAAAACTCGAAACAACCCCCGAACATCCCCGTGGGTTGCACCAACACCTCCCACGGGACCAATGTAACTCGTAGGAACTGACCCCGCAGCCACAGGACTCCCCGTTTGAGAATACGGCGATAATTTGGATATTTATAGACTTAGGCTTAAAAATACGGTGTTAGAGTGTGAAAACACGAAACAGCCCCTGAACGGCCACGTGGGTGACACCACAACTCTTACGGGGCCAATGTAACTCGTATGAAGTGACCCCGCAGTCACTGAACTCCCGATTTCAGAATATGATAGTAGTTTGCATATATCTACACTTAGGCTTAAAAGCATGGCGTTGGAGGGTCAAAACTCGAAACAGTCCCCGAACGTCCCCGTGGGTGGCACCAACACCTCTCACGGGACCAATGTAACTCGTAGGAACTAACCCCGCAGCCGTGGACTCCTGTTTTGAGAATACGACGGTAATTTCCATATTTCTAGACTTAGGCTTAAAGACATGGCGTTAGAGGTAAGAACTCAAAACAGCCCCCGAACATCCCCGTGGGTGGCACCAAAACCTCCCACGGGGCCAACGTACTCGTAGGAACTGAGCCCGGAGCCGTGGGACTCCCAATTTGAGAATACGATGGTAATTTGCATATTTATAGACTTAGGCTTAAAAATTTGGCGTTAGAGGGTGAAAACTCGAAACAGGCCCCGAACGACCACGTGGCTGGCACCAACACCTCCCACGGGGCCCATGTAACTCATAATAACCGTCCCCGTTGCCGCTGGACTCCCGGTGTGAGAATATGATGGTAATTTGCATATTTCTAGACTTAGGCTTAAAAACATGGTGTTAGAGGGTGAAAACTCGAAACAGGCCCCGAACGGCCACGTGGGTGGCAAAAACACCTCCCACGGGGCCAATTTTACTCGTAGGAACTGACCCTGCAGCCGCTTGATTCCCGGTTTGAGAATATGACGGTAATTAGCATATTTCTAGATTTAGGATTAAAAACATGGCGTTAGAGGGTGAAAACTCAAAACAGCCCCCGAACGTCCCCGTGGGTGGGCACCAACACCTCCCACGTGACCAATGTAACTCGTAGGAACTGACCCCGCAGTCGCGGGACTCCAGGTTTGAGAATACTACGATAATTTACATATTTCTTGACTTAGGCTTAAAAACATGGTGAAATAGGGTGAGAACTCGAAATAGCCCCCGAAAGTCCCCGTGGGTGGCACCAACATCTCCCACGGGACCAATGTAACTCGTAGGAACTGACCCCGCAGCCCCAGCACTCCCGGTTTGACAATACGACTGTAATTTGTATATTTTTAGACTTCGGCTTAAAAATACGGTGTTAGAGTGTGAAAACTCGAAACAGCCCCTGAACAGCCACGTGGGAGGCACCAACACCTCTTACGGGGCCAATGTAACTCGTATGAAGTGACCCCACAGTCACTGAACTCCCGATTTCAGAATATGATAGTAGTTTGCATATATCTATACTTTGTCTTAAAAGCATGTCGTTGGAGGGTGAAAACTCGAAACAGTCCCCGAACGTCCCCGTGAGTGGCACCAACACCTCCCACAGGACTAATGTAAGTCGTAGGAACTGGCCCCACAGCCGCAGGACTCCCGGTTTGAGAATACAACGTAATTTGCAAATTTCTAGACTTAGGCCTAAAAATAGGGCGTTAGAGGGTGAGAACTCGTAACAACCCCCGAATGTCCCCATCGGTGGCACCAACACCTCCCACGGGGCCAATGTTACTCGTACGAACTCACCCCGTAGCCGTCGGACTCCCGGTTTGAGAATACGACGGTAATTTGCATACTTTTCGACTAAGGCTTAAAAACGTGGCATTAGAGGGTGAGAACTAAAAATAGCCCCCGAACATCCCCGTGGGTGGCACCAACACCTCCCACAGGACCAATGTAACTCGTAGGAACTGACCCCGCAGCTGCGAGACTCCCGGTTTGAGAATACGACGGTAATTTAATGATTTCTAGACTTAGGCTTAAAAACATGGCGTTAGAGGGTGAGAACTCAAAACAGCCCCCGAACGTCCCCGTGGGTGGCACCAACACCTCCCACGGGGCCAATGTAACTCGTAGGAACTGACCCCGTAGCCGTGGGACTCCCGGTTTGAGTATATGACGGTAATTTTCATATTTCTAGACTAAGGCTTAAAAACATGGCGTTAGAGGGTGAGAACTCGAAACAGCCCCCGAACGTCCCCGTGGGTGGCACCAACTCCTCTCTCGGGACCAATGTAAATCGTAGGAACTGACCCCGCAGCCGCGGGAATCCCGATTTGAGAATACTACGGTAATTTACATATTTCTTGACTTAGGCTTAAAAACCTGGTGTTATAGGGTGAGAACTCGAAACAGCCACCGAAAGTCCCCGTGGGTGGCACCAACATCTCCCAAGGGACCAATGTCACTCGTAGGAACTGACCCCGCAGCCGCAGGACTCCCGGTTTGAGAATAAGACGTTAATTTGTATGTTTCTATACTTAGGCTTAAAAATATGCTGTTAGAGTGTGAAAACTCGAAACAGCCCCCGAACGGCCACGTGGGTGGCACCAACACCTCTTACGGGGCCACTATAACTTGTATGAAGTGACCCTGCAGTCACTGAACTCCCGATTTCAGAATATGACCCTAATTTGCATATATCTAGACTTAGGCTTAAAAGCATGGCATTGGAGGGTGAAAACTCGAAACAGCCCCCGAACGTCCCCGTGGGTGCACCAACACCTCCCACGGGACAAATGTAACTCGTAGGAAATGACCCCACAGTCGCAGGACTCTCGGATTTAGAATACGATGATAATTTGCATATTTTTACACTCAGGCTTAAAAACACGGCGTTAGAGGGTGAGAACTCGTAACAGCCCCCGAATGTTCCCGTGGGTGGCACCAACACCTCCCACGGGGCCAATGTTAGTCGTAGGAACTGACCCCGTAGCCGCTGGACTCCTAGTTTGAGAATACGACGGTAATTTGCATATTTCTAGACTAAGGCTTAAAAATGTGGCATTAGAGGGTGAGAACTAAAAATAGACCCCGAACATTCCCGTGGGTGGAACCAACACCTCCCGCGGGACCAATGTAACTCATAGGAACTGACCCCTCAGTCGCGGGACTCCCGGTTTGAGAATACGATGGTAATTTGCATATTTTTAGACTTAGGCTTAAAAATATGGCGTTAGACGATGAAAACTTGAAACAGCCCCCGAACAGCCATGTGGGTGGCACCAACACCTCCCACGGGGCCAATATAACTCGTAGGAACTGACCCCACAGTCACTGGACTCCCGGTTTGAGAATACGACGGTAATTTGTATATTTCTAGACTTAGGTTTAAAAACATGGCGTTAGAGGGTGAAAACTCAAAACAGCCCCCGAACATCCCCGTGGGTTGCACCAACACCTCCCACGGGACCAATGTAACTCGTAGGAACTGACCCCGCAGCCACAGGACTCCCCGTTTGAGAATACGATGGTAATTTGGATATTTATAGACTTAGGCTTAAAAATACGGTGTTAGAGTGTGAAAACACGAAACAGCCCCTGAACGGCCACGTGGGTGACACCAACACCTCTTACGGGGCCAATGTAACTCGTATGAAGTGACCCCGCAGTCACTGAACTCCCGATTTCAGAATATGATAGTAGTTTGCATATATCTAGACTTAGGCTTAAAAGCATGGCGTTGGAGGGTCAAAACTCGAAACAGTCCGCGAACGTCCCCGTGGGTGGCACCAACACCTCCCACGGGACTAATGTAACTCATAGGATCTGGCCCCACAGTCGCAGGACTCTCGGATTGAGAATACGATGATAATTTGCATATTTTTACACTCAAGCTTAAAAACACGGCGTTAGAGGGTGAGAACTCGTAACAGCCCCTGAATGTTCCCGTGGGTGGCCCCAACACCTCTTACGGGGCCACTATAACTTGTATGAAGTGACCCTGCAGTCACTGAACTCCCGATTTCAGAATATGACCCTAATTTGCATATATCTAGACTTAGGCTTAAAAGCATGGCATTGGAGGGTGAAAACTCGAAACAGCCCCCGAACGTCCGCGTGGGTGGCACCAACACCTCCCACGGGACAAATGTAACTCGTAGGAACTGACCCCACAGTCGCAGGACTCTCGGATTGAGAATACGATGATAATTTGCATATTTTTACACTCAGGCTTAAAAACACGGCGTTAGAGGGTGAGAACTCGTAACAGCCCCCGAATGTTCCCGTGGGTGGCACCAACACCTCCCACGGGGCCAATTTTAGTCGTAGGAACTGACCCCATAGCCGCTGGACTCCTAGTTTGAGAATACGACGGTAATTTGCATATTTCTAGACTAAGGCTTAAAAATGTGGCATTAGAGGGTGAGAACTAAAAATAGACCCCGAACATTCCCGTGGGTGGAACCAACACCTCCCACGGGACCAATGTAACTCATAGGAACTGACCCCTCAGTCGCGGGACTCCCGGTTTGAGAATACGATGGTAATTTGCATATTTTTAGACTTAGGCTTAAAAATATGGCGTTAGACGATGAAAACTTGAAACAGCCCCCGATCAGCCATGTGGGTGGCACCAACACCTCCCACGGGGCCAATATAACTCCTAGGAACTGACCCCACAGTCACTGGACTCCCGGTTTGAGAATACGACGGTAATTTGTATATTTCTAGACTTAGGTTTAAAAACATGGCGTTAGAGGGTGAAAACTCGAAACAGCCCCCGAACATCCCCGTGGGTTGCACCAACACCTCCCACGGGACCAATGTAACTCGTAGGAACTGACCCCGTAGCCACAGGACTCCCCGTTTGAGAATACGACGGTAATTTGGATATTTATAGACTTAGGCTTAAAAATACGGTATTAGAGTGTGAAAACTCGAAACGGCCACGTGGGTGACACCAACACCTCTTACGGGGCCAATGTAACTCGTATGAAGTGACCTCGCAGTCACTGAACTCCCGATTTCAGAATATGATAGTAGTTTGCATATATCTAGACTTAGGCTTAAAAGCATGGCGTTGGAGGGTCAAAACTCGAAACAGTCCCCGAATGTCTTCGTGGGTGGCACCAACACCTCCCACGGGGCCAATGTTACTCGTACGAACTGAACCCGTAGCCACTGGACTCCCGGTTTGAGAATACGATGGTAATTTGCATATTTTTAGACTAAGGCTTAAAAACGTGGCATTAGAGGGTGAGAACTAAAAATAGCCGTCGAACATCCCCTTGGGTGGCACCAACACCTCCCACGGAACCAATGTAACTCGTAGGAACTGACCCTGCAGCTGCGGGACTCCCGATTTGAGAATACGACGATAATTTTGCATATTTCTAGACTTATCCATAAAAATATGGCGTTAGACGGTGAAAACTCGAAACAGCCCCCGAACAGGCATGTGGGTGGCACCAACACCTCCCACGGGGCCAATGTAACTCGTAGGAACTGACCCCACAGTCACTAGATTCCCGGTTTGAGAATACGACGATAATTTGCATATTTCTAGACTTAGGTTTAAAAACAAGGCGTTAGAGGGTGAAAACTCGAAACAGCCCAAAAACGTCCCCGTGGGTTGCACCAACACCTCCCACGGGACCAATGTAACTCGTAGGAACTGACCCCGCAGCCGCGGGACTCCCCGTTTGAGAATATGAGGATAATTTTTGTATTTCTAGACTTAGGGTTAAAACCATGGCGTTAGAGGGTGCGAAGTCGAAACAACCTCCGAACGTCCCCGTGGGTGGGACCAACACCTCCCATGGGGCCAATGTGACTCGTAGGAGCTGAACCCGTAGCCGCGGAACTCCCGGTTTTAGAATACGACGGTAATTTGCATATTTCAATACTTAGGCCTAAAAATATGGCGTTAAAGGGGGAAAACTCGAAACAGCCCCCGAACGGCCATGTGGGTGGCACCAACACCTCCCACTGGGCCAATGTAACTAGCAGGAACTGTCCCCGCAGCCGCTGGACTCTCGGTTTGAGAATACAAAGGTAATTTGCATATTTTTGACTTAGGATTAAAAACATTGCGTTAGAGGGTGAGAAGTTGAAACAACCCCCGAACGTCTCCGTGGGTGGCACCAACACCTCCCACGGGACCAATGTAACTCCTAGGAACTGACCCCGCATCCGCGTGACTCCCGGTTTGAGAATACGATGGTAATTTGCATATTTGTAAACTTAGGCTTAAAAATATGGCGTTAGAGAGTGAAAACTCGAAACAGCCCCCGCACGGCCACGTGGGTGGCACCAATACCTCCCACGGGGCCAATGTAACACTTAGGAACTGACCCTGCAGCTTCGGGACTCCCGGTTTGAGAATACGATGGTAATTTTCTTATGTTTAGAATAAGGCATAAAAATGAGTCATTAGAGGGTGAGAACTAAAAACAGCCCCTAAACATCCCCGTGGGTGGCACCAACACCTCCCACGGGACCAATGTAACTCGTAAGAACTAATCCCGCAGCCGCGGGACTCCCGATTTTAGAATACGATGGTAATTTACATATTTCTAGACTTACGCATAAAAATATGGCGTTAGAGGGTGAAAACTCGAAACATCCCCCGAACGACCACGTCGGTGGCACCAATACCTCCCACGGGGCCAATGTAACTCGTGGGAACTGACCCCGCATCCGCTGGACTCCCGGTTTGAGAATACAATGGTAATTTGCATATTTCTAGACTCAGGCTTAAAAATATGGCGTTAGAGAGTGAAAACACGAAACATCCCCCGAACGACCCTGTGGGTGGCACCAATACCTCCCACGGGACCAATGTAACTCGTAGGAACTGACCCCGCAGCTGCAAGACTCCCGGTTTGAGACTACGACGAAAATTTAATTATCTTACGACTTAGGCTTAAAAACATGGCGTTAGAGGGTAAAAACTCGAAACAGCCCCTGAATGTCCCCGTGGGTGGCACCAACACCTCCCACGGAGCCAATGTAACTCGTAGGAACTGACCCCGTAGCCGCGGGACTCCCGGTTTGAGAATATGATGGTAATTTTCATATTTCTAGACTAAGGGTTAAAAACATGGCGTTAGAGAGTGAGAACTCGAAACAGCCCCCGAACGTCCCTGTGGGAGGCACCAACTCCTCTCACGGGACCAACATAAAACGTAAGAACTGACCCCGCAGCCGTGGGACTCCCGATTTGAGAATACTACGGTAATTTACATATTTCTTGACTTAGGCTTAAAAACATGGTGTTATAGGGTGAGAACTCGTAACAGCCACCGAAAGTCCCCGTGGGTGGCACTAACACGTCCCACGGGACCAATGTAACTCGTAGGAACTGACCCCGCAGCCGCAGGACTCCCGGTTTGAGAATACGATGGTAATTTGTATATTTCTATACTTAGGCTTAAAAATAGGGTGTTAGAGTGTGAAAACTCGAAACAGCCCCCGAATGGCCACGTGGGTGGCACCAACACCTCTTACGGGGACAATGTAAGGCGTATGAAGTGACCCTGCAGTCACTGAACTCCCGATTTCAGAATATGACCCTAATTTGCATATATCTAGACTTAGGCTTAAAAGCATGGCATTGGAGGGTGAAAACTCGAAACAGCCCCCGAACGTCCCCGTGGGTGGCACCAACACCTCCCACGGGACAAATGTAACTCGTAGGAACTGGCCCCACAGCCGCAGGACTCTCGGTTTGAGAATACGACGATAATTTGCATATTTTTACACTCAGGCTTAAAAACACGGCGTTAGAGGGTGAGAACTCGTAACAGCCCCCGAATGTCCCCGTGGGTGGCACCAACACCTCCCATGGGGCCAATGTTACTCGTAGTAACTGACCCCGTATCCGCTGGACTCTCAGTTTGAGAATACGACGGTAATTTGCATATTTCTAGACTAAGGCTTAAAAATGTGGCATTAGAGGTTGAGAACTAAAAATAGCCCCCGAACATTCCCGTGGGTGGCACCAACACCTCCCACGGGACCAATGTAACTCGTAGGAACTGACCCCGCAGCCGTGGGACTCCCAGTATGAGAATACGATGGTAATTTGCATATTTCTAGACTTAGGCTTAAAAATATGGCGTTAGACAATGAAAACACGAAACAGCCCCCGAACAGCCATGTGGGTGGCACCAACACCACCCACGGGGCCAATGTAACTCGTAGGAAGTGACCCCACAGTCACTGGACTCCTGGTTTGAGGATACGACGGTAATTTGCATATTTCTAGACTTAGGTTTAAAAACATGGCGTTAGAGGGTGAAAACTCAAAACAGCCCCCGAACGTCCCCGTGGGTTGCACCAACACCTCCCACGGGACCAATGTAACTCGTAGGAACTGACCCCGCAGCTGCGGGACTCCCGGTTTTACAATACGACGGTAATTTGTATATTTCTAGACTTAGGCTTGAAAACATGGCGTTACAGGGTGAGAACTCGAAACAGCCCACGAACGTCCTCGTGGGTGGCACCAACACCTCCCACGGGGACAATATAACTCGTAGAAACTGACCCCGCAGCCGCGGGACTCCTGGTTTGAGAATACGATGGTAATTTGCATATTTTTAGACTAAGGAATAAAAACATGGCGTTAGAGGTAAGAACTTGAAACAGCCCCCGAACGTCCCCGTGTGTAGCACCAACACCTCCCACAGGGCCATTGTAACTCGTAGGAACTGACCCTGTAGGGGCGGGACTCCCGGTTTGAGAATACGACGGTAATTTGCATATTTCTAGACTAAGGCTTACAAACGTGGAATTAGAGGGTGAGAACTAGAAACAACCCCCGAACGTCCCTGTGGGTGGCACCAACACCTCTCACGGGACCAATGGAACTCGTAGGAACTGACCTCGCAACCGCGGGACTCTTGGTTTGAGAATACGGTGGTAATTTGCATTTTATAGAATAAGGCTTAAAAATATGGTGTTAGAGTGTGAAAACTCGAAACAGCCCCCGATCGGCCACGTGGGTGGCACAAACACCTCCCACGGGACCAATGTAACTCATAGGAACTGACCCGGCAGCCGCGGGACTCCCGGTTTGACAATATGACGATAATTTGTATATTTCTACACTTTGGCTTGAAAACATGGCGTTAGAGGGTGAGAACTCGAAATAGCCCAGGAACGTCCTCGTGGGTGGCACCAACACCTCCCACGGGGACAATATAACTCGTAGGAACTGACCCCGAAGCCGCGGGACTCCCGGTTTGAGAACACGATGGTAATTTGCATATTTCTAGACTAAGGCTTAAAAACATGGCGTTAGAGGTAAGAACTCGAAACAGTCCCCCGAACGTCCCCATGGGTGGCACCAACACCTCCCACGGGGCCATTGTAACTCGTAGGAACTGACCCTGTAGGTGCGGGACTCCCGGTTTGAGAATACGATGGTAATTTTCATATTTCTAGACTAAGTCGTACAAACGTGTCGTTAGAGGGTGAGAACTAGAAACAATCACGAACGTCTCTGTGGGTGGCACTAACACCTCTCACGGGACCAATGTAACTCGTAGGAACTGACCTCGAAGCCGCGGGACTCTTAGTTTGATAATACGGCGGTAATTTGCATTTTTATAGAATAAGGCTTAAAAACGTGGCGTTAGAGGGTGAGAACTAAAAACAGCCCCCGAACGTCCCCGTGGGTGGCACCAACACCTCCCACGGGACCAATGTAACTCGTAGGAACTGACCCCGTAGCCGCGGGACTCCCAATTAGAGAATACGATGGTAATTTGCATATTTCTAGACTTAGGCTTAAAAATATTACGTTAGAGAGTGAAAACTCGAAAAATCCCCCAGATGGCCACGTGGGTGGCACCAACACCTCCCACGGGGCCAATGTAACTCGTAGGAACTGACCCTGCAGCCGCGGGACTCTAGGTTTGAGAATACGATGGTAATTTTCTTATGCTTAGACTAAGGCTTAAAAATATGGCATTAGAGGGTGAGAACTAAAAACATCCCCCGAACATCCCCGTGGGTGGCACCAACACCTCCCACGGGACCAATGTAACTCGTAGGAACTGATCCCGCAATCGCGGGACTCCCGGTTTGAGAATACGACGGTAATTTACATATTTCTAGACTTACGCTTAAACATATGGAGTTAGAGGATGAAAACTCGAAACAGCCCCCGAACGACCACGTGGGTGGCACCAACACCTCCCACAGGGCCAATGTAACTCGTAGGAACTGACCCCGCAGCCGCTGGACTCTCGGTTTGAGAATACGATGGTAATTTGCATATTTCTAGACTTAGGCTTAAAAATGAGGCGTTAGAGGGTGAAAACTCGAAACAGCCCCCGAATGTCCCCGTGGGTGGCACCAACACCTCCCACTGGACCAATGTAACTCGTAAGAACTGACCCCGCAGCCGCGGGACTCTCGGTTTGACAATATGACGATAATTTGCATATTTCTAGACTTAGGCTTAAAAACATGGCGTTAGAGGATGAGAACTCGAAACAGCCCCCGAACGTACCCGTGGGTGGTACCAACACCTCCCACGGGGACAATATAACTCGTAGGAACTGACCCCGCAGCCGCGGGACTCCCGGTTTGAGAATACGATGGTAATTTGCATATTTCTAGACTAAGGCATAAAAACATGGCGTTAGAGGTAAGAACTCGAAACAGTCCCCCGAAAGTCCCCATGGGTGGCACCAACACCTCCCACGGAGCCATTGTAACTCATAGGAACTGACCCTGCAGGTGCGGGACTCCCGGTTTGAGAATACGACGGTAATTTGCATATTTCTAGACTAAGTCGTACAAACGTGTCGTTAGAGGGAGATAACTAGAAACAATCCCGAACGTCTCTGTGGGTGGCACCAGCACCTCTCACGGGACCAATGTAACTCGTAGGAACTGACCTCGAAGCCGCGGGACTCTTAGTTTGAGAATACGGCGGTAATTTGCATATTTATAGAATAAGGCTTAAAAGCGTGGCTTTAGAGGGTGAGAACTAAAAACAGCCCCCGAACGTCCCCGTGGGTGGCACCAACACCTCCCACGGGACCAATGTAACTCGTAGGAACTAACCCCGTAGCCGCGGGACTCCCGATTTGAGAATACGATGGTAATTTGCATATTTCTAGACTTAGGCTTAAAAATATTGCGTTAGAGAATGAAAACTCGAAAAAGCCCCCAGACGGCAACGTGGGTGGCACCAACACCTCCCACGGGGCCAATGTAACTCGTAGGAACTGACCCTGCAGCCGCGGGACTCCCGGTTTGAGAATACGATGGTAATTTGCTTATGCTTAGACTAAGGCTTAAAAATATGGCATTAGAGGGTGAGAACTAAAAACATCCCCCGAACATCCCCGTGGGAGGCACCAACACCTCCCACGGGACCAATGTAACTCGTAGGAACTGATCCCGAAACCGCGAGACTCCCGGTTTGAGAATACGATGGGAATTTGCATATTTCTTGACTTACGCTTAAAAATATATAGTTAGAGGATGAAAACTCGAAACATCCCCCGAACGACCACGTGGGTGGCTCCAACACCTCCCACAGGGCCAATGTAACTCGTAGGAACTCACCCCGCAGCCGCTGGACTCTCGGTTTGAGAATACGATAGTAATTTGCATATTTCTAGACTTAGGCTTAACAACATGGCGTTAGAGGGTGAAAACTCGAAACAGCCCCCAAACGTCCCCGTGGGTGGCACCAACACCTCCCACGGGACCAATGTAACTCGTAGGAATCGACCCCGCAGCCGCGGGACTCCCGGTTTGACAATATGACGATAATTTGCGTATTTCTAGACTTAGGCATAAAAACATGGCGTTAGAGGATGAGAACTCGAAACAGCCCCCGAACGTACCCGTGGGTGGTACCAACACCTCCCACGGGGACAATATAACTCGTAGGAACTGACCCCGCAGCCGCGGGACTCCCGGTTTGAGAATACGATGTTAATTTGCATATTTCCAGACTAAGGCTTAAAAACATGGCGTTAGAGGTAAGAACTTGAAACAGTCCCCCGAACGTCCCCATGGGTGGCACCAACACCTCCCACGGGGCCATTGTAACTCCTAGGGACTGACCTTGTAGGTTCGGGACTCCCGGTTTGAGAATACAATGGCAATTTGCATACTTCTAGACTAAGTCTTACAAACGTGTCGTTAGAGGGTGAGAAATAGAAACAACCCCCGAACGTCTCTGTGGGTGGCACCAACACCTCTCACGGGACCAATGTAACTCGTAGGAACTAACCTCGAAGCCGCGGGACTCTTAGTTTGAGAATACGGCGGTAATTTTCATATTTACAGAATAAGGATTAAAAACGTGGCGTTAGAGGGTGAGAACTAAAAACAGCCCCCGAACGTCCCCGTGGGTGGCACCAACACCTCCCACGGGACCAATGTAACTTGTAGGAACTGACCCCGTAGCCGCGGGACTCCCGGTTTGAGAATACGATGGTAATTTGATTATTTCAAGACTTAGGCTTAAAAATATGGTGTTATAGGGTGAGAACTCGAAACCTCAACCGAAAGTCCCCATGGGTGTCACCAACATCTCCCACGGGTCCAATGTAACTCGTAGGACCTAACCCCGCAGCCGCGGGACTCCCGGTTTGAGAATACGACGGTAATTTTTATATTTCTTGACTTAGTCTTAAAAATATGGTGTTAGAGTGTGAAAACTCGAAACAGCCCCCGATCGGCCACGTGGGTGGCAACAACACCTCTCACGGGGCCGATGTAACTCGTATGAACTGACCCCGCAGCCGCTGAACTCCCGATTTGAGAATATGACGGTAATTTGCATATTTCTAAACTAAGGCTTAAAAACATGGCGTTAGAGGGTGAAAACTCGAAACAGCCCCCGAACGTCCCCGTGGGTGGCACAAACACCTCCCACGGGGCCAATGTAACTCCTAGGAACTGACCCCTCAGCCGCTGGACTCCCGGTTTTAGAATACGACTGTAATTTGTATATTTCTAGACTTAGGATTAAAAACATGGCGTTAGAGGGTGAGAACTCGTAAAAACCCCCGAACGTCCCCGTGGGTGGGACCAACACCTGCCACGGGGAAATGTAACTCGTAGGATATTACCCCGCAGCCGTGGGACTCCCGGTTTGAGAATATGACGGTAATTTGCAAATTTTTAGACTAAGGCTTAAAAACGTGGCGTTAGAGGGTGAGAACTAGAAACAACCCCCGAACGTGCCTGTGGGTGCCACCAACACCTTCCACGGGACCGATGTAACTCATAGGAACTGACCCCGCAGCCGTGGGAATCCCGGTTTGAGCATACGATGGTAATTTGCATATTTCTAGACCTAGGCTTAAAAATATGGCGTTAGAGGGTGAAAACTCGAAACAGCCACCGAACGGCCACGTGGGTGGTACCAACACCTCCCACGGGGCCAATGTAACTCGTAGGAACTGACCCCGCAGCCGCTGGACTCTCGGTTTGAGAATACAATGGTAATTTTCCTATTTCTAGACTTAGGCTTAAAAACATGGCGTTAAAGGGTGAGAACTCGAAACAACCCCCGAACGTCCCCTTGGGTGGGACCAACACCTCCCATGGGGCCAATGTAACTCGTAGGAACTCATCTCGTAGCCGCGGGACTCTCGGTTTAAAAATACGACCATAATTTGCATATTTCAAGACTTAGTCTTAAAAATATGGTGTTAGAGGGTGAAAACTCGAAACAGCCCCCGAACGGCCACGTGGTTGGCACCAACACCTCCCACGGGGCCAATGTAATTCGTAGGAACTGACCCCACAGCCGCTGGACTCTCAGTTTGAGAATACAAAGGTAATTTACATATTTTTGACTTAGGCTTAAAAACATGGCGTTAGAGTGTGAGAACTTGAAACAACCCCCTAACGTCCCCGTCGGTGGCACCAACACCTCTCACGGGACCAATGTAACTCCTAGGAACTGACTCCGCAGCCGCGTGACTCCTGGTTTGAGAATACAACGGTAATTTGCATAGTTCTAGACTTAGGCTTAAAAATATTGCGTTAGAGAGTGAAAACTCGAAACAGCCCCCAGACGACCACGTGGGTGGCACCAACACCTCCCACGGGGCCAATATAACTCGTAGGAACTGACCTTGCAGTCGCAGGACTCCCGGTTTAAGAATACGATGGTAATTTGCTTATGCTTAGAATAAGGCTTAAAAATCTGGCATTAGAGGGTGAGAACTAAAAACTGCCCCGGAACATCCCCGTGGGTGGTACCAACACCTCCCACGGGACCAATGTAACTCGTAGGAACTGATCCCGCAGCCGCGGGACTCCCGGTTTGAGAATACGATGGTAATTTACATATTTCTAGACTTACGCTTAAAAATATCGAGTTAGAGGGTGAAAACTCGAAACAGCCCCCCGAACGACCACGTGGGTGGCACCAACACCTCCCACGGGGCCAATTTAACTCGTAGGAACTGACGCCGCAGCCGCTGGACTCTCGGTTTGAGAATAGGATAGTAATTTGCATATTTCTAGACTTAGGCTTAAAAACATGGCGTTAGAGGGTGAAAACTCGAAACAGCCCCCGAACGTCCCCGTGGGTGGCACCAACACCTCCCATGGGACCAATGTAATTCGTAGGAACTGACCCCGCAGCCGCGGGACTCCCGGTTTGAAAATATGACGATAATTTACGTATTTCTAGACTTAGGCTTAAAAACATGGCGTTAGAGGGTGAGAACTCGAAACAGCCCCCGAACGTCCCCGTGGGTGGTACCAACACCTCCCACGGGGACAATATAACTCGTAGGAACTGACCCCACAACCGCGGGACTTCCGGTTTGAGAATACGATGGTAATTTGCATATTACTAGACTTAGGCATAAAAACATTGCGTTAGAGGTAAGAACTCGAAACAGCCCCCGAACGTCCCCGTGGGTGGCACCAACATCTCCCACGGGGCCAATGTAACTCGTAGGAACTGAACCCGTAGCTGCGGGACTCCCGATTTGATAATACGATGGTAATTAGATTATTTCTAGACTTAGGCTTAAAAATATGGTGTTATAGGGTGAGAACTCGAAACATCAATCGAAAGTCCCCATGGGTGGCACCAACATCTCCAACGGGTCCAATGAAACTCGTAGTACCTGACCCCGCAGTCACGGGACTCCCGATTTGAGAATAAGACGGTAATTTGTATATTTCTAGACTTAGGCTTTAAAATATGGTGTTAGAGTGTGAAAACTCGAAACATCCCCCGATCGGCCACGTGGGTGGCACCAAAACCTCTCACGGGGCCAATGTAACTCGCAGGAACTGACCCCGCACCCGCTGGACTCTCGGTTTGAGAATAGAAAGGTAATCTGCATATTTTTGACTTAGGCTTAAAAACATGGCGTTAGATGGTGAGAACTCAAAACAACCCCCGAACGTCCCCGTGGGTGGCACCAACACCTCCCACGGGACCAATGTAACTCCTAGGAACTGACTCCGCAGCCGCGTGACTCCTGGTTTGAGAATAAGACGGTAATTTGCATATTTCTAGACTTAGGCTTAAAAATATTGCGTTAGAGAGTGAAAACTCGAAACAGCCCCCAGACGGCCACGTGGGTGGCACCAAGACCTCCCACGGGGCCAATGTAACTCGTAGGAACTGACCCTGCAGCCGCGGGACTCCCGGTTTGAGAATACGATGGTAATTCGCGTATGCTTAGACTAAGGCTTAAAAATATGGCATTAGAGGGTGAGAACTAAAAACATCCCCCGAACATCCCCGTGGGTGGCACCAACACCTCCCACGGGACCAATGTAACTCGTAGGAACTGATCCCGCAGCCGCGGGACTCCCGGTTTGAGAATACGACGGTAATTTACATATTTCTAGACCTACGCTTAAAAATATGGAGTTAAAGGGTGAAAACTCGAAACAGCCCCCGAACGACCTTGTGGGTGGCACCAACACCTCCCACGGGGCCAATGTAACTCGTAGGAACTGACCGCGCAGCCGCTGGACTCTTGGTTTGAGAATACGATGGTAATTTGCATATTTCTAGACTAAGGCTTAAAAACATGGTGTTAGAGGTAAGAACTCGAAACAGCCCCCGAACGTCCCCGTGGGTGGGACCAACACCTCCCACGGGGCCATTGTAACTCGAGGGAACTGACCCTGTAGGTGCGGGACTCCCGGTTTGAGAATACGATGGTAATTTGAATATTTCAAGACTTAGGGTTAAAAATATGGCGTTAGAGGGTGAAAACTCGAAACAGCCCCCGAACGGCAACTTGGGAGGCACCAACACCTCCCACTTGGCCAATATAACTCTTAGGAACTGACCCCGCAGTCGCTGGACTCTCGGTTTGAGAATACAAAGGTAATTTGCATATTTTTTACTTAGGCTTAAAAATATGGCGTTAGAGTGTGAGAACTCAAAACAACCCCCGAACGTCCCCGTGCGTGGCACCAACACCTCCCACGAGACCAATGTAACTCCTAGGAACTGACCCCGCAACCGCGTGACTCCCAATTTGAGAATACGACGGTAATTTGCATATTTCTAGACTTAGGCTTAAAATTATGGCGTTAGAGAGTGAAAACTCGAAACAGCCCCCAGACGGCCACGTGGGTGGCACCAACACCTCCCACGGGGCCAATATAACTCGTAGGAACTGACCTTGCAGTCGCAGGACTCCCGGTTTGAGAATACGATGGTAATTTGCTTATGCTTAGACTAAGGCTTAAAAATATGGCATTAGAGGGTGAGAACTAAAAATTGCCACGGAACATCCCCGTGGGTGGCACCAACACTTCCCACGGGACCAATGTAACTCGTAGGAACTGATCCCGCAGCCACGAGACTCCCGATTTGAGAATACGACGGTAATTTACATATTTCAAGACTTACGCTTAAAAATATGGTGTTACAGGTTGAAAACTCGAAACAGCCCCCGAACGACCACGTGGGTGGCACCAACACCTCCCACGGGACCAATGTAACTCGTAGGAACTGACCCGCAGCCGCTGGACTCTCGGTTTGAGAATACAATGGTAATTTTCCTATTTCTAGACTTAGGCTTAAAAACATGCCGTTAAAGGGTGAGAACTCGAAACAACCCCCGAACGTCCCCGTGGGTGGGAACAACACCTCCCATGGGGCCAATGTAACTCGTAGGAACTCATCTCGTAGCCGCGGGACTCTCGGTTTAAGAATACGACCGTAATTTGCATATTTCAAGACTTAGGCTTAAAAATATGGCGTTAGAGGGTGAAAACTCGAAACAGCCCCCGAACGGCCACGTGGGTGGCATCAACACCTCCCACGGGGCCAATGTAACTCGTAGGAACTGACCCCACAGCCGCTGGACTCTCAGTTTGAGAATACAAAGGTAATTTGCATATTTTTGACTTAGGCTTAAAAACATGGCGTTAGAGTGTGAGAACTTGAAACAACCCCCTAACGTCCCCGTCGGTGGCACCAACACCTCCCACGGGACCAATGTAACTCCTAAGAACGGACTCCGCAGCCGCGTGACTCCTGGTTTGAGAATACGATGGTAATTTGCATATTTCTAGACTTAGGCTTAAAAATATTGCGTTAGAGAGTGAAAACTCGAAATAGCCCCCAGACGAAAACGTGGGTGGCACCAACGCCTCCTACGGGGCCAATGTAACTCGTAGGAACTGACCCTACAGCCGCGGGACTCCCGGTTTGAGAATACAATGGTAATTTGCTTATGCTTAGACTAAGGCTTAAAAATATGGCATTAGAGGGTGAGAACTAAAAACAGCCCCCGAACATCCCCGTGGGTGGCACCAAGACCTCCCATAGGACCAATGTAACTCGTAGGAACTAATCCCGCAGCCGCGGGACTCCCGGTTTGAGAATACGACGGTAATTTACATATTTCTAGACTTACGCTTAAAAATATGGAGTTAGAGGGTGAAAACTCGAAACAGCCCCCGAACGACCACGTGGGTGGCACCAACACCTCCCACGGGGCCAATGTAACTCGTAGGAACTGACGCCGCAGCCGCTGGACTCTCGGTTTGAGAATAGGATAGTAATTTGCATATTTCTAGACTTAGGCTTAAAAACATGGCGTTAGAGGGTGAAAACTCGAAACAGCCCCCGAACGTCCCCGTGGGTGGCACCAACACCTGCCATGGGACCAATGTAATTCGTAGGAACTGACCCCGTAGCCGCGGGACTCCCGGTTTGAAAATATGACGATAATTTACGTATTTCTAGACTTAGGCTTAAAAACAATGCGTTAGAGGGTGAGAACTCGAAACAGCCCCCGAACGTCCCCGTGGGTGGTACCAACACCTCCCACGGGGACAATATAACTCGTAGGAACTGACCCCACAGCCGCGGGACATCCGGTTTGAGAATACGATGGTAATTTTCATATTACTACACTAAGGCATAAAAACATGGCGTTAGAGGTAAGAACTCGAAACAGCCCCCGAACGTCCCCGTGGGTGGCACCAACATCTCCCACGGGGCCAATGTAACTCGTAGGAACTGAACCCGTAGCTGCGGGACTCCCGATTTGATAATACGATGGTAATTAGATTATTTCTATTCTTAGGCTTAAAAATATGGTGTTATAGGGTGAGTACTCGAAACATCGACCGAAAGTCCCCATGGGTGGCACCAACATCTCCCACGGGTCCAATGTAACTCGTAGTACCTGACCCCGCAGTCGCGGGACTCCCGATTTGAGAATAAGACAGTAATTTGTATATTTCTCGACTTAGGCTTTAAAATATGGTGTTAGAGTGTGAAAACTCGAAACAGCCCCCGATCGGCCACGTGGGTGGCACCAAAACCTCTCACGGGGCCAATGTAACTCGCAGGAACTGACCCCGCACCCGCTGGACTCTCAGTTTGAGAATACAAAGGTAATCTGCATATTTTTGACTTAGGCTTAAAAACATGGCGTTAGATGGTGAGAACTCAAAACAACCCCCGAACGTCCCCGTGGGTGGCACCAACACCTCCCATGGGACCAATGTAACTCCTAGGAACTGACTCCCCAGCCGCGTGACTCCTGGTTTGAGAATAAGACGGTAATTTGCATATTTCTAGACTTAGGCTTAAAAATATTGCGTTAGAGAGTGAAAACTCGAAACAGCCCCCAGACGGCCACGTGGGTGGCACCAAGACCTCCCACGGGGCCAATGTAACTCGTAGGAACTGACCCCGTAGCCGCGGGACTCCCGGTTTGAGAATACGATGGTAATTTGATTATTTCAAGACTTAGGCTTAAAAATATGGTGTTATAGGGTGAGAACTCGAAACCTCAACCGAAAGTCCCCATGGGTGCCACCAACATCTCCCACGGGTCCAATGTAACTCGTAGGACCTAACCCCGCAGCCGCGGGACTCCCGGTTTGAGAATACGATGGTAATTTGTATATTTCTAGACTTAGTCTTAAAAATATGGTGTTAGAGTGTGAAAACTCGAAACAGCCCCCGATCGGCCACGTGGGTGGCAACAACACCTCTCACGGGGCCAATGTAACTCGTATGAACTGACCCCGCAGCCGCTGAACTCCCGGTTTGAGAATACGACGGTAATTTGCATATTTCTAGACTTAGGCTTAAAAACATGGCGTTAGAGGGTGAGAACTCGAAACAGCCCCCGAACGTCCCCGTGGGTGGCACCAACACCACCCACGGGGTCAATGTAACTCATAGGAACTAACGCCGCAGCCGCGGGACTCCCGATTTGAGAATACGATGGTAATTTGCATATTTCTAGACTAATTCTTAAAAACATGGCGTTAGAGGGTGAGAACCAGAAACAACCCCCGAACGTCCCGTGGGTCGCACCAACACCTCTCACGGGACCTATGTAACTCGTAGGAACTGTCCCCGCAGCCGCGGACTCCCGGTTTGAGAATACGACGGTAATTTCCATATTTTTAGTATTAGACTTAAAGACGTGGCCTTAGAGGTAACAACTCAAAATAGCCCCCGAACGTCCCCGTGGGTGGCACCAACACCTCCCACGGGAATAATGTAACTCAGAGGAACTGACCCCGCAGGTGTGGGACTCCCGATTTGAGAATACGACGGTAATTTGCATATTTCTAAACTAAGGTTTAAAAATGTGGCGTTAGAGTGTGAGAACTAGAAACAACCCCCGAACGTCCCTGTGGGTGGTACCAACACCTCCCACGGGACCAATGTAACTCATAGGAACTGACCCCGTAGCCGTGGGAATCCCGATTTGAGCATACGACGGTAATTTGCATATTTGTAGACTTACGCTTAAAAATATGGCGTTAGAGGGTGAAAACTCGAAACAGCCCCCGAACGGCCACGTGGGTGGTACCAACACCCCCCACGGGGCCAATGTAACTCATAGGAACTGACCCCGCAGCCGCTGGACTCTCAGTTTGAGAATACAGTGGTAGTTTGCATATTTCTAGACTTAGGCTTAAAAACATGGCGTTAGAGGGTGAGAACTCGAAACAACCCCCGAACGTCCCCGTGGGTGGAACCAACACCACACATGGGGCCAATGTAACTCGTAGGAACACACCTCGTAGCCGCGGGACTCACGTTTAGAGAATACGATGGTAATTTGCATATTTCAAGACTTAGGGTTAAAAATATGGCGTTAGTGGGTGAAAACTCGAAATCGCACCCGAACGGCCACGTGGGTGGCACCAACACCTCCCACTCGGCCAATGTAACTCTTAGGAACTGACCCCGCTGTCGCTGGACTCTCGGTTTGAGAATACAAAGGTAATTTGCATATTTTTTACTTATGCTTAAAAACATGGCGTTAGAGGGTGAGAACTCAAAACAACCCCCGAACGTCCCCGTGGGTGGCACCAACACCTCCCACAAGACCAATGTAACTCCTAGGAACTGCCCCCGTAACCGTGTGACTCCCGGTTTGAGAATACGACGGTAATTTGCATATTTCTAGACTTAGGCTTAAAAATATGGCGTTAGAGAGTGAAAACTCGAAACAGCCCCCAGACGACCATGTGGGTGGAACCAACACCTCCCACGGGGCCAATGTAACTCGTAGGAACTGACCTTGCAGCCGCAGGACTCCCGGTTTGAGAATACAATGGTAATTTTCGTATGCTTAGACTAAGTCTTAAAAATATGGCATTAGATTGTGAGAACTAAAAACTGCCCCCGAACATCCCCGTGGGTGGCACCAACACCTCCCACGGGACCAATGTAACTCGTAGGAACTGACGCTGCAGCCGCGGGACTCCCGATTTGAGAATACGATGGTAATTTTCATATTTCTAGACTAAGGCTTATAAACGTGGCATTAGAGGGTGAGAACTACAAACAACTCCCAAACGTCCCTGTGGGTGGCACCAACACCTCTCAGAGGACCAATGGAACGCGTAGGAACTGACCTCGCAGCCGCGGGACTCTTGGTTTGAGAATACGGCGGTAATTTGGATATTTATAGAATAAGGCTTAAAACTATGGTGTTAGAGTGTGAAAACTCGAAACAGCCCCCGATCGGCCACGTGGGTGGCACGAACACCTCACACAGGACCAATGTAACTCGTAGGAACTGACCCCGCAGCCGCGGGACTCCCGGTTTGACAATATGACGATAATTTGCGTATTTTTACACTTTGGCTTGAAAACATGGCATTAGAGGGTGAGAACTCGAAATAGCCCACGAACGTCCTC
This sequence comes from Sambucus nigra, assembly GCA_949130495.1. Lineage (NCBI taxonomy): Eukaryota > Viridiplantae > Streptophyta > Magnoliopsida > Dipsacales > Adoxaceae > Sambucus > Sambucus nigra. The sequence continues at coordinate 666,447,525 of OX422208.1, read as the reverse complement.
GTGGGTGGCACCAACACCTCCCATGGGGACAATATAACTCGTAGGAACTGACCCCGAAGTCGCGGGACTCCCGATTTGAGAACACGATGGTAATTTTCATATTTCTAGACTAAGGCTTAAAAACATGGCGTTAGAGGTAAGAACTCGAAACAGTCCCCCGAACGTCCCCATGGGTGGCACCAACACCTCCCACGGGGCCATTGTAACTCGTAGGGACTGACCTTGTAGGTTCGGGACTCCCGGTTTGAGAATACGATGGTAATTTGCATATTTCTAGACTAAGTCGTTCAAACGTGTCGTTAGAGGGTGAGAACTAGAAACAACCCCGAACGTCTCTGTGGGTGGCACCAACACCTCTCACGGGACCAATGTAACTCGTAGGAACTGACCTCGAAGCCGCAGGACTCTTAGTTCGAGAATACGGCGGTAATTTTCATATTTATAGAATAAGGCTTAAAAACATGACGTTAGAGGGTGAGAACTAAAAACATCCCCCGAACGTCCCCGTGGGTGGCACCAACACCTCCCACGGGACCAATGTTACTCGTAGGAACTGACACCGTAGCCGTGGGACTCCCGATTTGAAAATAGGATGGTAATTTGCATATTTCTAGACTTAGGCTTAAAAATATTGCGTTAGAGAGTGAAAACTCGAAAAAGCCCCCGAACGACCATGTGGGTGGCACCAACACCTCCCACGGGGCCAATGTAACTCGTAGGAACTGACCGCGCAGCCGCTGGACTCTTGGTTTGAGAATACGATGGTAATTTGCATATTTCTAGACTAAGGCTTAAAAACATGGTGTTAGAGGTAAGAACTCGAAACAGCCCCCGAACGTCCCCGTGGGTGGGACCAACACCTCCCACGGGGCCATTGTACCTCGAGGGAACTGACCCTGTAGGTGCGGGACTCCCGCTTTGAGAATACGACGGTAATTTGAATATTTCAAGACTTAGGGTTAAAAATATGGCGTTAGAGGGTGAAAACTCGAAACAGCCCCCGAACGGCAACTTGGGAGGCACCAACACCTCCCACTTGGCCAATATAACTCTTAGGAACTGACCCCGCAGTCGCTGGACTCTCGGTTTGAGAATACAAAGGTAATTTGCATATTTTTTACTTAGGCTTAAAAATATGGCGTTAGAGGGTGAGAACTCGAAACAACCCCCGAACGTCCCCGTGGGTGGCACCAACACCTCCCACGAGACCAATGTAACTCCTAGGAACTGACCCCGCAACCGCGTGACTCCCAATTTGAGAATACGACGGTAATTTGCATATTTCTAGACTTAGGCTTAAAATTATGGCGTTAGAGAGTGAAAACTCGAAACAGCCCCTAGACGGCCACGTGGCTGGCACCAACACCTCCCACGGGGCCAATATAACTCGTAGGAACTGACCTTGCAGTCGCAGGACTCCCGGTTTGAGAATACGATGGTAATTTGCTTATGCTTAGACTAAGGCTTTAAAATATGGCATTAGAGGGTGAGAACTAAAAACGGCCACGGAACATCCCCGTGGGTGGCACCAACACCTCCCACGGGACCAATGTAACTCGTAGGAACTGATCCCGCAGCCACGGGACTCTCGGTTTGAGAATACGACGGTAATTTACATATTTCAAGACTTACGCTTAAAAATATGGTGTTACAGGTTGAAAACTCAAAACAGCCCCCGAACGACCACGTGGGTGGCACCAACACCTCCCACGGGACCAATGTAACTCGTAGGAATTGACCCGCAGCCGCTGGACTCTCGGTTTGAGAATACAATGGTAATTTTCCTATTTCTAGACTTAGGCTTAAAAACATGCCGTTAAAGGGTAAGAACTCGAAACAACCCCCGAACGTCCCCGTGGGTGGGACCAACACCTCCCATGGGGCCAATGTAACTCGTAGGAACTCATCTCGTAGCCGCGGGACTCTCGGTTTAAGAATATGACCGTAATTTGCATATGTCAAGACTTAGGCTTAAAAATATGGCGTTAGAGGGTGAAAACTCGAAACAGCCCCCGAACGGCCACGTGGGTGGCACCAACACCTCCCACGGGGCCAATGTAACTCGTAGGAACTGACCCCACTGCCGCTGGACTCTCAGTTTGAGAATACAAAGGTAATTTGTATATTTTTGACTTAGGCTTAAAAAAATGGCGTTAGAGTGTGAGAACTTGAAACAACCCCCTAACGTCCCCGTCGGTGGCACCCACACCTCCCACGGGACCAATGTAACTCCTAGGAACGGACTCCGCAGCCGCGTGACTCCTGGTTTTAGAATACGATGGTAATTTGCATATTTCTAGACTTAGGCTTAAAAATATTGCGTTAGAGAGTGAAAACTCGAAACAGCCCCCAGACGAAAACGTGGGTGGCACCAACGCCTCCTACGGGGCCAATGTAACTCGTAGGAACTGACCCTACAGCCGCGGGACTCCCGGTTTGACAATACAATGGTAATTTGCTTATGCTTAGACTAAGGCTTAAAAATATGGCATTAGAGGGTGAGAACTAAAAACAGCCCCCGAACATCCCCGTGGGTGGCACCAAGACCTCCCACGGGACAAATGTAACTCGTAGGAACTGATCCCGCAGCCGCGGGACTCCCGGTTTGAGAATACGACGGTAATTAACATATTTCTAGACTTACGCTTAAAAATATGGAGTTAGAGGGTGAAAACTGGAAACAGCCCCCCGAACGACCACGTGGGTGGCACCAACACCTCCCACGGGGCCAATGTAAGTCGTAGGAACTGACGCCGCAGCCGCTGGACTCTCGGTTTGAGAATAGGATAGTAATTTGCATATTTCTAGACTTAGGCTTAAAAACATGGCGTTAGAGGGTGAAAACTCGAAACAGCCCCCGAACGTCCCCGTGGGTGGCACCAACACCTGCCATGGGACCAATGTAATTCATAGGAACTGACCCCGCAGCCGCGGGACTCCCGGTTTAAAAATATGATGATAATTTACGTATTTCTAGACTTAGGCTTAAAAACAATGCGTTAGAGGGTGAGAACTCGAAACAGCCCCCGAACGTCCCCGTGGGTGGTACCAACACCTCCCACGGGGACAATATAACTCGTAGGAACTGACCCCACAGCCGTGGGACATCCGGTTTGAGAATACGATGGTAATTTGCATATTACTACACTAAGGCATAAAAACATGGCGTTAGAGGTAAGAACTCGAAACAGCCCCCGAACGTCCCCGTGGGTGGCAGCAACATCTCCCACGGGGCCAATGTAACTCGTAGGAACTGAACCCGTAGCTGCGGGACTCCCGATTTGATAATACGATGGTAATTAGATTATTTCTAGACTTAGGCTTAAAAATATGGTGTTATAGGGTGAGTACTCGAAACATCGACCGAAAGTCCCCATGGGTGGCACCAACATCTCCCACGGGTCCAATGTAACTCGTAGTACCTGACCCCGCAGTCGCGGGACTCCCGATTTGAGAATAAGACGATAATTTGTATATTTATAGACTTAGGCTTTAAAATATGGTGTTAGAGTGTGAAAACTCGAAACAGCCCCCGATCGGCCACGTGGGTGGCACCAAAACCTCTCACGGGGCCAATGTAACTCGCAGGAACTGACCCCGCACCCGCTGGCCTCTCGGTTTGAGAATACAAAGGTAATCTGCATATTTTTTACTTAGTCTTAAAAACATGGCGTTAGATGGTGAGAACTCAAAACAACCCCCGAATGTCCCCGTGGGTGGCACCAACACCTCCCACGGGACCAATGTAACTCCTAGGAACTGACTCCGCAGCCGCGTGACTCCTGGTTTGAGAATAAGACGGTAATTTGCATATTTCTAGACTTAGGCTTAAAAATATTGCGTTAGAGAGTGAAAACTCGAAACAACCCCCAGACGGCCACGTGGGTGGCACCAAGACCTCCCACGGGGCCAATGTAACTCGTAGGAACCCTGCAGCCACGGGACTCCCGGTTTGAGAATACGATGGTAATTTGTGTATGATTATACTAAGGCTTAAAAATATGGCATTAGAGGGTGAGAACTAAAAACATCCCCCGAACATCCCCGTGGGTGGCACCAACACCTCCCACGGGACCAATGTAACTCGTAGGAACTGATCCCGCAGCCGTGGGACTCCCGGTTTGAGAATACGACGGTAATTTACATATTTCTAGACCTACGCTTAAAAATATGGAGTTAGAGGGTGAAAACTCGAAACAGCCCCCGAACGACCATGTGGGTGGCACCAACACCTCCCACGGGGCCAATGTAACTCGTAGGAACTGACCGCGCAGCCGCTGGACTCTTGGTTTGAGAATACGATGGTAATTTTCATATTTCTAGACTAAGGCTTAAAAACATGGTGTTAGAGATAAGAACTCGAAACAGCCCCCGAACGTCCCCGTGGGTGGGACCAACACCTCCCACAGGGCCATTGTAGCTCGAGGGAACTGACCCTGTAGGTGCGGGACTCCCGATTTGAGAATACGACGGTAATTTGAATATTTCAAGACTTAGGGTTAAAAATATGGCGTTAGAGGGTGAAAACTCGAAACAGCCCCCGAACGGCAACGTGGGAGGCACCAACACCTCCCACTTGGCCAATATAACTCTTAGGAACTGACCCCGCAGTCGCTGGACTCTCGGTTTGGGAATACAAAGGTAATTTGCATATTTTTGACTTAGGCTTAAAAATATGGCGTTAGAGGGTGAGAACTCGAAACAACCCCCGAACGTCCCCGTGGGTGGCACCAACACCTCCCACGAGACCAATGTAACTCCTAGGAACTGACCCCGCAACCGCGTGACTCCCAATTTGAGAATACGATGGTAATTTGCATATTTCTAGACTTAGTCTTAAAATTATGGCGTTAGAGAGTGAAAGCTCGAAACAGCCCCCAGACGGCCACGTGGGTGGCACCAACACCTCCCACGGGGCCAATATAACTCGTAGGAACTGACCTTGCAAACGCAGGACTCCCGGTTTGAGAATACGATGGTAATTTGCTTATGCTTAGAATAAGGCTTAAAAATATGGCATTAGAGGGTGAGAACTAAAAACTGCCCCGGAACATCCCCGTGGGTGGCACCAACACCTCCCACGGGACCAATGTAACTCGTAGGAACTGATCCCGCAGCCACGGGACTCCCGGTTTGAGAATACGACGGTAATTTACATATTTCAAGACTTACGCTTAAAAATATGGTGTTACAGGTTGAAAACTCGAAACAACCCCCGAACGACCACGTGGGTGGCACCAACACCTCCCACGGGACCAATGTAACTCGTAGGAAATGACCCGCAGCCGTTGGACTCCCGGTTTGAGAATACGATAGTAATTTGCATATTTCTAGACTTAGGATAAAAAACATGGCGTTAGAGGGTAAAAACTCGAAACAACCCCTGAACGTCCCCGTGGGTGGCACCAACACCTCCCACGGGACCAATATAACTCGTAGGAACTGACCCCGCGGCAACGAGACTCCCGGTTTGAGAATACGACGGTAAATTTGCATATTTCTAGACTTAGGCTTAAAAACATGGCGTTAGAGGGTGAGAACTCGAAACAGCCTCCGAACGTCCCCATGGGTGGCACCAACACCACCCACGGGGTCAATGTAACTCATAGGAACTAACGCCGCAGCCGCGGGACTCCCGATTTGAGAATACGATGGTAATTTGCATATTTCTAGACTAAGTCTTAAAAACATGGCGTTAGAGGGTGAGAACCAGAAACAACCCCCGAACGTCCCCGTGGGTCGCACCAACACCTCTCACGGGACCTATGTAACTCGTAGGAACTGTCCCCGCAGCCGCGGACTCCCAGTTTGAGAATACGACGGTAATTTCCATATTTTTAGTATTAGACTTAAAGACGTGGCCTTAGAGGTAACAACTCAAAATATCCCCCGAACGTCCCCGTGGGTGGCACCAACACCTCCCACGGGAACAATGTAACTCAGAGGAACTGACCCCGCAGGTGCGGGACTCCCGATTTGAGAATACAACGGTTATTTGCATATTTCTAAACTAAGGTTTAAAAATGTGGCGTTAGAGTGTGAGAACTAGAAACAACCCCCGAACGTCCCTGTGGGTGGTACCAACACCTCCCACGGGACCAATGTAACTCATAGGAACTGACCCCGTAGCCGTGGGAATCCCGATTTGAGCATACGACGGTAATTTTCATATTTGTAGACTTACGCTTAAAAATATGGCGTTAGAGGGTGAAAACTCGAAACAGCCCCCGAACGGCCACGTGGGTGGTACCAACACCCCCCACGGGGCCAATGTAACTCATAGGAACTGACCCCGCAGCCGCTGGACTCTCAGTTTGAGAATACAGTGGTAGTTTGCATATTTCTAGACTTAGGCTTAAAAACATGGCGTTAGAGGGTGAGAACTCGAAACAACCCCCGAACGTCCCCGTGGGTGGAACCAACACCACACATGGGGCCAATGTAACTCGTAGGAACAGACCTCGTAGCCGCGGGACTCCCGTTTTGAGAGTACGATGGTAATTTGCAAATTTCAAGACTTAGGGTTAAAAATATGGCGTTAGTGGGTGAAAACTCGAAACCTCCCCCGAACGGCCACGTGGGTGGCACCAACACCTCCCACTCGGCCAATGTAACTCTTAGGAACTGACCCCGCAGTCGCTGGACTCTCGGTTTGAGAATACAAAGGTAATTTGCATATTTTTTACTTATGCTTAAAAACATGGCGTTAGAGGGTGAGAACTCAAAACCACCCCCGAACGTCCCCGTGGGTGGCACCAACACCTCCCACAAGACCAATGTAACTCCTAGGAACTGCCCCCGCAACCGTGTGACTCCCGGTTTGAGAATACGATGGTAATTTGCATATTTCTAGACTTAGGCTTAAAAATATGGCGTTAGAGAGTGAAAACTCGAAACAGGCCCCAGACGACCATGTGGGTGGCACCAACACCTCCCACGGGGCCAATGTAACTCGTAGGAACTGACCTTGCAGCCGCAGGACTCCCGGTTTGAGAATACGATGGTAATTTTCGTATGCTTAGACTAAGTCTTAAAAATATGGCATTAGAGGGTGAGAACTAAAAACTGCCCCCGAACATCCCCGTGGGTGGCACCAACACCTCCCACGGGCCCAATGTAACTCGTAGGAACTAACCCTGCAGCCGCGGGACTCCCGGTTTGAGAATACGATGGTAATTTGCATATTTCTAGACTAAGGCTTATAAACGTGGCATTAGAGGGTGAGAACTACAAACGACTCCCAAACGTCCCTGTGGGTGGCACCAACACCTCTCAGAGGACCAATGGAACGTGTAGGAACTGACCTCGCAGCCGCGGGACTCTTAGTTTGAGAATACGGCGGTAATTTGCATATTTATAGAATAAGGCTTAAAAATATGGTGTTAGAGTGTGAAAACTCGAAACAGCCCCCGATCGGCCACGTGGGTGGCACGAACACCTCACACATGACCAATGTAACTCGTAGGAACTGACCTCGCAGCCGCGGGACTCCCGGTTTGACAATATGACGATAATTTGCGTATTTTTACACTTTGGCTTGAAAACATGGCATTAGAGGGTGAGAACTCGAAATAGCCCACGAACGTCCTCGTGGGTGGCACCAACACCTCCCATGGGGACAATATAACTCGTAGGAACTGACCACCAAGCCGCGAGACTCCCGATTTGAGAACACGATGGTAATTTGCATATTTCTAGACTAAGGCTTAAAAATATGGCGTTAGAGGTAAGAACTCGAAACAGTCCCCCGAACGTCCCCATGGGTGGCACCAACACCTACCACGGGGCCATTGTAACTCGTAGGAACTGACCCTGTAGGTGCGGAACTCCCGGTTTGAGAATACGATGGTAATTTGCATATTTCTAGACTAAGTCGTACAAACGTGTCGTTAGAGGGTGAGAACTAGAAACAACCCCGAACGTCTCTGTGGGTGGCACCAACACCTCTCACGGGACCAATGTAACTCGTAGGAACTGACCTCGAAGCCGCGAGACTCTTAGTTCGAGAATACGGCGGTAATTTTCATATTTATAGAATAAGGCTTAAAAACATGACGTTAGAGGGTGAGAACTAAAAACATCCCCCGAACGTCCTCGTGGGTGGCACCAACACCTCCCACGGGACCAATGTAACTCGTAGGAACTGACACCGTAGCCGCGGCACTCCCGATTTGAGAACAGGATGGTAATTTGCATATTTCTAGACTTAGGCTTAAAAATATTGCGTTAGAGAGTGAAAACTCGAAAAAGCCCCTAGACGGCCACGTGGGTGGCACCAACACCTCCCAAGGGGCCAATGTAACTCGTAGGAACTGACCCTGCAGCCGCGGGACACTCGGTTTGAGAATACGATGGTAATTTGCTTATGCTTAGACTAAGGCTTAAAAATATGGCATTAGAGGGTGAGAACTAAAAACATCCCTCGAACATCCCCGTGGGTGTCACCAACACCTCCCACGGGACCAATGTAACTCGTAGGAACTGATCCCGCAATCGCGGGATTCCCGGTTTGAGAATACGACGGTAATTTACATATTTCTAGACTTATGCTTAAAAATATGGAGTTAGAGGATGAAAACTCGAAACAGCCCCCGAACGACCACGTGGGTGGGACCAACACCTCCCACGGGGCCAATGTAACTCGTAGGAACTGACCCTGCAGCCGCGGGACTCCCGATTTGACAATATGACGATAATTTTTGAATTTCTAGACTTTGGCTTGAAAACATGGCGTTAGAGGGTGAGAACTCAAAACAGCCCCCGAACGTCCCCGTGGGTGGTACCAACACCTCCCACGGGGACAATATAACTCGTAGGAACTGACCCCGCTGCCGCGAGACTCCCGGTTTGAGAATACGATAGTAATTATCATATTTCTAGACTAAGGCATAAAAACATGGCGTTAGAGGTAAGAACTCGAAACAGTCCCCCAAACATCCCTATGGGTGGCACCAACACCTCCCACGGGGCCATTGTAACTCGTAGGAACTGACCCTGTAGGTGAGGGACTCCCCATTTGAGAATACGACGGTAATTTTCATATTTCTAGACTAAGTCGTACAAACGTGTCGTTAGAGGGTGAGAACAAGAAACAACCCCGAACGTCTCTGTGGGTGGCACCAACACCTCTCACGGGATCAATGTAACTCGTAGGAACTGACCTCGAAGCCGCGGGACTCTTAGTTTGAGAATACGGCGGTAATTTGCATATTTATAGAATAAGGCTTAAAAACGTGGCGTTAGAGGGTGAGAACTAAAAACAGCCCCCGAACGTCCCCGTGGGTGGCACCAACACCTCCCACGGGACCAATATAACTCGTAGGAACTAACCCCGTAGCCGCGGGACTCCCGATTTGAGAATACGATGGCAATTTGCATATTTCTAGACTTAGGTTTAAAAATATTGCGTTAGAGAATGAAAACTCGAAAAATCCCCTAGACGGCCACGTGGGTGGCACCAACACCTCCCACAGGGCCAATGTAACTCGTAGGAACTGACCCTGCACCCGCGGGACTCCCGGTTTGAGAATACGATGGTAATTTGCTTATGCTTAGAATAAGGCTTAAAAATATGGCATTATAGGGTGAGAACTAAAAACATCCCCCGAACATCCCCGTGGGTGGCACCAACACCTCCCACGGGACCAATGTAACTTGTAGGAACTGATCCCGCAACTGCGGGACTCCCGGTTTGAGAATACGACGGTAATTTTCATATTTCTAGACTTACGCTTAAAAATTTGGAGTTAGAGGATGAGAACTCGAAACAGCCGCCGAACGTCCCCGTGGGTGGCACCAACACCTCCCACGGGACCAATGACACTCGTAGGAACTGACCCCGCAGCCGCGGGACTCCCGGTTTGAGAATACGATGTTAATTTTCATATTTTTAGACTAAGGCATAAAAACATTGCATTAGAGGTAAGAACTGGAAACAGTCCCCCGAACGTCCCCATGGGTGGTACCAACACCTCCCACGGGGCCATTGTAACTCGTAGGAACTGACCTTGTAGGTTCGGGACTCCCGGTTTGAGAATATGACGGTAATTTGCATACTTCTAGACTAAGTCTTACAAACGTGTCGTTAGAGGGTGAGAAATAGAAACAACCCCCGAAGGTCTCTGTGGGTGGCACTAACACCTCTCACGGGACCAATGTAACTCGTAGGAACTAACCTCGAAGCCGCGGGACTCTTAGTTTGAGAATACGGCGGTAATTTGCATATTTATAGAATAAGGATTAAAAACGTGGCGTTAGAGGGTGAGAACTAAAAACAGCCCCCGAACGTCCCCGTGGGTGGCACCAACACCTACCACGGGACCAATGTAACTCGTAGGAACTCACCCCGTAGCCGCGGGACTCCCGGTTTGAGAATACGACGGTAATTTGATTATTTCAAGACTTAGGCTTAAAAATATGGTGTTATAGGGTGAGAACTCGAAACATCAACCGAAAGTCCCCATGGGTGGCACCAACATCTCCCACGGGTCAAATGTAACTCGTAGGACCTAACCCCGCAGCCGCGGGACTCCCGATTTGAGAATACGATGGTAATTTGTATATTTCTAGACTTAGTCTTAAAAATATGGTGTTAGAGTGTGAAAACTCGAAACAGCCCCCGATCGGCCACGTGGGTGGCACCAACACCTCTCACGGGGCCAATGTAACTCGTATGAACTGACCCCTCAGCCGCTAAACTCCCGATTTGAGAATACGATGGTAATTTGAATATATCTAGACTAAGGCTTAAAAACATGGCGTTAGAGGGTGAAAACTCGAAACAGCCCCCGAACGTCCCCGTGGGTGGCACAAACACCTCCCACGGGGCCAATGTAACTCCTAGGAACTGACCCCTCAGCCGCTGGACTCCCGATTTTAGAATACGACTGTAATTTGTATATCTCTAGACTTAGGCTTAAAAACATGGCGTTAGAGGGTGAGAACTCGTAAAAATCCCCGAACGTCCCCGTGGGTGGGACCAACACCTGCCACGGGGAAATGTAACTCATAGGATATGACGCCGCAGCCGTGGGACTCCCGGTTTGAGAATACGACGGTAATTTGCAAATTTTTAGACTAAGGCTTAAAAACGTGGTGTTAGAGGGTGAGAACTAGAAACAACCCCCGAACGTCCCTGTGGGTGCCACGAACACCTTCCACGGGACCAATGTAACTCGTAGGAACTGACCCCGCAGCCGTGGGAATCCCGATTTGAGCATACGATGGTAATTTGCATATTTCTAGACTTTGGCTTAAAAATATGACGTTAGAGGGTGAAAACTCGAAACAGCCACCGAACGGCCATGTGGGTGGTACCAACACCTCCCACGGGGCCAATGTAACTCGTAGGAACTAACCCCGCAGCCGCTGGACTCTCGGTTTGAGAATACAACGGTAGTTTGCATATATCTAGACTTAGGCTTAAAAACATGGCGTTAGAGGGTGAGAACTCGAAACAACCCCCGAACGTCCCCGTGGGTGGAACCAACACCACCCATGGGGCCAATGTAACTCGTAGGAGCAGACCCCGTAGCCGCGGGACTCCCGTTTTGAGAATACGATGGTAATTTGCATATTTCAAGACTTAGGGTTAAAAATATGGCGTTATAGGGTGAAAACCCGAAACAGCCCCCGAACGGCCACGTGGGTGGCACCAACACCTCCCACTCGGCCAATGTAACTCTTAGGAACAGACCCCGCAGTCGCTGGACTCTCGATTTGAGAATACAAAGGTAATTTGCTTATTTTTGACTTAGGCTTAAAAACATGGCGTTAGAGGGTGAGAACTCAAAATAACCCCCGAAGGTCCCCGTGGGTAGCACCAACACCTCCCACAAGACCAATGTAACTCCTAGGAACTGCCCCCGCAACCGCGTGACTCCCGGTTTGAGAATACGACGGTAATTTGCATATTTCTAGACTTAGGCTTAAAAATATTGCGTTAGGGAGTGAAAACTCGAAACAGCCCCCAGACGGCCACGTGGGTGGCACCAACGCCTCCCACGGGGCCAATGTAACTCGTAGGAACTGACCCTACAGCCGCGGGACTCCCGGTTTGAGAATACAATGGTAATTTGCTTATGCTAAGACTAAGGCTTAAAAATATGGCATTAGAGGGTGAGAACTAAAAACAGCCCCCGAACATCCCCGTGGGTGGCACCAAGACCTCCCACGGTACCAATGTAACTCGTAGGAACTGATCCCGTAGCCGCGGGACTCCTGGTTGGAGAATACGACGGTAATTTATATATTTCTAGACTTACGCTTAAAAATATGGAGTTAGAGGGTGAAAACTCGAAACAGCCCCCGAACGACCACGTGGGTGGCACCAACACCTCCCACGGGGCCAATGTAACTCGTAGGAACTGACGCCGCAGCCGCTGGACTCTCGGTTTGAGAAGAGGATAGTAATTTGCATATTTCTAGACTTAGGCATAAAAACATGGCTTTAGAGGGTGAAAATTCAAAACAGCCCCCGAACGTCCCCGTGGGTGGCACCAACACCTCCCATGGGACCAATGTAATTCGTAGGAACTAACCCCGCAGCCGCGGGACTCCCGGTTTGAAAATATGACGATAATTTACGTATTTCTAGACTTAGGCTTAAAAACATGGCGTTAGAGGGTGAGAACTCGAAACATCCCCCGAACGTCCCCGTGGGTGGTACTAACACCTCCCACGGGGACAATATAACTCGTAGGAACTGACCCCACAGCTGCGGGACTCCCGGTTTGAGAATACGATGGTAATTTGCATATTTCTAGACTAAGGCATATAATTTGAATATTTCTAGACTAAGGCATAAAAACATGGCGTTAGAGGTAAGAACTCGAAACAGCCCCCGAATGTCCCCGTGGGTGGCACCAACATCTCCCACGGGGCAAATGTAACTCGTAGGAACTGAACCCGTAGCTACGGGACTCCCGATTTGAGAATACGATGGTAATTTGATTATTTCTAGACTTAGGATTAAAAATATTGTTTTATAGAGTGAGAACTAGAAACATCGACCGAAAGTCCCCATGGGTGGCACTAACATCTCCCACGGGTCCAATGTAACTCGTAGTACCTGACCCCGCAGTCGCGGGACTCCCGATTTGAGAATAAGACGGTAATTTGTATATTTCTAGACTTAGGCTTAAAAATATGGTGTTAGAGTGTGAAAACTCGAAACAACCCCTGATCGGCCACGTGGGTGGCACCAAAACCTCTCACGGGGCCAATGTAACTCGCAGGAACTGACCCCGCACCTGCTGGAATCTCGGTTTGAGAATACAAAGGTAATCTGCATATTTTTTACTTAGGCTTAAAAACATGGCGTTAGAGGGTGAGAACTCAAAACAACCCCCGAACGTCCCCGTGGGTGGCACCAACACCTCCCACGGGACCAATGTAACTCCTAGGAACTGACTCCGCAGCCGCGTGACTCCTGGTTTGAGAATAAGACGGTAATTTGCATATTTCTAGACTTAGGCTTAAAAATATTGCGTTAGAGAGTGAAAACTCGAAACAGCCTCCAGACAGCCACGTGGGTGGCACCAAGACCTCCCACGGGGCCAATGTAACTCGTAGGAACTGACCCTGCAGCCGCGGGACTCCCGGTTTGAGAATACGATGGTAATTTGCGTATGCTTAGACTAAGGCTTAAAATATGGCATTAGAGGGTGAGAACTAAAAACATCCCCCGAACATCCCCGTGGGTGGCACCAACACCTCCCACGGGACCAATGTAACTCGTAGGAACTGATCACGCAGCCGCGGGACTCCCGGTTTGAGAATACGACGGTAATTTACATATTTCTAGACTTACGCTTAAAAATATGGAGTTAGAAGGTTAAAACTCGAAAGAACTCCTGAACGACCATGTGGGTTGCACCAACACCTCCCACGGGGCCAATGTAACTCGTAGGAACTGACCGCGCAGCCGCTGGACTCTTGGTTTGAGAATACGATGGTAATTTGCATATTTCTAGACTAAGGCTTGAAAACATGGTGTTAGAGGTAAGAACTCGAAACAGCCCCCGAACGTCCCCGTGGGTGGCACCAACACCTCCCACGGGGCCATTGTAACTCGAGGGAACTGACCTTGTAGGTGCGGGACTCCCGGTTTGAGAATACGATGGTAATTTGCATATTTCTAGACTAAGGCTTACACACGTGGCATTAGAGGGTGAGAACTAGAAACAACCCCCGAACGTCTCTATCGGTGGCACCAACACCTCTCACGGGACCAATGTAACTTGTAGGAACTGACCTCGAAGCCGCGAGACTCTTAGTTTGAGAATACGGCGGTAATTTGCATATTTATAGAATAAGGCTTAAAAACGTGGCGTTAGAGGGTGAGAACTAAAAACAGCCCCCGAACGTCCATGTGGGTGGCACCAACACCTCCCACGGGACCAATGTAACTCGTACGAACTGATCCCGTAGCCGCGGGACTCCCGATTTGATAATACGACGATAATTTGATTATTTCTAGACTTAGGCTTAAAAATATGGTGTTAGAGTGTGAAAACTAGAAACAGCCCCCGATCGGCCACGTGGGTGGCACCAACACCTCTCACGGGGCCAATGTAACTCGTATGAACTGACCCCGCAGCCGCTGAACTCCCGATTTAAGAATACGACGGTAATTTGCATATTTCTAGACTAAGGCTTAAAAACATGGCGTTAGAGGGTGAAAACTCGAAACAGCCCCCGAACGTCCCCGTGGGTGGCACAAACACCTCCCACGGGACCAATGTAACTCGTAGGAATTGACCCGCAGCCGTTGGACTCCCGGTTTGAGAATACGATAGTAATTTGCATATTTCTAGACTTAGGATTAAAAACATGGCGTTAGAGGGTAAAAACTCGAAATAACCGCTGAACGTCCCCGTGGGTGGCACTAACACCTCCCACGGGACCAATGTAACTTGTAGGAACTGACCCCGCGGCAACGAGACTCCCGATTTGAGAATACGACGGTAATTTGCATATTTCTAGACTTAGGCTTAAAAACATGGCGTTAGAGGGTGAGAACTCGAAACAGCCCCCGAACGTCCCCGTGGGTGGCACCAACACCACCCACGGGGTCAATGTAACTCATAGGAACTAACGCCGCAGCCGCGGGACTCCCGATTTGAGAATACGATGGTAATTTGCATATTTCTAGACTAATTCTTAAAAACATGGCGTTAGAGGGTGAGAACCAGAAACAACCCCCGAACGTCCCGTGGGTCGCACCAACACCTCTCACGGGACCTATGTAACTCGTAGGAACTGTCCCCGCAGCCGCGGACTCCCGGTTTGAGAATACGACGGTAATTTCCATATTTTTAGTATTAGACTTAAAGACGTGGCCTTAGAGGTAACAACTCAAAACAGCCCCCGAACGTCCCCGTGGGTGGCATCAACACCTCCCACGGGAACAATGTAACTCAAAGGAACTGACCCCGCAGGTGCGTGACTCCCGATTTGAGAATACGATGGTAATTTGCATATTTCTAAACTAAGGTTTAAAAATGTGGCGTTAGAGTGTGAGAACTAGAAACAACCCCCGAACGTCCCTGTGGGTGGTACCAACACCTCCCACGGGACCAATGTAACTCATAGGAACTGACCCCGTAGCCGTGGGAATCCCGATTTGAGCATACGACGGTAATTTGCATATTTCTAGACGTACGCTTAAAAATATGGCATTAGAGGGTGAAAACTCGAAACAGCCCCCGAACGGCCACGTGGGTGGTACCAACACCCCCCACGGGGCCAATGTAACTCATAGGAACTGACCCCGCAGCCGCTGGACTCTCGGTTTGAGAATACAACGGTAGTTTGCATATTTCTAGACTTAGGCTTAAAAACATGGCGTTAGAGGGTGAGAACTCGAAACAACCCCCGAACGTCCCCGTGGGTGGAACCAACACCACCCATGGGGCCAATGTAACTCGTAGGAACAGACCCCATAGCCGCGGGACTCCCGTTTTGAGAATACGATGGTAATTTGCATATTTCAAGACTTAGGGTTAAAAATATGGCGTTAGAGAGTGAAAACCCGAACTAGCCCCCGAACGGCCACGTGGGTGGCACCAACACCTCCCACTCGGCCAATGTAACTCTTAGGAACAGACCCCGCAGTCGCTGGACTCTCGATTTGAGAATACAAAGGTAATTTGCATATTTTTTACTTAGGCTTAAAAACATGGCGTTAGAGTGTGAGAACTTAAAATAACCCCCGAACGTCTCCGTGGGTAGCACCAACACCTCCCACAAGACCAATGTAACTCCTAGGAACTGCCCCCGCAGCCGCGTGACTCCCGGTTTGAGAATACGACGGTAATTTGCATATTTATAGACTTAGGCTTAAAAATATTGCGTTAGGGAATGAAAACTCGAAACAGCCCCCAGACGGCCACGTGGGTGGCACCAACGCCTCCCACGGGGCCAATGTAACTCGTAGGAACTGACCCTACAGCCGCGGGACTCCCGGTTTGAGAATACAATGTTAATTTTCTTATGCTAAGACTAAGGCTTAAAAATATGGCATTAGAGGGTGAGAACTAAAAACAGCCCCCGAACATCCCCGTGGGTGGCACCAAGACCTCGCACGGTACCAATGTAACTCGTAGGAACTGATCCCGCAGCCGCGGGACTCCTGGTTTGAGAATACGACGGTAATTTACATATTTCTAGACTTACGCTTAAAAATATGGAGTTAGAGGGTGAAAACTCGAAACAGCCCCCGAACGACCACGTGGGTGGCACCAACACCTCCCACGGGGACAATGTAACTCGTAGGAACTGACGCCGCAGCCGCTGGACTCTCGGTTTGAGAAGAGGATAGTAATTTGCATATTTCTAGACTTAGGCTTAAAAACATGGCGTTAGAGGGTGAAAATTCGAAACAGCCCCCGAACGTCCTCGTGGGTGGCACCAACACCTCCCATGGGACCAATGTAATTCGTACGAACTGACCCCGCAGCCGCGTGACTCCCGGTTTGAGAATATGATGGTAATTTTCATATTTTTAGACTTAGGCTTAAAAATATGGCATTAGAGAGTGAAAAATCGAAACAGCCCCCGGACGGCCACGTGGGTGGCACCATCACCTCCCACGGAGCTAATATAACTCGTAGGAACTGACCCCACAGCTGCGGGACTCCCGGTTTGAGAATACGATGGTAATTTTCATATTTCTAGACTAAGGCATATAATTTGCATATTTCTAGACTAAGGCATAAAAACATGGCGTTAGAGGTAAGAACTCGAAACAGCCCCCGAATGTCCCCGTGGGTGGCACCAACATCTCCCACGGGGCAAATGTAACTCGTAGGAACTGAACCCGTAACTACGGGACTCCCGATTTGAGAATACGATTATAATTTGATTATTTCTAGACTTAGGCTTAAAAATATGGTGTTATAGAGTGAGAACTCGAAACATCGACCGAAAGTCCCCATGGGTGGCACCAACATCTCCCACGGGTCCAATGTAACTCGTAGTACCTGACCCCGCAGTCACGGGACTCCCGATTTGAGAATAAGACGGTAATTTGTATAATTCTAGACTTAGGCTTAAAAATATGGTGTTAGAGTGTGAAAACTCAAAACAGCCCCCGATCGGCCACGTGGGTGGCACCAAAACCTCTCACGGGGCCAATGTAACTCGTAGGAACTGACCCCGCACCCGCTGGAATCTCGGTTTGAGAATACAAAGGTAATCTGCATATTTTTGAATTAGGCTTAAAAACATGGCGTTAGAGGGTGAGAACTCAAAACAACCCCCGAACGTCCCCGTGGGTGGCACCAACACCGCCCACGGGACCAATGTAACTCCTAGGAACTGACTCCGCAGCCGCGTGACTCCTGGTTTGAGAATAAGACGGTAATTTGCATATTTCTAGACTTAGGCTTAAAAATATGGCGTTAGAGAGTGAAAACTCGAAACAGCCCCCAGACGGCCACGTGGGTGGCACCAACACCTCCCACGGGGCCAATGTAACTCGTAGGAACTGACCCTGCAGCCGCGGGACACCCAGTTTGAGAATACGATGGTAATTTGCGTATGCTTAGACTAAGGCTTAAAATATGGCATTAGAGGGTGAGAACTAAAAACATCCCCCGAACATCCCCGTGGGTGGCACCAACACCTCCCACGGGACCAATGTAACTCGTAGGAACTGATCCCGCAGCCGTGGGACTCCCGGTTTGAGAATACGACGGTAATTTACATATTTCTAGACTTACGCTTAAAAATATGGAGTTGGAAGGTGAAAACTCGAAACAACCCCCGAACGACCATGTGGGTGGCACCAATACCTCCCACGTGGCCAATGTAACTCGTAGGAACTGACCGCGCAGCCGCTGGACTCTTGGTTTGAGAATACGATGGTAATTTGCATATTTCTAGACTAAGGCTTGAAAACATGGTGTTAGAGGTAAGAACTCGAAACAGCCCCCGAACGTCCCCGTGGGTGGCACCAACACCTCCCACTGGGCCATTGTAACTCGAGGGAACTGACCCTGTAGGTGCGGGACTCCCGGTTTGAGAATACGATGGTAATTTGCATATTTCTAGACAAAGTCATACAAACGTGTCGTTAGAGGGTGAGAACTAGAAACAACCCCGAACGTCTCTGTGGGTGGCACCAACACCTCTCACGGGACCAATGTAACTTGTAAGAACTGACCTCGAAGCCGCGAGACTTTTAGTTTGAGAATACGGCGGTAATTTGCATATTTATAGAATAAGGCTTAAAAACGTGGTGTTAGAGGGTGAGAACTAAAAACAGCCCCCGAACGTCCCTGTGGGTGGCACCAACACCTCCCACGGGACCAATGTAACCCGTAGGAACTGACCCCGTAGCCGCGGGTCTCCCGATTTGATAATACGACGATAATTTGATTATTTCTAGACTTAGGCTTAAAAATATGGTGTTAGAGTGTGAAAACTAGAAACAGCCCCCGATCGGCCACGTGGGTGGCACCAACACCTCTCACGGGGCCAATGTAACTCGTATGAACTGACCCCGCCGCCGCTGAACTCCCGGTTTAAGAATACGACGATAATTTGCATATTTCTAGACTAAGGCTTAAAAACATGGCGTTAGAGGGTGAAAACTCGAAACAGCCCCCGAACGTCCCCGTGGGTGGCACAAACACCTCCCACGGGACAAATGTAACTCGTAGGAATTGACCCGCAGCCGTTGGACTCCCGGTTTGAGAATACGACAGTAATTTGCATATTTCTAGACTTAGGATTAAAAACATGGCGTTAGAGGGTAAAAACTCAAAACAGCCGCTGAACGTCCCCGTGGGTGGCACCAACACCTCCCACGGGACCAATGTAACTCGTAGGAACTGACCCCGCGGCAACGAGACTCCCGGTTTGAGAATACGACGGTAATTTGCATATTTCTAGACTTAGGCTTAAAAACATGGCGTTAGAGGGTGAGAACTCGAAACAGCCCCCGAACATCCCCGTGGGTGGCACCAACACCTCCCACGGGGTCAATGTAACTCATAGGAACTAACCCCGCAGCCACGAGACTCCCGATTTGAGAATACGACGGTAATTTGCATATTTCTACACTAAGTCTTAAAAACATGGCGTTAGAGGGTGAGAACCAGAAACAGCCCCCGAACGTCCCCGTGGGTCGCACCAACACCTCTCACGGGACCTATGTAACTCGTAGGAACTGTCCCCGCAGCCGCGGACTCCCGGTTTGAGAATACGACATTAATTTCCATATTTTTAGTATTAGGCTTAAAGACGTGGCGTTAGAGGTAACAACTCAAAACATCCCCCGAACGTCCCCGTGGGTGGAACCAAAACCACCCATGGGGCCAATGTAACTCGTAGAAACAGACCCGTAGCCGCGGGACTCCCGTTTTGAGAATACGATGTTAATTTGCATATTTCAAGACTTAGGGTTAAAAATATGGCGTTAGAGGGTGAAAACTCGAAACAGCCCCCGAACGGCCATGTGGGTGGCACCAACACCTCCCACTCGACCAATGTAACTCTTAGGAACAGACCCCGCAGTCGCTGGACTCTCGGTTTGAGAATACAAAGGTAATTTGCATATTTTTGACTTAGGCTTAAAAACATGGCGTTAGAGGGGGAGAACTCAAAACAACCCCCGAACGTCCCCGTGGGTAGAACCAACACCTCCCACAAGACCAATGTAACTCCTAGGAACTGCCCCCGCAACTATGTGACTCTCGGTTTGAGAATACGATGGTAATTTGCATATTTCTAGACTTAGGCTTAAAAATATGGCGTTAGAGAGTAAAATCTCGAAACAGCCCCCAGACGACCACGTGGGTGGCACTAACACCTCCCACGGGGCCAATGTAACTAGTAGGAACTGACCTTGCAGCCGCAGGACTCCCGGTTTGAGAATACGATGGTAATTTTCTTATGCTTAGACTAAGGCTTAAAAATATGGCATTAGAGGGTGAGAACTAAAAACTGCCCCCGAACATCCCCGTGGGTGGCACCAACACCTCCCACGGGACCAATGTAACTCGTAGGAACTGATCCTGCAGCCCCGGGACTCCCGATTTGAGAATACGATGGTAATTTACATATTTCTAGACTTACGCTTAAAAATATGGCGTTAGAGGGTGAAAACACGAAACAGCCCCCCAACGACCACGTGGATGGCACCAACACCTCCCACGGGACCAATGTAACTCCTAGGAACTGACCCCACAGCCGTTGGACTCCCGGTTTGAGAATACGATAGTAATTTGCATATTTCTAGACTTAGGCTTAAGAACATGGCGTTAGAGGGTGAAAACTCAAAACAGCCCCTGAACGTCCCCGTGGGTGGCACCAACACCTCCCACGGGACCAATGTAACTCGTAGGAACTGACCCCGCGACAACGAGACTCCCGGTTTGAGAATACGACGGTAATTTGCATATTTCTAGACTTAGGCTTAAATACATGGCATTAGAGGGTGAGAACTCGAAACAGCCCTCGAACGTCCCCGTGGGTGGCACCAACACCTCCCACGGGGCCAATGTAACTTATAGGAACTGACCCCGCAGCCGCGGGACTCCCGATTTGAGAATACGACGGTAATTAGCATATTTCTAAACTTAGGCTTAAAGACGTGGCGTTAGAGGTAACAACTCAAAACAGCCCCCGAACGTCCCCGTGGGTGGCACCAACACCTCCGACGGGGACAATGTAACTCATAGGAACTGACCCCGTAGGTGCGGGACTCCCGATTTGAGAATACGACGGTAATTTACGTATTTCTAAACTAAGGTTTAAAGATGTGGCGTTAGAGTGTGAGAACTAGAAATAACCGAACGTCCCTGTGGGTGGCACCAACACCTCCCACGGGACCAATGTAACTCGTAGGAGCTGACCCCACAGCCGCGGGACTCTCGGTTTGAGAATACGACGGTAATTTGCAAATTTCTAGACTTTGGCTTAAAAATATGGCGTTATAGGATGAAAACTCGAAACATCCCCCGAACGGCCACGTGGGTGGCACCAACACCTCCCATGGGGCCAATGTAACTCGTAGGAACTGACCCCGCAGCCGCTGGACTCTCGGTTTGAGAATACAACGGTAATTTGCATATTTCTAGACGTAGGCTTAAAAATATGGCGTTAGAGGGTGAGAACTCAAAACAACCCCCCAATGTCCTTGTGGGTGGTACCAACACCTCCCATGGGGCTAATGTAACTCGTAGGAACTAACCCCGCAGCCGCGGGACTCCCGATTTGAGAATACGATGATAATTTGCATATTTCTAGACTAAGGCTTAAAAATGTGGCGTTAGACGGTGAGAACTAGAAACAGCCGCCAAACGTCCCCGTGGGTGGCACCAACACCTCCCACGGGACCATTGTAACTCGTAGGAACTGACCCTGCAACCGCGGGACTTCCGGTTTGAGAATACGACGATAATTTGTATATTTCTAGACTTCGTCTTAAAAATATGGCGTTAGAGGGTGAAAACTCGAAACAACCCTCGAACGACCACGTGGTTTGCACCAACACCTCCCACGGGGCCAATGTAACTCGTAGGAACTAACCCCGGAGCCGCTGGACTCCCGGTTTGAGAATACAATGGTAATTTGAATATTTCTAGACTTAGGCTTAAAAACATGACGTTAGAGGGTGAAAACTCGAAACAGCCCCAAACGTCCCCGTGGGTGGCACCAACACCTCCCATGGGACCAATGTAACTCGTAGGAACTGACCCTGCAGCCGCGAGACTCCCGGTTTGAGAATACGACGGTAATTTGCATATTTCTTGACTTAGGCTTAAAAACATGTCGTTAGAGGGAGAGAACTCGAAACATCCCGCGAATATCCACGTGGGTCACACCAACACCTCCCACGGGGCCAATGTAACTCATAGGAACTGACCCCGCAGCTGCGAGATTCCCTGTTTGAGAATACGACGGTAATTTACATATTTCTAGAGTTAGGTTTAAAAACATGGAGTTAGAGGGTGAGAACTAGAAACAGCCCCCGAATGTCCCTGTGGGTGGCACCAATACCTCCCACGGGACCCATGTAACTCGTAGGAACTGACCCCGCAGCCGTGGGACTCCCGGTTTGAGAATACGACAGTAATTTGCAAATTTCTAGACTTAGGCTTAAAAACATGGCGTTAGAGGGTGAAAACTCGAAACAGCCCCCGAACGGCCACGTGGGTGGCACCAACACCTCCCACGGGGCCAATATAACTCGTAGGAACTGACCCGCAGCCGCAGGACTCCCGGTTTGAGAATACGATGGTAATTTGCATATTTGTACTTGGTTACTAATAATTTTAACTCATATATGTAATTTTCCAGCTTGATTATTTTTTTTGTAAACCTACTTGGTACTGATATTTTTTTATGTATCCTATCATTTGTAGGATTTTTGCACACGGAATAAACGAAGGAGGCAATGGTCTTCAGCATGAAGATTGTTTATATGTTGTAGACATTCAGGATTTTGTTTTTTTTGTTAGAGCCATGCGGGCTTTTATAATTTGATTGTTGAATTTTATGGTCGTGCAGGCTTTTATATTTTGATTGTTGAATTTTATGGTCGTGCGGGCTTTATAATAAGAAAGTTTTACATTTACAGGTTTTGGAATGTCAAGAAAATAGAGGAAACTCTGCCCAATTTTTTTTGGTCCGTGAATTATTAAGACGTGTAATATTTAATAGTTTGTATATTTATTTGTTTATTAATAATGTTCTTGATTCTCAATGTGATTTTTTTTTATTGTTTTGCCAATAATTAATATTTGTAACACCTTGTACGCGTTCAACGTTACACGCAGCAACTGACGGTGCACTCACAGGACCCCCAAATTTAGGATTGGACAAAAAATATATATATATATTTTTTTAAATTATAGTTAAATATGGTCATGGACTTTGTCCATGACCATTTTTATTTTTCTCGTCGCGCATAAAAATTGTCGAGGCCAAAGTCCACGACCATTTTATTCTTATTTTTTTGTCACGGTTGTGGGTCGCGGACTTTGGCCGCGACGAATTTGTCACGGTTGTGGATCACGGATAAGGGCCGCGACCAATTTTTTTTTATTTTTTTTGTCACGGACGTGGGTCGCGGACTTTGGCCGCGACCAACTTGTCAGGGATAAGGACCGCAACCAATTTTTTTTTAATTTTTTTTCGCGGACGTGGGTCGCAGACTTTGGCCGCAACCATTTTGTTACGGTTGTGGGTCACAGATGAGGGTTGCGACCCGTCACGGTATGGTTCACGGCCCAAGTTCGCGACCATCGGCCATGACACCTCTCGTCCGTGACCATTTTTTGGTCACGGACTTGGGCCGCGACCCACAAAAATTGACAAAAATGGTCACGCCTGAAATGGTCAGGGCCTAAGTTCGCGACCCGCAGCTTTGGTCAAGGATTTTAGCCATGACCAATCGCCAGTTTTGGTGTAGTGATGGGCGCCCGACGAGAAAAGCGTAGTTTCTCTCTGTGAGTAACATCCAAGATAGTGGCGCTAGCTGTGGCGATGGAAGGAGAAGTGGCAGCGGTGGAGCTGGCTGAGAAGCGGTGGTGGTAGCCTTGGGGGAATTTGAAAAATCCATAATAAGCAATGATAAAAGAAAAGCTTAGTGAGGAAGGGATATGGGAGAAAATGATGGAATACGATCACAAGTTGCAGTGAAAGATATGGTGGAAGGAAAAGAACCAGAGAAAACCTTATTAACAATGGCGGTTTAAACCTTTCTCTCTCTCTAAAAAAGCACTGGGAGTTTGAAGAAGACTAAGGCAACAATGGCTAAGTGTTTTTGAAAAATAGATGTTTGTAATTCTTTAAACCCGTGTTTTGATTTTCCCACTAACACACGTGCAAGGCCATCAATAATCATTTTAAGTGGACACGTGGTGCTTTGGGAAGTGTCTTGACAGTTGAAAATATGGCATTACGTCATTAATGAAGTGATGCATCGGGATAGAAAGTGTTTATTCCAAGACAAGTTTTGGGGTTTGGCACCAATTTTTTTTTTTGTCAGACATATCCAATAATTCCCAACACAGAACTGTCCTAACGGTTCGAAAAAGCAACGATCTGCCCTCTCCACAAGTCCAAACGTTATTTAATAATGACTCAGATACATTGTGGACATTTTTTATGTTTTTTCGAACATGAAGAAACGATGACATAAAAGAGCCCAAATGAAGTAGCATCTTAAAATAGGGAGAATTTCCTAGGGATAAGTTTACAAGGGAGAATTCCACAAGTCTCAACGATAGGGGCAGTCCTAATGAAAAAACTCACTGCTTACGACTATACTCCACAATAGAAGAAACGGGATAACTTCACTTTTGAGACAAAATGGGTATTTGAGAAAATCAACTGGTGTGTCTGGAGAATTTCAATTAGTCAAGGAAGCAATGATAAAAAGGTAGAAGCTCAACAACAGGAAAAGTGGCGATGTCCCTTCGCCAATCGCTGACAATCCGCAGCACTCTGGTTCACGTACATTAGGGAAAAAATTTCTTTTTCCTTGCAATGATAACGGCAGAGGCTGTAACGAAGAAAGAGACACCAAGGTTCATTGGATTGAGAAGTTTTGTTGCAGATATTTCTTGTTCCCGCAATAATCTCTCCACGAAGGGGCAAATGCAATAGGGGCTTGAAGATAATCTTGAGAGTACAGTTAATCCCCCTAGCTAACAAAATAGACTTAAGGGATTAAGGCAACGATGCATCTCAGTAAGGCAGCAATGTATCCCAATGCAATGCAGCTCAGTAAGGCAGCTCAAGCGAGGTAGTTAAGCGTGGCAGCCTAGAGGGATCTTCCAGCAAAGAAGTTGACCGAGAAAGCTCTCCCTTTAGTCCTATTATTTTACTTCGCCTTATTGAATCTTTTTATTTATATTGACTATGAGTTGTAATGATTATAATGTTTTTTAGTGTGAGGTCAAACGGTACTCGCGAGAGACCAGGCTTGGAAGGGCCTGGGAGAGCTTTCATACTCTATCGAACGACCTCGCCATGGTAACTTCAAAGGGACTTGGTTTGGGGGATTGAGAATTGAGGCACCGTTGGAGCTTGTCCTGACCATGTTAGATACACCTGGTAAAACACCAAAGGTCCTTGACCATGGAACCTTGGATGGAGCAGCCTTGAGTTCCATCGGGCGTTGAGTTGTGAACCCAACAACCCATTACTTAATGTCATATCTAATTTATGTGATGTCACTGGACAGTTAGGCAATGTCAAATATGTACTTGAGTAAACCACAATGGTGTTTGGGGGTGCCAGACAGTTGGTGAGCCACCTCTATGATGACAGCCCCCTGACGCACAGTGGTTAGGCAAAAGGCATGTCTTATCATTTAATGGTTATGAGGTGGAGATGACTAGTCCATCAGGCATTTAATGTTCGTAACATAAAGTATGAGGGATGTCTTTCATAGTTATTAATAATTGAGTTATCTCGGGAGTGCTGTGGGGCCTATTTAAGGGCCTTAACCACCTCTAAGGGAAGGAGGTTCTTTTTAAGAGTTCAGAAGTTATTGCTAGAGAAAAAATATACATAGAGAGATATTTATTACAAACTAGAGTTCACTCACCACCATCGCCATTTATTATGAAGCTTTTAATACTTAACAGAGATCTTCGAGGGTAGTTGGGGTGTATGGGTGCCTGCCAAGGTGTATCTAGGATGCTTACTTCTCTCTCCCTCTAAATGAGTTACTTCTGAGTTCATTATTATCTTCTGAGTTATACATGAGCGATTTGTGAGTTCAAACTGTGTTTATCTTCACAAAGTTGTGATTACGTGTCTTGTAATTAATCAATAGTGAAACTGATCATTACTATGCTCAAAATGGTTATGCCTCCATCTAATCTAAACTACCCTCTCAAGGATTTCTTCCTTGCTAAATCGATACTGATTATCTATTGGTTATTACAGGTGACCTTCTACCTTAGGGGGTAACCGCGTGAGACGGTGGTGATGGTTCTACATGCCCAGATGCAATGGTTGATCGCGCATGAGTTTGGGTACGTATGATACCTAGGTTATAGGGTGTTTAGGAAGAACATGGCGGATGAGGTGGTGGTCCCTCCATCGATATCCCCGATGTATATGAGATAAGTGAGGGAGATGTCGGATGACGCCCATATGGTGGCGATGATTGGGGGTCCTTACATTCTCTCGAGCAAGACACGAAGGGAGGGTATTTTCATCTCAATGGGGATGAATTTTTCCATGCCATATACTAAAGAATAAGGGGTATCCCCACTAGGTATTCTGATTGAAGTGCGGTAGAGCCAGAAGGGATAAGGGATTCGGTCGACCCAATCTTTATAACTTTCAATCATCTAGCTGATTATGGTCTTGAGACTTTTATTAAGGGTTTAGACAACACCATTGGTTTGGGGTTAGTAAGGAAAATATTTTTGCCTCTAAATCCCTTATTCATCGACTAGTTATTTTCTCTAACTAACTCATTTGTATCGGTAATTAATGTTCTTTCTAATAAACTTGGCCACTTTCTTGGCATTTAGAACCGTGTATTACTATGATTTGACCCACTTGGTGAAATAATCAATGGCGGTCACGATGAATTCGTGACAATTTAAATCTTTGGGAGTAATTTTCCCTATAATTTCGATGCCCCAGATGAAAAGGGCCAAGGAAAGGTCATGTTGTACAGCTCATGGGAAGGCAAGTGTTGGAGATTGGCGAACTGTTGGCATTTGAGGCATCTTCAAACATATGCAGTACAATCTTGAACCATTGTGGTCCAATAATATCCTTAAAGGATGATAATTTTATCAAGCATGTGATCGTTCATGTGGGGCCCTCATTCCCCATTATGGATCTTTTGCATCATTTCTTCAACATCAACCCTTACAATGGAGTCCATATGGGTTCCAATAAAGTTTTTTTATAATAGTGATTTATCACAGATGATATATCGGGTAGACAGGTTGAAACGAGTTGTTCGGTCTTTCTTATTGGCATCTTGGGGATATCTATTAAGTTTAAGGAGGCGCCAAATGTCATAGTACCATAACCCGTTCATATCAGATTCTTCCTCGGTAATGAGTTCAATGTAGTAGCAGTACGTAAGATTAGCTTATTACTGTACCAGGAAAAAGGGCCATTATTATTCCCATGGGCATGTCAACCATGGAGGCCAAGATGTCTAGGGAATCCTACAGGTCTTTCTTTGCTCGGGGCAAGTAATGGAAGGTGATATCATTAAACTGGGAGGCCAGTTCTTTTAGGTGGGCATGGAAGGGTATGAACTTCTCATCTTTGACTTTCCATTTTCTAATGATTTTACCGATGATAAGAGCAGAGTCTCTGTAGATGTTTGGGTATCGGATTCCTTTTTGGAGAGTGATCGTGAGGCCTACCGTGCATGCCTCATACTCGGTCATATTATTGGTGTAGGGAAGATCTTTCATGAAGGTAATTGGTGTGTAAGAGTTATCAGGGGACATTTGGAGTACCCTAAGATTGTATCCTTTCTTGTTGGTATCTCCGTCAAAGAACATCTGTCATTTGAGGTCCTCTTGAGAGGTGTAGCGAATATCTTCGTCTAAAAATTTAGAGACCCAAACATCGATCTCTTCCTTTAGCTAATCAACAAGATAGTTAGAGATGGCTCTCCCTTTCATAGCTTTCTGAGTAAAATACACAATATCGAATGCGGCTAACAACATCAACCATCGATCCATTCGACTGGAAAGAACGGAATTTTCTAGTAAGTACTTAATGATATCCATACGAGACATAAGTCTGATGGGGAAGGCAACCATGTAGTGGCGTAGCCTTTTGTGACCAAGACCAGGGTGACACATGCTTTCTCCAAAGTAGTTTAGTTGACTTTATGTGCGGCTAATTTTAGGATGGCATAGTAAATGTCTCTTTCCTTTCCCAATTCTTTAATTTATTGGTCTGGAAAAGGCCCTATTACATCCTCTGTTATGGTTAAGTATAGGATGATGGGAAGACCTGGTTACAAAATCATTACTATCGGAGGTTGGGTAAGGTATCGTTTGATTCGGTTGAAGGCTTATTGATAGGCCTTATTCCATACTTTGGTAGAATCATTCTAAAAAAGCTTAAAAATGGGTTTACTGATAGAATTTAGCTTCATAATGAGCAGACTGATGTACAATAATGTTTCCAGGAATCCTCGGGCTTTTTTCTCCATCCGTAGTGGTGGCATCTCAAGTATGGCTATCATCTTGGCAGGGTTTGCTTCGATTTCCTTTTTAATGATCATAAATTCTAAAGGTTTTCCTTTGGTGATGATAAAAATTCATTTCTATGGGTTTAACGGCATCTGGTATTATTACAGTCGCTCAGATTGGATGATTATGTCGTCCACGTAGACCTCGGCCTCTTTGTGAGTTAGGTGATGCTTACGACGGTTTTGGCATCCCTCTGCTAGGTAGCCCTGACATTCTTGAGTCCAAATGGCATGAGAATGTAGTATAAGGTTCCCCATGGGGTTATGAAGGCAATTTTCTCCTAATGGTCAGGGTTCATCTTGATCTGATTGAATCTGGAAAATCCATCGACAATGACTTACGGGAGTGGCTAGCTATGTTGTCCATGATAAAATTGATGTTGGTTAAGGGGTAATTTTCCTTCGAGGATGCTTTATTCAAATCCCGGTGTCAACATATATGCAGACTTTACCTCCTGACTTTGGCACATGGACGATGTTGGTGATCCATGTAAGATATTTGACTATGCGAATGAAAGCTACGTCCAGTGGCTTAACCACTTATTCTTTGACTTTGAGCGGCCATTTGGTGCTAATCTTCCGTAAATTTTATTTGATCGGTTTGCATTCCAAAAATGTTAGGATCTCATCTTGAGTTATTTTTGGGTCAATATCGGGCATATCATCATAGGACAATGCGAACGTCCATGAATTCCTTCAATAGGTCTTCAAATTGTGCATGCTCATGCTCGTTGAGGGTGGACCCTATCTTAATCTCATGTTAATGGCTACTAGAATCGAGGTTAATAACAATAGTGTCATCGCTATTAATTTGAACGCGGTTATGTTGTTTGTTATTCTCCTTATTTAGATCAGCTAAGAATTGTTCATTTGTAAAATCTTGATCATTAAGAGTTTGATTAGAATCAAGATAATTAATATAGCATGCAACAAGAAACTCGAAATCTTTATTTATTTCATTCTTAGGAAAGAAAACATTGAGAACCTCGTCAAAATATGTCTCGATTATATTGATATCAGAAAAGGGAACAGCAACATTGGATAAAGAGATTTGGATAGGGTTGACAACAGTGTTGGATTGAATCTGGACAGGTTGGACATGCATTGTATTCCAGTTGAGGAGAGTCATGTCAACAGCTCTGATTTGAGTAGACGAGTTGAATGGTGCAGCATCTGAACGGATCATGCAGAGACTCAGCCCCAGTGTTTGCAGGTTAAATGAGTCCTTAGAATTGCTTTCCTCAAAATTCTCGATAACTATCAAGGCTTTCTTAGTAAGAGGCTAAACTTCATGTTGTCATTCTGCTGCCCAAAGGTTGTTGTCTTAGATTTGAGGAAGTTGTAGAAAGGTAAGTCTTCAACTACATTGATAAACCTTCCATTTAAAGAGTCTCTCGAAATAATCTTTTCTTCTAAGCTTCTTTTTAGTCGTGGCCATTAGAGGGCTTTGAGTTCTTCCATTGAGATTTAATAACCCAAGTCACACGGGGAAATGGCCTCCTTCAAGACTATGGGCTTAAGGATCCCTTATTGGCATATTCCTAGCCCCTTTCCAGGCATGAAATCTACGTTCTTGAACATCTGAATCATGTTGATGTTATTGCAGGGGTTGTGTTCTGGATTGACTCGATCTTTGAAACTATCTCCTACTAGAAGGGGAAGTGGTTCAGCTCTGAAGCCATAGAGAAGCATGTCATTTATCCCATGGTGGCTCTTTGATACATGATTACTAGCACTTGCGGTATCTGAATTGTGGACATCCTCTAAGATGGTGATAACCTGGCCATTGGCGAAGAATTGCAGTTTTGAGGAAGATAAGATGAAACCCTTGGATACTATGGAGCCATGGACGACCAAGAAGAAGGTTGAAACATGTCTTTATGTCATTAAACTGGAAATCAGTGACATTATTGATAGGTCCAGACCCTATTGTGAGTCTTATAAACCCCATTACCTTTCAGCAGGTATTGTCGTAAGAATGCACTGCGGCGAAAGTGGGAATGAGATCACTAATTTTCAAACCCAAGCAACTGAAGTTTTTTAGAGAAAAAATATTGAGGGTAGATCTGTTATGAATAAGGGATACTGGGACTATTTTTTCTAACACTTTAACGGAGATATTGAGGGAATAATTGTGGTAAGGGCCGATCTTTGGTATCTCTTCTTCGATTTAGGAGAGGAGTATGGAAGAAGTCAAGGACCACCATGTTTATGTATTCTTCAGGTGTGGTGGAAGAAGAGACTGTATTCCTAGTGAGGAGCATTATCAGAGCATTCTGGTGCAACTGGGAGGACATGAATAGCCCCCATAAGGTGATGTTGACTTGGGTTTCCTTGAACTTATCAAGGACTTTACTTTCTTCGATGGTCATTTATGGCATGGGAAGTTCTTCGATAACTCCCTTTACTTTATCTATCTTGGTCATATGAGCAGCCAAATCTTTGTAATGTCAACTTGATATGGTTATATAATTTCCTGAGGTGGGGAAGAACAAGAACCTCATGTCTTCATCTATTTTCTGGCCGAATAACAACTTTGTTTATATCCCAAACACATCTTTGAAGTTTATCATCCGGCATAAATTGTCTATTAGAATAGTGTCCTCTTGACTCGACTTGTCATCTACACTATTAAAGTTTTCTCCCCATATTATGGCCACTATATCCTCTTGCCAAGAGAAATCAAAGCATTAAACAACATCTATGGATTCATCATATAGATCTTACCTCTCAACTAGGAGGTGTAGAAGTGAAGGGACCAACCGTCCCTGGAGCTTCAATATAGTGAGTAGCTCATTAATACTGCAAATTTTACTTGTCTATTGAAATTAATCATCCATAATCTGCAATACATCATCTAAACTGGCTTCATCAATGGGTACCACCCAAATATCTGACGCTCAGGCCAATTTTTGGTCCGCTATGAACAAGACACTGAATTTATGACAATCGACGATCATTTTTACGGGTTATTTCAGCCTAAACTCCAAGAGTTGGTTAAATATAGCAAGTAACTCCGTATCCTTTTCTTAAGATCGGGTACGGATGATAATATCAGCCCTTGTGAGGACTGATAGAGCTTGGTTGGTGAATCATGTAAGGTGTAGGAGAAAATACGAGCAAACTTTGAGCAGTTTGGGAGAGATTACGGGTAGATGGGTGCTTTACTGGACATAATTTTAGCAGATGGATCAAATTTTAGGTCATTCTCTAGAAATATAACATTTTCATGGGTTGGAAGTGGGTTATAAATGGTGTTGAGTTTAGGATTGACTAGTGGGGCAGCGATACCCCGGTCAATTAAACCTTGGATCACATTTCAAAGTGGAAGCAGTGGTCGGTAGTATGGCTAATAAAATAGTGGAAATCACAACAGGCATCGGCTTTGAAATTTTTAACGAGTGGGTTTGGTAGTGGATGAGGGTCCAAGGGTTTGAAAAGGTTTCAGATCATTAGGCCTTGGTAGACTTCTGACACTAGTGCACAGAGCTCAGTGAACTCTTTCTATATAGGGTTGGGGCAAAATTTTGATTCTCAAGAGGTATCAAATTGGGAGATGTTGTTGATGGTTGAGAATGTTGCACTGGTGGGCATCTCATATTTCTTGGGAGTGAACTGTCTGGTTAGTTTCTTCAACTCATATTCGACTTTGTAAATGCCTTCCTCGATTTCTACACTAATTTCTCGAAGGGTTCGGAAGTGGGGTTAGTACTCTCCTCCCATGGAGTCTAAGATTCATAATACTAACTTGTTCCTCCTCGAAAGGTTTATTGGTAATGGTAAAAGATTTCTCTCTCCATTGTCTTATGAAACTACTAACTGTTTCTCTAGGGTTCTATTCAAGAATATCTAGGTCTCAGTGTATAACCTCTATCTCCTCATTGTACTTATACTCTTACATGAAGTTTTAGGTGACATCATCCTAACTACGGATTCTAATTCTTCTAGGTACAGAACTAGCGAAGGGTTCTTTCTTATAAGATCTGATGAAACTTATGGGACATATTCTCTTCAGAGTCACCAAGGAGGGCCATGGCTCAATGATATCTTCAAAGGTGAACAAATGGGGGTCCGCTTCCTATGAACTCCTCGATTTCTAGCATCTTAAACTTCTATGGAAGTCTAGATTTGGGATAGGGGGACATATGGGTCTAGTCCATGTAGTTCCTGAATATCTTGACTTGGTCAGACTTCTTCAACAACTACTTGAGTTCTTCCTTGACCTTATTCACTTCCTCTTCCTTAGGATCTATGGGTACTGGCAGGTTAGCCCCTAGCTAGGAAAGGTTCGGGATAAGGAGCTGATCTCACGGTGTCCCAATGGCAGGTGAAGTGCACGTAACATGCTGATACTCTTCTGGGACACAAGCAGGCTTGGGAGAGGTTGGACCCATGGGATAAGGAAAGAGAACCTTCAGTTATTCAAGAATTCAAGCTAGGTGATGTTATATCTCATGGACCTCATTTTCAAAGTTATCAATCTTGGTGTTAATCTGGGTCAAAATGGTCATCAGATCGGGGTGCACATTTAGTGCTTGATCGATGTTCTCTATGAATATCTTGTGAAGGTAGATCCTAAACTCTAATGAGGTAGTAGAAGAACCGACAGAGCTATGGGATAGTTTAATGAAAGATTTAAGCCAATAGGGAGCCAGGACAAAGTCAGGCATGTGATCGACCTAAGGGGGAAAAAGGTTCGAATTTATTTTAGAAAGGGGAAGGAGAGAATTGTGGGTATTTCAGAAGGAGGAGAATAAACATTTTTTGGCATTTTTGGAAAATAAGGGAAAAAGGATACGAATCTGAGCATATTATTAGGTTCTCACGACTATTAGGTTTGCCTAAATACAGAAAAAATGCCAGACATGACCCGAGCCTGAGAAAATGGGGTTTGAAGCTCACGAATGGGTCCTGTTTTGAAAAAAAGGTAAAATTGAGCAAAAATTTCGGTTGTATGCCAACCTAGAATTTTGGCAAAGTTTGGCATTGTAACTGCCAAAGTAAATATCAATTTCTTAGGATTTACATATATATGATGTTAATGTAATTATTGGATTAGTGAAAGGGTTATTCCCTTTAGAATGACTTCCACGATATACCTATTGCCTGATGATCCAATAAATCGTACATAGGTAGACCTCGTATCATCAAATCAAGTGTAAAATATGTGATGGGAAAATAAATCATGTAAATAGAGAGAAGACGATATATAGAGTGGTTCAGCCTCCAAAATAGGCCTACGTCCACTGTGTTGCTCCGTTCTTATTATATGCGTTGTACAGTACAATATGATCAGGCCTAAAGAGGCGTAGAAATATGAGAATAAAAGAGAGTACATGACGATAGATGATTTCGGTATGTCGGAGAGGTAGCTCCGATGTGGGTGAACACTTCTCGAGTTTTATACTGGGATGTAGAGAGAATTGGTACGGTGGAACCTACTCCGGATGTGTGTTTGGAATCAATCCCCCTCTTTGAGGTGAGGTCCTCTATTTATATAGGTGGTATGTGATCCGTGTCACATGCCCTAAGCACGTGACATATATCAAGTCTGGAGTAATTATGTATGAAGGGGATACGGCCTGCAAGGCAAGCAGCGTTGTATCATGTGGCCCTGGAGACAAAGTTGTCGCGCCCTGAGCTCAGTAGTGTCGTGGTTTCTTATTGGTGAACAATTACTGTGTCGCGCCCTATAATTGACAGGGCCGCACCCTGTGCTATCTATCTCCGTGGCGTTTCGATGGGGGTCGTGCCCTTTCATGAGGAGGGGTGCGCAGTGTATTTTTGTAAGGCCACGCCCTGTATTCTGTTAGGCCGTGCATCTTAGCATTTGTATTGTAGAAAATTATCCGCGATAGGGCGCTATATTTTCACTATCAATAAACCCCCAAGCCGTGGTGCCAAAAGAATTCAATTGGGGTTGCGGCTTAGACCAGTCTTCTTGGGTGTCGCGGTTCTTCCAAAGTGACAATTCATCTTCCGTGCTCTCTTATATAAATTCTTTCTGGCCGTGGACTTCATTACGTTTCCAAAACTTTGAGAGCAAATCGAGATCAAACCTCTGCGTGTCCAACTTCATCCATTTTCCAGCGACCCTTCAAGGTTGTGTGTGGCGGTTCCAAGCTGGTGTGAGGCTAAGCATCATTGACTTCTTCATTTACATGTAATGTTTTTGATCAATCATCATGTTTAATCAACTTCGTGGCATATATTCCTTCAATAATCAAACACACAAGCTTCTTCATTGCTTGATAGGATTTTAGGGTTTCAATTGAACTATCATCACCCTAGAATCAAACACACGTACGATAAAATAATTATAATTATTGTTTGAATCAATCGTCATATGTTGAATCCCATGGTAAAGGCCTTTGTTGAAGGGTTCTTATTGTTCATGAAGTTCTTGATACAAATTCTTCGTATTCTGGGTATTGGATCTTAAAAACTGCTAAACAATAGATACTTGGTTGTTTACGGGAAAGGTTGCGACACGTAAAATTTCAATAATCCATTCCCCTGAACTATTTTGGTCCTTATCCGCGTCATATCGTGCCCGATGGCCGCAGTCCCTTAAATTCTGGGATTTATCCTCCATGACACTTTGATGCATATCCATGTATTCTGCCACGGCGGTGGGGCCTTTTAAGGCTTCGAATCCCCACCCTTGTATTTTAAACAACCTTCAAACTGTCATGAACCAAATACACATACATGTTAAATAACTGTAATTGCTACTAGAATATCTTGAATCGGCTTTTAGAAATTTTAGGGATGGTCGTGGACAAGAATCACTTAAACCAATTTGAGATTATATTCGCGAAAGTATATGTTCCCTTGCTGATTTAGGAGGTGGATGCGGCTAGTAGGGCCAGAGGATGATATATTTACTATTTATATATAATCTTCCCGCGGCTCCTTGAAGTCTTTTCCAAACCATACTGGTTGCGGCGCCTAACTGCGAACTCTGCTTTTCATGTACTGCTGCACCCATATGAGCTTTGACCCAAACGAGTTTTTGAGAGGCTTTTGGGAAAATCACTTTGGAACCTCTCCTCCTAAACTCACTTTCGTTCCCCCTCTATGATCAATAGGGCCTTGCAAACTAAAGGATTGCCCAAACTACGTGATACTAGACTCGGACTCCGCAGACTCTACGTCTGGGAAGGATTTTCAATCCGCGCCAATGGAAGAAGAAGCCAACTCGAGTAATAATCCATTGGGTGCAGGAGATGATGCCGCGAAAGTTAGAGATAACCCAGATGGTACATCTGGGAGGGTTGAGAGACCCTTCGCTGCACTTGATATCCACAGCGCCATGGCCCAAGACTAGGTTGAGCAGGTGGCGGAGGCCTTCGAATTTCTAGAAAATTTGATGTGCTTGTCACCTACCATGGACCAAAGACCTTGCACGGTTCTGGCCAATGGAGTTTGCTTCCCACTCCATGCCTTTATTTACGGGCTGCGGCTTCCTGTTCCTATTCCCATCCGTCGCCTTTTTCAGACAATAAAACTGGCCCCAGCCCAGTTAGATCCTAATGGCTGGAGAGCCATTCTTATTGTGGTTGTCCTTTGGGAGAATCTATTCAAAAGGGACATCACTCCTATAGAATTCTTTCATTTCTACCGCCCAAAGGAGACCTCAGTGAAGTTCGCAGGTTACTGCTACTTCTCTGTCCGCGATAGGGATGAGACTCTTTACACTGGGAGGCCGACCAGTGTAAAGAACTGGAAGGGGAAATATTTTTACATCTTCAGCGAAGGGTGGGAGATTCACCCCGAGGAGAATGAGAGGGAAAGGTCATATAGAATGTCGCGGCAATGGGGTTCTCCCTCTAAATTAGGGACTAAGACTATAGCCGCGTCCTTTTGTCATATTTTGTATATTAACTTCCACTAACCTTTAAATTGTATTTTCTGCAATTCTTGACAATTCGCATTTAAACAAGCGGCAGCAGAAGAGAGTCGTTGAGGCCGCAGTAGTTCCTGCTGAACATAAAAAGTTCAGCACACATATTCAAAGCAGGGTTTGTTTCCAATAAATCCATTCCTCAACAGATGGCCGCAGAAGGTAATATCCTGACCACCATAAATTTACTGTGCGGTAACTTATGCTCCCAAAAATTCCGTTTCCAATATTTACTGTTTCTTTTCTAGGTGAGGAGGTTGACCAAGAATTGCTAGCCGCGCAATTGGAAGAAATGGACGAGGATGCAGTCGTCCGTAATAATACTGCACAAAGTAAGAAGAGGAAAAGTTCCAAAGCTAAGGCACCTGCTGTGTCTCATTTCGCAGACAAAAATACACCTGTTGTGGATCAAATGGAAAATGTTAAGAATCCCCCGCCGGCCGAGTTCGATGATGACACAGGGGCAAACCTGTCCGCGACTGGGTTGATGTCTACTGACGTACCCCTTCATCCAGCATTTTCGCCGCCGCCACCGCCTGTGGTTGCAATAAATGCAAACCTGGCACCTCCCCAGTTCCGCAGCGGAGTTGGTCTCGACAGTAGATCACAGCCCCAATTGAGACAGCTTGACCCAGAGTCCTCATAGGATATAACCGCAATGTGTGCGCAAAGAATGAAAAGAATTCTTGATACCGCGCACCTGGACATATTGGTGGAGGCAGACCACGATGACTTGGAAGACTGTGGTCTCCATAGCCTTCTCAGGGTAAGTACTATCATTCTGACATTGTGTGACTAACTTTTTTGCATCCCATATTTTGCTTCTAACTTGTTTTTATTTCAGACCGCGGATGTCATGGTGGCCCAGAAGAGGAAGTATGAGGCCCTTTATAAACTGAAAGAGGACGAGAAGAGGGTTCACGCGCGCGGACCTTGAGACTGCTCGAACAACATCATTTGAGGCCGAGAAGCAATCTTCTGTTGCGACCCTTCCGACGGCCCAAATGAACTTTGAAACAGCAATTAAGGCCATGGAGGAAGTAGAAGAGAATTTCAAACAGGCCACGGACTCCCTTAAAACCTCCTAGGCCCAGACTGCTGAACCTACCCGTGTCGCGGAGATTTAAAGCAGCAAGCTCACCCTTCTTCAAAAGAAGTATAAAGAGCAAGAAGCCAAGTCCGATCAAGCACTAGACCATGTCGCGACACTAAATAAGATTGAGGAAGATCACGGTGATGCTCTTCAGTTGGCTATTGACCACGTCGTGGAGTCATTCAAGGGCTCTAGGGACTTCTTCCTCATCAACACCAGGGCTTACCTCCGCAGCTACCAGGAGCTTCCGCAGAGATTCATAAAAAACTTCCCTGAGACCAAGGAGAAGGTTCTTGCTTGGAAACTCAGTGATGCCGAGCATCAAGAAAGCATTGTTAAGCTTAAGGCCACGGCCGAAGAAAAAGAGAGGTTGAGGGCCGAAGCAAAAGTAGAAGCCGTGGATGGAGAAACTGAGATAGCCGCGGATGGCGAGGAGGGTGATGAGCATGATGATGCAGCTTCTTGAACTTGTAATTATCTTAGTTTTTGAACTAATTATTAATACAAGGCCGCATCCCTTCTGCTACTTTACTTTTATTTTGGCTGCGGATTACTTTTCTGTAATCTCAACTACTAATATCAAAGCTACGGCCATATTTACTGCCTTGTAGATATTTGATTGCTTGCAACTCTTTGCTCTTTTACTTTTCTTGATTTAATGAATTCTTGAACGTAACTGCTCTCATATTTGAAAATGCATTCTTGAGTGGATGAACATAATATTTTCCGTCCGCGGATAGCATACGATTTCTTCATATAATGATCATTTGCTAATGTCCGCGTCCACATAAATAGTGCTACGTCACCTTCAAAAGTACAGGAAACAGGCTGCGGCACTATAAGTACATGGATCCTCACAGGCTGCTTTCTTTACACTTGGTTGCTTGAACCGCTTAGGTGTCGTCATCCCATAACAAAAAGGGAACATATAAAGTGGGTCGTCTTTTCCCAGGGCGAAGGTTGCTTTTATCATTTGCAGCTGAATTAATCAGAACTATTGTAGACTTCTGGCTCCTTCATCTGAACATGAGGCTTTGTGCATACACACGATACTTTCAAACCTCCTTAGGCTGCATTATGTTATTAAGCCACCCATAGCTAACACATAGGATATTTTCAAGCCTCCACAGGCTGGGTTATGTTATTAACCCACCCACAGCTAACACATAGGATGTTTTCAAGCCTCCTCAGGCTGGGTTATGTTACATCTAACACGTAGGATATTTTCAAGCCTCCCCAGGCTAGATGTTACAAGTATCTCGACTTAAATACGCATACCGAAAGCTAAGAACGGGCATTGGAAGCTCTTATGAGAAACATTTGCAGTGCAATCTTGCATAACTGCTTTCAATATTTTCTATGGCCCCTTTTGAATATCATCAACTTTCGGACGATCAAACGTCTTGTCGGGAATCACCGCTTATTTAAATATTATCATTCCCAAAATAACATATTGCCTCAGATCGGGATCTGTTTAAGACGAAAGTGGTCTTTATAAGAAAACACTCCAAGGAAATGAGAATCAAAATATAACACTATAAAAGTGAACTTGATTTTATAACTTATTCATATATATGACTTTTTAGAGATAACACAAAGTTTAGATTAAAATAACACAAGAGGAAGTGGTCCCTGAAAAGTAGAGACAGATGGAATATAAGAGGTAAGCATGAAAAATGGGCATGCAGCATGTGAGATAAGGCTGCATACCCTAAACATCTTTGAGGAACCTCCTCAGCATCCCTTGCCCAATTAGCCTTTCAATTTCATCCTTCAGAGAACAGCATTGCTCAGTTTTATGGCCATGGTCCTTATGGAATCTGCACTAGGTAGCTTTGTTCCTCTTGTGGGGTGGAGCTCTCAACTCTTCTGGCCACCTCAATAGCTTGTCCTCTTTGATGAACTCAAAGATATCTTCAATCGGGAAGGTCAACGGAGTGTAGGCCCCTGATTTCATCTCTAGCATCTCCATTCTCCTTTTCTGGCTCCTGCTGAACTGCCATGACAGAAAAGACTGTTGTTTCTATTTTCAGGGGTGCCGCACCCATATTGGGAGAGGTCACAACCTCTAGCATTAGGACCCTCTGAGTTAGATAGTTGACCTGGGTCTGAAGTGAGGCATGGCTGTCATAGAGATGGTTGAGGTGATTGTACAGCTGTACAATCTCATTTTTTACTTCTGTGCTTTGGCTGGATTCTCCTTCCATTTCTGCTTTTGTTAGTCTTTATAAAGTATATAGAATCTGAGATAAAACTAACAAAAGTGAGTAGTCATAGAAATATTGGATTAACCAAGTAAGAAATTGGGATGCAGTGTTTGAACTGCTATAGGGTGCGATTCCATCTGAGTTCGTTCCCTGACATTTTAAAGCTACTACAAAACTGCACTATAATTGTTGCGGTAAGAAGGCAGTTACACTACTAGGCGGCCTCTCTTATTGGGCACGAAGTGGAAATTCCCGAAATTGGGAAGCAGTGTTTGAACTACCTCATGATAAGCTGATGAGGCTGCGGCCAGTAAGGCACACTAGTGCATTGCGGCATCCTTTGAATGGTACTCACCAAGTTTAAGGCCACACGAGTCTTTTCCCGGTGATTTTGAGTTGTTGTAACCGAACCTCACTAGTAGGGGTCGCAGCATGAGAGGTAGTTGAAATGACAGGCCGCATCCCTGCCTATTGAGTGAAGGGAGAAATCCCAAAATAGTAACCCAGAAACTAAGTTTCTCTACCCCAACACGTGAAGAATACTTACTAGGGTCTATCAATGAGAGAATACCCTCGTGGTGCGCAAAATGGCACAATTTCAATGATAAACCCTAGATCATAGGTCGATAACAACAAAAAGGGAGTAAATATAACCATTCCATAATCATCCACCTTTTCGGGGCAAAAGTCCATCATGTTTTTCAGCATTATTTAGATGAAATGATATCACAGGGGTATGTAAAATAGATCTAAAGTCATCAAACGAAGACCCATGAGCAGATCTGGGTATAAGAAATACCCATATAAGGGTGTAAATATAGAACAGAGCTCAATAACCAAAACCAACCCGTGAGAAGATGATCCACAGGATCCTCAGGGATCGAACAAGGTGTTTAAGAACTCAAATATACAAAGACACAAGATTGAAATATATCCTTTCCCACAGACGGTGCCAAAATGATGATGTAAGAAATCGTACATAGGTAGACCTCATATCATCAAATCAAGTGTAAAATATGTGATGGGAAAATAAAGCATGTAAATAGAGATAAGACAAGATATAGAGTGCTTCAGCCTCCAAAATAGGCCTACGTCCACTGTGTTGCTCCGTTCTCATTATATGCGTTGCACATTACAATATAATCAGGGATAAAGAGGCGTACGAATATGATAATAAAGGAGAGTACATGATGATAGATGATTCCGGTATGCCATAGAGGTAGCTCCGATGTGGATGAACACTTCCTGAGTTGTATACTGGGATGTAGAGAGAATTAGTACGGTGGAACCTGCTCCGAATGTGTGTTTGGAATTGATCCCCCTCATCGAGGTGAGGTCATCTATTTATATAGGTGGTATGTGAGCCGTGTCACATTCCCTGAGCACGTGACATATATAAAGTTTGGAGTAATTGTATATGAGGGGGATGCGGCCTGCAAGGCAAGCAGTGTTTTATCATGTGGCCTTGGAGACAAAGCTGTCGCGCCCTGAATTGAGTAGTGCCGCGGTTTCTTATTGGTGAACAATTATTGTGCCGCACCCTATAATTGACAGGTCCGCACCCTGTGCTAGCTATCTCCATGGAGTTTCGATGGGGGCCACTCCCTTTGATGAGGAGGGGCATGCCCTGTATTTCTGTAAGGTCGCGCCATGTATTCTGTTAGGCCATGCATCTTAGAGTTTGTATTGTGGAAAATTGTCCGCGGTAGGGCGCTATATTTTCACTATCATTGCCTATAAGGGCAATCACTCATCTGTACGTGTGGACAACCCATTTTATATGCTTAAGTGTAAATGAATTGCCTCACAGTATACCTCATGGGGCAGTACGTGTGAGAGAGAATTTGATATACTCGATGTACATGAATGAGTTCCTTACTATTTACCTCCCTTCATGAGTTCGGTCAAGTGGTACGATACGTGGGGAACTGTTGAATATATTTCGAAGGTAAGAGACCAATTGAAGGTAAGAGTCATATCGCTTAGGCTAGATGTATGTCACAGGTTCAGCGCCCATCACAAAGTGACCCCTAAGTATGGGACAAAATTTAGGTCAATGGCCATAATCTTTAGTGATGTGGTGTGAAAAAATGCATGAGTCTTAATTAACATATTATGGAGAGAGAGTATTTTTTCATGATTTTTTATTTTCATGATGAGCAAAGGGAATACTACACTAAATGGGGAGCATATACAAGTATATCTAGCATGGTAACTATACTACCCATGGATACATGTGAGTGAGTATGTATCATGGGAGTATATAAAAGTGACTGTGTGTGATAGTGAACCTATGATTAGATCAACTAGAAGTGGTGTGTGACATGTTAGCATATATACAAATGTAGAAAGTGTGGTTGTGGGCTATTGAAGCCTAAGAATGGATATTCTAAGACGTGTGTGAAGTATGTGAGTGTAAAGTGAAGATAAGTCCAGGTGTGTGAAGTGTACATGGAGAATACATACAAGTGTGTGAAGTGTGCAAGTGAGTGGAAAGTGATATATACCTGAGAGAGAGATATACAAAAAGGTAAATAGAGGAGAAAAGGGAACATATAGGTAGATGCATACGCACAAATGCAGAAAAGAATAACGTCCATGCAAAAATAGAGTTTAGTCCTATTTTAGATGTCCCCAGCAGAGTCGCCACTGTTTCCATCCCAGATGTCAAGGAGTGGGGGTCTCCGCAGGTGGATCCCTCCTTCCTTCCCCCTCTTTTCCTTTTTCAGTGTACGGGTGGGATTACATCCTTTATAGGGTCGGTCGGTTGTCGTTGATGTTGAGTGATATGTAGAGATAGAGTTACAAGCCTATTTTTCACAAAACATGCAAAAGAAATATTGTCACCTTAAGAAAACAACACCAAGGACAATACTGATGCATGTGAAATCAAGTAGTTCAAAGGATCGGGGACTACATTACGGAATGGGGAGGTGTTAGGCACCCATCCCTCCCTTTCGGACTCTCATGGTCATGTGTTAATCTTCTCATGTAGAACTCCGTGATGTGTATGCTTATGTGCATAATATAAATAGATTATGGAATCACTTGACTCGCGTCATGTCTAAAGGAAAATTGAGGTCATCCTTAGGAGTGTTCCCAAAATAATAATAATAATAGAAAATGTGATGTGGGTGTTTGTTGATTAACAAGTCATTATAGAAGAACGATTGCATATATCTAACAAGACACAAGCAGACAAGCATATAAAACGTATGCATCATGAATATATGATAATAACAAAAAATGTAGGTGGGAGGGCTCGAATCGAGAGAATTATCCAAGACACCTACGTAGCCTGGGGGCATCAAAGTCTACGTTGTTCAAAAATGATATGAGATGGGGTTTAACCATAAATCCAATAAGGGACTTTATTATATATGTGCGTGTAAAAAAAGGTGTTTTAGTGTAGAAAATGTGATGAAAATAAGAAAAATTAAAGGCAATGAGGAAAACATTGACCTCCTTATGATGACTTGAAGTAGATATTCCTTGTAGATGAGTTGAACTCAAGGTGGAGTCATGGTGGTTTGAGGAGGTGGGTGGGACTTTACTCAAAGGAGTATGCAATTGATCGAAGGAATGTGGAATATGGGACTTTTAGGAAAGAACGACTCCAAATTCAAGGAAATTCTCTCTGAATTGCAAAGAGGGGTGTTTAGGTGTGTCTTCAAAATGAGGTCATGGACACTAAAGGGCCAAGTGGGGTGCTGATCGAAATGGTACTTGACCTACCTATTAGACACACTACTGATAGGCAGGGTCCTAGGGCTGCCATTCGGCAGTCTGTGGTAGGTTTTTTAGAAAAATGTTCATAAAATGCGAGTCGTAAGTCAGAATCGTGCATGGGGTGGACCATTGAAAAGAAGATTTTGATCCCTTAAGAATCCATTGAGATGCTCCCGATTTTGGAAGTTGTCTGGGGTTAAACGAGGTTAAGAAGTGCCTATTGGTCACTTGACATGAAATTTCTTGAGGAAAACAGATCATTTGTATGAATCGTAAGTCAAAATTATGCACGTGATGGACTGTTGGAAGGTATTCATATCCCTTCAAATATTATTTCACTCTCATTTGGTTCTAAGAGCTACCCTCGATCAAATACGAATCGAAAGGGCTCGATGACCCCTTGGATTAAAATGGGTCGTTCATTCGTACCGTAAGGTTAATTTGCACATGGGGAAGACCGTTGGAAAGGTTATACAATTCCCTTAGAATATTCCTTCACTCTCGTTCAATCTAAAGTGTTAACAGAAGTTAAAATGATCGTAGGAGCACCTGGTGGCCTTCGGATCAGTTTTGGGATAAAATGGATCATTCACTGAGACCATAAGTCTGATTTGGGCACGAGACGAATTATTGGAAAATGGATTCATATTACTTTAAAAATGCATTGATATTCTTCTTAGGTGAGGATGTTAATTGGGGTCAAAATGGGACCCAAGATTACATGGTGGCCTCTGGATTGGT
This sequence comes from Sambucus nigra, assembly GCA_949130495.1. Lineage (NCBI taxonomy): Eukaryota > Viridiplantae > Streptophyta > Magnoliopsida > Dipsacales > Adoxaceae > Sambucus > Sambucus nigra. Next base: position 666,403,141 of record OX422208.1, on the reverse strand, counting down.
TTTTAATAGCAAAATGAATCTTTTGTCCGAATTGTAAGGCTGATTCACACATGGGGTAGACCATTGGAAATAGGATTCAGGTTCCTTCAAAGTTTCATTGACCTTTCACTCTGACAAAAAAGTTAATCGGAGTTAAACGGGGTCTAGGAGTGCGTATTGGACTCTAAATTGTTTTTTAACATTAAAACGTGCCTTTCATTAGAAGCGTAAGGTCAATTCATGCATGAGGTGGACCATTAAAAAAGGATTCAGAGCCCTTTAAAGTTTTATGATATTTTTCTCTGATGGGAAAGTTAATCGAAGTCAAACGGGGCCTCAAAGCTCCCGGTGGCCTCCAGATTTATTTTTTATAGTAAAACGGACCGTTCATCTCAACCGTTAGGCCAATTCGCACACGGGGTTGACTATTGGAAAGGGGATTCAGATCCATTTGAAGATTCATTAAGTTTTTGTTCTGACAAGAAAGTTGACCCGAGTCAAACTGGGCTCGAGAGCACCCGATTGCCTCTTGATTGGTAGTCGGAGTATGATATAGGGTTTGCGGTGAATATACGAGTGTTAGGGACCTAAGGAGATGTTTAGGTGGGATCTAAGGATGGTTTGTCTATCGAATTCAACATACATCTTCCATTTACTATTAGGCTTGGGCACTAATACCATATTAGAAATCCATTTTGAGTATCGTATTTCTCTGATCAAGTTGTCTTCTAAGATCTTGCCAACCTCTTATATAATAACGACATTTACTTCGGGCCAAATAACCTCTTCCTCTGGAAAAATGGTATGTGTTTTGGTTTTATGTTAAGATGGTTAACCATAACCCTATGATATACCCCAATCATATCTAAGTCTCCCCAAGTAAACACATCCTTATTTTCTTTCAAGGACTTGGTGAGATCCTGAGGGAGGAGCCCAAGCAAACCATAATTTGGATTACCTTGGTCTTCTTCATCGATGTAAACATGGATAAGAGCATTAGTAAAAAAAATCTTTGTTCCTTCTCTTTATCCCTTGGATCTATTGTATCCACATCTATTATCTATATATCAAAGCGCTCTCATAGGAGCTCGATCATTTCAAGTGGAAGAGGCAAATCCTCTATGGGAACCTCAACACTTCTTTGGGAGATTTTTAGGACCTCGGATATTTTTATGCAATATCCAATGGTTTCTTATTCTCTTTCACAGAAGTGTTGTAATATTACCTAGATTTTTTAGATATCCATACACTTCTCCGACACCTATTAGAGTTATGAACCTCATCACCGTCCTCTTAGTTGGTACAGAATCATCCAACTCATTAAGTGAAGATCTATGCATGACCACGTTATAGGTTGAAAGAAATTCCACTACTAAGAACTTGTTATAGATGGTGGAGAAGAAATTCTTGGATCCGTATGTAAGGAGAAGAGTGATATACCCCATGGAATAGGTTCGTTCTCCATTAAAACCAATTAATGGAGTGCTTATGGGCTTTTACGTGCTTCATGGTGAGGGTCATGGCCTTGAAAGCATATAAGAACAAAATGTCTGAGATCTATTAGTATTAACTAATACCCTTTCATATTTGCATTGCCTAGGGTCACAGTGATCATTAAAGGGTCGTCATGTGGGAGGAGGATTCTCCTGAGGTCTGTATATGGAAAGATTATCAAGGAAGATTCTTTTGGTGATTGGTTATGGTAATGCACATTGTTGACTTGCACTCCATCTTGCTTTATGTTCCTAAGATAGTCCACCAAAGCGAATCGTTCTGAGATTGTATTCACATCAATCAAAGGGACATCATCTTTATTTTTATTATTGCGCTTACCTTTACCAGGGTCCTTAGCTATAAACTCCTTGAGGTTTCACCTCTTGATCACTCCTCCAATAGATTATTTTAGTAAAAAAAATCACTAGTATTGTGTATATGGTCTCTGTGGAACTGGAAATAATTAGATTTATACTTCTTGTCCTCTAAAGTCCCCATGGACTTCGAACCAGTTAAGGGTTCATGAGATTCTAATGTAACAAAGACCTCTTCAATAGTGGACAGGAGTGGAGTGAAGTGTTTTCTTTTAATTAAGATTCATGTAAATGATTATGAGGTATAAGCTAAGTATTTTCATTTAATTAAGATTCGTGTAAATGATTATGAGTTACTATGGGACCTTTTTGTCAAATGTTCCTCTAATGTGGAGAATATGCCCTACATTCTTTGAATGGATTTTTACGAATCATATTTAAGATTCAGAACCTTAATGGTGTTCCAGAAATATTATATACTGGGATGTTTTACAACAAACAAAATACTTTTTCGATTGAATTAGTGAGAAGAATTTGTTATTTATATTGCCTTTCCACAAATCATAGAGCTGGCAGTATATAAAGAAGTAGAACATAGTTTTCTGTATAAAATATTTTTCTTTAGGCCTCAATGGTAACAATATCAGCTGGGTCTTGAAGAAATTAAATCTTTAATGTTCTTTTGTTAACAAAAAGGATTCTTTTTGCTGAAGATTTAGAGTTCTCTTAAAAGATTTCAAGACCGGCTATTTTAGTATTATTGAAAGTCCATGTTCTGACAATTTCGGGCCAATAGGAAATTTTGATTGACAAAGAAGAATTTCCAGTTGGCCTCATTGATCATGACGATCCTCGTTGGTCATACAAGCAACACACACAAATACAGTTGGTCATCTCCCGTCATTGGAACCTGAAAATTTATCCCATGATTAATCGTTAGGAAATTCCTATTAATTCAGGATTTATCGTTAGGAAACTCCTAATAGAATACAACCAAATTGTTGATTAATCATTTGGAAAGACAAGGGTTTAAAATGACAAATCAACGCACATTTAGACACTCTGATTTGATTTTATCCCAAGATTTTAGCCTTGGGATGAGATTTAGAATAAACATACAAATCCCAAGCGACACATACCCCAAGAGCATAGAAAAAGACACAAAAGGATTTGATGATCACATGGGTAAGGTAACAAGCAGAAGGGCAACACGATCAAACCTAATAAAAGGAAAATTTGCTATAGTAGGGCTTTGTTCAGTGGAAACATCCAAACTAACCCCTTAGGCTACCGATAGTGAACATCAACTTAGATCTGCCTCTTATCTTATAAAAAGCATTAGATGTTTTTTCATCCAAGGCACGATGTTGCATCGACGCAACCACAGTCATGAAAAATACAACAGTAGTCATAATTAATATCTAATTACAAAACAACGAAAATTTTAAGTACTGAAATAATCATGTGTATGTTAGGGAGCGAGTGAGCGAGAGAGAGATAGAGAGAGGGATTAAAACCTACACATTAAAATATTAGGTGATTAATGAGATTACAAACCTTAGTATTAGTCTCACAATTAACATTAAGTTGCTAAAGACGTAAAGATAGTTCACTTGAAAGCTAATAGCCTAAACACTAAGGAAAGCAGTGACACCGAGGCTGAAGTACTTCATCAAACTTGCCAAACTGTTCCTTAACGAACACAGTAGACTGGTCTACTTTCACACAGCTAAGTTCTTACCCCATTCTTCAAATCTACAAGAATAATAAAATTCAATTACAAATACACAAGCTAGTTTTAAATTATACAAATGTAAAGAAATATCATAACTTGTTTCCTAAATGTTCTTTCACTAGGCTCCAATTTTTTTTCTACTTCATTTGGCCTACGTTTCATTTCTATCACAACATGTGATTACTAATCTTACATATAACTTGATTTCCATGAAATTGAATTCGGACTCTAAATTCTGAACAGTAGAATAAGTATTGACAAGGGCCATAAATTTGTAAAAATAAGAAATAAAAACATAACAATCACGATTCCATATACTCCTTCTATCCCAAATAAGAGTTGGACAAATGGAGTACCTCTCTTCTGAATTTGTTAAATCGGTAGAAATACTAAAAAGCTCATTAAATTCATGTTATTTTCATTGTTCTATGAATACCATTTCTATGTGTTTTATTTCTATGTCATGTGCGTTAATTCAAACCAATATACGATACTATTTTCCAGTGCAGGCTCCTCTTTCAACGTCCTCCCAAAGCTCCAGATTTTGGGAGAAAAGAGAAAAGGTAAATGTGGAGACAATGATTGTGCAACACAAATAAATATGAGAGAAGTAATGACCAAGAAAGAACAAAGAAAATAAAACTCCAATCACACAACAACGGATGTACGTGGTTCAGCAAAGATGTGCCCACGTCCACGATGGTGTAGTCAGTATTATTTCTCAATATTCTGGAGAATGAGTACAGAGAAAATAACTTGTCCTTTGCCCCGGACCTAGGGTTTAATTTATATGTGTGTATGTTAGTTAGTGGAGATGATGGGTTCCTTCATATTAGCCATCTTCCCTATAACTTCCCTTCATGGGATCGTGCTCCCCTATAACTTCCCTTCATGGGATCGTGGGGAAATTGGATCAATACAAAAGATGAGGGGCTTGGACTTTGGGCCACTAGGGCTGGGCTACTCGTCCAGGCCTTTAGCACTAAATTCCGGGTACCCACAATTGCCCCTAAATTTGTTGTGCCATGCATGTAGGCCCAACAGATTTAAATGATTAGCCATAATAGCCGTGTTTCAATTCCTCGGGAGCTGTAGAGTTGATTTCTGGCGGCAGCCGCTTCGCTTACTGTGCGATATTATTAGATGTTGAAGGTTTGTTGGAATAAGGCTCATTTTTTCGTCGTTTCATCTTTTCCAGCACTCTTCTATCTTCTGAGAACTCTTGCGCTTCATACCTTCTACTTTCGATCTCCATTCTCGTTGCTTCTTCGTCATTTGACCTGATCTTCTGTCTTGTAAGTTTCTCGTGCCCTTTGCATTTTCTCTTTGGTTTGTAGCTTTTCTTGTATTTTCCAATGGCAAAGATTGGAAATAGGTCAATCTCAAAATTTAGAAAATTCTACAACATTCCTGAGTGGGTAGAGATTGAGTGTTGTGCCTTGCCTCCTGAGAACGTTAGGGATATAGAGGATGCCCACTGGATTCATGCTTTGTTGCTTTCCCAGGGGGAACTTACTTTTCCCCCTAACGATCTATTTTTGCATTTTTTTAGCTATTTTAGTATTGTACCTGCACAATGTTCGCCCAATGTATGGAAAATAGTGAACGGTGTGCATAGGATAAATCAATTGTATGGCACAAGGTTAGGGCTTGCCGAGGTCTGCTTTTGTTACTCCTTCTCTCGAACTAGTTCAGGTGTCATGTACCTCAAAGCTAGGAGCCCTGATAGGGTATTGGTAGTAAATCTACCTGATTCCCATAAGGACTACTGGCAGGAAGGTTTTCTTGTTAGGAATTGGCAAATTTCTCCCCAATCTGAAGGGTCAAGGTCTGAAAGATTCACTGTTCCCTTTTATGGGGAAGAATATATAGGTAGATATTTGTACTGTTGCTTCAATCTCTACTGACTTATGACTTTTCTAACTCCTTTCTGCGTTTTCTTTTACAGCGAGGTCAAGGAACGTGGAGCCTGCTCTCAGCGAGGTTCGAATTTCTGAGTTGGTTAAAGCTTGGAACATCAGAGAGCCTTTGGGTGACGACGAGCATCCCAGATCTACCGTTTTCTTGTTAGAGTATAAGAACATAGGCTACAGCTTCATAGCACGACCTGTGGACAGTGTTCCAGAGTTTGCTTCCCTCGAAGAGACTACTGCCGAGCTAATCCAGTTGGACGAAGAGGAGAGGAGCTCTGAAAGTGAGCCCGTCGGTAATCTTGGTGGAGGGAGCTCTGTCGGTAGCAGTTCTTCTAATTTTGAGGAGAATTCTGAAACTCAAGGATCGTCGAGCACTTCCAACAGTTCTGGTGAAGAGATGCCTCTCAGGAAGAATTTAATCACAGATGATGACGATGATGATGACGTGCTCCTTGCACAGAGGTCCAAGAAACTGAAGTTTGCACCTGTGGTCATAGCTACTGGTTCTCGGCCTTCTTCTCAGGAGCAAGAGAAGAAGAGGAGAAAGGAGGAATAGGCGAGAGAGAGGGAGAGGAAAAAGGAAGAGGATAGGAGAAAGGTGGAAGAGAAGAAGAAAGTGGAGGAGAGAAAGAGAAGGGAGAGAGAAAAAGAGGAGGAGAGGAGGAAGATGGAATCGAGGACCAAAACAGGTCAAGCCTTGGTCCCAGTATCTGCCTTGCTTGAGGGGGCTTCGGTGGCCACTTCTCCTCAACTAGACCCTGCGCTTCTCGAGAGAGCAGTCCTTCCTACGAATCGCCAGAGGGCATTGGGGTCCGATCAACTGGCTCTGCAAGCTAGCCAGAGGCTCACCTTGGTAAAGTTCTCTTCTAATTCTAAATTTCTTTTAACAAGTCTTGATGGTTTCTTCTTCTTGATTTCGTCTTTATTCTTTCCAGTTTGAAACCAACTTCACTGTGCTCTATCGCTCTCGCGATAAGATGGTGAGGAGGAATGGTGAGTTGGAGCAGCAAAAATCTGCTCTGGAAGCCAGGGGCTCTCAGCTGGTGGCCGACCTAAAGGCTGTTGATGCAGCTCAAGTTTCATCTGACCTGGCCCTTGTCAATTCTGCTCGCGAGAGAGATGATGCGGTCAGGGAGCTGGGCGAGCTGAGGAAGGCTTATGATCTGGTGTGCACGAGCAAGCTGGACCTTGCAGAGAAGAATAGGGTTCTGGCCGAGCAACTGGAGGCGGAGAAAGCCCAGGCAGCCACCCTTAAGGAGGACTCATACAACTCTGGCTGGATTACTGCATATGAGGACGCTGAAGTTCAGATAGGCTACATCAGCCGTCTGAACTTCAAGAAAGGGTGGAATAAGTCTCTCGTGGCTGCTGGGGTGGACGTTGCATCCCCACTCTTTGACGAGCACGATCCAGGGCCGAGGCCAGTCGTAGATGAGGACCCAGCCCCAACTGCTGAAGGCACTGATCCTGTCTCTCAGGTGACTCCTGCTGACGCTCCTTTGGTTGAGAGGATAGAGGACACCCCTGCAGAGGGTAATGCCCCTGCTGATGCTGATAAGGACAAGGGACCATCCACCTCTGGGCCACCCGAGGTTGCTAATTGATAGGGCTGCTTTGTATTTTTTTCTTTTTCAATCCGATGTAACCTCGTTCCTTATTAATGAAAAGACTTCATTTTTGTTTATGATGATCTCTTTCTCTTTTCTTTCTTTTACTTGTAGTTGGTTGATGTTGATGACTATATTCCTTCTACCTCCTAACTGGGTAGGACTCTTGGTCTTAATGCAAGCCCTGCTATTCGCCAGGTCTTTGTTAGACTTTATAAGTCACTTAGGTCTAGGAATCAGAAATATAAGGAGAAATTCGAGCTGGTGGCTAAGTTGAAGGATAGGCTCCAGGAAATGGATGAAATCGGTGCCTCAGTACAAGAAGAAGTAAGTGCATTGAGGGAAAAGTTACTGGAGGCCACCGAGATTAACCAAGTTGGGAGTTCCTGCAGCAGGAGAACGAAGACCTAGGGCAGGAGGTCTCGAAGCTTAAGGAGCATTCGTCGAGCACCGTTCCAATAGTCCTGCAAGGCTCTTCTTCGTCGCGAGCTGCTCGGCCTCCCCTCCCGTGTGCTGGCAGGAGTGACAGGGGAAGGAACATGGAAGCCGTCGAACAGCGGGAGATTGTGGAGCTACGCGACGATGTTCGGTGAGCTTATGTAATTACTGCTGGGCTCCAGAGGGACGTTTCTCGACTGCGGCATCTATTCAAGAAGGGCCCTCGCCAAGTTTTGTCTGATGGCTACGATCAGGGCTGGCTGGATGCTCCCACGAGACTATCAGAGTTCAAAGAACTTTCTTTCATCAGAGGGTGGTTGAGTGCCCTGAGAGAGCTGCAGGTCCTGAGGAACTCGGTGTTATGGTATCGACACGAGATGTCTTCCTCCACTCTGATGCCCAATCCATTCAGGAGGGGTGATCGATGGATCCCCATTGATGTTATTCCCCGGCAACTATTGGAGTTGGACGCAAATGAGGTCGTGGAAGAGCTAGCCCCCGCTCCTGATGATGGAAGGAGAGCTAAAGTTGCTGATTATCTTGCACGGAGGCTTCCACCTCCTTGAGATTTTGTTATTCTTTTTCTTTTTGATAATGTAAATGCTTTGGGCGAGCTTCGCCGACTAAACATGTATTATCATTGTTTGTAAATATAAAGGATTAATGAAATTTTTGCGTTTTGGGCAATTTTGCCGACTAAACGTGTTCATCCAATCTTTTTATATTTTCGCTGCTTTATAATTATTTGTATTTTGTCATGCGAGTGTCCCCCCCAGTCTAGTATAATGCAAGAATACCATTGTGCCCTCACTTTACCTTTTAGGTTGTGTCGTCGCACTCCCTTAGGCCTAAGTAGGGCAATTGGCGAGGACATACCTGGTATTGGATGTCTTCATCCGATCAGGATTTTGTTTAACCAAAGTAGGTTTGATGCCTAAGAATACTCTGTAGGGCTTCATATATTTCCAGGGGCAATGCTAAGAGGTCTGTTGTACTTCATGAAGATGACCTGAGGAGGGGTGTTCCCCTGCTATGTCGACCATTATGTCTGTGATTTGGAAGGGATGTGTAATAAAATATAACTGTTACTAATTAAATAGTGATCAACTGAGAGATTTTCATTAGTGAAATGGGAAATGAACTGTCCTTTCACATAACGAATACAATAAAATATTTAATAATAGAATTCCTAAAAATAGAATTTCTTGAGATTATCTGCGTTCCATGCTCATGGTATCTGCCTGCCCTCCATCGTTTCCAAATGATAGGCACCTTGCAGGTCGTCTCTAATTATCTTATAAGGTCCTTCCCAGTTTGGGCCCAGCTTACCGTCTGATGGCTTCACTGTGTTGCCCAGGACCTTTCTTAGAATATAGTCCCCAACTTTGAATCTCCTCGGGTTTACCCTTTTGCTGTAGTGCTTCACGAGCTATTGCTGATAGCTCGCTAATTTCACTAGGGCAAGTTCCCTGCGCTCGTCGGCTAGGTCGAGTTCAGCGAGCAAAGCCTCATCGTTCTGGCCTTGTTCGACAAGGTCGGATCTAATTGTTGGCAATCCCGCCTCTAGTGGGATGATTGCCTCCATACCATATGTTAGTGAGAATGGCGTTTTTCCTGTTGCTCTCCTAGGAGTCGTTCTGTATGCACATAGGATATGCGATAGCTCGGTTGCCGATGCGCCTTTGGCTCGCTCTAACCGCTTCTTCAATCTAGCGATCACTGTTTTGTTGGAAGCTTCAGCTTGTCCATTGCTTTGAGGGTAGGTCACCGAGCTGAAGTGGTGCCTGATCCCGTGTTCGTTGCAGAAGTCCTGAAAAGGGCCACTCTCGAACTGTGTTCCATTGTCAGTGATGATGGTTCTGGGGATTTCGAATCGAGTGATTATATTCCTCCATACGAACCTTATCATGTCAGCATCTCAGATGTTCGCCAGTGGTTCTACCTCGATCCACTTAGTAAAGTAGTCAGTTGCAACCAACAGGTATTTGCGATTGCCGGCAACGGTGGGCAGTGGTCCCACGATGTCCATTCCCTATTGGGCGAAAGACCAGGGGCTGGTCAGGGATTTTAATTCGTTGGCGGGCTGGTGGACCATAGGAGCGTGAATTTGGCATTTCAGGAATTTGTGGACATATGCTGCAGAGTCCTTTTGCATGTATGGCCACCAATAGCCTTCCTTCATTGCTTGGAAGGCTAAAGACCTTCCTCCGACATGACTTCCACAGATTCCTTTGTGAAGCTCGTGAAGTACTGCCTTGACATCGCCTGGGTGGACGCATCTAAGGTAGGGACCGGAGAAAGATCTTTTATACAAGTCGCCTCCTGTGGATAAGTGAAAGCGAGCAGCTTTGACCCTTATCTGGTGGGCAGTTCTCTTATCCTTTGGAAGCGTTCCGTCCTTTAAATAGTCCTTCAAGGGATCCATCCAGTTGGGGGTTGATTCTAATTGGATTATTGTGGGTATTGGTTCCGCATTTGGCAGCCTCGCAGTTGGGGTAAATGCTTGGGCAACTGAGGAAATCGATAGGAATAACCCTTTTAAGGCTAGAATCAACTGCCGAACTCAGGGATGCTAACGCATCAGCATGGCTATTTTGCCCCCTGGGAAACTGCTGGATGTTGATCTCTTCAAAGCTCGTCATTAAGTTTTTCACCAAAGAGAGGTAGGCTACCATTCTTTCATCCTTTGCGTTATAGTCTCCACTTATCTGGTTGGAAACTAGTTACGAATCGCTGAATACCTGCAAACGCTTTGCTCCCAGAGTTTGCGCTTTTTGGAGACCTGCTATTAGGGCTTCTTATTTTCCTTCGTTGTTGGAGGCTGCGAATCCCAGCCTGATTCCTTGCTCAAGGACTGTGTTTTATGGAGTGATGAGAACAATTCCTACCCCTTCCCCCTTTGAGTTGGAGGATCCATCAACGAATAGTTTCCAGCTTTCCACTGTAGCTTGGTTGTTTTGCTTTGTTGGCTTAGGCTGGTCGGAGGGTTCTTCGCCTGTGAATTCAGCTATGAAATCAGCGAGGATTTTACCCTTGATAGTTGTCTTTGGTTGAAATTGGATGTCAAATCGACCGAGCTCGACTGACCATTTAGACAGTCTGCCTGACAAATCCGCCTTCCTTAGGATAGCCTTGAGGGGGTGTGATGTAAGGACGATGATCGTATGAGGTTCGAAGTAATGCTTCAGCTTTCTCGAGGCTATTACTAGGGGGAATGCGAGCTTTTCCAATGGTAGGTAGCACTACTCGGCATCTAATAACGTTTTGCTCACGTAATAGACGAGATATTGGATCCTGTAACTTCGCACATTAGTGTCGAGCTGACAGTATGACTGGATACAGAGAGGTAGAGGTACAAAGAGTCCATTTGCTGTGGTATGACAAGCAGTGGTGGGGTGCTTAGGTAGGACTTGAGCTCGTCCAATGCTCGCGAGCAATGTGGGCTCCACTTTACTGTTTTGCTTCCCTTTAAGAGTTAGAAGAAAGGCTTGCATCTCTCGGAGGATTTAGAAATGAAACGATTTAGAGCAGCGAGCATTCCAGTGAGCTTCTGTACATCCCGGATTGTGTGAGGAGGTTGCACTCTGTTGATTGCATCAATCTGGTCCGGATTATCCTCTATGCCTCGCTTGCTGACCAAATACCCAAGAAACTTCCCTGACTGGACACCGAAGGAACACTTGCTCGCATTAAGTTTCATTCGGTACTTCCTGAGGATTTCGAAGGTACTTGACAGGTCTGAGAGGTGATTCTCCTTCTCCTTGCTCTTGACGAGCATGTCGTCGATGTAGACCTCTATTGTGTCTCCCATTTGATTCTTGAACATTTTAGTAACTAGCCACTGATAGGTTGCCCCTGCATTTTTTAGCCCAAAAGGCATGACCTTGTAACAATATAAACCAACCGTCGTGATAAACGCCGTTTTGTCCTGATCTGGGGCATACAAGGGAATCTAGTGATATCCTGAGTACGCGATCAGGAAACTCATTCGTTCGTGAGCTGCGGTGGAGTCTACTAGTTGGTCTATTTTTGGAAGTGGGAAGTTATCCTTGGGGAAGGCTTTGTTGAGGTCAATGAAGTCTATGCAAACTCTCCACTTTCCGTTGCTTTTCAGAACTACCACTGGGTTGGATAACAATTTGGGGAATTGCACTTCCCGTATGGATCCTGCATCCAGCAGTTTTTCGACTTCTTTTTCTATTGCTCTGGCCTTTTCGGGAGCAGTTCTCCGTGCCTTCTGCATTATCGTCTTGAATGTGGGATCGACGTGCAACTGGTGGTAGACCATATTGCGATCGATTCCTGGCAGCTCATAAGGTTCCCAAGAGAAAACATCTATGTTGCTTATGAGTAAGGTTTACAACTCCTTTTGCTCTTGGTCGGTGAGTGACGCTTCGATCAGGAAGACTCTGCTATTGTCGCCTTCCCTAACTACCACTTCTACCAGGTCCTCGACGACACGCTCGGAGGGGAGGAGCTTGGTCTCTTCTACTCCAGGCCTTCCGTATTTTAATTGCTATTTAGAAGGAATTGCACCTTCCTCCACTTTCTCACCGGGTTGATCAGCTTTTTTCTCTGGCTTCGGTCGGATGGCCGCTATGAAGCACTTCCTGGCCATCGCCTGGTCACCGTGTATCTCCATTAATCCTCGCTCGGTAACATATTTGAGCTTCTGATGGTAGGTCGAGGAGACTGCCTTCATCGTATGAAGCCATCCCCTGCCGAGGATGGCCTGATACGGTGAATCAATGTCGACCACCAAAAACTCGATCATCTTGGAAACATTTCCAGCGCGCACTGGAAGTACTATTTTGCCCAGGGGCATGGTTATTTTTCCAGCGAAGCCGACCAGACGAACAGTAGCTCCCTTTAGGTCGTCGACGCTCAACTTCAATTTCCTGAACAGGTCAATGTACATTACTTTGGATGAGCTTCCTTAATCGACGAGCAGCCTGTCGATGTCAAAGTTGGCTATCCTGAGTGTAATGACCAAGGCATCACGATGTGGGGTCCTTACTCCCACTAGGTCTTCATCCTTGAAAACAATATGCTTGTTGTAGTTGATGTCCTCTGCTCGTCGACGTTTTCCTGACTTTGATTTTGCTGGATCAATATGAAAAGCTTTCATTACCGCTGTTAGTTTCTTTACATCCATTCGAGCTGAGTTCCCTTGTATTTTCTTGACGTCAGATACTCCGTGGATTACTGCGAATTCATGTCCGGCATCATCCTCCAGCACGTTGTCGGGTTTCGCCTCTCTCTGGGCAGCCACCTTCTCTACCTTCTTTTCCACAAAGTCATTCAAATGTCCAAACTGGGCCAACTCCTCGAGGTGGGACTTAAGAGCCTTGTAGTGTTCGGTCTTATGCCCTCCTTCTTTGTGGAAAGCGCATCTTAATTCATTGTTTCTTTTCGAGGGGTCTCCTCCCATTTTTCGGGGCCATTTGATGAATGGCTCATCCTTGATCTTCGCGAGAATTTTGTAAATTGGCTCTTTGAAGACGGTGTTGACCGCTTGGAACGATTTTGTTACGTCAGGGTTCCCTCCATTTTGGGAGCCATTCTTGCCCCCACTCTTTCCTCCTTTCTTCTGGTTCTCAACTTTCTCACTTCCCTTGGTAGTGAGCTTGGCTCGACCGTTTTCTCCTACATTAAGGCGGGTGACATCTTCCACCTTTGCGTATTTCTCAATCCGGGCCATCAGGTCATCAATGGTCATAGCTTCCTTCTTCGCCAAGGACTGGTAAAGGAGGGAAGAGCTAGGTAACCCAATTTTGAAGGAAGCCACTGCCACCTCTTCCGCGCAGTCCTCGATCTCGTTGAATAACTCCCAGTACCTCTTCGCATAGTCTCGGAGTGTTTCTTAAGGCGTTTTCTTCATGGTTAATAGAGCATCCATCCTTTTGGGATGGGAGCTGCTGGTGATGAATCGAGCCGTAAAGAGCTCGGCCAGGGATTTGAAATTTCTGATGGATCGGTGAGGGAGTTCTTCGAACCATTTTTGGGCCACGTCATGGAGGCTCGAGGGGAAAATACGCCACATCAGTGCATCCCGGTGATTCTAGAGGGTCATGGTCTGCCGGTACTGCCTGACATGATCAATGGGATCAGTCTTCCCGTTGTAAATATTGAACCTTGGAATGGAAAATTTCTTGGGAGCCTCTTCCTCTTCAATTTCCCTTGTGAAGGGTGACTTCATCTGGGTCTTGAGGGCTCTCCTGGCGAGTTCTCTGATCGACCTGGTGCTACGGTGAGCTTGATGTTGGTCCATTTCTCTGCGGACCAGGTTCCGTATGTTCTTGTCGCTGCGAGCAGGGCTCTAGCAGCGGCGAGCTCTTCTTAGCTGTTCGCGGAGGTCGTCGTCTGAGTCGCCACCTTCGACCCCTTGATATTCCTGCCTAGGGCTCCTTCCTGAGCTGCGAGATTTTCTCTCCTGAGGTCTAGGAGTGTGATAGGGGTGTCTCCTGGTATCAGGACGTAATTCCTTCTCCAGTCTTTCCAGTCTTCTTTTCAAGCGAGCATTCTCAGCCTCGTATCTGCGAGAAGACTCCCTCTGCTCGTGGAGCCTTGCCTCGTATGCATCAATCAATCTGGATATCTGCGTGGACCCTGCTGTTCCTTGACCTTCTTCTGAGGCTGGCCTTTCCGAGCGAGCCCCACGATCTGAACGTCAGACTTCAGACCTAATCCTGCGAGGAGCGGGTGGCTCTTGAATATCTCCTGCTTGAGGAGTGTTGCTGCTGTGGCCAGACATCTTATATTCTTTTCTTGGCGTGGGCTCTTCTCAGGGAAAGATGAACATTTCCCACAGACGGCGCCAATTGTGGAGACAATGATTGTGCAACACAAACAAATATGAGAGAAGTAATGACCGAGAAAGAACAAAGAAAACAAAATGCCAATCACACAACAACGGATGTACGTGGTTCAGCAAAGATGTGCCTACGTCCACGGTGGTGCAATCAGTATTATTTCTCAATATTCTGGAGAATGAGTACAGAGAATAAAACTTGTCCTTTGCCCCGGACCTAGGGTTTAATTTATATGTGTATATGTTAGTTAGTGGAGATGATGGGTTCCTCCATATTAGCCATCTTCCCTATAACTTCCCTTCATGGGATCGTGTGGAAATTGGATCAATACAAAAGATGAGGGGCCTGGACTTTGGGCCGCTAGGGCTGGGCTACTCGTCCAGGCCTATAGCACTAAATTCCGGGTACCCACAGTAAAATATGACACATTTTCTAAAATCACTCAAAAAATTTCTATTATAATTCAATTAGGAGTATTTTAGAAACAATAAATAGTTAAAATAGTTCAACACAAAATAAAGAAAAAGAAAAAAATAAACTAACAAGATGAAATAGGCAATATGATTTCATTGTCACTGCTCCAATAAAGAATTAAAAGTTCTTCCGCAGAAAACAATGAATTAGTCACGCATAGTTTCATCGTGAACATATCAACTGAATCAAGAACAAATGCCTCATCCATATTTAGACAGAGGCATTAGCATCTATTACCTGCGATAATGAAAATTTCACAAATTTTGGAATTATATATAAAAAAATATTTGTACAATTCCTAAATGGCCAAAGATGAGACATGGACGGATGGACTAAAGATTCCTATATATAATCAGAAATAAAAATTAGCAAGAAGAATCTATTATACAAGTTTTCATTTGAATGGCACACAATATATTTTCCACTCTAAAGGAGTATATAAGGAAACTAGGTTTTGATTATTGTCTAGAAAATGATGTTAACTCTATCTTATTTTTCTCTTCTCGTGGAGTGGATTTTTCAATAAAATCTCGATGGAGCAGTCCAAGACCTTACTTATCCCCCAAGATATATTACCAAATCCTATCTTATTTATGCTATGTGAAATAGAACATATAATCTTAAGATTTGGAACTATTTATCCATCTAGGCAACTCAGTACCCTTGGTTAATTAGAGGGCTCTCAACATAACTATTCACGTTTGTGATAAATTGGAAGGGAATGATTTTAATGCCATGGTTGCCTCTTAATTTTTGGATTGCATTCACATTAATTGTCTTAAAGACTTGGGCTTTTGGGGTTCTTATTTTACTTGGTGAAATAAAAGGTGAGGTAGAGCTACCATATGGGGATGGATGCATAGACTTCTAGATGATTTATAATGGTTCAACTTATTATATAAATGCTCTATGAAACACCTGAACAAGCTTTTTTCAGATCATTCTCATATCCTCATGTTAGTGTCCAATCAATAAAGAGATTTGTTTTTAAATATTTTTGGAGTAGACATCCTACTTTCAGCAACTTAAATAAATATCACTGGGTACCCTATTCAATTGTTAATCTTATCTATGTTATCACTAAGAATTTGAAAAGATAAGGACACCTCTGATTTCTTAGAAAAAATAATACTTTGGGAATATTAATCAAAATTCCATTGCTACTGATGATGATGTCCTTTACTCAGAAGTTATTTTTGAATTGGATCCCTGAGATAGGAATAGAGAGTCCTTTTGAAATTCATATGTTAGGCTTGCCCATTTGAATAGTATTGAATAAGACAATTGGAAGGAAAAGGACAACCTAAAAATGACCCTTTAAGTGATTGTAATAGCAAATTTGTCCATGTCTATGTTCATAAAAAGGAGCCAAATCCTTCATCCAAAAGATTAAGAAAGACAATGGTGATTGGGTTGTGAATCAAATGGATATTAAGGAAGAGCCTATAAATTTTTGGACAAATATAAATCACCACTTAATCCCAGTAAAGTTGTTGTTATGGGCCTTAAAGGTAGATAACAATGTAAGAAATCCATGTGGGCAGAATGTCAAATATACCAGTGTAGTGAACACCATCGATTACATTCACAGATCAAAATTTTAAACACAATGGGATTGTCAGGTCTTTTGTTTTTTCTCGCTGTATTAGTGGTTGGAAAATAATATATAGTTAGATCACATGTCACCATCTCACCTAAAACCAATTGGTGTTATGGAGGGAAAACCTTTAACCCTTTACAGATTCACCCAACATCCTTGTCCAGGGGAAAGGTATTTATTTCACTCTCATTCCAACACAATCCCCCTATAAATTACACGGACAAGGGTGGACAGATACGACGCAAATATTGCATATTTCATCCCTCTAACCTACGCATTTTAGCCCCCCCAGGTATCTTATTCCCTATATTTATGCTCGTTAACCATACAACCTCGAATTTCTATGTTAACATGCTCTCCAGGGGTTAATTGAGGTTTTATTGGTATTTGGGTGCTAAGTGTGAAGTTCGGACGCATTCTGGATAATTTTCATACGTAATCGCACGTTCAAGGGCAATTTGGTTAGTTCATATCTTGGGCACCCGACCCAACATCTACACGTAAGTTTTATCCCTCCTCGCAAGCTTCGTGTGGCCGTGAACAGTCTGCGATTTCGAGTCCGTATGAAGAAGTTATGGGAGTTTTAGCAGAAGAGAAAATCAATCAAACCAAAATAGGAGGAAATTGCTGCAGACCTACTTTGATCGATCGATCGAGCAAAAGGATTGATCGATCAATCCTTCAGTTTTTGCCATCAAGCTTAGATAGTGGGATTGTTTTTCAACCATCGATCGATCGATCAATAGATCCCCTGTTTTCTCCAGATATTTTCCTCTTTCATTTCTTTTTCTTTTTCTTTTCTAATTTTATTCCAACTTACTATATAACCCATTTTTGTGTAAATAACATATATAAATCGTTTTAGATAGTTTTAGGTTAGGTTTTGTGGGTTTGAGAGCTATTTCTTCTTCCTCACTTGGTTCGACACCCATTTGGGTTTGTAATTGGTACTTTCATCTTCCCTCTCCATCAATATAGTGTGTATTTACTTATTTCTTGCTTTGTAGTTAATTTACATGCTTTCATAACTAGGCTTACATGCTTTCTTTCCTTGATTTCTAGTTTAGATTTATCGCTTTTATTTACCGCGTTTTTAACATGCTTTCTAGCAAATTTAGTATAGGTTGTGCCGGATTGAACTCATTTCGGATTGACATGTTGCTTTGCCTTGGTGATGGAGTTTACGGGTCTATTTCGAGTGTGTTGTCCTAGTTATTATGCCTAGGGGATTTGACGGGGTATATCATGTATGTTCCGTGCTTACGACCTTGCGTGCATAATTTCCAGGGTATTTGTTGACACTAAAAATCATATTAGGCATTTGTAATAACTCATCGACCCATGTAACCATTTTATACTAATTAACTCGGGTGAGGGATATTCGACGCAACCAATACTTTTTACTCGCTTTGTTAATCTAGCTTTATTTTCCCTCGCCTGGATTAAATCTTTCCCTTTTCGTTCATATTTATCTTTTACACTTTTATTTAAGAGTATTAAATCCTATAAATTCTATCAACTCGTCTCGGTGGATTTTTTATACCCGACTTACCGCTACACTTGTATCACAAGTGCAGTCCAAATTTAGTTTTTTGTATTGAGGCGGTGAACAGAAAACAACGATTAACGTGTTGACTACGCGCTACTTTCCACCCTCAATCAAAATGGCGCCGTTGCTGGGGATGAGTTTGTTTTAGAATTTATTTGATTTTGTATTTCGTAGTATTTTCTTTCTATTTGTATTTTTTTTGCGAACCTTTTTGCAGGACTTCTACATTTGAGCGCCAAAAAACACTTTAATTTCCCGCGCGCATCTACTTTGTCAATTCTCCACTTTGAGCCATGTTTGGGGTAAGAATGTCTTATTCCAATTATTTTGGTAATCATTATGACTTACAATCTCAAAAAATTGCAACATCTAAAATGACTTTGGGCGAGTATTACAAAAGTAAAGCTTTGAAGTGCATGTATTTTGATGATGATGATAATGATTTTGGGGCTTTACCTCCTTATAATAGGAATTTTGAATCTAATTGCAATGGCTTTCAAACTTCCAATAATAATGAGTTTAACCTTAGTACCGATAATGATTTTCAAACTCCTCATTTTCTAGAATCCTCACCTCGGCCTATGACTTTCAGTGAGGGTTTTCTCATGATTGAGAACGAGAGGTGTGGAGAATGTTATCAGGAAGAAAATCATTACTGGGAGCAAGACTTGGATTTATTATTCAAATCCCACGACGATTTCTCGTCTGAGACTTTTGAATTCGAGGAATGTTTTGAACCAATTGAGGACTTTATGCCTAAATTGGAACAAACCATTCCTCACTTAGCCCATCTTTTAATTGAAAATGAAAGTGAGAATGAAATGTATTTAGTATACATTTGCAATGAGATGATTTCTTCTTCGGATCCCAAAGAACAAAGTTTCATTGAAAATGATCTTATCTCTTTTTAAATTCAAACTTTGAGCGATGATAACTTATCTCTTGAGTTTGAATTTCTTTCCTTCCCATTTTCATTTTCCGTTATCACACCGTCACAAGTACCCGATGAATCGGTCCCGAACTTTAAAACGTTCAACCGTTTCACCGACGAGGAGTACTTACTCGAGTTTCTTTCCATGAAGGAATATTTTCCCTTGTGTGCGCCACCTCCTATTCCGCTTGCTAAATCTTTGGGTGGATATTCTTCTTTTCTCGGTACCCACATGTTTTTGTCACACGTTCAATCCAAATCCCCCATTGTTCCTCCAAAACTTTTAATTGATAATGGTTCATTTCTTCCGCCTTACACATGCCTTCTGTTGTTCAAACGGAATTCATATTTTTCGGAAGGCATGCTTGAGAATAAGGGTACACCGGTTATCCTCCAAAGTCAAATCGTTTTTGCGGTGGACCCTCAACTATTTAGACTTCTAGTGTACAGTTAGTGTGAAGCCTAAATAGTAGGTTGTATATAGTTAGCTTTTTATTCTTTATTTTTCTCTTTTCTTTCTTTTAATTTAGTCTAATGTAATTAGTTAACTTTTTGTTATTTATTTTTGCTATGCTCTGTACTAACTTGTTTTGTAGATTCTTTGGACTTGTTCTTATGGGGATCGCTCCAATTTTGGGTAATATCGCTATTTTCCTCTCATTAACTTGGTTCTTATTTAACATTGAGGACAATGTCAAGTTTTAAGTTAGTGAGTTTGGGATATTCTATCCATTTATTTTTTTAGTCCATGTTTTTGCTCACATGTTTGTTACTTAGTTTGCTTTTTTTAGGAAAATTCAAAAATTTCAAAAAGATTTTCCTTCTTTTTTCTCCTTTTTGGGTGTTTTGCCTTTGTTTTCGATGATAAATTTCAATAATTGCCCGATCCAATAGACAACCCAATGATGCATGTTCTCAATTTTAGAAGTTATTAGACTTTAGTCCTCACTTATTGATATTATGAATAACTTCATGAATTTAACTTCAATCCCATGCACATGCGTTTTTCTTGATTTATTTATTTGGTTTAAGATTTTTATAACTCGGTAATATTTTGTTGTATGGTATATATTTACACCGAGTAAGCTTTGTACCTTTCATTATTTGTGAGTGTTATACAATATTCTTTCCTCTTTGAAAACATTGAATTTGTCGGTAATCTCACTATTCTTTCATTTGATCGTTCATTAATTTAGTTCATATATGAAATGTGTTACTTGAGCATGGTTTTCAAAGTTTGTTTTAACTGGAGAATTGTGTAAACTTTGTGAAACCATCATAGGCCATCTTTGTTATATCACTCATATTAGCCTTGACCTCACCTTATTTGTTTTCTCTCGTCAACCCCTTTGAGCCTAAATATAGACTTTCGTTTCATAACCCAAAATTCCCATAACCAACTCCAATTTGGAGTTTTAGACCATACATACACCTTACATACCTTTTTTTGGAATTTTACTTCGGATTGAATGTGGTTGTTGGGTTGCGGTTGCAATTTAGGCATATGAGAGTGTGAAAAGTAAAGAAAGAGATGTGACAATAGAAGAAAAAGAGAAGTGAAAAGAAAAAGAAAATAATAGAGAAAAATGAGGAAAAGAAGAAAAGAAAAAGAAAGAGAAAGAGAAAGTTGTAAATGTTTTATAAATTTCAATAAGCTTTGATTTCTCTCCAAATAATATATCCAATGCCTTGTTTGGATTGTATTTTCCAATTTTTGATATTGCCCCCAATTTTCCATTATTCTAAGATTTCATTCCGAACACTTTGAATCTGTATATACATTCCTTTCATTTCGTACCCTAGCCTAGCTTACATTATAACCCTATTAAAGTCCTATGTGATCTTAAGTAGATGTAATTCAAAGGTTTAAATATTTTTTATAATCTGTGAAAATTCATTTCGCCGCTTTTGGGGTGCGATATCTTTCATTGAGATTACAGTTTTTATTTCATAGATAGCGTTCTTCATTTGTGACATGTGTGAGGCCTAGTTTCCATTTACATTTACTCTTTATGCCCGCATATTCCGTGTGTTACCTCCCTATTTCGAGTGAATTCACTTGATTTGTGTAATGCCCGTGAGGACTGAATATAATATTGCTTTATTTAGTATCCGGTTTACATAATTTTTTGCCAAATAACACTTCGCATGTGCTCGCTTCCCTCCCACATTTTAAGGTTTCGATTATATGAGGTGCATTCTATAATGTTAACGATTTCGGACTTTTATTTGAATCCGTTCAATGTGCTAATAATGCATATGAAATCTTATACGCTATTATTGGGCTTATCGCATGTTGGTTTGGGCATATTTTGAAAAAACCATGTGATGTTTGTGGGTATCATCCCTGAAAACCCTCACTAGACGACACTCGTCCAATAGGATAAACTAGGGGTTTAACAGCTTATTGCATACGCTAAATGCAATCGAATCGCCCGCGAAAGTGATCTTATGCTTATAAACCATACTTTTGTACGATCTCATGCTTTTGGTTTGCTTGTAGTTCTTGTTGCATCCTATTTCATTGCTAGGGACTAGCAATGTGTAAGTTAGGGGTGTGATATGACGCAAATATTGCGTATTTCATCCCTCGAACCTACGCATTTTATCCCCCTAGGGTATCTTATTCCCTATATTTATGCTCGTTAATCAAACAACCTCGTATTTCTATGTTAACATGCTTTGCAGGGGTTAATTGAGCTTTTATAGGTATTTGGATGCTAAGTGTGAAGTTGGAACGCATTCCGGCTAATTTTCGTACACAATCGCATGTTCAAGAGAAATTTGGTCAATACACAGCTTGGGCACCTAGCCTAACATCTACATGGAAGTTGTAGCCCTCCTTGCAAGCTTCGCGTGGCCATGAATGGTGCGTGATTCCGAGTCCGTATGAAGAATTTATAGGAGTTTTAGCGGAAGAGAAAATCAATCCAACGAAAACAGGAGGAAATTGCTGCAGACTCGCTTCGATCGATCGATCGAGAAAAAGGATCGATCGATAGATCCTTCAGTTTTTGCCATCCAGCTGAGACAGTGGGCTTAGTTTTCAACCATCGATCGATCGATCAAAGGAATTGATCTATCGATCCCCTGTTTTCTACAGATATTTTCCTTTTTCGTTTCTTTTTCCTTTTCTTTTCTAATTTTATTCCAACTTACTATATAACCCATTTTTGTGTAAATAAAATATATAATTCCTTTTAGATAGTTTTAGGTTAGGGTTTGGGGGTTTGAGAGCTATGTCTTCTTCCTCACTTGGTTTGACACACATTTGGGTTTGTAATTGATACTTTCATCTTCCCTCTCCATTAATATAGTGTGTATTTACTTATTTCTTGCTTTGTAGTTAATTTACATGCTTTCATAATTAGGTTTACATGCTTTCTTTCTGATTAGGCGCATATTCTTCACATTTATCCCCTTAATTTCGGTATTTTTATGATCCCATGTTATGTATATAGCTTGGATTTGTCTCGTATTTATGATACTAACCCCTTTTGGCAAGTATTTCTTGTTTTGTGTATTTCTCATGTATTTTACAGGTATTTCATGCAAATTAGTGCGAAAGAGAACTCAAAACAGTGAAAGAAACCAAGAAATGGATAGTTGAAGGGCATTTTCGTAATTTTTCATCCTTAGTCCGGAGGTGGGGCCAACTATAAAGTTAAAGAGATCTAAATTACAAGAACACTGGAAAAAACGGCACCTCAATCCGAGCTACGGTGAAGAAGTTACGATGTTTTGAAGTTGTGCGATAATGAAGAGAAATGGAACAGGACCTATCCGGATGGAACCAAACCGATCCGGTGGGGGCCGGACCGGTCCGGTTAGGAAAAAAGAACCAATCCGGTACCAGATGGATCCGGTCCGGACCGGTCCGGTTGTGCGAATTGCTGTCATTAATTATGCAGATTTTTGGCATGCTGGATGGTGAAACTTGTGCCACAAGCTAATTGAGCTGTCAAATTCGAGACTTTGTGCTATAAAAGCCCATGCCCTACATCATTTGAAGGAGGCTTGGTTAGAGGTAGATAGGTTGAGAGTTCTAGAGAGAATTAGAGGTTGAATTTTAGGGTTAGATTTTGAGAGAAAATTTTCTATTCCTTCAAGAGTTTTCATGAACCATAGTTTGTAAGAAAATCTGCATTCCAATTCCATTTTTGTTGCTGAATTCAAGTAAAATCTTTCCATTCTCTAGTTTTATTATATGCAAATTATTTAGAATGTCTTGTAGATCTATAATTTTGAATGTGAATTTATTCTTGAACCAAATCATGAGTATCTAAATTCCCAAGGGTTGGGGTACATGAACTCAATCCAAGGCAAATTATTTATATAGAAAATAGAGGTTAAATTAAAATATTGATTGAATCGTGAAAGAAACTTATACAAACATTTTCAATCTTTTAATCTCTCTTGCCCTAGGTACTTGAGATGTTTAAGAACGCTTTACGAGTATGATTTATCATTCACCGCTTTATATCTATCTTTGATTTCATATGATGCGGGCTAGATCCCTCATATATGTAATGCTTAGAATTTATAAAGACCGGATCTAGTCAATAATTTTAATTTACAATCCTAGTATTCTATACGGTAATTTGTTAAGGTTTGAGGGATTGTACTCCACCCTATTTTCTCATTCATCTTAATTAATTTAATTTCTTTATTTACCTATTTTTTTCCCTTTTCAACCATCATCATCTTTTTCATTTTTTCTTAAGAGGTAATAAATCAATTAAATTCTATCAACCATTCCCTGTGGATTCTATACCCAAACTCACCACTATACTCCTTAAGAGTGTAGTTACAAGTTTAGGTTTTTTTGTATTGAGGTTGGAAGTCGATAACAACGACTAGCGTATTACACGAACGCTCGGTTTTACCACTCGATCAAAATGGTGCCGTTGTCGGGGAGTGTTTGTTATAGATTATAATTGACTTACGACTTCGTAAAAAAAATAATAATTTGAAAAATATGGGTGTCACGTTCTTGAATTGCCCAATTTGAAATGTCTTATTTTAACTCTTTTGGTGGCTTTAATTGTTATGCTAATAGTGAGGAGGATGAGGCACTCAAGACTTATGACCATTGGATCAATATCACTAAAGATGATTATAAAAAATACAAGCCTAGTGCTAAGAAAATCCAAATTTATTAAAATCAATTGCTTGAAGAAGAAAGACTTGAAAAAGAATATCGAGAAAAAAATGGTTATTGGGAGCAAGAGTTAGATGCATTATTTGAACCCAATGAGGATTTTTTTCCGATAGTTTTGAAGATGAAGTAAGTTTTCAACCAAATGAGGAATTCGAGGTGCTAGAACCAAGGAAGCATACTTTGGAAGAACTCTTGCTTGATATAAAAAAAGCAATCTGATGACCTTGATGTTACCGAGTTGAAAATTTTAGCAACTTGCAAGGAGTTGAATGATTATTTGGACAACTTAGAGAAGGTCGAGACTTGCGCTTCACCTAATACTTTTGAGGATGAAATCATTGAGAGTGATCCAAGTTATTTTGAATCTCAACCTCTTATAAATATTTCAAAACCTATTGAAATTGAAGATCATTTATCTCCTTGTGTCCCCACTATTATCGAACCATTAAATCCATCACAAGAACTTGATGAATGTCTTGAGGATGTTGATCCTCTTCTTGTATGGGAATGTTATGTTGAGATGCTTCATCTTATGGGCCATACACTTAGACGTGTCACTCCACCAGACCCAATTGAAAATTTTGAGGGAGAAGATTTTGAGGACAAGGACTCAATGCTTGAATTGTTTTCCAAGATGGACTCTTTTAGTTTGTGTTCTCCGCTTCCCATAATTCTTGAAAAATCTTTGGGAAGTGATTATATTTTTCTTGGATCCCAATGGTACTTGTCCCCCTATGCACCCAAACCCCTCATTATCCCCTTAAATTTTTTAATTGATGATGGTTCATTTTTTAACCTTTGCACATGCCTTCCATTTTTCAAACGGAATTCTTATTTTTTGGGAGGCATGCTTTATAGTGAGGGTACACAATTAATCCCTCAAAGTCAAATTGTATTTTGGGTGGATCCTCAAATTTTTCTACTTCTAGTGTATGAGTTATTAGAATTTCAAATCGTAGGTTGTACATAATTAGTTTTTTTTTTTCTTTTTCTTTTTCTTTCTTTTTTTTAGTGTAGAGTAATTAGTTAAAGTTTTTGTTATTCTTTTTTGTTATGCTTGGTTCTAACATGTTTTGTAGATTCAATGGACTCACACTCATCAGGGATCGCTCCATTTGGGTAATATCTTTCTTTTCCTCTATTTATGTTGTGTTCTTAATTCGTATTGAGGACAATGCAACATTTAAGTTAGGGGGTGTGGGATATTCTTCCCGTTTATTGTTCAGATTCATTGATTTGATCACATGTTCTTTCCAAGTGTATATTTTAGAAAATTTCAAAAAAAAAAATTGAAAAATTTTGAAAAAACCAAAAATATTTTTGTTCAAAATAAATAAAAATTAGAATTTAAATTTTTCAAAAATATCACCTTTATTCTATTTAAAGTCTCAAATTGTTAAATCTCAATTGCACTAAGCCAAAATTGACCGAAGATGGAAATTGAAAGAAAATTGACGACTTAACGAATAAGTGTGGAGATTAATTAAAACCGGTGAGATTTCGAGCCTTTCAATTTTTTATGAGTTTTTAAATCAATCCGAGTTTATGATTAACTCAAAATCCTTTTCAGCGTTTTAATAAGTCGTCGATGATCTCAATCCTTTGTTTTGATCGGTTATGGGAAATGTGAGAAATGTTATCTTGAAATTCGTGCTAAATATATCTTTAAACTTAATTAATCTCGAGATGCATATGGTAATGTGATTCGAAATTGGGACAATGAAGTAGGCCCTCGTTTGTTTAACCCAAAAATATTAGCCATAATAAAGTTATGAAAAATTATCCCTTTGCAACCCACTTTGAGCCTAATAAAATATTTTCCTTTTGTTTGATAACCCGAAAAACACAAATAGTCCGAAATTGTGAAAATTGAGAAAATTCATCAAGTAAGTACAAATTGTGCAATACAAAGGGGAAAGAGAAAAATAGAAAAAAAAATGCTCAAAAAAATAGTGAGAAAAAAATTGAAAATTAAAAAAGAAAGAGAAAAATGAGCAAATGCCCCAAAAAGCACTAATGGACGTCATAAGGACATTTTCCAATTCCGAACAGCCCATCCATTCCCATTTTTACCCTTTACACTTTTTAACCCGAAAAGTCCTAACCGAGTCCGAATGGCGAAATTGATTACCGCGTGGAGAGTTAAGACATGAAAAGATAAAATAAGAGATTAAAATGGTGTGAATTAGAGGTGATGTTCCCGTTTCCTAATAACTGTATTCCGATGATGAGATATTTTCACCATATATTTTCTTCTTTTCAATTTTGTATGCATGAATTTGTGTCCATTATGTTTACTCTTTATATCATGCATACTGAGAGAAAATAACCACAATCCGAGTGATTCGTTTGTGAGTGCAATCCGTAAGAATTTGAATCAAAACGAATATTCGGAAAGTAATGTAATGCTCAATCGGTGGAAATTTGAGGTTGAATTTTTGGCTTTGCACACACACACTATGGTTTGATTACCGCGTGGAGAGTTAAGACATGAAAAGATAAAATAAGAGATTAAAATGGTGTGAATTAGAGGTGATGTTCCCATTTCCTAATAACTGTATTCCGATGATGAGATATTTTCACCATATATTTCCTTCTTTTCAATTTTGTATGCATGAATTTGTGTCCATTATATTTACTCTTTATATCATGCATACCGAGAGAAAATAACCACAATCCGAGTGATTCGTTTGTGAGTGCAATCCGTAAGAATTTGAATCAAAACGAATATTCGGAAAGTAACGTAATGCTCAATCGGTGGAAATTTGAGGTTGAATTTTTGGCTTTGCACACACACACTACGGTTTGAGACATTTGAATATGAATTTATGGTGATTATTTTTCGAAAAGTTTAAATTGTACAATTTTTAAGTATTTTGATATTTATTTTAGTTAATAAAGAATTTTGTGGGTATATTCACTGCAAACCCTCACGAGACAAAACTCGTCCTACTAGGGTAACCTAGGGGTTTAAAGGCTTGTTGCATACGCTAAATGAAATCGCTTGCCCGCGAAAAAGGTATTCTATCCCAATAAAAGAATTTTCAAGAGTTGAACTTTAAACTAATTTCTTTTACATTGCTCGGGACGCGCAAAGTTCTAAGTTAGGGGGTGTGATTAGGCACATATTCTTCACATTTATCTCCTTAATTTCGGTATTTTTATGATCCCATGTTATGTATATAGCTTGGATTTGTCTCGTATTTATGCTACTAACCCCTTTTGGCAAGTATTTCTTGTTTTGTGTATTTCTCATGTGTTTTACAGGTATTTCATGCAAGTTAGTTCAAAAAAGAACTCAAAACAGTGAAATAAACCAAGAAATGGAGAGTTGAAGGGCATTTTTGTAATTTTTCAGTCTTAGCCTGGAGGTGGGGCCAACTAGAAATTTGATGATCTCGAAATTACAAGAACAGTGGAAAAAACGACACTTCAATCCGAGCTACGGTGAAGAAGTTACGATGTTTTGAAGTTGTGCGATAATGAAGAGAAATGGAACAGGACCGATCCGGATGGAACCAAACCGATCCGGTGGGGACCAGACCGGTCCGATCTGGAAAAAAAGAACCGATCTGGGACCAGATGGATCCGGTCCGAACCGATCCAGTTGTGCAAATTGCTGTCATTAATTATGCAGATTTTTGGCGTGCTGGATGGTGAAACTTGTGCCACGAGCTAATTGAGCTGTCAAATTCGAGACTTTGCGCTATAAAAGCCCATGCCCTACATCATTTGAAGGATGCTAGGTTAGAGGTAGCTAGGTTGAGAGTTCTAGAGAGAATTAGAGGTTGAATTTTAGGGTTAGATTTTGAGAGAAAATTTTCTATTCCTTCAAGAGTTTTCATGAACCATAGTTTGTAAGAAAATCTGCATTCCAATTCCATTTTTGTTGCTGAATTCAAGTAAAATATTTCCATTCTCTAGTTTTATTATTTGCAAATTATTTACAATGTCTTGTAGATCTATAATTTCGTATGTGAATTTATTCTTGAACCAAATCATGAGTAGCTAAATTCCCAAGGGTTGGGGTACATGAACTCAATCCAAGGCAAATTATTTATGTAGAAAATTGAGGTTAAATTAAAATATTTATTGAATCGTGAAAGAAACTTATACAAACATTGTCAATCTTTTAATCTCTCTTGCCCTAGGTACTTGAGATGTTTAAGAACGCTTTACGAGTATGATTTACCATTCACCGCTTTATATTTATCTTTGATTTCATATGATGCGGGCTAGATCCCTCATATATGTAATGCTTAGAATTTATAAAGACCGGATCTAGTCAATAATTTTAATTTACAATCCTAGTATTCTACACAGTAATTTGTTAAGGATTGAGGGATTGTACTCCACCCTATTTTCTCATTCATCTTAATTAATTTAATTTCTTTATTTACCTATTTTTTCCCTTTTCAACCACCATCATCTTTTTCATTTTTTCTTTAGAGGTAATAAATCAATTAAATTCTATCAACCATTCCCTGTGGATTCGATACCCAGACTCGCCACTATACTCTTTAAGAGTGTAGTTACAAGTTTAGGTTTTTTTGTATTGAGGTTGGAAGCCGATAACAACGACTAGCGTATTACATGGACGCTCGATTTTGCCACTCGATCACTTTCCTTGCTTTATAGTGTAGATTTATCGCGTTTATTTACCGCTTTCCTTTATCGTATTTTTAACATGATTTCTAGCTAATTTATTCTAGGTTGTGCCGAATTGAAATCATTTCGAGTTGACATGTTGCTTTTCTTTGGTGATGGAGTTTACGGGTCTATTTCGGTTATGTTTTCCTAGTTATTACACCTAGGGGATTTGACAGGGCATATCATGTATGTTCCGTGCTTACGACCTTGTGTGCGTAATTTCTGGGGTATTTGTTGACGCTAAAAATCATATTAGGCATTTATGCGAATTTAAGGGCGTGACAACCCTTCATTCAATTAACTGTCGAAACGAGACACATTTGTAAAAACTCGTCGACCCATGTAACCAATTTATTCTAATTAACTCGGGTGAGGGATATTTGACGCCACCTATAGTTTTTACTCTCTTTGTTAATCTAGATTTATTTTCCCTCGCCTAGTTTAAATCTTTCCCTTTTTGTTCATATTTATCTTTCACACTTTTATTTAGGAGTATTAAATCCCATAAATTCTAGCAACTCGTCTCTGTGGATTTTCGATACCTGACTTACCACTACACTTGTATCGCAAGTGAAGTCATAATTTAGGTTTTTGTATTGAGGCAGTGAACAGAAAAGAATTATTAGCGTGTTGACTACGCGCTACTTTTCACCCTCGATCAAAATGGTACCATTGCCGGGGATGAGTTTGTTCTAGAATTTATTTGATTTAGTATTTCATAGTTTTTTCTTTCTATTTGTATTTTTTTTCTATCCTTTTTGCAGGACTTCTACATTTTGGGGGTAAGCATGTGTTATTCCAATTATTTCGGTAATCATTATTGTAATTATCACAAACCTTTTACTTTTGGCCAATGCTTAGAATCCCAAAAATTGCAACATCTAAAATGACTTTGGGTGAGTATTACAAAAGTCAAGCTTTGGAGTGCGTGTATTTTTATGATGATGATAATGATTTTGGGCCTTTACCTCCTTATAATAGGAATTTTGAAACGAATTGCAATAGTTTTCAAACTTCCTATAATAATGAGTTTAACTTTAGTGCCGATAACGATTTTCAAACTCCTCATTATCAAGAATCCGCACCTCGGCCTATGAATTTCGATGAAGGTTTACTCATGCTTGAGAACGAGAGGTATGAAGAACGTTATCGGGAAGAAAATCGTTGTTGGGAGAAAGACTTGGATTTATTATTCGAATCTGACGACGATTTCTCTTCCGAGACTTTTGAACTCAAGGAATGTTTTGAACCAATTGAGGACTTTGTGCCTAAATTGGAACAAACCATTTTTCACTTGGCCTATCTTTTAATAGAGAACGAAAGTGAGGATGAAGTGGATATAGTATCCATTTGCAATGAGATGATTTCTTCTTTGGATCGCAAAGAAGAAAGTTTCATTGAAAATGATCCTATCTCTTTTGAAATTCCAACTTTGAGCGATGATAACTCATCTCTCTTGAGTTTGAATTTCTTTCCTCCCCAACTTCATTTTCTGTTATTGCTTGGCCACAAGTACTTGATGAATCGGTGCCGAACTTTAAAACGTTCAACCCTTTCACCGATGAGGAGTACTTACTCGAGTTGCTTTTCATGAAGGCATCTTTTCCCTCGTGTGCGCCATCTCCCATTCTGCTTGCTAAATCTTTGGGAGGATATTCTTCTTTTCTCATTCCCCACATGTTTTTTGTCACCCGTTCAATCCAAATCCTCCATCATCCCTCCAAAACTTTGAATTGACGATGGTTCGTTTCTTCTGCCTTACACATGCCTTCCGTTGTTGAAACAGAATTCATATTTTTTGGAAGGCATGGTTGAGAATAAGGGTACACCAGTTATCCTCCAAAGTCAAATCATTTTTGCGGTGGACCCTAAACTATTTAGACTTCTAGTGTATAGTTAGTGTGAAGCCTAAATAGTAGGTTGTATATAGTTAGCTTTTTATTCTTTATTTTTCTCTTTTCTTTCTTTTAATTTAGTCTAACGTAATTAGTTAACTTTTCTTTATTTGTTTTAGCTATGCTCTGTACTAACTTGTTTTGTAGATTCTTGGGATTTATTCTTTTGGGGATCGCTCCAATTTTGGGTAATATCGTTATTTTCCTCTCTTTAACTTGGTTCTTAATTAACATTAAGGACAATGTCAGGTTTTAAGTTATGGGGTGTGGGATATTCTATCCATTTATTTTTTTAGTCCATGTTTTTGTTCACATGTTTGTTACTTAGTATGCTTTTTTTAGGAAAATTCAAAAATTTCAAAAAGATTTTCCTTCTTTTTTCTCCTTTTTTGGCATTTTGCCTTTGTTTTCGATGATAAATTTCAATAATTGCTCGATCCAATAGACAAACCAATGATGCATGTTCTCAATTTTATAAGTTATTAGACTATAGCCCTCCCTTATTGATATTATGAATAATTTCATGAATTTAACTTTAATCCCATGAGCACATGCATTTTTCTTGCTTTATTGATTTGGTTTAAGATTTTTATAACTCGGTAATCTTTTGTTGTATGGTATATACTTACACCGAGTAAGCTTTGTACCTTTCGTTGTTTGTGAGTGTTATACACTATTCTTTCCTCTTTGAAAACATTTAATTTGTCGGTAATCTCACTATTCTTTCATTTGATCGTTCATTAATTGAGTTCATATATGAAATGTGTTACTTGAGCATGGTTTTCAAAGTTTGTTTTGATTGGAGAATTGTGTAAACTTTGTGAAATCATCATAGGCCATCTTTGTTATATCATCCATATTAGCCTTGACCTCACCTTATTTGTTTTCTCTCGTGAACCCCTTTGAGCCTAAATATAGACTTTCGTTTCATAACCCAAAATTCCCATAACCAACTCCGAATTGGAGTTTTAGACCATACATACATCTTACATACCTTTGTTTAGAATTTTACATAGGATTGAATGTCGTTGTTGTGTTGCGATTGCAATTTAGGCATATGAGAGTGTGAAAAGTAAAGAAAGAGATGTGAAAATAGAAGAAAAAGAGAAGTGAAAATCAAAAGAAAATAATAGAGAAAAATGAGGAAAAGAAGAAAAGAAAAAGAAAGAGAAAGTTGTAAATGTTTTATAAAGTTCAATAAGCTTTGATTGCTCTCCAAATAATATATCCAATTCCTTATTTGGATTGTATTTTCCAATTTTTGATATTGCCCCCAGTTTTCCATTATTCCAGGTTTTCATTCCGAACACTTTGAATCCGTATATACATTCCTTTCATTTCGTAACCTAGCCTAGATTACATTATAACCCTATTAAGTCCTATGTGATCTTAAGTAGATGTAATTCAAAGGTTTAAATATTTTTTATAATCTGTGAAAATTCATTTCGCCTATTTTTATGTGCGGTACCTTTAATTGAGATTACAGTTTTTATTTCATAGATATCGTTCTTCATTTGTGACATGTGTGCGGCCTAGTTTCCATTTACATTTACTCTTTATGCCCGCATATTCCATGTGTTACCTCCCTATTTCGAGTGATATCACTTGATTTGTGTAATACCCGTGAGGATTGAATATATTATTCCTTTATTTAGTATCCGATTTACATAAGTTTTTGCATAATCACACTTCTCATGTGCTCGCTTCCCTCCCACATTTTAAGGTTTCGATTATATGAGGTGCATTCTATAATGTTAACGATTTCAGACTTTTGTTTGAATGTGCTAATAATGCGTATGAAATCTTGTCCGCTATTGTTGGGCTTGTCGCATGTTGGTTTGGGCATATTTTGAAGAAACCATGTGATGTTTGTGGGTATCATCCCTGAAAACCCTCACGAGATGACACTCGTCCAATAGGATAAACTAGGGGTTTAACAGCTTATTGCATACGCTAAATGCAATCGAATCGCCCGCAAAAGTGATCTTATGCTTATATACCATACTTTTGTACTATCTCATGCTTTTGGTTTGCTTGTAGTTCTTGCTGCATCCTATTTCATTGCTAGGGACTAGCAATGTGTAAGTTAGAAGTGTGATACGACACAAATATTGCGTATTTCATCCTTCGAACCTATGCATTTTATCCCCTTAGGGTATTTTATTCCCTATATTTATTCTCGTTAATCAAACAACCTCATCTTTCTATGTTATCATGCTTTGCAGGGGTTAATTGAGCTTTTATAGGTATTTGGACGCTAAGTGAGAAGTTAGAACGCATTTCAGCTAATTTTCGTACGCAATTGGACGTTCAAGGGAAATTCGGCCAATACACAGCTTGGGCACCTGGCCTAACATCTACATGGAATTTGTATCCCTTCTCACAAGCTTCGCAAGGCCATGAACGGTTCGCGATTCCGAGTCCGAATGAAGAATTTATGGGAATTTTAGCGGAAGAGAAAATCAATCCAACCAAAATAGGAGGAAATTACTGCAGATCCGCTTCGATCGATCGATCAAGAAAAAGGATCGATCGATAGATCGTTCAGTTTTTGCCATCGAGCTGAGACAGTGGGCTTAGTTCTCAACCATCGATCGATCGATCAAAGGGATCGATCGATCGATCCCCTCTTTTCTACAAATATTTTCCTTTTTCATTTCTTTTTCCTTTTCTTTTCTAATTTTATTCCAACTTACTATATAACCCATTTTTGTGTAAATAAAATATATAATTCGTTTTAGATAGTTTTAGGTTAGGGTTTGGGGGTTTGAGAGATATGTCTTCTTCCTCACTTGGTTTGACACCCATTTGGGTTTGTAATTGGTACTTTCATCTTCCCTCTCCATTAATATAGTGTGTATTTACTTATTTATTGCTTTGTAGTTCATTTACATGCTTTCATAATTAGGTTTACATGCTTTCTTTCCTTGCTTTGTAGTGTAGTTTATCGCGTTTATTTACCGCTTTCCTTTATCGTATTTTTAACATGATTTCTAGCTAATTTATTCTAGGTTGTGCCGGATTGAAATCATTTCGAGCTGACATGTTGCTTTTCTTTGGTGATGGAGTTTACGGGCCTATTTCGGGTGTGTTGTCCTAGTTATTACGCCTAGGGGATTTGACGGAGCATATCATGTATGTTCCGTGCTTACGACCTTTTGTGCGTAATTTCTGGGGTATTTCTTGACGCCAAAAATCATATTAGGCATTTATGCGAATTTAAGGGCGTGACAACCCTTCATTCAATTAACTGTTGAAATGAGACACATTTGTAAAAACTCGTCGACCCATGTAACCATTTTATACTAATTAACTCGGGTGAGGGATATTTGACGCAACCAATAGTTTTTACTCTCTTTGTTAATCTAGATTTATTTTCCCTCGCCTAGTATAAATCTTTCCCCTTTTGTTCATATTTATCTTTCACACTTTTATTTAGGAGTATTAAATCCCATAAATTCTAGCAACTCGTCTCTGTGGATTTTCGATACCCGACTTACCACTACACTTGTATCGCAAGTGCAGTCATAATTTAGGTTTTTGTATTGAGGCAGTGAACAGAAAAGAATGATTAGAGTGTTGACTACGCGCTACTTTTCACCCTCGATCAAAATGGCGCCATTGTCAGGGATGAGTATGTTCTAGAATTTATTTGATTTAGTATTTCATAGTATTTTCTTTCTATTTGTATTTTTTTGCTAACTTTTTTGCATGACTTCTACATTTTGGGGGTAAGTATGTCTTCTTCCAATTATTTCGGTAATCATTATGATAATTATCGTAAACCTTTTACTTTAGGCCAATACTTAGAATCCCAAAAAATTGAAACATCTGAAATGATTTTGGGCGAGTATTACAAAAGTCAAGCTTTGGATTGCGTGTATTTTGATGATGATGATAATGATTTTGGGCCTTTACCTCCTTATAATAGGAATTTTGAAACGAATTGCAATAGTTTTTAAACTTCCTATAATAATGAGTTTAACTTTAATGCCGATAATGATTTTCAAACTCCTCATTTTCAAGAATCCGCACCTCGTCCTATGAATTTCGACGAGGATTTACTCATGCTTGAGAACGAGAGGTATGAAGAACGTTATCGGGAAGAAAATCATTGTTGGGAGAAAGACTTGGATTTATTATTCGAATCTGACGACGATTTCTCTTCCGAGACTTTTGAAGTCGAGGAATGTTTTGAACCAATTGAGGACTTTGTGCCTAAATTGGAAAAACCATTAGTCGCTTGGCCTATCTTTTAATAGAGAATGAAAGTGAGGATGAAATGGATGTAGTATCCATTTGCAATGAGATGATTTCTTTTTTGGATCCCATAGAAGAAAGTTTCATGGAAAATGATCCTATCTCTTTTGAAATTCCAACTTTGAGCGATGATAACTCATCTCTTGAGTTTGAATTTCTTTCCTCCCCATTTTCATTTTTTGTTATCGCTTGGCCACAAGTACCCGATGAATCGGTGCCGAACTTTAAAACGTTCAACCCTTTCACCGACGAGGAGTACTTACTCGAGTCGCTTTCCATGAAGGCATCTTTGCCCTCGTGTGCGCCACCTCCCATTCCGCTTGCTAAATCTTTTGGAGGATATTCTTCTTTTCTCGTTACCCACATGTTTTTTGTCACTCGTTCAGTCCAAATCCCCCATCGTCCCTCTAAAACTTTCAATTGACGATCGTTCCTTTCTTCTGCCTTACACATGCCTTCCGTTGTTTAAACGGAATTCATATTTTCCAGAAGGCATGGTTGAGAGTGAGGGTACACCGGTTATCCTCCAAAGTCAAATCATTTTTGTGGTGAACCCTCAACTATTTAGACATCTAGTGTACAGTTAGTGTGAAGCCTAAATAGTAGGTTGTATATAGGTAGATTTTTATTCTTTCTTTTTATCTTTTCTTTCTTTTAATTTAGTCTAATGTAATTAGTTAACTTTTTGTTATTTATTTTTGCTATGCTTCGTATTAAGTTTTTTTGTAGATTCTTTGGACTTATTCTTATGGGGATCGCTCCAATTTTGGGTAATAATGTTATTTTCCTCTCTTTAACTTGGTTCTTAATTAACATTGAGGATAATGTCAGGTTTTAAGTTATGGGGTGTGGGATATTCTATCCATTTCTTTTATTTAGTCCATGTTTTTTCTCACATGTTTGTTACTTAGTATGCTTTTCTTAGGAAAATTCAAAAATTTCAATAAGATTTTCTTTCTTTTTTCTCCTTTTTGAGCGTTTTGCCTTTGTTTCCGATGATAAATTTCAATAATCGCCCGATCCAATAGACAACCCAACGGTGCGTGTTCTCGATTTTAGAAGTTATTAGACTTTAGTCCTCACTTATTGATATTATGAATAACTTCATGAATTAAACTTTAATCCCATGAACACGTGCACTTTTCTTGCTTTATTGATTTGGTTTAAGATTTTTATAACTCGGTAATCTTTTGTTGCCTTGTATATACTTACATCGACTAAGATTTGTACATTTCGTTGTTTGTGAGTGTTATACACTATTCTTTCCTATTTGAAAACATTGAATTCGTTGGTAATCTCACTATTCTTTGATTTGATCGTTCATTAATTGAGTTCATATATGAAATGTGTTACTTGAGCATGATTTTTAATGTTTGTTTTGGCTCGAGAATTGTGTAAAGTTTGTGAAATCATCATAGGCCATATTTTTTATATCACCCATATTAGCGTTGACCTTACCTTATATGTTTTCCCTCGTCAACCATTGATAGAGTTGACTTTTCGATGTATGTTTCATCGTTTCTTGAATATCTCCTCTATTCAAAATCTTCAAATTACCTACAAAATATAACAATCTCAAGTGTAGAGGTAAGTAAGGGTATCAATCTCCATCTAGGGGTTAAGCTAGAGACAAACTCAATTTTAATTCAATTTTTTTTTTTTTTGGGCTTTTTCTTTTTCTATTTTCTTTTATAGCTTTTAAAAATTT
This sequence comes from Sambucus nigra, assembly GCA_949130495.1. Taxonomy (NCBI): domain Eukaryota; kingdom Viridiplantae; phylum Streptophyta; class Magnoliopsida; order Dipsacales; family Adoxaceae; genus Sambucus; species Sambucus nigra. The sequence continues at coordinate 666,366,621 of OX422208.1, read as the reverse complement.
TAAAATAATTAGGTGAGGTGAGGTGAAATAACACTAAACTATATGGAAGAAAAAATTACAAACTAAAAAGTGACTAAAATGGAAAATAAAGTCTAACACAAAAATAAGAGATAAATGAGGTAAATAAATGTGAGAACAATCAAGGAGTGGTATTACACCACAAATTTTAGCTATTCTAATTAATTAATTGAATTAATTGAATTTTCCCAAATTAATATCAAACTTACAAATCAACGCTCGTTGCAAATGTAGGTTTAACACCCCACAACTCTAGAAAATAGATCTACAGTCCTTTTAATTAATCACCCGCTAGGATCGATCAATTAAAATTTATGAAAATCTTAGAAAATAAAATTAGAGTTGAAATTTAAGTAATAATACCCTACTTAAGAAACCATTATCTCTAGTTCGAATATAAAATGGGTATTATAACTTAAAATTTCGATTTTCTCTCGAAAATCATTTACCCTCTCTCGAGGCATAAATTTAAGGGTGAGGGATAAAAATTAATATTCAAAGGTTACTTTCAAGTAATCAAACTAATTAAACTAAAATAACATCAAATACTTGAAAGGGGATTTAGCCTAACATGGTATGAAATCTGACAAATTAATAATCAAAGCAATAAAATAAATGAGAAGAGAAGAGAACAATCAAACCCAATTTCTTAATGCTTAATTGAACTTCAATCCATGAGTTGAAATCAGCATCCCTCAATTTGAATGATCCAAACAAATTATATCAAAATTTCACTCAATTTAATCCTCACAAAAATTTATTTTTTCATCACTATCTAAAAAAAGTAAAATAAAAATTCTAATCTAAAAAAAAGTACATTAAAATTTTATTTCTCTCTCTAGAATTCTCTCTACGAATTCCCTCTTCTAAAGCTTTATCATAATGAATTAATTCAACTACATCAATCTATTAAGAATTAATTGCTAAAAATTCAAAAATTCATTATAGATGGGTGGGGTGGAATTCATCCTAGAGATAAATTTCACTACACACCTCTATATTGAGATATTTGCTAAAAATGAAAATACTCTCTACAGAGGGGTGTAGAGAAATTTATCACAAAGGGTTTCAAAAAATAAATTGAGATAACTATCAAAATGGTCTTCATCTTCCTTAAATAGTAGGCATGGAGCGAGGTGGTAGTTTGGGTAGGTTTAATGTGTAAGAGGTGTGTAAGGTGTTGAGGTGAGGGTATTTAGGGAATTATGCACACATGTGCATGGGTAAGAGGTGATGTCATGTGGAAGTGGGGTGGTAACAAATCTGAATCGGTTTAGAAGGGTAGTTGGGGTATAATAGGAAAAAGGGGTTAAAAGAGGTCTAATTGGTTTAAGTGGACACATGGGTTTTTATTTTGAGTTTTGGTCTTTGAGATTGGATTTAGCATTTGGTAGGTGAGATCGTGGCTTGTGGATAAGAGGGGAAATGGGTTCGAAGGCTTGAAAATGGGATACGGAGTTTGGTTTGGGGTAAGGTTCAATCTCGGGTTTGGAAGCGAGTTTTGAGGGAGGTTGGGTAAGTGAGACGCCGTCGGAGATGGTTCCAATTTTTGCATGTGGGTTTTCTCCGATCGGAGGTTCTGGCGGTTTTGGATAAGGGTAAGCGGGTTGGTAAAGGGTAGGGTTGGATAGGTGGATCGCGATTATGACAATGGCTGCTGCGCGCAGGTTCGATTCAGGTCGACGGTAGGTCGCGACCGGGTTGGCTGGACGGGTAGGTGGCTCTTCGATTTTGGGGTGACGTCGGCGGGAATGGAAGGTCTGGTGGTCGGATAGGGATTCGGTTTGGACCGGAGTGGTTCTCATCAGTGGGTCAGGTCCACAGGTGGTCATCGGCGGCAGATTGGGTACTGGGGAGTGATGAAGGTGAGAGGTGGTAATACGGGGATAAGGGAGGTAGAAGGGTTAAGTGTTTGTTGGTGGTGGAATTAATGGAGATTTAGTGGGTTTATTGGAGAGAGGAGAGAGAGGGTGAGAGGTTGAAGATGGAGTTGGGTATTATTGTGTGTGTGAGGATGTATGGTTATATGGTGTAGGTTAGGATGTGTTTGGGTGTGAGGGTCTGTATAGGGTTTAAAGGTGTGAGTGAGTTTTTGTGTGTGTGGTGTTTAGGATAAATGGGTGTGAGGGGCTGTGTGTGTGTTTCACTTATGACCCCTAAAAATAAAACAAAATAAAAGTTTAACTAAACTAAAAAAAAAAAAAAAATCAATGAAAATAGAAATGACACGGCACACTATACAATCTCTAAAAAAAACTAAACATAACTAAAAGAAAAAATATAAAAATAAAAACTAATAAAATAAAAAAAATGAAATAATAATAAACTAACTAAAAACTAAGAAAATATGAAAACTAATACACGACGTGCTAAAAATATAAAAATCCTTAAAATATATACATGACTCAATAAAATAAAATGATAAAATAAACCCTAAAAATAAATTGACACAAATAAAATAAAATAGGACAAATTAAACAGACGGTTTGGGATAGGTTCAAGTAGGTTTAAGGTAGGCTAGGATATGGGACAAGGGTAATTATCTCCATAATACGCACAAATGCCTTGAAATACATGTTTGAACACCGCAACATGCATTCGACCTACAAAATAGATAATAAAGTGCATAAGACCCAAATTGTTGAGAATTAGAAACTAAAATACGTCTATTCGGGGTATAAATTGTACACTTTTGGGTGCTTATCACACGACCCTCAAACAGAGCATTGCTAGTCCTCGAGCAATAATATAAAGAGAAAGGAAAAGATAAGAAACCAAAAGTGTACCACTTTCGCGGGCACTTGCGATTGCACTTAGCATGTGCAACAAGCCTTTAAACTTATATGTTGCCCTACAGGAGAAGTTGTGTCTCGTGAGAGTTTTTAGGGAATATACCCACAAAATTCTTATTTGCAAAAGGCAGTCTATCTCTTATTAGACATAGAATGATCGCACAATCCATCACATGAGAATTATTTTGAGAATACAAGCTAGAAGTGCATAAAAAGTTTAGCTAAGTAAATACTCAAGGCACATCCTTCCTATAACTCAACGTATGTGGTGTGAATCAATCAAAACGGGTCGAGTATCACCAGAGTAATTACTATATTGCCTTATCGGAATAAACGTTTCAACTTCAAATCTCACTAGATATAACTCTCTCAAACGAACTCTCTAGATTAGGGTTAGTGTAGCACTCTTGTGTGTGAGGAGGTGAGTAAATGTAATTAAGTTCAAACGTATCACACACATATAAGAAAGAACGTACATTTAGAAAGAAAAGTGATCTCATAAAAGAATGCTAATCACTATAGTGAGAACGTCGAGTTATTCACCACATTGACTATCATTTTCCCGAACACCTAAGGGAACATGGATGATAATGGGTGAGGGGGAAATGAAATAAGAAGAATGGGATATGAGGTTAGATGGTGATGTACAATAGGATGGGATGGTGATATAATGGATGTGTAATGCGATGGGAAATGGATGGATATGCGATGTGAGAGAGTGTTCAATACATGAAGAACAAATGTCTTTATTTCACAACCAACTACTAACTCTCTTTCTTTTCTTTTCTCTTTTTTTTTCGATTTTTCTTTTCTTTTTTTTTTGTTTGTTTGTTGCTATTTTTCTATTTTTTTTTCTTGTTTTTCTCTCTCTTTTCAAACCATCAATGAAGACATTTACATTTGGAATCAACACTCTTTTTCTCAAAAAATGATAGATGAAATATAAATGGAGATGATAGGTGAGGGTGTGGGGAATATGTGTGAATAGGGTAGAATATGGTAATGTAACTGGTAAATGGTATGTGTATGGATGAGAATCTAGTATTCGGGATAAATTTCAAGACACGTGTTTCTTACAACTCGAAAAAGATGTCATTCTCAGTGATCAATCCAAAAATTTAGTGAAGGATAATGAGATCATGCAACGATTTAAGTGCGGATCGAAACGAAGTTGAATCAACTTGTGACTCGGAGATTGCGTAAAACTCTCCTAAAGGTGAAAGGCACGAATCTCATAAGCTAAAGTCTCTACTAGTGATCCTTAAGGTTCTATTGGGAATTGTATTGCTCCTCAACTCTAAACCATAGCGACATGATAAGTGCGCAAATTTTGTTGAGTCTAGAAATTCATGGTGCAACATGCCTTGATACGTATTACATAAGCTATATAAAAAATTATTTAGCTTGATTCCTAGACTTAAAAAGATGGATGATAGAAAATTCATGTCAATGACTGAGATGATAGAAATTGCACGAAATTTTAAAAATCAGGTTTAAAAATCAAAAAATTTCAAAAGAGGTACGATTTTAATAAAATTCCCCACCCCTAAACAAAAAGGAACATCGTTCTCGATGTTAAGTAAAAGGATTTTTAAAATGGATAGCAGAAGGTAGGAAAAGATATTACCAGAATCAACCGCTAATGATGCGGACAGATGTAGCCAAAATGAAACCTGAATAAATGATATGATTGACAAAATGTGTAAGAGTTTATAAACATGTAAAGCATTGGGTGGTGTGAAACACCACCCCCAAACAGGATGAGACTCATACAAGAAACGCGAGCTACCTCCCGGTAGCGCCAAGTTTAATGTCTTCCTCCAAACCGATGGTAATCTCACCCTAAAGATAAGATCTATGAAAGCACGGGGCAGCAGAAAAATTAGGTAATGAGAATCACCCCAAACAAGACTGAAGCGTTAGTCTTGTTGGATAATTTGACAAAGGTGAGGGTGAAGAAACACCGATCACGATCTTATTTTTTATTTTCAAGATTCTATTTTTTTTAAAAATTTTTGAATAATTTCAAAAAGAAAGGAAATATTTTTGGGATTTTTAGAGAATGAAAGGAAGAAAATGTTTTTGGATTTTTTTTGGAAAAAAATAGTGGGAAAAAATATTTGTGGATTTTTTAATTTTTTTTCAAAAGGAAAGAAAATATTTCTGAATTTTTCTAAAAAAATAATGGAAGAAAATGTTTTTGGAGTTTTTTTTTTTTGGGTTAAAATAAAGGAAGAAAATATTTTTGGAGTTTTGGGAAGAAAATGTGGGGAAAAATACGGACTCGCTGAATTTAACGAACTCACTAAAACTGACTATCGAAAAATAAATTGGACACACATACAAGTTAAGGAGAATTCCTAACTAGCACATAGCCAATTTTCATCTTTAGATTTAGTGAAAAGGTAGTCAAATTTTAATTAAGTCGATAAAAAATCACGAAAATTATCTGAGTGATCGCCTTTGCAAAATTTTCTCCTATTGGACTACCTAGTTAATTGATTTTAAATTTAGTGATGGCTAGGGTAGCACACAATTGGTAAGCGAGTAAGTCGGGTGATGAAATCCCTTCTCGTGAGTGACCGGGTGTAGGTCTTAGTAATTTACATCATCACACCAATAAAAAAAATAAATGCGAGAATAAAATCACACAAGAGCACACAAGCACACACTATAATTGACTCGCTAACAGGAGAGGCGCGAGGGTGTAGAAATGTACCTCCCACGATTTTTAGATTGTGGGGTGCCAAAAAATTTGAGTCGACCGTGGGGAGATTACGCCAATCTCAGTCGGCCGCGGGAGTCCTACCGACCCAAGGTAGAGAGACTTCTAAATCCTCGCCAATGGACGCCCTCTCTCTACCTTGTCCGGTTTACCAATCAAGCTTATCTTCGATTATTACTATTTTTTTATTGAAAAATAAAATAAAGGTGTCTCTATGCACCACAATACAAGAAAAAATAAAAATCCTAATACAAGTCTTCTAAAAATATAATAATGGTACAAAAAAAAAATATAGTGCGAAAAATAAATGAACTACAAGTTGAAATTCGCTCCTAGTGCTTCACGCTCCCAAGAATGGCAACGGCGCCATTTGATAACTTTACTTTTTTCTGTGTAGTCATTGTTGAAATCCAAGTTAGTCAAAATCTTCAAATACCTACAAAATCCTCTATATCCCCGGCAACGGCGCCATTTCATAGAGTTGACTTTTTGGTGTATGTTTCATCGTGTTTGAAAAGCTCCTCTAATCAAAATCCTCAAATTACCTACAAAATATAACAATCTCAAGTGTAGAGGTAAGTAAGGGTATCAATCCACATCTAGGGGGTAAGGTAGAGACAAACTCAATTGTAATTCAATTTTATTTTCTTGTTGGGGTTTTTCTTTTTCTATTTTTGTTTTTAGCCTTTAAAAATATTAAAACAATCAGGTGAGGTGAGGTGAAGTGAAGTGAAATAACACTAAACTATATGGAAGATAAAATTACAAACTAAAAAGTGACTAAAATGGAAAATAAAGTCTAACACGAAAATAAGAGATAAATGAGGTAAATAAATGTGAGAACAATCAAGGAGTGTGATTACACCGCAAATTTTAGCTATTCTAATTAATTAATTTAATTAATTGATTTTTTCGAAATTACTATCAAACTTACAAATCAACTCTCATTGCAAATGTAATTTTAATAGTAACCTTTTACAAAATTAGGTTTAACACCCCACAACTCTAGAAAATAGATCTAAACTCCTTTTAATTACTCACCCGTTGAGATCGATCAATTAAAATTTATGAAAATCTTAGAAAATAAATTTAGAGTTGAAATTCAAGTAATAATACCCCACTTAAGAAACCTCTATCTTTAGTTCGAATGTAAACCGGTATTATAACTTAGAATTTCGATTTTCTCTCGAAAATTATTTACCCTCTCTTGAGGCATAAGTTTAAGGGTGAGGGATCAGAATTAATATTCAAAGCGAATTTTTAAGTAATCAAGTTAATTAATCTAAAATAACATCAAATAAGGGTTCCCCCACCCTTTGAAAGGGGATTTAGCCTAACATGGTATGAAATCTGACAAATTAATAATCAAAGGCATAAAATAAATGAGAAGAGAAGAGAGCAATCCAACCTAATTTCTTGATTCTTAATTGAACTTCAATCCATGAGTTGAAATTAACATCCCTCAATTTGAATGATCCAAAGAAATTACATCAAAATTTCACTCAATTTAATCCTCACAACAATTTATTTTTTCCTCACTATCAAAAAAAACTAAAATAAAAATTCTAATATAAAAAAAACTACACTAAAATGGCATTTCTCTCTCTAGAATTATCTCTACCAATTCCCTATTCTAAACCTTTATGATAATGGATGAATTCGACTACATCAATCTATTATGAATTAATTGCTAAAAATGAAAAAATTCGTTATAGATGGGTGGGGTGGAATTCATCCTAGAGATAAATTTCACTATACACCTTTATATTGAGATATTTGCTAAAAATGCAAATACTCTCTAAAGAGGGGTGTAGAGAAATTTATCACACAAGAGTTTCAAAAAACTAAATTGAGATCCCTATGAAAATGGTCTTCATCTTCCTTAAATAGTAGACATGGAGCATGGGGGTAGTTTGGCTAGGTTTAATGTGTAAGAGGTGTGTAAGGTGTTGAGGTGGGGGAATTTAGGGAATTATGCACAAATGTGCATGGGTAAGAGGTGAGGTCATGTGGAAGTGGGGTGGTAACAAATATGATTTGGTTTAGAGGGGTAGTTGGGGGTATAATAGGAAAAAGGGGTTAAAAGAGGTTTAATTAGTTTTAAGTGGACACATGGGTTTTTATTTTGGTTTTTGGTCTTTGAGATTGGCTTTGGAATTTGATAGGTGAGATCGCGGCTTGTGGAGAAGAGGGGAAATGGGTTCGAAGGCTTGAAAATGGGACATGGAGTTTGGTTTCGGGTAAGGGTCAATCTCGGGTTTGGAAGTGGGTTTTGAGGGAGGCTGGGTTGGTGAGACGCCATTGGAGATGGTTTCGGTTTTGGCAGGTTGGTTTGCTCCGATCAGAGGTTTTGGAAGTTTAGGATAAGGGTAAGCGGGTTGGTAAATAGTAGGGTTAGACAGGTGGATCGCGGGTAGGGCCATGGCTGTTGGGCGCGGGTTCGGTTCAGGTCGTAGGTAGGTCACGACCGGGTTGGCTGGACGGGTTGGTGACTCGCTGGTTTTGGGGTGATATCAGCGGGAATGGTCGGTCCAGTGGTCGAACAGTGATTCGGGTTGGACCGAAGTGGTTCTCGACAGTTGGTCAGGTCCACAGGGGGTCACCTGCGACAGATTGGGTGTTGGGGAGGGGTGAAGGTGAGAGGTGGTAATGGGGTGATAAGGGAGGTATAAGGGTTAAAGGTTTGTTGGTGGTGGAATTAATGGAGATTCAGCGGGTTTAGAGGAGAGAGGAAAGAGAGGGTGAGAGGTTGAAGATAGAGTTGGGTATTATTGTGTGTGTGAGGGTGCATGGTTATATGGTGTAGGTTAGGATTTTTTTGGGTGTGAGAGTGTGTATAGGGTTTAAAGTTGTAAGTGAGTTTTTGTGTGTGTGGTGTTTAGGATAAATGGGTGTGAGGGGCTGTGTGTGTGTTTAACTTATGAACCCTAAAAATAAAACAAAATAAAAGTTTAACTAAACTTAAATAAATAAAAATCGACTAAAATAGAAATGACACGACACATTATACAAACTCTAAAAAAAACTAAACATAACTAAAATAAAAGCAATAAAAATAAAAACTAATAAAATAATAAAAAAATGAAATAATAATAAACTAACTGAAAGCTAAGAAAATATAAAAACTAATACACGACGCGCTAAAAATATAAAAATCCTAAAAATATATACATGACTTAATAAAATAAAATGACAAAATAAACACTTAAAATAAAATGACACAAATAAAATAAAATGGGACAAACTACACACACATGGTTTGGGACAGGTTCAGGTAGGTTTAGAGTAGGCTAGGATATGGGACAAGGGTAATTAGTTCCATAATCTGCACAAATGCCTTGAAATACGCGTTTGAACACCGCAACGGGCATTCGACATACAAAATAGACAATAAAGGGCATAAGACCCAAATTACCGAGAATTAGCAACTAAAATACGTCTATTTGGGGTATAAATTGTACACTTTTAGGTGCTTATCAACCCCTTTGAGCCTAAATATAGCCTTTCATTTCATAACCCAAAATTCCCATAACCAACTCCGAATTGGAGTTTTAGACCATACATACACCTTACATACCTTTGTTTGGATTGTTACGTGGAAATTAATGTTGTTGTTGTGTTGTGGTTACAATTTAGGCATCTGAGAGTGTGAAAATTAAATAAAGAGATGTGAAAATAGAAGAAAAAGAGAAGTGAAAAGCAAAAGAAAACAAATGAGAAAAATGAGGAAAAGAAGAAAAGAAAAATAAAGAGAAAGTTGTAAATGTTGTATAAAGTTCAATAAGCTTTGATTGCACTCCAAATGATATATCCAATGACTTATTTGGATTGTATTTTCCAATTTTTGATATTGCCCCCAATTTTCCATTATTCCAAGTTTTCATTCCGAACACTTTGAATCCGTATATACATTCCTTTCATTTCGTACCCTAGCCTAGCCTGCATTACAACCCTATTAAAGTCCTATGTGATCTTAAGTAGATGTAATTCAAAAGTTTAAATAGTTTTTATAATCTGTGAAAATTCATTTCACCTCTTTTTATGTGCGATATCTTTCATTGAGATTACAGCTTTTATTTCATATATAGCATTCTTCTTTCGTGACATGTGTGCGGCCTAGTTTCCATTTACATTTACTCTTTCTTCCCTCATGTTTTGTGTGTTGCCTGCCTATTTCGAGTGAATTCACTTGATGAGTGTAATGCCCGTGAGGATTGAATATATGCTTTCCTTATTTAGTATTCGGTTTATATAAGTTTTTTCCAAATCACACTTCGCATTTTCTCGCTTCCCTCCCACATTTTAAGGTTTCGATTATATGAGGTGCATTCTACAATGTTAATGATTTCGGACTTTTATTTGAATCCGTTCAATGTGCTAATAATGCGTATGAAATCTTGTCCGCTATTGTTGGGCTTGTCGCATGTTGGTTTGGGCATATTTTGAAGAAACCATGTGATATTTGTGGGTATCATCCTTGAAAACCCTCACGAGACGACAGTCGTCCACTAGGTTAACCTAGGGGTTTAACGGCTTATTGCATTCACTAAATGCAACCGAATCGCCTACGAAAGTGGGCTTATGCTTTTATACCATACTTTTGTACTATCTCCTACTTTTGGTTTGCTTATATTTCTTGTTGCATCCTATTTCATTGCTAGGGACTAGCAATGTGCAAGTTGGGGGGTGTGATATGATGCAAATATTGCGTATTTCATCCCTCGAACCTACGCATTTTAGCCTCCTCGGGTATCTTATTCCTTATATTTATACTCGTTAACCAGAGAACCGCGGATTTCTATGATAACATGCTTTGCAGAGGTTAATTGAGCTTTTAGAGGTATTTGGATGCTAAGTGTGAAGTTTGGACGCATTCTGGAAAATTTTCGTACACAATCGCACGTTCAAGGGAAATTCGGTCAATTCATATCTTGGGCACCTATCCCAACATCACGGAAGTTGTAGCCTCCTCGGAAGCTTAGCGTGTCCGCGAACGGTGTGCAATTTTTGAATCCTTATGAAGAAGTTACGGGAGTTTTAGCGAAAGAGAAAATCAATGCAACCAAAATAGGAGGAAATTACTACAGACCTGCTTTGATCGATCGATCAATCCCCTGTTTTTTGCAGATATTTTCCTTTTTCTTTTCTTTTTCCTTTTCTTTTCTAATTTTATTCCAACTTACTATACAACCCATTTTTTTAAAATAACAAATATAATTCGTTTTAGATAGTTTTAGGTTAAGGTTTGGGGGTTTGAGAGTTATTTCTTCTTCCTCACTTGGTTTGACACCCATTTGGGTTTCTAATTGGTACTTTCATCTTCCCTATCCATTAGTATAGTGTGTATTTACTTATTTCTTTCTTTGTAGTTAATTTACATGCTTTCATAATTAGGTTTACATTCTTTCTTTCCTTGCTTTCAAGTGTAGATTTATCGCGTTTATTTACGGCTTTCCTTTACAGTGTTTTTAACATGCTTTCTAGCTAATTTAGTCTAGGTTGTGTCGAATTGAACTCATTCTGGGTTGACATGTTGCTTTGCTTTGATGATGGAGTTTACGGGTCTATTTCGGGTGCGTTGTCCTAGTTATTACGCCTAGGGGATTTGACGGGGCATATCATGTATGTTCCGTGCTTACGACCTTACGTACGTAACTTTTGAGATATTTGTTGACGCCAAAAATCATATTAGGCACACTACACCAAAATGGATAAATTGACACCCTTCCAGCGGCTAGCCTTGTCACGGTCATTGATTATGACAAAAAAACACGCATTTTTTGTCACGGTCAAAGACCGTGACAAGCCCGTGACAAAGACTTGTCACGGTCTATGACCGTAATAAGTCCGTGACAAATGTACTTGTCACGGACTTGTCACAGTCAATGACCATGACAAATACTTATAATATTATCGCGATCAAGGATCTTGACACGTCCGTGACAATTTGTTCAGTAAAAAAAACCCTATGCTTTCTTTTTTTCCCACCATTTTTAGTTTTCCCACTCTTTCTCTCTCTAAGCAATTTCGAGCTCTCTCTCTCTCTCTAAGGTATGTTTTTTTCCTCTCGTTCTCTTTCATTTCTATATGTGTGTGTATATATGTGTGTGATGGTGTGTGGTTGGGGGAGGGGGAAGGGGGTGGGGTGGGGTGGGGTGTGTGTGTACGTGTGTGTGTGTGTGTGTACGTGTGAGTGCGTGGGGGGGAACAGGGGGGCTAGGGAGGGACAGGGGGGGAGGGGGAGGGGTGGTGGTGTGTGTATGTGTATGCGGGTGTGTGCATGTGTGTGTGGTGGGGTGAGAGGGGCAGGGGGTTGTGGGGTGTATGTGTGTGTGTGCGCGCAGGTGTGTGTGTGGTGGGGGAGGGGGAGGGGGTAAGGTGGTGTGTGTGCGTGTACGTGTACGTGTACGTGTGTGTGTGTGTGGTAGGGGGACGGGGAGGGACATGGGGGCTAGGCAGGGGAGGGACAGGGGGCTGGGTGGGGGCGGGTGGTGGTGGTGTGTGTGGGGTGGTGGTGGGGTGTGTGGGGTGGGGGTGGGGTGGGGTGGGGCAATCTCAACAATTGAAACGGACAAATTGATTAATAAAATATGTATTGCCCCTTTCATATGCAAGTAGGATTGCCCCTCATTTACAGATAATTGGTGAGATTCGAAATAATTTTTAATTGTAGCTTTAATAAAAAAAATTGTATAGCTTTAATTGTAACTTTAATTGTATAGTTTTATATGAAAGTAATTTAATAATTAGTGCCCATTTCATATGAAAGTAGGATTGCTCCTCATTGTAAATTAGTAAATTAATAATTGTATACTTTAATTTTTAGTTTAATTGATGAAATGAATTAATTGAGTAGATGAATTAGAAGGAGTATAGGATACACATTTGTTGTTGCGGTTGGATTATAGTTGATCGATGTTGGTTTGGTTATTTTTAGAAGTGGTATGATCACTGGATTAATGTCCATATGGGGGTGGGATTTTTCAACTTTTTTTTAAAATTGCTTTGTATATCGAACAATATATATATATAATATGATAATTAAATGAAACATACATGAAATTAAATGAAACATACTTGAACTCACCCTTTATAGGAGATGGAGGAGATGGGGGGAGGGGGCAGGGATGGGGAGGTGGGTGGTGGGGTAGGGGTGAGAGGCTACGTGTGTGTCTGTGTGTGTGAATGTGCACATGTGTGTGTGTGTGTGTGTGTGTGTGTATGTGTGTATGTGCATGTGTGTGTATATGTCTGTGTTTGTGCGTAATGTCCCTTGTAAACGAATTGATTGGTTATTAATTTTTTTAGTAAATTAATATATGATTTCCCCTCATTATAAATTAGTAAATTAATATATGATTAATTATGAAAGTAGGATTGCCCCTCGTTGTAAATTAGTAAATTAATAATTGTATACTTTAATTGTTAGTTTATTTACACGTCTTCTTTTAATTCATTTTGATATGTACTAATAATATTTTTTTACAGCAAATGTCTCCTTCAGGTTTTAAGGCGGGGATGATGATGTCGTCTGGGCTCGCTGGTAGTGGAGGCGACGAGGGCTCCTCGGCCCCTAGGCTCCCCTAATATGGCAAATCGGGGATGGCCATCGAGAACAAGTCGGGGCCATTAGCGAGATCCCTCGAGCTGGTAAAGACGATCATCGGCCTGGGGTACATTAGTTAGAAGGAGGTGTCATATGAGCTCAAGTTAGTTGTTTGGGTGGAACTGCAGGTAATGTATTTATATTTATATTTATATTTATATTTATATTTATATTTATTGTTGATACCAAAATTAGTATGCTGATATAGACGAATCACAAGAAGACACGTGTCGATCTACGTGGCACAATAGCAACGAGGAAGTCTATTTCCCCGACCAAGTCAGACTCACTCCGAGCAACAAGTATACTCCGAGGAAATCCAGCTCACCGAGAAGCTCCAACACTCCGAGGAACTCTTGAACGACGAGAAACTAAGGCGGTCCGAACTGCATCTCGACCACGGTATTGATTGTCAGATAATCAACAGTTCAACTATTCATTGAATACTTATCATTTTGACGCACACGCTTGAAGAGCATTAAATGAATTACCCTTTCATATGTATATCATTTAATGTATCACCCTTTCATGTACAGCCTAAGGGCTATAAATACCTTGTATCACCCTCATTCAAGGGGACCGGAATTTCTTGATTGAACTTGTAATCGAGAATTCCCAAAACATTCAGCAATAACATAACAGTGGACGTAGACCATTCTTATAAGGTTGAACCACTTTAAAATTCTTTGCCTCATTTTTATTTATCTGTGATTGAATAATTAGAGTGATCTAATTTTTTACATAAACAGATTGGCGCCGTCTGTGGGAAATGACTGTTTTATCGTTTTTCACCAAAAATCATTCATCATCAATGGCAGATAATCCAGAATCTAGCAATCGAAATGCTGGAAATGCTAGAAATCCTCCAAATCCCTCTGCGCCCCCAGATCTGGCTGGAATTATGACGAATCTGGCTCAAGGACAAACCGCCATGCAAGAGACGATGCGGAAACTCATACAAACCCTTCATGGTGGTGCACCTGCACATTCGGGATAGCGAAGTGGTCAAAGGCAAACCTATTTACTTTCTTCACGATCCAGGCCTACAGATGTGTATCGTAATGAGGAATCTGATGATTTCTCTTATCAACCTGGGCGAACTTCTTTAATACGCATTACTGATGCTGAACAACGTATCACTCTCTCTCCAGAGAGACCCAGTGCTTTGGAAAGACTGAGTAGGGTGTCTCCTTTCAGTTGATTAGGCCCTATGAGGAATAGGAGTCCACCTAAGACCATGTCGAGGAGTTTTCGACAACCATCAGATCTAAGGGAAGGATCAGCACAATCACGACCAGTTGCTCGTCAAGATAGATCTCAAGAGGCCACTTCAGAACAATCAATTGCTCGAACTAATAGACCCGAGGAATGAAATGATGCGTGGAAAAGTTCCATTCAACGGTTGGAGGATAGATTGGGAGAAATGGCTAAGGCAAAGAACCCTCTACAACGAAATTTCGTTCAAGGGACACCTTTTGTCAAGGCTATTGTGGATTTTCCTACACCGTCAAAGTTTAAAGCACCCGTAGTAACCCCCAAATATGATGGAAAGACAGATCTTGTTCTTCACATAGAGCAATATCAAGCTGCTGCCGACATCTATGCTGTCCCCGACGAGATGAGATGCAGAGCATTCTCAAGAACTCTTACTGGATCTGCCCAAATATGGTACAACAATCTTCCTTGGGGTAAGATTTCAAATTTCTTTCAGTTAGCCGAGTTGTTCATTGGCAATTTCTGTTTTGGAGCAAAGCCAGTAAAATGAGTAGCACACTTGTTAAGTGTTAGACAAAAATCTGGTGAGAGTACTAGAGATTACATAACTCGTTTTAATAACGAGAAGTTGGAGGTCATAGATTATGAAGAAAAGACAGCAATCACTGCTTTGATGAGTGGGTTATTGCCTAACAAGTTGTATTACACTTTAGCCAAAGATCCACCGACAACTATGTCAGAATTGATGGCAAAAGCGGCCAAAATCATGAATGCCGGGGAGGCTATGGCTGCGAAGAAGAATATGGATAAAGAGACCAAGGTGGAAGTCGACAAATCTAAGAAGAAAGAGCATAAGGGCAATGGCGGTGACAAGCATTCCAAGAATAGTAGGTCGTCATGGGAAGTCCTGAAAAAATTCGATAATTATACTCCTTTGAAAATGGGTATTAATCATGTCTTGGAAGAAATCAAGAATAGCGAGGAGGTAAAGTGGCCGAAGAAACTGAGGTCAGACCCTGATACGAGGAATAGGGATAAATATTGCGAATTCCATAAGGATCAAGGCCATATGACCAAAAATTGCATAGCGCTTCAGAACGAGATTGAAACACTCATCCGAAGAGGAAAGCTAGCAAAGTATGTTGATCGGGGAGGTGAAAGAAGAAATAAGGACCAAACTAGAGAGAGGTCTAGATCTCCTCGTCGAGCAGAGGAGAAAAAGAAGAGAAACTATGAAGATGATCCAGATGATGACCCCGACCTTCCCAAGAAACCAAGGCACCCAGAACGAGAGGTATTTTCCATACGTTTTGGATCATTTGATTGTAATGTTATTACAGGAGGAGATGCAGGAGGAGGAGACCTTACTGCAGAAAGAAAGGCTTACCTTAGAGAGGCTCAAGCTTGCTCATATATTCAGCGAATAAATTTGGCTGAGGAAGATCGCCCGAGGAAGGTAAATAAAGAGAAGCTGGTCATTGGCTTTTCAAAAAATGACCTGGCAGGTATTCTTTACCCTCACGACGACCCTTTGGTGATCAAAATGAGGATGAAAGAAGTAGTGATTTCAAGGGTTCTGATAGATAATGGTAGTTCGGCAGACATCATGTACTACTCATACTTTGACAGTTTAAATTTGAAATTATCTCAATTGGAACCTTATCACAGGCCTCTCCTGGGTTTTTCTTGCGAGAAAGTTTTTCCACTTGGGACGATTAAGTTGGATATATTCATTAGAACTTGGCCTGCTTGTCGAACAGAAAGAATACGATTCTTTGTGATGGATAAGAATGTGCAATCAGCTTACAACATCATCATGGGAAGAGTTGGTTTGAAGAAGTTCGAAGCAGTTCCATCTACAGTACATCAATGCTTAAAATTACCAACAAATTTCGGAGTGGGAGTTGTGAAAGGTGATCAAAAAGTATCTCGGAAATGCTACTATTCATCTGCTTAGCAAGAGGAGCTTGAAGAGTCAAGGAAAAAGACTACTACCTACCAGGTGGAGGAGGGTACCGAAATCGAAACACTCGATCTTAGAGATGAATCCCAACTTATAAAAGGACAGGTGGTGGAATCTACAGAAAATGTTATTCTGGACAACGAGCACCCTGAACGAGTATCCCAGATTGATTCGTCGTTGGATGCTTCAATAAAATAGGAGTTGATAACTTTCTTGAGAAATAGGAAGAAAACTTTTGCGTGGAGTCATGAAGACATGCCAGGAATAGATCCAAACTTCTTATGTCACGAGCTCAATGTGAATAAGGAGATCAAGCCTATAAAGAAAAGAAGAAGAGTATTTAGTCCCGAGAAGAATCAAGACAAGAGGAGGTCGAGAATCTCCAGAAAGCCCAATTCATTGAAGATGTAGAGTATCCAGACTGGTTGGAAAATGTGGTGATGGTGAAGTAGAAAAACAATAAATGGAGAATGTGTGTTGATTTCACCGATCTCAACAAGGCGTGCCCAAAGGATCATTTTCCATTGCCCAGAATTGATCAACTAGTGGATGTTACCTCGGGATACGAGCTGCTCAGCTTCATGGATGCTTACTCTGGCTACAACCAGATCAAAATGAAACCTGAAGACAGGGAAAGTACTTCTTTTATTACCCCTAGGGGAACTTATTGTTATAATATTATGCCTTTTGTTTTGAAAAATGCAGGAGCGACATACCAGCGGCTGATGAACAAGGTTTTTGCCGAACAAATCAGTTGCAATATGGAAGTCTATGCCGATGATATGCTAAAAAAGAGCAAGAAAGCTGCTGATCATCTAGTTGACTTAGGTCAGACCTTTGATCAACTGGATAAATATCAAATGAAACTCAACCCGACAAAGTACACATTTGGAGTACGAGAAGGAATGTTCCTCGGGTACATCGTCAACCAATGAGGAATTGAGGCGAATCCAGAAAAGATCAAAGATCTTTTAGGGTTGCGATCTCCAACGACGAAGAAAGAGGTGCAGAGTCTTACAGGACGAGTTGCAGCGCTCAACAGATTTGTATCCCGAGCAACGGATAGATGCCTTCCATTCTTCAAAACACTTCGAATAACTTTCGAGTGGAATGATGAATGTGAAAAAGACTTTCAAGACTTGAAAAAATATTTGGGAGCACCTCCACTGTTGTCCAGACCAGTAACGAGAGAAAAGTTGTACTTGTACCTGGCAGTATCAGAGAATGCAGTCAGCTCGGCATTGATCAGATTGGAGAATGGAGTCCAGAAGCCAATTTATTACACAAGTAAGGCTTTCCGAGGTGCAGAGATCAGGTACCCAAAGATGGAAAAATTGGTATTGGCATTAATTGAAGCAAGTAGAAGAATGAGGCCATATTTCCAGGCCCATACCATCGTCGTGTATACCGACATGCCATTGAGACAAGCCCTTCATAAGCCAGAAAAATCAGGGAGACTGATGTATTGGGCAATAGAGCTCGGTGAATATGATATTGTGTATGAACCCAGATCATCATTAAAAGGGCAGGCTGTAGCAGACTTTATAGCAGAGTTTACATATCCTGATACCCCCGAGGAATAAAAGTTGCTCGCTGACCAACATGTGGATGTTACAGGATCAACAGACATAAGTCTAGATCAACTCCGATTGGTAAAAGGGCTTGTGGATGTAGAAAGATCATCAAATTCAAACCCAGACCAACCCCGGTTGGTAAAAGGGCGAGAAGATATGGTCGACGAAGAGCGAAAAATACCGGGGGAGGATGAAAGGAAACAGCAAATATTTCACCGAGGAACTCTATCAAATAAAAAATTTGAAGACGAGTTACCTACATGGAAATTATATGTAGATGGGTCATCTTGCACAACAGGTTGTGGGGCAGGGATTGTTTTGAAAACCCCATACGAGATTGACTTGGAATATGCCCTATGATTCCAATTCAAAGCTTCCAATAATGAGGCTGAGTATGAGGCCATGATAGCAGGTCTTAATTTAGCAAAGATTATGGAAGCGCAACAAGTGATGGTGTTCAGTGATCCTCAATTAATTGTGAATCAGATGATGGGAATATATGCAATTAAAGGAGAATTAATGGTCAAGTATCATGCAAAGGTGATGGAGTTGTTGGCAGAATTTGATACCATTCAGTTGATCAGAATACCAAGAATGGAAAATGCACAAGCACACGCACTGGCCCGACTAGCATCAGCTACTCGTACCAAGCTGCGAAGAACGATACCAATTGAGGTGTTAGAAAGTCGAAGCATAGATGAAGACCTGACGAGGAATATTATTACTCTTGATTTAGGACCATCTTGGATGGATCCCATCAGGTCATATATTGAGGAAGGAGAACTACCGGAGGATAAGCTCGCTGCCAAGAAATTGAAGTATAAAGCTGCTCGGTATGTACTAATTAATGGTGTTTTGTATAGACGAGGAATTATGGAAGGTTTGCAAAGATGTGTACATCCCTCCGAGGTGAAAGAATTGATTGAAGAGATCCATGAAGGGTCCTGTGGATCCCATGTAGCAGGTCGGACACTTTTGCAAAGGGTGATGATGCAGGGGTATTACTGGCCAACGATGAGGGCTGATTGTATAGCCTATGCCAAGAAATGTGATAAGTGCCAATGTTTTTTCTCCATCCGACGAACTCCACAAGCATTGTTGACACCCATAACTTATCCTTGGCCATTTGCCATGTGGGGAATTGATTTGGTTGGACCACTGCCAATAACCCGAGGAAGATTCAAGTACCTCGTCGTTGCAATGGATTATTTTACTAAGTGGGTAAAAGCTGAGCCACTTATTGATATGACATACGAGAAGGTATACCAGTTCGTTTGGAAGAACATAATCTGTCGATATGGTCTCCCTCATGCCTTCATCACAGACCGTGGAACGCAATTCGATAACGAGGAGTTTGCTGCCTATTGTCGTCAATCAAATATTTTGAAGACTCATTCAGCACCAGGCCATCCTCAAAGCAATGGACAGACTGAAGTGACGAACAGAACAATACTAAATGGTTTGAAGAAGAGGCTAAGTGAGGCTAAAGCTAATTGGATTAATGAACTACAGTCAGTATTGTGGGCTTATCGAACAACTCCCCGAGCAGCAACTGGAGAATCACCATATATGCTGTCGTTTGGAAGTGAGGCTGTAATACCTGCCGAGTTGGGTCTTCCAACACACAGAGTGCTGAATTTCAATTCCCCAGTCAGCGACTTAATGAGAAGATTGGATTTGGATATGATCGAGGAGGTTAGAGAAGAGGCAGCCATTAGGAATGCTGCTTACCAACAACGAACAACTCTGTTCTACAACAAGAGGGTGAAGAAATGTGACTTAAAAGAAGGAGATTACGTGATAAAGAAGGTCATTCAGAAGCACAATAAGTTGGAAGCAAACTGGCATGGACCTTATCGAGTTATAGAAGTTGTTCGACCAGGAACTTACCGAATAGCGACTCTAGAAGGAGAGGAATTTAAGAATGCATGGAATGCTGAACACCTACGCAAGTATTATCAGTGATGTAAAATGTAAAGAAGTTCCATCAATATGAATAAAACGATGATATTTCGACATCCTCTTTCTTTTATTGAAATTTTTCGGGGAATACTAGTGTGCAACACTACACTGTTCAGCAAGAAAAGCAACACCGATAGTTCAAACCCAGATCAACTCCGGTTGGTAAAAGGGTGAGAACAAACTATACTCCTTTGGTTAGGAGGCGTACACTAGCTCAGACCAACTCCGATTGGTAAAAGAGCGAGAACACGATAGTTCGAACCCAGACCAACTCCGGTTGGTAAAAGGGCAAGAACACCCCATACTCTTTTGGTTAAGAGGCATAAATTAGCTCAGACCAACTCCGATTAGTAAAAGAGTTAGTAGACATGATAGTTCAAACTCAGACCAACTCCGGTTGGTAAAAGAGCGAGAACACGATAGTTCGAACTCAGACCAACTCCGGTTGGTAAAAGAGCAAGAACACGAGCCTCCTAAAAATGCCAACGTGTTTGGTTAGGAAACAAGATATGCTCTCAAATGCCAACTTATGTTGGTCGGGAGGTAAGTTTATTACATAAAAGTTCCTCGAAGAACAAAATATTCCAAACAGAATCAAGTATGGTTGGTCGGAGATAAAAATCCACTAACTGTAGTTGGTCGAAGAGGAGAAAATATTTTAAACAATACCAAGTATAGTTGGTCGGGGATAAAAATCCATTAGCTATAATTGGTCGACGAGCACAATTTAACAACCTTAGTTGGTTGGAAGAAATTTTAAATATTTTTATACTCATTACTTTATTATTAAGTGATCGAGCAACATTACTAATACTTGTAATTTTTTATTACTAAGTTGGTCGATGAACCACACAATATTGTTATGCAAGTACAATTATAAAGTGTTTGACAAATACAAGAGCAATACAAATTTGCAAACAAAAATGAAATTCTTTCATTAAAGTCAAAATGAATTACACAAGTTTATTACATTGATATTAAACTGTGTACTAATTATTACATCAGAATTTCCTATTTTATTGGCTTTTTTCCTTCAGCTTTCGATATAGGCTCCTCGCCAGCAGGAGGATCTTCCAGGCAAGGGGGAGAATTAATGAATTTAAGATCTCGCAGCATTCTGACGTTTACTATTGAAGGTGTATCCAGTAAATACTCCGGACGAGATAATTCAACCTGCAAATGAAGGGCATAGTCGCCAAGATACTGGGAGATCAAACAACGAGGGATGGCCCGAGCAGGGATCCAACTCATATCAAGCTTGAATGGTGGATTTGGTAGATCGAGCAACCCAGGAGCATGATAATCCCATAAATAATGGCCCTGCTCTAGTTTTAATACACCCAGGGCGTTCAACCATCCCTGTTTATAACCTTCATTATTGGCGTTTTCAATGCGAGCATCCAAGTGACAAAGGGCCTTATTGTAGCCTGCCATCCAGAACTCACGAGGTTGTTTGTGGAATTGGAAAGTTATTCTCTCTAACTGCTCGTGAAGGTTTCTGGCAAAAACATCCTTATTATCCAGAGCAGACTTTGTCGAAGCAAGTTGATCTTCTAGAGTTTGGATTTTCTTAGACATTTCAGACAAAACCCGATCTTTTGCATTCAATTTGAACGCTTGAGTTTCCAATGTTGATTGAGTACGAGCTTCTTCAACAGTACGACGAAGACCTCTTGGTCGTCCCCGAGAAGGTTGAATACTTTGTTCCTCGTCAACATTCTGAGCAACTTTTCCTCGTCCACGAGAGCCTCTTCCTCATCCCCGAATAGCAGTGGAAGGCCCAACTCTTCTCAAAGCCTCTAATTCTTGCCTCAATTTGGCATTCTCAACCTCTAAAAATGAGAATCCTTCATCGGTGACCGGTACCAAGGCAGTGGAAGATGAAGCTGCAGACTTATACTGTGCCAACTCCTTCTGCAAATTGTTATTCTCTTGCTCCAGCAGCTCGGCGATCTGTCTGCATGCTTCGACTTCACCCTTTAGGGTTCTCTCTCTCACTTCATAGCCAGGAAGCATCTTGTCATAACCTGTTTCAGCACTAAGTTGTTTGAGTTTCTTCTCATACCCTTCATGCAAAAGAAATGAAGACTCTTTATACTGCTGCTGAAGTTCATCGAGAGTACCTTGCAAATCTTCAATCATTTCGTAATAAGCCACATTATTGGCTACAGCACGATCAAGAAGACATTTCAAGTATTGATATGCCTCCACTGCTTGGTCTGAAGCATCATGACCAAGGATATCAGCAATTTCTGATGCACTCAAGTCAGTATGGCCAGCTTTAAAATATTCATGGCATTGTTGCATCAGTTTTGTATCATTGGCAGACAGCAATTCCATTGTAGCCATAAACTAATAAAGAAGAGAAGGAAAGAGTTAATAAAAAAGAAGACAGAGCATCAACAATGTAGAGGAACAAAAAAAGGTAATTTTATTACATCATCAAAAGGAGTACAGCGTTCAGAATACAGAGTACAAGTAAAAGAAAAACAGAAAGAGAATACCGAACAACTTCACACCTTTTCCTTGTCTCCCAAGACTTTCTCGGGAGGCTGGGATGACGAGCTTGGTTGCTCGGTGGGAACAATGAGTTGGTTGGCAGAAGTTGGGACTTGTTCAGGAGGAGCAGGCAAAGACGAAATCTCCTCGGTGGCTGTCTGATTGGGTTGTGGAGCAAGGACTTGATCACCCACTGTCATTGAAGACTCCTCGAATACAGCTTCGTCTTCATCCTCATCTTCAATTCTAGGAGGAGGACCGGGAAGATGTTGTTGAAATAGCTCAGAGTCCTCGCTCACCTTCAATTCTTGCAGGCAGCAACCCAACCATCTCGGAAGTATTTCAAACTCCCATACTGCACCTGGGTCATCATTGTTGCTACCCCCCTGTCCCATCCTTTATCCCAACCGGTACGAAAAGATTTTTTCACAACCACTTTTCTCTTCATTTTATCCGAGGAAAGCTTCTCGGATAGAAGATCCTCGGAGGCTTTCAACTTGGCCTCAACCTCCTCCTTCTGGCGATTTACTTCTCGCAGAAGGGTTAGCTCTTCCTCAGCCGATTTCAACTTATTTTCAAGCTCCCCAAAGCTTGTGAGCTTCTCGGCATATTTTTTATTCTCTCCCTCCAAGTCTTTCACCTTATTTCCCAACTGCACCTTCTCTACCTCAGATGCAGCCAACTTCTTCTCCTATTCACCCCTGTCCTCATCATACTTTTGACGAGAATCCTTCAAAGATTGGGCCAAACCCTGAAAAGAATTCTCTACTCCAGATGAGGAGCTAGAAGCCTTGATTGCTTCATCTTTCTTCACTATGGTGTTAAAATAACTCACCAGCTGAAAAAGAAGGTAATGATAAGTCAGTACCGAGATACATATGTTGACTGAAAGAAAGAAAAATTCAGGATAAGAGAAACTAACTGAAGCAATGTGACGAGTAGCTAGGGATGTCAGCATATCCCTAGACATATTTTCTTCAATTCCTTGGACTTCAGGAATAGTCCAAGTCTTTACCGAGCTCATTGTAGAACTCGGGGGAATAATAGTTGGAACTCCAGCTCCACTAGCTTGGAGTTGGGGAATGGTTTCAGAAAAACTGACCGAGAAGGATTTCTTCAGTCTCCTCGGTGGCACTTCAACAGTTTCAACCAAAGAAGAGCTTTTGGTTGGGGAAATGCTAATCACTTCCACAAGTGCATCCTTCTTACTAGGAGCCACTGGGGGGCTTCTCGACGGCCTTCTGAAGAGCAGCAGAAGGGGAAGCATATACTTTCTTTGTCCCCTTTAAGACATCATTCTTGTTTCTCTTTCCATCTCCAGCAGAGGAAGTCTCCTCGAAGATAGCAGGAACTCTTCTTTTGCCCATTTTCTGACTTAGAGGAATGTGAGATTCTGGTGAAGAATCCTCAGAAGCTGGAAATGGTTCACTAATGCTGACCACAGGACGAGCAGTAAAGGATGATGTATAGCTCCTGTACTGCAACAAGTATGAAGCAGACCTGACGTGCTCGTCTGCAACTTTCTGATGCAAACTCCAGATATGTTTCAAATGCTTTATATTAACTTCTGATTCTTTGGGAGTTTTTCTCTTGTTGTCAACTGCAAACAAAAACATATTAAAATGGCAATCATGCATTTATTCAAACATAATGAAATCACAATTTCAGAAATAAAATAAGATGAAAATAACCTATCCCATTTCCATATGGATGGCATTTGGGACCTTTATATACTTCGTCACCAACCAAAGGGGCATGTTGACAATTTTTGATAACTGCCCCATGTTCAAAATAATCCCTATTAGCATCAGGGAGATTGACTACTAAAGCCCTATTCAAAAATCTAGTTTTTAAATAATAAACATTGTCTAGAACAGCCCATCTGTAACAGTACATAATCTCAGGAATTCCTATACGGTATCTATGAGTTTGATTTAACCTATACACTCCATTAACTATCCTCCATGTGTTGGGGGCTATTTTTGCAGGGACAACTTCGAAATACTGACAGAACTCTAAGCACAAAGGGTTTGGTGGAAAAGAAAATCCACATTCAGCAATAAAGAGGCTGGGGAACTAGTGTCCCTCAGCCAAATGAAAATAATTTGAAGGTTCAGAAAGATCCTCCAAAGTTACCCAAGATGGAATCGAAAAATCAGAACGAAATTTCTCAAGAGATTCAATAACATAAACCATGGTGAATAAAAGAAGAAGGAAGAAGATCTTACAGGAAAAAGGGAGATCTGTTGACAACGAACGAAGACACGGATGAACACACAAGAGAAAGAAAGACTATGGAAAACTCGAAAGCAGAAATTGGAAAAAGGTAGAAGACGGTGATATTGTCTATGAAGTTTAAATACTTTGTCTTGGGAAATAGTGAAAGAAATGATTGCAATAAGGAAGCTATTACGCTTCCGGCGGCTAAAAGGACAAAAAGTGCACGAAGATCGAAGCGCTTATAAAAATGCAAAAAGGCGGATTTTGAGAATTTTGAAGGAAATTCAAATATGGAGAAATGTTCCTAAAAACCAGGAAGATCATTTAATATTTCCATATACCGAGAAAGAATGTTCCATACTCCTCAAAGGTCAAAATATGAAACATTGGGGGCTTCTGTTGATACCAAAATTAGTATGCTGATATAGACGAATCACAAGAAGACACGTGTTGATCTACGTGGCACAATAGCAACGAGGAAGTCTATTTCCCCGACCAAGTCAGACTCACTCCGAGCAATAAGTATACTCTGAGGAACTCCAGCTCACCGAGAAGCTCCAACACTCCGAGGAACTCTAACGCTCCGAGGAACTCTTGAACGACGAGCAACTAAGGCGGTCCGAAGTGAACTCGACCACAGTATTGATTGCCAGATAATCAACAGTTCAACTATTCATTGAATACTTATCATCTTGACGTACACGCTTGAAGAGCATTAAATGAATTACCCTTTCATATGTATATCATTTAATGTATCACCCTTTCATGTACAGCCTAAGGGCTATAAATACCTTGTATCACCCTCATTCAAGGGGACCGGAATTTCTTGATAGAACTTGTAATCGAGAATTCCCAAAACATTCAGCAATAACATAACAGTGGACGTGGGCCATTCTTATAAGGCTGGACCACTTTAAAATTCTTTGTCTCATTTTTATTTATCTGTGATTGAATAATTAGAGTGATCTAATTTTTTACATCGACATTTATATTTATATTTATATTTATATTTATATTCATATGAATATGAATATTTTGATTTCGATTTCGATTTCGATTTTAATTTGATTCTATATTTATATTTATATTTATTTGCAACTAACATTGTATTTGTTAGACAGGAACAATTCAGCCTGGATCCAAAGCTACACGATTTTGTCTTGGAGCAGTTGAGGGAGCAACACAAGACGTGGAAGAAAAATATGCGGACCCGGTACTTTGGGAAGACACGAGAGTCCATTATCCAAAGGCGTGAATCCGTCCTGCTGAAGGAGACGATCTCATTGGCACAATGGAAAAAGTTCATTGACGATGATTTTGGGGAGTGACAATTGGCATCTCGCCAATCAGGGAGGCAAAAGCCGGAAAAAAAGACTGACGTGCACTACTCCGGCGGGACGTCTTATGTCGAGGTGGAGCATAGGATGATGGTAAGATTTCATTTTTCTATAACTACAGAAATATATTATTCTGTATTAATTTACTTTGTTGGGCCGATACTAATTTTACTTTATTTTATTTCAGGGGACAAAAGTGGCCCTAGGCGTAGGCCACATAGGCTCGATACTTATGTGGCTCTTCAGACGAAGAAGGGGAAAGACAAGGAGGTGTCCCTGAGTATCGCGTCCACGATTGTAAGTAATCCGACAGTTTACTTTTTATTAATTATGTTATAATTTTTTAATTTACTTATTTTACTAATCATATGCTTTTTGTCATTTCAGGCAAAGCTTAAAGAAGTGCATGAGTCGCAGTCTGATGCCGACAAGGCATCTTTGTCCACAGACGCACTCAACCAAGTGCTTGGCTCTGATCAAAAGGGGATTACAAGGGGGTGAGCTCGCGGGTGGCCAAATATAGGATCATCGGATTGGAGACAAGCGACACCGGGTTGGCTCGAACGGTGGACTTGCATGACGCGAAGCTGTCCCGTTTGGAGGCGACGGTCCAAGATATGTTCTCATTCATGAAGCATTCGTTGGGCGGCGGAAAATGCAAGGGGAAAGGTAAGGAGAAGGTGGGGGGGGAGGGGTGGGGGAGGAAGAGGGGGGGGAGGATGAGGTGCAGGATGACGAGGATGTGGACCTCACTACTTCATCGCCGACATGTGAAGACTTTGATGATCCACTTCCCTATTTGGCTCCCTTAGACCGACCGATGTCGACGCTTGGTTGGCCGAGCATGTTTATATTGGACATATTTGATGGCCAGCAGATAGGGCGGGGGTTGAGGGAGCCGAATATCATCCTGACTGGACTAGTTCATGGACAGGAGCTTCAAGACATCGAGTCCAGGGTGCTCATCACGCATGTGATACCCGGGAAGGAGAACCCCCCGTTGTGGTTGCGCGAACAATGCGGAACGATGTATATCAGTGGGTGTGTCAATTCGTATATCGTGTGTCCTACTCACCTCCTCGGATTTAACCTTACCCAAGACATGTAGTGACATTATTTGAATTGAATTGTATTGTTTTTTAGTTGGTACATTTGAATTGTTTTTAAGTTGGTACATTTCAATTATATTTGGATTATATCGTGATGCATATTGTCTCTATTTTGAATTTTTATTTTAATTATCTCTAGTTTATTTGGATATATGATGATTGAATAGGTACAACGTTGCTATAACAAGTACAAATATACTTCTAGGCAGTGGCAGCGGCCAAACTGCCCAGCGGATTTTTTTTTCAATTCTGCCCAGAATTGTCACGATCATTGACCGTGACAACGGATAATTTCCATGGACTTGTCACGGTCAATGACCATGAAATTTTTTTAAAGAGTGTCACGGATTTATCACGGTTGTAAACCGTGACAAAACTTGTCACGGTTAGAGACCGTGACATGACCGTGACAATTATAACGATCTTGTCACGGTCATTGATCGTGACATGACCGTGACAAAAAACGTTGTCTCACCCAGAATTGTCATGGTCATTATCCTTGAAAAGTTGAACTTTTCAAGGTCAATAATCGTGACAATTCGGCAGATTTGGTGTAGTGGCATTTATGCGAATTTAGGGGCGTGACAACCCTTGATTCAATTTACTGTCAAAACGAGACGCATTTGTAATAACTCGTCGACCCATGTAACCATTTTATACTAATTAACTCAAGTGAGGGATATTCGACGCAACCTATAGTTTTTACTCGCTTTGTTAGTCTAGCTTTATTTTCCCTCGCCTAGATTAAATCTTTCCCTTTTTGTTCATATTTATTTTTTACACTTTTATTTAGGAGTATTAAATCGTATAAATTCTAGCAACTCGTCGCTGTGGATTTTCGATACCCGACTTACCGCTACACTTGTTTCGCAAGTGCAGTGGTAATTTAGGTTTTTGTATTGTGGCGGTGAACAGAAAACAACGATTAGCGTGTTGACTACGTGCTACTTTTCACCCTCGATCATTGACCCTGAGACCATTAGCTTTGACACCACTAGTCAGATCTCAAGCCACCATCTCACCTAAAGCCAATTGGTGTTTTGAAGGGAAAACCTTTGATCATTTACAAGTTCACTCAACACCGTTGTCCTAGGGCAAGGAATTTGTTGTACTCTCATCCCAATATGATGGGAAGGAAAATGAAATATGAAACACCATATCCAGAAGGAAAATATCCACTAAATCATTGTATCTAAATTTCCTTCAATTTTTTCACCAATCTCAATCCCCCAAAAGATTCGTTGCTGAGATAAGGGCCAAAATGTAAACACTTGGTACAATGAGTATTACAACTAGAGATAAATTACAATCCATAGGTTAAAAAAATATAATCATTCAGCTTCAGCAAGTTTCATTACTTTTTATGGGTACGCAACAAAAGAAATTTAATCTTAACTATACGACAATAAAAACAAAAACAAAAACATTGATTTAGAGGAAAATCCCACTTATCTGCCTAATTCTCATTCATTTGAAAAGTAATTGTAGTGATTACAATGAGTTGTCAAATACTTTATTTATAGGCCAAGTTATCTTACCATTTAAGCTAGACATCAAATTCAAATTAGTAAAATATATGACTAATTCCTTTGGCTTCTTGTATACATCATTCTCCCCCATTTGAAAAATCTCTTTTCGAGCACTGGGATCTACGAAAACATTAAAAAACAATCACTAGTGGACTTTCCAACTTTGGAGGGGATTTGTCCTCGAAAATGTCTCATATATCCGCTAGAAAAAAGATAATGTGATGTACTCATGAAGTCCAACCAAGACCGACGAGAAAGAATGTGGTATTGAACTTTTCCACGATAAAAAGCAACACACCAACGCCTCGAGGAGGGCCAATAATGCCAAATGTGGTTTAAATCTCTCATTATAAGCATCCTAAAGGCTAAGCAGCAGAACTCTCCCTCCAAACATGCCTAAAAAACCCATCCCAGAATAGGTCCACATATTAGGAAGCCTCCACATGGACCCAAGGTAATGACTTAGTCTCAAAATATCCACTACAAGAAACACATACAACAAAATCCTTCCCAATCCCTAAAAATAGAAAAAATCATATGATCCCACCTCTAAAAAATGTGAGTGAGTCTTCCAAATTAATATCAGTAAGATATTGAAGAAATCACTAATACATAACCCAACCTCTACTTCCCCAAATATGGGAAAGACGTCACCGAGATCAAAATAAAAGATGTCTTCAAGCCAACATAAACGGTTTTTTATTCATAAAAAAAATATTACGAAATATAAATGTCTTCAGAGAAAGAGAAATAAAATATTTGTCGATTAATATTTCATTGACCATTACTATGAATTATAGTATGGGACTTTGTATATTTAGGACCTATTGTAATATGTATTCTAGAAATGGGACAACAAACATTTCATTTATAATTTTAGTCCCTATTTTTTAATAAAGCCGCTAGCGCGGACCCAAGTCCATAAAACGTCAACCAGTCACAGCATGTCATGTCAATCAATAATTTGAAAATAGGGACTAAAAATGGAAACCAAATATTTGTTGTCCTATATCCATAATTGATATTAGTTTAGGCCCTAAAACTATATAAACTATTATAGTATATTTCTCATTACATTAGTGTCTCGTGTCTCCATTGCAGACACGACATGTTAATATCGCACAAAATGAATAAAAATCACTATTTTTTTAAATGACACCAAAAGGCATAAGGAAATCTAGGGTTCCAATCAATATTCAAAAAACATATATTCTACTAAAATACTAAAAATTTAACTTGCTAATAATGAGCTCACATACCATATTCATTAAGTTATTATAATTACAGATAAATTGATAGCTCAAATGCACATTTTATATAAACATAGGGTTTAATTTGAGAGTGTACAAAAAAACTGACAATGTGACTTATCACCTTAAAGTCTGTAATTGAACATAAAGATCAAAAATTAAAAAATAATGATAATGTATTTCAGTATATAATATGTATCTCTTAATTTTTTTTGTATTTCTTTTGTGTATATAATATGTATGTGTTTGTATGTGACTATTAAAAAAATACAAAATCAATCTAACCAAATTAGTTACCAATACCTAGAATACAATTGACACAATACATATAACTGTAAGATTTTAATCATCAACATATATATATATATAATACCTGCCATAAGTGGTCGATCCAATCAACATTGTTGATCAATATAAACCCTAGAAATTTCACATTGATGAAATATGAAGGTGAACGATAATCAAAATCAAGAGTAATTCCTAGATCGAGACTTAATTAAACAGATATGATTTAAGAAATAAAAAGAAAAAAGGACAGTGAAAAAATGTGAGTAACAATAAGAGAAAGTAAATACAGTAGACAAATATGATTTTAGTATATCTATATAATAAAGTTTAAAACTTATGTATGTCACAAGTTTGGCTCATGATGTCATCTTTATAAAAAAAATTGCATTATCTATTTTGCCCCTTACAAATTTGGATTCCCCTCTTTTGACACACTATAATTTCCCCCTATTTTTTTCAAAATTCAAATACAAGGGTACGATGGTATTTTCTTCCATATTGCACCTAGCCCCACTTTCTCTCTTGAACCCCGAGACATTTATCTCAAAACTACACCTCATTCACTACACAAACATTATTTTCTCTCACCCCTCATCTGCCCCCTCTCGCTCATCTACATCGTCTCTCTCTGAACTCCCATTTGTAGCTCCGCCTCTCTCTCTCTGAAGCTACTACTCGAGCTGGACGAACCTTGCTGCTTCTCCTCAGACCCATTATTTTCGTTTCTATTTTTGTTTTTTCTTTTCCATTTACATTTTTTCTTTGCAGATCTAAAACGGTTCTGGTCATTAGATGCGGTTCTCCTCATACGCGATATTGCTTCATCACCGGATGAAATTCCATTTTCTGTCAACGGTCAATCATTAAAGAAGGTTTTTTTTATTCACTTCATCTTTTCACTCTATTGGTTTTTATATATGTCTGTTTTGATGATGTTGCTTTGAACACCCATCTCTTAGCAGATCTGGGATGAGAACCCATCTTCTTCCGCCTTCTCTCCACTTCCAAGAAGAATATGAACAGGTTCATAAAATGAAATTTCTCTCAATTAGTTAAAATTATTTGGAATTTCTCTTAAATGTAGATTATGGCTGGTGTATTGGAATTTCTCTTAAATTTATTATTTCGTTTTCAGATCTTGGATTTTCGTTTTACCATTCTCACTCTGTATAACACTATTTTTTTTTTGGTTTTATATATGTCATTTTTATATAGAGAAACTGTATTTTATTTGGTTTAGGTTTAGTGGATTGATGGTTGGAAAGTATTTGCATATTTTTCATAGTACTGGTTCGGGCATATCGAGAACAGAAAGGACCTGCATATCACATGGCTGACATAAGAAGGACTGCATTTTTTTATTACAATCTGTGCCATGGTGCGTGGTTTAAAATAAAGATCGCAAGTTTTTTTTTCTCATGATTTTGGATTTGTTATGGAGCATTTGAATGGCAACGGTTTCTTGAAAGGTATAACATATTTGGTTTCAAGATTTTTTAAACTTAAAAGTTACGTGTTGGATTTAAAAAAAAAAAGGAATAGTACATTTTCAAAAAAAAATTTATGTTCCTCTTTGAGCTTTTGACTTATGTGAAAGACGACATGCCGAGAGGGTTTGGATATCAAAGTGATTCGATCAAAGTGATTTTTAGTTCACTGGTATTTAAAAACTTGGAACAATTAAGTTTTTTTTAGTTGACCGATCAAAGTGATCAGATCAAACATTTGTTCATGGACATGACGGCAGGGTTCGTATGCATGTTGTTGTACAATAAAAATGATCAACGTCCTATTAGTTTAATTTTACACGAACATGGGAGCATTACTTGGTGTAAATCAGGGAGATTGAGTTATGCAAAAGGTAAAAGACGGCTGACCCTTTTGTTTTTATGAGACTCTGTCTTCTACAAGTTTTCTTCAGGTGCCTTACTTAGATTAAAAAATATATATTATGTATTTTTAGGACTTAAAATAATATTGATTATGGATATAGAACAATAAATATTTCATTTCTATTTTTAGTCCCTTTTTTCAAATTAAAGGGGCACATGGCATGCTTTGATTAGTTGATGTTTTATGAATATAGATCCGCGGCAATTGCTTTATTAAAAAATAAGGACTAAAACTATAAATAAAATGTTTGTTATCCTATTTTCAAAATACATATTGCAATAGGTACTCAATATACCAAGCCCCCCAAAAAATGTTATTTTTATACAGGTACTCTCTTCACTGTTGGGTTTTCTATATGTTCTTTTTTGAATTGTTGAATTTTTGTTACTCGGTTGATTTGTGTTGTTGAATTTGGGGCTAATTTGTGTTGGATTGAGTGCACTAGAATTGATTGTATGATGATGAGAGACACTGATAGGATAAACCTACATTCCCATGATACCAGCAGTAGCAAAATAGCAGGTCTTTACTAAGAGAAATAAAGGTAGGTCTTGGCTAAGAAAAAAATCATAGCAGGTCTTAAAACAAAATAGCAGGTGTATGCTTGACAGAAAAAAAAAAGTTAAGACAAGCAGTTCTTTGTCAAAATAAAAAAAAGGATAGCAGGTTTTGGCTTAAGGCAAAATAAGAGCGGGTATGTGCTTTCAAAAAAAAGAAGTAGGTCCTATGTTATTGCAAAAATAGGCAATGGAGCATTCTAATTTCTTCAATGACAATGATTTCTCTCACCCTTACCCCTTTACTTTGTATTGTTTATTTTGATTTTGGTATGTTTCAAGCAATATAACTTTATCCTATGGTCTGTATTAAAGTATATCAAGTGCTGCTGATATTATTAACTCATGGGAATTAAGGATTTTGATACTCTATTTAAAAATCTCATTTTTACAATTACCATATTAGAAATACCTTTTTATTTACTCGACATAGTAGTAGTTTTTTTTATTTAAATAGTCATGTTATGTTATTCTATAGTCTTCAATCTAGGTTGTATTAAACTTGTTGTCTGGATGATTACACCATAATAGTTAACATTGCAAATATGTTCTTCCGTATTCTACTTAATTTAATTTTTTTTTTATGTTTTTTAAGGCTCATGAATTTGTTCATCAGATGTATGCCACGTCTCCTAGGCCATTTGCTATCTACATCAAATACAAATGCCTCAGGCAGTGGCGATCGATCGAAGTCGAAAGGGCCATCATTTTTTACCGGAAAATTAAACCATAGGCCATGGAATTATACTATTAAGGTATTAATTGTGAAATTACACGCTATGATGTTCTAATCATACAGTGCACTTTTATAGTTCAGTCAATTACAAGCATTAGAGCCATTTGTAAATTTAAACTATGTATATGTTAGTTTAAACCCATATGTGTATATTTAAGACATTTGTTTGATATTTAACTATAGTTATTTTCTAACTATAATTTTTTTCCTTTGACATTTAGGTGCGCTCTGCTGCAATAGAGAAACATGGATAATGTACGCGTTAAATTATTGAGCCATTAAAATGGAATAGAAAGAAGTTGATAGTTTTTTGCACCATAACCATCCCTAGAAATTGTTAATTATTTTATTTCACTATTATGTGATGTTTATATTAGTTTATATATTTATTGATGTGTTGGTGTTCTTTCACTATTTGGCGGGTTAAATTGATTATGTTGTTTATACAAGGTCCAAGACGGACTATTAATGTTGTTGTTGGAGTATTTTTTTCTTTCTTAAACAGAGTGGATAGTTCTATGAACAAAGAAAATTATGTCCTAATTTCCTATTTTGTGCGACTCTGTTTGTATCATATATAAAACTTTACGATTTATATTATAAATGACGTAATACTTTAGAAACGACTAAATACTTTAGAAATGACTTAAATTATAAATGACTTAAATTTTTTCTTTCTTAAATAAGCCGGTAGTTTTATAAACAAAGGAAATTCTCCAAAAAATTTAAATTGTATAACACTATGTATTATATATAAAATTTTATAACTTAAATTATATAAGGCTTAGCACTTTGTTTTTTAAGGGGAACGAAATTGTTTCTTTTTCGCAATTACGTATTATTGTTTTGCGATTACATTCTTTTTGAAAGTTTTGCGATTCTATACGTTGAAAATTTATAATTCTAACATATAAAACATTTATTATTTATTATTTATATTATACACGACTTTATGCTTTTCAAAATTATTAGCGTGCCTTCAGGCACGGGCATACCCTAGTATATATATATATATATATAGGTGGAGATTACCTCTAATATCTCGTCGGCGTGAGAGAAGAAGATACGCGAGAGAAGAAGATGCGTGAGAGAGAGAAGGAGACATCGTGAGAGCGAGAAAGACGCGTGAAAGAGAGAGATTGAAACAACGTGTGAGAGAGAGATAGAAGGAGACGCCTGAGTGCAAGAGAGAGGATGAACAGGACATCAAAATGAGAAGTAGTGGGATTGAATGAAAGACGAAACAAATTTTAGGAGTAAAAAACTCCCCTTCTAAATTTTTGGGGAGAAAAAAAAGGGTCATGATATGTACGACTAGGCTAAAAACTCTTTAAAAAGGTCATAATATCTATAATCAAATATGATTTTTATATTTAAATTGTCATAAAAAATAATACTAATATGTATAAAATGACATTTTATATTGGAAATGTCATATTAATAATAGCATTAATCTTTAAATAACATTTCTGTTATAAATGTCTTTAAATTATTTTTTCGAGCATCATAAAAAGGTATTTTTCTTGTAGTGATCATCACTTTATGTTGAGATATTTGCTAAAAATGCAAATTCTCACCATAAAGAGATGGAGAAGAAGTTATTTCCAAAATTGATGAATTCAACCACATCGCTCTATATTGAGATAGTTGCTAAAAATGCAAAAAATCACTATATAGGGGTGGAGTGAAATTTATCTAAGAGATAAATTCTACCACGTCATTGTATATTAAGATATTTGCTAAAAATGCAAATATTCTCTATAGAGGGGTGGGGGAGAATTTAACACACAAAGTTAAAAACTAAAATGAGGATTGTCTTGAAGTTCCACCAAGTCTTCAATTTATAAGGTACACATAGAGAAGGGTATGGATATGATTGGAAGAGATTTTGGAAATTAGGTGGGATAATTTAGGGAGAGATAAGAGTGCATGTGGGAAGTAGGGGTATAAGGATACTATGGGAAAAGTGTTAAGTGGCTTATAACACACGTGGGTGTTATTTTGTTTTTACTTGTTTTAGTTTTTATGCAAAATCGTGCATGATAGTGAGAAATAGGTCTTGGAATAAAAATGGGATGAGTTTGGTTGTGGGTATATGGGTCAATTGCTTGGGTCGGTTTTGATTTGGAATTGGATTGGAGGTAGCTTTGAGTAGGATTAGGGTTCCGGTTAAAGGGTAAAAAATGGGATACGCCTGACATTGTTCTAGGCAAGAGGTATCAAATCGGGTTTGGGTAACGGGTTTCCTGCCTTGGCTTTTGCTCTAGGTAGAAGGAGGGGACGCAGGTCAAGGGTGCCATTGAGTAGGTTGGTCATGGGTTTTCTGGTTGGAGGATTTGGGATTGGATGTTGGGTTCAAAAATGGATCAAATTTGACGGGTTTAAGGGTTGCCAGAGGTCGCGAATTGGGGTCGGAGTGGTGCTCCGGGTATTGGGAATAGCTATCACTGGATTTTAGACCGGGGTTATCACGTGTCAATTTTTTTGGATTCGGTGGAGGTTAGGGGTTAGAAATGGGTTAAGGATTGTAAGGGGGATTAAAATGAGTACGAGGTTTGAGAGTGTTAATGGAGGAGAGAGAGAATGGGATAGTGATATGTTCAAGATGGCGGGGTAATTGAGTGTGTGAGGGTGTATAAGAGTAGGGGTGTGTGTACCTAACTAAAAATAACACTATCTAACTTTAAAATAAAATTAACAAAACTAAAAATTAAAATCCTAATAAAATAAAAATAAAGAAAATAAAAAAATCCAGTAAAACTAGAAAATTACATTCCTAATAAAAGAGAATAATAATCTTATCCTAATAAAAATAAAATCGTTGTTCTAAAACATCCACCTAAGCTTAAGGCTTGGGAGAAACTCCCCGTTTTAAGTTTTTTACGCCTTACTCTTGGTAAAACCCTTAAGGCGCACTTTTTTCTAAAAACAACAATGCTTTAGTGAAACGATATCGCCTTTTAAAGAATTTTTTTACTAACCAGACCATTATCTCATCCAAAATAATCAAATAGTATTTTAATTCGCATATATTTAGACATATTTTTATGATATGTACCATTTTAGTATTTTAATAGCCCTGTTATGGTTAAAAAATATTAAAATATATTAAGATGGCCTAAACGCCTTTTTACGCCTAAGACCCACCCAGGATTTTAAGACTTAAGGCTTGGCCTCCATGCCTCGATCACGCCCCGCGTTTTTTAGAACCTTGAATAAAATAAAATAAAAATGAAAATAACTATCAAATAAAAAATACACCTAAATAAAAAGAAATATAAAAATAGTTGACACACAAATAAATCCTAAAAATATATACAAAACTCTAAATAAAATCTAAAATAAATCCTAAAAATTAAAATTGACTCAAAATAAAAATCTAAAAAAAATAATAATAAATAAAAAAATAAAATAAAAGGTGTAAACTAAACACATAAGGCTTGGGATGGGTTTAGGTGAAGGTTACATGACAAAATAATAGGCACGGGGATTGGGATTTTGGCTCTTTTTAACACACATCTTCATTGAAATATAACTTTTAAATTTGCAAGTGCAAGCAAGCCTACAAAACATACAAATACACGCATAAGACCCATTTTTTCGAGAATTATCAATTAAAAATCATCTGTTTGGGGTTTTATTTCAACACTTTTGGGTGCTTATCAATAATCGTAAGTTAATCTTATAAGAGCTAGTAGGAAAAACCCAAGTAATTTCTTCTGAATCACCCATAAAAGATGAAATACAACCCGATATCAATAGTACACTGACTATTGATAGTGAGAGTATTACTGATTATCAGGATACACATGTAACTTATACTAGACCACAAGTGGAGCCACATCGTAGTGGGAGGTTCAGGCGTTAGCGTGATAAATTAGTGTATTTAGGTGGACATTTTAGTGAGATTATAGGGGAACACGAAACGAATCCCGGGAAAGTCACTCATAAACAAGGACACTAAGCTTTTTCTTAAGGTTGTGTGTAAGAGTATTCATATACTCATTTATACCCTTATAGATAGTTTTATTATTTCGAGTTTCAAAACACTTTGTGTCCCTTATATACCTCTTCGAAAAGATTCATCAACATTCAAGATCTTGAATCCAATTCTTGATCATCCTCATTATTACATATATCACATTATTGAATGAAAGGTAAATTGGATAATTCCCTCACACATGTCATGTGTTTTTACAAAACTATTTCAAAATGTCTGGGTTAAAATAAATTTGTGTGTGTAAATATTAAGATTTTTCTACCTTGGTCTTGCTTGTATAAAAATGTTTAAAAAAATATAAAATAAGAAAAATTGAGCGAGCCTGACCAGTTTCATTGCAACGAAAATTTTCGTCGTTGAAGAAAAAATGGACCAACTTCTTTTGGAAAAAACTCTGAAAGATGACAAAAACTCTGGAAGATGGCACAAATAGCTTATTGTTAAAGCATTATCGCGTCGGCACCTTCGCTGCAATGATACTTACCTTGATGGATGCTAACTCTTTGAAGGTCTCTTTAATAAAATTGGATAGATGCGTGACTTGCATCGCGACAGTTTCACTCCAGTGATGCTCCTCCTCGCTACAGTATTACCTCCGATGACACGTATAGATACGAGAATATATCGTTAATATTTTTGGATATCTTCTAGATATTTGTTCTACAATAACCTTTTTGTCTAGTGATTAGACTTAGTAGTCACCAACCACACTCTCCAACATAAGAGATGTATCCTTTGGCTTATTATGGTAATCGAAAAACCCAATTGTTTAGTCTTCCTTATTTAAACCTTTCATGATCTTCATTTCATAATAATTATCATATATTTAAAAATTAAATTACCAAGAAAGTCCTTTAGTGTATATTCTTTTCTTCTTCCTTTGTAAAGAGATAAGAACACAATTGTGAAAAAGAATGAACCCATTTTCTAAAACCCAGTTCATCTTTTTCATCTTCTTTTCTTTGCATTGAATCACGTCTCTTTTTAGAGGTTGATTAACATTAAAGAATACTAAGATTTTCATCTTGAACTCATTTTGATAAAACAAACTTTCTATACACTTTGGGTTTTTCTCCAAACAAGAAGTATTATGATATTTAAGGTTCTCTTTTGGGGTTCATATCATGTGTGACCCCAAAGCTTAAAGATAAAGATTTGTACAATATTGTTGACATGTGTCATGTCATTTAGATATTGAGATTGTCCAAAGATGGATAGGAGTCTAGTAGAAAAAGTGGTAAGGTAGGAGTTAGCGCGAATAGGAGTGTAAGTCATTATCAAGTTTAGTGAGATCGTTGCATTGGCCCGACATTTTTGGTCGTATCTTTTGTCATCCATATGCTTAAACAATATAAAACTTGAAATTAGTTTATTCAAATTTGGGTAAATTTTTTAACATGAAATTTTAGGTGTGCAAAATAAATTTTTGGTGGGTCCGCATTTTGTTACGCAATACGCACTCTCAACTTGTATTAGAGCTTGGGACTCTTTTGTTAATGTTGAAAAAACTAGGGGTAGATCATGCCTTTTGTTTTAATATGGAGGATAATAACATGTTCTTAGATGCAAATCTTTTTTAGTATATTGTTCAACTTACCAATAGTTTTAGCTCTTTCGATGGCAGTTCATCAAACTATAAAGGTTTATGTAAATCTTCTATCATTAGTAATAAATTCTTTTCTGATATTTACACTTTATCTTTTTCTGGCTATTCTATTTATGGTAATTTAGATGAAGAAGATAGTCACCTTAAAGAAGCTTATGATAAACTCTTTTCTGAAAATGCTAGACTTAAGAAGAGATTGTTGAAAACTTCCATTAAACTAAACAAATGTGAAAAAGAAAATGATTTTATAAAGATGGAAGGGTCCCTTGTGAGCAATATTAAAGCTCAACGTGCATCTCTTAGTTCAAATCTCCTTTTAGTGAATAATGAGAATAAAGATTTCCAAGAAAGGTTAAAAGTTTTACAATGTGAGTTGGAAGAATGTAAAAGTTATAATGACTCTTTGAATAAGACAAAAATAATATTAAAAATGAGTTAGTCTCGGCTATGATTGCTAAGGTTACCATTGAAGATACATATAAGAGTATGGAAAAAGTTCTTTTAGACCATATTACATCCTCGATTGGTAAACCTTGAATTGGTTTTGAAATTTCATATTGTAAATCTAAATCAGAGGAAAAATTATTTTTGTAAAATCTTCTCAAAAGACTCATGTGCTTGAAGAGTACTCATCATCTCTTTAGATGAAAGTTGTTTCAAAACCTTTGAACAAAATCGATCATCGTTTTGCGTATTATTGAACATTTCTCAAACGTGATGGCTATTTGAAAAAATATTGCTATAGGTTTTTGAAAAACTCCAATGTGAATAAGAAACCTCACTTGGATGATGTTTCCTCATTGAAATATGATTTTAATTCCCTTTTTGAAAAATGTAGAACTATTTTGTGAAGATTTGAGAAAAAGTGAAAATATAAACATTGACAATAGTTTGAGTGATTTAGAGAATAATAACAAGACCAAAGTTATCTCGACAAAGAAAGAAAAAGGTCATGTTATTCACACCACCTTAGTTGCCCAAAATTATTCACAATGGTATTTTGATAGTGGTTACTCTAGGCATATAACTGGAAATCAAGCCTGGTTTCCCAATCTTATTAGGAAGGAATTCGGGTCAATTTCTTTTAAAGATGGTAATGAATCTAACATTGTTGGGAAGAGTACCATATAAATTGATGGTTTTCCTAGGTTAGATAATGTTATTTTGGTGTATGGATTAAAGGCTAACTTGCTTAGCATAAATCAAATTTGTGATGATCATCATAATGTGATTTTTGTAGAAAAATAATGTCAAGTTCTTGATTCTAAAGGTAAATGGATTTTGAAGGGTACTAGAACCACGGAGAATTGTTACAAAATAAATGTATCTTCAAGTATGGTTTGCAATAATCTAAGGAAAATATGGAAGATATTTAGCATGAGAGTTTAGGACACGTGAACTATAGAGATCTTAGTAGACTTACTGAGAACGAACTTGTTCATGATTTACCTCCTTTAAAGTCAACTTTTTCTCGTGTGTGTGGTAAGTGCTAGATAGGCAAATAAATTCATAGTCCACATAAGAATTTGAATGTTATGGATATCTCGATGTTCTTGAACTTTTACATATAGACTTTATGGTTCCAATGTGTACAAAAAGTATAGGTGGTATACATTACACCCTTGTGATTGTAGATGAATTCTCAGATTCACTTGTGTTGAATTTTTGCATGGCAAGTTGAATGCTAAGGCTAATTTTATTACCGAGTGTAAACAACTTCAAATTGAAAAGGCATGCTCAATCGCTAGAATCTGTAGTGATCATGGAAGGTTATTTGAAATAATGGGTTTACCAAAATGGTGTGGTGAAGGTTGAATACACCATGAATTTTTTACCCCCAAAATGCCTCAACAAAATGCAATAGTCAAAAGGAAAATAGAATTATCCAAGAGATGGCTAGGTCCCTTTTGATTTACAATAAAGTTTCAAAAATATTTTTTATAGAATGTTTTTATACGACTTGTCACACTAACAACTGAGTATGTAAGAGTTACGGTACCAACCAAACCCCTTATGATATTTGGAAAGGAAAGAAACCCACACTCAAACACTTTTGACTCTATGGAAGTAAGTGTTAAATACTCAAGGATAGAAAATATGTAACAAATTTTGACCCTAGAAGTAAAGCAGTCATTTTCTTGGCTATTCCACTAATAGTCATGCCTATCATTTTTTAATCTTGCCTTTTAAACAAATAATGGGAACCATTAACGTCATCATTGATGATAATGATTCATTTCACTTCAAAGAAAACAATCATGAAGACATGTCTTAACTTTTCCCTCATATTGAAGAAGATGAGAAGATGAAAGAGAGTGTGAATAGGTTTCCCCACCAGCTAGTGAGGTTGTGAATGTGGTAGATGCACCTACTTGGGTCAGGAAAGACCGTGATGTTACAAAAATAATTAGTACTCCTAATGTTGGAGTAAAGACTAGATCTTAACTCTAAAAGGAAGTTAACTTTCTTTTCTATACTTCCATGTTCGATCCCAAGAACATTAAGGATGACTTGCTAGATGAATATTGGGTTAATGATAGGCAAGAAGAATTAGATCAATTCACTAAATAAGAATTTTGGACTACTGTACACTTGCCTAAAAATGTTCATATTATCGGTACTTAGTGGGTCTTCCAAAACAACTGTAATGAAAATGGTGTGGTTTTAAGGAACAAAGCAAAGATAGTGGCTTAAGCTTATACACAAGTTGATGGTGTAAACTTTGATGAGTCTTTTGTCCTCGTATCTAGCTCAGTGTCTGTTCTTTTAACTTTAGTCCTAGTTTATGCCTTTGACTTCAAGCTCCATGAAATGGATGTAAAGAGCGTATTTCTTATTGGAAATACTAAATAGGAAGTCTATGTGTCACAACTAAAGGGCTTTGAGGATCCTAAATTCCCAACACATGTCTATTGCCTCAAAAATGCTTCATATGGCCTTAGACAAGCACATAAAGATTTGTATGAAAGACTTACCTCATATCTTGTGGGGAAAGTCTTCAAACAAGACCTTTTTTTAAGGTCTTGTGGTTGCATATGTATATGTTGAGGATATTGTTTATGCTTTCCAAATGTAAAATGAATTTGAGATGAGCATGGTTGGGGAAGTCACTTTCTTTCTTGGTCTCCAAGTGAGATAAATGGATAATGGAATTTTTTTCCCAGTTTAAATATGAAAAGGACCTGAAGAAGAAATTTGACCTCGGCTTTTCTAATCCTAAACGTACCCACATGGGTGCTTCTGTTAAGCTTGGAAAGGATGTCGATGGAAATAATGTCGATGAGATGCTCTATCATAGCATGATAGATACTTTGTTATATCTCACGACTAGTCGTCCTAGTATTTCATTTAGTGTAGGCGTTTGTACTCGCTACCAATCTTGTCCTAAGGAGTCCCGCTTGAAAGTCATTAAATGCATTATCAAGTGTGTATGTGGGATCATGGTCTTTGGTATTTGGTATCATAGGGATACTAATACATCCTTGTCAGCTTATTTGGATGTCGATTGGGCGAAAGGTGTTGATAAGAGTAGTACATCGTGTGGATTCTTTCATCTCGAAAGATTGTTAGTCTCTTGTCATGCAAAGAAACAAAATTGTGCTTCACTTTCCACAATCGATGTGGATTATATTGCGGCGGTAAGTTATTATGCTCAACTCCTTTGGATGAGAAAAAGGTTGGAGGATTATAGTATTGATATATCCAAAGGAGTATATAGAATTATGTTCCACACGAGGATTATAGTATCTATAGATTTTACTTTATGAGGAATGATAAAGTTGTACAATCTTTTACAAATAATTCAATGCCTCGAATATTTTTTAGAGAGAGTCTATTATCCTCAAATGTGTATGTATGACTTATTATCATGATTTGAAGGAGTTGACAAGTTAGATGATATATGTCAAAATCATGAGATATGATGTGGTTAGGGCTACAACTTTGATTGGATGATGCTACCTATAAAAATTAGAAATAGTATCCCATCTTTGTAGTAAATGTGTGAAATTTCGCCACATGCAAAAATATTTTGAACAAAGAGATGTTTCAAAGATATATTTCCATCCAAAATTGAATAACATCAAGGATTTGAATTTAAAGGTTTTAACCAAATCTCTCATTGAGGAAAAAAAGTGTTAGTTGAAAATATCTAAAAAGGTATTGGAATTTCGCATTACTATTGAAGCTTTGGGTCATTTGTTCTTGAATTGTTTTTCTTAATTGAACTCAAGCCTAAGTTACTCTTTCAATGATGTTATTTTTTTCACATGAGATACAATCTTATGTTAATAGTTGATAAACATTATCATGTTATTAACTTCTGAGATGATCTTTCCTTAGTTATGAACAGTTGTCATATATCCCACAAAATTGGGTAAGTTGGAAACTTTAATCTATATTTTTCTTGTCCAAATATAGGTTTGGAGTTTTTGTTCACTATGTATTTCATATGTAAAATTGTGAATAACAAAATCTTCTTATAGAGTATAATACCTTTAACTTTATTTTTTCAACATCGTGTGTTCCTTATGCTTTAATTAATTCTCTTTTATTGAATCTTTTTCTTTGTCTAATTCCTTGACAAAAAGGGGGAGATGTTTTGGGGAAAATTTCTTTAAGGAAAGGGGGAATGTTCATATTTAGGGGGAGACTTGAATGTTGTGTCATATGCTAGTGAATATAGAATTCATATTTATATCTCTTATGACTAAAAAATATTGTGGATTTCTTCATGCATTGGTATTTTGATGGACTTTGCTAGTGTGTTTAGGAAATCTTGTTTTGAGTACTTTGAAGAAGTATTTTCTAGTTTTAGGGTTGTAAGCATTTTTAATTTGTATCTTGTTATGCCTTTGGTCGGTCTTTGTGCCATAATTTATAGGGACTACATTACAGTTCTTGTAATCTTTGGTTATTGTGTTTTGTCGACAAGAATAGAGAAAGGGGGAGATCATTAGAGTATTCATATACTCATTTGTGCCCTCATAAGTAGTCTTAATCTATTTTTTCAAAAAACTTGGGTCCTTTATTTATCTTTCTAGAAAGTTTCATCAACATTCAATATTTTAAAGTTGGTTCTTGATCATCCCCATTATCACACATATCACATTATTAGATGAAAAGAAAATTGGAGAGTTCCTTCACACTCATTGTGTGTTTTTATAAACCTATTTCAAAATGTCTTAGTAAAAAAAAATAATGTCTAAATCTTGAGGTTTTGCTACCTTGGTCTTGCTTGTATACAAATGTTTAAAACAAATCTTAGATAAGAAAAATTGAGCGAATCTGATAAGTTTCACTACAGTGACAATTTGTGTCGCTGAAGCGAAAATGGAACAAGTCCTTTTGGTAAAACTCTCGAAGATAGTGTGAGCATATGATTGCTAAAGCATCGTCGCAACGACACCTTCACTACAGCGATACTTTGCTCCCTAGATGCCAAATCTTTTGAATCTGTCTTTAAACAATATTGGATAGATACACAACTTTCATCTTAGTAGGTTCGCCCCAGCAACACTCGTGTATCCACGAATCTATCATAATGACTTTTGGATATCTCCACATATTTTTGTTATAAGTACCATTTTTGCTGCCGATTAGACTTGGTAGTCACCAACCACTCTCAC
The DNA here is from genome assembly GCA_949130495.1 of Sambucus nigra. Classification (NCBI taxonomy): domain Eukaryota; kingdom Viridiplantae; phylum Streptophyta; class Magnoliopsida; order Dipsacales; family Adoxaceae; genus Sambucus; species Sambucus nigra. The sequence goes on along the minus strand of OX422208.1, from coordinate 666,322,115 downwards.
ACACATGCTTTGTGTAAGAGGCGTACCCTTTGGCTTGTCTTGGTAATCTAGAAAAAACATTTGTGTGGTTTTCTTTATTTAAACTATCAATTCTGTTCATTTTAAAATAACTCTTATATATTTCGAGAGAAAATTACCAAGAGAGTCCTTTAGCGTGTATTCTTTTCTTCTTCCTTTCTAAGGAGATACGAACACATTTGTAAAAAAGAGTCGACCCATTTTTAAAACCTAGTTCATATTTTTCACCTTCTTTTCTTTGCATTTAATCACCTCTATTTTTAGAGGTTTATTAATTTCAAAGAAAACGAATCTTTTCATCAAGAACTCATTTTCTTAAAACAAACTTCCTATACACTTTGAGTCTTTATCCCAACAAGAAGTATTGTGATATTAGAGGTTCTCATTAGGTGTTCATATCATGTGTAATATCTAAAGCTTGAAGACAACGTCTTTTGCAACATTGTTGACATGTGACATGGCATCGAGATGTTGAGATTTTCCATCAATGGATATAAGTCTCTGGCTCACTACAATTTTGTGGAAAAACTGTTAAGGTGTGAGTTAGAGTGGATATGAGTGTAAATCGTTAGTCCACTCAATAAGTATTTACCCAGTTTAGTGAGATTATTGCATTGGCTTGAGGTTTTTCTCGGTATTGAGTTTTTTTCCTCATACAACTGTTGTTGTGATCTTATTTAACTCTTCCATATCTTTTGTCCTCCACGTGCTTAAACAAGATAAAATTTGAAATTGGCTGATTAAAATTTGTGTAAATTTTTTAACATGATATTTTATGTCTGCAAAATAAATTTTTGGTGGGTCTCCACTTCAATATGCAACACACTCTCACTATGAATACTGAGATGGATTTCATGTATTCGAATCAAGGTTGGGAACTTGTAGATTTTTCAAATGGGACAAAAGCAATTGGATGCAAGTGGATTTACAAAAAGAAGAGAGGGGTAGATGTGAAGGTGGAAACCTTCAAGGAAAGGCTTATTTCATAAGGGTTTACTCAAGAAGAGGGGATTGACTATGATGAAACTTTCTCACTAGTATCCATGATGAAGTCTATTCGGATTCTTTTATACATTGTGGCTCATCTCGATTATAAGATTTGATCAATGAAAGTCAAGACTGCATTCTTGAATGGTAATCCTAACGGGTGCATCTATATGATGCAACCCGATGGATTAATTGCAAGTATCTTGGAAAGAAAGGCATGCACGCTTAAAAGATATATTTATGAACTTAAGCAAACGTCAAGGTATTGGAACATCCTTTTTATTAGGTAATCAAATCTTTTGGATTTAATTAATGCTCAAATGAAACATTTGTGTATAAGAAGCTTGACAGAAATGAGATGGTATTTCTAGTACTATATGTGGATGATATTGTCACTACACCAAAACGCACTTTTAGCAACGTTATATTACTGCTAGAAAAAAGGTGTGGGAAAAAAATTATATATGGTAAATCACCGTTAAAAAATCGCATATTACCAATGGAATTTATTGTTACTAATTAGCGAGTTACTGTAACTAATTACTGACATACTAATGAATTTTTACCGTTACAAAACATTTCATAACAAATTTTCAGGACAAAAATTGTAATAGATTGTCAAATTTTCTAATGGTACAAGTCCGATATATAGATATAGTGAATAACTTTGAAAAAATAAATATATCTTAACTAATAATAAGTTGGCATAAAAATCCATAGTAAGTTGGCATTTATAATAGGGATCACAAGTATTTAGTTCCACTTTTAAAGATATTTTTAGCCACTGTTATGTTTTTTTATTTTTTAGTTGTTGGTTATATTTTAGCAACTATGGGACAACTGTCATTCTCTCGAAAATGAAGAGATGCACTTACAAGGATTTTTTGGATGGTTATGGGACTTCATACAATTTTAAAAGTACATGGCAGGGGAGCCTAACAAAACTTTGGAAATTAGGCTAAACCTAAAAAAACTATTTATAGTATTTCGTGACCCTAAGCCCATAAGTCATTTATGACCACCCGTCTAAAATAAAGTTTGTAATAAATTATTTCAATACAACTAAAAATGTCTAAGGACATAAAAAAATATTGCATCTGCGATACATGTATTTGTGGGGTTCTTCTTCCTTTATTCGTCAAGTATTAACCTTGAATTCGGCTCTTGAAAACCCCATGCAAACAATAAAAAATCTACAAATGCAAAAATGAATAAGTATCTCGTAATATTTTGTGCTATAATAGTTTCTAGAATATTATACAAAGTAATTTCCACACCAGAAATATCATTTTTTGAATAAACTAAGGGTGCCAACATTCCAAGTTTGACATGCGTATTAAGATTTTTATTTTCGTATAAGAAAAATAAAATTCAAACCTCCACCCTAACAAGATACTATAACCCAAGCAAACCATTCACACTACACCACCCACCCCAAATCTACTTGCAATAAAAAAAAACACACTTCACCTCTTAGATTGCAACCATAACCACAGACTTCAAATTACACTAGCTACACAAATTTCACAACTAATAGTGATAAACTAAAATAATCCAATGATCCATTTTAGCAACATTTCAACAACAAATGGAATATATAAATTTCACAACTTAGTCAATGCATATATTTCATGTCATCCCTTTAATGAGTATGTTTGAAAGTGTGAAATACAATGTGTTATCAAACACCAAAATCCATGTACATAGTGCAGTTGTGTTTTCGAACACCAAAACGGTACTCAAATGATGTGTGGAACATAAATGAATGGAAATAATAAGAGGTAGAGCATTGTTTATTACTTACCGATAAAGGTCAAAGTTCGCATAAATTTTTGAAAAGTCAACATCAAGTTGGGCCCCGACTGTAGCAGAGGTAACCTCCATTATCCATGTAGATGGAGTGTATCCTTGTCTAATCTTGGTATCCCCGTGGATCACCTAAAACAAGAGTAAGTTATGAATGAAACTTGAACTAATATTGTTGTCACTTTTTTAAAATACTGCAAGTGCACGGGTTATTATAGAATAACGAGGGTAAATATGGGTTGAACCCACTGAGATTTGTCAATTTTTCGTTCAAAATAATTGTGACTGTCCAACTAGATGAAATGGGTGTAGAGAAGAGGTGTAATATGAAACTAAGCAAACACAAATAAAAAGTGTGACTACCAAAAAATATAGACTAGTGTGTGAAAACTAGGACATTGGATCCATTTATCATATTCAACTAATACTATGTAATAATTTAAACCCGTCATTCCCGATTTTATAACTCAAATTAAACAGACTCTCATCGCATTTAATTAAGAAAATAACACGATTAAGTTCACATTAAAATTTAACGTCTCTAAATTTAGACGACAAAAATTCCTATTCCCTTAAAAAGTTCACTTTTAAAATTTAAGGTATAGTCTTTAAGAATGGACTATCACAACAATCGAGTGCAAGCATAATCCATAAATGAGTACTCACATTTAAAAATAAACATATGATTTTTTTCAAACAAAGCAAAAGGTTTAAAACACTCTCATGTCGTTTTAAATGAATACCGAATTTTTAAAACCTTTAGCACATATAAGGAACAAAGGCGAATTTAAACAACACACAATATTAATCAAACATCATAAATTTCACCTAGTCATAGTAAATAATTTAAGCTTGCATAATTGAAAACATAATAAAATTACAAGAATGAATACTAATTCTCATTAATAAATCAACTTACAAAAATAATTCGAGTCGTACAATTGATGTTGACAAAAATTCTTCCACAAAATAATTCTTGTCCCTCAATAAAAATTCACTCTCAAAATAAAGAACCAAAAACAATCTCTCAAAGGTTTATCTTAAATTCTTTACCAAAATAATGAGCCTAAGGATCCTATTTATAGGGTTAGGGTGAGGCACTAGGGTTGGAGTGAAACTCTCTTAGATTTGTTGTAGTCGAGCTGATAATTATCTCTTGGAGTCTTGGGAAGAGTTGGAGATAATTGAGAAGTCATTTAAAAAATAATAATTATCCCCAATTTTGGCACTATTCACAGCACAATCTTTAATCACATTTTTTACCATCAAACCTTCAAAATCTCATTTTTGTCCGAACTTCTAAGTTGTGAGTCTTGTCAAGACCATTTCGAAAAACTATTGCAGAGTCTAATGTGTCAATCGTGTCGTGTCATCTCGTGTTGCGACATATCCTAGCAATTTTTGCACATTGACTCCTTTGTTGTCTAAATTTTTGGGGTACCTGTAAAAATGCAAAATACAAATAATTAATACAAATTTAGGGCCATTAATATTGAAAAAATTACATAATTACCCTTATTTGTCGAAATTAAAAATTTGCTCGTCTTAATTCAAAATTCAACTAAATTTCAGAGAGAATTTTATTTTGCCTAGATAGACATTTAAAAATTATTTTTAGGCTCATAAAATTTGGAAAATTATAATTTCACCCCTTGAGGTTACTAAAATTCTATTTTAACTCGAATTTTATTAAAACTTGTATTTTTCTTATATTTTGCAAAAATGACTTTCAAAGCTCATTATTTATGATATAAATGGCCTAAGAAGGCCTAGATTTGGGCATAATTTATACAAAATATTGCACTCATCAAATACTCCCAAACCTAAACTTTGCTAGTCCTCGAGCAAAAATTCAAAATTTTAAAATCTAACTCACTTTTGTAGGAATCACAATTGCACTTAGCATGTGCAACAAGTCGTTAAACCCCTATGTTAACCTGGCGGGCGAGTTTTGTCTCGTTAGGGTTTGTAGTGAATGTACCACAAAATTAGAAAACGTGACTCAATACAAATGACTCAAAATTAATTTAACCAAGTTTGAATGCAAACTTCATAAATATAGTAGAACTTCACTTTTCAATCTTAACTTATCTTGTGTGTGTGCATAGCTAATATAACCGTCCATTTCAAAAGATTTGATCATTACATTTCGTATCTGAAAATTTGTCTTGATTTTAAAATCTCACAAAATACACTCACAATTGAACACTCGAAAATGGGTAATTTTCTCTCGGTATATGTAAATAAAAGAGTAAATTTAGATGAACAAATTTCACATATACATAATCAAAAACGAAATTTTATAATGGATGAATATGATCTCTCCACATAGAATCACAACATAGATCCTATTCAACTTCTTTACACACTCTAACTAACCTCACTTGAGATCGATTAGGAGTTTCTTTGGATGTATTGTAGGTTAGGATTCGGCTAGAAGGAATTTTTTTTTCGAGTTCAAAATTTCTGAGACTATAGGGTTTTTTCGGTATTTTGAATTTTTTGCACGTTTTATCACCTCCATTTTTCTTCTCTCTTTACCTTTTCTTTTTGACTCACATTTTTTCCATATTTTTTTTTCTTTCTTCACCTTTTTTTCTGACACATCATTCTTTTGTGAACTCTTTTTTTGGGGCTTTTTTCAACCATAATTTTACCCTAGTATTCTTAGAAAACGGGTCTACCTTCTTTTATGGGCTTTAAGATCTCAGTTGAAGTTGGATAGGATAATGTGTTTTCAACAAAAGACTTATTTTCTTTTTGGCTCAAATGGGCTTGCAACTGAATAATGTAAAAATTGTTGAGTTTGGCTTAATTTTGGGGTTTCAAATGATCGCCTAATATTATTTCTCAAGTTTCGTAAAGTTGATTGTCTCAAGACGACTTAAGAAGACTTCTAGTGGTTTAAGATTCACATTTCGAAAGGAAAATTTGAGTTATTTTAAATTGGATTGATTTAAATCTCTCAAAAACGATGAATGGCACAAAATCTCACCAAGTTAAAACCACCACATTTATTCATTAAGCATATTAACTTTTGCACCGATATCTATTTTCGATCATATTATATGGCTGTTGGGTAAAAATTTTCGTAAGTTGAGATATCCATGAATTAATTATATATTAAGAAATCGTTTTAAAACTCAATTATATTGAAAATATTTTTGGATTTTTTTGAAAATTTTCATATTTTTTTCCCAAAAATATCATCCTTACCCGCAAACCTAAATATTAAATTATCCTCAATGTATGCTCAAAATATAAATATGGATAGAGTAAATGAAGTACAAAAGTAAAAGGATGATATTACCCATTAATTTCCACTTATGTTACCAACTTACATTTCATCATAAATGAAAAGTCTGAACAATTGGCAATCAACCCAATTAACAAAGTATACAAATGAAGGCACATAATAATTTGAGTGAAATTTATGAGATGCGCAATCACATTATAGTATAATTGGTTAGACTCGACAAGACTATCATAATGAAATTTGGAATGACATGTTAAGCCCAGGCTTTGCTCAAAATCGAGAATGAATAAATCAGGCTCTAAATCAAATGATCCTCTACTCATGTCCTCGATCTCATACAAAGACTCAAATGACACAGGTGGACATGGTGAATAGGATAATATGGCATGACAAAACATGTGTCACCAGGTGGAAACGATTGAATGATTGTTTTAATCTCATCACTAATAGATAATCTCAAAAGGATCGGGTTCACATTTACGGAGAATGAATTGATCGATCCCATCGTCCCAGTCTCTCTCATCTAAATGACAAAAAGAATCCAATAAATATTGGACTTCAATGGTAAGATCCTCATCAATCGTACCGAATTCTTTCTCAAAATCTTCAGGACTCATATCTAGAGAGAGATCATGTGGCCAATCACGTAGATCGATTATGTCACTATCTCGTGGGTTAGTGACATTGTTCACTTCTTGCACGTACTTGACTTCAGTCTCTCCATCATCAGACGACGACCTCTCTACATTAAACACATTCAATCCCATAGTCATATTCCCAAATGATAGGTTCAGTTGCCCACTACGACATCGAATGGCAGCATCAAAAGTGGCCAAAAAGGGTTAACTGAGGATGATTGAGATTTGTGCGGATGAATTCAGTACATGTTGCGTGTCTAAGATCAGAAAGTCTACCAAAATGATAAACTCACCTACTTGAATAAATGCATACTCTACATCACCTCTAGGCATCTTAATGGATCAGTCGTCTAAGGACAAGGTCATCTTAGTGGGCTTTAACTCCCCCAAACCTAATTTCTCTTACACGGTGTACTTCAGAAGGTTCGCGCTAGCTCCTAAGTTTATGAGAGCTTTCTCGAAGTGATGTTTCCCTATCTTAATAGAGATCGTTGGCGTCCCGGGATCCTTGTATTTGAAGGTAGTTCTATAGGAAATGATCGATTTAGCTTGCTCGACGAGAAAAGCTTTCTTGGGCACATTGGTGTTTCTCTTGAAGGTACAAAGATCCTTTAGAAATTTGGCATTGGACGGGACTTGTTTTATAGCGTCAAGAAGTGGGATATTGCTTTGTACTTTCTTGAATGCTTCAAACATTTTGTCAACTTGCGCCTTTTTTCTTTTGGGGCACTAATCTTTGGGGAAATGGAGCTTTCGAAACATAGGTCTCTACATATGGTTTGGAAGATAAGGATGGGGATGAAGTTGGATCCACATGTGGATCTTGATTTTCCTTACTTACCAGACCTAAATGTGATGAAGGCTTTGACATCCTCTTGGGTTTGTGATGAAATGACATTATCTTACACAAAATATTGACCTTTAGGTAAGTTACCTTTAGGATTGGGAACAGATTGACTTGGAAATGTTCCCCTATTTCTCTCACTCAATGCTTTCGCTAATTGACTCACGTGAACCTCGAGTTTGGAAATGGATTGAGTGTTTGCATGCATGCTTTGTTGGGTGGATTGGAGGACATTTTGAGTGGTTGGTGGAATTAGAAGGTACTTTGAGCAAGCAAATTCATCGTATCCTCTAAAGATAGGATTTTTTTGGATGAAGAATACAATGGTTGATGGGCATTCTTTTGAAAACCCAGTAGTGGGTTACCAAATGATTGACCTCCACTTTCTTGGTATTGACCCTTGGGCCATGAAAAAATGGGGTGGTCCCTCCACCCCGGATTATAGGTATTGAAATATGGGTTATACTTTGGCCTATTTTGGTAATGGGCATTGGCTTGCTCGGGGAGTGCTTTTTAGGTAGAAAAGGCAGGAAAATTCTCGACAAAGTGGTTGAATGCGTCGCAAAGTACACATATAAGGGACCCAACATGTTGCACGATCGCAGGTGAAGTTCAATTTTCATCTTTGCTCGATTCTAAAACTTCTAAACGTCGGGCCAATGTGACCACTTTGGAATTTAAATCATAGCCTTGTTTGACTTGGTGAGCGAAGCCCTCATTGAACGTGGTGGACCTAGATTCTCTACTAGGTGCCCATCGTTGGGACTTTTTCGCTATGGCTTCTAGGAATACCCACGTGTCAACCTCACTTTTCTCAGTAAAATCATCGTTACATAGCGACTCGAGCATAGTTCGAGTATTACAATCGAATCCCTTATGAAAAATTTAGACTTGGTGTCCTATCTCAATCCCATGGTGCGGACATTGCAATAGCAAGTCCTTGAATCTCTCCAAATACATCCATAAGTCTTATCCCTCCTTTTGGCTATATGTGTTGATGGTGTGACGTATCGACGCCGTCGTTTGGTTGGGAAAGAATTTTTGTAGGAAGGTGGCACTCATTTGGTTCCAAGTAGTGATAGATTCGGGTGTTAACGAGTTAAACCAACTCTGGTCTTTCAACGAGAACGGGAAAAATTTAATGTTTGGCAATCTCATTGGTGAGTTGTTGATACTTAATGGTCCCACATATCTCCTCAAATTCCCGAATATGAAAGTAGGGATCATTTTTGTTTGTATCTCGAAACACGAGCAATATTTGGATTGTTCCATGATGGAATAGGAAATTATTCACAGTGTGATCGGGTAGACGTCTGCACGAAGGTTGACTAGACCTAGTCAGATAAAGGTAATTTTAAGCGCACGTGGTGCTAACTCGTCTTCCATCTTGGTGAATATTGAAAATCTACCTACGTAAGTATCGGGAATGTTAGACTCCACACTCAACAAACGACCGGTATGATCTCGAAACCAACTTCGCATATATTGTGCTCACTCAATTTTATTCTTTTTTACCCCTTTTTTATGTGAAGAAAATTTTTTAAAAAAAATATTTGACTCAACCACGTAATTCCTAGCTAACACACAGCAAATTGAATTATCTAATTTAGGTGAGCGAAATTTCAATTTTAAAATCTATTTTTTCCAAGATTAATCGACGACAATAGGGGTCTCCGAATTAATCTCCTTAATATATAACTCCTACTATTTGACAAGGGAGAATTTAAAAGATGACCAACTAAGGTTATCGCCTCAAATCTCACTTTTTCCTTCAGGTAGATGGTTGGTACGATAACTCATTAAAAACCACCAATGCTAGGGAAGGAGAAACGAGATCGATTTGACAAGTACGCGTTGGAGTAGCTTTTAATTCTCGCCTCGTTAAGATGTTTCCTATGAGCTATGTGACATCCTAAGGCCAACTTCTACTTGATTTTAAATTAAATATGATGGCTCGGGATATTCAATTGCTTGGTTATTTAGTGCCCTATCTTTCACACGGGCTTTTCCCTTAAGTCAATTTATGCAATGTGCTAAATTAAATGCGAAATTAAACCAAGTAGGCGAACATAAAAACATACCTCCGACGTGAACTTTTTACGGTCACTTGTTTACGATGGGACGAAGTTTAAGTTGACATTGATCGGAGGGAAATGCCGCCTAAGTTTCAGTTGTCCCCGAGAGTTCCTTGTGCGTGTGGCAAGATTGCAAAAAAATTTCTTCACGTTCGCACACCGTTGCACATTTTTACGAATTTTTCTTCACTTTTGGTCATTCTATTCTCTTTTTTATTTAATGTGCTACTGAAAAAAAAACTACATCAAACGTAAAGTGCGACACAAAAAAAATAATAAAGAAAAGAATAGAAAAAAAACAAGCATGCCACGCGCACTAGTGGTGTATTTACTACAAAACAAACATAACTAACCACACTTCGTGAAACATTTTATTTATAGTCAGAAAAAAAACAGAATTACTATTGGTAATAAAATTTTTTTTTTTATTTTAGGATTTTTTTTCTTTTTCTTTTTTTTTTGGTCTACTTATTGAAAAAACGAATCTCAAAATTTCCATATTTTGTTTTTCAATTTTTGTGTTGTACTAGTGCTAAATGTACTAGTTACTAAAGAAAACTTAAATCTGATTTTTTTTTAACTAAAAAAAAGTAATATTAGTTGCTGATTTTTTTCTTTTTTGGTTTTCAAATTTTTTTTACTCACAAAAAATGCTCAACTCAACTCAACAAAGCCTTTTTTCAATTATTTGGGGTCGACTACATGAATCCTATTTTTCCATTCCATTCTGTCGAGTGCAATATCTTCGGTTAAACCACATGATATCATGTCCTTTTTTATAATATCCCACCAAGTTAATTTAGGCTTACCTCTACCCCTTGGGTTGCCATCAATACTAATTAAATCACTCTTCCTTACAGGAGCATCCATTGGTCTAAGCTTGATGTGTCCAAACCATCTAAGTCGATTTTCTCTCAATTTATCTTCTATGGGAGCTACTTTTACCGTTTCACGAATTTGTTCATTTTTAATTTTATCCTTTCGAGTTTTACCACAAATCCATCTTAGGATTCGCATCTCTGCCACACTCATTTTTTGCACATTTTATTTCTTTGTTGCCCAACACTCTGTCCCATATAACATAGAGGGTATAATGGTCATTCTATAAAAATTTTCTTTTAACTTCAAAGGTATACGTCTATCACACAGAACGCCGGTCGCACTTCTCCACTTAACCCAACCTGCTCTAATCCTATGCGTAACATCATCACTAATATCTCCATCTTTTTGTATAATCGATCCTAAATAACGAAAATGATCATTTCTAGGTATTTCTTGGCCCTCCAATTTCACCACATCTCCATTTGTCCTCTATTACTACTAAAATTACACTCCACATATTCTGTTTTAGTTCTGCTTATTTTAAATCCTATTGCTTATAAAGTTTCTCTCCATAATTCCAACTTAGCATTTATCCCCATCTTAGTCTCATCGACTAAAACAATATCATCTGCAAATAGCATACACCATGTCACCTCATCTTGTATTTGTCCAGCCAACTCATCCATAACAAGAGCGAAGAGATAAGGACTTAATGTTGAACCTTGGTGTAGCCCAACCGTAATTGAAAATTCACTACTTTCTCCAGCTGATGTTCTTACTGTAGTCATCGCACCATCATACATATCATTGATCACGTCAATATATCTGCGAGTCACTCCTCTTTTATGTATAACCCACCATATTATATCTCTGGGTATCCTATCATACGCCTTCTCCAAATCTATAAAAATCATATGAAGATCCTTCTTTTTCTCTATATACCTCTCCATTAATCTCCTGAATAAATAGATTGCTTCCATTGTTGACCTCCCAGGCATAAACCCAAATTGATTCTCAGATACTGTTGTCTTCAATCTCAATCTATATTCAATCACTCTCTCCCGAAGTTTCATTGTATGAATCATTAACTTAATACCACTATAATTTGAACAACTTTGTATGTCCCCTTTATTTTTATAAATAGGTACTAAAATAATTTTTCTCCATTCATCGGGCATCCTATTAGTCATTAAAATTCTATTAAATAATTTTGTAAGCCATGATACTCCATCCTCCCCTAAGCACTTCCAAACCTCAATAGGGATACCATCTGGTCCTAAAGCCTACCGTGTTTTCATCTTTTTTAGAGCAATCCTGGCCTCTGTTGTCCTAATTCTACAAAAAAATATATCTTCTTGATTCTCCCTAAGTTCCTCTATATCTAATCTACTCCCATTATCTCCATTTAATAACCTCTCAAAGTAGTTTTTCCATCTTTCCATCATTTCATCATCTTTGACTAGGACTCTCGAATCATCACTTTTGATGCACTTAACGTTATTAAAATCTTTTGTTTTCCTATCCCTAAGTTTAGCAAGCTTATAAATACTTTTTTCCCCTTCTTGTGTTCTTAATTTTGTATAAAGATCATCATACGCTTTTAACTTAGCATCTCTTATCACTTTCTTAACTTCCTTTTTAGCCCATTTATATTTCTCAAAATTCTCTTCATTTCTATTTGTTTGCCATGTTTTAAAGCACTCCCTTTTAATTTTTACTATATTCTGTACTTCTTCATTCCACCGCCAAGTTTTTTTAGACTGTGGCCCTTTGCCTTTTGATTCTTCAAGAATTTCTTTTGATATTCTCCTAATGCATGTGGCCATCTTATTCCACATTATGTTAGTTTCTTCTTCAATATTCCATGTTGCTTCATTTAATACTTTATCTTTAAATAGTTTTAATTTCTCTCCTTTTATATTGCACCACCTAGTTCGTGGGTTAATCTTCACTTTTCGCACTCGCGATTGATTTTTAATATTTATATCGAACACCATTATCCTATGTTGTGATGTTAAGCTCTCTCCCGAGATAACCTTCCAATCTTTACACGTTAATCGATCTCCTTTCCTAGTAATGAAAAAATCTATTTGGCTCTTATGTGTTCCACTTTTATAAGTTATTAAGTGTTCAAGCTTCTTTTTAAAACATGTATTTACTAGTACAAAATCATAAGCCATCACAAAATCTAAGATAGACTCTCCCTCGTCGTTTCTATCTCCAAAACCATGTCCTCCATGCACTATCTCATATCCTACACGATCTTCTCCTACATGGCCATTAAAATCTCCACCTATATAGATTTTCTCACGTAGGGGTATTTCTTGAATTAGTTCATCCATTTGTTCCCAAAATTGTACTTTAGTGTGTTCATCTAATCCTACTTAAGGTGCATAAGTACTAACAATATTAATTATGTTTTCACCTAATACCAATTTTACAAGTATAAGTCTATCACCTTTCCTAATAACGGTTACGATATCGTCCTTAAAGTTTTTATCTACTATTATTCCAACTCCGTTCTTATTTCTATGGTTTCCTGTATAATATAATTTAAATCCTGTATTTTCTATATCTCTAGCTTTCTCACCGGCCCATTTAGTTTCTTGTAAACAAGCTATGTTAACTTTTCTTCTTATCATGGTATCTACTAACTCCATCCCTTTTCCTGTCATAGTCCCTATGTTCCAAGTCACTAACCTAAGTTTAGTATCCTGGACTAGCTTCTTTACCCGCACACGTCCAACTTGTTGCAGGAACCCTTGCGTATTTATCGTCGCATATGGGCACTGATGCGACGCCCCTTGCCTATTTTTCGAGACACCCGGTGGCAGGCGCAACGGCCCTTGCCTATTTTTCGAGACACCCGGTGGAAGGTGCAACGCATCGCTTAAGGGGAATGCCCTAGCATTAGCACAAAAAATGCTAAAAGTAAAAAAAAAATTAGTCTGAAAGTCACAACTTCTTTTAAAAAAAACTTAAACTAATCCCCGGCAACGGCGCCAAAAACTTGTTGTCAATTTTATAAAATACCGCAAGTGCACGAGCTATTATAGAATAGTGAGTGTAAGTACGGGTATAACCCACGGAGATTTATCAATTTTTCGTTCAAAATAATTATGACTGCCTAACTAGATGAAATGGGTGTACAAAAGAGGTGTAATATGGAACTAAGCAAACACAAATAAAAAGTGAAACTACAAAAACATATAGACTAGTATTTGAAAACTAGGGCATTGGATCCATTTATCACATTCAACTAATATTACGTAATAATTTAAACTCATCATTCCCGATTTTATAACTCAAATTAAACCGATTCTCGTTGCGTTTAATTTAGAAAATAACATGGTTAAGTGCACACTAAAATTTAACGTCTCTAAATTTAGATGACAAAAATTCATATTCCCTTAAAAAGTTTACATTTAAATTTTAAAGTATAGCCTTTAAGCATGGACTATTAAAACAATCGAGTGCAAGCATAATCCATGAAAAAGTAATCACACTTAAAAATAAAAATATGTTTTTTTTTTCAAACAAAGCCGAAGGTTTAAAACACACTCTCGTGTTGTTTTAAATGAATACTGAATTTTTGAAACCTTTAGCACATATCGGGAACAAAGACGAATTTAAATCACAGATAATATTAATCAAACATGATAAATTCCACCTAGTTCTAGTAAAGAAATTAAACTTGCATATTTGAAAACATAATAAAATTGCAAGAATGAATACTAATTCTCATTAATGAATCAACTTATAAAAATAATCGAGTCTTACAATTGATCTTAACAAAACTTCTTCCACAAAATAATTATTGGCCCTCAATAAAATATTACTCTCAAAATAAAGAACCAAAAACTATCGTTCAAAACTCTCTTTAAAATTCTCTACCAAAATAATGAGCTCTAGGATACTATTTATAAGCTTAGGGTGAGACATTAGGGTTGGAGTGAAAATCCCTTTAATTGGTTGTAATTGAGGTGATAATTATCTCTTGGAGTGTTGGGAAGAGTTGGAGATAATTGAGAAGTCATTTTTTTAAAATAATTATCTCAAATTTTGTCACTATTCACGTCAGTATTCATAATGCCATCTTTAATCGCATTTTTGACCCCCAAAACTTCAAAATCTCATTTTTTCCTGAAATTCAAAGTTGTGAGTCTTGTCAAGACCTTTTCGAAAAACTATGGCACGATCTCAACGGACACTCAAGCGATTTTATAAAATATATTTAGTACTGCGGTGTCAACCTTGTCGTGTCGTGTCCCGTTGCAACATATCGTAGCAGTTTTTGCACATTGACTCCTTTCTTGTGCATATTTCGAGGTATTTGTAAAAATACAAAATAAAAATAATTAATTCAAATTTACGGTCATAAATGTTTAAAAAATTACAGAATTACCCCTCTTTGCATTTTAAACCCGAAATTCAAAAATTTCTCGTTTTAATTCATAATTCAACCAAATTTCAGAGAGAACTTCATTTTTCCTAGATAAACATTTAAAATTTATTTTCAGGCTCATAAAGTTTGGAAAATTAAGATTTCACCCCTTTAGGTTACTAAAATTATATTTTGAACTCGAATTTTATTCAAACTTACATTTTTCTTTTATTTTACGAAAATGAATCTTAAAGCTCATTATTTATGATACAAATGGCCTAACGAGGCTTAGATTTGGGCGTAATTTATAAAAAATAATGCCCTCATCAAATACCAATTGGAAATTTTAGATTTGATAATATGTTTCTTGAAGACCCACTACAAGAAAAATGAATATTAGGGACGGGAGTATTTGGGACGGCCGTGTCATTTTGTCCCTTTTGATATACCAAAAGGGATGATTTTTTATTACCATCCCTTTTGCCATACCAAATTGGACGGTTATTAAAAGTCGTCCCTTAAAGCGGAGACGATTTTTTAGCGCATTTCTTCCAGGGCAAATATAAGGGACGGATTTTAAAAACCGTCTCATCTGCTATACCAAATGGGATGGTTTTGAAACTTCGTCCCTTTTGATAAATACCAAAAGGAACAACTTTTAAAATTTGTCCCTTTTAGTATACCTTTAATTTTTAGGCTTGTTCAAAACAAATATAAGGAACGGTTTTGAACTGTCCCATTTGACAGAGATTAAGGAACTGTTTTAAAATCCGTCTCTTTTTGTATATCGAATGGGACGATTTTAAAATCCGTCCCTTTTGAGATACCAAAAGGGATGTTTTTTTTTAGCCCTTTTGATATTTCCCTCACTTTTTTCACATATTTTTTAACCCTTTCCAAATCTCCCGTTCATTCACTCTCTCTTGCACGCAACAACTCTCTCTCTCTCTCTCTCTCTCTCTCTCTCTCTATCTCTATCTCTCTCTCTCTATCTCTATCTCCCCCTGAGCCTCCACACCCACCTAAACCTCTTGACCCCTACGCCGCCCACCCCATCCCTCCCTTCCTTGCTGCCTGCTACCATCTACCGGCCGACCCATCTCCAAACGATAGGTAAGGTTTTTTCGTTGTTTCCACTTTTATTTTTCTACATAATGAAGAATCAACCAGTAATATATAATATTATCGTCAACAGCAATCACCGATAACAATTGTAATCTATATTTTTCTAATTATATGGTGTAAATGGTGCTCAGTTGTCAAAGTCTGGAATCAATGGTCTCTATAATTAAGTTTGCTGAGTTTTTGATTTGTCTTCATATGGTCAAAGGGAGATCGTTACTTGATTACATTTTTTGTGGTGAAAAAAGAGGGCTTGAGTTGATCCTAAATTCCCTTTGATTAAATCCCTAAATTATAGAATCGTATCTCTTTGTTATATAGTAACATGCATTTAAACTTGTTTGGGGGGTGAGCATACTTTATTTATAAATAATTGAATTTTTATGTTGATGGGATGATCAAACTCTGTATAGATCTTGGAGAGATAGCACGTGCCATGTTCGACTTTGATGTTGTTGGGCATTATGAAAGACCCGAAGTGCTTAGCCTAACTATGAAAGACCATCCAATAAACCTGATCACTTTCACATCCGCGTCTGCGAAAACCAAATGCTCTAAATGTTTTGTCAATCAGTGAGCTACATCTGTACAAGTTGGTGTTCATAAATTGCGCGATTGGACAATAATTTGTAAGCTCCCTGTATTGATGAATTTCCTCTATGCATTGATAAATATTTCATTTTGGTTACGGCGAATTGATCCCATTATGTATGTACAATAATTATATATTTATTCCTTCAGCTTGTTGTTAATTATGTATTTTTTCCTCATCCGTGAACCTCCTCCTCCATCACGGTTTACTCACCATCTGCTTCAGCTCCAAAATTAAACAACACAAATTTGGAATCTAATAAAATAGGTATTTTAATTTTTATTATTGGGTAATTAAACTATTGCAGCTCCACCATTTCATTTTTTATTACTGTGTAATTATCTTGGGTTTGATGTAAATTCTAGGG
This sequence comes from Sambucus nigra, assembly GCA_949130495.1. Taxonomy (NCBI): domain Eukaryota; kingdom Viridiplantae; phylum Streptophyta; class Magnoliopsida; order Dipsacales; family Adoxaceae; genus Sambucus; species Sambucus nigra. The sequence goes on along the minus strand of OX422208.1, from coordinate 666,305,204 downwards.
CACAATGTGTCAATTCTTGATAAATACTAGGGTACATTGTGTAAATTCTCAAGGTTTTAGTTGCAAAATGTAAATATCTATGGCATATTATTATAATTTAAGTTTATTTATTTTACCATTCCATCCTGTTCAAAATTTCTATGTTTGTGTATGATATATATTTTACCAATCTTTAAAGTAGCAATTGTGTATGAATTATTATTCCTAGTGTCTCATGTGCATGTTCGATATGATGAAATTAGGCAATAATACCAATATATATGAGTTATTTTGATGATGTATATTACATTATGTAAAAAAGATTTTTTGTTGTGGTGGTAGGTGATACTTGATTATGAATTCTAAAATATATAACCTTATCAGTATCTCCGTGCTCAAATACGATGAAGGTTATTGACAACTATTATAAGGGCCAATTTGTACTTCACACCCCTAGAACTTCAACTATTAAACTATTTACCCCTTTCTTTTAAAGCAACAAATTATGCCGGGGGTGGGGGTAAGTCTATTTTTTGCTATTCCCCACTCCTATAAGCTCATTCAACCAAATAGATTTTTATATATACTCCTCCTTAGCTTGCATTTTAAAGTTACACTTTTTTGGAATAGGATATCTAGTTGAAATTTATATTGTTTTTACGGGACTTGAACTCATACCCTAAGGCCCCGTTTGACAACCCAATTCCAAGTCTTGCAATTGGATTGCCAAATGGACCCTAAGAGAATTTCACCGATGTCTCTATTATGGAAGAAGCTGGGTCAATAATGACTAACAAATGTAGTGCAGGATATCCATGTGCAAGATACTATGAAGGAAACAAGTATTGGGGACGGTTTATCCATCCGTAATACTACTCGCGGGAGCGGGAATTTTTTCGCAGGAACACCTTTTGGGACCGACAAATTCGTCCCTAATGCCAAATGTAGAGCGTCCATGAATTAACATTTAGGACAGTAAAATCCGTCCTTATGATATTTACGACGCCTAGTATTAGGGACGGATTTTTGCCGTTGCAAAATCCGTCCGGAATACTCTTTTGGGACGGATTTTTACCGTCCCTAATACACATTTTTCTGGTAGTGACCCTTCATTATCTGAAATAATTCTTCATTTTTTTACTAATATCAATTGGTGGTGAGTTTACCTAGGCATAAGTAACATATAGACATAACATTATAAAACTGGCATGACATATAAACAGAACTACAACTGTGTGCAGTCGGTCGGGTATGATAAATTTGTTTCCTATTTATGTTAATGTGTGTAAGAAGTCACAATTATAACTCGAAACCATTTAATTGACAAATTGGTACGATCTCATTTTGAGGGTCTAGACACAAACTTCACCACTAGCAGTTAAATAAAAGATTAAAATCCTAAAAAGAGAAGAATGTATCATGAGATATTATATAATTAATAAAAATTATATCTACCTTAATTACAACATTTTCTCCCAATCCATGAAGTCTTTTACCCTTCTTCAACCTTCATAAATCATCCTATCCCCCACCCCCACCCCCACACCACACACACACACACAGGTAAAACACTTGACACCGTAAAAGAATCTGGTACCATATTAACTATTCTTCGATTTCCAAAACAAATTCAAAGTTTCATCCATATACATATTAGAACAATACCCTAAAATCAAACAATTCCATAACACCACATTTCAGACATTTCATCGAACACCTCATGCGCACTACCCAACTCACTAAACCTAGCATACATATCAATCAATGCATTACCAGTACACAAATCAACCCATTTCAAAATCCAACAACCCTACACATGCATTAATAACTAAAGGTAATGTATATGTATGAGGTTGAATCATGAGATTTTTCATTTGAGAGTAAAAGCAAAAGCTTTAGAGAACAACCCATTACGGGTCATTGCTCTTATGATTGTATAGAGGACTACTTAAACCCAATTTTCAAATATTAGCTTCAATTGGCATAAAAATTCTTCTATAAATATGAAAGAAAAATTATTATTATGTCATAACGTGATTATGTAAGTCCCTCTTGTAAGTTTCGTATTCAAATAACAATACAAATTGCCAAATTTGACCATTTCCTTTTCTTAACTATCTAACTTTTACAATTACCATGAGGTATTTTTTCTTGATATATGGTTTATTTGTTAATTATTAAAATTAAACCATACACACACACACACACACACACACACACACAGAGAGAGAGATATAATGAATTTTTTTTACTATTTTAGAAAAATTGGTCAAACTCTGTTAGTTTTTAACCGCTTAAAAACTGACACATTTTGATCCATCTTTTTAAAATAGCAAAAAAAAATATTTCAAGTTGATTACTTTTAATGGTCCTATTGAAATATTTAAAAATCATAAAAAAAATCAGCTCAAAAATATATTTTTTACTAGTTTAAGAAAATGGACCTCGTTTAGAGTCTTCAAACTGGAACCTCACTTGATCCTTTCCCTATATATATAATTGTATGCATTGTACCACATAAATACCCATATATACAAATAACAATAAATGAGAAGGAAACATCTAATGAAATAAAGGTGATGTAACTTAGGGTCTGAGAACTCGACCATTACAAAACAGACGAAGAGAAATAAATATTCACTCATATAGTCATACGTTCCAAATAGATGAGCGATGACAATGATCACAATCAGTTTTAATAAATTTGATCTGAATTAATTGTGAAAATGTTGAGGTAGTTCACCGGATTTTTTTCGAACGATACAATGCCAAGTAGGGCAACACTTCTTTTCGAACTCCATATTTATGTACCATGCTGCATCCTGCTAAGCATCGTTCTTCTCAAACCCGTATATATATATATATATATATATATACAGAGAGAGAGAGAGAGGATCTTATGAGGACCTCTGTTTTTATACTCCTAGTGCGGACCAATTTTGATAAATAGTATAACAAATATTTTTGAGCAAATTTTTTTTTTATAGTTTTTAAACATTTCAGTAGGGCCAAATAAAAAAAATCAACTCGAAATGAATTTTTTTACTATTTTAAAAAAATCGGTCAAACTTTGTGAGTTTTTAACAACTTAAAAAATAACAAAGTTTGACCGATTTTTTTAAAATGGCAAAAAAAATCATTTTGAGCTGATTATTTTTTTATGGTCCTATTGAAATGTTTAAAAAAAAATCAGCCCCAAAATAATTTTTTTACTATTTTGAAAAAATGGTCATCATTCAGGGTTCTCAAACTGGGACCTCACTTGATCCTTTCCCAATATATATATATATATATATATATATATATATATATATATATATATATATATATATATATATATATATATATATATATATATATATATGCTCTTGTGCGGACTAGTCCGTATTTTAAGAGTGCGGACCGAACATGTGTCGCCTAACGGTGCGCCTAGAAATTATCACCTAAATTATAGGCACACTCTCTCTCTTTTTGGGGTTCACCGTCAGGTGACACATGTCTGGTCCGCACTCTTAAAATGCGGACTGGTTCGCACAAGAGCATCACATATATATATATATATATATATATATATATATATATATATATATATAAAGAGAGAGAGAGAGAGAGAGAGAGAGAGAGAGAGGATCTCATGAGAACCTTTGTTTGCATAGCGCGGGCCAATTTTTATAAAATAGTAAAAAAAATATTTTTGAGCTAATTTTTTTATATAGTTTTTAAACATTTCAGTAGGGCCATATAAAAAAAATCAGGTCAAAATGAATTTTTTTACTATTTTAAAAAAATCGATCAAATTTTGTCAGTTTTTATCAACTTAAAAACAACTTAAAAAGTGACAAAGCTTGACTGATTTTTTTAAAATAGCAAAAAAAACATTTTGAGCTAATTATTTTTTTATTGTCCTATTGAAATGTTTAAAAATTAAAAAAAAAAATCAGTCCAAAAATCTTTTTTTTACTATTTTAAAAAACTGGTCGTCATTTGGGGTCCTCAAACTGGGACCTCACTTGATCCTTTTCCTATATATATATATATATATATATATATATATATATATATATATATATATATATAGAGAGAGAGAGAGAGAGAGGATCTCACGAGGACCTCTATTTTCTTACCGCTGGCACAGACTAATTTTGATAAAATAGTAAAAAAAATATTTTTGAGTTAATTTTTTTTTATAATTTTTAAACATTTCACTAGAGCCATATAAAAAAAATCAGCTCAAAATGATTTTTTTTACTATTTTAAAAAAATCGGTCAAACTTTGTCATTTTTTAACAACTTAAAAACAACACAAAAACTGACAAAGTTTGATCGATTTTTTTAAAATGGGAAAAAAATTTATTTTGAGTTAATTATTTTTTTATGATCCTATTGAGATGTTTCAAAATCATAAAAAAAAATCAGCCGAAAAAGATTTTTTTTTACTATTTTTAAAAAATAGTCCTCATTTAGGATCTTCAAACTGGTACCTCACTTGATCCTTTCTATATATATATATATATGTGGGAGAGGTTCACAAGTGAACCTAAAACATGAACTTTTTAATAAACCTTAACAAAATAACACTTAACAACTCATTAATTTTAATTTATATGTTGTAATTGGTCATCGCCAACGACAATGGACACGTGTGTCGATCGATCCCCAACACTCCACCCCGCCCCCACCCCCATGGTAGCTCTGCTGTCATAAGGTCTTCTATAAAGGCTGCCATGGTGGTGGTGGGTAGGGGTGGGGGTGGGGGGTTGGGTGAGGGTGGGGGGGGGGGGGATCGATCGACATGTGTGTCCGTTGCCGCTGGCGCGGACCAATTACAACATATAAATTAAAATTAATAAGTTGTTCGGTGTTATTTTGTTAAGGTTCATTAAAACGTTCATCTTTTAGGTTCATTTGTAAACCTTTATATATATATATATATATATATATAATAAAGTAGAAAACTTATGTATGTCATAAGCTTAGTTGATGATGTCATCAATATGCATTTTTTCCTGCAATACCCATTTTAGCCTCCATTCTTTGATTTCCCCCTCTTTTTTACTTACCAAATTTACACTTAAATTCAAAATTGGGGGTACGCCGGTCAAAATAACTTCATGAATTTGTTCCCCCCTCAGATTCTCTACTCCTCTCCCATTCTCTCATCATCGACTCAAAAGAACCCTACCCCAAACATCAACCCATTCTCTCCTTCTCTCAAATCCACCGTCGCCCCTACTCTCACCATACTCCTCCCCGCCCCTCTCCCATTATCCTTTATCCCCAGCTTCCTCAACTTCCCGTCGTCGTAGCTCTCACGCCACCGCCTTCTTTCCACAATGCCTCACCATTATCCATGTCTCCGATCCTCTCAGGTAAGTTTCAAATGTATTAACTTTCTATCCGTGTGGTTTAATGTTCTCTTTAAGTTTCACATCAGAAGAAAAAAATCAGAAACTAGGGCTTGTTTAGGTATTTTACATATTTGAACTTTGTGTAATACAACATTTGAGCTCTGTTTTCAGTGTGTCTATCTTTTGGATTTCATATTTTTGATTTACGACTTCACACTCTAGACTTGGGTTCGATTGTTTGGACTGATAAATTGCTAATTGACTTTTGGGAAATCTATTTTTCCAGATTTGATGTTTCTACTTGCATATGGTGGTTGGGATTAAATCACAATCCGAGCATATGCCCCATTTGATCAGGTAATTTTTCTTGAATTAACATCACTATACGTTATTTAGTTTTTTTTTAATGTAAACAAAAGTCATATATTCACTTTGAACTCGTCTTATTGGGCCTTGCCATGCATTAGGATGGGAATTCTACTAACCAGAAATATTTAGAGATGGACTTTCAAGCCAAACCTGGTTTGTAATTTCATATATGTCGAATGCATTTTCGTGATTGAATGAATAAGTACCGAACTGGTTGTTGGCACTTATTTTGCATTGTCTTGTCGCGGATTATGCGTCCAAGTAAAGACTTAATGAATGCTGGTACGCTGTAAAAAACTCATTTCCAATCTGCCTAGTGCTTGCTTGAAACCGCCCCTCCCATATTGTGATCTTTGTGTTGGTCAAGAGATGGAGTTGTGCATATATATGTCGGAGTTGATGAATATTAATGATATTTCCGTTGTTAACCTTATGCCAAGTTACATATATTTTAACATACTACTAAATTTTGTCAATGAATCAATTTATTAACTTTCTTATCCAATCCTCGACTATTTTAATCTGATATATTTTGAGTGATTTTAGTTAGGTATTTAGGTGTTTATGCAGAGTATTTCGCTAACTAGATTTTTATGACTCAATATGGTGTTATATATAAGGACCGATGTCGAGATTCAGTGTCTTTGTCCCTATTATTATAAAACTCAACGAGATTGACCTTTTTTGTAAATGATAATTCCATGCTCTCAAAGTTTTCATAATGGTACATAACTAGACATGTTTTCCTTTTCAAGAATACTATAACCAACACCTCGAGTAAAACCATTTCTTAAATAGTATTGATGTTATAAATTAGGTCTTTTTGAGATTTTGAATTGGGGATCTACATGCTTACGCATCTGCACGAGAATCATTAATTCTACATTTTGTTTTAATACTCAGATTAATACTCAGGTTAATGATGTTGATGTATGTAGGTGCAAAAAATCTCACCCGTCGGGGGGTGCCAATTCAGCACGATACGAGTATAAAAATAAATACGAGAGAGACAAAGATTTACGTGGTTCGACCATGAATGGCCTACGTGCATGGGGCTGCTGGTTTGTTTTATTAGAATGATCAGAGAGTTTTACATGAGGGTATTTCTCTAACTTCTGAGCCCCCTTTCACAATGGGGGGTGTCCCCTTTATATAGAGTTAGGGGTTACATTAGGGTTACAAATATGGATGAGTAACAAATATGGATGAGCCATGTATTCGTGGAGTTTCATTCCAATCAGATAATGATCCTCGGTCTTCTCGTTTATTAAGGACTTTAGTCGTCCCTATATTGCTGGCACGTCGCCATCTTCACCGGGATGCTCCCCACACGTCACGCTATTCCGTAGGCATATATTTTACCCCCACAATAGCCCCACAGGTCACAATTCAGCTGAGTTGATTCTGAGATGAGCTGGGAGCTAGTCCATAATCTCTTTAAACATATGCAGTTGGTGGTGTGAACTGGACTGAAATTCTTTGATCTGTCGTTCAACTTTTAAGCCTTCTTTGGTTGATCTTCTCGCTTTCATAGGTTTTTAGATGAATGCTTGGCTTGAGTTGAGAGGCGTTCAATTGATATGGGAACCGGACTCGACGGTGTCGAGCTGCCTACGTACCCTCTTGGGATCAGGTCGAACGTAGTTCATTTTCTATTTTATTGTATGGCCCAATTTGTGAGGCTGACCGCAGGCTTATTCAGAATATGTTTGTTGAGGCTTTATCGAGCGTGCATTAAGTTTAGGGTGTCTCCTTGTATTTTGGTCTCGTATGGTCCATTTGTTGAGGCCGAACACATGCCTATGCGTGGAGCCTTGCTTGAGCATGTACCTAGTAGGGGTAAGACCTTGCCTTAGGTTTTTTATATGGTCCAATTAGAGAGGCTGACCAGAAGCCTATGCGTCGAGCCTTGCTCGAGCATGTACCTAGTAAGGGTAAGACCCTGCCTTAGGTTTTTCATATGGTTCAATTTGAGAGGCCGACCAGAAGCTTATGCGTCGAGCCTTGCTCGAGCATGTACCTAGTAGGGGTAAGACCCTGCCTTAGATTTTTCATATGGTCCAATTGGAGAGGCCGACCAGAAGCTTATGCGTCAAGCCTTGCTCGAGCATGTACCTAGTAGGGGTAATACCCTGCCTTAGGTTTTTCATATGGTCCGATTGGAGAGGCCGACCAGAAGCCTATGCGTCGAGTCTTGCTCGAGCATGTACCTAGTAGGGGTAAGACCCTGCCTTAGGCTTTTTATATGGTCCATTTGTTCAGGTCGACCAGAAACCTATGCGTCGAGCCTTGCTCGAGCATGTACCTAGTAGGGGTAAGACCCTACCTTAGGTTTTTTCATATGGTCCATTTTTTGAGGCCGACCAGAAGCCTATGCATCGAGCCTTGCTCAAGCATGTACCTAGTAGGGGTAAGACCCCGCCTTAGGTTTTTTATATGGTCCATTTGTTGAGTCCGACCAGAAGCCTATACGTCGAGCCTTGCTCGAGCATGTACCTAGTAGGGGTAAGACGCTGCCTTGGGTTTTTCCCACAATTTAATGTAATACCAATTACGTTTGCATTTTTCCATTTTCTAATGCCTCGCATGTAAATATCCGCCTGTTTTACCTTTTAGGTTGTGCTGTCACACTTCCTTAGGCCTAAAAGGCGATGGTAAAAATGCACCTAGTTTGAGGGTCATCCACCCGTTCAGGATTTTAACCGACCAACATAGTTGGCGATCAACCTGAGTTGGCTTTTTGCCTAGGGATCCCCCGTAGGGCTTTTATTGTTGCCTGGGCAACTCGTGAGGCCATTTGTGCTTAGAGATAACAAAGTCCTGTAGACGTACTTAATTTAGTGGGAATAAGCAAAAAGGCCGTTATAATTAAATTAAGCTTGATCATGATCGTCATTTGAAAGACTAATTCCGGTGTTAACCATGTTGGCATCTGTCCTGAGTTGACCTCTTCTCTTTTGCTTTGAATGTTGTAGTGAATCTATTCACGTGTCATCGTTGCTATAGAGCCCCCAATCAGGCTTGTGAAGGGAAGGCTGCCTGACCGTCCATCGAGTCGTCTGATTTGTATAATCTGGATGATAAGTATGCTCAATCGCCCCTCGAGGCTTCGTTGCTTTGAAGAGTATCGCGTTGATCATTCGTCGAGATGGATATATTTAAGGATTATCTTGCTCGTATAGCTTCACGTATTGTATCTTTCCTTGGGGTACACTTGTTCGCTGACCATGCATGGTGGTTCCAGAAGGCTGTGGAAGACTCCATATAGCTCGTGCACCTAAAGAGATTGATAGGAGTTCAAAGCATCCTTGTGCAGAAATGCGTTGATCTGATATGGTGTTCAAGAAACATTGTTCCTCTGGAGTGGATATCTTAGTGTTGATGATGCGTTAATTCGTTGCTTGGTGGTCGTTGATCATCGTTGGTTGTCTGACGATGTTGCCTGATACATTCAGGATGGTCTAGTGTTGTTATCAACATGTCTTGCTCGTTGACTGTGATTTTTCTGAACGTGTGACTTCTTACAAGTTGGATTCGTCCTTATTGATAAATATAGTTGGTCGTCGCTCTGCATGCTGCTTTATGTGTTATTGGATCTTTGTGGTACAGATCGCCCAACTTTTCATTCGACGAGATTGAATTAGATAAGAACTTTATTTCCCAACTATTTCTTGGAGCTTGAGACGTGATCACACAATGTCAACTATCCGTCGAAGTTGAGGGTCCGTTGAGGCAAAATTGCAAAGGATGGGATAAATAATGCCTGAATGCCTAGTAGATGTTGTGAACGATCCATGCCTGAGCATCTGTTGGAGTATTGATGGGATAAATAATGCCTGAATGCCTGTCGAGGCAAAAACTATAGAGGATCTGGTAGATATTGCGGGTGATCCATGCTCGGGCATCCGTCGAGGCAAAGAGGACCGAGCAAGTATTACGAATGATCATGTATTGTTAGTGAAAACTAACTTTCCAATAAATGCAATGTTGATTACTAATCAACTATGACAACCATCTGTTGGGACTGAATATAAGAATCATCCTGACAAATCATTTGTTAGGGATAAGATACGACATGTGTGGAAAATATATTCGGGACTAAATATATAGAAATATTTTGCCGATCATTTGTCGAAATGAGCCTTGAATATGCCTGATCATCCTGCAGGTCAAGAATCATAGAGCCAGATAACCGATTCTGAAATTTAAGAGATATCAACATCCGAGCATATGTCTATTATAAATAATATTTCCCAAGCATCTGTTGGGTCCAAAGTGGTGTAAAGTGCTCAACCATCCGTCGGAGAATTAACAAAATAAGTGGTGCCAGACTGGTCTGCCGGGGCGAAGTTGTACAGGTCCGAGTAGATATAGAGAGCGATCCGCGCTCGAACATCTATCAGTGTGTTAATAAGATTTCTAAGAGCTTAAGATTATGGCCGAGCATTCGCCGGAACTGAATCTTGTACAATGTACAAATAAATGTGTGTATCCATCAAGTGGGGTTGTGCTAAATATAAGAATTATCCTGACAAGCTATCCACTGGGGATAAAATGCGACATGCGAGGCAAATATCTTCGGGACTAAATATATAGAAATTTTTTGCCGATTATCTGCCAAGATGAATCTCAAATGTGCTTGATCGTCCTTCAGGTTACCGAATCATAGAATCCGAGCTTCAGTCGGAGTAATAATAATTTTGCCCAAGCATTTCTTTGGGTATAAGGTGCTATAGTGTTCTCGACTATCTGTCGGAGCATTAATAAAATGAATGGTGTCTGGATAGTCCGTCGGGGGAAAAGTTGTAGAATACCAAGTAGATATAGCGAGCAATTCGTGCTCGAGCATCCGTCGAAACATCGATGAGATTTCCAAGGACTTAATATTATTACCGAGCATCCGTCAGGACTGAATCTTGTACCCATGGAAGTTAGTAAATTCCCCGACCATCTGTTGAGGCTAAATCAAAATAGAAGTTATTATGAAAATGATATGTTCAACAAAGTATATAAGATATGCATCCGCTCGTCCATTTGTCGAGGAAAAAAAAAAGAAAATTATAGTCGCGTATGAATGTAATAAAGATCCAATGATTTTTATAATACAAATCTCACTGAGATAACTGTACCCAAGCATCCATCGGGGCTAAGCTAAATAACCAATAATCTCTCTCTTGTGAGATTAAATTGTTGTAGATGGACGACAATATTGCAAATTAAAATGTTCGAATAAATGAGATGAGTGCTATATAACTGCGCCCCACTTATTTATGTGAGCAAAATAATTTGTAATAAGGTCGCATAAAAAGGTGCCAACTAAACTTGTTGTAATAAAATTACCTGGTCCCGTAAAATAATTTAGAGAGAACCGAGTAATGTAAAAATTAGTCAAAAATATATCCTAAATGTAAGACACAGGGCTGATTTAGAATTTTCGCTAAAATTATTTCAAGTCCAAATAATGAGTTATAAATTGATTTGCAAAATTATTTCCTTGGGAGGCTCTGTAAAGCCACGAATTAGGATTACAAATAACACGAGTTCAATAAAGAGGGGGGCTTGACTAAAGCAGGTGTGAAAACCCACGCGCCTCAAACGGCTTCTACCCCTGTCTAAAACGCCTGAAATGTGCAGGTCGGAGAATGAGCGGAGTGGGATGGCTGCCCACTGATCATCTGAGGAGAAATATCTAATGCTCACCGACCTGTGATTATGGCCCAACGTTGTAGATGAGGCTCGCCGACCGTTGTTTATTGTCTGGTTTCGTAGTCGATGCTCGTCGACCTGTGATTATGGTCCAGCGTTGCGGCTGATGCTCGCCGACCTTTGGTTATGGTCCGGTATCGTAGCTGATGCTCGCCGACCTTTGGTTATGGTACGGTATCGTAGCTGATGCTCACCGACCTGTGATAATCAGATGGTGGCTCCAACCTTGATCGTTGCGCAGTGTTTACCATCCACTAGGTGGGGTTTGGTGATATAGTGGTCGTCGATTATGAGGGTTTGTCCGACGATGTTCCTCTTCTTCGCATAGGGATTCAGGAGGGGTGGAGCAGATTGAAGTTTTCCATATCATTCATTCAATATCCGAATTGAAGCTGATCGACGAGGATGGAGGCAGGTCAGAGAGTAACGGTAGTGGAGACCAGGGATTTCAGCGATGCTCAATTGAAAGGATGATCGTTCTCGTCTTCACCGTCGATCAGTTATTTGGTCGTGGTGATCTCCTCCGAGCTCGTCACTATGGCAGGCTGTTCGCTGACCTCGCATTGTGGTTCCAATCACCGGTTGTGCTCGGCAAGACGTGTATCCAGGTATTATCAGGTCGTCCTCATCGTGGATGTCGACCAGACAGAAGAAAGACGTTACAGATGAAAATCATCTTCAGAAAAATTTTGCTCTGCGCTTTTATCTTTTATTGTCGATGTGCGATAATTGTGGTTGTAAATAGGTCACCGACCACCGGAGGCTGTTCACCCAGGAAGGTTGCCGGTCGGAGAGTAACTGGAGTAGAGACCAAAAAAATTACTGGTGCTCGATTGATGATACGACTATGCTGATCCGAGTGCGGTAGTTCTAACAAGGGCCAACCCTCTACTGGTGGAGCTAGGCTGGATGACAGCCTCAAAGGATAGGTTGGAGACGACCTCAGCCATAGAAAAGCCATCGCCCTAGTAAATCGTGTATATCTCATCTCAGAATAAATTTCGTGAATGGAGATGTCAACCTCGAACTGCGCGTGTCACCCGAACCAGTCAATCTTTGTGAAAAATATCTTATTGAAAGAGAATCATCAGATATGTTCGTAAAGACGTGGTCAACGTCTCTGTGAGAGAAGGCCGCTTTTGGCGCTTATCTCGTGCCACAAAATATGGGATATCTGTGAGAGAAGGCCGCTTTTGACGCTTATGTCGTGCCACAAAATATGGAATATGGGAATCATAATATATGATGTAACCCAAAAAATGACGTGTATACCCATAAAAACATCAAAAGAATCCATATATTTGGAGAGTTTTATCACATCTTAGGTATTGAGATCCGTAAAAAACAAACAATGGTTATGCATATTTTCAGATGAATATACACCCAATAAAGAATTTATGAACATAAATATATGGAAACCAAACATTACTGAAACGGTATTTGTACAAAACAAATAATCATATATGAAACGTATAACTTCTCGTGCACAGATTAAAAAAGAAAACTTATCTTTTGATTATGTACGTGGCGTAGGCATCATTGTTCTTGAGCGTAAATCTATATCTCTTCTAGCAAGAACTGGAAGACTTTTTGTGCCGTTTCCCACAGACGGCGCCAATTGTAGGTGCAAAAAATCTCACCCGTCGGGGGGTGCTAATTTAGCACGATACAAGTATAAAAATAAATACGATAGAGACAAAGATTTACGTGGTTCGACCATGAATGGCCTACGTCCATGGGGCTGCTGTTGTGTTTCATTAGAATGATCAGAGAGTTTTACATGAGGGTATTTCTCTAACTTCTGAGCCCCCTTTCACAATGGGGGTGTCCCCTTTATATAGAGTTAGGGGTTACATTAGGGTTACAAATATGGATGAGTAACAAATATGGATGAGCCCTATCTTCGTGGAGTTTCATTCCAATCAGATATTGCTCCTCGGTATTCTCGTTTATTAAGGACTTTAGTCGTCCCTATATTGTTGGCACGTCGCCATCTTCACCGGGGTGCTCCCCACACATCATGCTATTCCGTAGGCATATATTTTTCCCCCACAATGTATTCTTAGAATTTCAGGTCATTACTGCATTTTTTTTTAATTATTAATTATGTGATTGTACCATTCACCAGCCTCAAGTCCACCTCGGCCTTCTCTGTGACCCCCAAGCTTAAGAATGACTTTACTTCTATTGCTACCAACTATGGAAGAGTTGAGGGAATGAAGGTAATATATGCCTCTATGTAAACTAACATAAATTATTTTATGTATATTTCCATTCAAATATCTATATATATAGGTTTATGTTTTTGTGTTGAGTTTATTATGATAGGATAACTGCAGATGGCCTCCAATTGGAATGATTGCATCTGCCAGAATGAAGAGTATACGTTTATTTAGGTGCCTAACTGTATTTTTGTTTACAATACTTATTGATTTTGTAGGCTATGTGATTATCTCAATATCAATGTAATTGGCAACATTATCAGTCAAATATATTTGTCCATTTGTTCGTTCTTATAAAGAAAAGTTTATTGTTGTATTTTTAGTCCTTATATTGATACGTGATGATCCACTTTATTGGGATTTGAGGTTAGTTTGTGGTGATTAGTCATAATATGTTGGAGATGTTAGAAATATACTTGGCACTGATTTGGAATTTCCTTTTAAATTTTTTATTATGTTAAAATGTTGTTTGGGCTACAAATTTTAAGCTTTTACACTTCCTATACAGATATACTCTATGGATGTGATGAAGCTATGAATGAGGGGCTATTACTCGCTTCCTATAGAGGAAGAAGGACCCCCTTTTGGGTTATAATGGGTAGCTTCTTATGAACGACTAATTGTGGAAACATGAGGACAAGAATCAAGATTATGTTGAAATAAGTCTAATTTAATTTTTTTTCTTTTTCATTGGAGTTTAACTAAAAAGAGTAATTTATTTTTACATAAATAATGAAGTTGAAATTGTTAAAACATGAATTGAAATGATAATTTCATTGTAGTTTATGATTTGGTTGCGTGTCATTTGGATTAACTAAATTATGAAATGCATCATCTACTATAGACTGTTATTCACTTTTTGTAAGTCGTGTTGGGAACATGCATTCCTACTCGGTTAATAGGTGTGTTTCTCATTTATTAATATCGAGTATGTTCCAACAGTGACTACTCCAAGAATAAAGAAATATATTAATATACATCTATGCATCTTTGATTGATTTTAATTCCATGCATATACAGTGATATGTTTTAATTTCTTTTCAACTCATAATTTTTGTATTTTGTATATACTTTTCAATTTCGTTTCCTTTTTCAGTTGAACGTGGGAATTGGTTTGAAATTTGCACAATACAAGTTATTTCTTAGTTTTAGAAATTTGCTCAGTACATTTGAAATTTGCACAGTACATAGTAATATATTTTACTTCAGAGGTCCTAAATCTTTCATATCGTAACAATTTGGTTATATTGATTGAAATTTTCATAGTAGACCGTTATAGATTTTACACAGTTACATTGATTTCACAGTAGACCCTAACAGCTGGGTTATATTGATGCAAACGTATCAAATATTAAGTCAGGTGTCTTATATTTCAAGTCAGGTATTAAACAGAGAACTTATCTAGCTGACACTTTATTAAACACTTAAGCATGCTTTGAGCCTTTTTGTCTAAATGGAACTATAATTTGAAGTAATATTAGCTCAATAATAATTCGCTTTGTGCAAGGAAAAAGTATTCGAGTACTATATTTTTTTAATCCAATAAAGTGTGTTTAATTCGACAAACATAAAGTATTAACATATGCCATATTGGGGTTTCAATTTCATTATATGACATTTTTGTACAGATTTCATATATAATACATACATCATATTGGAGTGCCTAAATGTGTATTTCAATAAAGCCAGTTGCGATAGGTTTGTCCCACGTGCCATCATCATGGACCTCCTGCCCCGTACCATGGAACACATCCGATCAGGCCCTTACAGCTAGATATTCAGGTCAGATAACTTCGTTTTTTTGGTTAGTCCGGTGCTGGAAATAATTGGGCCAAAGGACATTACACCAAGGGCGTTGAGCTTATTGATTATGTTCTTCGATGTTGTTCGTAAAGAAGCCGAGAATTGTCATTGTCTTCAAGATATTATCTTTTTTGGTGCATCTTCCTACACCGTTTCTAATTTGTTTATATCATCTCTGTTTACTCAACGTGTGTCACTCTTATTTTTTATTTTATTTTGAATCTTTATTTTCCAACACTTGGACGAATGTGGGGATGTTACTACAAGTATGGGGAAGAAATCTTATATGGGTTTGTTATTGTTTATAGGGATTTGATTTCCCAGTGCAATCTCATAGTGTTGGTGAGTGAGAAGTTTAAAAGTCCACATTAAGATGCTAGGTAGAAGTAAAGATGGACAAATTTGAGGCCAGGCCCTATGGGAAAACTATATGTGAAGTTGGATTGGAAAACCCGAGCTGTCATGTAGGGGACATCAGATATCGAAGGATTTTGGGTAGAAGCAGGGGTAGTTGTGATTGCACTCGGAGTTAGAAGTGTCCTGTTCATATCCTGCCTCATTTTAAGGTCTCTCCTATTCAACATTGTGAGTATTGTTTCTTGAACCTTCAAAACCTGATTTTGTTGCTCAGTCTGCTTCCTCATCAAGGCGTTATCTTCTGCTAGCTTCACTGATCACATCCCGTAACTGCATGAGAATACTTGCCATTTCGATTTGCATTACATCCATTTGGTTAAGCTTTGCGATATGGGTTGCTTGGCTCATTTCAACCGTTGCTAGGCGGTTTTTTATCTCAGCAAAATCTTTGATATGTTAATGGAAAATAGTTGTGTCTCTTATGATCTGGACTCTACATGTGTCACCTTGAGCCAGAAGGTGCTCATTGGGTTGATGCCTTGCATCAATTTGTTAAAGAGTCACGCTAGGCGAAGATTGATCCTGAACCGGAAGTGCTCGAGTATATAATTGTCGTTAGGTGAGATTTGCCTAAGCGTATGTGGATGATGGTTAAAAATTAAAGCTTTGGTAAGGATATTGAAGCTTTGGGTCTTTTTCCCTTTTTTCATTTAGGTGGATAGTAGTTTATAATTGTCGTTAAAAGAAATTTGGACAAAAAATTAAATTCTTATCTCAACCAAAAATGCATATTGGTAGGCAACAGTGTGGGTAATAGAATATCAATTAGAGAATTCCAAATCACCATTACATTGTAGACCCTACCTTGGATATTTGTTTTGGATGTTCTTATATAAGTTATGTATATTTTTATGATTTGTGTTTCATTTCACTTTGAATTTTTTTTTTTGTGTGTGGTATACATCCATACGACATATACCATTATTAGATTTCTCATTAGCTTCGTTATAATTTCAGAGAAGTATTTTATTTGTTTATTTAAGTTCATGCATGAATGATTATGATGGTTTATATATAGCATGTGGGTTCAATTATTTTTATTTGATTTCTATAATTGTTTGAACTTGATTTATTACAGATTTTTGATGATTTGTATATTCTAGATTTGAATTTGATTAATTACAAAATTTTGATGATTATGATTGCGGCCTATCATTGATGCATTTTGTATATGATAAGTGAGTTCTCAATCCTTACTTAGAGTACATTGGAATTCTCACTGATTATATTTGCTAATTTGTTTTTGATGGATTTGGAATTGTTCTGATAGTATATTTACATTTTTTGCAGGGCTAATTTGGGTTTGATGAATTCACAACCGTACATTGCAAATAACAACCAGTGCATATGACACTATCAAAGCTAAATCAATTCACAATAGCATGCCACTGGCGATCGAAAACCATAGTATATTCTCACAAATCTAATGATCAGCAAACTAGGATGAGGACTTAGTATGACAGTCCAAAGGCTTGAGAACGCACTAAACTCTATTTTCGTTAAAGAAGATTATGGTTTGACATATGGGATTATGGTTTTGTGAATTTATTTGTTTAATTTGCTTTTGTTAGATGAAGGTCCCGGAGAGTATGTCCATAATTTTTATAGTATTTACTTAATAGATATAATTTGCTTTTGTTACCCCTCAAGCGGGGTGGATAGTCCAATATACAAAGGAGATTTTTTTTATATATAGAATTGATATTTTGTTAATTTGAGCCACAATATGAATTCGATTGATGAATATTGTATATTTAATGTTATATATGAGTTCATTCCATGAATTTAGACTATTTGAACGTTAGTGGACTATTTGTTATTGTTAAGCAGGATGGATAGTCCTACAAATAAAGGAGATTATAACTATTTTTTTTAAATTACATTTTTTGTTGGCAAACAAAATTTTTGCCTTTTTGTAATGGCGTACTTTGAAAAATTTCATCGTTTTGTGATTATTAGCGTGCCTTCAGGCACGGGCATACCCTAGTGTGTGTGTGTGTGTGTGTGTGTTAGTATATATATATATATATATATATATTACTAACACACACACACACACATATATATATATATATATATATATATATATATATATATATATATATATATATATATATATATATATATATACTAACACACACACACACATATATATATATACTAACACACACACACATATATATATATATATATATATACTAACACACACACACACACACACACATATATATATATATATATATGTTAGTGCAGAGCAGTAAACCTAGAGGTAATTTTAAGAATGTGGACCGGACATGTGTCACCTAGCGGTAAACCCAGAAAAGAGAGAGAGAGAGCTCCTATAATTTAGTCGATAACTTCTGGGCTCACCATCAGGTGACACATGTCTGGTCCGCACTCTTAAACTATGGACTAATTCTCACTTTAAGAGTGAGGAGCGAACATGAGTCACTTGGCGGTGACCCAGAAAAGAGAGAGAGAGTGTGTGCTTATCATTTAGCTGATAATTTCTAGACTCACCACCAGATGACACGTGTCCTGTCCACACTCTTAAAATGCAGACTAGTCCGCACAAGAGCATGAATGATATATATATATATATATATATATATATATATATATATATATAAACGCGAACATAACGACAACAATGGCGATAATGGCAATACACAGGACACCGGAAAATTTAAAATTTTAAGATCATTCTAGAATTCAATCAGTTATTCATATCAATATTTCTCATAAAAACAAATCCTCAAGGATCCTTTAATGATATATCAAAACATAATAAGAATATTATGTAAGTACTCAGAGTGGTTAACCCGAAAGATTTAATAAGTACTTTAAATTTTATTGCTGAGAATAAAACATGTGATTACAAACTATTAATTTATAGGTGATAAACTAGATTACAAGCCATGAAATAATTTACAAGTGATAGAAAACTTACAATTACTAGATAATTTATAACTATTGCTGTTAAATTATAGTGTTGGTTGAAAATTTGAACAGTGGTTTTTGAGAGAGAGAGCTTGGTCGATATGGTTGCTAGGTGTGTGTAGTAAAGACAGTTGTGTGTACTTTTGAAGAGTGAAGCGAGTTCTCCTTTTATAGTAGAAGAAACGATTCAAATTTGAAAATTTTATTAAATAAAAGAGGTAAGTGATAAGGAAAGGAAATTGATGATTTTGTTTTTGGTTAAGTTTTTCAAAAGGAAGTAGTAAGTGCTCGTGATTTTGAATTCGTCCAAAAGTGAGTAGTAATGAACAGTAGCATCTCATGTTCCTTTATTTACGTCTATCTTGTGTCGCTTTCAGTCGCTGTCTGGATTACGTCATTGGTTGCGTCAGTGTTTTTGTTTGTTGTGGTTGGCTTCAGTCCTTACATAAGTAACAAATTTTTTGCTTATAGGGTTCCATCATGTTGCCAATATGTTGCGTGGTAACCAAGTCCATTGAGTCGTTGTCTGAATCAATGTGTGTATAGTTGCATTATGTGTGATGAGATCTTTTTTCATGCTCTAGTGCTTCTTCTACTTCTGAAGATAGTTAACATTTATTAAAATATTTTAGGTTGATACTAAAAGGGTGTTTTGGAATAAAAATTCTCATATTAAACATTTATTTTATCATATACTATGGATCAGTAGGAATTTCATTCATTATTCTATTTACTTTATATATTGTTATTAAGTCGTATGTTGCATCTTGTCCTTGTAAATAAGAGTCGTCATCTGTACATTGAACAAAATAATAAGAGATTTTATCTTTTCTATGTTCAATTAAAATAATGTGCATACTATGGATGATTTGTCCTACGCCTATCCATTCTGGTGGTATGCTGTCTATTATTAATAAAACGTGAGGTAGTGTGATCCTCTAATGTTGTTGTTCTACTAATACATCTAATAAACCTTTTGGTACTTTTAATTTATTCTCGTATAAGGCGGAGGAATTAATATACTAGCTATCATGCCAAATTCTAATAATGGACTTATAGTTACTTCTATTTGCATACGTCGATTATGTGTAAATATTAGATTTGGTCTACTAATTACAAATTTTTCAAAAAGTCTATAATCTATTTCTAATAAAATTACCGTGTCATGTTTCTTTTGAGAATTTATATACACCTTTTCATATCCGTATGTGCATCATACGGGGGCTAAGCTAAAACGAAAATTGTTTTGTATTGCAATCCAATTTGTAATATCTTTTTCTCGTGCAAACATAAATATTTTTTTTGCTATTTCTTCTGGTAAAAGGGTTTCTAATTTAGTACTTAATATAAACCTATAATAGGGGTCAAAATAAGATAAAAAGTTACTATTACTATATAATGGTACTTGTTCTAATTTCTTTTCAATATTTTTTTTTATAATGTTTAATATTTTATAGTGTTTTATTACGATATTATGTTCTTCGATAAGTTGTTGTTTATTATTAGAAAGGCTATAATATTTTGCTCTTGCTTCTAATGTATGAACAAGGTGAGTTGTAACAACCCGAGACTTTAGACACGATCATTTATTCATTTTGGGAGAAATAAATATTATTTTATTTGGAGAATTATTAAATTGGCAATTGAGGTCAAAATTTGAAGTCATTAGAAAGTGTTTCGAATAGAAATTTTGAGGGTGTAGTTGTTTCCGGAAGGGTTGGGAAAGTCAAAATGACTGTACTTGGGGGCTATTTAGGTTCCGAAATATTTTAAGCTCGTTTGACTCGAATTAAAGTTACCGAGTCATTTAAAGTGTGTGTTATCATTTAAAGTGATGTATCTTGAGAGATAAGTCTTATTAAGACTACGGGAGATTTAATTCTCCTTAGAGAGAAAGAGAAATAGAAAGAAAGAAAGAAAGAGAGAAGAAGAAAGAAGAAGAGAAAGAGAGAAAGTGGGATTTCTGGCCATTACGCGATCTCGAGGACGAATCAGACCCTACAAACTTGAGACAAGTGATTAAACTTGCTAAATAATTGTTGTGTACCATTTATTTCATGATTTGTGGATTAAATTTATGGGTTTTAGGTTTAGTTTGTTAAAACCTAACTTTGGGTTAAAACCTTAGATTTGTAGTGTATAAATGGATTTGAGGGTAGAAATTAGTTTAAATGTGTTTTTGGATGAATATTAGTGTTATATATGTGGTTGGGTTGAAGAGAAAAGGTTGGGTGATGATATAATTGATTTTCGGGAATTTTGGGTTTTAAGGACATTAGCCCATTTCGTTGCTTGCTGAGCTTACCGAATCGATTCTCCCCTTTCGAATCAATTCGGTCTGTTGTAGAACCTACAGGTCTTTAGGGCCGAATCGATTCGCCCCTTGCGAGATTCGGTATACAACAGACTCTCAGGTCCTTTGAACCGAATCGATTCGAAAAGGCCGAATCGATTCGCTGGTGGGGCCGAATCGATTCGGAGGGGCCGAACCGAATCGATTCGGAAATAGGGGAATTTTTGGAGATGCTTTCTAGGGAGAATTTCATTCCGTTTCGTTCGAGGTTATCGATTGGGAAACTCTATAGGGATCATATGAAGTATGTTTTGGAGATTTTAGGGAGTTTCCCTTATGAGATATGATTATAGTCATATTGATTTAAAGTGAGTGAATACTAATTAGAGAATATCGTATATATATACTAAGTGGGGAAGCCCACTACCAGTAGGATTTCTATTTGGAAATAATTATGAAAATACTTGAAAGAGTGAGAACGTGCTTAGTGATATCGGATTTTAGAATCAAATCCCAAATAGGATAATTTTAAAGGTTCACATGATTAATTGAACCATATTTCGGATTGAGAATATAAATGCTAATAAATGTGCATACGGATATAGAAATATCCTTAACGATGATTGATTTGGGAGATGTCTCACGCAATGAGAAATGCTAATCAAGGTGCATTAGGATAGAGAATATCCTTAACATAAATAGAATTGAGAAACGATTCATAACTAGAAGTGATGCAAAAACTTCAAGTGAGAAATAGTATAGTGTATACTAAGTGGGGAAGATGTGTGAGAATTGACGATTAGTATATCAAGAGAGAGAGACATACTAAATAATGATATTAATTCAACTACGCCTAAGTGCGTACTACGAAAATGAATATATAAACAATGTGACAGGTATACCTTATATGATGGTATATCTTTATACGATGTGATGATGTATGTATGCCTTATGTGATATATATATATATATATATATATATATATATATATATATATAGTGAAGCATACCCCCTCCTTGCTATCAGCGGGAAGTTACGCGCGATGAGGGTGAGCACCCTGGCTCGATGAGCAGTGTGTGGATATTCCCCAGGTCATAGTCGTCCATGGCGATTATTATGTGATATACATTTATTATTTTGGGAGTGAGAAGTCGTGGGTATGTGTCGTTCTCACTTGCTGGTTAGGAACTATGACCGCTTCCCAAATGTTGTGTGTGTGAGTTGATCACGAGGTGGGTGTCGTTTAGCCCCACGAGGTGGTCCTCAGTTTGCTACGTGGTTTGAGCAACTGGAAGATGATAGCATTATGAGCCTGCATCCTCGAGTTATAGCTCGTTTGGATGGTTATTATATTATTGATGTGATTGGTTACTTGGGTATCGAGGGCATAATGGACCTCAACGACCAACATTGCCAATGAGTAGTGTAACGGGGGGTTCCTTGTTTGGATTTCGCTTCGCGAGACGTCCCACGCATGAAACGCAGTGTAATGTTGGGAGTGAGGAGAAGTTAGTCCTTAATGCTAATGTATATACTTCTCGATGATCGACAGTGCCAGAAGTAGTGTAACATGGGGTTCCTTGTTTGGATTTCGCTTTGCGAGACGTCCCACGCACGAACTGCCGTGCACTGTTGAGAATTGGGTATAATAAATTAATTAATTGAAAAATAAGAATTTGGGTTACATGCATCATGCATTGAGGGCATAATGAATCTCGAAAATCAATATTGTCAGGAGTAGTGTAACGGGGGGATTCCTTATTTGGATTTCGCTTTGCGAGACGTCCCACACACGAAACGTAGTGCAGTATTGAGACTCAAGAGAAGTTTAGTACTTAGCACTTAGATGCTAATAACTCATATATATTTATATATATTGTTGTTATAACTAGAATATGAGAAATTCTAGTAAAGAGAATGCTTATGTATTATGAAGATGTTAATAAGAGTATGGTTATATAAACTCTATATGTTACGTAAGTGAACGAATAAAAGAGAACTATAACATTAGAAGTTAAAGTATATGATTTAGATGGAAATTCAGATAAGTGTAGATTGGGAGATAAGTTAGATTATTTTTAATTGAATATTCATATTGGGAATTAGTTAGATTTATTTGCCTAATTAGATTTGGGCATTTATTTGGAGATCACGTGCATACGTTTAGTTGCGCGCTTTAGTTGAGAGGTGAGTTGAATTATTATGGAGAGTTCGACTCCATTAAATCATGTCATAATGCATTTATAATTATTATGCATTTCAATGCACTTGCTATAAAATGTTTTCACCTTGGGCTCTGACCCGTTTATATTTTCTCCTGCTATGCATATACATTGTATTTTTTTTAGGTGTTCCTCCGCAAGGACGCCATGGATGTGTATCCACCCAGTGTATTCGTGGAGCTGTGGAAGTAGCGGACTATTGCGGCATTTTATTTTAGTCGATTCCTATCTTTTGTATATCTAGGATTCAGTTTGTATATTCGGGTTTAGACCCAAGTGTTGTAGATTAACACTTTGATATTCTCTCTCAGATTATTGTATGATTTGTGACCCGACAGCATATTCAGGTATTTCTTTGTGTACAGTGTTGTACTCTTTTATAAAATATTGGAGTTTGTATTTGTCACTCAGCATATTTAGATGTTGTGTTGTTGGTTAGTTGTTGCATGGTTGGTGTTATACTGGTGTTAAATAAAAGTTTTAAATTTTTGGCATCCGCTTTTAATGGTTTCGGGTAGTTAGCCTTATAATATTTAGTATTGCCAGTTGATGTTGAGACTGAGCCATCTGAGATACCTGATTTAATGTAGTATAGGGCTTGCCATCCGCTATTATTTTAAGCGGGTTGTCACATGAGTAAGGTTAAAAAAAAAGGTACTAAGATAATTCATAGTATGTATAAATGATCCTTTATTATATTTCCGGTTGAACTAGAGGTTGTCAAGGATCTTTTGTTGTTCTGTTGTCACCTGTACCTTTGACCTTAATTTTTGCCTCTCATTAAGAACAGTAAATAATTGGTTAGTATTTTCTTTTATGCCTGATGAAGAGCCTTGATGATGAGACATCTGCAAAATTTAGGAATTGTTAGTAATTAATCTAAACAAAATATCAGCTAATTGATTATCTTTACCTTTTATTTGTTCGAATTGAGGGGTAAAACTCCTTCCTGTAATATTATCAATAAAATTTAGCCATCTTTTTGTAGTTGATTTACTTTGATTAGTTTTATTAAAGTGTTTTACTATATTATCACAGTCTGTTCTAATTAAAAAATATTTTCCGAGAAATAGTTGAAATCTTTCTATAGTATTTATTACTCATAATATTTCTAAGTCAGTTGAGGGTAACCTACTTTGTGCTTCATTAAAATTTCCTGAATAGTATTTGCAAATTACTTCTTCATTTTTATCACTATTTTTATTAGGTTTTTGTAACAAAATTCCAGCGCATCCTATTCCTGATGCGTCTGTTTGTATAATTTTATAACTACTTTCTATAGGTAAGGATAAATGTTCTACTTTACTAACTATTTGTTTTATTTTTTGTACTAGTTTTATGTCTTTATTATTAAAGTATTTTTGCCCATTTTTACCTAATTTACTATAGCGGACCACTCCGCATTTTAAGAGTACGGACCGGACATGCGTCACCAGACGGTGAACCCAAAAAAGAGAGAGAGTGTGCCTATAATTTAGGCGATAATTTCTAGGCACACCGTTAAGTGACACATGTCCGATTCGCATTGTTAAAATGCGAACTAGTCCGCACAAAAGCATTATATATATATATATATATATATATATATATATCACAGATACACGTGTAATAAGTGTTGACCCTTATATACATAAATGAGTGATTCTAGATGGCCCGCCCAGGAACCGCATTCACCCTTTTTTTTTTCTTTTTTTTTTTGTGTGTTTAAGAATCGATATAAAAATAGTTTTTTATATAAAAAAATTGTTTTTCATATAGAAAAATAGTTTTTTTCTATTAATATATAAAAACAAATTGTTTTATTGAAAGTAAATTTTTTATTAAGTTAATATTTTTTTTATAAATAAAAAAAAATTATATTTTTGACATGATATCACGATAGATTAGTATCGCTGACACGGACACATAAAAAATCGCGATTAATTAGTGCCGATGGCTCGTACCCATATTCAACAAATGATTTGAATTCGGGAATGTGGGTTCGCTCCAGCGGCACTAATTAATCGCGATATTTTTTAATAAAATATCGCGATTAATTAGTTCCGCTGGCGCGGATCCACATTCAACAAATGATTTGATCCGGGAATGTGGGTCCACGCCAGCGACACTGGGCAACTAACTAGTGTCGCTGACGCGGACCTACATTTCCGGACCCAAATCATTTGTTGAATGTGGGTCCGCGCCAGCGGCACTTATTAATCGCGATATTTTTTCATAAAAAAATATTGCGATTAATAAGTACCGCTGACGCGGACCCACATTCAACAAATGATTTGGGTCCGGAAATGATACACTAATTAATCGCGATATTTTTGTTGAAAAAAAATCATTTTATTGTTTTTTATTAATAAACATAATTTTCTTTATTTATGAAAAAAAAATATTTTTTAATTTTAATTAAAAGTTGTTTAACTTTAATAAAAAATTAAATTTTTTTATATTAATAGGAAAACTGTTTTTTTTTAAGTATAAAAACTGTTTTTTTTTAATTATAAAAACAATTTTTTTTTTCATATAAAAAACTGTTTTTATAGGAACAAAAGAATAAAAAGCTTGAAAAAAAAAGAAGATATTTTTTCAATAAAATATCGAGATTAATTAGTAACGTTGGCGCGAACCCACATTCAACAAATGATGTAGCGCCGGGAATGTGTGTTCGTGTCAACGACACTAATTAATCGCGATATTTTTAATTAATCGCGATATTTTTAATTAATCACGATATTTTATTGAAAAAATATCGCGATTAATTAGTGTCGCTGGCGCGGACCCACATTAAACAAATGATGTTTATTTGGGAATGTGGCTCCGCGCCAGCTGCACTAATTAATCGCGATATTTTATGAAAAAAATATCGCGATTAATTAGTGCCGCTGGCGCGGAGCCACATTCAACAAATAATGTGGGTCCGGAAATGTGCGTCTGCACCATCGATACTAATTAATCGCAATATTTTATTGAAAAAATATCGCGATTAATTAGTGTCGCTGGCGCGGACCCACATTCAACAAATGATGTGGGTCCGGGAATGTGCGTCCGCACCATCGACACTAATTAATCGAGATATTTTTACAAGCAACACTAATTAATCACAATATTACGAAAATGTATTTTTTAATTTTAATAAAAAACTGTTTGATTTTAATTAAAAATATGTTTTTTTTATAGTAATTGTAAAAACTGTTTTTTTTATATATATAAAAAACTGTTTTTCTAATATAAAAACTGTTTTTTTTTCATATAAAAACCTATTTTTATATTAAAAGTTAAAAATAAAACAGTAAAAAACTATATAAAAAAAAGAAGAAGAAGAAGAAGTCGGTCACTGGGCGGGACAACAGGCGGGCATATAGATTTACTCATACATAAATATATGGGCACGGCTAACGATGCTCCAATGATTCTGAAAACACTCCAAAAGAATTTCAATTGACAACATTGCCCTACCACCATCCAAGCCTCATTTCACTTCTTTCTTTTCATCCGAAGTTTCACCACCATTTCACCTCTTCCTTCTAATATTTTAGTTTTTTTTTTTAACTTAAATGAATTGACCTTTGTTTAGAGTTAGTTATAAATGTATTAACTATCATTTAAAGAAAAAAAAAACTATTTTCCCAAAATAGAATAAGTGAAAAATAATTTTTTTTTTGAAACGACAAGATTTTTTTTTACTTGACACGAATACGATCCAATTAAAAGTGACACGATAATTTTTTTTTTTATTAAATGTAAACACGTCCCAATAAAAATTGGAAACAACATGAAATATTTTTTTAACCTAACACGAACACGATCCAAATAAAAAAGACACAACATGTTCGAAATCATATTTTATTGATTTTTTATTCTAGAAATCATTTTCTTGTTATTGGAAATCATTTTATTTGGTGAAATCATATTTTTAAATCAGTTTTTACAATTTTTGTTTGTCGAAAATTATTTTTGTTGTTGGAAATTATTATTTTTAACTAAAATTCTTTTTTTTTTCTTAAATCAATTTTTTTTTAATTTTTGCTAGAAATCATATTTTTAAAATACCACTGTTCTAAAAAATCCGCCTAGGCACGTCCAGGCTTAAGATTTTGACGCCTTATGCTTGGTAAAACCCTTAAGGCACACTTTTTCTCTACAAACAATAATGCTTTAGTGAAACGATATCGCATTTTAAAGATTTTTTTACAAATCGGACCATTATCTCATCCAAAATAATCAAATAGTATTTTAATTTGAAAAAATTCAGACATATTTTTATGATATGTACAATTTTATTGTTTTAATAACCTTGTTATGGTTAGAAAATATTAAAATATATTAAAAAGGTCGAAACGCCTTTTTACGCCTAAGGTCCGCTTAGGCTTCTAAGGCTTAAGGCTTAGCCTCCACCCCTCGATCACGCGCCCGCATTTTTTAGAACCTTGTAAAATACCTATTAGTATTTGTCCAATTTTTTTCTTCATATTTTCCACTTTCTTAAAATTCTTTTTATGTAATTTTTAGAAATTTTAAATAAGGTGTTTTAATTTCCAAATATTTTATATATATTTTTATCATTTTCAGATTTTACAAAATATTTTTTTAGAATTTTTCGTATTTTTTAATTGCTTTTAGTAGTTTATGTAGTAAAGTAAATTTCAAATGCACCATTATTTTTTAATAGAATAAAATACCTTAATTTGATTTTATAAGCAATATACTTTTTCATTAAAAAACCGAAGGTTTTAATGACAAGGGTTACTTGAAGTAGTTTGAAAAATTTAAGAGTTAAGTATAAAAAACAAAAGTTCATGCCAAAGTACAAAATAAACTAAAGTATTAATAAAAAAAATTAAAGTTATATAATAAAATATTTCAATTGTTTAAAAAAATTTGTTATCCCTACAAAATAAACTGTAGTTTCATATTTTAATTTGGTAATGTTCTTATTTGGTTAAAAAAAGAATTTGTATATATATATATATATATATATATATATATATAGTAATGACAATTTACTCATTAATTGATTTACACTTTAGTATTCACTCATTTTTTTTATTCAACATAAACGCAATCTAATTACAAAATTACACGATAAGAGAAGATATGAAATTTAATTTTTTTACCTAACATAATTCAAATGTGAGATGATACGAGATGATATGAAATCCGTACACGATCCAATTAAAATGTGACATGACATATCACGATACGTAATCTTTTTTTTTAACAAGACACGACCTAAATGAGAGCGACACGATACACCCTTATACAAAATTTTATTTTTTAACTAATACGATACGACATAAAATATATTTTTTTATATAGCACGATCTAATTAAAACGTAACACGATATGAATAAAATAAAGTTTTTTAAACTAGTGTTGAAATATAGTCTTGAGAAGTTTTGTGTGTCGTGTTACTTTTTTTTACGTCGTGTTTATGTTACGTAAAAAATGAGATTCTATATCGTGTCGTGTCACTTTTATTTTAGTCGTGAGCGTGTTAGGTAAAAGTGAGATTTCATATCATGTCGTGTTACGTTTTAATTAGATCATATTAGTTAAAAAAAAAGATGTATGTCGTGTTGTGTCACTTTTGGGATGTGTTTGTTAAAAAATAAAATTTTGTATCGGGACGTATCGTGTCGCTTTTATTTGGTTGTGTCTTGGTAAATAGAAAAAATAAGATTGGAGTTTTGTGATATTTATTTTGTTTTTTTAACAGTGAAGTGTTTAAAAAAATAACATAAAATTAATATGGAAGAAAGTTTGCACTTTATTACAAGGGTAGGTTTGTCATTGTATTATGAACGAAAGTGCCATAAGATTATTACGGAGCGGCAATAGCCGCTCCCTAAATATATAGATAACAGAAACAATGATAATTACGTTGATGGATTCTATGACCTCCAGTTGCATGGTGTCTTTCATGTCAGCACTCTGGATGACAACTTTCTTGACGCCAAAAGGGTCTGTACGATCATTAGAGGAGGATTTGAGGGCTAGATCTCGGATTATCATAGCCTCTTCACTCATTGATGCTTGCTGTGGTTGATTGATTTTGATTTTGGTAAATAGTACGAGTAAGTATGGGAGAGGAAAAAGGGAATCATGGAGGTTGAGTGTTGTGTTGTCCAATTTCCATTTTACTACTAGGATGGAACACGGTGAAGAGAGAGCACTAAATCAGCAACAATGTATCTCTAGAGAGGAAGTAAACAACGCTGAACCCTAAGCAAAATAGCCCTAAGAGTAAACAAATTTCTATCAACAAACAATTATATTACAATAAAAAATAAGACAATGATAACATAAAGCAGAGACCCATTAAAGCAATATATTCACATAAACTACTTAAATATCCTTTCAAGCGCTACAAGACAAATCATAAAGAATGAAGATCAAGCATGCTCATCACAAGAGACATAAATTAAGATTTGGTCACGATCTTATCTTCTTATTATTCTCGTAATGCTCAAAGGGTATAAAAATAAGACATTTTATATAATTTTATAAATTTAATTCCTGTACTAAAAATACCATAAAAAATAGTGAAAAATAGTGACACTGAGGCGGATCAAAAAAATAAGGGCTATTGTACCATAGAGTCTAGATTTATAAATGTTATTATACCACAGAGACTAGATTTATAAACTTGAAAAACATTGTCCTAAAAATTCAAATATAAGAAGGAACATGACATTCACCTTAATTTTCTATTATTATTTTTTTTGACAGCATACCATGAGGTGTCCGAATCAGCTTACGCGCATCTCAACTAATTCTCATTCGCGATTCGTGGCTTCCGCTGGCCAAGCATTATTTTGACAGTGTCAAGGATCGAACTGAGGACTAAACCCAATCCACTCCAAGACTATTTCAGTGACAGTCTTATACCACTGCACCAAGATGATTGATTTCTTATTATTTATAATTTGCATTTGACTATAGTGTTTCTTAACAAAGCGAGTGGTAATATGAGTAGTTATACATTTTCTAGGTCTAATTTTCAGTTAAAGCAACGACTGATATTAATATGGGCAATTTTCATACGGAATCCACTACTTGCAAGCGGATCTATCACCGATCCAAACAAAAATTACTTCAAACGTTGATGATCAATTTGCCCAAATATATTTAAAAGAGGGGTGAGATAATTAAATATAAATTCCGTATAGTAGAAACAACATAATATATATAATTGTTATCAACATTAAAAAGAGCCAATATGGAAAAACTACATAATTTTCACGTGTGCATTAGGTTTGCTGCCCCATTTTTTTTTCTTTTGGCTAAAATTGTTTTTTTTATGTGCCAACATGATTTAATACTTTTAAAATCAAGCTAACAAAAAACACACTCACATAGTATATGGACTACATAGAGAAGCGAAATTATAGAAGTTTTTTTCAACACTATCCCATCTTTGGTGTTCACCCAAGTTCACAAAAAAAACACTCACACAAACCTATACACAATGAGACTCAGAAGAAAGAAAAAAAATTCCATCATAGGCTTCCACAAACCCATTAGTACCAACACAAACATAGGCTGCCAAAATCTGACATGCGCTATATAAAAAATATCACCCCTCAAAACTCTATCTAGAAATCTCACTGAACCGTACACCCCAAATAAAATCTGTTGAAATTATAATTTAATTACTAGCATGTATGACACGCGATGTGTGGCGTCAAAAAGTTTTTATAAGAGATTTTGTATAGTCGAAGAAGATGATGAGTCCCATTCTCTAACACTTTGCATAGCCAAAGAAGATGATGAGTCCCAATTCCCATTTAGATTTTGTTTTGAAATTCACACAAATGATTGATTTTCTTGATGTAAACATACTCATGTTCCCAACCACCACCAGCTCCGCCACAACTGTAATAAAATGAGTCTACTTGGTAAACAATTAAATCATATCTACTCAACTATCCATAACACCTAATCTGGAACAAAAAAAATATAATGATACAGTCAAAATAAAAAACTAACTTTAACTCACCAGACATTCGAGGAGCAGAAGCCATTTTCTACCTCGTAGCATCGGAAGAGTTGAGTCTCATTGAATCAATGTAAGCATTTTAATTCACCACTCAATAATCGCACAATCATAATCCAACATATATATATGCAGGGACGTAGCCAAGACTTCTCGTCAGTGGGGACTAATTTAGCGGTGATTTCCGGGGGTTCGGGGGTGGTAGCCCCATGGCCGAATTTTTTGAGGTTATTTTTCAATATTTGACAAAAATAAAGTAATTTATTTAATCTAATGGAAAGAGAAATAAATATTTAAACCAACATTTCGGCCCCAAATTTAAACCAACAATATCCCTACTTATCCCCTAAAATTAGCCTAAAATAAAAACCAATAACAACTTTAAAGCAAGCTCTAACAAACATTAACACTATATCCCTAAAATAAATCCCAAATTTAACCCTATAACATCAAACTTAAACTATTAGATTAAAGAATTCAGTTCATTAGTTTTTAATATCAAATATGTGTGTTAATTCTCTAAACGAAAATCGGTATTAAACCAGATCAAGCAGATCAATTTAAAAAAAAAACGTTCGAAAAAAAAAGACAAAATCAGTTCGAAAGAAGACTTCTGATTATTTTTTTTAAAGACAAGTAGCAGATTTATTTGTAGAAAATGGATCGAATGTTTATTTTTGGTTAAAATAAAAAGTCAGTAAATAAAAAACCAGTAGATCAATTCCAAAACAATACAACGACTCAGATCCAGATCGACTTTGAACAAAAAAAAAACGAAACAAAATATTGGTCAGAATATCTTACTTGCTTTTTTTGACTGAAAATTGAGAGAAGAGGTTTTCTCTCCCTATTGTGCTTTGCAATTTTGTCTCCCTTGAGGTTCGGGGGTGAAAGATAACATCCATAGTCGAAAAATCTTCCTTTGCAACTATGTTCAACCCCAACTACAGAAAATATCTGAGCGAAGATGGTGAAGAGAAAATCTCAAGAGAGAAAATTAAGTTTTAGAAAGTGAGAAGGATAGATAGAATTTACCTCTTGTAACCAATAAAGACAGTGAACACACTCTTCAGTTTGTTGAATACGATCTCAAAATCTTGTGTGGGGAGGATTGCCATGGAATCACATAATAAGGAGGCAAAATATTTGACGTCGATGCGATAGAGTACATGCAATATGCTTGTGATTTATGAGGATGTTAGTGGGATGAGAGAGTATATATGCGTTTAGGAAGAGATAAAAGAATTCAAGAAGATATAGAAAAGGAGTTCAACGGCCATGTTCGATTTAGGAGGGAGATGGATGAGGCAGACTAAACGATGAGATCGGAAGAAATGAAAATGGCCTTATCAACTTAAAGCAGCGTATATTAATTGCAAGAATTGAAGAAGCCAGATAAAAGGCCTAAATGTTGATGCCGATAGAAGGAGAAATCACATTTGGGACTTAAGGATATTTAATACATATGCCACGAGTTAGCATCACACGATTTGGGGCAACATTTTTTATATAGTAATATAGATTTATTAATTACAAAATTCGGCCAAATTTTGTAATTATAAATTAAATAAATTATTTCTCCTATTTAGTGTGGTCCATATAAGGGGAGGAATTTGATTAAAATTATGGGAATTAGTCTAAGAAAATTATTCCAAGAGACACATGACTTTTGGTACGAATGTGACTCCCTTTAGCTACTTTTGTGGAGAGTAGTTGATAGGTTACAAAGGAAATTTTGGGTTCCCTTCCAACCTATATATAGTTAACCATTATCTACCAAATAGTACACAAAAAATACACAAAAATATATGCCTAGATAGGAAAAATTACGAATTTTCAAATTGTCCCATATTTTAGAATTCTGGCCATTTCCTAAGAACAATTCAGGAGCTAAGGAAGGAAGAGCTAGGAGCATTTGGGAGTTATTCTTAAAGCGCATCAACAAAAAAAAAACACATCGATTTCAATGGAGAAAGGTATTTTTCAATAAGAATTTGTAGTTATATTTATATGGTGATTGCTTAAAAATATTAAAGATCCTATAAGAATTGAAATGATGATAAATAATTCATTTCCATATCATGTTATAATATTACATGTGGTATCAGAGACTGCATTTAAATATTTTCATGCTATCCCTCTACGCTTTTAAAAGATCAAATTATATATGTTGATAAACACAGTTTTAACGTTAATTCCACACTGATTTATTTATCATGATGATTCGTATTATATGGTAATTTTTAACGATTTATTAAGCACTATTTTTTTAATGATAATTCGTATCACATGATAATTATGTAAGAAATTGTTCTTGTGTTTCTTGACAATTCTTTCAAATCTGCTAAGAATTTTCTGTTAAGAATTTTATCAAATCTGTCAAAAATAATTTTATTTTATGTACTGGGACCATATATGTTGTTTTGATGTTATTTTGGTGGTTTTCTAATTCGTTTATATCAAACCTACAAATTTCAAGAAATTCTGGAACAAAAATTTACAAAAAACGCTTGCGGTGAATAGTGTTGTCATTGAACTTGTTCCGAATGCAATGGAACTTGGTAGTCTGATTGGAAATGGGCCAGAGACCATTTTTCACGACCTTCGATCGTGATGTAAAATATTTTTCAGCGATCCGAGATTGTTCAGGCCCTCAAAACACTAATTTTTCCGTTTATGGTAATAATCTCTGAGCGGATATCTCAGTTCAATTTTTTTTTTTCTAATTTTGTTGAATGTTTTGAGATTCCAGAGTATTTTTCAACAGATTCATGATGCGGCACTCCTTAGTGACAAACCCACTACTATTACTGAACAAAGAAGCGAGGATGATGTGCTCATTTACAATACATGGTCAAAATCAAATAGGCTTTGTGTGATGTTCATTAGAATGTGCATCGTAACAAATGTGAAAACTTTCCTACCTAAAACCACCAACGCGAAACAGTATCTGACGAATATTAAGGATGGATTTAGCACTGCTGACAAATTTTTGTATGGAAAACTTATGTATGACTTGACCACTATGAGGTTCGATGGAACTCGGTCCATGAATGCACACATTATTCAGATGGTCAATATTACTGCGAAACTGTGGACTTTAGGCATGATAGTGGACGATTCTTTCTTAGTCCAATTTGTTCTCAACTCCTTGCCTCCTAATTATGGGTCTTTTCCGATTCATTTCAATACCATTAATGATAAATGGGATGTTAATGAACATGAAAGCATGTTGGTTCAGGAAGAAGGACGTATCAAGTAGCAAAGTGGTAAAGTGTCCAAATTGCAAGTGGCGAATGTGGTGGTTAATAAAGGAGCTGCTAAGAAAAAGAAGGGAAACAACATTAAGCGAGGTCATAGTCCTTCCAATAATGAACCTGGTCCTTCCCAAAAAAAGAAGGATAAAATAAAATCACATGTCACTTCTGTCATAGGAAGGGGCATGTTCAGGAAGACCACATTAATCATAAAGATTGATTTGAAAAAAAAAAGTAAACCTTATGCTTCTGTTTATTTCGAATCAAACTTAATTGATGTTCTTTCTAACACATGGTGTATTGATTCTTCTTCTACATGTCGTGTTTCAAATTCTATTCAGGTCTTCCTTTCAATCCAAAAAATAAAACAAAATGAAGATTTTCTTTACATGGGAAATCGAGCAAAAGAAAAAGTTAAAGAAATAGGAGTTTTTTAGTTAAAATAACAATTTGGCCTTTATTTGGATCTTAAAAATACTCTTTTTGTATCCACAGTTTCAAAAAATTTAATTTTCTTGTCTAAACTCTCAATAAGGGGCTTCACTTTTAACTTTAAAAGTAATGGTTTTACTTTATTTAACAATAATTCTGTTTTTGGCTCGGGTTTCTTATCGAATGGTTTGTTTCAAATTAATCTTGATCCTAATTTTTTGGAATCCTTATTGTCTTTTCATACTAATATTGGAACTAAACTTAACTCATTTAATGATAATTCTTCTAACTTGTGGCTTAAAAAATTATGACACATATCCAGAGAGAGAATTCAAAGGCTTATTGAAGAGGGAATTATCCTTGATCTGGAATAGCCAGATTATGGTGTATGTGTGGAATCTTTTAAGAATAAACAGACCAAAAACACAAAGAAAGGAGCCACAAGAACCACAAAACTTCTTGAAATTATACATATAGACATTTGTGGTCCTTTTAACGTTCCCTCCACTGGTGGAGAAAAATACCTTTCCACATTTATAGACGATTTTTCTCGATATTGCACATTGTATCTATTGAATGATAGATCTCAATCTGTGAATGAAGTTGAAGTTTATATTACAAAAGTTCAAAGGCAATTAGGCAAAAAGGTGAAAATTATAAGATCGAATAGAGGTGGTGAGTTTTATGAAAAATATGATGAGTCGAGGAAACATCCTTATTCTTTTGCTAAACTCCTTGAATGTTTAGGTATTTGCGCACAATACACAATGTCAGATTTACCTTGGAAAAATTGTGTACCTGAAAGGCACAATCTTACTCTCATTGAAGTGGTTAGTAGTGTAATAAGTAGAACTAATTTACACATGTTTTGTGCATGCATGCTCTCATGACTTTTGTACATATCTTAAATAGAGTTTCTAGTAAGATAGTTCCAAAGACTCCTTTTGTATTGTAGAAAGGTTAGAAACCCTCTTTAAGTCATTTTCATGTTTAGAGAAATACAACATAAGCAAGAATTTATAATCCACATGAAAAGAAGTTAGATCCTAAAACATTAACTTGTTATTTTATTGGGTATCTAGAAAAATATAAAAGGGTATAAATTCTACTTTCCAACCATACAACAATGATTATTGAAAACGCAAATGCTAAATTCACTGAACATGGTGAAATAAGTGGGAGTAATGAAGTCAGGAATGTAATTATTCAAGAAATTAAGGAAAATCCCCCTCTTCTAAGAATTCCATATAATAACAATTTTCTTAATGAGGTTCTTAATGTTCCTATTATTCATACAGATGTTATTGCACCAATTATTGATCCGACCAATGACGAAGAACAAATTAATGAACCATAAAATGAACCAATTATTGAAACACTAGAAGACATAGCTTTAAGGAAATCTCAGAAAAATCGGAGATCAACTATTTCAAATGACTATGTGATATATCTACAAGAGAACGAATTTAACATTGGGGATATTGACGATCCGGTATCTTATGAAAAAGTTGTTTCTAATATAGATTCTAATAAATGCATTGCTGCCATGAATGATGAAATAAAATCTATGACTTTTAATCGAGTGTGGGAGTTAGTCGATTTGACTAAAGGTGATAAAGCAGTTGGGTCTAAGTGAATATATAAGGCCAAACTTGTCTGAAACGGTAGCATTGAACGAAATAAAGCTAGACTTGTTGCCAAAGGTTTTAATCAAGAGGAAGCCATTGATTCTAGTGAAACCTTCTCTCCCATTTCAAATAAGGATTCTCTTAGAATCATATTAGCACTCGCAGCTCATTATAACTTAAAGCTACACCAAATAGATGTTAAAACAACTTTTATTAATGGGAGTTTAGAGGAAGAAGTCTGTATGGAATGACTAAAGGGATTCATTTAGAAAGGATAGGAACACAAGGTCTGTTTGTTAAAGAAATCCATAGATGGACTTAAAAAAGCTTCTTATCAATGGTATTTTAAGTTTCATCAAACCATTACATCCTTTGGGTTTAAGAAAAACACTATTGATCGGTGTATATACCTAAAGATCAATTGTAGCAAGTTTGTATTCTTGGTCCTATATGTTGATGATTTTCTTATAACCAACAGTGATATTGGTATACTGAAGGACACTAAGAAGTACCTTTCGCAAAACTTTGAAATGAAAGATTTAGGTGAGGCATCTTTCGTGATCGGGATAGATATTTATCATGATAAATCACGTGGATTGATAGGGTTGTCTCAAAAGGATTACATTAACAAAGTCTTACAAAGTTTGGCATGTAAAATTGTAATTCCATTAACATTCCTATTCTAAAAGGGGAATTTTAGCTTAAGTCAATGTACCCAAACTAAATTGGAAAGGGATCACTTGAAAGGTGTGTCATATGATTCTCTTATAGGGAGTTTATTATATGAACAAGTTTGTACTCGATTGGATATTAGTTTAGTCATTGGTATGATGGGTAGATATCAAAGCAATCCGAGTGACTTCCATTGGAAGACTGCAAAGAAGGTGTTAAGGTACTTGCAAGGGACCAAAAACTACATGCTCACTTATAGGAGATCCGATAACCTTGAGGTGGTTGGTTATTCAGACTCAGATTTGAGAGGATGCCTTAATAGCAGAAAGAGCACTTCAGGTTATGTTTACCTTCTGGCAGGAGGGGTCATTCTGTGGAAAAGTTCTAAGCATAGTGTCATCACTTCTTCAACTATGGAGGCCGGTTTGTGGCTTGTTTTGAAGCTACAAATCATGGATTGTGGCTGCAAAACTTTATTTCAAGACTTGGTATTATGGGTTCCGTAACTAAGCTGTTGAAGATTTATTGTGATAATATCGCAACATTTTTTTTAAAAATGATGATAGATATTTTAAAGAAGCTAAGAATATTGAGATGAAGTATGTATCTGTCAAAGAAGAAGTTCAAAAACAAATTGTGTCAGTTGAACACATTAGCAAAAGTGTTAACATAGCTGATCCTTTAACAAAAGGGTAATCTCCGAAGATATTTTTGCAATATACTAAAGAGATGGGTGTCAAGTAGTTCATTATGTAATTTCTATTTGCTTAGTTATTTGACATAAATTTTGATATCATAAACAGTTTCTGAATTCTAAGTTTCTGTCTTAATTGTATACATGCATGTGAACGACTGAATGTGACAAAAATAGTCTTTTATAAAGACATTATGAGACCATTATGATAACTCACATATTTATGCTTATTAAGTATGGCATTAGTGGCGTGGTATATAAAAAGAACCATGCTCTTGAATTAGTGTGGAACCACCATGACTCACACTAATGAAGTATTTAGTTAAGGTGCTTGATGATGTTCTAAGTCACTTGCGCAACTTATGTTAATCAAACCATTATGTATAAACTTATTAGGACCAAGTGGGAGACTATTGGAATTATTATTTAATTATTTATTAATTACAAAATTCTGCCAAATTTTGTAATTATAAATTAAATAAAATATTTTTCCTATTTAATGTGGTCCATATAATGGGGCAAAATTGATTAAAATTAATGAAATTAGTCTTAAAAAATTATTCCAAGAGACACATGACTTTTGGTATGAATGTGAGTCCCTTAAGCTACTTTTATGGGGAGTAGATGATAAGTTACCAAGGGAATTTCGGGTACCCTTTCACCTTCTATATAGTGAACCATTCTTCACCCCACCAGAAATACAAAAATATATCTGGGCTAGGAAGTAAAAATCTCGAATTTCTAAATTTTCCCATATTTTAGAATTCTGGCCATTTCCTAAGAGAAATTCAGGAGCTAAGGAAGGAAGAGATAGGAGAATTTGGGAGTTGTTTTTAAAGCACATCAAGAACAACAAACACATCGATTTCAATGGAGAAAGGTATTTTTTCATAAGAATTTGTATTTATATTTATGTGGTGATTTCATGCAAAATATTAAAGATACTATAAGAATTAAACTCATGATAAATAATTTTTATTCATATCATGTTGTAATATTACAAAAACAAATTGTCCCTCTTTCACATACTATACCTAACTCTCAATTTACAAATCTTTTGCTAATTCTAAAATGACCTCCACACTCAGCTTACCTCCTTAGTCCCAACAACCCATTTCCCTCTCACCCACCCACCACCTAATAAAATACCGGGTGATCAGTCCTATAACAAAATGAAACAGGAATCCCAGTTGGTTTATCCGCATCACTGTCTAAAACCTTTTTAAAACTTACTAGCCACCTAGTATTCAAAAAAAGCTGGTGCCAAATTTTATCTTATTAATTAAACCAAATAGTACATGCGGAATTAAATATAAACCATTCACACAAATGAATTAAATCAACTGAATAATTAATTAAACAATTTTTCGAATAAACCATCGGCCACCAAAGTGAAAAATCTAATACAAACATCCAACACCTGAATACATACATCTGAAAACTGTACTGAGAAATCTGGGCAACAAGCCCTAAATAAAAATGATTCCTACTCTAGGAATGAATGAACGATGCGTCTAATCCAAACTCCTTCTAGCATCCACATATGCCGCAGCTCCGTGTCCCTAGAATAGAATATCAATCCTGACGTCCCTGTGGTTGGACACCAAAAAGGTTTTGAAAATAGTTTTATAGCAAGGGTTAGAACGTAAAACATTTTGAAACTATTTAGCAAGTGAATTAACTATAGTAATTTAAAATGCATGAATGCGCTTCATATTTAAGTTAGTGTCGCACTCTCTTGAGGACATTCTCACCCATCCACTAATGTGCACACCTAACGGTTACCTTAACCCCACCTAGATGTATTACCCCGTCCAACTAGTCCTAGTATAACCTCCCCTTGCCATACTACTCTAATCCGAGTATAATTATTCATGAGTTACAAGTTATCCCACCAATTAACTTAATTAAGATCTTCTTAAATAATATCATATAATCGTGACACGAGTTATGTAAAGTATATACATCACACACTGTATTATTCCCCGCATATAATATTTACTACCATTATATACATACCTCTACTAAGAACAACCACACATATATATATATGTACATCCATCCCTCCGAGTATACCCTCACCGGATGATTCCCTCTAAAGTGCTATCTTACTAGGTGTGCTCACATAACCTAGATACCCGAGTTGGAATCGCTCACCAACTTGGCCCAAAATATAAACGTAGTGGAGGCGGTCATATTCCTTCCCTGAAAGTGAGATAAATCCCTTACCCATATACCGGACGCTATGACCTGGGGATATACTCACCCTACTCCTTAAGCTAGGGGATTCACCCACATCGCGCAACCTCCCTTGATAGCACAAGAGTATATAAATTAAATAAATATCTAGTCACTGATATTTAATAGAACACACAATATATACACATATATATACTATCACTACACCGTATATATATAATATAAATCTCTGCTTTACCTTGTACTTAAAAACCCGTAACACTAGCTTGAAATTTTTCGAGTCTATGGCTCGACTCAACTTAATTAATTTTCTCACTTAGTAATTTATCATCTCCCCGAGTCTATGGTCCGACTCTAATTTATTCAATTCATACGTCAATTAATATAATATTTTTTCGAGTCTATGGTCCGACTCTTATGTAAATACTTTGCAAAATAATTTATATAATATTTACCCGAGTCTATGATTCGACTCTGATTTAATTAATTTACACATTAATTAATTATTACCAATCCAAGTCTATGGTCAAACTCTAATCTAATTAATTTACACACTAATTAATTTAACACTTTGTGTCACCCAACCATTATACCCGGACTTGCTTACTTGGCCCGTACCATCGTTAATACTCGATTCTATATTCCCCCCCCCCCCCCCCCCCCCCCCCCAAACAAATTAATTACACCTCGATTCCTTTAATAATGTAGTGCCACTCAACTACAATATTCGAACCTTTTTCCTCGGTCCAAAATCAATATCTACAAATTAATTTTTGAAATTTAATCGTCCCGTGACATATAATTATCACCCTCCTAAACCCAATTATATCCCATTATAATTTTTAAGGAATATGTGTCACATATGAATTTATCACTTAATAAAAGTAGGGGATTAAATCCTAAATTAATTTCCCGTATATATATGAATAAGATGAACTGCCAAAATTCTGGGACCATCGATCGATCGATCCCCTGGGTCGATCAATCGATCGAACATGTATTCGTCTTCTCCAGCTTGCTCTTTCAGCCGTTGATGAACCCTTAAGCTTTTGTTTCTTTCCAAACCTTTACCCAAATAACAACCAAAATATTCTCCACACAAGAAAAGGTTCTAAACACCCTAGAGACCTTAATCCGTCATCAAATTTATACATAACCCTAAGTATATCAAATTTGGGTTTTTCATCCGGGTTTCATTTTTACCGAAATCAACCTCATCATTCTCAATCAATTTAAACACTAATACCTACTTTAATCCACCCTACAATTCAATCTTAATAGTCCCAAATCATTACCTAACATCCTTTGAGTAATTAATTCTAACCATTACTCTACTTTCAGAAAAAACCAATTTAATTATGGCTACATACCCAAAACGAATTTTCATATACACATACTATGATATGAATTGATTATCATCAATTTAAGAACTACAATAGTTAACCACTTGCCTGAAATTGTTCATAGGGTCTGATCCGTTGGTGTACTCAACGTGTTGATGAAGAACACCCCAACCCGTCCCTTAATTTATCTCCAAAAAGTTCCGAATTTGTTTCTAGACTTGATTCCTCTGTGTCTCTCTCAAAGCCCAGGTTTATAATTACTAGATGCCATTCAAATTTTCCCCCAATTAGGTTTAAAACCCCTAATCCCGTTTTAGGCCATATGGACCTAATTAAAATGGCCCAAATCACCCCGTGTGGGCCCGACTATACCCAAAAATACCCTGAGACCCGATTACTACCCCCAAGTACTCTTTTCTGACTATCTCGACCCATCTGGACTCAACCGCGCACTCAGAATTATTATTCGAAATACTTTATAACATTCTCCAATTTTGATCTCAAATTGCGACACACATTAATTCGAACAATTTAACTTAAAGTCGTCAAATATAAATAAATTCTTCCCACTCAAATAAATTCTCTAAGTCATAAATTTAAGTTTCTCCAATTTCAATATTTCTATTTCTCCCAAAAAATAATTAAATTTTAAATCCTCAAAATTACGGGGTGTTACACCCAGCTAGAAACATTCACTCCTCCTCTTACCCGAACACATAAACCCTAGCCTCCCTTAACACTCAACTATCTTACCCTTACATACTATTCAAAAAATGTGGGAAACAA
The DNA here is from genome assembly GCA_949130495.1 of Sambucus nigra. Taxonomy (NCBI): domain Eukaryota; kingdom Viridiplantae; phylum Streptophyta; class Magnoliopsida; order Dipsacales; family Adoxaceae; genus Sambucus; species Sambucus nigra. The sequence continues at coordinate 666,262,906 of OX422208.1, read as the reverse complement.
TAAATATAAAAAGGGCGGTAAAAAAGTGGAATGCCACAAAAAGAAGGGGGGATTTATACAATGATAAAACCTTGGCTAGATACCCTACAAACATTTCAATTCTTTTAAATACTCTTATTAATTGAGTGCAATTATTCTATTTTAATTCTTGGTAACCTTGTTAGACCTAATTTTTATACAAAATTGAAAAAATAAATTAGTATATGGTATAATTTATTCTTAGTCTTTTTGTAAGAAACTATTACATTGGTACACTAGCCTTCATATATTAAACACACCGTAACGAAGATGATAACGACATCGCCACACAATCAAAAACTACAATTTGTAATTTTTCCTCTTAGGTGGTTTATTATTCAAAACCTATTGACTCAAACTTTTAGAACCAATCAAGAATCAGATATAACTCAAGTAATTAGAAGATTTTAAGTTAATGCACAAGTAGATAATTGTTATGTTGAACTATGATACAACCCGTGGGATATATGGGCGATGTACAATAAACAAATATAATGATAATTTTAAAAATTAATATATATCATAAATGCATATTATTATTTTAAAGCCATTATAAAAGGTTAATATTTTCATAAATAAAGTCTATTTATTATTTTTAAATGTTTTTATTATATAAAAACTATTTTTATAAATAAAATCTTTAAAACAATTGTATGTATTTTATATAGAAAAATAGACACATTTTTATTTGTTTTTAGTTCAAAAACGTTATGTAATTTATATATACAAACTTAGTTTTTTTTTTCTATAAATAAAATGTTAAAAAAAAATTATAAGCAAAAAATTGTCTTATGTATATTAAAAACAATTTTAAAACTTTGGAAACCTTTTTTTTTTAACTTAAAACTATTTTTTATAAATAAAAACATCAAAAACACTGTACATGTTTATATAAAAAAAAAATTAAACATATTTTTATTTATTTTTCGTTTAAAATACTTTATGCCATTTATACATAAAACCTTAAAAGTTTTATCTATAATTACAACGTTAAAAATGTTTTTATAATAAAAAACTTTTTTATTTATACAGAAAAAAATTGAAAACTTTTTTTAACTTTTTTTTTTCTAGAAATAAAAATGTTATATAGATATAGTAATATTAGTAGTATTGTGTAATGTGATTTGAGCGAAGAATAATGAAAATAGACTAATTGAATCTAGATTAAGTTGGATTGAGATATTAATTAATGGAATCTAGAATGAATAATTTTTTTGTTTGTTTTCAGGGGACTTTTAATTTGTTTATTTTTTTGGTTTTAAAGAGTTTTTTTATTTATTCATTTTTTTTTTAGTTTTAAAGAACGCAATGCTTAAGATGAGATTTTTTTTTGTTTCAAAGTGATTTTAATTTATTATTATTTTTAATTTCGAAGAACAAAATGTTTAAGATGAGAGAAAAAATGAGAAAAAACATTAAAGTCTCATTACCTCCTTTAATACTATCGTATTAGAGATATAACTAGCATGTAATCCGCAAGATGCGAGGGCGTACTACTATATTTGTTAAAAATATAACAAAAAAATTAAAATACTCAAATAAATAACTACCTATAAAAGTAACATGGCATATTAAGATATTTGTTGGGGTGGGTAAATTACAAGCTTTAAACCCATAGTAAATAATCTTAACCATTACAATAATATATCAAAATGATATACACATAAAATTGAGTGTATATTGTGAAGTTATACAACCTGAGAATCATTAGTAATGAAATGGAAAAACCCATTAAACTTTTCTAAATGAATTAATTTTAAATTTCATTAACACCTACCTTATATAAAAAAAAATATGCAAAACAAAAAGGGTAATTAGACAACTAAAAATAAAATAAATGATAGCACAAATAAAAATGAAAACAAAAAAATTTGAGTGCAAAAAAATTTCAAGTTTTCTATGAAATCAAATTAAAACAACAATACACATAGTATAGTTCATATACTTAACCTACGTCCAAAAACCTAATACAACTTTTGGTTTATGAAATAGGTATAGAAAAGAAAAAAAATGATTTACATTATATAACAATTTGTTCGCACTTGTTGATGAATATCTACTCACTCCAATATGTTGATGAAATGCATGATCCACTTACTGAACCATCATATGAGATGAAACTATTGGATCTAAGAATCCAAGTGAACTGAAACACATCCAACACGATATATAAAAATACAAATCATTGGATGAAAAAATGGAACCAAAATATAAAATAAAACCCATGACAATTCATATCTGAAAGCCATGTTTGATGAGAAATATTTGTAAAACCAACGTGATCAAATATAGTCCACTGCCATTTGCTTGCGTTTATTGAAATCCCAATCTGATCACATGAACTGCCAGAGCCCACTTGATCAAACATATTCCATCAATAATTAAAAGCATAAAAATCTCAAAACTATCGGATCAACCTAGTAATAAAGCTGAGAGTCACCAAAGGTCAGATTTAGTTTATCTGAATTGGTGACATATATTATTTATTGATTAATGAGTCCCTGCTAATCCAGATTTGTCTAGTTCTTAGAATTAATGATAGGGGAAAGAAACGGTTAAAAATAAATTATTTTTCTCTCTCAATGATGTCAATACTCCCACACATGGGTATATTTTTATATAAATTTTTCTAGATAAAAATTACCAATAGATATTACCTAAGGACATAATATTACCCAAATAACTCGAAAACTATTTTGTTATAACACATTAAATGTTGAGAATTTTCTCATCCCAGGGACGTGGACTGACAACTGCTCCAACCTAGCCATAAAATTTTATTGAATATGTCCTTAATTTTGTACAAATAATAACCCTCTATGTTGCGACTGGTGAGAGTTTAAATTACACTTTTAATTAATTAGGTAGTTATGATATAATCTGACAAAGAAATAATTTAATTATGATTTGATAAATAAATACTGTTTGTTTTGTGTAGATGGGTACTAAGAAAGGGGGTATGTGGTTTTTGAATTGAAAATCATAGAAGGATTATTGATGGGACTTTGTGTATGTACCATTATTGTGAAAAATTATGCATATTTTTCATCCTTTTTACCATCAATATAAATTTACATATCGGATTTCCCCCTTCATAAAAAAATATTTTATGTTGTATACATTATTTTTCCAATACGATTATTACAAATTTATATATCACACAAGCATCCATCATGATTTATATTAAATATTAATTAATTGACAATGGTTGAAGATGACATGCAAACACATACATGATGTTTAGAATTTGAATGAAGTCCCTTTTCCCCTTGTCAAGTTCATGCAATCCTTTCATACTTGTGAATGCGACTCAACAGGCCCAACTGCTAAGAAAAAATAATTTGAGTCACATACTTTTTTCATGCATCATCTGGCTTTGACCAAAAGTTTGATTTAGAATTTTTTTTCCTCTAAAATGAGTAATTTAACTTATAATATTATTCACTATTCATAAAGTCAATCAGATGCTAATAAAAGCCAGTTCAAGTAAATAGAATATATAAGTGTCACCTACTTGCAACATTTATTGAAGTCTTCTATAATTTAATGAATAAATTGATTGTAGTAGGAGAACAACGATAGTGTGACTTTGTCATTTTTGAATTTCTGGCGATGGTCCCTCTTACACTTATTAAACATCATCAATATGTGCTTAATACAACACACTTCCCATTTAGGTCCCACCCATGAGTCTTTCTAGAGCCTCAGTTGCATCATCCTTTTCCACTTGTTTCTTATTATTGCAAGGCTGGCCAATAATCTGCAATCCATTAAACTCTATAGTGGCTATAAATTGGTTCATCAACTATTTTGACATAAGAGGTATTATTCGGTAATATACACTCTATTGAACTCTATACACAAGATTATTAAAGATGGAAATAATAATTAAGGACAAAATATGAACCCCTGCACCGCCAAAGCTTTCCAATGAATATAAAACATAAATCAAAGACCGGTCTATAAATTGCCTTCATGATCAAGAAAGGTTTGATCTTCTCAAGATGGGTCTCTTGGATATCTAGATTATTTCACCTTTGGAAGAGAGAGGGACTTGGAGATAAGAGAGATTCCGAATTTGAGAGAAACTCAGGGAGAGTAGTCGGGTACCGGGGTATTTTTAGGCTAAACCCGGACCGGACGAGGGCGTTTTAGTCTTTTGGCATATGGGGGTGAGGAGACCTACGAATTTTGGAGTGTTTTATCAGCTGATTAAAAGTGGGTTTAGGGTTAGAAACCTCATAACACAAAGTAAAGACATTAGAGATAGAAGAGAGATTATTGTCAAAGATTAAGCAAGAATTGGTGAAGGATTCAAAGGGTTCTGCACCACAAACTAGTTGGGAAGGAAGATGGGAGGAGAAAGATAATCAATCACCAACAACAATCACGAAATCAGATCATCTCTAAATAAGGCAAATGGTTATTTGAAAATTAATTTGAGTTATAATATCCATGCGTAGAATTTATGAATAATCGATTTTGATTAATATTCGTGGAAAAAAAGAATTGATTAATTGCATGTTTAGGTAGAAATAGCATGTAATTAGAGTTATATCTGTAGAGGATTGAAAATCAGAGGAATCGTGATGGTTAATACGAATTAAAAATCTGGGTTTATGATTTAAAATATGGGAAGAACATATTTTTAGGGTTATTTAATAATTAGAGGATTTGTATTATTCTGGGCTAAATTTGTGAAGATTCATGATGTTCAAATCGTTGGAAATCATCCTAGAGTATGTAGGAATGGTTAGAAATCATTGGTTTCAAGTTTGGTGTGTTATCATGTAAGTTGGGAAATTGGTAATGGTGAGAAAATGCATGAAGAAGACACACTGAACCTACACCTGCTCGATCGATCGATCGACCCTTGAATATCAATCGATCGATGGAGTCGATCGATCGATGGTCTTGGTCGATCGATTGACCCTGGCTGATTCTGGGCTCTTTGGTTGGTTGAGTTTTAATCGTTTTCCAATCATTGGGGAAAACCTTAGGGATGATGTTTTACATATATAGGGACTTAGAGAGTACCAGTAGGTATATAGTGGAGGTCCGTATAATCATAAAGTGAAAGATTGGAAGTGATGGACGAAAAAGGACAAAACGATCAAGGGGTATATCAAAAATTCGAGATTTGAGTTATGGAAAGAGTAAACGTAATCCCCAGGTGTATATAAGTAGGTTAGAGATAGCTTAACTATTGAATGAATAGAGGGGTAATTAGGGCCCTTAGATTTATCTGAATACTCAATTAAAATACAATAGCGAGAAAAATCGTAAATAAATAAGTACGGTGAATATTAAGTAGAAAATTTTATGTACGAACTCTATTATTAGGTTGTGTGTATACCTGCTGAATTATATAGATACTTAGGTGGTGAGAATACCTAAAGTATAATTTCCTATATTAGGGTCGAGGTCGGATTCCAAACTAATATATGAAAAATATTAAGTTGGGGTCATGGCGAAAGAGTTTCGAACCAACCTATGTATAAATTACAGTAGTGGGGTCGAGATGATTATTCTGAACCACTTCATGAAAAGAATTTGGGGTCGAGGTGACATTCCGAACCAAGAGTCCTTGATGTGTGTTAAGAGGACATATTAGAAATAAATGAATTTATAAGTATATGTTGTGTGTGAAATATATACTGTATTAAAAATCTACTTGTGCGAGTTACTAGATAATGAGATGCTGCGATTACATCTAAAAGAAAATTAATTAGGAAGACTTAATTTAAAATGCTGAAAGATAATAAGGCGTGAATAGTTATCTAAGTATATAAATCATGAGATATCATTACTATTACATACTAAGTGGGTGAAATGGGAACTTAGTAGCACATATGAGTTCAGTTGGATACCAAAGTTCGTTTTCTTGAGTAGTATATCTAGGTGGGCTGGGTACGAGACGTTAGGCGTGCACGATAGATGAGGGGTGAGGTAACGGAAGAGAGTGGATGAGAAATATTAACATATGTAATCAATAACTCATTTCATTGAGATAATCACTTGCAAAATATTTTGAGTACTAACTGTTGCTATAAAAAAATATTTTAAAAACCTTTTAGGTGTCCATCCATAGGGACGCTAGACTTAAAGATTCTATCCAGGGACTCGTAGATGCAGCTTTATGGAGGCTGGAAGGACTCTGCATAGAAGCTTATTTTAATCAGATCTAGTATAGGATCTCATTATAGTATTCTCTATTGGTACATGTTGTCCACAGTCTTTATTTCAGATTTCAGTTTTGGATTATGTGGATTTTATTTAGCAGTTTTGGATTTTTAGCCGAATGTTGACTCCGCCAGATTTTATCCTTTATATTGCTACATGGTTTGATTCATAGTTTATTGTGAATGGTTATTTATTACTTATGCATGAGTATTTTTTCTTGGGTTAATGAAAGATGAAATTTGGTTTCGAGTTAATTTCACTTAGGTGATTAGTAATTAAAAAGTTTTTCGACAGTGATGCTAAGAATGAACCAACTGAGAAACCTATTTTAATTTAATTTAGGACTGATCACCGGGGATTTAATTAGGCAAGGTGTCACATATGGTATCAGAGCATTAGGTTCTAGTGTACATAGGATCTGAGTGGCTTACTATGATTTCAGTGTTTCGTTCTTTGATGTAGAGCCCTATTTTAGGACTGTTTCTTTTGTTCTTACATGTTTAAGATATCGTACTTCTGTTATTAAATTTTGAATAAATAATGTACTTATACAATTCGATCTGTTTTCAGATCCCACTAAGGAGACAACGAGCAGAGAGGGCCGAGGCCAGGGATGAGGTGAGGGAGGCGCATCAGGAGCCACAGGCACCGCTATCCTTACCCCTACGTGAGCTGATTTCCACTACCCAGGTGGCAGTGATAGTGGCTCAAGCAGTTGAGATAGCCATGAGGGCCATGGCATCCCATTTTCCTCAGCCCCAGGTATAGCCTCCAGTGGCACTAGCAGTTCAGGCCTCGGCATGGCCACCTTCTTGGAAGCGCATCAAGGAGACATTTTAGAAGGGCCATGCCCATATTTTAGGGTAGTACTGACATGGTAGAGTCTTGCAACTAGAAGAAGAACATCCAGTACCATCTGCGCATGCTTAAGTTTTTGGACCAGTTTGTGTTCATATTCATCGACGATATTTTGGTTTGCTCTCGCACGAAGGAGGAGAACGTCAAGCATTTATGCATGGTTCTTGAGACGTTACGTGACCATTAATTGTATGCCAAATTCGAGAAGTGTGGATTTTGGCTTCGGGAGGTTTAGTTTCTTGGCCACATTGTGTCTGACAAAGGCATTACCGTTGATCCGAGTAAGGTATCAGCGGTGAAAGAGTGGGGACAACCCACGACACCGATCGACTTTCAGATCTTTTTAGGATTGGTTGGTTACTATCGTCTATTTATCAAGGGGTTCTCAAAGATTATTGGTCCTTTGACGGACTTGGCTCAGAAGGGAGTATCATTCATGTGGAACGACTACCGTTAGTTAACATTTGATGAGCTAAAGGATAGGTTGACATCAGCACCCGTACTTGCACTGCCTAGCAGTGGAGTGGAGCACCGGGTCTATACTGAAGCATCCTTGAAGGGACTTGGGAGTGTGTTACAATAGGAGGAAAGGGATATATCCTATGCGTATTAAAAGGTAAATCCATATGAGAAGAATTACCCCACCCATGACCTCGAGTTGGGAGAGACTGTCTTTGCTTCGAGGATATGGAGACATTATCTTCTGTCAGAGTAGTTTTCTCTATTCACAGATCATAAGTCACTTCAGTATCTCTTCACCTAAAAGGATATGAATATGAGGAAGAGGAGGTGTCTCGAATTCGTGAAGGACTACCACTTTGATATACGGTATCATTATGGTAAGGCTAACTTGGTGGTAGATGCGTTGAGCCGAAGACCCACAGGAGAGTTGGCAGAGGTTTGGAAAGTGAAGTGGAGAGAACTTCAACTTAAGGATAAGGTAGCCTGAGTATACATCGCAGTTTTAGCTATCACCCCCGAGAGTGTTAAGCAGGTGGTGATGGCATAGTCAGAGGACCCATTTTGTCAGGACATAGTACAACAGTTACTATCCGAGGGAGTAGAGTCCTACTCCATCATCGTAGAGGGAGGACTTCAGTTTAATGGGAGACTGGTAGTACCTTAGGATGCATATTTGAGACACGCAATCATGACAGAGTCACAGGGGTCGAAGTTTGCGGTACATCTTGATGGGGAAAAGATGTACCAAGATATGCGATGAGAGTATTGGTGGTCGAGTATGAAGCAAGACAAGGAGAGTTTGTCTTGATGTGTGCTATGTTTCAACTTGTGAAAGTTGACCATTAGAGACTTTCAGGGATGCTAAAGCCTTTGGAGATTCCTGTATGGAAGTGGGAGAGAGTTTTTATGGACTTTATAACCGAACTACCGACATCGCTAAGAGGTCACGATTCCATATGGGTGATAATGGATCGAGTGACGAAAGTAGCCTATTTCTTGCCAGTTTGTACTGATTTTGATACGATGTAGTACGCGCAACTTTAAATTTCGGAGATTATCAAGATGCACGAGGTTCCTATTAATTTTGTGTCGGATAGAGACAAAATATTTGTGTCTCACTTCTGGCAGAGTTTTCAGGAGGCCATGGGTACATATTTGCAATTGAGTACAGCGTATCACCCTAAGATAGACGGGCAAACTGAGAGGGTGAATCAGATGCTTAAGGATATATTGAGGATTTGTATTCTAGATTTTGGGGGAGGATGAGAGCGATACCTCCCGTTGGTAGAATTTGCATATAACAACTCTTTCCAATTCACTATCGGTATGGCTCCTTTTGAGGCACTTTATAGGAGGGCTTATCGTTCGCCTGCCTAGTGGTTACATGTGGGGGACAATAAGCTATTGGGGACGAAGATGATACAGGATACTTCTACCAAGATAGAGTCGATTCTAGGACGTACTCGAATTTCCCATGATGGGTAGAAGAGTTATGATAATGCCGGTAGGAGACACATGTAGCTAGAGGTGGGCGACCAGGTGCTGATTTGGGTATCTCCTATGAAGGGGATTGTGAAGTTCGACAAGAAGGGGAAGTTAGCACCAAAATATGTGGGATCGTTCCCTATTATTGAGAGGGTGGGACCGGTAGCATATAGATTGGTACTCCCAGAGCATCTTCGGCGGATACACGACGTGTTCCATGTGGCATCGCTGAAGAAATATAGGAGGAACGAGAGAGCCTTTTGGCATGTCCCACTTGAGGAGATTGATTTCATCCAGATGTCTCATATAAGGAGAGACCCATGGCTATCCTGGATCATAGCGAGCGTAAGTTTCGATCCAAGGTGGTACCATTAGTGCGAGTACGGTGGGGACACCACAATGTTGATGAGTCGACATTGGGAGCAAGAGGAGGATATGTGAGAGCAGTTTCCAGAGTTATTCTTCGCAGGTATATCCTAATTTTGAGGATAAAATTCCTTTGTAAGGGGGGAAGTATGTAATACCCCATATTTCTACATATTTAGAATTTAATTAATTGGCTATTTAAATAGAAAATACATTTCAATTTAAATTACTTGAGTAGTGTAATTTAATAATAATTATGATTATTAAGAGTAAATAATAATTATGATAACTAAATATTAATTGAGAGATAGACACTGATTAATATTATGATTCAAATTTACTAAGTGTGAATAGTAAATAATGATAGTTAATTTGTACGACATAGCAAGAGATATGGACGTACATGATTATACGTCAATCGAGTGTCACATGTAGACTAAATTGAGGATGTGATAGTAAAAATATTTTTGGTGACTCAAATGATAATTTAGAGGTCACGAATGATTTCGAATGGGTCTAATTAGTCAAAATAGGATACCCGGGGGTAATAGCCGATTATCAGGGCCGTTTTAGCTAAACCGGGACCGTACGGAGGCATTTTAGTCTTTTGTCATATGGGGGTGAAGAGACCTAGGAATTTTGGAGTGTTTTATCAGCTGATTAAAAGCGGGGTTAGGGTTAGAAACCTCATAACACAAAGGAAAGACATTAGAGAGAGAAGATAGATTATTCTCAAATCTTAAGGAAGAATTGGTGAAGGATTCAAAGGGTTCTACACCACAAACTAGCTGGGAAGGAAGATTAGAGGAGAAAGACAATCAATCACCAACAACAATCATGAAATCAGATCATATCTCAATAAGGCAAGTGGTTATTTGCAAATTATTTTGACTTATAATATCCATGCGTAGGATTTATGAATAATCGATTTTGATTAATATTCTTGGAGAAAAATAATTAATTAATTGCATGTTTGGGCAGAAATAACATGTAGTTAGATTTATATCTGTAGAGTATTGAAAATAAGAAGAATGATGATGGTTAATACGAATTAAAGCTCGGGTTTATGATTTAAAATATGGGAACATATTTTTAGGGTTCTTGAATAATTAGAGGATTTGTATCATTCTGGGCTAAATTCATGAAGATTCGTGATGCTTAAATCGTTAAAAATCATCCTAGAGTATGTGGGAATGGCTACAAATCATTGGTTTCAAATTTGGATTGTTATCATGTAAGTTGGAAAATTGGGAAGACGAACTCCACCTGCACCAACTCGGTCAATCGATTGATCCTTAAATGTCGATTGATCGATGGTCCTGGTCGATTGATCGACCCAGGTTAATTTTGGGTTCTTTGTTTGGTTGAGTTCCAATGATTGGGGAAAATGTTAGGGATGATTTTGTACATTTGTAGGGACTTATAGAGTACCAGTAGGTGTATAGTGGAGGTCCATATAATCATAAAGTGCAAGATTGGAAGTGATGGACCGACAAGGATAAACCGATCGAGTAGTATATCGAAAATTAGGGATTTGAGTTACGGAGAGAGTAAATGTAATCCCCAGGGGTATATCATTAGGTTAGAGATAGCTTAACTACTAAAATGAATAGAGGGGTAACTAGGTCCCTTAGAGTTGTGTGAATACTCGATCAAAATACGATAGCGAGAGAAATCATAAATAAATAAGTACGGTGAATATTAAAGAGAAAATTATAAGTACAATTTCTATTATTAGATTATTTGTATACCTACTGAATTATATAGATAGGTAGGTGGTGAGAATACCTAAAGTATAATTGCCTATATTTGGCTCGAGGTGGGATTCCGAACTAATATATGGAAAATAGTAAGTTGGGGTCATGACGAAAGAGTTTCGAACTAGCCTATATATAAATTTCATTAGTGGGTTGAGGTGATTATTCTGCTCCACTTGATGACAAGAATTTGAGTCCAGGTGACATTCCGAACCAAACTCTTACTTGGTGTCGATGGACCATTTCGAACCAAGAGTCCTTGATGTGTGCTAAGAGGACATATTAGAAATAAATGAATTTATAAGTATATGTTGTGTGTGAAATAGATACTTTATTAATAATCTACTTGTGTGAGTTAGTAGACAATGAGATGCCGCGATTACATCTAAAAGCAAATTAAGTAGGAAGACTTAATTATAAAATGGTGAAAGATAACAAGGTGTGAACAATTATCTAATTATATAAATCATGAGATATCGTTACTATTACATACTAAGTGGGTGAAATGGGAACTTAGTAGCATAGATGAGTTAAGTTGGATAACATAGTTCAGTTAGCTTGAGTAGTATAGCTAGGTGGGCTGGGTACGGGACGTTAGGCATGCACGATAGATAAGGGGTGAGGTAACTCAAGAGAGTGCATGCAAAATCTTAACATGTGTAATTAATAACTCATCTTATTGTGATAATTAATTGCAAAATATTTTCAGAAAGTTTTGAGTACTAACTCTTGCTGTAAAAAAATATTTTCAAAACCTTTTAGGTGTCCAGCCACATAGATGCCAAACTTGATGATTCTGTCCAGGGACTCGTAGCTATAGCATTGTGAAGTCTTAAAGGACTTTGCATAGATGCTTCATCAATTCAGATCGAGTATAGGATCTCATTATGGTATTCCCTATTGGGACATGTTGTCCACAATATTTATTTCAGATTTTAGTTTTGGATTATGTGGATTTTATTTAGGAGTTTTGGATTTTTAGCCGAATGTTGACTCGGCCAAATTTAATCCTTTATATATTTCTACATGGTTTGATTTATAGTTTATTGTGAATGGTTATTTATTACTTTTGCATGAGTATTTTGTCTTGGGTTAATGAAAGATAAAATTTGGCACTGGTCTAATTTTATTTAGGTGATTAGTAAGTAAAAAGTTTTTCGACAGTGATGCTAAGAATGAACCAACTGAGAAATCTATTTTAATTTAATTTATGACTGATCATCGGGGATTTAATTAGGCAGAGTATCACTTATGGTATCAGAGCATCAGGATCTAGTGTCCATAGAATCTGAGATGCTTACTATGATTTCAGCGTTTCGTTCTTTGATCTAGAGCCCTATTTTAAAACTGTTGCTTTTGTCGTTACATGTTTAAGATATCATACTTATACTATTAGATTTTGTATAAACTGTGTACTTATACAATTCAATCTATTTTCAGATGCCACCAAGGAGCCAATGAGTAGAGAGGGCCGAGGCCAGATATTAGGTGAGGGAGGCTCATCAGGAGCCACAGGCACCGCCATCCCCATCCCCACCAGAGCTGATTTCTACTACCCAGGTGATAGTGATAGTGGCTCAGGCAGTTATGACATCCATGAGGGACATGATATCCCATTTACTCAGCCCCAGGTACAGCCTCTAGTGGCACTAGCAGTTCAGGCCCCGACAAGACCACCTTCTTAACAGCGAGTCAGGGATACCTTTCAAAAGCGCCATCCTCTCGAGTTTCAGGGAAGTACTGACGTGGTAGAGGCTTACAACTAGAAGAAGAACATCTAGCACCATCTGTGCATGCTTGAGTGTACCGAGGTGCATAAGAAGATGCTTGCTACTTTCCATCTGTCAGAGGTAACTTTACAGTGGTGGGAGTCAGTTACCACCACAGAGGAGAGAGAGTTGATGATGATTTCTGAGTTTTGGGTGCGGTTTGACCGTATGTACTTCCCGTATGCAGTACAGTCAGAGATGAGGAAGAAATTTAGTGAGGTGGTTCAGGGTGATCGATCAGTGGCTGACTATGAGGAGGAGTTCACCCATCTGGCTAATTTTATGCCAGACGAGGTGAGCAACGAGGAGCGGAAAAATTCCAAGTTTATGGATGGTTTGACGTGGAAGATCAGGCAAGATTTTATCGATAATCCAACACTGATGACCTATACAGATGTCGTCATCACCGCACTAGTGCACCGTCAGGATCATTGCTTCCATATGAATGGAAGCAAGAGGGGCAAGAACCACCAGCCGGGCCGGACAAATGGGGGTAGTGATAGCAGCACACCACAGTAGCACACAACGGGTCAATAGGGGTAGGATTCCCCATAGGTGAACTCTGTCAAGAGATTTAGGTATGGGTAACATCGATCTGATAGGTAGGGACAACAAGGTTCCCATCAGCAGGTTCCTCAGGGCTAAAGGAACCAAGGGGGAGGCCAGTAGGGCTAAGGTCCCCAAGGGGGAGGCCAGCAATGCCAAGGCTGTCAGGGCCAGCAAGGCTAAGGGTAGAGACAATTACAGGGGCAGTGTTTCACATGTGCCCAGTAGGGTCACAAGAGTAGGACTTGTCCACAGGGAGACAGGGCACAAAAGAAGGTTGGCCAACCTGGGTTGCGGGCTCTGCTAGCCACAACCCTAGCACATGACCCATAACAATAGTCGGGCCATATGCATTATGGGTGTGTGTACAACGTTCGAGACATGCCTTTTCAGCCAGCACCTCCGTCACCACCGATAGTCGTAAGTATGTTTCCTATCCATGGGCATGAGGGTAGTATTATATTTGATATGGGTGCAAAATGCTCCTTTATTTCCATTAGATTTGCACGAGCATTCGACCTTTTAGAGATAACTGACACTCATCTTATGTGTGTTGAGTCACCGATGGGTAGTGGGTCCCTTATACACTCAATTTGTAAGGGTGTGGACATTATGATCGAGAGATTGAGTCTAGTGACATACCTTATAGTGTTAGATATGTAGGGCTATGAAGTCATCCTAGGCATGTATTGGTTAGCGGGTTATAGGGCGATGGTAGATTGCTATGAGAGGACTATAGTGTTCGCCATTATTGGATAGGAAATGTTCCTAGTGGCGATGCCTCTTCCCGAGAGAGGATTGCGCACTAATTTATATTACATTGAGGAGGAGACCTCACAGGAGGTGGGTATTTCTCTAGACTCAATCCCAATCATGAGGGATATCGAGGATGTCTTTCAGGAGATACCAGGATTACCACCCAATAGGGAGATTAAGTTCGTTATCGACTTAGCACTAGGGATGAGACCGATTTCCAGAGCACCACATCGTATGGACCCTTTAGAAATGCGAGAGTTGAGAGGGAAAATTCAACGGTTCTTGGGACAGGGTTTCCATTCGGTGGAGTACATCACTGTGGGGTACGCCACTGTTATTTATGAAGAAAAGGGATGGTTCACTCCGTTTATGTGTAGACTATAAGGAGCTAAACAAGGTGACGATACATAATAAGTATTCGTTACCTAGGATTGATGACTTGTTTGATCAGTTGAGAGGGGCTGTGTACTTCTAAAAAATTGATTTGAGGTTAGGTTACCATCAGTTTTGCATTCGAGAGGAGGATGTGCCTAAGAACGCCTTATTATCGCGGTACGGGTCATATGAGTTCAGAGTGATGCCGTTTGGGCTCACAAATGAGCCTGAAGTGTTTATGGACCTCGTGAATAGGTTATTTGGGGAGTTTTTGGACCAATTTCTGATCGTATTCATAAAAAATATTCTGATTTATATCGCGCAGAAGATGATCATGCCGAGCATTTATACATGGTTCTTCAGACATTACGGGACCATCAGTTGTACGCCAAATTTAGGAACTGTGGATTTTGGCTTCGTGAGGTTCAGTTTCTTGGCCACATTGTGTCCGAAAAAGGCATTGCCATTTATCTGAGTAAGGTATCAGTGGTGAAGGAGTGGGCACATCCCACGACACCGACCTAGGTTCGAAGATTTTTGGGATTGGTTGGTTACTATCGTCGCTTCATTAAGGGGTTATCAAACATTACTTATCCTTTGACAAACTTGACTCAGAAGAAAGTACCATTCATGTGGAGAGACTACTGTCAGTTAGGGTTTGATGAGCTAAAGGATAGTTTGACATCAATGCCCCTACTTGCATTTCTTAAGAGTGGAGTGGAGTACCAGGGCTATACTGGTGCATCCCTGTAGGGACTTGGGAGTGTATTATAGCAGGAGGAAAGGGGGGATATTACCTATGCGTATTGAAAGATAATTACACATGAGAAGAATTACCCCACCCACAACCTTAAGATGGCACCGGTCACCTTTGCTATGAGGATATGGAGAACTATCTTCTAGGATAGCGGTTTTCTCTATTAACGAATCATAATTCACTTAAGTATTTCTTCACCCAGAAGGATCTGAATATGATGTAGAGGAGGTGACTCTAATTCGTGAAGGACTACCAGTTTGATATACATTATCATCCTGGTACGGCTAATGTGGTGGCAAACGCGTTGAGCCTAAGACCCACAGAAGAGTTGGCAGAGGTTTGGAAAGCGAACTTCGGCATGAGTATGAGGTAGCCCGAGCATACATATAAGTTTTAGCAATCACCCCTAAGAGTATTATTCCGGTGTTTAGGGCATAGGAAGGACTCATTTTATCGGGGTTGAGTACGGCACTAACTAGCCGAGGAGGCAGAGTCCTACTCCATCAGCTCAGAGGGAGGACTTAGGTTTAATGGGAGATTGGTAGTACCCGAGGATGAATATTTAAGACATACAGTCATGATAGAGTCGCATGGGTAAAAGTTTTTGGTACATCCCGACGGGGATAAGATATACCCAGATACGCGATGACAATATTGGTGGTCGGGTATAAAGCGAGACATAGCAGAGTTTGTGACGAAGTGTGCTACGTGTCAGCTTGTGAAAGTTGACCATCAGAGACCTTCAGGGATTCTACAACCATTGGTGATTCCCGTATGGAAATGGGAGAGCATTTTTATGGACTTTATAATCGGACTATCGACATCGCAGAGGGGTCACGATTTCATATGTGTAATAGTGGATCGGTTCACCAAGGTAGCCCATTTTTTGCCAGTTCGTACTGATTTTGGTACGATATAGTACGCGCAACTTTTCATTTCGGGGATTATTGAGATGCATGGGGTTCTTATTAATATTGTGTCGGATAGAGACAAAATATTTGTGTCGCACTTCTGGCAGAGTTTCCAGGAGGGCATGGGTATAGATTTGTGGTATATCCTAATTTTTATCTAAGGTGGTACCATTAGTGCGAGTACAGTGGGGACTCCATAATGTTGATGAGTTGACATGGGAGCGAGAGGAGGATATGCGAGAGTAGTATCCAAAGTTATTTACCGCATGTATATCCTAATTTTGAGGAAAAAATTCCTTTGTAAGGGGGGAAGTATGTAATACCCCGTATTTCTACTTATTTAGAATTTAATTAGTTGGCTAATTAAATAAAAAATACCTTTTAATTTAAATTACGTGAGTAGAGTAATTAAATAATAATTATGATTATTAACCATAAACAATAATTGTGATAAGTAAATATTAATCGCGAGATAGAGATTGTTTCATGTTATGATTCAAATCTACTAAGTTGAATAGTAAATGTTGATAGTTAATTTGTAAGGCAAAGCGAGAGATATGGACGTACTTGATTATACGACAACCGAGTTTCATGTGTAGACTAAATTGAGGATGATGTAGTAAAAATATTTTTGGTGACTCAAATGATAATTTAGAGGTCACGGATGATTCCGAATGTGTTTAATTAGTCAAAATAGTATACTCGGGGGGTACTAGTCAAGTACCGGGGCCTTTTAGGACTAAATCGGGACGGTACGGGGGCGTTTTAGTCTGTTAGCATATGGGGGTATGGAGAACTACGAATTTTGGAGTGTTTTATCAGCTGATTAAAAGTGGGGTTAGGTTTAGAAACCTCATAACACAAAGGAAATACATTAGAGAGAGAGAGGGGAGATTATTCTCAAAGCTTAAGGAGGAATTGGTGAAGGATTCAAAGGGTTCTGCACCACAAACTAGTTGGGAAGGAAGATTGGAGGAGAAAGACAATCAATCACTAATAACAATCACGAAATCAGATCATCTCTGAATAAGGAAAGTGGTTATTTGCAAATTATTTTGAGTTATAATATCCATGCGTAGGATTTATGAATAATCAATTTTGATTAATATTCTTGGAGAAAAAGAACTAACTAATTGCATGTTAGGGTAGAAATAGCATGTAGTTAGATTTATATCTATTGAGGATTGAAAATAAGAAGAATCATGATGGTTAATACGAATTAAAGTTCGGGTTTATGATTTAAAATATGGGAAGAACATATTTTTAGGGTTCTTGAATAATTAGAGGATTTGTATTATTCTGGGCCAAATTCGTGAAGATTCAGGATGTTTAAATCTTTGAAATCATCCTAGAGTATGCAGGAATGGTTAGAAATCATTGGTTTCAAGTTTGGTGTGTTATCACGTAAGTTGGAAAATTGGGAACGGTGAGAAAACTCATGAAGAAGACGAACTTCACATGCACCTACTCGATCGATCGATCGACCCTTGAATGTCGATCGATCGACCCTTGAATGTCTATCGATCGATGGTCCTGGTCGATCGATCGACCCAGGCTAATTCTGGGTTCTTTGGTTTGTTGAGTTCTAATCATTTGCTAATGATTGGGGAAAATCTTATGGATGATGTTATACCTATATAGGGACTTAGAGAGCACCAGTAGGTGTATAGTGGAGGTCCGTGTAATCATAAAATGCAAGATTGGAAGTGATGGACCGATAAGGATAAACCGATCGAGTAGTATATCAAAAGCTTAGGATTTGAGTTACAGAGAGAGTAAACGTAATCCCCAGGGGTATATCAGTAGGTTAAAGATAGTTTAATGAATGAATAGAGGGGTAACTAGGGCCCTTAGAGTTGTGTGATTACTCAATTAAAATAGGATAGGGAGAAAAATCATTGTTGATACTAAAATTAATCAGCTGATGTGGACTAATTACATGAAGACACACATCATCCAACCTGGCACAAATTCAAGTGCCGAGCTATGCAGTCTACCAAGATACTCAGCGTACCGAGCTACTAAGCATACCGAGAAAATTATTAAGAATGCCAAACGACCGGAGAGATTCAATGCTTATTGTATTATAATCATTCCTTACCATGTACAGATGTAAAAACCTATTCGATAAAGTCACACTATCTATTCACATTGACAACACAAAAGCTATGAATACATTGTAATACCCTCTTAGCAGGGCAAGCGAGAATAATCAAAACCAAGGAAAAACCCCCCATAATACAAATCAGTGGACGTAGGCCATTTCCTTAAGGCTGAACCACTTTAAAAATCTCTTGTCTTATTTCTATACTCATATATTTTATGTGATTATTAAATTAAATTAAATCTAGTTTTTTACATCAACATATTAGAGCCGTCTATGGAAAAAAACTATACATATCATTTTTCACCAAAAAATTATTAGAAATGGCTGAAATCCCAGAATCCAGCAATAAGAATAATGAAGGGAATCCTCCTAATCTTTCTGTGCCTCCAAATATGAACGATTTGATAGGCATCTTAACTAGTCTAGCCAGGGGGCAAGAAGTTATGCGATAGTTAGCTCAAACCTTTCAAAACAAAGTATATGCCCAAACAGTACAAAGAAGCGTCCAGAGAAGCATGCATCCGCCATCTTCATAACACACTGATCCATGATCTGTGTCACGATCCATGCATATTGAATTTAATTATTTTGGGAATTGAAGAGATACATCTTATCTCCCCGGTGCAACTTCCTCTATAAGAACTTTGGATTCCCAAGAAGACATCACTCTAATGCTAGAGAGACCAAGTGCTCTGGAAATGTTGAGCATAGCCTCTTCCTTCGATCGTTTGGGCCTTAGGGGGAACAAAAATCCCCCTCGATTTGCATCGAGAGATTTTCAATGACCAAATGATTTAAGGGAAGGCTCAGTTCAATCACATCCAAACCTGAGACCTACATCTCAAAGAGAAAGATCCCAAGAGAAAAATGTTGCGCGATCTGTTGCTCGGGAAAATACTATTAAGTAAGGGGATGGAAATGATGCATGGAAATGATCTATTCAGAGGTTGGAAGACCGGTTAGGAGAGATGGAAAAGGCCAAGAACCCTATCCAAAGAACCTTTATTAAAGGATCTCCATTTGTACAGGCAATTGTAGATTTTCCCACACCAGCAAAGTTCAAGGCTCTAGTGGTCACACTGAAGTACGATGAAAAAACAGATCCTGTCCTTCACATAGAGCAGTACCAAGCAACGGTAAATATTTATGCAGTCCCAAATGAAATGAGGTGCACGGCATTCTCAGGGACCATTATCGGATCTGCTCAGATATGGTACAACAACCTTTCTCGGGGGAAGATTGAAAACTTCCACCAACTGGCAGAGCTCTTTATAGGTAATTTATGTTTTGGTGAAAATATAATTAAAAGGGTAGCCCATTTGTTGAGTGTTAGGCAGAAAGAAGGTGAAAGTACCACAGATTACATCACTCGTTTCAACAACAAGAAGTTGGAGGTCATAGACTATGAGGAGAAGATAGCCATCACAACTCTCATGAGTGGTCTTTTGCGAGATAAATTGTATTATACCTTGGCTAAGGATCCCTCGAAATCCATGGCAGAATTAATGGCCAAAGTAGCAAAAATCATGAATGCCTAGGGGGCTATGGTTGCGAAGAAAAATGCTGAGGCAAAAGTACAGAATAAAGATGAGGGAAATCGAAGAAGAGAGTAACCTGAATAATGGTGGAAGCAAGAAGTCAAAGGGCAAGGAAACATTAGATCATTTGAGGAAGTATACTAACTATACTCCCTTGAAAGTGGACATAAATCATGTTCTGGAGGAAATCAAGAACAACGAGGAATTAAATTGGCCAAAAAAGCTAAAGACGACCCCTGAGAGGAGGGATAAATCCAAATATTTTGAGTTCCACAAAACTCATGGCCACAAAACCAAGCAGTGTATATCTCTCCAAAATGAGATAGAGGCATTCATTAGACGATGAAAGCTGAATAAGTTTGTTGATTGTCAGAATGGTGGGAAGACCAACAACAGAGGTCGACAGAAATCCAAATCTCCTTGCCGACCAAGAGAATATAAGAAAAAGGACCATGAAGATGACCCTGAAGATGATCTCGATCTCCAAAAAAGGCCAAGACAACCTGAGCGTGAGGTATTTTCGATTCGTTTCGGTTCATTTGATTGAAATATGATTAGAGGTGGAAACACAGGAGGAGGTGATCATACCGCGGAAAGGAAAGCTTACCTTAATGAGGCTCAAACTTGTTCCTATATACAGCGAACAAACCTGGATGAAGAAGATCTCCCAAGGAAAGTTAACAAAGATAAGATGGTCATTGGCTTTTCTAAAAATGATTTGGAAGGAGTTTTACATCCTCATGATGATCCTCTGGTGATCAAAATGAGAATGAAGGACATAATAATTTTGAGAGTGCTAGTGGATAATAGTAGCTTAGCAGATATCATGTTTTACCCTTGTTTCGATAGTTTGAATTTTAAACTTAGTCAGTTGGAGCCGTATCACAGGACCCTTATTGGGTTTTCTGGAGAATTTTTTTTTCCACTTCGAACGATCAAGATAGACATATTGATTAGTACCTGGCTAGTTAGTAGAACATAGAAGGTGTATTTCTTTGTAATGGATAAGAATGTCCAGTTTCCCTATAATATAATCATGGGAAGAGTGGGCCTGAAAAAGTTTGAAGCAGTTTCATCCACAATACATCAGTGTTTGAAGTTCCTGACCAACTTTGGGGTTGGAGTTATAAAGGGAGATCGAAAAGTAGCTCGAGAATGCTACTACTCTTTTGCCGAGCAAGAGGAATTGGAGGATGCTAGGAAGAAAACAACCACTTAATAAGTTGACGAATTTGATGGGCATGATATTGAAACTTTAGACCCAAGAGATGAAACGAATGTTGTCAAAGGCCAAGTCATAGAGGAAATCAAAAACATTATTCTGGATTTTGAGAAACCGTAAAGAATAACTCAGAATGTCGTTTCACTTGATCCCATCTTAAAAAAAGAGTTGGTAACATTCTTGAGGCAAATAAAGCAGGTATTTGTATGGAGTCACAAGGACATGCCGGATATAGACCCAAATTTCTTATTCCATGAGCTGAACGTCAACAAAGAGATCAAATAAGTGAAGAAAAGGAGAATAGTTTTTAGTCTGGAGAAGAATCCGGCTATTCAAGAAGAGGTTAAAAGCTGCAAAAAGCTTCTTTCATCGAAAACGTGAAATATCCAGATTGGTTGGCTAATGTTGTGATGGCAAAAAAGAATAATAATAAGTGGAGGATGTGTGTGGATTCCACAGATCTAAATAAAGCCTGTACGAAAGATCATTTTTCTCTGCCCAGAATAGATCAATTGGAGGTCGCAACTTCAGGACATGAGCTGCTAAGCTTCAAGGATGCTTATTCTGGATACAATCAAATTAAAATGAAGCTAAAAGACAGGGAAAGTACCTCTTTCATTACTCCCCGAGGAACATATTATTACAATGTTATGCCTTTTGGTTTTTAAAAATGCAAGTGCTACATATCAGCGGCTGATAAATAAAGTATTTAAGAGCAAATTGGCAAAAATATGGAAGTATATGTCGATGACATGTTGACTAAAAGCAAGAATGCTAACAACCATATAATTGATTTGAGACAAACATTTGATCAACTAGAGAGGTACCAGATGAAGTTAAACCCAACCAAGTGCATTTTTGGCGTACAGGAAGGCATATTCCTCGCATACATTGTGAATCAAAGAGGTATTGAAGCCAAACCTGACAAGATAATAGCTTTGCTGGAGTTACAATCCCCGACTACTAATAAGGATGTAGAAAGACTTATTGGGCATGTAGCCGCTATCAATAGATTTATCTCCCGAGCAACTGATAGATGCCTTCTATTCTTCAAGTTTCTCAGAAAGACCTTTGGGTGGAATGACGTATGTGAGAATGCGTTCGTAGAATTGAAGAGATACTTGGGGACACCTCTTTTATTATCCAGTAGTGGGAGAAACACTATACTTGTACTTAGCTGTCTCAGAAAGTGAAATTAGTTCAGCCTTGAAAAGAATAGAAGATGGAGTGCAAAAACTGGTTTATTATACCAGCAAGGCATTTAAGAGAGCAAAATCAAGTATCCTAAATGGGAGAAATTTGTATTGGTATTGATTAAAGAAAGCAAGAGAATGAAACGATATTTTCAAGCCCATACAATAGTGGTATATACTGACATGCCACTCAGACAGGCTTTACATAAGCCAAAAAAGCCTGGAAGATTAATTTATTGGGCAGTGGAGTTAGGGGATTTCATCGCTAAGTTTACTTACCCATATGTCTCCGATCAACAAGGGGCAATGCATAGTAACTCAAGAATGCCAGAGGGTTTACTAAAAATACCCCCGCTCAACTCTTAGCAGAAAAATTGACAGAAGGGATGACGAAAAATCAACCATAATATTTTGGGAAAGTACAAGAGATAAAAAAGAAGTATGAGGAGATCAAAGGAAAGATATTCCATTAAGGAATTTTGTCGGACCAAGGGTTTGATGATAATATTCCCATATGGAATTTGTATGTTGATCGTTATTCATATGGGACAGGCAGTGCAACTGGAATTATTCTAAATAGTCCATATGGGATAGACATTGAATATGCCATGCGTTTCCAGTTCCAAGCCTATAATAACGAAGCTGAGTACAAAGATGTGAAGATCCTAAACCTAGCTAAATCATTAAATGTAGAGCCAAGGATTTCATGCCAGGCTTTGGAGATTGTTCAGTGATTCGTAATTAGTTGTGAATCAAATGTTAAGTCTTTATGAAGCAAAAGGGGAATTCATGTCAATATACTTAACCAAGGTTTTGGACATTATTACTAGTTTAACAGTTGTTCAGTTGATTAGAATTCCTTAATTAGAGAATGCAAGAGCAGATGCACTTGCTCGGCTAGATTCATCCACTTGCATCGAGCTAAGAAGGACAATCCCAATTGAGCTACTTGTTAGCAGAAGTATTGATGAAGACCTAATGATTAACTTTATTGCCTTGGATATGGGTGTGACTCCCCGCCTAATAAAATACCGGGTGATCAGTCATATACCAAATTAAAAAAGGAATCCCAGTTAGATCATCCTTAGCATCACTATCGAAAAACTTTTTAAAACTTACTAACCACCTAGTATTCCAAAAATTGGTGCCAAATTTTAACTTTTTAATTAAAACAAAACAGTACATGCGAAATAAAAATAAACCATTCACACAACTGAATTAAAATAACTAAATAAGTAGTTAAACAATTTGCCGAATAAACCATCAGCCACCAAAGTGAAATAGTCCAATACAAATATTCAACACCTGAATCAAAATCTGAAAACTGAATTGATAAATGATTCCTACTCTAGGAATGAAAGAACTATGCGTCTAATCCAATCTCTTGCTAGCATCCACATAAGCCGCAGCTCTATGTCCCTCGAATAGAATATCAATCCTGGCATCCCTGTGGCTGGACACCAAAAATGTTTTGAAAATATTTTTATAGCAAGGGTTAGAACCCAAAACATTATGAAAATATTTAGCAAGAGAATTAACTGCAGTAATTTAAAATGCATGAATGCGCTTCATATTTAAGTTAGTGTCGCACTACCTTGTGGACATTCTCACCGTTCCACTAATGTGCACACCTAATGGTCACCTTGACCCCCACCTAGATGCACTACCCCCTCCAACTAGTCCTGGTATTACCTCCTCTTGCCATACTACTTTAACCCGAGTATAATGATTCTTGAATTATAAGTTGTTTCACTAATTAACTTAATTAATTCCTTCACAAGTTATATAAAGTAAATACATCACACACCGAATTATTACCCGTATATAATATTGAATACCATTATATATGTACCTTTACTAAGCATCCACACATATAGCATACATATATCCATCCCTCCGAGTATACCCTCGCCGGATGATTCCCTCTAAAATGCTATCCCACTAGGTGTGCTCACATAACCTTGTTACCCAAGTAGGATTCGCTCACCAACCTAGCCTAAAACATAAACGAAGTGAAGGCGGTCATATTCCTTCCCTGAAAGTGAGATAATCTCCTCACCCATATACCGGACGCTATGACCTGGGGATATAATCACCCTACTCCTCGAGTTAGGGGATTCACCCACATCGCGCAACCTCCCTTGATAGAACTAGAGTATATAAATTAAGTAAATATCTAATCACTGATATTTATTAGCACAACCAATATATACACATATCGATATATATATATATATATATACTATAACTACACTGTATATATATATTATTAACCCCAGCTTTACCGTGTACTGAAAAACCCGTAACACTAGCCTGTAATTTCCCGAGTCTCTGGCCCGACTCAACTTAATCAATTTTCTCACTTAATAATTTCCATCTTCTCGAGTCTGTGGTTCGACTCTAAATAATAATACACTACACAATAATTTATATGAAATTTGCCCGAGTCTATGATTCGAATCTTATTTAATTAATTTACACATTAATTAAGTAACACAACTCCGAGTCTGTGGTCCGACCCTCATATAATTAATTCACACCTCAATTAATATACTATTTTCCCCGAGTATATGGTCCGACTCTAATTAAATTAATTAAGAGATTTGTTAATTTAATACCTTCCTGAGTCTATCGTCCGACTCTAATTAAATTAATTAACACACCTATTAATTTAATACATTCCCGAGTCTATCGTCCGATTTGAATTAATTAATTACCACACCTATTAATTTAATACCTTCCCGAGTCTATCGTCCGACTCTAATTAAATTAATTAACAGACCTATTAATTTAATACCTTCCCGAGTCTATTGTCCGACTCTAATTAAATTAATTATCAAACCTATTAATTTAATACCTTCCTGAGTCTATCGTCCGACTCTAATTAAATTAATTAACATACCTATTAATTTAATACCTTCCCCAGTCTACAATCCGACTCTAAGTTAATTTACTCTCTCAATAATTAATTTAATACTTTGGTATCACTTAACCAACATACTCAGACTCGCTCACTTGGTCAATTTTTACATCTCATAATTTCATTCCCACACATTCGCCCACAATGTGTCACACATTCATCTCCATAAATTCCCCAATTATATTTACCTATAATTACCAACATACCCGGACTCACCCACTTGGTCCATAATTAAATATTTCACTCAATTTCTTTAAATGATGTAGCATCATCCCACTACAATACCCGAATATTATTCCTCGACCCAATATCAATACTTATGAATTATTTCCCCAAATTCGTTCATCTCATGACATAGCCTTCACACCCTCCTAAACCCAATTATATCACCCTATAATTATTAAGTAAATATGTGCCACATATGAATTTTCCACGAAATAAAAGTAAGGGACTAAATCTTAAATAAAATTCTCTTTATATCCAAAACTGGCCGAACTGCCAAGTTTCTAGGACCGTCGATCGTTTGATCCCCCTAGGTCGATCGATCGATCGAACATGTGATCGTCTTCCCCGGCTTGTCGTTTCAGCCATTAACGAACCCTCAAGCTTTTTCTTCTTCCCAAACCTTTACCCGAATCACAACCAACATATTATCCACACAAGAAAAGGTTCTAAACACTCTAGAGACCTTAATCCATCAACAATTTGTCCAAAACCCTAAGTATATCCGATTTGGGTTTTTCACCCGTGTCTCGTTCTACCAAATTCGACCCCACCATATTCAGTCCATGTAATCACTATACATATTGTAATTCACTCTACAATTTAATCTTAACAGACCCAAATCATAACTTAACACCCATTGAGTAATTAAATCTGCTCATTACTCTAAATTCATAAAAACTCAATTTTAATTATGGTTACACACCCAAAATGAATTTTCATATACACACACTATGATATGAATTGATTATCATCAATTTAGAAATCACAACAGTTTACCACTTTCCTGGAATTGTTCGTAGAGTCTGATCCGTTGGTGTAGTCCCATAATTTTGGCTCCAATAATCCCCAATTGCTCTTGGTTTGCTTTCCCCCAATTTCCCTCTCAAGCCCTAGGCTTAGAATTTGTGTTTTCTACCGTTCAACACTTCTCCATTTAGGTTAGAAACCCTTAATCCCATTTTTGGTCATATGGGCCTAATTAAAATGCCCCAACTCACCCCATGTGGGACTGGCTATGCCCAAAAATACCCCAAAACCCAATTACTACCCCCGAGCACTCTTTTCTGACTATCCCGACCCATCTGGACTCAATCGCGCACTCATAATTGCCATCCGAAATACTTTTTGACATTTCCAAATTTCGACCTCAAAATGCGACACGCATTAATTCGGACAATTAAACTTTAAAGTTGCCAATTATAAATAATTCGGCTCACTCAAATAAATTCTCCAACTTATGAATTTAAGTTTCTCCAATTTAAATATTTTTATAACTCCCAAAAGTAATTAAATATTAAATCCTCAAAATTACGGGCTGTTACATACTCCCCCCCTTACAAAGGAATTTCGTCCTCGAAATTATGATGAGCGTAATGTTCCAATCTTCTCATATCACTCTCTAGTAATGTGCCTCTAAACCTGTTATATCTACCTCTCCCGCTTCTAACCATAAGTCACACAAGTATGCATTTAAATTAACCAGGGCGTCCATACACCCTATACCCATGATTAACCACACAAAATTTGCCTTAATTAACTCGGGTGCCCATACACCTTATCCCCGTGCTTAACCGAACAAAATTACCCGACTATGCTAGTCGTAACCCGTAATATAACTTCGAACCCGTAGTCATATCACACACACACACACACACACACACACACACACACACACATATATATATATATATATATATATATATATATACTGCCCGGGGTACCCAACCCATGTACTAAAGACCAAACATCTTCCCACTTTCCAACGTTGCGCTAAGTTTCATGCGTGGGATGTCTCGCAAAGCAAAATCAAAACAAGGAACCCCCCGACACACTACTACCTAACATTATTGGTCGTTGAGATCCGTTAGACCCTCAATCCATAACACGTACCCTTAAATACTTGTCTCTTAACACAAAAGTATATACGCTTACCCTCATGCTACCAAAGACAACATAAAATACTGCGCCCTTACTATCACTAGTCCTTGCGCAAAATAAACCCCAAGCTATCTCTTTGGTCGAACATAATTCTAACCACCCTGATTCACTTTAGTAACCACCCTTACTTTCCGGGATAAAATGTGAGAACACAAAACCTCACTTTGTGTCTATCACACCACATAATATAACATATATACACACATATACATAGGCTAAACCCCCTCTCAGGTGATACCTAGTACCAATCATATCCTGGTGTCGTGAACACCAAAACTTACCCCCACTATTCATAATAGTTCAAACCCATCGCTATCCAACCGATATTTAGGAAATATTGTCAATCGTACTCCCATAATTATTGAAAGTAGTAACTCTTCGCATAATTCAAACCTTCACTCAGTTTAAACCTCCACTCTCCCGTAAAGAACACCACAGAACTCCGTTACCCCACAGAAAGTTTATCCACATACTATGGCTGCTACAACTAGTGCACCCACTAAACTCGACTCACCTGCGAACTCTAATGAAAATAAGTCTTATATTGTGACATCCTCCTTGTCACTCAAAACATACCCCATGCCCATAGGGTAAAAATAATTACCTCCATACTCGAGCTGCAACGGCTAATCCTCGGGTTTCGAAGCATCTTCTCCCTGCCCGAATGCGCCCATGACTTGCTTTAATGGCTGTACATCTAGGACCTTTTCCTGTAGTTGACCCCTGCCTCGCTTAAGATAATTTCTCTTTGTGTGTCTCGCTCCTCGACAAACAAAACACCTTCTAATACATTTACCATGCCACTAATCCCTTCCATGCTGACCTTATTGGAATTCCTGGACATCTTGCCGATAGCCTCTAGTTCTAAATCGTTTGGCATGATTTCCCTGCCGGAAATCCTGCCCCTGATCTCCCCCTGTCTGCTGCTGGGATACCCCACTAGTACTGTTCCCTCCTGCCTTATCCGACTGGTAAATTTCCACTCCCCTCCCGCTTCCTTTCACGTGGAAGCGGTATTCCCGATAGTGCAGGAGTGGTGCGTTAATGACATTAGTATAAGTTACTAATGCGGGATTACCAATAAAATGTTATCTGATTCTCCAGGCAAACCCATCCATAAACCTTGCTTTCTTTCTCTCTTCATCGTTTACCTCATCCGGTACCAACTTTTCCAATCGAGTAAATTATTCCTCGTAATCGACCACTGAATGGTCTCCCTGAGTCACCTCTCTAAATTTTCTCTTCATTCCGGTCTCAACTGCTGGGGGAAAATACATGCGGTCGAACCACATCCAAAACTCTGCAATAGCTAGAGTATCCTTTTCCTCAACAGTGGTGATCGATTCCCACCTCTGTAGCGCTGCTCCCACTAAACTAAAAGTGGCTAGCATTTGCTTCCGCACCTCATCACAATCTCTCATACGTAGGTGACACTGGATATATCTCTTTCTTGACACGCTAGCACTACACCTGAACCCCCTCACAACTCTGGTGGATGCCCACTCTTGAAAAATCTCTCGTACTTTCTGCCACCCCGATGACCCCGTACGAGCCTGAACATCTGGCGCCACTAACACTTGTGGCTGATTCCGTGAAAAGTACCTTGCCATTGCGACCACCGTCACTTCAACTGCATATGCCACTAGTTCAGTTACTTGTGCTACCAAAATCATCTCTGGCCATTGCTGCGGGTACTCTTGCTCCTGATGAGCCTCCCTAGTCTCAACTCCCCCTGCTGCCCTAGCTGCTCCCTCTCCTGGGCGGCATCTGGAATGAGAATCGAATCGTATGAGTTCACCCTCAAATATAAATTTGGAAGAAGAACGTAAATGCACACACGTATAAGAATACAACAATCTTATGATAGGTCTCTATATCAAAGATTGCTAAGCCGAAACATGAAAAGCCGCATAGATCCTAAGGACACTAGAACCTGATGCTCTGATACCATCCGTGACACCCCACCTAATAAAATACCGGGTGATCAGTCCTATACCAAATTAAAACAGGAATCCCTGTTGCATCGTCCTTAGAATCACTGTCGAATTTTTTTTTAAAACTTACTAACCACCTAGTATTCCAAAAACTGGTTCCAAATTTTAACTTTTTAATTAAAACAAAACAGTACATGCGGAATAAAAATAAACCATTCACACAACTAAATTAAAATAACTAAATAAGTAATTAAACAATTTTCCAAATAAACCATCGGTCACCAAAGTGAAATAGTCCAATAAAAATATTCAACACCTGAATCAAAATCTGAAAACTGAACTGATAAATGATTCCTACTCTAGGCATGAAAGAACGATGCATCTAATCCAATCTCCTGCTGCATCCACATATGCCGCAGCTCCGTATCCCTGGAATAGAATATCAATCCTGGCATCCCTGTGGCTAGACACCTAAAAGGTTTTGAAAATAGTTTTATAGCAAGGGTTACATACCAAAACGTTTTGAAAATATTTAGCAAGTGAATTAACTGCAGTAATTAAAAATGCATGAATGCGCTTCATATTTAAGTTAGTGTCGCACTCCCTTATGGACATTCTCACCCCTCCACTAATGCGCACAGCAAACGGTCACCTTGACCCCCACCTAGTTGCACTACCCCGTCCAACTAGTCCTGGTATAACCTCCCCTTGCCATACTACTCTAACCCGAGTATAATGATTCTTGAATTATAAGTTGTTTCACAAATTAACTTAATTAAATCCTTCATAAAGAATATCATATAACGCTGTCACAAGTTATATAAATTAAATACATCACACACAGTATTATTACCCGTATATGATATTGAATACCATTATATACGTACCTTTACTAACCATCCACACATATAGCATACGTATATCCATCCCTCCGAGTATACCTTCGCTGGATGACTCCCTCTAAAGTACCATCCCACTAGGTGTGCTCACATAACTTAGTTACCCAAGTTGGATTCGCTCACCAACATGTCCTAAAACATAAACGAAGTGGAGGAGGTCATATTCCTTCCCTGAAAGTGAGATAATCTCCTCACCCATATACCGGGCGCTATGACATGGGGATATACTCACCCTACTCTTCGAGCTAGGGGATTCACCAACATCGAGCAACCTCCCTTGACAGCACTAGAGTATATAAATTAAGTAAATATCTAATCACTGATATTTAATAGCACAACCAATATATACACATATCTATATACATACTATCACTACACTATATATATATATATATAATATAAACCCCGGCTTTATCGTGTACTCAAAAACCTGTAACACTAGCTTATAATTTCCCGAGTCTCCGGCCCGACTCAACTTTATTAATTTTTTGACTTAATAATTTCCATATTCTCGAGTCTGTGGTCCGATTGTAAATAATAATACACTACACGATAATTTATATGAAATTTTCCCGAGTCTATGATTTGACTCTTATTTAATTAATTTGCACATTAATTAAGTAACAAAACTCTGAGTCTGTGGTCCGACCCTCATATAATTAATTCACACCTCAATTAATATACTATTTTCCCCGAGCCTATGGTCCGATTCTAATTAAATTAATTTACACACCTACTAACTTAATACCTTCCCGAGTCTATCGTCCGACTCTAATTAAATTAATTAACACACCTATTAATTTAATACCTTCCCGAGTCTATCGTCCGACTCTAATTAAATTAATTAACACACCTATTAATTTAATACCATCCCGCGTCTATCGTTCGACTCTAATGAAATTAATTAACACACCTATTAATTTAATACCTTCCCGAGTCTATTGTCCGACTATAATCAAATTAATTAACACACCTATTAATTTAACACCTTCCCGAGTCTATCATTCGACTATAATTAAATTAATTAACACACCTATTATTTAATACCTTCCCGAGTCTATCGTCCGACTCTAATTAAATTAATTAACACACATATTAATTTAATACCTTCTCGAGTCTACAATCTGACTCTAAATTAATTTACTCTCTCAATTATTAATTTAATATTTTGGTATCACTTAACCACCATACCCGGACTCGCTCACTTGGTCCATTTTTACATCTTATAATTTTATTACCACACATTCGCCCACAATGTGTCACACATTCATCTCCATAAATTCCCTAATTATATTTACCTATAATTACCAACATACCCGGACTCACCTACTTGGTCCATAATTAAATATTTCCCTCAATTTCTTTAAATAATGTAGCGTCACCCCACTACAATACCCGTATATTATTCCTCGACCCAATATCAATACTTATTACTTATTTCCCCAAATTCGTTCATCTCATGACATACCGTTCACACCCTCCTAAACCTAATTATATCACCCTATAATTGTTAAGGAAATATGTACCACATATGAATTTGCCATTAAATAAAAGTAAGGGATTAAATCTTAAATAAAATTCTCTTTATATCCAAAACTGGCCGAACTGCCAAGTTTCTAGGACAGTCGATAGATCGATCCCCCTGGGTTGATCGATCGATCGAACAGGTGATCGTCTTCCCCGGCTTGCTGTTCAGCCATTAACGAACCCTCAAGCTTTTTCTTCTGCCCAAACCTTTACCCAAATCACAACCAACATATTCTCCACACAAGAAAAGGTTCTAAACACCCTAGATACCTTAATCCATCAACAATTTGTCCAAAACCCTAAGTATATCCGATTTGGGTTTTTGACCCGGGTGTCACTCTACCAAATCCGGCCCCACCATATTCAGTCCATGTAATCACTATACATATTGTAATTCACTCTACAATTTAATCTTATTCAGTCCATGTAATCACTATACATATTGTAATTCACTCTACAATTTAATCTTAACAGACCCAGATCGTAACTTAACATCCATTGAGTAATTAAATCTGCCCATTACTCTGAATTCATAAAAACTCAATTTTAATTATGGTTACACACCCAAAACGAATTTTCATATACACAGAATATGATATGAATTGATTATCATCAATTTAGAAATCACAACAGTTAACCACTTGCCTGGAATTGTTCGTAGAGTCTGATCCGTTGGTGTAGTCCCATAATTTTGGCTCTAATAATCCCCAATTGCTCTTGGTTTGCTTTCCCCAAAATTTTCTCTCAAGCTCTAGGCTTAGAATTTGTGTTTTCTGCCGTTCAACACTTCTCCATTTAGGTTAGAAACCCTTAATCCCATTTTTGGTCATATGGGCCTAATTAAAATGGCCCAACTCACCCCGTGTGGGCCCCGCTATGCCCAAAAATACCCCGAGACCCAATTACTACCCCCGGGCACTCTTTTCTGACTATCTCGACCCATCCGGAGTCAATCGGGCACTCAGAATTGCCATCCGAAATAATTTTTGACATTTCCAAATCTCGACCTCAAAATGTGACACACATTAATTCGGATAATTAAACTTTAAAGTTGCCAATTATAAATAATTTGGCTCACTCAAATAAATTCTCCAACTCATGAATTTAAGTTTATCCAATTTAAATACTTTTATAACTCCCAAAAATAATTAAATATTAAATCCTCAAAATTACGGGGTGTTACAATGGGACCATCTTGGATGGATCCCATCAGGGCTTATATTGAAGAAGGTATTTTACCAGCCGACCTACTTGCCGCTAAGAGGCTGAAGTACAAAGCTACTAGATGTGTTTTGAATAATGAAGTTTTGTATAGGCGTGGTTTCATAGCTGGTTTGCAAAGGTGTGTTCACCCAGTAAAAGTTAAGGACCTAATGGAGGAAATTCATCAAGGATCTTGTGGGGCTCATGTAACGGGAAGAACTCTACTACATAGAATGTGTACGCAAGGGTACTACAAACCAAAAATGCATGCTGATTATACGGTTTATGCTAAAAAACGTGGCAAGTGTAAAAGACTTTCTACTACACGCAGAACTCCTCAAGCGCTCCTAACACCAATCACTTCACCTTGGCCATTTTTCTATATGGGGAATAGACTTAGTTGGACCTCTGCCAACTACAAGAGGACGATTCAAATATTTGGTGGTAGCTGTTAATTACTTCAAAAAGTGGGTGGAAGCTGAACCTCTCATCGATATGGCCTATGAAAGGGTCTATCAATTCATTTGGAAAAATATCATTTGTAGATATGGTTTTCTCTATGCTTTTATCACTGATCATGGTACCCAGTTTGACAATGATGAGTTTGCATCGTATTGTCTACAATCCAACATTGAAAAAGTCCATTTGCTCCAGGTCATCCCCAAAGTAATGGACAAACAAAGGTGATGAACAAAACTCTACTTAATGGGTTGAAGAAGAGATTAGATGATGCTAAAGGGAATTGGATCAACGAGTTACAATCAATGTTATAGGCTTACCGAACAACTCCCCGAATAGCAACTGGAGAAACCCCTTATATGTTGACTTTTGGGAGTGAATCAATGATACCTAATGAACTAGGATTACCCATTCATAGGGTGCTCAATTTTAATTCTTCGATGAGTGATTTGATGAGACTCTTGGATTTGGACATTCTTGAAGAATTTTGAGAAGATGTAACGATCCAAAGTGCAGCCTACCACCAAAGGACTGCTATGTTCTATAATAAAAGGGTAAAAAAAATGTGATCTAAAAGAAAGTGATTACATGATCAAGAAGGTTATTCAAAAGCACAATAAGTTGGAGGCCAATTGGCATGGACCCTATCATATCACGTGAGTTGTCCGACCTGACACTTATAGAATAGAAACTCTCGAAGGGGAAGAATTCAAGAATGCGTGGAATACAGAGCACCTGCGAAAGTACTGCCAGTGATGTAACAATCAATGTACTAAATTCTTTCAATATGAATGAAAAAGAAGATTTCCCCATTTATTTTTTTTATTTTTGTTGGAGTACTAGTGCTACACACTACACTTAACAGTTTGCAGCATTTGAAAATGCACAACAACCAACTAAAAGTTGGTCGGCATCAACAACCACCAACTAAAAGTCGATCGTCACCAACAACCACCAACTAAAAATCGATCGGCATCAACAACCACAAACTCAAAGTTGGTCGACATCAGCAACCGCTATCTATAATGATTGTTGACATCAATAAAGACAGAAACAATGTTGGTCATCGCATAATCGAGCAAGGAAAAGTCCTAAACACTTGGTTAAAATATGGGTGACGAAAGGGGAACCTAAACTGGGAAGTTGGATAAACATCCACTGCCTGGGAACCAAGGTAACTAATTGTCTAAATATCTAGGCATGTTAGTGAAAGCCATGGTGATAATTGGGTGATAAAAAAAATCACTACAACTAGGCAAGAACATGGGATAAATATTCCATTGCCTAGGAATTTATGGGTGATGAAACATCACTAAAACTAGACATGAATATGGGATAAATATTCCATTGTCTAGTCCCCAAAAATAAAGTGAAAGACTATCCTTTCATATTCATCAATATCCAAAGACTGATCAGATAAGAGATCCATCATTCTTATTAGTAATTTACTAATATAACATCATATTGTTGATCTACTATTAAAATTGTAAAAGAATTCCATGTTCAAAATCAAGAATACAAAAGTTGATTTTCTTCATTAAAATAAACAACTATTCCTAAGAAAGTACAAAAATATCATTTTATTATTTTCTTTCCTTTAGTTTTTGATACAAGATCCATTCCAGCTGGAGGGTCATCTAATGCATAAGAAGAATTGATAAAATTCAAGTCCTGAAGCATTCTGGTGTTAATTGAACTTGGTCGGTCTATCAAATGAGGAGGTCAAGATCTAAAATTCTTCTTGAAGACTGTAATCACCTAGGTACTTAAAAATCAGACAATGAGGAATGGAGCGAACTAGAATCCAATTAACATCTAGCTGGAAAGGTGGTTTTGGTAGATAAAGTAGCCTAGGGTCATACCAATCCCATAGTTCAGTTCCTTGCTCAACTTTTATTACAGTTAAAGGTTTCATCCATCCCTATTTGTACCCTTCATTGTTTGATTTATCCAATCTAACATCAAGATGATATAAAGCCTCATTGTATCCCTTCATCCAGAACTCTCTGGGATGCTTATGAAACTGATAAGTTAGACGTTTAACATCTTGGTGTAGTCTTTCTTTATTCTACAACGAAGAACTTTGAGTGGATAGTTTTTCTGTAAGAGTTTGAATCTTCTGTAACATCTCTTACAGAGCTTGATTTTTTGCCTTCAATTGAGCACTTGGTTTTCTAAGACTTGCTGAGTTCTAGTCTCTTCAATGCTACTTTGACATGCTCTTGTTCTACCCCGAGAAGAGGATGCACGTCTAATTCATTTCAAAGTTTCCAACTCTTCTCTTAATGAAGAATTTTCAGTCTCCAAAAAGTAAATAACATCATCATTAATCGGGACTATAGCTCAAGAAGAAGAATTAGATTTTAACTGTCTCAATTCTTCTCTCAAAACGTTATTTTCCTCCTCCAGTAGTTTGGAGATTGTTCTGTTCTCTTCAATTTTGAATTTCAGAACACTTTCTCTTTTATTATGGCTAGAAATTAATCTATCATAGCCCCGATCAACGCTCAATAATTGGTATTTCTTCTCATAATTTTCATGAAGAAGGGCACTAGCTTCTTTGTTTTGAGCTTCGAGCTCCTCAATCATTTCATAATATGCCGCGTTATTCGCTACAGCTTGGTTAAGAAGAAACTTCAAGTATTGATAAGACTCTTTTACTTGTTCTGAGGCATCATCACCCAATATTGCAATTATTTATTCCTCAAATAAATTCATGTGACCAGCTTTGAATAAGTCAGTACACCTTCTCAGCATCTCAAAATCATGAGAAGACAAAAATTTAATCCTAGCAACAAACTAGCGAAGAAAAGTAAAGACATATCAACAAGAAAAATAATGAATAGCAGAAGAGGAACTCCATATAATCAAAGAGTTAATTTTATTGATCAAAATGACGTGAAGTACACTCAAAGATACAAAATAAAAGAAAAACTGTAGAATAAATTTAAACCTTCTCCTTATCCCCCACCACTTTCTCAACTGATTTTGAAGAAGGAGTTGGTCGCTGAAGTTGCTCGGAAGGCAGCGGATGTTGTTCGGAAGAAGGTGTTGTCTACTGGGATTGCTCGAAAGTCTAAGGGACAACAATAACAGGTGGTTGCTCCACCACCATCAAAGAAGATTCATCAAATCTAGCTTCATCTTCATCTTCCTCTCCAATGGTAGGAGGATGACCATGGACATGTTTTTGAAATAATTCGGAGTCTTCAGTAATGTTTAACTCTTTGAGTGCTACAACCCATCCATCCCTAAAAAATTTCAAACTTGCATACTCAATTTGAGTAGAGGCATCAATTAGATCCTTATTTCACCTTTTGTCCCAGCTAGAGCTAAAGGAATTTTCATAGTAGACTTCCTCTTCATCCTCTCCGAGGAAACTTTCTCCGTAAGTAGGTCTTCAATATATTGTACCCTATGCTCAAGATTTTTCTTACACCGTTCAGCCTCCTCAAACTTGCTCTCAGCTTCTTTTTTACTGGTAATAGAGACCTTAAATTTCTCCTCTACCTCCTTTGCAGCATCCATAAGTTTTTACCGAGCTGTTTCAACATCCTTAATTTATTCTCCCATGAAGTTCTATCATGTTCATATTTTTGTCGGGAGTCCTCCAAAGATTTTAATAACTCATCAAGGGCCTCTTCTATTTTATTGGAAGAGGAATCAACTTTGATATCTTCATCCTTTTTCAAGATATTATTGAAATACACCAAAAACTAGAAGACAAAGATAAAACCCGAGTTAGTATATGAAAATTGAAAGTAGAACTGAAATGTCAAGGTAAAATAACACTTACTCATGCAAGGTGTTGGGATTCCAAATCAGAGACCTTTCCTCGAGGAGAAGAGGTTTTAGCAGATCTATGATCCAAGAGAGTTCTAGACCAGATTAATTTTCTAGCCAAACTAGGAGTAATGAATGCTAGAGGACCCGCATTCAAGGAAGGTAATTCAACCCCCAACAGGTTGAGCAACAACATCAATGGCCATTTCAGCAAGACCCTTTCTTAGTCTTCTCAAAGGTGCAACCTCTTTTTGAGTAACACAGAGCTTCTTGGTAACCTCCTTAATAGATGTAGTTGCCCCCTAGATGGAGAAACGTACTTTTTCTTAATCCCTTTAGCACTAAGGATAATCTTAGCAAGAGATAAAGAACTTTCCTCTTCTTTGTCATCAAATCAACAATGGAAGTATTCAAATCAGAGGAAGATTTTTCCATGACAGAAGAAGATGTTAGATCTTTATCAAGATCAATCACCAAAGAAGGGGGAGCAATAGGCCGAGCAATAAAGGAAGAAGTGGTGTTCTTGTATTCCAACAATTAGGAAGTAGACCTCACGTGTTCCCCAACAATTGATTGTTGAAGACCCCAGATAGACTTCAACTCTTTCATATTAATTCACTCTCTTTGGGGGGTTTTCTTTTACCGTCAGCTGTAAATTAAAATCGTAGAAAGCAAAAGTCAGTGAAACATTTTATCAAACAAAAACTGAGCTAGTTTAAAAATAAAGAATAACCTATCCCATTGCCATAAGGTGGACATCTGGGACCTTGGTACACATCATTTCCATTTAATGGGTGGTGTTGCCAATTTTTCATCACAACCCCACGATCAAAATAATCCCTCTTAGAATCAGGGAGATTGACCACCAAGGCTCTGTTAACATACCTAGTTTTTAAATATAAAGTGGTGTCATTGATGACCCAATTATAACAAAACATAATTTCAGGAATCCCTAGATGAGTTCCATGTATTAAATTTATCCTATGTACACCATTAACTACCCTCCATATATTTGGAACTACTCTTGCAGGTACAATATCAAAGTATTGGAAAAATTCCAAACTCAGGGGATTAGGCAGGAAAGAAAAAATGCACCCTGCTACAAAAATAGAGGGAAACTGGTGTCCCTCGGGTAAAGAAAATAAATCACAAGGATAAGCAGGTTCTTCCAAATCAACCCAGGAAGGAATCAAAAAATCCGTTATAAACTTATCCAATGACTCAATAGAGTAAACCATGGTGACTAAAGCAAAGAAAGAAGAATGAAGGAAGAAATTCTTACAGAAGATTTAGGAATCAACTAAGACAAATGACATAAAGACTGTTCGTAAGAAGAAAAATGAGAAAACAAGGACTTTGGAAACAAAGATGGAAAAAGTTAGAAGACAATTAGATTTTATCGTCTTTATATATGCCGCCTTGGAAAACGAGAGAAGTAACGATCAAAAGTGATGACAGTTTCATTCTCGATGGCTAACCAGAGGAAAAAAATGCAAATACCCAAGTGTTCTCCAGAACTCAAAATATTTACAAATTTGCCATTTCGCACTCAAAATTGTTATGCAAAGTGGAAAAATTTTACAAGTGTTGAAGGTTTGTAATTAACTAAG
This sequence comes from Sambucus nigra, assembly GCA_949130495.1. Classification (NCBI taxonomy): domain Eukaryota; kingdom Viridiplantae; phylum Streptophyta; class Magnoliopsida; order Dipsacales; family Adoxaceae; genus Sambucus; species Sambucus nigra. The sequence goes on along the minus strand of OX422208.1, from coordinate 666,224,105 downwards.
ACATGGGAAATGTTCCCGAATAACTTTTTGGGTAAAATATTCTACACTCTCGCATCCAACTTCGACTGTGAAACATTGGGGGCTTCTGTTGATACAAAAATTAATAAGCTGATGTAGACCAATTATATGAAGACACGCATCATCCAACATGGCACAAGTTCAAATGCCGAGCTACTCAATGTACCCAGCTACTCAGTTTATCGAGCTACTCATCGTACCGAGCTACCAAGCATACCGAACAACTTATTGGGAATGCCAAACGACCAGACATGTTTAATGCTTATTGTATTATAGTCATTCCTTACCATGTATAAATGTAAATGCCTATTCGATAAAGGCACACTATCTAGTCACATTGACAACCCAAAGGCTATAATTACATTGTAATACCCTCTTGGCAGGGCAAGGTATAATAATCGAAACCAAGTCAAGGCCCCCCATAATACAAATCAGTGGACGTAGGCCATTTACTTAAGACTAAACCACTTTAAAAATCTCTTGTCTTATTTCTTTACTCATATTTTATCTCTGATTAATTAAATAGATCAAATCTAGTTTTTTACATCAACAATCGTAAATAAATAAGTACGGTGAATAATAAAGAGAAAATTTTACGTATAAACTCTATTATTAGGTTGTGTGTATACCCACTGAATTATATAGATAGTTAGGTGGTGAGGAAACCTAAAGTATAATTGCCTATATTAGGGTTGAGGTGAGATTTCTAACTAATATATTGAAAATAGTAAGTTGGGGTCGTGACGAAAGAGTTTTGAACCAACCTATGTATAAATTTCATTAGTGGGGTCGAGGTGATTATTCCGCACCACTTCATGAGTATTTTGTCTTTGGTTAATGAAAGATAACATTTGGAACCGGTTTAATTTCACTTAGGTGATTAGTAATTAAAAAGTTTTTCGAGAGTGATGCTAAGAATGAACCAATTGAGAAACCTATTTTAATTTAATTTAGAACTGATCACCAGGTATTTAATTAGGCAGGGTGTCACACATAGTGTCCATAATTATGACATTTATGAATTTATGATAAGTAAGTGAATACTTGAATATTTCAGAGTTGTCGGTAGACTCGGAAAATTTGGGCTAATGCTACGAGTGATTTATGCACAATTAGTCGATTATACATATATACGTACTAAGAGATATAGTGTGTGTGTGTGTGTATATATGGATATATATGTATAATTGATATATGTGAACATACCTATTCTATGGATGATATCATTGGACATTGTCCCCAGGTCATAGGATTATTTCATGACCACTGCACCTGAGTTTAGAGTCTAGTGGGGTAATGTGTTATGGTTATGACCCATGGTTTTATGTATATGACCGCTTCCAGTTATGTGTTCATGATCTTGGTTTTGGCGGTGAGATTCTGACCCAGTGGACCAACAGTGGTACGTGATGTACTTGGAGCCTGATAGCATGCTAGGGATTGCATCCGAGGGGATAGCTCGAGGATGCTATGTATATACATATATAGGAGTCTTATATCTATATGTGTAAATTAAATGAATGTATGAACATTGGAATTATAATTAGTGTAAAGATATGAGAATCGATTAATGATAAGATCACAATTAAGAATTGTAATGATATAGATTATGTGATATCTCATTGATAATCAATGTAAAGTAAAATACGTGTTGCACAGTTTGGCTAGAAGTCAGTGTGTGGGGATAAAGTAGTGAGGGTACTAGTTAGGCAGGGTATGATAACTAGGTTGTTAAAATACATGCATTAGGTGCGCACTACAGATGAGGGGTGAGGATTATCTTATGTGAGTGCGACACCAGTTTAAATATGAACGAGTATGATGCATATTCATTATTGCATTTTAAGCACTTGCAAAATATTTTAAATGGTTTTGGTATCTAACCCTTATCAAATATTTTTCAAAACCTTTTAGGTGCTCATCCACAGGGATGCCAGGCATAGCTATCCTTCTAGTCAAACGATGTTGTAGGAGTTGTGGATGACTGCAGGCCTTGACTAGAAATTTCTATCTTTATCATGTAGATAGGATTTCCTTTTAGTTATTTATTTCGAGCATGTTGCCCATTGCTAGGAAGTCTTGATCATTCAGACTTTTATTACTTATTTCCCATTATTAGCTGGATGACTGTATTTGGAGATTTTCGAGGTCTATTTGATTATTTATTTTATTTTATCATCAACATTCGGATTATGGTTATTAAGGTGAATTCTTATTTAAATGGTGGCATGGTTAATTGAATGGAAATATGTTTTAAAAAGTTTAGTTAAGTTTAAGTTTTTTTTACGCCAGCCTAATATGTTATTAGTAATTAATTTGATTTTCGATAGTGATGCTAAGACTATACCATACTGAGATTCCTATTTTATTTTAGTAGAGGACTGATCACTCGTTATTAGAATAGGCGGGGTGTCACAACTAGAATAGCCAACATTTGATTTATATCTATAATCCCCACAAATGACACACTTCTATAAGTCTTATTAACATTTCTAAATAACATACAACTATTAGGGCATGCTCCTACATTTTATGCTTGAATCCCAAATCAATATGGAGCTTGTTGGCCTGATAAAAGGATTTTAGAACTCTGGCATTAGGGAATGTCATCTCCAATACTCTTAGCAAAATTATGAAAGAACTATTCGTCCATCCTTTAAGTTTCTTTAAGTGAAAAGAACATGATGGGGATTATAATGCAATCTATGAATTGTCTATTAAGGTAGGACACATCAAATAGTTCACACACACAAACCAATACATTTACACGCCTAAAAACAATAGCATTGTGTATGATTTTTTAAAATGTGTGATTGTATTGTGTGCGTTCACCAATTCATTTACTCGCCTAAAAACAACAACATTGTGTTCCTACCGTATAAGATCACTTTATACAAAGAAAAAAATAAATTTGACTTGAATTTATAACTGGAATATGAAGTTTGTATGGCGATTCACACTAAATTATTTAGTAAGAACAAGAAAAAAAAGTCTTTAGTAGTGATTATATCCAAATTCACAATAAAAGTCAAAGAATTCCATAGTTCGATGATATAACTTTTTATTTCCTTTTTAACATGATGTATATCACTAATATGCTCACTAATATAATGTATATGGAATCAATATATGAAATAAACTGAATTGTTAAAACAACTAGAGACTATAATTATAAACAAAATGATGACGAGCTTTACCCAATCATGAATTCCACGAGCCTCCCTCATTCCATTCTTAAGAATCAAATACAATCCTCATATTGAATATAGTTATTTCGGTTTTTAACTCAGTCGAAAGGAAATCAAAGCTTATAAACTTACCCCACTATAATTTTTTTTTCTTGTTCTCTTCACCTGAGCTTCAATTGAATTTTTTATTGATTTTATCTACCAAAACAAAAAATTAGACATAATCTATATATATATATATATATATATACACACACTTCTGTGGATGTTAATTTTAGATCGACAAGGACACCGACCGACAGGGAGAGGCGACGAGGAGAGGAAAAAAGGGAGAGGTAAGGTGATGAGGAGTAGGATATCCCTTAGGATGTGTCGATAGGGGGAGAGAGATAGGGAAAGGAAAAGAAATAAAGGCGTGAGCGAGAGAGAAAGATAAAATGAAGAGGTAGAGAGGGGGAGGAGGAGCCGTCAGGAAAGAAGAAGAAAAGAGAGAGAGAATGGTTCTAGGTTTTGTTTTATCGAGTTGGTTAAAAAAACGGTCTTAGTTTTATTTTGTTAGATAAAGTCTTTAAAAATAAAATATTTGAGAAAAAAGAAGAGGGAGTGAGGTATAAAAAAAGAGGGAATCGAAAATTTTAAAGGATGTCTATTTGCTGCCCTATTAGATGGATTATAAAGGATAGTAAATTTTTGTTGTCCCTTAAAAATTTTCTAAGAAAAATCATACAAATTGTCCTTAATACTCGTGTCATTTATACTACTTTTGTTATCCTTACATAAAATATGAGGGAAATAAATTTTTAGGAAAGAGACGAACACTGAAAATATTAAAAAGGAAAAAGAAATATTTTAAAGGATAATATCGTGCTACCCTTTTAGAGCTATTATAATGTTTCCCTTAAAACTATTTTTAAACTTTTATACATTATGCATCTTTTGTTATAAAGGATGAATAAAAGATAAGTTGTTCTTTTAGATCTATTATAAAGGTTATCCAAATATTGCTGTCCCTTATAATTTTTTTAAAGGACAAATAATTTTATGTCCCTAATACTTGTGTCCTTTATAATACTTTCTTTTATAGTGCGAGTTTCTTCTCGTCTCTTAGCTTAGCTGCTCGACCAGATTTATCTACGAACATAGCCATCTTTCCTCTTAAGATTAAAGCTTCAACTTAATTCTTCAAGTACAAAAATTTATTAGTAGTGTGGCCAGGGTCCTTATGGAACTCACTGTACTTTCTTTTATTCCTTCTCCCTAACAAAAATTTCAACTTTCCTGGCCACTTCAGGTCACCACTTCCTCGGATCTCATCAACGGTGTGGTGGATGCCCATAGTGAGTGGTATATACTCGTCAAATCTCATCGTCTTATATTCCTTCTTGGAATCTTTGGACCTTTCTTCTTTATTTGAGATCTTACTAACGTCAAACTTGGCATGGATGGATACTTTTGATACCATAGCCTCCTTGACATTCATTATATTTCCTGCCATGGAAAACAACCTAACCATTATATTCGACGAGTTCTTTGCTAGAAACCAATGAATTTTTCTTGGTAATAAGCCACTAACTATTGAAGTTATTGCTATCTTCTCACCATATTCCACTAACTCCAACTTCTCTGCATTAAATCAGATCACGTACTCTCTTATCATTCCTTTCGATTATTACCAGACTCTTAACAAATGAGACACCCTTTTTCGTGGTTTGGTGATAGGGAAAAAGTTATTCATAAAGAGGTTGTCTAGCTATTTAAAGTTTAAAATTTTCCCCTAGGGAGGTTATTTGTATCAGATCATGGACGACCCGATGAGAATACTAGAGAGGGCCCTACATCATATCTTATCTGGGATTGCATCATAATATGGAGTGATTATAAGAGGCTTTAACTTTGCAGGTTCTGTATATCCCACTATGGATGATGTGAATTGGGATCCTTGAACATAGACCCTATACAAAGGGTTCTTTTTCTTGATCATATCACATAGTTGATCTTCCAATCATTAATTTGACCCCTTCTACAAGTGCTCCTCCAACTCTTCTTTCATAGTCCTCTCTATTTGTGCTTATCTTTCATTAAAGCTATTTTCCTTCCTCGAAGTGTTCTGAGATCTAAACGACCCTCGTACCCTTTGCTTAGTCCAGCATTTAACCCTCTTGGTATAAGATCTCTTTAACTATTTTCTATGATCCCTAGGGCCCCTGTAAGGATGTTCCTGTCCAATATTTAGGCCTAATCGATTAAAAGAGGAGCCAATACTTAGCCTTTACAATACACTTGGGTGATCCATCAAGTTATTTTGATCATCTTCATGCCCCATTGATCGGATGGTGGACGCTGCTCTTAGCCTCTACAATTTATTATTTCATCTAGACCCTGAGAATCTTGATCTGGTTTGTTCTCCTCTTGAACCCAACTCTAATATCCTGGGGTTTTCCATTGCTCAATCGTGGTGCACCTACATCTTGTCCCTATATGGTTTGGAGGTGGCATTTTGTGCCTCCTATCTAAGCTCTCCCCAATTGCGAGGGTGATTGGGTTCATCTATGACTTGTTTTATCAGACCAAAGTACCTTGAGTCAATTGTTTCATATTTTCCTGTATAACTTTCTGGCTCCTATTTAAGCTATATAAGAACCCCTACAAATCTCCAATACATACAGGTGTAGAGTGTGGAACCCCTTTTTTGATCTGTCTACTTTCTGGGTTCTCGACCATTTTTAGTAGATAATTCAAAGAAACTGAGTATTATAGCAGTAAAAATAGAGTAATGTAACAATAAAAATGGAACTTCAGGAAACATGAATCATAAATAAGAATATACAGATCTATTGGTAGATTCAAATTAATTAATGAGAATTAAACTCAAAGTGATTAAAATCAACTTTAGCCAGTCTAAACTTGGATGAATCAGAGTTCGATTCACTAGTTTAATATAAACGAGTATCCTTGAGTTTCAAAAATTAAAAATTATGGAAAGCGGTAATCGCAAAGTCATTTCCCACAGATGACATTGATAAGAGAAAGATAAATATAACTGAATTTACATGGTTGATCCCAAAGAGGTTCCCACATCCAAGGGTACAGTTATTATTGTATTAAATTACTGGGAAAATTCCATGGATGAGTACAATAGTGAAGTTTTTAAGTTTTCTTAAGAATTTGGCTGCATAACAGTAAGTAAAATCTCCAATACCCCCAAAATATGGGTGGTGTGTTCTATTTATAGATCGTTAGAGGAGAGAGGAAAAAGAGTGCCATGTGGCTTACCTTTATAGGTTAAGTAAGTACATGCCTTGAATGTTAAGTAATAATGTAATAATGAAGTTAGTTATTAGCACATAGTACATACTTGTTGTAACAGCGTTAATTAACAATATTAACTAAATACTAACTAACGGGGTTTAAGGAGCTATCAAGGCTAGTTGAGATGACCTTATTCTGGGGCCGACTAGGTTTATATCTGAGGCCCACCTTATTTCTATCAACATACTATTGGAGCAGAATTCCAAGGGTCAATTGAAAATGCGTATAGATTGAACTACAAAAAAATTATACATGCATGAAATCCTACAAGGCAGAATTAGGATTTACCTTTCGAGATCTATTTGATTTGATCTCATCTTTGCACGAACATAATATGTGATGATAATTGATTAAGAACGATGTCTTGATGTACCTCACGGTCTTCTACTATATTCCTGATATCAACAATCACGAGTAGAGTGTGGGCTCTTACTTCGTGACCACCTTATTTTCCCCTCTTTCCTCTTTTGCTGCCTCTCTTTCTCACATGTTCGAATTTGAGTCTTTTGAGTATCCATGAATGATGGCTAGATTAATAAATAATGAGCCTTGGGTGCATATATATAGGTTATAGTAGGGATACTAAGAAAAGATAAGGATGTGGCTCCTAATGGTCTTGAGAAAACCTATTCCTTCCCGAAACCTAATCCCACTAAATAATTACAATTGCAACTCCACTCCTTAACTCAAAATTATATTTCAATATCCTTATTATTAATTACTTAATTCTACCCATGTAAAGGTTACACATACCCTTTAATCAAATAAATTAGTGATAATTTATTTGATTAACTTCTTTATGTCCTTGAGCGATCCAATGTAACTTATTTGTAGTGTCAGATTAACATAATCCACATGTAGGGTTTGACATATATAAAAATTATAAGCATCTCAAGGAGGTATAACTAGTCTCTATACTGATACGTGAATTCCATCCACAAAAAACTTTCATCATACATTAATAACCATTAATTAATTTATCCGGATTATAGATCCAATAATGAATCTCACTCGATAAGTCAATGAAATAAATAACTAGTGCATGTGTTCATCAAACATATCCGAATTAAGATCCTTAAGTAAAGATAATAATTAGGAGGTGTATATTATCTTATAAAATGAATATAAAAACAATGACCTCAAATTGGTCCCGTTCAATACACACAAAGTGTACTAACACAATAAGTTGAAACCATATAATTTACTGTAATCAACATAGACCTACTAAAATATTGTACAATAGTCCAATTGATGGCGTATCCAATTCCATCTAATATTATGAACGATAAAACTTATATTCCACAAGGACTGGTGATACGATCCTCTGTGTTTAAATCGAACTCTACACACTAGAACACCTAGAATAAAAGACATCGACAATGTATAAAATATTGCAAACATTATGTCCATACATGTTTCTCATATGAAACAGGAAAACCCGATTTTATTTTTAATAATAAATCCATAACTAAAACTTTTTAGTCTACTCCTGTAACACATACAAGTCTAGGTGTCCTCTTTTGATTTCTCCATGCATCATCCCATATTTGCATTATAACAATTAGATTTAATCCCTTTGTGGTTCACTATTAACCCGAGTAACTTTCCAACAATTACATTGAAGACCTAACTCATAGGATTATGCTTCAAACTTGTATTCTCTATTATATCAAATATTTCATCATGGTCCTTGACGTGCTCATTTACATTCATATTGAGGATCATATCATCCATATGCACTTTTATGGACTTCTCGAACTACTTTTTAATGTTCATATTTTTTTAACCTCTAATAAGTGGCTCCAACATTATTTAAAGGGTCATAATATTATAATGGTAACTTACATTGTTAGTTGTACGAGGGCAATGGTACTAGGGTCTGTATGTTTCTTAAATGGGTGAGGCGTGACCCACTCCAATGAATTTTGTTCTCTTAGATAACAATATTCAAAGAGCAAAAACAAAGATAAAACTATCTTTTCCTTTACAATAGTGAGGTTCTAATTACAAGAATGAATAAATAATGATTGAATACAACTTTTGAATAATAAATAAAGGAATGAACAATCTTGAGAGAAATGATTCTCTGAGTGTGGAGAAGTAAGCACTTCAATATCTAATAGAGGGAAGGGAGAGAATATTATTGCATGATATTGGTGCATTATAACATCGCTTGTTATGTCATTGTCCGTAAATGTGCACCTAGTTCTCTATTTGTAGTAAAACTTTAGGGCGAACGTGGTGTGTGCATGCTAAATGAATATTCCTTTATGATAAATATATGAAAAAATTTTATCCTTATCTTTATTTGTCAATATCTACCATGATCTGTCTCTTATGGTCTAAAACCTGGTGAAATAGTGGGGAAAAATGTGATATTGTTGGCCATGATGTCCAAAAGTCCTATTTTGTCTTTTTTGTTAGAAATTCCTGATAAACAAATTTTGAAGGCTTGCGAGTGACATTGGGGGTTACTCGCCAAATGTGATATTAAAATTATTTGTTATCACCTCAAATGGTTGCTCACTATTTGTGTAAAATCTGTTTGAATAATTTTTCTATATGTGTCACCTCTTAGGTCCCTCATACCTATAGTCTTTCTTTACGAATATATTGAAGTGGTTGAGACTTATCTTGATCAATGACATTTACCTCCGAGACTACAAAACAAAACTCCCAAGAAGTCCCACTAGCCATCTTCTTGAATTATTTTGCTCGGGCATGACATCTTGGTAAGTAAACCCATTAAAGACAACAATCATGAGTGTTAGTGAGGGAATCACTCTTGTGTTCACTATAGTCTTTGAAACTAGTTGCACTTGCACTTGATTCTCTTTGTGGTTGGGAAGTTGCTCGTGAAACCTCCTTATATATTTATCATTGATTGCATAATGCCTCAAGTAGTTAGGTGTTTCTCCTATACCCGTCAACATTAACTCCCTCATACCGAAGTCTCTCGTTCATTTGAAAAGAGAGTTGTGCACAAAAAGTCACTTTGGGGTTTTGAAAGGATGTATTGTCATAATTACTTTTTGTGTTGCACTTAATGCTCTGGCACACTTGAACTTGTATGGAATGTTTCTTAGTTTGTCAAATTCCACATGTCGAGTTGGTAAGGGGCACGTGTGATTCGATAATCATTACCCGCTTTTTAAAATAATGTCACCTTTTTGTATTCCAAGAGTATAAATACCTCTAAACCCTTTAAAGAAAATTACCTTCACTTTTACTAGTTTTAGTGAGAGAAAATTTTCTGGATTGTTCTCCATATTTTGTCATGCTAATCATAATTTTTCTTTATCAATATTATTGACTTCAATGACTTCTTCCACAAATTTATCATCCACTGCTACCACCACTTAGATGTTGATAGGAAATATTCTTATTGAAATCTCGATGGTGGTCATTGTCATGTATGGAACTTACACTATTAGATCCACCATTTCCTATGTTTATTTAACCTCCCCCACCACTAGCGGTGGAGTCGGTTCTTCTAGGCCTCGAGGTGGGGTTGGGGGCTCTATTACTATGAACAAGGTGAATGTGAAATACTTAGAGGCATGATCGAAAAGAGCGCTCTATTTTTGGTGAAGACGATCACTTTATCTCCTCACTCCAAAGTTTTGAGGTTGGATTTGTTTCCTCGGTGTTTGAGCAACCTATCTTAGGATTTCCTGAGTCTGAGGATACCCCAAATGTATTTTCGATAGTACTGTAAGGAATCGAGTGGATGGGGACAATTTTCCCTTTTTTAACATCAATTTTGATATTTGTGGTGGATCCCCCAAGGAATGGGAGGGTTGAGTTAATTATATAATGTATGTGGAAAATTATCATCAAGTTGTTGAGGGACTTGCACGAGTTAGAATGCTCAAGAGTTTGAATTTCACCATCAGCACAGGCATGAGCCCCCTCAATTCCATAATATCTCTTTAGAGTGCAAATGCTTATACCTTTGTTAGTGGTTGGTGGGATTTCACTATTATCTTGGAGGACATATGTGAGCTCATTGGTTTTCCCATTCTAGGAAGTCTCATCCTTACTCATGGTAATGAAGAAGTTGAGGAAAATACTCTATTTGAGGAGTTGGAGAAATCATTGGGGGAGTGCACACATTATGTGGGTGTTACTCATACAAGGGTGAGAAAATATAATTTTTCTATGTGATAAAGATATTATTTTTGAGATTTCGAACCTTTATTAAAGTATAATATTAAATTATATACTCCTAAAAGTCTAGATAGTCCAGGTTTGAAGTCCACTGGTCATCTTGCATCCTTCTTTGTCACTTATCTATCAAGGTTTTTTTTTCGTGTAGACCTAGTGAGTCCTATAATGAGATTATGTTTCATTTGGTTGTCCTCCTTGATCGTGGAAAAATGTTTCTTTAGCCATATTAACTTTGGGCTCTATGTACACTTGGCTAAATTGAGTACATATAGACATAGAGATATCCCATGACCGTTACGATATATTCAACTTTGTCAACTCATTTCGTTTAATGGGATTTGTTGAGCGATTCAGACACTAGGCTCTAGAGATTTGTTCACTACCAGGTAACATTATATGTACTTCTCGATAGCACAAGAAAACTCTTAAGTCTACCATCAACACTGTTTTAGATAATATTGAGGAGTTATGCTTTCACCCGTATGCTCATAGATTAGTAGGTATCTTTACTTGGGGTTTATTTCCCTCTATTACCCAAGTGTCTGTTCCTCCTATAAATGTAGAGATGCTGAGGATAAATCAACATGTTTATGCAATGATGATTATTTTTTTGTGCACTCTACCATATTATAGTCAATTAGGCTAATGTGTTGAATTCTATCACTCGAAGCGGGTGATGAGACAATTCAAATATGACCAAGGTATATTTTCTCCTTACTTACATACAACTCATTCTCACGAGCAACTATACTGGGGCCACTCTTGAATTTGACCCTTAAGGTCATGGTTTTTAGGTTTTTTTTTCTAGGAAAAGGGATAAGATCCCCTAAATTTTATTGATTGGTAGAAAAAGCCTCTACTACGTGGCATAAATGACTTGAAGGAACATAAATAAAGAAGATCTCTCAAAAACCTAATGGCTAAAAGAAGAGAAATAAAGAAATAAGGAAATACGAGGAAATCCATTTACAAATAAAGAAAAAGAAGACATAAATTATGAAAAAACTCTGATTGAGGGAAGACCAAGCTTATCAATCTTCAAAGATCCCTTTGTGATACTTGGAAGTTGATGAAAGGATTAAAAAATAGAATAATTTATAGAAGAAGATGCCTTATTTACAAGAGAGTCAGCTACAAAATTTCTTTCTCTAAAAACATGTTGAATCTTGTAATGATTCAAAAGAATTATCCTGGAGCAGTAATCAATGGTCTTGTTCAGCTTCCAAGGAGAGGGCCATGAGTTTGTCACCATATGAAATAAAGAATTATAATTTGTTTCTATCAAGAGATCTTTGATATTTAATTGCACACATAGATCCAAACCTATTCTAAGAGCTTCAGCTTTAACATATAAGCTTGATTGTATACTCATGAACTGAGAGAAACCTGAAATAAAGTTCCCTTGATCATTTCTAATAATATTGCCAAGAAAAGAACCATCAACATTAATCTTAAAAACATTTTGATTAGGCTTGATCCAAGAAATGGCTACCAAAGATGGTTATTTAAACCGAGTCTTCAAGCCAAAGAGAGAGATAATAAAAGCATCTTATTTCTTTGGAATTATGTTAAAAATAGAACCTTCAATCAAAAGTATGAAATAAGAAATAACATTAGTGATAATGGTCTGATGGTTCATGCAAATACCATCAAACAAATTTCTATTTCTTGCATTCCAGATTTCCAGGACATAATGATTGGGAGATGTTGAGAAAGTGACTGAAAATAGAATGGGAACTTCTTAAACCACCAAGATACAAACATTGAGTGGCAGGATAGGAAATTTAGTTTAATACCCAAAAGATTACCAAAGTAACACCTCATCTGATGAACAACTGGGCCTAAAAGAAAAGTATGGGCAATTGATTCTTCTTGAACAAAGCAACATTGACATCTAGATTCCAAGGTTTGTTATCTTTCAAAACTTACTTATATCTACATGTGATTGCCTGCCTTCCATGAGTAATTACTAGTTTTCATTAAGGTAGCTCCAAATTCAAAGTATAAAATATTGCATTCAATATTTTTCCCACGAGGCATACATTGAGGTAATTCCCTCATTGAATAAGTATTTAACCAAGCACAATTAAAAATAAACATGACATTGTAATTAGGTTACAAGTCCATCTACGTAGTTTATCACTTCTATTTTAGTAAATCCCATTCATGAAGAAACCATATACTCGAAACATCTAGGGGTAGAGGCTAAACAAGACAAGTTTAAGGCTAAAAGGATGCTAAAGATTATTATATGAGGGCACTCCATGATATAGATGTTTATAATTTTGTTTTATCTCAGATCAGTGGGTCTTCCCTTCCCATGTGTCCATTAAGATATGAGTAACTAGAAAGAAAAAAATGCAACTAATATTGTGAGAACTACCATTCTATTATACTAAAGTTTGGATACATACACACTCAGTGTCAAGGAGACATATCAGATTGTCCTCGAGAAAGGATATAAGACATTTTAAGAATTTCCTTTACATCTATCCTCTAATAATATCTCATCCCATGGAAGGTGCCTTTCTTATATCTTCTTTAATTTATAAAGATTAAAGTAATGGAGATACGAGTGCTTGCTCAAAATCATGCTCATCTAAAGATGAACTTGGGGATTATAGAAGTACCCCTTCCTATGATTATCCTAGTTCATCTTCAAATGACATTGGGTCAATCAATATCATTGAATATCACTTGATTGATGTTGTGTCCTAAATATATCAACCAATGGACAAGAGACGCATGGCTTGGAAGTTCACACAGACACATGAAGATATGCAAAAGGATTAGTAAAAGGCCTTGACCTATAAATAAGGCCACATCCTTGTAAATAACTAAGCTATGAACTATATTCTATTTTCCTTTAAACACATAAGACCATGACATATTACCTCAAAATATGTAGAACCTAAAGCACAAACTACCTCAGAATTCCACGTCCAGATCCCTTTTAGGCAATGGTCCCTTAACCTCATCATGACCCCATATGGATAGGTCACAGACCCTAACACATCATTAATGGAGTTCCATTTTTCCACCTTCTAGAAATATTCCTTCGCATAATCCTTATCCATAAGGCACATGTATAACGGATGTGAGGTTCTAAACCAGCTCCTATGAATAGTGGTGCACACCTTCAAATTTATCAAGAAATAACTGGGTACCGAAGCTCTGGACAACTTTCTTTATCTTCTCTCAACATCGGAGTTCACATTCCGATCATCTCCTTCAACAACCCCAGACATCAGTAATCGCGGCCTTCTACTAGTTTATACTACAATGCCATGACTGCTACAACACATCACATTTATGTTTATGTATCTAGACCATTTATATATTCTTGTATGTTTAATAGGCCCCCAATATTGTACTAAATGTATAGATCTAATGAGAACAAGGCTTCATAGTGGACGTAGGCTCTTTTTAATGGCCTAACCACTATAAATATCATGTTTATCTCTCCTTTACTCTATTATATAATTTTGACTATCATGTATATCTTTGATGGAATGACTTACACTGACTAATCTATTTTCACATAATAACAATTTGGCATTGTCTGTGGAAAACGAGGTGTTCTATCGAGTTTCTCACAAATTGAGTCAATTGTGCCTTATTTCATGCATAGGGGTGTTCGGATCTAGATCCTACGGGTGAGATTTTTGTGGTTAGGCCCATATTTTCATATAAACCCTAGTTAGGGTATATTCATCTTTGTAGATACATTTTCCAAAGATTATTTAGAGTTTTCTGGGTAAATCTATTTCCCCCAATGATGTTTTCATGGAGAAATATGTCGAAGTTATTTAGATGGCCATGACCCTATAAGAATTAAGAACTAGGGATGAACATATTTGATGTTTTTTTATATTTAATGGTTATTTAGCCATGTTATGACCTATATAATAGGTATTTACTACTAATCCTATGATTATTTGCACATAACGACTTACCATGCCTTAAACAAACACCTTAGATGGATTTTAGTCTAGTTTTTGTGGTGAAAAATCACATTTTATGTAAAATTGGGGATATAATTGACATTCTACCCCCACAAGTCTGCAGCCTTACATGATGTTGTGTTACTGGTTTTGACTTGACAATGAAATCTTAACCAAAAGCTTATATTTCAACATATATAGTATTTTTTATTAAAGATTTTTTTTCTTTTAGACCAAAGATGCAAAAAAATCATTCCATAACTACATCAAGTAATCAAGGAAAAGTTATCTATGAGAATGATTGAAATGAACAAAGAAAACTAGGATAGGAGGTTAGCCACTTACTTAGTCGATCTTCCTCATCTCCAGAACCTAGAAGAATAGCCCCTTCAATAACTGTAGGAGGCTTAAATTCCCCCCGAGGATGATCTTCTTCTTCATTAGAAGCCTTAAGAACAACAAATTGGTAACAAATTTCCTCAATGAGGCACCACAACAATGGGATCAGGTCTTATTAATTACCCCACCACGATCTTAGGGGGTGGAAGACCAGCTCCCAAGGTCATATGCTTAGGCTCAGACCCATGGCCTAGTCCACTGTCAAAGAGGCACTGAGACATGACCGATGCATAAAAAAAGGGTAGAATCCATCCTTGTGTCTTTCTTTATCTCCTCTTTTTCCTACTTAGGAGGCTTAACAAATCCTACAAACAAAGAAAAATGATTAGTAAGGATCATACAAAGGTTAGACCCAAAGATCAAATCCAAATCATAAAGTGGAATAAAATCTTACCCAATCTTGAAAGAGTATACCAGAAAGTGGGGCAACCCACTGAATCATCAATATAAAAGGTAGCCCAAGCACCACGGACAAATAATAACTTGTCTCTCTAGTTATTATGTGTAATATTACCATCACCAGAAAATACCACAACAACTTTCGAAGAGAGAGATTTCTACCCTTTATCCTTGGTCCTTCTCCGTTCTTGAACCTAGTATAACTCGAAGAATTAGGTTATTGTTATACCAAGATAACCATCACTAGACTCGCTAAATTATAGGATTGTATCCATCAGTGATCTCCAATAATTGGCCACCATGTGGGAATAAGCAAGTCCAATGCATCTTAGAATTATTGTCACCAGTAGAGGTATAGGGAATCAAAATCCTAATGGGAAAAATAACTTGGGACGACCATTTAAAATGCAGATAAAATTTCAATCCTATGGATAATTTATTAAACATGTATTGAAAATACAAAAATAACTAGGTTTAAATATTAAACTTATGATTTCAAGAATTCATACTATAACGAATCTTGTTATGATTCGTATGAGGAGACAAAAGGTGGATGATGATGAAATCCTTTCCGCCCTCCAAGGTATCCTAAAAATCTTGATAAATTCTTCTGAATTCTAGGATCTTCTAGTGTATGATCCTTATCAAAGTTAGGTAGGTAGGTGTCATATTTAAAGATGAAAACCCCTTGATTTTGAGTGAGATATTATCATCTCTCTCTAGAACTCTTTAAAAAAATGTCAATAGTATTTTCTCTCACCACTCTTATACCCTATTGAACCATAATAATGATTAAAACCCCTTTACATACCTTTATATACACGTAAAAAAAGGTGTAGTTGGGACAAACTAGGTTTCTTGAGAGTATGGTACTTATTACATGGGTGTATGGACTACACCAATGACTTAAAATAAATAATCAAATTATTTCCAAATAAATAATCAGAAATTGCAAATACAATTATTGTAATTATTTTATTTCTTTATTTAATCATTGCACTCCAATTTAATTATCTCAGAATTCAGTTGGATATAATGGGCTCTTATTTAAAAGTTAATTATTGTACATAATATGACTCCACACGTTAAGTGTCCAATACTCTCTTGGTTAAATCAATTTTCAGTTATTTGACTTTAACCAAAATATAATCAATTTCCATGATTCTCATACTTGACTTATTTTCTACTCCGCTCAGATTGTAAAATAATCCACCAGTCGAATTTTTCTTGGTGAAAGGAAAACATGTAAGTCTATTAAGGGAGTATCACAATTCACGGTATCCCATGGATGTGGAAATTATGATCTCAGACCTACATAAGCAACTATCACTCAATATGCGAAGATAATTTAACCCGATAGAAATCAGACAACATCCATAACAACGAAATTAACATTCGTGTAATTATTCTAATCCTCATAAATTTTAAGATTAAAAATATATGCACCCTTTGAAAATAATCTGATATAACTTGAGTCTAAGCATGACATCCCTTAGACTCAAATCTCATGGATGCCCATGTTTAATACATTCCTGCGATGTACCAATCACAATTGTTTGTCGAACAAGTTCTCGAACGATCAAACGTGTTCTCTTAGTTTGAGATAAACTACTTGGATTTCATTGCAACCATTCCAATAGGATGTCAAATCCCCATGTTGGTTGTGAACTCTTTAATAGTGCTAGAATTAGAATTTCGATCCCCTAGTGATCATCCCAATGTCAACTCACCAGAATTCCTACTAACCTATATTGACTGACATGTAATTATAATTTAGTGTTACTTTGCATTACTTACTAATTCTGCATTATTTTATTTCAGGAGATGGGGAGTGTCCCTGGCGGTAAGCCACATAGGCTCAATACCTATGTGGTAATTCGAATGAATAAATGCAAGGATAAGGAGGTGTGCCAAAGCGGGATAGCCACAATTGTAAGTTATAAAAGTATCTTACAATTGTTTACTTTTTTTAATTACGTTATATATTTTTATTAACTTAACTAATTGTGTACTTTTTGTCATTTCAGACAAAGATTAAGGAAGTGCACAAATCCTAGTCCGATGTTGACAAGTCATCTTTCTCTACGGATGCACTAAGACAAGTGCTCGAGGCGAATCATAAGGGGAGGAAAAGGGGCATGAGCTCTCGGGTGGGAAAATCGAGGCTTATTGGAATTGATACGAACAACAACAGGCTAACTCATGAGGTGGGCACCCTTGGCGACAAGTTAGAAAGGTTGGGGGAGGTGATCCATAATATGTTCTAGTACATGAAGCGTCAATTGGGGTCCAACTCATGTAAGGGTAATGGATAATCAGTAGACAAGGATGCAACTTCTCCATCTCTCTCACCTTCACCACTGATAACCACCCCCTCATCGCCAGCATATGATCCATTTGCCACCTTTACCCCCGTCAAACGACATATGCCATTAATCGGTTGGCTGAGTGTGATTATAATAGACACACAGAGTAGCAAGCCTATAGCTAGGGGGTTGAGGGACTTAGGCACATAGTCAGATATTGTGGTTCATGGATATGTGTTGCAACCAATTGAGGCAAGGGTTCGCGTCATGCATATTATGCCCGAAAAAGAGAATAAACCCTTGTGGTTGGACGAACAGTGCGATGTTCGACAAGTTTAGGGTGGTCTCATTTCATATGTAGTGTGTCCTACCTTCCTCCTTAGACTTGTCGAAAGCTCAACCCCTTGATAATAAATTGTTTTAATTTTATTTGAACCTTGTTGGCTAATAATGTTGAATGTTTGATATTATTTTTTTTAATTATTGTTTGATAATATGATTGGATTAATGTATATGGATTTAATCTTTATAAATTGATGAATTTTGATTGAGATATATGTTATTTGAACAAGTTTAAATAGGCTGTAATGATTAAAATATACTATTGGGCAGTAGTAGTGGTCATACTGCCCTGCAGTTTTTTTAGTCTGCCCAGAATTGTCGCGGATGTTTACCGTGATAAATTTGTGACAAAGTAAAAATTATCACGGACTTCGACCGTGACAAGTCTGTGAGAAGTTTGTCTTTGTCACGGACTTTTCAAGGTCAATGTCTATGATAACCTTTACTTTATCGCGTACTTGTCACGGTCAAAGTCCGTGACACGTTCAATTCTTATCACGAACTTTGACCATGATAAGTCCGTGACAAAGGAATTGTCACCCCAATTCTTATCACGATATTAGACCGTGACAAGTCTAGCTTTGCAAGGTTTTTGACCATAACAAGTTTCCACTTTTTGTTTATTGCATGAGGCCTATTAGTGTAACTAGGTTAGGCTTCTTTGGAGGTAAATTTATGTCTATATTTCATAAATTTCTTAAAATGTTTAGACACTAAAGCAATTTCATGGTCTAAGGATTCAAGACACATATGTTAACTATCCATGTTAGTTAAGGAAGAAACAAATGCAATACTATTTTCACTACATTTAAAAATGATGAAAATTTGTTGTACTAGTTGTGCATGTGTTTTGCCTCTTTGATTTCATTTTAACATGATTCATAATTCTTATGCTTTTAATTTACTACTCAAGAGTTGAGGTGTCATGTGATTAACTTCTAATTCATCCATAGCATGAATTTTCATGTGAAAACTACCAGGAAGAGACCTAAGTATTTTATCACAGATTTAAGAATCAGCATAGACAATTCCATTAGCATGTTATTTGATTAACTATGCCTTGTAGTCTAAGATAGAAATCATCAATTTTTTCACTGTCTTTCATTACATATAGGAATATAGCCTAACTAATAATTGAGATTTGTGCCTTTTTACTCTTGTGTCACCCTCATGTGTTGATATTAGAATGTACCAAGCAGCTTTTGATGTGGTGCATTATGATATTTTTTTAAACTTAAACTCACCCGTAGCTTGGAAAATAGCATTTCTACCATTATTGTTATATTATGAATTTAATTTTCCCTCCTTAATCCATTCAGAAATGGTTTTCTAATAAAAAATGAGCATCACCTTCACCAGTAGGTGCTGTAGGGGCACAAAATCAAGTTTCAATCATTTTCCATTCCTCATTTCCAAATTATTAAAGGTTCCAATAAGCAAATGTGTCCCCATTAAACATGGGAGGACATATGAAACTACCATTACGGTCTCCTATTTAAAATAGGTTTTAAAAAGAGTTCATGATCTTAAAGAAAATAGAAACTTATAGAAAGTAATCACGTTGTTCTGATACCACTTGAAATAACCTACTACACTAAAGTGTCTAGTTAAGAAAACACTTTTAACTCTTTGATAAAAACCTTATATAGTTTATAATTGAAACCAATCACACACAAGTAAAAAGAAATGGTGATGCTTTAATCAAATCTCCTTTTCAGAATGGGATGAGGAAAAGAAGAGTAAGACAATATTTGATTATGGGGAGACCAACAAAGTGAAAAAAACCCGGGTCCTTTAGTACAAAGACCACACACACAACCAAGTCCACTAATTCCAATGTTTCAATTACAAATTACACATTACAAGTGTAAATGAATAAGTTAAGCCAATACAAAAATTTACACCAAGGCTAATATAAAAAACTCCATAGACAGATTGATATAGTAATAAACACACCAAAAAGGTGAATAAGAACATAAGGGTTGTCATACTAATAATAAGAATATCAATGAAAGATAATCAACAACAGTAGAATATACTATGATTGTGTTTAATCAATCATGCTTAAATAACAACTACTATAAATTGGACAAAATGAAAAGTCGAGTAGTAGGTAGAAATTAACAGAAGTGACTAAACAAGAAAAAATAGTTTGTATAAATAGGTATTAAACTCAAAAAAATTAAGAACTCAAAGATATAATTTACACAAATTTAAACAAATAAAAATTCTACACCAGTTTTAAGATAAGTGAATTATTAAATAGGTTTTAGATTATATATAAACAAAAAATCTATTCAACTAACTCAAAAAAAATCAAACACAGTTTATAAAAAATGATAAAAAGATCCAGTTTTACATATTACAATCACACAATAGAAAATATCTCAAACTTGTTTAATTAAGATGGTTTTAAGCAACATATATAGAATGCATGCTACAAAATATAGGTTCTCAATAATCTCAACAAATCAACTTAACTATCCAACAAATCTAAACATGCAGAGAGATCCAAAGAGGCTTTAACCAAACAAGAAAATATTTAAATAGTCCTTACAAATTTTGTAAACATGCATACTATTAGATGAGTGGAGAATCCAATAATGAGAGAAAATATACACACACACACACACACACACACACACACACACACACACACACACACACACACACACTTGTGTGTATAGAAAATTATAACGCACTCTGAGAGTCAAATCGATGAAACAAAAAGACTCCTTTCAAGCTTCACAAGAACCTCTCAAAACCAGGAACGAATAAGACATAAAAATTCCTTTCAAGGCTTTCAAACCAGTTTCAATGTGTGTAACCGAAACAAAAACTCCAAAGAAGTAAACAAAACCCTCAATCTTCAAAGACACATAAAATAAACACACAACCTCATGTCTATGAGTTTGTGAAATTATAGGAAGGTATTTAGAGGTAAAGATTAAACATAAATTTCTCAAATGTATGTCAAACTCATGGAACTATAGAGAGAGAGAGAGAGAGAGAGAGAGAGACGGAGAGGAAATTTTTTGTCAACATTTGGACCCTTTTCCCAAATAAACTCAGTAATTTTCAAATGACGCTAAGCCTCCTTTTATAGAAGAAGAAGGATCGAGAAACCAGCCCGGTCAAATCGTAATTACTAACAATCAAAAGGGAAATAGAGTAAACATCCTTGGAAGGCTGAGGGTAAAAAAGTAATAGGAAAGACAAGGCCACATGCGACATTTGGTAGGTGAACAAAAATGGGCATAAACGTAAAATGGTTGTTGACAAAATGATCGAAACTCAGAACCTTTACAATCTCACGCATGATCAAATCGCATGAGCAGCAAGATCCAACACCATTGGACCAAACAAACGCATGCAGATCGCCAAACACACGACCCCCAAGAACAAAAACATTGTCTTTTTATTTCAGATAAAATGTTTTAATTAAACAATTATAAATGTTAAGTCAAATGATATTTTATCATTTTAAAAGCAAGAAAAATATATAGAAAACATAAAAATATATTTATAAAAGTCTGGTAAGATTACAAAACTCACAATTGATAATATGAATATTATTAAAGTAAAAAACACATAAAATATGTATATTACCCAAAATAGTTAAAAAAAAATTTAATCCATGTTTAAAAAAAAAAAATAAAATACATTTTAAATAACAAAAAATATAAGTATAAATGAATGTAATGGAATAAGACAAAATTTCTTAAAATTGAGTCAAACAAGAAACATAATTTCAAAGTTGTACCCTATATGAACTAGCATCTAGGGTGGCGGCATCCCACCCCCAGGCTCTGCCTTTGATGGGCGCCAATGGCAAGCTGTCTGTCTGTGGAGACCGTTCTGGCGTAAAGGGAATGGACGCACATGTGAGGAACTTTTTGTTAAATGAATAATATAGTTGTTTTTTTATTTAATAAATAATATTTTGTGAATTTTGTGTTGAGCGACCCCGTAAAAAAAATACCAAAGTGGTATGAATTTGTTAGATAAAATATAAAAATGGAAAATGCTTTTGGAAACCATGGAAATGGCATCACTCCTTCCATTGGTCACTTCTTCTTTCAGGTCACTAAGCATGACACCCCGCCTAATTTAATATTGAGTGATCAGTCCCTCATCCAATTAAAACCGGAATCTCATCTCGTTCATTCTTAGCATCAATGATGAAAATATTTTAAAATTTAACTAACCACCTAGTATTCAAAATGATGATGCCAAATTTTATCTTTTCATTAAACAATAACAACAAGTGAAATAATGTGACACCCTGCCCAATTAAATATCGACTGATCAGTCCTTTATAAAATTTTGAAACATGATGTTCGGTTGGTTCATTCGTAGCATCACTGTCGAAAACATTAACTTTATTAATCACCTAATATAAATTAAGCTAGTGCCAAAATACCTTCGTTTTTAAATTGTAACCAAAAAATCATATTTGTAAAGTTCAAGAATTTAAATAAAATCCATTCACCATTCAACAAAATAAAATAAATAATGAATCTGAATCATGAACTGAAATAAATAAGACTCGATAAAACATTCCAGTTCAAACTCTAAACACATATCCATAGTAAAATTAAATCCAACTAAAATGAATAAAAAGTAAACTGAATACAATCTCTAATAAAATGTCTAAGGAATGGGCGACACATGCCCTAAATGAAAAGTATAGATAACTGAGAGAAATGATAGTAACGTTTAATGCAAAGACCTACAGCTTCCACATCAGTCGTAGCATGCCAAGAAATCCAAGTCTCTAAATCGGGTGTCCCTGTGGCTGAGCACCTGATATAATACATACATACACACACACACACACACACACACACACACACACGCACACACACATATATATATATATA
The DNA here is from genome assembly GCA_949130495.1 of Sambucus nigra. Lineage (NCBI taxonomy): Eukaryota > Viridiplantae > Streptophyta > Magnoliopsida > Dipsacales > Adoxaceae > Sambucus > Sambucus nigra. The sequence continues at coordinate 666,201,147 of OX422208.1, read as the reverse complement.
TATATAGTAAGAGAGAAAAGAGATGCAAGAGACGGGTCAGAGACCGATGTGTAAAAATATGTTTTAGCAAGTATTTAAAATTGTCTTAAAGCAAGTATTATGTGCATGTTAGGTTCGTTCTCTCACATGAAGTTCTCACCTCTCTTCTATTGTGAACTCTTATCGCATCTTCTACATAGTACTAGTAATTCTACCCAAGTTAACTAGTTCAAAGTCAACGCAATACTATCTACATTCAAAAGTAGTATTCACGTATCTCCCATCCAATACCTACTAAGTACTCCATCACATTTCACTACCGTTCATGTTCACTATTAGATCATTTATATATATATATATATATATATATATATATATATATATATATATATATATATATATATATATATATATATAGTCATATCATCCCTATACAAATATATTTCAGTCCTACACACCCGTTTTAAGCCCCATTAGTGGTATAAATAAAATGATCTTGCACCCCTGGGTTGTCACCCATTAGTGCACTTATAAAAATATCCCTGCACCCCCGGGTTACCACCTATTAGCGCACTAAATAAAATATTCTTTCACCCCCGGGTTATCGCCCATTAGTGTACTTAATAAATAACTTTACACCCCCGGGTTATCACCCTTTAGTGACTTAACAACATAACCTTGCACCCCCGAGTTATCACTCATTAGTGCACTTAACAAAAATATCATATAATAGGCATACACACATCCTATTAAAAATTCATAGGTTTTCACCCAACCCAAACATATCTTTATATACGTATTATTCTCTCATAACACCGTATAGAATATTTATTTTATCCCAAATAATATACTTACTAGTAATTCATAGCTAGATTCATTACTTAGTGCTCACGAGTATTTCTCCTCACTCGAAGGGTACCACTACATTTACATATCAAGACAGTTGATAATGTCCCTACACTCTACTGGTCCAGGATATCATTCTTCCCTAATCTCACAATTTATGATTCGAAAGGATCTCCAAGGTTCTGCAGTAGCACTAGAAGACTATAGAAAAATGAACCAAACCGATCCTCCAGAAAACAAACCAGTACTATTAAAATAAAAATGAACCGATCCTATCAGAAAATGAACCGATCCTATTAAAGAAAAATGAACCGATCCTATCATGTTAGACCCGTTCTTCAACAATTATGTTTTTACCATTTGTTTTGCACCCAAAACCTAATAGTTCATACCCAACCTTCAGTGTAACTATTTTGATTAATAACCCAGCATGTTTACACAATTTCTAACATCCTAGTATCATTCAATCGTTATAAATCATAAGGTAAAAATGAAATCCCCAATTTATATCATAAGAACCCTAGTTTCACAATTTCCCATGAAAGAACTTAATTAACCAAGATTTGTTCATCAATTTGCACTCCAATTTTGTATTAAATTCTCTTGCATACATGAAGGAATTAACTACTGGACCATCTGTCCATAATTATAAATTACTTCTCCAAATTTTCACCCAATTTCAATGTAATTCATTATCAAATTTACTTATACTAAGATGAACATGATTATTGCTAAAGGAAAGAAAGTAATAAACACTTGCCTCAAATTAAATGTTTGATCTCTTGATGTTGTTGGTATGGGTGTGTTCCTCTTGTTCCAATCTACACAATGGTGGTTGTGGTTGTGCAAGATGGTGCTAATTGGGCCTTCCTTCTTGAATTTTGTTCTCCCTCACACTCTGTGGCCGTTCCTTTCGTTTGTATATATTGACCCTAATGAACCTCTCGTGACTGATATAATAAACATCTAATTTTCGTCCATTTAATTTCTCCAAAAATTAAAATTACAAAATTACCCCTATGGGATACCGGTTTGGCCTAAAAACTTTCGAAGTCTAAATAAAATACCCGGGTAGTGTTTTCTTACGTTGTAGTAATACAAAGCTAGATTCATTACTGAGCTCTCACGAGTATTTCTCCTCATTCGAAGGGTACCACTCCATTTACATATCAAGACAGTAGATAAGGTGCCTACACTCTACTGGTCCAGGATATCAATCTTCCCTAATCTCACAATTTAAGATTCAAAAGGTCCTCCAAGGTTCTACAGCAGCACTAGAAGTCTGCAGAAAAATGAACCGATCCTGTCGTGTAAGACCTGTTCTTCAACAGTTACGTTTTTACCATTTGTTTTGGACCCAAAAGCTCATAGTTCATACCCAACCTTCAATGTAACTATTTTTATTAATAAACCAACATGTTTACATAATTTCTAACGTCCTAGGATCATTCAATCGTTATAAATAATAAGGTAAACACGAAATCCCCAATTTATATCATAAGAACCATAGTTTCACAATTTCCCATTAAAGAACTTAATTAACCAAGATTTGTTCATCAATTTGCCCTCCAATTTCGTATTAAATTCTCTTGCATACATGAAGGAATTAACTACTGAACCACATGTCCATAATTATAAATTACTTCTCCAAATTTTCATGCAATTTTAATGTAATTCATTATCAAATTTACCTATACTAACATGAACATGATTATTGCTAAAGGAAAGAAAGTAATAAATACTTTCCTTGAATTAAATGTCTGATCTCTTGATGTTGTTGGTATGTGTGTGTTCATCTTATTTCTATCTGCACGATGGTGGTGGTGGTTGTGCAAGGTGGTGCTAATTGTGCATTACTTTTTGGAATTTGTTCTCCTTCTCACACTCTGTGGACGTTCCTTACTTTTGTATATATGAACCCTAATGAACCTCTCGTGACTGATATAATAAACTCCCAATTTTCGTCCATTTAATTTATCCAAAAATTAAAATTACAAAATTACCCCTACGGGATGCCGGTTTGGTCTAAAATCTCATGGAGTCTAAATAAAATACCCGGTTAGTGTTTTCTTACTCTCTCGACCCACCCAGACTCAACGGAGCACTCAAAATTACCATACGAGTTACTAAAAAAAATTAACTTTATATTTTATTCAATTAGTTCCGACACGACTCACACGCGTGTCCCGACTTAATATACCAAACTGTCGTATATTTCACTCTCAATAATTTCTTAAATTCATTGATTACATATTACTTATTCACTCAGTATTATTCAATAATTCTCATTAATAAGTATTAAACCTTGTCACGCTAGTTAATATTTATTTTTATATCCGGATTAATCACCAATTAATTCTCGCATATTAATTTAATTAATCCCACAATATTAATTAATCACATAATTATTTAAGTTCTCAAAATACGGGGTGTTACATACTTCCCCCCTAATAACAGAATTTCGTCCAAAAATTCAGAAAGTAAGGCAAACCTGATACAAATTACTCTGGATACTTCTCACGCATATCCGCCTCTCGCTCCTAAGTGGACTCCTTCATATTGTGATGCTGCCACTGAACCCACACAAGTGGAACTACCTTTGACCTCAGTCTCCTCTCACTGTGATCTAGGATAGCCACTGGCCTCTCCTCATAAGAACTGTTAGGATGCAAATAAATTTTCTCTATCGCGATGTGAGTGTGGGCCAACTCATCCCGAAGATACCGCCTCAGTGACGATATGTGAAACACATCATGAATACGGTGTAAGTGCTCCGGTAACCCAAGTCTGTAAGCCATTGGAACGATCCTCTCAATAATAGGAAATGGTCCTACGTATCTCGGAGCCAATTTTCCTTTTTTCCCGAACCTCATCACCCCCTTCATAGGAGATACTCTCAACAAAACTTGGTCCCCCACTATGAACTCTCTAAAGGACCTCTTAGCATCGGCGTAGCTTTTCTGTCTATCTTGGATGACCCGTATGCGACTTCGAATCATCTCGATCCTTCTAGATGTATCCTGAATTACCTCTACCCCAAGTAACTTATTGTCCCTTGCCTTTAGCCAATAGGTTGGAGAACGACAAGGTCTCCCATATAATGCCTTGAATGGGGCCATGCCAATCGTGAACTGATAGGAGTTATTATAAGTAACCTCCACCAGTGGAAGCTATTGCTCCCAATATCCCCCAAAGTCAAGGATACATATGCGCAACATGTCCTCAAGCATCTGATTAGTACGTTCAGCCTTCCCATCAGTCTGGGGTGATACGTCGTACTCAATCGCAACTCGGTACCCATAGACTCGTGGAAACCCTCCCAAAAATGAGACACAAATGTCTTATCTCTATCTGTCACGATATTAAGAGGAAGACCATGCATTCTTACTATCGATGCAATAAATATCTGAGTGTAGTGTCCTATTGTATAGTCAGTCCTAACTGGTAGAAAATGGGCTACTTTTGTCAACTGGTCCATAATAACTCATATAGAATTATTCCCCCTCTATAAAGTAGGCATCCCAGTAATAAAGTACATGGAAATTCCCTCCCATTTCAACATAAGAATGTCTAACGGCAGAAGTAAACATGGTCGTCTCTGATGGTCAACTTTTACTAGATGACAAGTGGTACACTTGGATACGAACTCCGCGATATCCCTCTTCATCCCACTCCACTAGTACTGTCACCTCATATCTTGGTACATCTTATCCCCGTCGGGATGTGCCGTAAACCTGTACCGATGCGACTCCATCATCATTGCATGTCAAAGGTCCTCTCCATTTGGAACCACGAGTCTCCCATTGAAACGCAAGCCTCCCTCGGAACTCATCGAATAAGACTTGGCTCCACCAACTAAGAGCTGTATAATCCTATTCTGGCAAAGAGAATTTATCGCCTGAGCCTAGACCACCCTCGTCACTATCGGTGGTGTGATGGTCATAACTGACATGAATGATCTAGAAACTACATCCTGGTGACCTAGCTCCTTCCATTTCTCCTTCCACACCTCGGTTATCTCATCCACTGGCCTACGAATCAACGCATCTGCAACTATGTTAGCCTTTCCCGGTTGTTAGTGTATCTCAAATTGATAATCTTTTACAAATTCTAGCCACCTTAGTTGATGCATTTTCATCTCTCTCTGCGTGAATAAATACTATAGTGACTTGTGGTCTGTAAATAGGCAAAACTTCTCTCCCAAAAGGTAATGCCTCATAATCCTGAGTGAAAACACGACTGCGGCCAGCTATAAGTCGTGTGTCGGGTATTTCTTCTCATGAGACTTTATTTTTTGGAAAGCATAAGATATAGCCTGATCCTCCTGTTGAAGAACACCCCCAAGTCCTAGTAAGGACGCATCAGTGTAGACTAGATATTCCACTCCCGACCTGGGAAGTTCTAACACTGGTGCGGAAGTCAGCTTGTCTATCAGCTCATCGAAAGCCAACTGATATGCATAATCCCAGGTAATTGAAGTCCCTTGCGAGTCAAATGAGTTAATGGACCCGATATCTTCGAGAATACACGAATAATCCTCCTGTAGTATCCTTGTAGGCCCAAGAAACTACGTATCTCCGTCGGCATCATGGGCTGTCCCCACTCCCTCACCGCTGACACTTTCCCCGGATCTATGGATATCCTTCTATCCGAGATAATGTGCCCCAAAAACTAAAATTCCTTCAGCAAAAATCCACATTTCTCATATTTTGCATATAAATCGTGCTGACGTAGTGTCTGCAAAACTTGCCTCAAATGTTCAGCATGCTCCTCCTCCGTCTGAGAGTAAATCAGGATGTCATCTATGAAGACAATGACAAACTAATCCAGGAACTCTCTGAACACCCTATTCATCAAGTCCATAAACACGTCTGGGGCGTTGGTTAGCCCTAATTTCAACATAAATATAACATCAAATGGAGAAATAAAAATAGCACGGTATAAGAGTGAATTGAAAGTACAGTTTTTTAGATATACCCGTGTAATTAGGATTGTCAAAAATAATCATATGATGGTATTTTTGTGCTGAAAATTTTAGCATAAAAATAGCATCATAAGATTATTTTAGTTTCAACATAAATATAACATCAAATGGAGAAATAAAAAGAGCATGGTATAAGAGCTAATTGAAAGTAGAGGTTTTTGGGATATATATGTGCGATCAGGACTATCAACGGATTGGATTTTGATTTGGATCCGATCTGAATCCAATTGTTTAACCAGATCCGATATTAATTTTGATATCTGATTACTCAATAACTTGTTGATTCGTTTACTTAATGGATGAGATATGAATTAATGTTAATCCGATTTGATTTGATAAGAAATTATGTATAATATGTTTATATAATAGTAATAATAATAATAATAATAATAATAATAATAATAATAGTAATAATAATAATAATAATGATATAAAAATAATAATAGTAATAGTAATAATAATAATAATAATAATAATAATAATAATAATAATAATAATAATAATAATAATAATAATAATAAATATAAATATAAATATAAATATAAATATAAAGACTTGACATATAGTTTTTTAGTCTATATTATAAAATAATTTTGTGTATATATCATCATCATCATCACCCTTCTCCTTGGCTTAATCTCATTATATGGGGTAGACCACATGGATTATCCTTTTCCATTTTAATATACTATATGCATTATTATCATTCAGTTCCTAAACTCGTAGCAACCATATCTCGTAAAGAAGGCAGTCTTCGACACATCCTTCTCCCTGATCCGTAACTAATGGTATCCCGACCTCAAATCAATCCTTGAGAAGAATGTAACTCCTCTCAACTGGTCAAATAAGTCATCGATTCGGGGAAACGAACACTTATTTCGTATCCTTGCCTTATTCAACTCACAGTAATCGACACACAATCGTAACGATCCATCTCTCTTTTTAACGAATAGTATTGGGGCTCCTCAAGGTGAAGTACTCCTACGAATAAACCCCTAACCCAATATATATTCAATCTGATCCCGTAACTCCCTCATCTCCGCTGGGGCCAAACGGTAAGGTGCACGGGCTATCGACCGAGTGCCCATCATCAAATCTGTAATAAAGTCTATCTCTCTGCTAGGTGGTAATCCCGGAATATCCTAGAACACATCAGCGAACTCCCAAACAATCGGTATTGAATCGAGAGGTGTCACCACCTCCTTAGAGGTCTCTTCCTCTATATAATACAAATACGTGGAAGATCCTCCCTCAAAATTAGGCATTGCCACCTGAAACATCTCCTAACTAGGTATAAAAAAAATAATACTCCTACTAAAATAATCGATCATGGCCCTATATGCAACAAACCAGTCCATACCGATAATCGCATCATACTCGGACATCTCTAATACAAGCATGTCAGTAGGTAAATTAAGTCTCCCAATCTCTATACCCACCCCTCGACATTTAAAGAAAATCAGTGAGCCACTACCCAAAGGTGAATCTACACATGTAACAGTACTCTATGATGTATCTAATAATAGCAAAGCACGTGCAAACCTTGTGTAAATAAAATAATATGTGGCCCTCGTATTGAATAAATATTACCCATAGTTCCCTAAATAGAAAACATACCCTCAATCGTGGGTGGAGCCTATGGGACCAAGGCCTGATGGAGGTTGTAGACCCATCCATACTAAAGTTTCCCCTGCTGCACCGGAGCTGCGAGCAAAGTAGGAACTGGCGCTAGAGCTATTAGGTCGGCAAGAAAGATGGGTCTCTGGGGCTCCTCGTGAGCACCCTGCTACCGAGGGACCCTGTCCCTATCGGGGAAATCCTTCTTCTTATGGTTAGTCTTGCCACAAGTATAACATTTTCCGATAAAATTCCCTCCCCTCTGTCCCTGGTAACCTCATCCCTGCTGGCCATTACCACCCCTACCTTGGCCCTGATGGCTCTTCTATCCTCCCTACTGTTGGCCCTGCTGCTGACACTACAGCTGGCCCTGTCTGAAGCGCCCATGACCATGCCTGAAAACCCTTGGATGAAACCTCTTAACTAAATCCCCATTCTGGGAACCCTACCTCTGACTCTGATCAGTTAGTTCCCCACTGGCACTACCTCCCCCTAACTTGACCAACTAGCTGGGCTCTCCTCCTCGCTTACTTCCCTTAGCATGGAAGTGATTGTCATGACAATGTAATAATGCTGCATTTAGGACATCTATGTAGGAATGTGGGGAAAGGTTACCCAAAAGGTGTTGTCGTATCCTCCAAGTCAAACCATCCATGAACATATGGATTCTTTTCTCCTCAGTAGGAACCTCGTCTGGTACCATATTAGTCAATCGCATGAACTCCACCTCATATTCCGTAACTGTCTTCCCTTCCTGGGTGAGGTCTAAAAGTTTATGCCTCATCTCAGTCTTGACGTTAGAAGGAAAGTACTTGCGATCGAACCGCACCCAGAAATCGACAATTGACATCAATTCCCGCTCCTTTGAAGTATTAGTGGACTCCCACCACTGTAAGGCTTCCCCTGTCACCTTAAAGGTAGCTAAAACTTGCCTCTGACCGTTAGTGCACTCGTACATACGAAGGTGCCTCTGTATATCCTTTTCCACTGATTCACCAGCACTACATCAGAACTGCCTAAGAACTCTAGAGGATGCGCCTTCTAAAAGGCATCACTGACTCTCTCCCATGCAGTAGGGAAAATGGGAACAGGAGATGGCGCCACTACTGGTGCCTGTGGTGGTTCCTGCTGTACCACTGCCAGGGCTTCATTTACTGCCTATGCAATGATGGTAGCAACTTCTGTATCATTCATCATGCCCTGAGCTGGTGCTAGCTGTGGGTCTGGATGAGTAATCTTGTCCCTTCGTGCACATCGAGGAGGAATCTGGGGAAGAGAGAGAAGTTTATTAGTCCACAGTTATCATTAAATCTCAAATAGCTGAAGACGTGATGGCATAAACAAGAATACAACAGTACTAAAGATAAGGCTCTATATCAAAGGACGTGAAGATGAAAGCACAATAAGCCGCATAGATCCTAAAGGACTCTAGAACATGATGCTCTGATACCACCTGTGACACCCTGCCCAATTAAATATCGGGTGATCAGTCCTTTATAAAATGTTAAAACAGGATATTCGGTTAGTTCATTCGTAGCATCACTATCGAGAACATTAACTTTATTAATCACCTAATATAAATTAATCTAGTGCCACAATACCTTCCTTTTTAAATTGTGACCAAAAACTCATATTTATAAAGTCAAAGAATTTAAATAATATCCATTCACCATTGAACTTAATAAAATAAATAATGAATCTGAATAACGTACTGAAATAAATACGACTGGATAAAACATTCCAGTTCAAACTCTAAACCACAGATCCATAGTAAAACTAAATCCAACTAAAATTAATAGAAAGTAAACTGAATACAATCTCTGATAAAATTTCTAAGGAATGGGCGACACATGCCCTAAATGAAAAGTCTAGATGACTGATAGAAATGATAGGGACATCTAATGCAAAAACCTACAGCTACCATATTAGCCGTAGCACACCAAGCAATCCAAGTCACTAAATTTGGTGTCCCTGTAGCTGAGCACCTGATATAATACACACACACGCACGCACACACACACACACACACACACACACACACACACACACATATATATATATATATATATATATATATATATATGTGTGTGTGTGTGTGTGTGTGTGTGTGTGTGTGTATATATAGCAAGAGAGAAAAAAGAGGCAAGAGAGGGGTCAGAGCCCGATGTATACAAATATGTTTTAGCAAGTATTTAAAATTTCCTTAAATCAAGTATTATGTGTATGTTAGATTCGTGCTCTCACATGAAGTTCTCACCTCTCTTTTATTGTGCACCCCAATCGCATCTTCTATATAGTACTAGTAATTCTACCCAAGTTAACTAGTTCAAAGTCAGCATAATACTAGCTACATTCAACATTAGTATTCCGGTATTGCCCATACCATACCAAATAAGTAGTCCATCACATTTTACTACCGTTCATGTTCATTATTAGAGCATTTAAATCTTTATCTCATTAAGATTATTTCATTTTTCCTCATTGCCATAACTACTAGTTTCTCTTATATAACTTCTCATAAATATACATATATATATATATATACATATATATATATATATATATATATACATATATATATATATATATATATATACATATATATATATATATATATATATATATATCATCCCTATACATATATATTTCAGTCATGCACCCCCGGTTTAAGCCCCGTTAGTGCTATAATTAAAATTATCCTGCACCCCCGGGTTGTCACCCATTAGTGCACTTATAACAATATCCCTACACCCCCGGGTTACCACCCATTAGTGCACTCAATAAAATATTCTTGCACTCCTGGGTTATCACCCGTTAGTGCACTTAATAAATAACTTTACAACCTCGGGTTATCACCCTTTAGTGTACTTAACAACACAACCTTGCACCCACGGGTTATCACCCTTTAGTGAACTTAACAAAAATATCATATAATAGGCATACACACATCCTATTAAAAATTCATAGGTTTTTACCCAACCCAAAAATATATTTATATACGTATTATTCTCTCATAACTACGTATAGTATATTTATTTTATCCCAAATAATATACGTACTAGTAATTAATAGCTAGATTCATTACTGAGTGCTCACGAGTATTTTTCATCACTCGAAGGGTACCACTACATTTACATATCAAGACCGTTGATAATGTCCCTACACTGTACTGGTCCAGGATATCATTCTTCCCTAATCTCACAATTTATGATTCGAAAGGATCTCCAAGGTTCTGCAGTAGCACTAGAAGACTATAGAAAAATGAACCAAACCGATCCTCCAGAAAACAAACCAGTACTATTAAAATAAAAATGAACTGATCCTATCAGAAAATGAACCGATCCTATTAAAGAAAAATGAACCGATCCTATCATGTTAGACGTGTTCTTCAACAATTATGTTTTTACCATTTGTTTTGCACCCAAAACCTAATAGTTCATACCCAACCTTCAATGTAACTATTTTGATTAATAACCCAACATGTTTACACAATTTCTAACATCCTAGGATCATTCAATCGTTATAAATCATAAGGTAAAAATGAAATCCCCAACTGATATCATAAGAACCCTAGTTTCACAATTTCCCATGAAAGAACTTAATTAACCAAGATTTGTTCATCAATTTTCACTCCAATTTTGTATTAAATTCTCTTGCATACATGAAGGAAATAACTACTGGACCATCTGTCCATAATTATAAATTACTTCTCCAAATTTTCACCCAATTTCAATGTAATTCATTATCAAATTTACCTATACTAAGATGAACATGCTTATTGCTAAAGGAAAGAAAGTAACAAAGACTTGCCTCAAATTAAATGTTTCATCTCTTGATGTTGTTGGTATGGGTGTGTTCCTTTTGTTCCGATCTACACAATGGTGGTGGTGGTTGTGCAAGATGGTGCTAATTGGGCCTTCCTTCTTGAATTTTGTTCTCCCTCACACACTTTGTGGCCATTCCTTTCTTTTGTATATATTAACCCTAATGAACCTCTCGTGACTGATATAATAAACATCTAATTTTCGTCCATTTAATTTCTCCAAAAATTAAAATTACAAAATTACCCCTATGGGATGCCGATTTGGCGTAAAAACTTCTGAATTCTAAATAAAATACCCGGGTAGTGTTTTCTGACTATTTTGACCCTCCCGAACTCAACGGAGCACTCAAAATTACCATACGAGTTACTTAAAAATAATATACCTTTTTATTCCATTCAATTAGTCCCGACATGACTCACACACATGCCCCGACTTAATATACCAAACTGCCGTATATCTCACTCGCGATAATTTCTCAAATTCATTGATTACATATTAGTTACTTACTCGGTAATATTCAATAACTCTCATTAATAAGTATTAATCCTTGTCACGGTAGTTAATATTTATTTTTAAATCCGGATTAATCACCAATTAATTCTTTCATATTAATTTAATTAATCCCACAATAATAATTAATCACATAATTATTTATGTTCTCAAAATATGGGGTGTTACAAATAACCACCATAACCAAACCATCCATGCAGTAGAATGAAATGAAATGAGTCCCCAAATACAAAGTCCGATAAACTGAATAAAATAAATAGCTAAACGGGCGACATGCATCTTTAAATACTCCGTACAAATTTTATAAACATCCCTACTATTAGATGAGTGGAGAATCTAATAATGAGAGAAAATATATTTATAGGAGGATATGTGTGTCTTTGTGTGTGTATACACACACACACACACACACACACACACACACACATATATATATATATATATATATATATATATATATATATATATATATATATATATACGCACACACACACACCAGTGTGTATAGAAAATTATAACTCACACTGAGAACCAAATCGATGAAAAAAAGACTCATTTCAAGCTTCGTAAGAACCTCTCAAAACCACGAACCAGCAAGACATAAAAATCCCTTTCAAGGCTTTCAAACCAGTTTCGATGTGTGTAACCCAAACACAAACTCCACAGAAGTAAACAAAACCCTCAATCTTCAAAAACACATAAAATAATCACATAACCTCATTTGTGTGCATTTGTGAAATTAAAGGAAGGTGTTTAGAGGTAAAGATTAAACATAAATATCTCAAATGTATGTCAAACTCATGGAAGTATATAGAGAGAGAAGGAGAGGAAAATTTTTAGCAGCATTTGGATCCTTTACACAAATAAACTCAGTAATTTTCTATTGGAACACAAGGCCCCCAATTTTCAAATTCTTTTAATTAAACGAGTTGGTTCAATTAAATTCCTAAGTAAAATTTCAATTAAAATTTAAATCAAAACAAACTTCAAATTTTAATTTCTTTCAAATTATAATAAAACTAAAAAAGAAGTGAAATAAAAACTACTCAAACGTTAAATTTCACTTAAACACAATTAATTTAATCAAAGTCTCAAAATTTGCCTAACAATAATTAATTCATTTATCAATATAGGACAACACCAATTTTTACGAATTAAATATGGTGACTTGAATCAAATTAAACTAACATAATCCAAACAATTTATTAGCAGCAAAATAAGCAAAATTGCAAATTAAACCAAATTTTATCTTTTTAACCTAAGCATGCATTCTAGGTGAGTTAATCAAGATAAATGAAACAATCTCACTACACAATGATGTGCGAGGAAAATCCATAACAGGAAAAATCTCGGACGGCCTTGGCCTAATAAATCCACTAGATACATTTTTACAATCACAAGACAACAAGACTTACAGCACTCAACTTGAATCCCTTCAAGCCCCGACGCTTCTTCTTGCAAATACTTCCGCCTAGTTGATAACCACGACGTTTGTCGCAGTCTTGGAGTCCTCCAATGGAGGTACAACCCACCGTCAACCACACATGTTTCCTTTCACCACGTATGAAAGCCACAATAAAACAATCTTCCTTTTGATGAGTAGTGATGAACCCAAACTTCTCCTCTTGCTGGTGTGGAGAAAATCTGATGCCAAACAAACTCTCCAAGAAAATATATTTAAATGGAAGCATTGAATTAAACTATCATAAGGGTGTATATGTATTTTGAAAGATTTTAATCCATTAAAATCATAAACACAAAAAGTAACTTTTTTCTCTAAAGTATGTTGCTCTCTCTTTTTCTTGAAGGGAATGAAAAAGTTATTAAAAAAGTGTTTCACACACTTAGTTATTTAGGAAAAAGTAGTTGAAAAACAAGTGGGCAAGTGGGAAGTTTTATAAAAACAATGTCAGAAAAACTACCCAGGTCGTTCAAATGACAATCTAACGAGATAAATACGAAATGTCGTTAGAAGGAAAATCAACATCTCTTTCGAACGAGTTTTACTAACGTGAATTCAGAGAGTTTTAACACAAAATAGTTGGAATCCTCGTTCAAAATGTCGTTCGAACTCGTTTAAACGAGAAAAGGTCGTTCGAACGACTTTTTAGAAAATTCAAAAATCCTTAAAATTTTGTTTTAAGCCCAAAACTTTTTATACAACGTTCAAAAATTATTTTCTAAAAATAATAAGTCGTTTAGACAAAAATAACACCCATAAAAATATTCCATGTCTCCTTATATATATTAAATGCATTCATAACTTTCGGAAATATGGAATCCTCAAATGTTGATGACGTGACACATGGCATTAGAAACTCGGCAATGATGAAGCTTTAAAATTTGGGTCGCTACGTCTCCAACTCCTCAAACACATCATAGGTTTGATAGGAAAAACTTCTATCCTATGACTCAAATGGTTTTGTCCGCAATTTATCCAACACTATATAAGACTCAATTGGAAATTTGTGTCCTTACAAATCTCCCCCTTTGGCTATTTCGGGATAAAACCCAACCAAAAATCCTAAAGGGACATCAAGCTCATCTAGACACAACACCCCACACAAAATAACAAAAATAATATAAACGCGATGACTCAGCCAAAGGATGAACCGCTTTAACTCTTTGAAGATGTCGCTAAAAGAAATTTCTGTACACTTAGGAAAACCATTAAACGCATAGGGAATATAAAAAATATAAAGTGCATAAAATCAAGTTCTCCCCTTTTACCTAACAATAATCTACCTAGAGAGATAGTGCTCCCCCCTAAGTTAGATCTCTTAAACTAAAGGTTTAGATACCATTTCTCCCCCTTTTTGTTCACGAATAAACAAAGGTTAAGGAATAAATAAATAACTTATTTCTCCCACAATTTAATGCAAATACCATTTCTCCCCCTTAAATCTACACAAGGGATATGAATTAAGGAAAAACAACTTAAACATACAATGGTGACTAAGGTGATAAGAACAATTAAGCATATGGGCAACAAATAACAAGCAATTAATCCAAAATTAAGGAAAAATAAATACCAAAAATGATACCAACTAAAATGTATTACACATAAGCATGGGATACCAACCAAAATTCGGAACAATATAGGTACCAATTATTAATTCAAAGCATATATGGACTACTAAGAAAGTCAAAGACCCAAAGGTATACTATATATATATGTATACATAATGAATATTACTAACGCACGCACACATATACATAGATATAAACACCACACATGACACAAAATACATTAAGCTTTTCACACTCGTATGGCAAAAGTGTGTCCAAATGCATGTGGTAAACGAAAGTGTAGGGGTGTCAACTAGTAATAATTAAATTTAGACCCAATCACTTAAAACATGTTCACGAAGTTCTCATTTGATTGAAAAACTTTATAACATTTAGATATAGCCTCATGTGACAATATAAATTGAACTCAATGAACAAACATACACAACACACACAAGCCTAAAATTTTGATGATTCTACACACCAATAGAGTCATGACAATAAAATCTTAACTAGAATACAAAGACATTGTGCAAACCCGTTAATACATCCAACCAAAATACTCATAATTTTTCCTTTTCTTTTCCTTTTGAATATATTAACTTAACTATTTTTGGCCTTGGCAAATATGCTTTTTAATGCCACATTTTTAAGGCCTAATATTCAATGGTGGCTTTTCACACAAAGTAATTTTATCTTTTGCAGCCCGATTCCTTTGATAAACAACTATGTCAGATAAGCATATATTTTTTTGTTTTACATCCGGGAAATAGTTATTACATGCGCAAATCCTCCATAGTGATAGAAAACTGTAGATGACTAAATTGATAAGAGAACATCTCACTTAGCTAAAATATACATGTGAAGTTTAAATTTCAAATGAGCTCGTCCATGTGTGAATCAAGGAATATAAAAGTAGAATTCATTTAGCAACACAAAATACAACTTTCCATGATTGCATGACAAAGAACATTTTAAGGATTGACGATCTTAACCAAAAGTTCTAGCCACATGGAAACTGAAAGGAAAAGGATTCAAGAACAAGTATATGCCACATAAAGTGTGTCAAACTAAAATACACACAAAAAAATATTTTTGAGTTTTTCAAAAAAATTTCAACAAACAAAAAGTTAACTCAAAAGAAAAACGAGGAAAACAAATATTTTTGTATTTTTCTCAATAAGACACAAACAAAGAAACCAAATGCAAAAGATATACACACATCATAATTCTAGCATGTGATTAAACATGGTATATATACTAGAAAATGACAAATGAAACATACAACTAGAAAAAGTATATATCATGATGTACATAAGCTAGAGTATGAAAATAAAACTTACACATTTAACCTTTCTATTTAGCATGGGTGGTTTCACGTAATAGCAAATGCGAATCATAAATAGTATCTTGTAAGGCCGCCAAAATGAATTTCCTAACCCAAACTAGTGAAACTTGATGCTCTCGGGATTTGGGACTCGTGGTGACTCTACCCATGAATTTCCTATGATCCATTTTTAGATCAAAAAATAATTTGCTAATAGGACCTTTTTGACCACAATGCGAGAAAGTAAATACTCGGCGAAATGTAGAACCTAAGGATTGATCTTTGGAAGTGTACCTAGGTGATTCTCTCAAAATAGTGGTTTTGGCTTTATTAGCTAAAGCATTATAAGAATCTAAGTCTATACCACAAGTCTCATTTTTTAGTTGGACGGTGCCTGAGATTTTGTCTATTTTTTTGGACCTACATTCCAAATCAAATTTGACCTTACTAGAGTCCTTTAATTTTTCTTCTAATTATAAGACCTTAGACTCTAACACAACCTTCCTCTCTTCAAACATGAGAAGCTCTTTCTTTATTGTTTCCACGAAACCTCTAAGGCTATCTCTCTCTCCTTAAACATACTCAATATTCTCTTGAAGAGCACTTTTACGTGTCCTAAGGTATTATTTAAATCACTCTCATCAATGATCTTAGCAAACTATCTCAAACTAGCTTCTAAATTCGAATTAGATCTTTTTAATTTAATTGATTCTTCATATATTCTCTAAAGGTAATTTGAAGTTCACTCTCATCAACATCTTCTTCACTTTCTCTCTCTCTCTCTCTCTCTCTTTCTCTCTCTTCTCGACTCTTAGAACCATAAAAAATAAAGGAATCACAAACTTTGGCCTCATAAGTGTCATGTATTTTAGTGTCATCATTGGATGAGATCTCACTATCACTCACATTACTTGCCATGAACGCAGTAAAATTGCGCTCAATGGGAGAATCTGGTCCCTCTTACTTATCACTAGCACTAAGGGTAGCATTGTATGAAATCGGTTGCTTGCCCTCTCTTCTTAGTTTAGGGGGACATTCAAAAGCCCTATGTCCATACCCTTCACAACCAAAACACCGATTTGACTCATCCCTATTTAGATCTTCATTTTGTCTTTTAGATAATTTTTCGTCTTTGTCATACTTAGATTTATCAAATTTGTTGAAATCATTTTTAAGATTATCTTTGTTAAACTTAAGAAATTTTCTAAATTTTCTAGCAAACATAGCCATATCTTCCAACTCAAAATCACTCTCATCATCCAAAACTTGTTTTTCCTCTTTTCGAGCTTTTAAAGAGATGAACTACTATACCCCATATTTTTGCATATTTAGAATTTAATTAATTGAGTAATTAAATAAGAAATACATTTAATTTGAATTACGTGTGTAGAGTAATTTAATATGATTTAATTATAATTATGATTATTAAGTGAATAAATAATAATTATGATTATTAAATATTAATCGAGAGATTGACACTGATTAATATTATGACTCGAATTTACTAAGTGAGAATAGTAAATATTGATAGTTAATTTGTACGACATAGCGAGTGATATGGACGTACTTGATTATATCTCAACTGAGTGTTGTGTGTAGACTAAATTGAGGATGAGATAGGAAATTATTTTTAAGTGACTCAAATGATAATTTAGAGGTCATAGATGATTCCAAAAGGGTCGAATTACTCAAAATAGTATACTCGGGAGTACTTGTCGGGTACCGGGGTATTTTTGGGCTAAACCGAGACTGTACGGGGGTGAGAAGACCTACGAATTTTGGTTTGTTTTATCAGCTGATTAAAACTGTGGTTTGGGTTAGAAACCTCGTATCACAAAGAGAATCCATTAGAAAGAGAAGAGAGATTATTCTCAAAGCCTAATGAAGAATTGGTGAAGGATTCAAAGGGTTCTTGCACCACAAACTATTTGGGAAGGAAAATTGGAGGAGAAAGACAATCAATAATTAACAACAATTAAGAAATCAGATCATCTCTGAATAAGGCAAGTGGTTATGTGAAAATTAATTCTGATTTATAATATCCATGTGTTCGATTTATGAATAATATGATTTGATGAATATTCTTAGAGAAAAAGAATTGAATTTAATGCATGTGGTTAGGGATTTCCATGTAGAATTATTTAAACATGTAGAGGATTCGAAATCATAGAGGACTTGATGATTAAAACAAATTTAAATATGGATTCATGATTGAAAATATGGAAAGAACATATTAAATTAGGTTTCTGGAATAATTAGTACATTTGAATTATTCATGACTGAATTTGTGAAGATTTATGAGGTTTAAAACATCGAAAATCATCCTAAGGTATGTAGGAATGGTTAGGGATTGTTAATTGCATATTTGGTGGGTTATCATGTGACTTGGATAGTTGAAAACGGTAGGAAAATGCATGAAGAAGATGAATTACATCTGCACCAGCTCGATCGATTGATCAGTCCTTGAATGTCGATCGATCGATGCTCAAGGTCGATTGATCGAGCCTGGATAATTTTGGGTTCTTTTGTTGGTTGAGTTCGATTCCATTGTCGAAGATTGAAGGTAACCTTAGTGATGATATTATACCTATGTAGGGACTTGGAGAGTTCCAGTAGGTGTATATTGGGGGTCCGTTATAATCTTTGAGTGCCAGATTTGAAGTGATGGACCGACGAGGATAAACCGATCGAGTAGTACATCGGGAACTTGGGATTTGAGTTATGGAGAGAGTAAACATTAGTCCAAGGAGTTTACTATTAGGTTAGATATAAACTAACTACTAAAATGAATAGAGGTGTAACTGGGGCCCGTAGAGTTATGTGAATACTCAATTAAAATACGATAGTGAGATAAATCGTCAATTGATAAGTACGGTGAATATTAATGAGGAAAAATTACTTACGTACACTATTATTAGGTTGTGTGTATACCTATTGAATTATATAAATACTTAGGTGGAGATAATACCTAAAGTATAATTCCTGTATTAGTGTCAAGGTAGGATTTCGAACTAATATATGGAAATAGTAAGTTGGCGTCTTAATGAAAGAGTTCCGAACCAATCTATGTATAAAATTTCATTATTGGGGTAGAGGTGATTTTTTGAACCACTAAATGAAATGAACTTGGGGTCTAGGTGGCATTTCAAACCAAACTCTTACTTGGTGTCGATGGACCCTTCCGAACCAAGAGTCCTTGATGTGTGTTCAAGGAACATATTAGTAATGATTTTCTAAGTATATATTGTGTGTGGAATATATACTGTATTAATAATCTACTTATGTGAATTAGTAGATAATGAGATTCCATGAATACGTCTAAAAAAAATTAAGTAGGGAAACTGAATTATAAATCGGTTAAAGATAACAAAGAGTGAACAGTTATCTATGTATATAAATCATGATATATGGTTACTATTACATACTAAGTGGGCGGTATGGGAACTTAGTGGCGTACATAAGTTCATTTGGATACTTTAGTCTAGTTAGCTCGGGGAGTACAGCTAGGTGGGCTAAGTACAAGATGTTAGGCATGCACTAGATGAGGGGTGAGGTAACTAAAGAGCGTGTATGAAAATCATCACATGTGTAATCAATAACTGATTTTACTATGATAATCACTTGCTAAATATTTTTAAAATGTCTTGAGTACTAACTCTTTCTATAAAAATATTTTCAAAACCGTTCAGGTGTCCAGCCACAGGGACGCTAGACTTGAGGATTCAATCCAAGGACTCGTAGCTACATCATTGTGGAGGCTGGAAGGAATTTTCATAGATGATTCATTATTTGAGATCTTGTGTAGGATCTCATTTAAGTAATTACTATTGGGACATGTTGTTCATTGTCTCTATTTCAGATATTTAGTTTTGGATTATGTTGCTTTTATTTAGCAGTTTTGGTTTTTAGCCGAATGTTGACTCAAGAAGACTTTATTCTTTATATATTGTGTGGTGGTTTGAATTAGATCATATTGTGAATGTTTAATTTTTATTTTCATATGAGAAATTAGTTTGGGTTAATGAAAGATAAAAAATTGGCACCGGTCTAATTTCACTTAGGTGATTAGTAATTAAAAAGTTATGGACAGTGATGCTAAGAATGAACCAACTGAGAAACCCGTTTTAATTTGATTTAAGACTGATCACCCGAGATTGAATTAGGCACGGTGTCACAGACGGTATCAGAGCATCAGGTTGTAGGGTACATAGGATCTGAGTAGCTTACAAAAATTTCAACGTTTTGTTATTTTGATATAGAACCCTATTTTAGGACTGTTGTCTCATCTTTGCGTGTTTAAAATAGCTTACTTTTGCTATTAGATTTTGTATAAACTGTGTACTTATACAATTCGATATATTTTTAGATGCCACCGAGGAGAAAGTGAGTGGAGAGGGCCGAGGCCAGGGATGAGGTGAGGAAGGTTCATCCGAATCCACAGATACCACCACCACCCCCAACTGAGCTGATTTCTACAACTCAGGTGGCAATGATAGTGGCATAGGTAGTTGTGGCAACCCATTTTCCTCAGCCCCAGGCACAAGCTCCAGCGGAACCAGCAGTTTAGGCCTCAACAGGGCCCCCTTCTTAGCAGTGAGTCAGGGAGACCTTTCATAAGGGCCATCCGCCCGAGTTTCAGGGTAGTACTGACGTGGTAGAGGCTTGCGACTGGAAGAAGAATATTCAGCACCATCTGCGCTTGCTTGAATGTAACGAGGTGCAGAAGTAGATGCTTGCTACATTTCATATGTCAAGAGCAGCTTTATAGTGGTGGGAGTCAGTTACCACCGCCAAGGAGAGGGACTTGATGAAGATTTTTGAGTTTTGGGTGTGGTTTAGATGCAAGTACTTCCCGCATATAGTAGAGTCATAGACGAGGAAGAAATTTAGCGTAGTGGTCCAGGGTGATCTCTCAGTAGCTGACTATGATGAGGAGTTCACCCGTCTGGCTAACTTTGTGCCAGACAAGGTGAGCAACTAGGAGTGGAAGAAGTCCAAGTTCATGAATGGTTTGGCCTAGAGGATCAGGCAATTTTTGATCGGTAACCCAACACTGATGACATATATAGATGTATTCAACTCCGTACTAGTGAACTATTAGGCTCATCACTTCCATGCAAAGGGAAGCAAGAGGGGTGAGCCTAGCCAGTCGGGCAAGGAAAATTGGGGTAGTAACAGCAGCACACCGTAGTAGTAGACATTGGGTTAGCAAGGGGAGTATTCCCGACTAGGGAACTCAGCCAAGAGATTTAGGTATGGGAGACATTGATCTGATAGGTAGGGATAATAAGGTTCCCAACAAAAAGTTCCTCAGGGCTGTCAGGGTCAAGGGAACCAAGGGGGAGGCCAGTAGGGCTAAGGCCGTTAGGGCCAACGTCAGGGGTAGCAGGGCAAAGGACATAGACAGTTCTAGAGGTAGTGTTTTACGTGTGGCCTTTAAGGTCACAAGAGTAGGACTTTTTCACAAAAAGACAAGGCACAACAATAGGGTGACTGACAGGGGCAACAGGCTTCGTTAGCCCCAGCCCCATCACAGGCCCCACAGTACCAGGTGGGATAAAAGAACTACGGGCATGTGTACAACGTTCAAGACCTACCTTTCTAGTCATCACCTTCGGCACCGCCGATAGTTGCGGGTACGTTTCCTATCCATGGGAATAAGGGTAGTATTCTATTTTGACATGGGTGCGAGACACTCTTTCATTTCCACTAGATTTTTATGAGATGTCGACCTTTTAGAGACAACCGACACCCATTTTATGTGCGTGGAGTCACCGATGGGTAGTAGGTCCCTTGTACACTCGATCTGTAGGGGTGTTGAGATTATGATCAGAAATTTGAGTCTAGAGGCAGACCTTCTACTGTTAGATATGGAGGGTCATGACATCATCCTAGGCATGGATTACTTGGCGGGTTATAGGGCGATGGTTGATTGTTATGAGAGGATGATCATTTTTTCCATTTCAAGACATGAGATGTTCCTAGTGGCGATGCCTCTTCCAGAGGGAGGATTGTGCACTCACTTATATTACATTAAGGAGGAGACCTCGCAGGAGGTGGTGGTTTTTCTAGAATCAATCCCAGCCATGAGGGATTTCTAGGATGTCTTCCAAGAGATACCAGGGTTACCACCCAGTAGGGAAATTGATCTCATTATCGACTTAGCACTGAGGAAGAGACCAATTACCAGAGCACCATATTGCACGGACGCTTCGAAAATGCAAGAGTTAGGAGGGTAGATTCAGCAGCTCTTGGGACAGGGTTTCATTCGGCGGAGTACATCATCGTGGGGTGCACCGGTGCTATTTCTAAAGAAAAAAGGGATTATTCTCTTAGTTTGTGTGTAGACTATAGGGAGATGAACAAGGTGAAGATACGTAATAAGTATTTATTACCTAGGATTGATGACTTATTTGATCAGTTGAGAGGGGTGTCATACATCTCAAAGATCGATTTGAGGTCAGGTTGCCATCATTTCTGCAGTCGAGAGGATTATGTACCTAAGACTGCTTTCTTGTCTTGGTACGGGTCATACGAGTTCAGAGTGATGCTCTTTGGGATCACTAATGCACCTGCAATGTTTATGGACATCATGAACAGGTTATTCTGGGAGTTTTTGGACCAGTTTTTGCTCGTATTCATCGATGATATTCTGGTTTAATCTCACACAAAGGAGGATCACACCGAGCACTTACATAAAGTTGTACGACGTCGATCGAGGTTCAAAGATTTTTAGGGTTGGTCAGTTGCTATCGATGCTTCATCAAGGGGTTCTCAAATATTATTGGTCCTTTGACAAACTTGACTCGAAAGGGGGTACCTTTCTTACGGAGTGACTACTGTTAGTTAGTGTGTGATGAGCGAAAGGACTAGTTGACATCAGCACCCGTACTTGCGTTGCCTACTAGTGGATTGGAGTACCGGGACTATACTGTAGCATCCTTACAGGGACTTGGGGGTGTGTTACAATAGGAGTAGACGGATATAGCTTATGCATCTCGAAAACTAAAGACACATGATAAGAATTACCCCACCCACAACCTCGAGTTGGCAGCGGTCGTCTTTGCTTTGATGATATGGAGACATTATCTTTTGTGGGAGCAGTTCAATCTATTCACGGATCATAAGTCACTTCAGTATCTCTTCACACAAAAGGATCTGAACATGAGGTAGAGGATGTGGCTTGAATTCGTGAATGATTACCAGTTTGATATATAGTATGATCCTCGCAAGGCTAACGTGGTGGTACATGTGTTGAGCCGAATACCTACAGGAGAGTTGGGAGAGGTCTGGAAAGCAAAGTGGAGCAAACTTTGACAAGAGGATGAGGTAGCCAGAGCATACATGGAAGTTTTATTTATCACTCCCAAGAGTGTTATACAAGTGGTGAGGGCACAGGCAGACGACTCGTTCTATCAGGGTAAAGAACGATAGTTACTAGCCGAGGGGTAGATCCCTAGTCCATCAACTCCGAGGGTGGACTACGATTCAATGGGAGACTGGTAGTACCCGAGGATGAAGATCTCAAGCATGATATCATGACTGAGTCACACAGGTCGAGGTTTGTAGTACATCCCAACACGAATAAGATGTACCAGGATATGCGACGGTAGTATTAGTGGTCGGGTAGGAAGCGAGACATATAAGAGTTTATCTTGAAGTATGTTACGTGTCAGCATGCAAAAGTTGACCATCAGAGACCTTCAGGGATTCTACAACCACTGAAGATTCCCATGTATAAATGGGAGAGCGTTTTGATGGACCTTATTACAGAACTACCGACATTGTAGAGGGGTCACGATTCTATATGGGTGATAGTGGATCGACTGACCAAGGTAGCTCATTTCTTGCCAGTTCGTACTGATTTTGATATGATACGGTACGAGAAACTATTCATTTCATAGATCATTAAGTTGTATGGGTTTCCTATTAATATTGTGTCTGACAGAGACAAAATATTTGTGTCGCATTTCTGGCAGAGTTTTTAGGAGGCCATGGGCATAGACTTGTGATTGAGTACGGCGTATCACCCGCAGACAGACGAGGATATTAAGAGGGTAAATTATATTCTTGAGAATATATTGAGGATGTGTGTCCTAGACTTCAGGGGAGGATGGGAACGGTATCTTCCATTGGTAGAGTTTGCGTATAATAATTCTTACTAATTCACTATTGGTATGGCTCCATTAAATGCACTTTATGGGAGGTCGTGTCGTTCGCCAGCCTGCTAGTTACAGGTAGGGGACAACAAGTTGAGATGATACCAAAGACTTCTGCCAAGATAGAGTTGATTCGAGGATGTATTCGAATAGCCTAGGATAGGCAGAAGAGTTATACTGATGCCGGTAGGAGACATGTGGAGCTAGAGGTGGGTGACAATGTGTTGATTCGGGTATCTCCTATGAAGGAGATTATGAGGTTCGAAAAGAAGGGTAAGTTAGTGTTGATATATGTGGGACAATTACCTATTATTGATAGGTTGGGGCCGGTAGCATACAGATTGAGACTCCCGGAGCATCTTTAGTGGATACATGACGTTTTCCATGTGGCGTCACTGAACACATATAGGAGGAGTGAGAGAGCCTTTTGGCACGTTCCACTTGAGGAGATTGACTTGTAGCCAAATGTCTCATATGAGGAGAGACCCGTGGCTATTCTAGATCATAGCGAGCATAAGCTTCGATCCAAGGTGGTACCATTAGTGTGAGTGCACTGGGGACACCACCATGTTAACGAGTCGACATGGGAGCGTGAGTAGGATATGCGAGAGCAGTATCCAGAGTTATTCACAACATGTATATCCTAATTTTGATGACAAAATTCCTTTGTAAAGGGGGAAGTATGTAATACACCATATTTCTACGCATTTAGAATTTAATTAATTGAGTAATTAAACAGGAAAAACATTTAATTTAAATTATGTGAGAATAGTAATTTAATATGATTTATTGATAATTATGATTATTAAGTGAATAAATAATAATTTTTATTATTAAATATTAATCGAGAGATAGACATTGATTAATATTATGTCTCGAATTTACTAATTGTGAACAGTAAATATTTAGAGTTAATTTGTACGACATAGCGAGTGATATGGACGTACTTAATTATATCTCAACCCAGTGTCGCGTGTAGTCTAAATTGAGGATCAGATAGGAAACCATTTTTAAGAGACTCAAATGATAATTTAGAGGTAACAGACAATTTCAAAAGGGTCGAATTAGTCAAAATAGTATACTCGGGGGTACTAGTCGGGTACCAGGGCATTTTTAGGCTAAATCGGAACCGTAGGGTGGCATTTTAGTCTTTTGGCATATGGGGGTGAGAAGACCTACGAATTGTGGAGTGTTTTATCTGCTAATTAAAAGTGTGTTTAGGGTTCGAAACCTCATATCAACAAAGAGAAGCTATTAGAGGGAGAAGAGAGATTATTCTCAAAGCCTAAGAAAGAACTGGTGATGGATTCAAAGGGTTCTTGCACCACAAACTAGTTGGGAAGCAAGACTGGAGGAGAAAGACAATCAATCATCAACAACAATCATGAAATCAGATCATCTATGAATAAGGAAAGTGGTTATTTGCAAATTAAATCTGAGTTATAATATCCAAGTGTAGGATTTATGAATAATATGATTTGATGAATATTCTTGGAGAAAGAGAATTGAATTTAATGCACGTGGTTAGGGATTTGTATGTAAAATAATTTAGACATGTAGAGGATTCAAAATCATAGAAGACTTGATGATTAAAAAAATTTAAATTTGGACTCATGATTGAAAATATAGGAAGAACATATAAAATTAGGGTTCTGGAATAATTAAAAGATTTGAATTATTCTTGACTGACTTTTTGTAGATTTATGAGGTTTAAATCGTCGAACATCATCCTAGGGTATGTATGAATGGTTAAGGATTGTTAGTTTCAGATTTGGTGGGTTATCATGTGAGTTGGATAGTTGAAAACGGTAGAAAAATGCATGAAGAAGACGAACTGCATCTGCTCGATCGATCGACCCTTAAATGTCGATCGATCGATGGAGTCGATTGATCAGTGTTCAAGGCCGATTGATCGAGCCTGGCTGATTTTAGGTCCTTTTGTTGGCTGAGTTCGATTCGATTGCCGACGCTTAAATGGAACCTTAGTGATGATATTATACCTATGTAAGGACTTAGAGAGTACCAGCAGGTGTATACTGGTATAATGTTTGAGTGTTAGATTTCAAGTTATGGAGCGACGAGGATAAACTGGTTGAGTAGTACATCGGGAACTTGGGATTTTAGTTACAGAGAGAGTAAACATCAGACCAAGGAGTAAACCAGTAGGTTAGAGATAGTTTAACTACTGAAAATAATAGAGGGGTAACTAAGGCCCTCAGAGTTATGTGAATAGTCAATTAAAATATGATATGAGACAAATAATCAATTATTAAGTATGGTGAATATTAATGAGGAAATATTACCTAAGAGCACTATTATTAGTTGTGTGTATACCTACTGAAATATATAAATACTTATGTGGAGAGAATACCTAAAGTATAATTTCCTATATTAGGCTCGAGGTTGGATTTCGAACTAATATATGGAAATAGTACGATGGGATCGTGCCGAAAGATTTCCAAACCAATCTATGTATAAAATTTCATTAGTGGGGTCGAGGTGATTTTCTGAACCACTATATGAAATGAACTTGGGGTCCATCGACACCAAGTAAGAGTTTGGTTTCATATGTTTGTGTGTGAAATTTATATTGTATTAATAATCTACTTATATGAATTAGTAGATAATGAGATGATGTGAATACATCTAAAAATCAATTAAGTACGTAAACTTAATTATAAATCGGTTAAAGATAACAAAGAGTGAACAATTATCTAAGTATATAAATCATGAGATATGGTTACTATTACATACTAAGTGGGAGGTATGGGAACTTAGTTGCGTAGCTAAGTTTAGTTGGATACTTTAGTCTAGTTATCTTGGGTAGTACAACAAGGTGGGCTAAGTATGGGACGTTAGGCGTACACTAGATGAGGGGTGAGGTAACTGAAGAGAGTGTATGCAAATCTTTACATGTGTAATTAATAACTCATTTTACTATGTTAATCACTTGCTAAATATTTTCAAAATGTTTTGAGTATTAACTCTTGCGATGAAAATATTTTCAAAACCTTCTAGGTGTCAAGACACAGGGACGCCAGACTTTAGGATTCAGTCCAGGGACTCGTACTTGAAACATTGTGGAGGCTGGCACGACTTTGCACAGACGATTCATTCTTTCATATCTAGTGTAGGAGCTCATTTTATTACTCTCTATTGGGACATATTGTCCATTGTCTCTATTTCATATATTCAGTTTTGGATTATGTTTGTTTTATTTAGCAGTTTTAATTTTTAGTGGAATGTTGATTTGGCAAGATTTTATTCTTTATATATTGTGTGGTGGTTTGAATTATAGAATATTGTGAATGTTTAAATATTATTTCCGCATGAGAAATTAGTTTGGGTTAATGAAAGATAAAAATTTGGCAACCATCTGATTTCACTTAGGTGATTAGTAATTAAAATGTTTTCGACAGTGATGCTAAGAATGAACCAACTGAGAAACCCATTTTAATTTGATTTAGGACTGATCACTCGGGATCTAATTAGGAGGGGTGTCACATGACCTTATCTTTCTTCTTTTGGATCTTAGAGAAAAGCATGTCAAGTTCATAGTTTTGTAAATAATGTACGATCTCTTCTAGTTTCGTAGAGGCTAAAGTGGGTAAGGAATTCAAAACATTCACTTTAGGAATAAATGTATCAGGTAGGGAACTTAAAATTTTCTTTACTACTCGGTCGTCGGGTAAATTTTCTCCCAAATTAAAAGAT
Source organism: Sambucus nigra (assembly GCA_949130495.1). NCBI lineage: Eukaryota > Viridiplantae > Streptophyta > Magnoliopsida > Dipsacales > Adoxaceae > Sambucus > Sambucus nigra. The sequence goes on along the minus strand of OX422208.1, from coordinate 666,173,178 downwards.
GAATTAACAATGTCAGAAAGTTTAGTATAAAATTCAATAAAATTTTCATTTTCAAGCATTTTTATGGTCTCGAATTGAGTGGTGATGTTTTGGAGTTTCGAAGCTTTTACAACACTAGTTGCCTCATGGGTGGGTTGCAAAATATCCCAAGGTTCTTTAGCGAATTCACAAATCATGATACGCCGGAATTCATCCAATGTGACCACACTAAACAAAGCATTCTAGCCTCGGGAATTAAAATTTGCTGATTTCAGTTCATTCTCAGTCCATCTCTCAACGGGTTTGGGAACATGCTCATTTTATACTAAACAAGTAGGTGTGGACCACCCGGTAACGACAGACATCCAAACCCTCTCAACTATGGACTTTAGTGCCAATTTCATACGAGCTTTCCAGTACGCGTAATTAGAATCATAAAAAAAATGAAAATGGGGAAAATTCCATTCTTAAGCTAAACACAAAAATGACTTAAACACAATAACTTAGCGCTTCTAGCTCTGATACCGCTTATTGGAACACAAGGCCCCCAATTTTAAAATTCTTTCAATTAAACAAGATGGTTAAATTAAATTCCCAACTAAAATTTCAATTCAAATTTAAAACAAAATAAACTTCAAATTTTAATTTCTTTCAAATTAGAATAAAACTTAACTAGAAGTGAAATAAAAACTACTCACATTAAATTTCACTTAAACACAATTAATTCAATCAAATCTTAAAATTTACCTAACAATAATTAATTCATTTATCAATATAGGCTAACACCAATTTTAATGAATTAAATATGATGGCTTAAATCAAATTAAACTAACACAACCCAAACAATTTATTACCACAAAAATTAACAAGATTGCAAATTAAACCAAATTTTATCTTTTTAACCTAAGAATGCATTGTAGGTGAGTTAAACAAGATAAAATAAACAATCTCACTACACTACGATGTACGAGGAAAACCCACAACGGGAAAAACCTAGGACGACCCTGGCCTAACAAATCCACTAGATACGGTTTTATAATTACAAGACAAAAATACTTACAACACTAGACTTGACTCCCTTCAAGCCTCGACACTGCTTCTTGTAAATGCCTCCACCTAGTTTATAACCATGATGTCCATCGCAGTCTTGGAGTCCACCAATGGAGGCACAACCTGCCGTCAACCACAGATTGTGCCTTTCACCATGTGAGAAAATCGCAGCAAAAAAATCTTACTTTTGATGGGTAGAGATGAACCCAAACTTCTCTTCTTGTTGGTGCAGAGAAAGCTGGTGTGAAACAAAATCTCCAAGAAGTATATATATATATATATATATATATATATATATATATATATATATATATATATATATGTCTCTGTGTATGTGTGTGTGGAATCTTGGAATTCAACTAACATATGGGTGTATATGTGTTTTGAAAGATTTTAATCCATTAAAATCATGAACACAAAAAGGAACTTTTTCTCTCATGTATGTTGCTGTGACAACCCGGTATCCGAAATATGGGGTGGCCAGGCCGATACTCCGATAATACAGGAATCATGGATAAATATCATCCTCAACATCGTAACAACGTAAAGAGTATACGGGATAACCACACAATATTCCAGAAAACGGGTTATCAAAAATTTTAGTTTTGTAATTTAAAGAAAGCATTTTCAACAACCCATAATAGAAAAGAAAGGTGGAAACTCCCACAAGCATATATTTATATATATATATATATATATAGAAAAGAAAGGTGGAAACTCCCACAAGCATATATTTATATATATATATATATATATATATATATATATATATATATATACCAACCATAATAAGGCAAGCACCAAATGAAATGTTGGTCAATATAATTCACACAATATACAATAAGTTCCATGTGTTACATAATACATCCATTATACAATTACAACCATTTGGGCCACACGCCCGAATAAGGACTGATCATAACTAGAAAACAACAAGGGAGGCGTATACACAAAATGTCCCATGATACCCACAAAATGTCACGGCTCCTCAAAAGACACTGGAATAGGAAGGTCATTACAGGCGACCTTGCGGTGGAGCGGATATAATATATATATGCACAACAAGAAAGAAGAACCGGTAAGAGCCTGGTTTTTATGTGGTCACCAGATAAATGACAAGTAAGACAATGATGAACAGTTAAACATGGATGATAGAGATAAAAGCTAGCATGGTACCATTATGAAATAAACTAAGGCAATTTAAATGATCATAAGGTAAGAGTCAATCATGTATGCAAATGATAACAATCATTAACCTTTTTCATCTTTCATCCTTTTCATTTCATCTTCTTTTCATTCCTTATCAGGAATACAAATTTATCTTGTGCTCTTTATGGCACGTATTTCAATTGTATTCTCTTTGTGGCATATACTTTGCTCTTTATGGCATTCATATTCCATCGAGCCCGACTCAATAATTAGATTAGTTATAAGTATATATATATAACGATTCTAAGACCGGCCGTCCGGATTTCCCCACTGGCGCGCCCCTAAATAACCATCATCTTACAGGGCCTATCATAAGACAACCTGGGATCCTATCGAAACGTCGGGAAGCAGCCATATGGCTGCAGGGTAGTCAAGACCACACCCGGAATCTCCTACCCATCTCAGAAAATAAAAAACAAGCGCTCATATGGCCTATGACTATATCCACCCTGCATTCATTAGCCAGGAGGCTTCACCTCATGCACAGACTTCCCTTAAGATGGTATTTAGAGAGATGTGTATCATCCATTTTATTAATTTCCATTACATGATTTAGTAAATTTTCATTTACTTTATCCATTTTACATTTTATCAAATGCATTAAGATTATCCGGAACTATACGTATTTCGTATCAGCATAAAAACATCGATAATTAGTTAGACTCCCCAAATTATTTTCCACAGCCTCCTTTTTGGCTTCATAATAGGCCATCAAGTCTGACCTAGCTCATAATAACTCCTAAAGTCTCCAAATTTGACTCTAAGATCTCCTAGACTATTATAAAACTATACGAGAGAAGTAATGACTAAACATTACATAAAACCTCCTCCCCCCCCCCCCCCTGAGATGAACCCTAGATGAACCACTTCGAGTCTAGGGTGTCGACCAAACTCAACTAATACTCTAAGACCCTATATTTACTTCATTTAAGAAGGTCCTTAAGTCCCTATGAAAATAAAATATTTGAAAAATGAAAATAAAATTTTAGGGAAGAAAACAGGGGACCGGTCGACCGGTCCCAAGACCGCGGTCGACCGCGTCTCAAGATTTTTCCTAGGAAGAAAAGAAGAAAGTTCACTTCGGCAGGGTCGGTCGACCGGTCAGGGGGCCGCGATCGACTGCGCCATAAATTTTATGCCTTTGAAAGAAAGCAGTGTGCCCTCTCCCGAAGGCCGGGTCGACCGATCTGAGAACTGCGATCGACCGGTCTTTGCAGACCTAGATCAAACCAAATCTTCCTATTACAAGCTAATCCCAAATCCAACTCATTTATTGCCACCAACATAACATAAATGCTACTAACTACTACCACAACCATCAATAATCATCCAAATTATTTTTCAATGATTCAAAACCAACAAATACACAAAGAAACCCTAAACTAATGAAACCATGATCAATACACCATTATCACTACAAATCATTTTTCTTAAACCAGAAATAGCAAGTAGAAAACTTGCCTCAATTGAGAAAATGCAGATTTTCCTTGTGTAGAAGCAAGAATCATCCCTCAATCTTCAATCCCATCTATTTTCTCTACTCTTTCACTTCCTCTCTCAAGCTCTCTCTAGGATTAGGAAATGAGATTCGGGAAAATAGAAGACTTAGTAAGACTAAGTCGTGGCATTAGTCAAAATCCCAACTTAATTGACCAATATTGCGATAAAATAACACGCAACTGCATTTTTAAGGTATAACCAGTCAAAAGTGCCAAAAACCTCAAAATATAATATGGCACAATATTTGACTATCTCGCACGTTCCGGGCTCAACTACGACCTCCAAATTATCATTTGGACAATTTATAATTCATTTTAAGTTTCGGTCTCATTATTAAGACAAATATCATTTTAATTCATATGATATTATAAAACATGACATGGCAATATTCACCTATAGTTACGGTAAATATGCAACCTCATAGTAAATTTGAACTTTTCTACATTAAATTAATACTCAATCCACATCTAAACATTTTATATCTAATTACCATACCTAGTAAATAAATATAAAATATGTTCTCATAAGCGAGGGTTATTACAGTTGCTCTCTCTCTTTCTTGGAGGGAATGAAAAAGTTACTGAAAAAGTGTTTCACGCACTTAGTTATTTAGGAAAAAGTAGTGGGAAAACAAGTGGGAAAGTGGGATGTTTTATATAAAAAACTACTGAAAAACTACCTAGGTCATTCAAACAACAATCTAACGACATAAACACTGAATTGTCATTAGAAGGAAAACCAAAATCTCGTTCAAATGAGTTTTAGTAATGAGAATTCAGAGAGTTTTAACACAAAGTCATTGGCATCCTCGTTCGAAACCTCATTCGAACGAACTTGTTTGAACGAGAAAAAGTCGTTAGAATGACTTTTCAAAAATTTCATAAAATTTCATTTTAAGCCCAAAACTTTTTATACAAAGTTTGAAAAATATTTTCTGAAAATAAAAAGTTGTTTAGATAAAAATAACAACCATAAAAATATTCCAAGTCTCCCTAGATATATTAAATGCATTCATAACTTTTGGAAACGTGGAATCCTCAAATGTTGATGACATGACACATGGCATTAGAAACTCGACAATGATGAAGATTTAAAATCTGGGACGCTACGTCTTCAACTCCTCAAACACGTCATAGGATTGATAGGGAAAACTTATATCCTATGACTCAAATGGTTTTGTCCGAAATTGAACCAACACTACATAAGACTCAATTGGAAATTTGTGACCTTACATTTTCAAACGACCCTAAACCTCCTTTTACAGGAGAGGTTGAAGGATCGCGAAACCAGCCCGGTCAAACCGTAATTACCAATAAACAAAAGGGCAATAGAGTAAACATCCTTGGAAGGTCGAGGGTAAAAAAGTAACAACAAAGATAAGGGCACATGCGACATTTTGTAGGTGAACAGAAGGGGCATAAACATAAAATTATCGTAGACAAAATGATTGAAACTCAAAGCCTCTACAAGCTCACACGTGGTCAAATCGCATGAGCAGCAAGCTCCAAAATGATATTTTATCATTTTAAAAGAGAGAAAATATATAAAAAAACATAAAAAATATTTATAAAATTCTGGTAAGATTATAAAACTCACAATTTATAATATGAAAATTATTTAAGTAAAAAACACATAAAATATGTATATTACCCAAAATAGTTAAAAATAAATAAATAAATTTAAACCATGTTTAAAATAAATATATAAAATACATTTTAAATAATAAAAAATATAAGTATAGATGAATATAATGGAATAAGACAAATTTTTTTGAAATTTAGTCAAACAAGAAACCGAATTTCAAACTTATACCCTATATGAACTAACATCTAGGGTGGCGGCACCCCACCCACACCCTATTCCGATGACGGGCGCTAATGGCAATCTATCTTTCTGCGAAGACCGATCTGGGGTAAAGGAATGGACAGATAGGTGAGGAACTTTTTGTTAAATGAATAATATAACTGTTTTTTATTTAATAAATAATGTTTTGTGTATTTTTTGTTTAAGAGAACCTTTAAAAAATACCAAAGTGGTATGAATTTTTTAGCTAAAACATAAAAATGGAAAACACTTTTGGCAGGCATGGACATGGCATCACTCCTTCTATTTAGTCTCTCTACTTTCGCACATAAGTAAGATTAAGCATTGTTTCGATATAAACTATCTACTCCTCTTACGATCACACATAAGTAAGATTAAACATTGTTTAGATATATGCTATCTAGTCTTCTTACTATCACACATAAGTAATATTAAATATCCATGAATATATATATATATATATATATATATATAATAAAACATCTCCCGGACTCGTCAAAACGATGCACACTCACGTACTCTACTATCAGTCTAAGTACCTCTTGTACCTAGTCATGGACTATCGGTCATAATGTCTCCTCGAACCATCAATCAGACCACACATAATGGAGGCAAACATTGCACTAAGTCTTAGGGGCTGCATACATATCTAACGCACCCAAATGATTTTTTGGCATCACTATTTCTCTCATCTAGTTATCCCCTATGAGTACTATACTTTGAGGAACAAATCTATACCTCATTGGAATTGTCAAGGTGGGATCGCTTGCTGCGCGGGACCTCCGTGATAGCATGTAGCGTAGGTATGTTAACACACACTAAAGAAAATAATAGGCATACACACAGCCTAACCATATGTATGCTCAATATAGGCGCACACACGACCTATAATAATAAATCGGTATTGGTATACACTCAACCTATAATTATATTCCATATAGGTATACACTCAACCTATAAATATAATCCGTATGTAGTATTTATCTCTCGAATACTCAACGCACCATCATGTTATGATTATCCTCACTATTGTATTAACCGAGTATTACTCTATATTATAAGGGCCCTAGTGACCCCCAAATTGAATTCAATAGTTAGCTCTATCATATACTACTGGTCTCTATCATAACTCCACTTAAATTCCCCATAATTTATTCTCCTTCTCTCGAATTAATGATGCCTTAATTTAAGTATATTAAATATCGCCTTAATCCTCTAATTAATCCTAAATCATAATCCCATCACAAGCCTACTGTAATATAACAAATCTCTCATTATATTTTAGCAAAGTCCCAAAAGTTCCCCAGACAAGATTTTAGGAGTTCTATGTTTAAAAAGTAAATTTCAGCTTTTTCTGGGAAAAAGAATCGATTTGTCCGGAGACCAAATCGATTTGATTTATGAATCAATTTGTCTTTGAAACGAATCAATTTGAAAAATTTTCGGTCATCTTCTTCCTTAAAATACACAAGTGTTTTTTTCACCATTTTTATTATTCATTTCTCCATGATTCTTTACCAAACTTGAAATTAATTGTACTAAACACTATGTACAAGTATTTCGGATGATTTTCAATGTAAATTAATCATTAATTCATCAAGAATTCAGTCCAAGAATTAATCATCCTCTAATAATACATAAAACCCTAGTTTCTCATGTTCTTCACATCTTTTAATCAAGAACCCAATTTTCTTTATTATAAATCATCTGAAACCCTCAGATTTTATGTCACCAGTATAGAGGAACATAGCTACACACAATTATACTTCAATTCATGCATTATACTCACCCAAAAGTAGTATAAATCTTCCAAAAACATGTAAATCAAACTCTATTATACATGGGTATTATAAAATGCTTAATATAAACGCAAGATAAATACTTGCCTCTCAATAGTAGATCTGATTTCATTTGAGGATGATGGATTTGTGGGTCTTTCCCTTTAATCCACTCTCTAATGATGTTTTTGGTGCAAGAATCACTTAAATGTCTCAAGAACCCTTCCTTAATCTTCAAATATGGCTTCTGCTTCTTCTCTAATGGCCTCTCTTTATTTTCTACCTTTTTAACTCTAGCCTCTCCCAATTATATACTGATAAAGGCTTTGTAAATTCGTATCTCTCCTTACCCTATTTTACCAAATGACCAAAATGCTCTCCTATAGTGCCTATTTGGTGTAAAACTACCCCGTGACCCAACCTATACCCTCGAGTATATTATTTTGACCCTTTCAAAATCAATCGTGACCTCTAAATTTCCATTTGAGTCACTTAATACTATCATCTTATTTTTTCCTCAAAATACAGCACGTATGAAATTAAAATAAACCTAGTTAGTTTAAACTCTAAATCACCAAATTAAATAATTTCTCTGAATTAAATAAATCCCAAATAACCGATTTAAATAACTTCTAAATCATCAATTTAATTAAATCATATATGCTCAGAAATACGGGGTGTTATATACTTCCCCCCTTTAAAGGAATTTTGTCTTTGAAATTTGGATAAGACTAGTACTCTAAGGTTTCTACACTACATTAATTACGTACTCTAAAGATCACTACATATACTTCTATCTCCCCTAATCGCGGATACTATTAAAAGGAATTCCATTACCCAGGGCGTCCATACACCCTATACCCATGCATAACTGCACCATTGTTACCCGTCTCCACGAGCCTCAATTTGTAACATAGATATCATCCCCCGGATATAACTGCACAAGCCAACCGTAACTATGGTATTAAACTCATGTCCTAATGGCTAAATATCTATCCACTTCCAACATTGTGCTAAGTTTCATGCGTGGGATATCTCTCAAAGAGAAATCCAAACAAGGACCCCCCCAATACACTAGTACCTAACATTATCGGTCGTCGAGATTCGTTAGGCCCTTAGTCCATAGCACGTACCCCTAATCCCCATCTCTTGACATAAAACTGTACTCATCCACTCTTATGCTAAAAAAGGCAACATATATCATAGCACTCTTACTATTACTAGTTTCTTAGCGCAAAAAAATCACGAGCTATATCTCTGCACTCGATAAACGCCAATATACCCTGAATCACATCAATAAACGTCCCTACTCACCTGGACAAATTAAAACAATACAAATATATTATTATAAGTCTATCATGCAACACATTACAACGTATATACACATATATAATGGTTAGACCCTCTATCGGGTGATACATAACAAATAAATCATACCCTGGAACAATGAAGTCAAAGTCCTACTATCACAGTCTACCCTTTCTCAAATCATCGCTAACTAGTTAATACTCGAAAAATAGTCTTCTCTATTCTCACAACTCTCGAAAGTAGTAAACTAACATGTAATGCAACCATACATTTAGGGTCAGCACCCTCTCCCATGTAGGCGACACCAAAAATCCTCGCTACTCCCACGGTAATTATTTTTATATATACACAATAAGGATATTACGGCCAAATCACCCACTAAATCTGACTCACTCGCGAATTCTAGTGGTAATATTCTTACATTGTGATGCCCCCATGTCATTAAAGAATGAACTCCATAATAATAGGATAATAAAGATAATTTACCTTCAAGTGGTAGCTGCACCGCCTAGTCGATGGGCTTCTGAACGTAATCCTCGTGCCTAAACAGACCCATGACCTGCTGTAATGGTTGAATGTCTAGAACCTCATCCCATGGTTGACCTAGCCTCGATTAGAAAATATTATATTTCTATGTCCCTTCTCTCTACAAATGAAACAACTTTCAGGAAATCTTCCCTGCCACTGATCCTACCCTTGTTGGCCTCCCCCACCACTCCCTTAGCCCTAGGGACCCTATGGAATGAAATGTTTTTATTATCGCTGAGGGCCCTACTAACCCTGCCTGAATCCATCCCTCTCGGAATGATAACCCCTGACCTAAACCTCTTTCCCTGGTTCCTTTGCTGAGGATCACACTCCTGCTATTATTGTGCCCTATGAGCACCATTCCCATCTACCTTCCTGGTCTGACTAGACTCACTCACTTTATTTCTAAACTTCATATGGAACCACTAAATCTGGAAATGAATTAGAACTACATTAAAACCTACGTGTATGTCTCCAACACCGAATTACTAAACAAGTGTTGTTGAATCTTCCAAGTAAGTCCATCCATGAACTTATGCATCCTCTTCTCTTCAGAGTTTACTTCATTTTTCATAAAATTTGCTAGCCGAGTAAATTCTGCTTCGTATTCTGCCACAGTCCTATCTTCTTAAGACATATTGAGAAACTTCCATCGCCTATTTGTCTGAATAGTGGAAGGAAAGTACTTGATGTCAAACCTCACCCAAAACTCCCCAATACTCATCGCATCTCTCTCCTCTATGGTTGTCACCGACTTCCACCACTGCAAAGATGCACCCACTAGCTTGAATGTCGCCAAGAACTATTTCTGAGTGTCACTGCACTCCGTCATACGTACATGGTGCTACATGTTCTTCTTCCAGTGGCTGGCTACTAATACATATGAATTATCTTGAAACTCGGGTGGGTGACCCTTCTGAAATGCTTCTCATGCCCTATACCAATCGGATGGCCACGGGTGGGCCTAGTCATCGGGTTTCACTAACAAATGTAGATGATCTTATGAAAAATTTCATTCCATTACGTTCATCACCGTTTTAACTACCTGTGTCTCTATCTCATCCACCTATGCGGTAATCACCATTCTCTACGGCGACAGTGGTTGTGGTACTTCTGCCTCCTATTGAGCCTCTCAGCTCATCTGTCACTGTTGCTCTAGCTTGATGTCTCTCGTAGGTGTCATCTGAAATGAGCTTTGAAATATGTATAAGTTCACCATTAAATACAAAGTAATTGGCAGAATAACATAAACGCACACCCAATGAGGAATACAACAATCCTATAATATGGCTCTTTATCAAAGAACGCTAAGCTGAAACGTGAAAAGACGAATAGATCCTACGGACACTAGAACATGATACTTTGATACCATCTGTGACACCCCACGTAATTGAATACCGGGTGATTATTCCTTCATCCAATTAAAATAAGATTCTCATATGGTTCATCATTAGCATCACTGTCAAAAACATTTTAAAATTTAACAAACCATCCAGTATTCAAAAAGTTGATGCCAAATTTTATCTTTATATTAAACAATAATAATAAGGGAAATAATCACCATAACCAAACCATTCATGTAGTACAATAATCTTAACTAAACACCAGATAAATAACTGAAATAAAAAGGTACTGAATAAACTCTCGGTTCTCAATATAAAATCCAACTAAACATCTAATAAAATCAAACGAGTCCACGAATACAAAGTCTGATAAACTATATAAAATTAATAGCTGTAGCGACATGCCCAACTGAAATAACTGCATCCTTATCTAGGAATGAAGTAACTTAAGCGACTAAGTCCAAACTCGAAAGCATCCACACGTGCTGCAGCTATGCATCCATGTAACAGATCATCAAATTGGGTGTCCCTGTGGTTAGGCACCTAAAGGATTTTAGAAAAAATTTTGCAAGTACGAGTCAGAGCCCAAGTAAAAATATTTAGCAAGTATTTAAATTGTAGTTTAAATGAACAGTTAATAGATACACATGTTAGACTGCGTACACTCTCTTGAGTTCCCCACCTCTCATCTACAGGGTGCACCTAACGTCATCTACTTCCCCCACCTAGTCAAGATACCCAATCTAACTAGGTCCCAATCCTCTAACTAATCCTAATACTAACCAAGCTCCCTCATGCCGCCCATACCGTAGGCTACATTATACCTTTAATTATAAATAAGCCTTTAGTTAAGTTTCTCATTAACTTACACCATACCACCCATACAGTAATTTAACGAACAACTAATAACTATCAATATTCTTACGTTATTAGTGTTATCCTCATGTTAAGTTCTCACACTTACTTTGCCTTTCGATTTTCACTATCTAATCTTTTCTACCACTTAAACTTAAGTAGATTACGATTGTTTTAGATATACAGTATTTAGTCTCGCTAGTTTCACACATAAGTACGATTAAGCATTGTTTAGATATACACTATCTAGTCTTCTTATGATCACACATAATTAAGATTAAACAGTGTTTAGATATACGTTATCTAGCCTTCTTACTATCACACATAAGTAAGATTAAGCATCCATCAATATATATATATATATATATATATATATATTTGATGAAACTTCATGGATATGATCTCCACGATGAGAAGATAATCCCCAATTTTTTTCGTCAAAAAATTCAATAAAAAAGCCTTTAAGATGAGGTGATATGTAAAAAAATGGTATAAATATGCATTTTTAACCGTTGAAATTTTGGGTCGGCGCCAACCGCTTTATTGATTGAATTTGTTGATGAAACTTCATGGATATGATCTTCTTAGTATCGAGATCATATCCATGAAGTTTCATAAGAGATTTAAATAAAAAAAGTGGGTGAGATGATTGCCAACATTTCAACGGTCGAAAATGCATATTTATACCATTTTTTTACATATCACCTCATCTCAATGGTTTTTTTTATTGAATATTTTGATGGAAAAAATTGGAGATGATCTTTTCACCGTGGAGATCATATACATTATGTTTCATCAAAAATTCATTTTTTTACTATTTAAAAAAATAGTATGTACCGGGGTCTGCACCATAAGGAGTCCTTACAGGAGAGGGCCTCTCTCTCTCTCTCTCTCTCTCTCTCTCTCTCTCTCTATATATATATATATATATATATATATATATATATATATATATATATATATATATATATATAATACTGCATCTCCCGGACTGGTCATAACGATGCACACTCGCATGCTCTGCGATCAGTCCAAGTACTTGTACCTAATCATGGACTATCGGTTCGAAATGTCTCCTCTAACCATTAATGAAACCAAACATATTGGAGGCGCACATAGCACTAAGTATTTGGGGCTACGAACATACCTAACGTACCCAAATGACCTGTCGGAATCACTATTTCTCTCACATAGTTATCCACTATCATTACTATGCTTAGAGCACAAATCAAGACCTCACTGGAATCATCAAGGTAGGATTGCTCACTGCGCGGGAGCTCTATAATAGGAAGTAGCGTAGGTATGTTTACATACACAAAACATGTAATAGGCATAGACATAGCCTAACCATATTTATATTCAATATAGGCACACACACGACCTATAATAATAAATCCGTATAGGTATACATTCAACCTAAAATTATATTCCATATAGGTATAAACTCAGCCTATAAATATAATCCGTACGTAGTGTTTATCTCTCGAATACTCACAGTACCATCATGTTACGACTGTCCTCACTTTCGTATTAATCGAATATTACTCTCTACTCTAAGGTCCCTTATTACCCCTTCAATTAATTCAGTAGCTAGCTCCATCATATACTACTGGTCTCTATCATAAATCAACTTAAATTCCTCGTAATGTATTCTCCTTCTCTCGAATTAAGTATGCCTTAATTTAAGTATATTAAATCTTGCCTTAATCGTCTCTTTAAGACTATATCATAATCCCATCACAAGCCTACTTTAATGTAACAAATATCTCATTATATTTTAACAAAGTTCCAAAAGTTTCCCTGACAAGATTTTAGGTGTTGTAAGCTTAAAAAGGAAATTTCACCTTTTTCTGGGAAAACGAATCGATTTTCTAGGAGACCGAATCGATTTGGGTTTGAACTGAATTGATTTGAAAATTTGCAGACCATCTTCTTCCTCAATACGCAAGTGCATTTTTCACCATTTTTTTTATTCATTTCTCTATGATTATTTACCAAACATCAAACCAATTGTCCTCAACACCATCTACAGGTATTAGGATGATTTCCAACGTAAATTAATCATTAATTCTTCACGAATTTAGTTCAAGAATCGATTATCCTCCAAAAATACATAAAACCCTAGTTTCTCATATTCTTCACATATTTTCATCAATAACCTAGATTTCTTTATTATAAATCATACCAATCACTCTAATTTCATGTCACCAATATAAAGGAACATAACTACATGCAATCCTACTTCAATTCATGGATTATACTCACCCAAAATTCATTTAAATCTTTCAAAAACTTGTAAATTAAACCCTATTCTATGTGGGTATTAGAACATACTTAATATAAAGGCAACATAAATACTAGCCTCTCAATAATAGGTATGATTTCATTTGATTATAATGGATTTGTTGGTCTTCCCCTTCAATCAACTCTCCAATGATGTTTGTGGTGCAAGAATCACTTGAATCTCTCAAGAACCCTTCCTTGAGCTTCAGAAATGGCTTATCATTCTTCTCTAATGGCCTCTCTTTGTTTTCTACCTTTCTAACCCTAGACGCTCCCGACTATATACTGATAAAGGCTTTGTAAATTCTTGGTCTCCTAAACCTATTTTACCAAATGACCAAAATGCCCTCCTACGATGCTAGTTTGGCGTAAAACTGACCTGGGACCCAACCTATACATCCAGGTATACTATTTTGACCCTTTTGGAATCAACCATGACCTCTAAATTGTCATTCGAGTCACAACCATGACCTCTAAATTGCCATTTGGATCACTTAATACTATCATCTTATTTTCCCCTAAAAATATGACACGCGCAAAATTAAAATAGTCCAAATTAATATAAACTCTAAATCACCAAATTAAATAATCTCTCAGAATTAAATACATCCCAAATCACCGATTTGAATAATTGCTAAATAATCAATTTAATTAAATCCTATATCCTCATAAATACGGGGTGTTACACTAAGTTCCCATCTGTCATTTCTTCATATATATCGGTCTTGATGGCAGATTTGTGTTCAAAGAAACCAAAAAATAATTCTTTACTAATGTGCGATGCAATGGTGTTTTAACAAAATTTGATATATAAACATACTATACTACGTAGGTTTTTAATTTCAAGTCACATGGGTCAATCAATTTTACACTAAATTGTTACCATAAACGATGTTGAGTTTGTGTTCGACTCTCTACAAATCTAAAAAGAGCTATAGTCTTTTAATCTGCGTGCATGCCTCCCCTTATTAAAATTTTCGGCCTATTTAAAAAAATATTTAAGATATAAGTATATGTTAGGGAATTATCCAGTCTAATTGAAAAAGCTAACATGGGTTCATAATAAAACCGAGTATTATAATAAAAAGATCATGTTAATCCCTACATTTTAATATATATATATATATATATATAATAAAGTAGGATGGTGTTTTCACTATTCATAAGTAGGGGACATACTTTGTAGTTGAGATTGAAGCCACCTAGGCGCGAAATGAAGGGTTGAGATTAATTTTCACTTAACACATTCCCCCAAACCCTATCTCATCCGCCTCCCTCTCATTCATTTCTTCTCTGTCCCCATTTCAAGAAAACCCCTCCCAACACTTACCCTATTCTTCGCCTCCCTATGCCTCCACTGTCTCCCTACGCCTCCACTATCTCCCTACACCTCCACCGCCCGCATCTGACAGGTAATCTTTCCCACAAATGGAGGTTTCTAATTTAGGGTTTCAATTTAGGGTTTTTATTAATTTTGGGTTTCGATTTTGGGGTTTTATTTCAATAGTGGGTTACTGTGTACTTTTGGGTTTCGATTTTGGGTTCTTAGTTGCGAATATGTTTTACATTTCGATTTTGGGTTCTTAGTTGCATATATATGTTTGTATTTCATTTTTGTGCCAGATCTACACAATGTGTTAGATATTTGATTAGTTCTATACATTTTGTGTTAGATCTATATTTTTTTTAATCTTAGGTCTATAGAGTTTATTTTGTGTATTTTTATATATGTTGTATTACACTCTCATGAATATCCACATTTGACACATGATTGTGTAGGTAAAATTAGGACATTATTGTAGATTGATTTCATTCAGAACATCGCTTGGAAGCAAATTGCGAGGATTCAAATTTAGTTAGATCTTTACTTTTCTTTAATCTTAGATCTGTAGAGTTTATTTTGTGTCTTTTTATTTCTGTTGTATTACACTCTCATGAATATCCCCATTTGACATCATGATTGTGTAGGTAAAATTAGGTCATTATTGTAGAATAATTTAATTCAGAACATCGCTTTGGAGCACAATGCGAGGATTCAAATTTAATGAGCTCATTAACTCCATACATATTGTGGGAGATCAAATTTGGTTTTTTTATGCATAATATATATTCTAATTTGTTCTATTCTTTCATTTTGCAGGTATAAACTATGTTGTGTCTTAAATCTCTACCACAATCGATCAATGTATGGATATTGTTACATATTGTTTGTCAATTTGATTGGGGCTCCGAATGTTTTATTTTCCAGTTTCTTTAATTTTGTGGGTTGCATGTGTATCGGTTATTTCTTTTTTGTTTCTTATATAAGCAATATATAGATTTCATAATTAGTGTGTTAGAATTTGAAATGACAGATTCATTTTTCTTTCATCTCTGTTTTTGAAAATATGTCCCTATGTTCGTGTTTTATTTTAAATCAGTATAGTAAATTACTGTTTGAGATTTTTCAGTTGAAAAAGATAGATGTATTGGGGGTTTTCACTGATGTTTCATAAAATCAAGGTTTGACTAATGTATTGGGAGTTTAGCTGAAGTTTAAAATGTACACTTCATAACTACATGTATAAGTCTATGATGCATATTACTGAAGCATATTCCGAGCTACTAACGCATAACTTGCTTTTAATCTCGTAATGAAGGATTTCAGTAGCTATTGTTAATTCATAAGCTTAGCATCGATGGTACAATATTGCTTAAATATTAAATAGTTTATATATAGTTTAGATTCAGACACGTCATGTGTTTGTATAAATCTCGCATCTTTAAACATTTTTAGTGTTGCATGTATATATTTATGCTTTTAATTACCAATTCTGATTTTAAGCCACTTTCTACAAATTATTTTGAATAATGATCTTTAGGCTACTTTTGGCACGTTCATGTATATCACAACGGTTCCTTATAACTTAGATGATTATTTCCTATGTAAATTGATTAATAGGAATAACTGTTTGCCTTATATTGTGACCTCTGTTTTTTAATTCATAGAATTCAAAACCAACCTAAAAAAGATCACTTTGTAGTCGTTTTGTTAAATAATTTTTACAAACCTACATTATTATTCAAAAACATGTATGAGCATGTTCTATTTGTATTTTAGGCATGCATTTTAAGCATGTATTCAAAAACATTGTTCTCCATTGCTTCATTCCACCCTTTTCTTCTTTTACATGATTTTGGTTGTGCATAGATTCTTTACAAAGGTGCGAAGCCAAGAAAGATAAACTGCTATAGTTTGGGATAACTACTTTAATAATTAGTGTATACATTTGCATTTAGCAATTTATTTGGATACCAATTACGAGGATATCTCTTACATAAATGAAATAAATTTTAGTATTAAAAGTTTGCCAGTTTCGAAGTTTGGGATATTGTAATTACTTTTATGGAGTTTTGTTAGTTAATTGATGGGATGTGGGTCAGCGTATTTGAATTATGTTCAACAACTATGTATGGATTATTGATGAATTTTTATAAGCACTATTATACTTGATGCAAATATGATGGAGTCCAAATTCAAACATGCTCCCCTGAGATGGATTAATAGCCATTATTATGAAATATTATGAATAAGAAACACCCTTAATAGTTTTTTCTTCATTTCTTTTTGTTCTGGGGCACTTTTTGGGATTTTCAGATGAAGTCATTTAAAGATTATCCTCAGTTTTTGTCGCATTTGATCATGAAGGAGACAATAGCTAGAGATACTTGAGTTGTGATTAATGGTGGATGTTGTTTATATCTTTGTCGGTTCTTCAAATATATGTATGGATTCTGATTGATTTAATGCATACTTTTTCTGTGTTTTATTTTTCTTCTAATGGAACCCGAGTAAGTTCAATAGAGGTATAGGAGTTGCCATATAATTGAAGATGTATTATTGGACTTTTAAAATCTTGAATGTTATTAGACATGGAGCTTATAATATCAGACTATAATTGAATTTTATAAGATATGGAGCTTATAATATCAGATGTTTACATCTGATATTATGATGATTCTAATATAACCCATGTTTGCATGACTCTGTTTTAAAAAATTAACCCATGTTTGCATGACTCTGTTTTGATTAGCCTGAGTGTTCTTTATTTGATTTTTTTGTTTACTTCCTTGATAATTTAGCCACGAAACAAAGATTTATGCGCATGATATTGTTTGTTGTTTGCTATTTTTTCCTTTGTTTGATTCTTTAATTTTTTTGGTTAATGCAGTGAACATGGGTCCGGGTAGACACATAATAAAGTCAAGATAATTCTCCTCGCCCACACTTGAGACTAATTAGGTGCACATATGCGGGGTTGTCACCTGTTGTAACTGTTACTTTCATGTATGAACCTGAGATCCATATAATTGAAGAGATCATAGACATTGATCTTGACACCGAACGGGTTATTGTGGTTAACTCCAAGGCATACACGTAGAACGATGAAGAGCTCGATTTAATTTGTTTTTGTTTGTTCATAAACAAAGCTTTAAATGTATATTTGGTTTGGTTCAGTCATAAATAAAGCTCTAATTTGGTTTATATATAGTTATACCTGTATATTTGGTTCATTTTGTTCATATTTGTTCGATTTTTTCATATATAGCTATATATATTTGGTTCAGTTTGTTCATATTGGTTCGAGTTGTTCATATATAGCTATATATATAGAGCATAGCTTTAATTCATATATTTATTCTCTTATAATCAAGTGGTCTCGAGCTATGTTATGAGCGGCATGAGAGCCTATAATGTACGAGATGGAGAAAATCACTGGGTGAGCACAACTGGCAAGGTGAAGCCACTTCCTAGATGCGAAACACTTCCAACCCAAGGTGATCGAACAAAGAAGGTGAAGCCACTGGTTCGGTTTGTTCATGATCGTAGCTTTAATTTGGTTTATATTGGGTTATACCTGTATATTTTGTTCACTTTCTTCATATTGGTTCGGTTTGTTCATATATAATTATATATGTAGAGCATAACTTTAATTTGGTTCGTATTATAGAGCTGAGATTTTAGTTTGTTAATGAGATTTAGTTCAAATACTTCTTCTATTATAATATGGTGGTCTCGAGCAATGTTTTGAGGGGCCTAGGAGACTTTAATTTAGTTCGTATTTGGTTCGGTTTGTTCATAAGCATAACTTTATTTTGGTTTACATATAGTTATACCTTTATAATTGGTTCATTTTGTCCATTTGGTCCATTCCTGTATTGCAGCAGATTCAGGTATGCTCAAATGCACTTAGTCCCATCACATTAAGGTATGCTCAAGTGCATTTGTTGAATCTTCTAAGTGCATTTGAGAATTTGAGAAGATTAAACATTTCAACATGTTGCAATAGTCCCATCTCCTTAAGGCAGATGTGATTCAATAGTTGAGGTATTTAATAAGTTATGAACCTTGCCAGAAATATCATCAACCCAAATTCCCTACAGAATTCCGACTGTAACCCAATAGATTCCAATAACCATTTGCGATGTGTCCCTTTCCCATTAACTACAACATCAGCCCAACAATATTTTCACTAATCAATAACTGACAGACTTGGTTTCTAATACCAACTCAACTAAGTAACACTTTTCTGCTGACCTTCTATATTCAATGTAATTGGGACTATTGTGATGCATGAATGTGGTATTCAAGAATAGAATAACTCTGAACGGATTCTAACTACTAATTACTGAGCACCAATATCACAGTGGAGCGCTTGAAATTTCGAACAAAGCTAAGTGGCCTTTTTTATTTTATTCCCATTATTTTCATATATCAATTTTAATATCTGCCCGGCTGGTGACCGAATATCTATTAAGGCCTGATTGTCTCTCATAATATATGTCATGATCGCCACTCGGCTCAGAAACTGGTTTATAATAATATATCTATTAAGGCCTAATTGTCTCTTATACTTTGATAGAACAATTTTTTATATATTCTCTCCTAAATCTGCTCAAATTGATATTGGAGTTTCATAGCAGCCCTCTGAGGATTTCTGTAGTCCCATCTCATATGTAATTTTGTTTGAGGCGTGCAACCTGATCATGACCATCGATGACTGACCGAGCAATAAAATCCATCGATATATTTGACGATTGTAACGCAGCATCTTAACTTCATAAATCAACTGCAATGATTATTTTCCCGTTGCGTTCTTCTTTAGCGAGGACTCACGAAGCCAAGTCTCCCTCGCCTTAAGGCTGATGTGATTCAATAGTTGAGGTATAATATAACTAGCTATCAATTTTTTTTACACGTTTTCTGATTTGGAGTTTATTTCTCTGTCTCTGTCTATGTGGTTTCTAAGTAGCTAACTTTTAGAATTAGGATTTTGTGCCTGTATTATATTAAACTTAAATAGGGTTGGTTCACGTGATTCTTTTTTTTGCCTACACAATTGCATTTATTGATTCTTATTGATAACAAAATTCATTACATATATGGCTTATAATTGAAATTCTGTGTGTATATGTATAACTTATAACATAGTTTAGATGTATATTGGTTAGGGGTTCGCATGTTCGTTTCTTGGTGGACTGATCTTGGATACTCTCCTGATTTGAAACCTAAATGCAGCGGATACACCGAAGATCATTGCACAGTATAGGTTTGATGAAGGCAAGCATCAGGTATAATGTATTTTGTTGGTGAATTTTCGTATAGGTGTTTAGAAATGTATTTTTATGGGGATGATGTTGTTTATAGCAGGACAAATCACATAAACACACGACATTGGACAACAAGCCAGGTCAAGGAAGTGATGGAGTAGGTGGGCCCATCGTTGTAGCTATTGTAGCTCTAAAGTGTTATTTTTGGCAGTTCATTGCCTCTTTCTATCAACACGTTGTGGTCCAGAGGCGGGTGAAGAATCCACTGAAAGAAAATGAAGTAGTTGGAATAACTAATTACATTGACTTCAGCTTTGAGTTACAGACCAACATTGATGATTACAAAGCTTCAAACAATATCGAAGATTCTACATTTCAGGTTGTTGCATCTTGGTAGGCTAATAAAAACTTCTTAGTAAAGAGGAAGTTGGGGCCTCTTGATTCATCTGTAGTCTTAGCATTCAAATCATGGTGGTAACCTTCTTTCACTTTTAGCATCTCAGCTACTAGAGATCAAAATGTTGGAAAGACATCATTAGGATTTGGTATCTCTGTTGACAATGTTAGAGAAGCGAGTTATGAAATGGCTGATCTGAATTCTGTAATGCTGACTCTAAATAAGGAGCATCTAGCAGAGGGCATTCAGTGGAAAATGGGCAAGAGACCAATGTTACAATCAGATGTTAAATCAGGGAAGTTTGAAGGTGTACCCAGGGAATTGAGACATTTGGGTAAAATTTTGTAATATTTATGTAATTTATTATCTTAATTTTTGAATGGTTCCAAAAAGTAGGTTGTCATGCCCTTGGACAATTGCCATTGATTTCAGTTTTGTAATTTCATTGGTTTGAACCAGTGAACGAGACCACATATATCTTGCAATTTCAGGCTTGAATTCTGTCAAATTATATTTTTATTATTTTACAAACAAAAAAAAATATTCACGTGCACTAATTTCTTAACGTTGCCAACGTGCCATAAAATTTAACTGGTGTGTACCCATGTTTTTTAATTTCAACTCACATAATGTTTCAGCTATCATATTTTTATGCAAACTGAAATTAGGAGATATTAAGATGGCTGTTCTTTTAAAAATTTGTGGGTCTCACTCTCTTTAACTTTCAGATTTGGGGGTTGGATTTCTAGAAATAGAGCTTCATGAAATTGATCAGAGGAAGGTGAAGTCCCACTCTCCCCATTTTCCTCACACCTTTGTGCAGCTCTTCATCCAACCGAGGTAAATAAATCCACTTTTTTATTTGTCTAATTAAACAGACCATACTCATTTAGGTGTTTGATTGTTTTTCTAATGACCCCCGTATCCATATTTTAATTGAGATATGATGATTAGAAGTGTTTTAAAATTTCATTTTGAATGTTCTGTTGTCTATTATTTCATCAACTCTTTAATATTTGGCAATTTGATGACAAAGCTCTAATGGTTTTAATATCATGTATGGTCTGTTTATGTTTCTGATTTGTTTCAATTTGTTTTTAGGCTGATTTGTTTCTATTTTAATTTGTCTTTTACAGGTTTGTACTGATCTATTTTAAGTTGGTTCTGATGTCAAAGCTCTATTGTTGCCGATTATATGTTGATACAAGTCTCAAGATTGATACAATAGTGGCATGGCAGTTATTATGTTGGTAGAGTGATAAAAAATGGACATATATTTCTTTCACTTAAAACAACATTATTGGTAAACATTGAACAATCATTTCAGAATATAGAAATTTGATACGACAGAAATAGGCATTCTGGATGGTTATTTCCTAAAATATCGATATACCCGAATCTCCGCGATTGTTGACTAGAAAGCTCTCAACATTGCCATGACAATCAACTGATACGCTGTAGTTGGGGTTCTATATCTTTAAACTCGGGGAGGATTATTGTGTTTGATTCCACACAAAGAAAAATAATATGCTGAAATCCTTACTTATAAAGGCTAATCTTAAACAGACCTTTCATCTTGCCCACTTTAATCCACGTAGAGGAATGCACAATAGAAATAAGAAGGCGATGGAGCTCATCGCCAAAGGGTGAAATGCTGTGAAGGAAGTTGATAGAGTGATTGATTACTACAAACTCAATGATAAATGCCTCATCCCTCTCCTTAGGATGGTAAAGGAGAACTTTGAATTGGCTCTGGAGGTTGACAAATCGAATACATATTGGGTGTCCAGACTGCATCATCACAAATACCGTATCCCTGGGGCATGTAAAGCTATAGGAGCTGCATTATTAGTCAAAGTTGTAGATATGGGTGATCCAGATGTAGAATAATAATTGGGCTGATGTTTAAGAGTTGAGAATGATTACGTTCAGTCAGGTCAACAAGCCTTTTATTATTTGGAGAAGGCAGTGGACAAGTTGCGTCCAGGTGCTCTTTAGGAGGTATGGCCATCGGGAGGAGGCAGACGTTGCAAGGAATGCATGGGTGGAGAAGTGTTGGGATCTTGATGCTCTTATCGCTCACAAGTTTAAGGAGATTGAGGCATTTTTGAGTGACTACAACTAAGATATCCACAGGCTAAAACCTTAAAATGGTCTATAAATGATCTAATTTTGTTTGGTTATTTTACTATAGAGTTGTTAGTTAAAGTGAAAAATTACCATCACACTACCATATGTTTTGATATTCAACCTTTTGTGTAGGATATGACTGCAATTCTATACATACTGGATGCACACATGATAATATATGCAGTATAAATGGTTGGACAGTTTAATAGAAAAACGATAAACATTTCAAAAATTATTTTCAACCATTTTCTAAAAGCTTTACGTGAATGTTTAAAAAACATTATGATCTTTGGTTTATTTTCGGAATTAAAAAACATTACAAACTTTAGAAATTTTGTCGGGGAACGAAATTTTCACCATTTTGCAATTAGGTATTTTGAAATTTTTGGAATTTACGTCGTGCTTTCAGGCATGAACATATATAAAGAAGTTGTTCATGTGTTCCGAACTCGAGATCAACTGTAGCTTTGGTGAGGGCACTTGCCATCGTACTAAGGCACGTCTTTATGCATTTCAAAACTATCAGTGTGCCTTCAGGCACGGGCATACCCTAGTCTATATAATAAAGTAGGATGGTGTTTTCAATATTCATAAGTTGGGGACATACTTTCTGGTTGATATTGAAGCCACCTAGGCGCAAAATGAAGGGTTGAGACTAATTTGCACTTCACACATTCCCCCAAACCCTATCTCATCCACCTCCCTCTCATTCATTTCTTCTCTGTCCCCGTTTCAAGACAAACCCTCCCAACACTTACCCTATTCTTCCCCGCCCTACGCCTCCACTGTCTCCCTACGCCTCCACCGCCTACATCTGACAGGTAATCTCTCCCACAAATGGAGGTTTCTAATTTAGGGTTTTTATTAATTTTGGGTTTCAATTTTCATTTTTTTTTTCAATAGTGGGTTGCTGTGTACTTTTGGGTTTCGATTTTGGGTTCTTAGTTGCGAATATGTTTCACATTTTGATTTTGGGTTCTTAGTTGCATATATATGTTTGTGTTTTATTTTTGTGCCAGATCGACACAATGTGTTAGATATTTGAATTAGTTCTATACATTTTGTGTTAGATCTACATTTTTTCTTAATCTTAGATCTATAGAGTTTATTTTGTGTCTTTTTATGTCTGTTGTATTACACTCTCATGAATATCCACATTTGACACATGATTGTGTAGGTAAAATTAGGTCATTATTGTAGATTGATTTCATTCAGAACATCGCTTCGAAGCAAATTGCGAGGATTCAAATTTAGTTAAATCTATACTTTTTTTTTAATCTTAGATCTGTAGAGTTTATTTTGTGTATTTTTATTTCTGTTGTATTACACTCTCATGAATATCCCCATTTGACATCATGATTGTGCAGGTAAAATTAGGTCATTATTGTAGATTAATTTAATTCAGAACATCGCTTTGAAGCACATTGCGAGGATTCAAATTTAATGAGGTCATTAGCTCCATACATATTGTGGGAGATCCAATTTGGTTTTTTTATGCATAATATATATTCTAATTTGTTATATTATTTCATTTTACAGGTATAAACTATATTGTGTCTTCAATCTCTACCACAATCGATCAATGTATGGATATTGTTACATATTGTTTGTCAATTTGATTGGGGCTCCGAATGTTTTATTTTCCAGTTTCTTTAATTTTGTGGGTTGCATGTGTATCGGTTATTTCTTTTTTGTTTCTTATATAAGCAATATATAGTTTTCATAATTAGTGTGTTAGAATTTGAAATGACAGATTCATTTTTCTTTCATCTCTATTTTGGAAAATATGTCCCTATGTTCGTGTTTTATTTTAAATCAGTATAGTAAATTACTGTTTGAGATTTTTCAGTTGAAAAAGATAGATGTATTGGGGGTTTTGACTGAAGTTTCATAAAATCAAGGTTTGACTGATGTATTGGGAGTTTAGCTGAAGCTTAAAATGCCCACTTCATAACTACATGTATAAGTCTATGATGCATATTACTGAAGCATATTCTGAGCTACTGACGCATAACTTGCTTTTAATCTCCTAATGAAGGATTTCAGTAGCTATTGTTAATTCATAAGCTTAGCATCGATGGTACAATATTGCTTAAATATTAAATAGTTTATATATAGTTTAGATTCGAACACGTCATGTGTTTGTATAAATCTCGCATCTTTAAACATTTTTAGTGTTGCATGTATATATTTATGCTTTTAATTACCAATTCTGATTTTAAGCCACTTTCTACTAATTATTTTGAATAATGATCTTTAGGCTAATTTTGGCACATTCATGTATATCACAACGGTTCCTTATATCTTAGCTGATTGTTTGCTTTGTAAATTGATTAATAGGAATAACTGTTTACCTTATATTATGACCTCTGTTTTTTAATTCATAAGATTCAAAACCAACCTAAAAAAGATGACTTTGTAGTCGTTTTGTTAAATAATTTTTAGAAACCTACATTATTATTCAAAAACATGTATGAGCATGTTCTATTTGTATTTTAGGCATGCATTTTAAGCATGTATTCAAAAACATTGTTCTCCATTGCTTCATTCCACCCTTTTCTTCTTTTACATGTTTTTGGTTGTGCATAGATTCTTTACAAAGGTGCGAAGCCAAGAAAGATAAACTGATATTGTTTGGGATAACTACTTTCATAATTAGTGTATACATTAGCATTTAACAATTTATTTGGATACCAATTACGAGGATCTCTCTTACATAAATGAAACAAATTTTAGTATTAAAAGTTTGGCAGTTTCCAAGTTTGGGATATTGTAATTACTTTTATGGAGTTTTGTTAGTTAATTGATTGGATGTGGGCCAGCGTATTTGAATTATGTTCAAGAACTATGTATGGATTAGTGGTGAATTTTTATAAGCACTATTATTCTTGATGTAAATATGATGGAGTCCAAATTCAAACATGCTCCTCTGAGATGGAATAATAGCCATTATTATGCAATATTATGAATAAGAAACACCCTTAATAGTTTTTTCTTCATTTCTTTTTGTTCTGGGGCACTTTTTGGGATTTTCGGATGAAGTCATTTGAAGATTATCCTCAGTTTTTGCCGCATTTGATCATGAAGGAGACAATAGCTAGAGATACTTGAGTTGTGATATATGGTGGATGTTGTTTATATCTTGGTTGGTTCTTCAGATATATGTATGGATTCTGATTGATTTAATGCATACTTTTTCTTTGTTTTATTTTTCTTCTAATGGAACCCGAGTAAGTTCAACAAAGGTATAGTAGTTGCCATATAATTGAAGATGTATTATTGGACTTTTGAAATCTTGAATGTTATAAGACATGGAGCTTAGAATATCAGACTCTAATTGAATTTTATACGATATGGAGTTTATAATATCAGATGTTTACATCTGATATTATGATGATTCTAATATAACCCATGTTTGCATGACCCTAATTCAAGGTTTTGTTATTGTGCGTGACGTGTTTTGAGTGTTCTTTATTTGATTTTTTTGTTTACTTCCTTGATAATTTATCCACGAAACAAAGATTTATGTGCATGATAATGTTTGCTGTTTGCTATTTTTTCCTTTGTTTGATTCTTTAATTTTTTTGGTTAATGCAGTGAACATGGGTCTGGGTAGACACATAATAAAGTCAAGATAATTCTCCTCGCCCACACTTGAGACTAATTAGGTGCACATATGCGGGGTTGTCACCTGCTGTAACTGTTACTTTCATGTATGAACCTGAGATCCATATAATTGAAGAGATCATAGACATTGATCTTGACACCGAACAGGTTATTGTGGTTAATTCCAAGGCATACACGTGCAACGATGAAGAGATCGATTTAATTTGTTTTTGTTTGTTCATAAACAAAGCTTTAAATGTATATTTGGTTTGGTTCAGTCATAAATAGAGCTTTAATTTGGTTTATATATAGTTATACCTATATAGTTGGTTCATTTCGTCCATATTTGTTCGATTTGTTCATATATAGCTATATATATTTGGTTCAGTTTGTTCATATTGGTTCGAGTTATTCATATATAGCTATATATGTAGAGCATAGCTTTAATTCATATATTTATTCTCTTATAATCAAGTGGTCTCGTTCTATGTTTTGAGCGGCATGAGAGCCTCTAATGTACGAGATGGAGAAAATCGCTGGGTGAGCACAACTGGCAAGGTGAAGCCACTTCCTAGCTATGCAACACTTCCAACCAAGTTGATCGAACAAATAACGTGAAGCCACTGGTTCAGCTTGTTCATGAGCGTAGCTTTAATTTGGTTTATATTGTGTTATACCTGTATATTTTGTTCACTTTCTTCATATTGGTTCGGTTTGTTCATATATAATTATATATGAAGAGCATAGCTTTAATTTGGTCCGTATTATAGAGCTGAGATTTGGGTTTGTTAATGAGATTTAGTTCATATATTTCTTCTCTTATAATATGGTGGTCTCGAGCAATATTTTGAGAGACCTAGGAGACTTTAATTTAGTTCGTATTTGGTTTGATTTGTTCATAAGCATAGCTTTATTTTGGTTTACTTATAGTTATACCTTTATAATTGGTTCATTTTGTCCATTTGGTCCATTCCTATATTGCAGCAGATTCAGGTATGCTCAAATGCACTTAGTCCCCTCACCTTAAGGTATCCTCAAGTGCATTTGTTGAATCTGCTAAGTGCATTTGAGCATTTGAGAAGATTCAACATTTCAACATGTGGCAATAGGACACTCTCCTTAAGGCTGATGTGATTCAATAGTTGAGGTATTTAATAAGTTATGAACCTTGCCAGAAATATCATCAACCCAAATTCCGTACAGAATTCCGACTGCAACCCAAACAGATTCCACTAACCATTCGCGGTGTGTCCCTCTCGCATTAATTAGAACATCAGCCCAACAATATTCTCACTAATCAATAACTGACAGACTTGGTTTCTAAAACCAACTCAACTAAGTAACACTTTTCTGCTGACCTTCTATATTCATTGTAATTGGGACTATTGTGATGCGTGAATGTGGTATTCAAGAATAGAATAACTCTGAACGGATTCTAACTACTGATAATTGAGCACCAATATCACAGTGGAGCACTTGAAATTTCGAACAAAGCTCAGTGGCCTTTTTTATTTTATTCCCGTTATTTTCATATATCAATTTTATTATCAGCCCAGTTGGTGATCGAATATCTATTAAGGCCTTATTGTCTCTCATAATATATGTCATGATCGCCACTCGGCTCAGAAACATGTTTCTAATAATATATCTATTAAGGCCTAATTGTCTCTTATACTTTGATAGAGCATGTAGGCCGAAGCCAATTCTGCGGGCTTAAGTTGAGATGACCAATTTTGTCGCCAATTCTGTGGGCTTGAGTTAAAATAACTAATTCTGCGGGCTTAAATTGAGATGACCAATTGTGCGGGTCGAAGCCAATTCTGCGGACTTAAGTTGAGATGAAAAATTCTATGGGTCGCAACCATTTCTGCAGGCTTAAGTTGAGATGACCAATTCTACGGGTCGAAGCCAATTCTATGGGCTTAAATTGAGATGACCAATTCTACGGGTTAAAGCCAATTCTACGGGCTTAAGTTGAGATGACGAATTCTACGGTTCAAAGCCAATTATGCGGGCTTAAGTTGAAATGACCAATTCTGCGGGTCGAAGCCAATTCTATGGGCTTAAGTTGAGATAATCAATTTTACGGGTTGAAGCCAATTCTGCGGGCTTATGGTGAGATGATCAATTCTGTGGGTCGAAGCCAATTCTGCGGCTTTAAGGTGAGATTACCAATTCTGCGGGTCGAAGAAAATTCTGCGGGCTTAAGGTGAGATGACCAATTTTGCAGGTCAAAGCCAATTCTGTGAGCTTAAGGTGAGGTGACCAATTCTGCGGGTCGAAGCCAATTATGCGGGCTTAAGATGAGATGAACAATTCTGCAGGTCAAAGCCAATTTTATGGGCTTAAGTTAAGATGACGAATTTTGTTGGTCAAAGCCAATTCTACGGGTAGAAGCCAATTCTGCGGGCTTAAGTTGAAATGACCAATTTAGCGGGTCGAAGCTAATTCTGCGGGCTTAAGTTGAGATGACCAATAGTGCGGGTCGAAGCCAATTCTTCGGGCTTAAATTGAGATGACCAATTCTGCAGGTCGAAGCCAATTCTGCGGGTTTAAGTTGAGATGACCAATTATGCGATTCCAAGTCGATTTTGCGAGATTAAGTTGAATTGACCAATTCTGCGGGCTTAAGTTGAGATGACCAATTCTGCGGGTGGAATCCAATTATAAGGGCTTAAGGTGAGATGTTCTTGGGGGACTCTGTCAGGAAAATTACCTCGTGACTTTGATTTGAGCTGGGGTACTGATTGCTGGGGAAATCCTTGTGTCCTTTGGAGACTTTACTGAGGGAACAACCAATCTGATGTCGGGGAAGCGATTAGGTGGTCCTGGGTTTGAACGTATTTCTCAAGGAAATTTGAGATTTTTGGAAAAAAGGACACGATCCTGAAGTTTTAGATATTTTTGAGGTCCTCTGGGGACGTTTTCGGGGAGAGATTCGCTCTGATTTTGAGAGTTCCGCTGGGGAAATAGGGGTTTCGCTTGGGGGAGTGCGAAATTTTCTTTGTGAAAATGTTCTAAATCCTTTCCGGGATTTTTAGGAATTTTCTGAGGATTTTTCAGGGTTTTCTGGTATTTTTTAGAAATTTCTGTACAAAAATTTAAGGGGGTGTCGGTCAGCATGGTGTAGAGGGTGCCATTCGGCAATCGCATGGACTTTTGGGCTGCCTCGAGAAGGCAAAGGGTCAATACCAAATTTCCCTTATTTTTCACAGCTTCTTGCCTTCTCTCTTTCGGAATTTTTTTTCTGCGAATCGTTTTAGCATTCCGATCTCTGAAAAATAGCTGCTTTTGTGAGCACTTCAGTACACCAGGAATGGTTGGCTGTTGATGAGTGGGAAAATGTGGAGTGGAGGGACAGGGAGCCTCTTACTTTGGTGAGCAAGAATTCTTTTGAAGCATTCAAGTCGGTTGTGGATGTGCGGTCCTTACCGCGGGAGACGTCGTGTCATCGCTCTTCGAGGGTGGTGAACCCTGGTGGTTATGTAAGTAAAATGACTTTTGGCATTTTTTGGTGATTTTACCCCTTTTCTTAGATTTTGACAAGTTTTTTTTTGTTGCCTGATATTTCTCTGTCGAATATGCGTGCCCACGGGATAACAGGGCTTAAGGATGTCTGCGAGCATCTTCCACTCGTGATGCGTTGGGTGGTATGCTCAACGGGCTTTGGAAGGTTGGTGTATGTGCTAGATAAGATGCCTCGTTTGACGACAGTCTTATGCGCTCTGGGGGAGAGGTGGTGGGACACTACCCACACCTTTCATTTTGTTTTTAGGGAGATGACTCTGGCTCACATAGATGTGAAGCAGCTACTGGGGCTAGATTGCGATGTAGAGCAGATAGAGTTGGATCGCTCTTTGGGAGTGAGGCCGGAGGCGGTGCGTACGACGCTTGGTGATGTGGGGAGGAAAGTGTCTAGGGACTCCATCCGTCTACCAATGCTAAAGGATGTTTTATTGGGCAGAGTGATTAATGTGGAGGATGGGATGCAGGTGAGGCAGATGGCCCGGTTGTTTATTTTGCTGGTGTTGGGGGATTTCTGGTGGCTTCGAGCGGCGACGTTGTCCACTTATGGTTTTTACCATATCCTAGGATGTTTTCCAACATCCCCTTATATGATTGGGGGAACCTGACTTTGGCAACCCTTTATTTCTCTTTGGATGCATTCAACCGATGCTGCCGGTAGTATTTCACTAGAGCCATGTATCTTCTTGATGTATTCTTTAATTTTGTGCATTTTCCTTTCATGCATTTGCATTTTCCTTATGTACCTCTTTTGATTGCGAATTTTTATCTTTGGTAAACATTGTTCTATGAGGTGATCGGGTGTAATACCTAGCTGATCGCTTTGAAGGACGAGACCGTTGGAGACTTTTATCAGTTGCATCGATGGCGCAAGGCCAATCGGCATTCGAGGAGGTCTCTCTCTCTAGAGGTGATGCGTCAGGTCTTGAATGGCCTGACTAGTGATAGGGTAAGACTTCTTTCTTCTTCAGTCTAAGACCTTTGTGTGCTTTGATTTTGTATTTGACTCATATCTACTAGGGATTTTTCAGGTGACCTTTTACCCTTGGGGGACAACTGTTAGGACATGGGGTTTATTGGAATAAATGCGCAGATGAGGCATTTGCTGGTGCATGAGTTTGGCCCCTCTTGGTATCTTGGGGAGAGGGTGGTTTAACAGATTGCTGAGGGGGAGGTGGTGGTGCCACCGGCGAAGCCCCTTATTTATATCAGGCGGGAGTGGTTGTTGTTGGAGGATGCGAGGATCGCGGCGATGATTGCCGAGTCCTACCTGATGTACACTGATATGACTGTGCCGTATGATTATATGAACATTTTCGCTAGCTGGATGATGGCGCCCAGCATATATGATGCACTTCCCTTCCCTTCTGCGGTTTCGAGTCGGCCAGTGGGGCGGTCCGTCAACATTTGCAGCGGCGGTGACCTCGGATGTCCCTTTTGTACGGTTGCATACTCCTTCATACAATATCCAGTGGGCTGATGGAGGGATGGTGCCTATGTTGCATTATCCTCATGCAATGGATTCAGAGGAGTTGGGCTTGACAGAGGAGGTCCTTTATCTTTAGGTATAACTTTTCTACTCTTTTCCTTTCCTTCCTTTTGGTTTCTTTTGATCTTTTCTACTTGAGACTGATTTTTCCTTTTCTTATAGCACGTTCGGGTGTCCACCATTTGGCTGAGGGATATTATGGACTGGATATCTTCGATGACTAACCATATTCGGACGCAGTTCCTATTCCTTTTTGCTTGGTGTAGTCTGCCTCATCCGGGGAGGAGTCTGGTTCGGGTAGCGGTGGTACATCATCTCTCCACAGGGGAAAGAGAGCGTGTCGCAGGGGTGGAAGCTCTTAGAAGAGAGAGGTGAATATTAGGTGAGAGAGAAAGAGGGAGAATGTGGCTTCGGGCTGAGTCCCGTTGTTTTTTACTTTTCTTTCCTACAAGATGATGTGACATAGAGAAATATATATGCAATGCAATGGATATTTTATTATCTTCTGTTAATGATGGATGAATGAATGCACATGTGCTTTTTTACTTTGCTTATGAGACCGTAACAAAGAAATATTTTTGGGATTTTGAAAGAAATTTTTATGAGCATTTATATAAAGATGAAATGGGGATTTTTGAAACTTTGTTGAGAATATCAATTTATTTTGAGTTTTCTGAATTTTATGAAAAAAGAAAAAAGGAAAATTTCCAAAAGCAGGGGGTTACTCATCGGCAAGAACCTTATCCTGCCTATCGACAGGTCCCATCAATTCAAAATTTTGATTAGTACCCTTTTCATCCTTTGGTACCTTGTGGGGCAGGATTTCTTCCGATTTCTGCAGAGGTTATGTATTTTGTGGGGGGGGGGGGGGTTTAAGTATAAAAAGGGGTAAGGGTGGAGTGTTTTCCTCACACCTTCTATATTTCTTATTCTATGAGATGGCTCTCCCTGGTAATGTTAAGTTTGCCAACTACCTCGAGACTTTGGAGGTAATGTGCTCCTATAACGTCGACTATGATGCTTACAACATGCGTTGAGTTTCTTTATGGCGTAATTGGACCATTGAGTGGAATGTGCTGATGGTGGCAGTACAATTATGGTAACCCGAAGACCATGTATTCCGCTTTGTCTTAGAAGAAGTTTGTCCGACCTACGAGGAATTTTCTGCCATGTTGAGGTCAAATACCGGTGTTGCTGCGGCTCTTCCTGAGTTTTCCCATTATCCCCGATAGTTATTGGTCAGGCTTCTTTGTGTTTTGTCCTCAGTGGATAGATCACTAGTGGTTAGAGGTATGATTTCTCTTCTGACAGTGTTGCTGTTCGTGAATTTATAAGAGGTTGGTGATGCTGGATATGCTGGAGCTGTCGTTCTAGGCTTGGTTTCAAAATTATTACCGGTGACTGGGGATATGTTGGTGGACCCATAACTTACAGCTATTACCTCATGGATGTCCTACCATTGCAATCCTACAGTGGTGATAAAGGCGAAGACTTTGAATGGCTTAGATGCCTGGTGAGAAGGCCGTTCTAACTTTCTTAGGGGTAGCCCTGTGATGTTGTTCATGTGGTTGCCTAGAAGATTCTGCCTGGTGACTCCTCCAGAATACCCTTTGTCAGATGTAACCAACTTCTTTTTGCACCATTTTATCAGTGTTGGATGGGATATTGAGAGCTGGGAGAACTGGTTCGTGGAGCATGTGCCTCTAAATATGTACTAGTCAGTACCCTTGTGGGGACAGTTGCTACCTTTTCTAGAACTGAGATAATATTCGTATATCTGGCTGGATGGTCTCAAACAGACCTCTTTTTATATTCCTTGGCGGATTCTGTGAAAATTTGGTTGGGAACAGATCGTGCAACCTCAGACACTCAACTTCTTTCCAGTAGAATATTTGACAGATCTTTTGCGCATGCGGCTTGGCTCTTTGTGGGAGAGTAGATGTCCGTCAACCCGTCCCTCTCATTCTGCTGGGAGAGTTTGGCACATCCCTGGGGATTATATGAAGTGGTTGTGGAGGAGAGTAGTTAGCAAGATGTTGGCAGTGGAGATCGGACAAAGGTGGTTTGTCTTATCTGATATCATGGAGGCAGGTGTGGTAGTTTTTCCGAGGCTAGTTCGAGCTTATCGGTTTTTAGAGCGTTTGTGGCACTCTATTCGGGCAGGGGAAGCTTAGGGACCCCAGGATGTAGATAATGATGATGGAGCAGACTCCTCTGTTTGCTGTGGGTAGGACTCTTGGAGAGTTTGTTTTTTATAAAGGGGAATAAGTTTGGGAATTTATTTGGCTTTTAAGGAAGGTAGGGGGAAGGGAGTCATCTGTTCTTTTCCTTATTTAATTGCACTGTAATTTCTTGTTATTTAAATACACAAGTTTTTGATCATCTAGCTGAGCCTTTTGATGAAATTTGTATTTTTAATTATCTATACCAATCGCTAAGGCATACATAATCCTTTTTTTCAAGTGTATGTTAAAGTGAACTTCCATTCTCAGAGATAAGAAAAGAATAGTTTTTTGTGAAAAAAAAGGGTCGTGCTCATGTAAGATGTATGAGCTGCCTATGTACCTATAGGGTTTTTAAAAAAAATTAATTTTTCTGGGAATGATTTTTTTGAAGAGGATCAGACCCATGTAGTTCTAGGTAGAAGGAAATGAAGAGATTTTTTTAGAATAGAAGGGAAATGAGAAGAGTTGTAGGGCGCCAAGATTTCGGACTAGGGGTAAAAAATTTTGAGACGATCTAGGTTGATTGGACGAGACATCTCTTCTCCATCTAAGTTGGTTAGCATGGCGGCACTGCCAGACAAGATCTTCTTCACATTGTATGGGCCGCGCCAATTGGGCTTGAATTTCCCTCTGGGGTCCCATTTGGTCTCTATTATTTCTTTGAGGGATAAATCCCCTTCTCAGACACCGCGGTCCTTGACTCTCTTATTGAATGAACGCGCTATTCGATGATGGTACCCTTGTATCTGATACAACGCTTTCAGCCTCCTTTCATCTAAGAGTGACAGCTCATCAAGGAAGCTTTGATGCCAGTCCTCCTCACTGACCTTGCCGTCAAATATTTCTAGCTCCACGGGTAGGACTGCTTATATGACATAGACTAGAGAGTGAGGGGTAGCCTCAGTAGAGGTTCGGATTGAGGTTCAATATCCCCAGAGGGCGTATGGGATTCGATCATCCAAATCTCAAAAACTTTTGGTCATCTTGCTGATGATGGCTTTGAGGTTCTTATTGGCTTCTTCGACTGCACCATTGGTTTGAGGTCGGTAAGGAAAAGATTTGTGTCACTGAATCCCATACTCGTTGACCACTTTTGTTACTTCTGCCCCAAAATGCAACCCATTATCTGAAACTAGATCATGCGGGACCCTATATCGATAGATGATGTTTTTCTTGATGAATTCGACCACTTTCTAGGCAAGCAAGACTGCGTATGACTCGTCTTTAACCCAATTGGTGAAGTAATTAATGGCAACTAGGATGAACTCATGCCCGTTTGGAGTCCTTGGGTGTAACCTTCCCTATGATGTCGATGCCCCAGGTGGAGAATGACCAGGGAGAAGTCATATTGTATAATTCTCGCGAAGGCAATTGTCGAAGGTTAGAGAACTGTTGGCATTTGAGGCATTTTCGAACATAGGCGGTGCAATCATGGATCATGGTGGTCTAGTAGTAGCCTTATCGTATGATCTTCTTAGCAAGCATGTCACCATTCATATTGGGTCTGCATTCCCTCCTGTGGATTCTCTGCATTATCTCTTCAATGTTAACCCCTGCAATGCAGTGTAGATGGGCTCCATCAAAGTTTCTCTTGAACAGTGCTTTGTGACAGATGATGTACTAGGCGGCCAGTCTTCGAAGGGTTACTCGATCTTTCTTGTTGTAACCCTCGGGATACTTACCATGCTTGAGGATGTTCCAGATATCATAATACCAATAATTTTCTAGCTCGGGATCTTTTTTGTTGATGAGCTCAATGTGGTAGCAGTGGGTTGGTTTATCTTTCTTTTGGACTAGGAAGGGGGCCATTGTTATTCCTTCGAGCATGTCGACCATGGAGGCTAAGGTAGCAAGGTCATCAAAAAGGTTATTCTTTTCTTGGGGTAGGTAGTGGAAGGTGATGTCTTGGAATTGGGAGGCTAGTTATTGTATGTGGGCATGGAAGGGTTGAAGTTTCTCGTCCTTGACTTTCCATTTTTTAAGCACTTGACCAATGATGAGGGTAGAATCCCCATAGACATCTAGGCATTGAATTCCTTTATTAAGATCAACTTTTAGGCCTATCGTACATGCCTCGTATTGACTCATGTTATTGGTGCAGGGGAAATCAAATTTGATTGAGAGGGGAGTGTGGGAGTCATATGGGGCGATCAAAAGTATCCCAATGACATATCCCTTTTTGTTGGTTGCGCCATCAAAGAACATTTTCCATCGAAGGTCATCTTGAGCAGCATAAAAGATGTTTTGATCTGGGAATTAGGAGATCCAGTCATTAGCCTCTTCCATAGGGTAGTCAGTGAGGTAGTCAGAGATGGCTCTTCCTTTTATGGCTTTCTGTGTGATGTACACGATATCAAACTCGCCTAAGAGCATAAACCATCGAGCCATTCAGATAGATAAGGAGAGTTTCTCAAGTAGGCACTTGATGGGGTCCATTTGGGATACAAGATTAATGGGGAAGGTGAGCATGTAGTTTCCCAACTTTTAGGTGATCCAAACAAGCACGACACATGCTTTTTCTAAAGCGGTGTAGTTGACTTCATACCCAACCAATTCTTGACTGGCGTAATAGATGGCGCTTTCTTTATAGGAATGTTCAAGGTATTGGGCTAGCAAAGCCCTAGCTGCAGTGTCGATTATCGTTATGTACAGGAGAAAGGGGAGATCGGGTTCTGGTGGCATGAGTACTAAGGGGTTGAGTCAGGTATTGTTTGATTCGGTCAAAGGCTTCTTGACAATCCTCGTTCCAAACTTTGGTTGAATCCTTTCGAAGGATTTTGAAAATTGGTTCACAAATAGAAGTGAGCTGGATGATGAACCGGCTGATGTATTGCAATTTCCCAAGGAAACTTCAAACTTCTTTTTCCATTCAGGGAGGTGGCATCGCAAGTATGACTTTTAGTTTGGTAGGATCTTATTCTATCCCTTTTTCACTCACCACGAATCCCAAGAGTTTTCCCTTTGTAACGCCGAAGACACATTTCTGTGGATTGAGTCTCATTTGATATCGTCGCAATCATTCGAAGAAATTTAGATGAGCGAGAACATGACCTTCTCTAGTTTTTGATTTGATAATCATATCATCCACATAGACCTCGCCTTCTTTGTGAATCAGATCATGCAGGATGGTCGTGGCATCCCTCTGGTAGGTAGCCCCATCATTCTTGAGACCAAATGGCATAGTAGCGTAGCAAAAGGTTTCGCATGGGGTGTTGAATGCAATTTTTTCTTGACGATCTAGGTGCATTTTGATTTGGTTGTATCCGAAAAACCCATCGATGAATGACTTGAGAGCATGATTTGTTGTGTTGTCCACGATCATGTCGATATTACGTAGCAGGTAATCATCCTTTAAAGAGGCTTTGTTCAAATCTCGGTAGTCTATGCACATCCAAACTTTCTCTCTCAATTTCGGCACAAGCACTACGTTGGCTAGCCATGCGGGATATTCGATCACACGAATGAAACCCACATTAAGCTATTTGACCACCTTTTCTTTGACTTTGAGCGATCATTCGGTGCGGAGCTTTATCAACTTTTGTTTAATCGGTTTGTAATCTGGAAAAGTGGGGATCTCATGCTGAGCAATTTCATGATCAATGACGGGCATATAATCATAGGACCATGCGAAGACATCTATGAATTCCTTCAATAATTCTTCGAGTTTTGCGCGCTCATGCTCGTCAAGGGTATCCCCTATCTTAATCTAGTGCAGTTGGCTACTAGAACCGAGGTTAATAATAATAGTTTCTTCTTCATTAACTTGAACGTGGATATATTGTTTGTTATTAAACTTATTTAGATCGGTTAAGAATTATTCATTTGCAAAATCATCATCATCAAAAGTTTGATTACAATCTAAGCAATTAATTTAAGGCACAATAAGATACTCAAAATCTTCGTTTATTTTATTAATGGGAAAAACAGTATTAAGAACCTCATCAAAGGAGGTATCGATTAAATTTGATCAAGGATATACCACAAATGGGTTAAATATTAGGGTTAGGTCATATTTCAACAGGTGGAACTGGCACAGTATGCCAGTTGAGGAGAGGTGTATCAACAACTTTAATCAAGTGGGATAAATCCAGTGATGTAGTGCTTGAATGAACCATGCAGAGTGTCAGCCTCAGTGTTTACAAGTTGAACGAGTCCTCGGAGTCACTTTTCTCAGTCTCTTCGGTATATTTAATGAACGGTTGTACATGGTGTTCGGAACTTTCACCCCATGGGTAGCTGTCTTAGAAAAAGATCTCCATTCCGGGTTTCATCTTTTTGTCTGTATGGTCATACCATGGCTCCAAAAAGTCACAAAATGGGAAATCATCGCCCTCTTTAATGAATTGTCCATTCAAGGAGTCACCTGATATGGTTTAGAGGAAATCTAGTCTTCTCTTTGGTCGAGACTAACGGATCATTCTGAGCTCTTATTCTGATGGTTGATACCCCAAACCACAAGGAGGGAAAGATTTATTTAGTTCAATGGGATCAATTATCCCTTGTTATCTTTGTCGTAGCCCAAGTCCGGTCATGATGTGCATGTTTCTGAACATCTGAATCACATTGACATTTGCATAAGGGTCGTATTCTGGACAAACCCTTTCTTAGAAATTGTCCCCTGTCTGGAGTAGGAGTAGCTCAACTCAGAATCCTGACAGGATTATATCATTTTACCCATGTTGTATCTCAAGGATTGGACTGCTATTACTTGCACCCTCAGCATTATCTTCGTCGCCCAAGATGATGATGACTCGTCCGTCGGCGAAGAACTTCAATTTTTGATGGAGTGAGGAAGACACACCCTTGATACTATGGATCCAAGGTCATCCGAGCAACGGGTTGAAACAAGTCGGGATGTTGATAACTTGGAATTCAACGACGGGGTTTATTGGGCCATCCCCTATTACAAGTTTTATGGATCCCATCACCTCCCAACGAGTATTATCCTAGGCACGTATAGTAGAGGAAGTTGGAGCGAGGTCACTTTATTTCAGTCATAAGCATTTGAAGGTTCTTAATGGGCAGACATTCAAGGAGGATCCATTATCGACTAGAGAGAGTGGTACCATCTTACCCATAACTTCGACGGAGATGTTGAGTGCATGATTGTGGTTTGGCCCAATTCTAGGGATTTATTCTTCGAAAAAGGATAGCATTCTGGTATAGTTCAAGGATCTGACCAAATATATCGTTTCTTCTGGTGTAGTAGTGGGAGGAACTATGGGTCCAGTGAGAAGTTTGATCAATGCATTTATGTGCAGCTGGGAAGACATGAAAATCCCTTATAGAGTGATATTAGCTTGAGTTTTCTTCAGTTGATCGAGGATCTTTATTTCCTCGAGGGTCATTTCTGGCATATGAAGGTTTTCAACGCCCTTCCCCTTGTCATTGGCTGGTAGTGACTTGGGACCTGGTAATGCCTCCCTGATCTGGTCATGTGATTTACAAAAGAAGGGAAGAACATGAACCATGTTTCTTCGTTGATCTCGGGTTGCTCTGTGACCTAATTTATTTCTCTGAGGATCTCCTCAAATGATATCATCCCACACATGTCGGCTACCGAGCCAGTTTTGTCGGGATCTTTCTCTTCATTCGAATCTTCGAACTCTTCCCCCCATCCGGTGGCAATAATTTTATCTTTCCATGAAAATTCAATGCTTTCCACAACTTTAATCGCTTCTTCATAAAGGTCTTCCCATTCTACGGGGATACATAAGGGTTAGGGGACTAGGTGCCCTTGTAATTTCAGAGTATCAAGTAACTCGGTGATACTGCAAATTTCATTGGTTTGACTGAATAATTTTGCTATGATCCAAACAACATCATCCAGAGTGACTTCATCGGTTGGTACCACCCAATTGTCTGACTTTTGGGCCCATTTTCGTTCTACCAAAAACAACGTGCTGAACCTCTGGCAATCAATGATCATCTGTGAGGGAAATTTTATCCCGAACTCTAGAAGTTGGTTTAACACTTCTGATAATTCCATACTTCCATTTTAAGAACGGGTACAGACAGCGATGCATGCTCTGGTAAGGAGTGACAGTGCCTCATCAGTGATGCTAACAAGGTGTAGGAGTAAATATGGGAAAGTTTGGAGAGGTTTGAGAGAGTGTACGAGTGTGATTTGAGTTGAAGGATCAAATTCTAGGTTCATTTCTAGGAAGATAGCATTGGTGTGATTTGGGAGCGGGTTGTGAGTAGTGTTTGGCTTAGGATTGGTTGGTGGGTCAATGGTACCCCGGTCAATTAGACCTTGGATTACATTTTAAATGTGAAAGAATTGGTTGGTGGTATGACCATTAGTGTGGTGAAAGGCGCAATGGGCATCTACCTTGAAGTTTCGTGGAAAAGGATTGGGCAATGGATGGGGATCCAAGGGTTTTAAGAGGTTTTGGCTTAACAAGGCTTGATAAACTTTGTAGAGGGGATCATGGTCCTCAGTGTATTACTTTCAGACTAGGATAGGGCGGCTTTCTTATGCCCACGAAGTTGTTAGTTGAGATATGTTATTGATGGTTGAGATTGCAGTACCGGCAGGTTTGTCATATTTTTGAGAGGTGAATTGTCCGGACACTTTCTTTGGCTCAACCTTTGTTTTAGAAAGACCTTCCTCGATTTATACTCCTTCTTCTGTGAGATCTCAAAAGTGGGTATAGTATTGTCCTCCCATGGTTGCCCGAACATGGGGTAAGAATTTCTTCTTCACTATACCGACTTGTTCTTCCTAGGATGGCCGATTGGTCATAGTGGATGCCTTTTTCTCCATCAGGCTATGAAGTTACTGATTGATTCCCAGAGTCCTTCTTGAGAAGATCTAAATCACGATGGGTGACCTCAAGATCTTTGTTATATTTTTACTGCGACATGAATTCTCGGTCTACATCCTCCCATCTACGGATTCTGGACTCCTCTAGAGATAAAAACCATTTAAGAGTGCTATCCTTCAAAGTTTGTTGAAATAATTGGCCCATCACTTCTTCATAAGCCCCTAGGAGAGTCATGGAACGGTGATAACTGCGAAGATGAATAATCTATGGTCCACTTCCTTCGAATTTCTTGATATTTAGCATCTTGAACTTCTCGGGTAACCTCGTCGTTTGATAAGGAGACATGTGGGTGTGGTCCATGTAATTTTCGGAGATTGTTACTTGGTCGAACTTCTTAGTCAGAATCTTGAGATCGTATTTGACCTTATTCAATGCTTTCTCTTTCGGATCAACGATCGTAGGCAAGTTAGCCCAGGCTGGGAAAGGTTTGGCATAGGAAGTTGGGCATGCGGTGACCTATTAGTAGGAGATACACATGGATCGTGCTGATATTCTTAGGGAACCCAAATAGGCACGGGTGGACCCATATCACGAGGGAATAAAGTCTTGGGCTCTTGAGGAACAAGAACCTGGTTTCGTTGCATCTCACGGACCTCAGTCTGAAGATTTTCAATATTGGACACGAGCTGAGCTAAAACTGCCGTCAGATTTGACTGCGCACTGGTACTTGATCTGTGTTCTCCATAGAAAGTGGACGGATACCAGACTCAGAAGAGGTAGCATGGGAACGGATGGAACTCCGGGGTGTTTTGACGGAAGACCGAAGCCAATAAGGAGCCAGGCCAAGAGCGTGCGATCGACCTGAGAGGGCGTAAAATGGGATTTATTTTTGACAAAAAAGGATGAAAATATTTTTGACATTTTTTTTTCTTTTGAGATTGAAAGACAAAATATTTTTCAATTTTTGGTAAAGAAAGGAGAAATGTTTTTGGAAGATGGGTCTCAACATGATTATTATTACTATGTTCTCACTTGTATTAAATTCTCCTAAATGCAAAATGAAATGCCGGGTGGGAATCGAGCCTGGAAAAGTTGGGTTTGTAACATATGCAATGCTATGGTTGCACTTGTAACTAGGCTCATGGGCAGGGTCCCATTTTAAAAGTGTGCAAAAAATTAGGCGACAGACCGACCTGGAATTTTGGCAGAGTTTTGGGTAAAAACCGGCAATCTAATATGTGTGTACTAGGCTTGACACCTGTATGCGGGTATGCAACTGGTTGGGTGAATCAGAAAGGGATACCCCCTTTAGCGTGGCTTCCCCGATATATATCGTTCTTTTGAAGGCAATCAGTATGTGTGGACAAGCCAATTGATATACCTGAGTGTACGTGACATACCTCACTATATACCTCGTGGGGACGGTACGTGTGAGAGCGAATTCGATATACTTGGCATACGTGAACGAGTTCCCTATGATATATCTCCCGTCATGACTTAAGTCAAGGGGTACGATACGGGGGAACTATTCGATATACGTTAAAGGTACATGGATAATGGAAGGTGAAAGTCCTATTGCTTAGGCTAACTGTGCCCTGCTGGACCAGCACCCATCACAAAGTGACCCTCCAGTTACTGGATAAAATTATGTCAATCACAATGCTCTTTGGTGATATCGTGTGAATCATGCATGATTCTCTTATTAGTATCTTATGAAAGTATATTTCTTGATCATGCCCAACAGGGAGAAAAGTATGAGTACCAATGGTATACCAAGTATGGGTGATGTGTGCAACATGGGGATATTTGTGATCCTAGGTGGACATGGTGTGAAGTGTACATGGAGAATTTTCTACAAGTGTATGAATAGAAGCATAAGCATGAGGTACACATGAATAGTAAAGGGGAAAATAGGGGGATATATAACAAAATAAAATACCCATGTAAATAGAGTCTAGCCCTAAAAATAGAAAAATCCCCAGCGGAGTCGTCACTGTGTCCATCCCCGATCCTCGTGGTGGGAGAGGATCCTTGGTCCTGCACATCCCTCTCGGGAGCGCTTCTACCGATGTCGGTGATGGGGTGAAAAATGTAGAGAGATGGAGTCGCTAGTCTATTTTACTCAAAATAAACAAAAGAAAAGGGAGCCATCCCGAAGGACAACATCCAAATACATATTGATACATACGAAACCAAAATGATTCAAAAAGGGTCCGGTCCAGAAGCTAAGTTACGAAATGAGAAGGTGTTAGGCACCCATTCCGCCCTTACAGTCCCTCATGGGTTGTTGCTATTTTCCTTTATTTCCCTGTGATACGTGTGCATGTGTATATGTAGCGTAAATAGGAGTCATCAACTTAGATCATGGAAGA
Organism: Sambucus nigra; assembly: GCA_949130495.1. Taxonomy (NCBI): domain Eukaryota; kingdom Viridiplantae; phylum Streptophyta; class Magnoliopsida; order Dipsacales; family Adoxaceae; genus Sambucus; species Sambucus nigra. Next base: position 666,130,416 of record OX422208.1, on the reverse strand, counting down.
GATAAAGCGAGCCATCCATAGGAATGTTCCTAAAAAAATATTAGAAAATAAGATTTATGCGATTATCCTACCGTCGATCATTATGAGGGAATGATAACACATGTGGAATATAACGCAAGTGGAATAATACGCCACTAAGAACAAATATATGTATATGTAAATATATAGAATCTAAGATAGTTAAGTTTAAAGAACATGGGAAAAGTAGGAACAAGTAGGAAAAGGACTCGAGTCTCAGGTTTTACCCCTACACGCCTACTTGGCCTATAAAGGCATCAAAGCACACGTAGTTCATATGAAAAATGAGGGGTGGGATTTATCCCGTGAATCCAATCGGTAACTTCTCTTATTTGTGTGTGTGTGTGTAAGAAAGTGTTTTAGTTGTAAGAAAAGTGTGTAAAAAAGTGTGAGAATTCCCGTTTGGAATTTATGAGCAAATCCTCTTTTTCTTGTTTTTTGGGTTTTATTTATATGAAAATAAAAGATGTGCAATAATACTAAATAAAAAGTATATTAGGATATGTGAGATGAGAGAATGAAAGTACTAAGTAACAAAACAAACTAATAGGAATTTAGGAGAATTTAAAGAGGACATTGAGAAAGTTGGAGCTTCTTGAAGATCTTTAGCATGATCTTGGATGTTGGAGAGCAGCCCTTGCACTTGGGTGATGATGGAGGATACTTAATTCACCCTGTTTGATGAAGAAGGTGATGAAAGGTGATGGTTGGAAAGGCGTTTGGATGTGGAAATCACGCTGACTTTGAGAGGGGTTTTCTGAGCTTGCTGAGAATGATGGATCTTTGATCTTCCTCCTCCTCCTTGGAATGAGGTTAGGACCTCCTTTTTATAGGCCCAGGGCATTGCCAATCGGCAGAGACCCGATCCTACTAATCGGCAGGTGTGTTTAGGCACACTGCCAATAGCGAGGGTTTGTAACCTCCCGTTTGGCAGTGTCTTTCAGGTTCCTTCGAAAAATTGGTCATAGAGAGAGAACCATTGATTAGAATTGTTTATGGGGTGAACCATTGGAAATTTATTTTAGAGACCTTCGAAAGTCCTTTGGACTGCTCCCGGGTCTGGGAGTTGACTTTGGGTCAAATGGGGCTCGGAAGCGTTCGTCGGTCCTTTGGACGGGGAATTATCAGGACTCAAACGGATCGTTCGCCTGCATGGTAAGTCAGAATCACGCACGGGGCAAGCCATTGGAAAGGTGAGGAGATGTACTTCGACATTCCAAAGAGTTTGACTCAATTCAGACTTTGATTACTTGGGACCTGGAAGCGTTCAGTGACTTTTCAGAGTAAAACTGATCGTTCATTAGTATCGTAAGTCAGAATCGCGCACGGGCCAGACCGTTGGAAAGGGGTTTTAGTCCCCTTAGAAGATTCATTTAGTCTCGATGGATTTGAAGAGCTGAATTTGGTAAAATGGAGCCTAGGAACGTCTAATGACCTCCTGATTGAGTTTCAGGGGAACACGAGTCGTTCGTCCGCACCGTAGTCAAAATTGTGCACGGGATGAACCGTTGGAAAGGGGATTCATTACCCTTCTAAGATTCATTCAGTCTCATTCAAGATAAAGAGTTTAACTTTTGGTCAAATGGATCCTGGGAGCGCCCGATCGCCTTTAGGTCAGTACCTGAGGTGTGACTTAGGTTTGAAATGATGAAGGGAGACGCTAGGAACCTTAGGAGAAGTTGGGGGGGGGGTATTAGAATGGGGTGTCTATAGGTATGGTTCATATTATTTTCTGCTGAGGAACTATCATCGCTTCCCATACGATGTGATTTGATTGTTTACCAGGGTGATGTCATAATAGTCCGGTTGCTGGTAACTCGAGAGAATGCAAGTAATTCTCGGAAGAGGACAGCATTAGAGAGACTATATAAGTCCTATAAGTGAATGTTTTATGTGTATTTTAAATGCATGCTATGTGTGTGATGTGTACGTATTCATCAGGGTTGAATAATCGTGTTCTATAACTAGGATAATCTTATATAGACCCTAAAGGTACAGTGCGATATTGTATTTATGTACTAAGAGTTAGTATTCTTAATAAGTGGATGATGTTATATGTGTTGTGTAATGAGGTCATTATGGATCTCGACGATTAACATTGTCAAGGAGTAGTATACAAGGGGGGTTCCTTGTTTAGATTTCACTTTGGGAGAGATCACACGCACCAAATATAGCGCAATGTTGGGAGTGGGGAGAAGTTTAGTCCTTAGTACTCAAATTCACATGTTATAGCCAAATAGTGCTTTATAAGAATAGAAAGATGATGTGTGACTATTCTGATGCTAATAACTTGTTTAAGTTAATAATTAGAAACTAGTGAATTCTTTTAATATATTAATGTATAAGTTCGGGCGTAAACTTAGGATATGTTAGAATAAGAAGATAAAGGTTATATTTTAGATACTGGGTTACACCGGTGTAGATTATGCATAAATTAAAATTGAATTGTCCCTATCATGTGTCGGGTAGCTCAATTGAGGTTCATGTGCATACGATTAGGTGCACGCTTTAGTTGAGCGGTGAGTTTGAGTTCCATGAGAGTGCGAATCCACCTTAATTATGAAATTGTGCATTTATAGTTATCATACATTTTGATGCACTTGCTAAAATGTTTTCAAACCTCGGGCCCTGACCCATTTATATCTCTCTCTTGCTATACATATATTGTAACATATTATTAGTGTCCCACCGCAAGGATGCCAATGATGCTTTTCTATCCAGTGTCCTTGGAATCGTACCAGATGCGGACTGTTACGGGATTTTTACTATAGCTATTTTCGTTCTTTTGTAAATCTAGCTAAGGATTCATTTTGTATATCGGGTTTATACACAAGGGTTATATGTAGAACTTTTATATTTCTCTCCCGAGGATGTTTTACTGTCTGTGACCCGACAACATATTTGGGTATTTTCTTTTGTTCTACTTATTATGTTTTATAGGAGTACATCCTTTATCGTAGTACGTGTATATACATTATTAGTTTTCGTAGTTACAATGTTGTTGGTATATTGATTCAGTGTATGATATTAAATTTTTTGGCATCCGCTTATTATAATATGGGGTAGTTAGCTATGTTTATTTAATATCGACAGTAGATGCTGAGAGCGATCCACTTGAGATTCCTGATTTATTTTAGTATAGGTTTGGCCACCCATTATGATTTTAAGCGGGGTGTCACAGGTGTTATCTGAGCATCACGTTCTAGTGTCTTAGGATTTGTGCAGGTTTTCTATGTTTTTCTGTAAGCGTTCTTGATGTATAGCTCTATTATTAGGAATGTTTTGTTCATCATGCCTATATTTCCTTCTACGATGTGTAATTACTTCAATGATGTTCTGATACAGTTTCTCTTATTTCAGATGTCATGAGGTCGTCCAGGCAAGGCCAACAAAGGGGCTGAGAATATGGAACCCCAAATTATTCAAGGGACTGTACATGTAGCCGAAGTTGCCAATATTATGGCACAAGCAGTAAATGTTACCATTCCTGCGATGGCACATCAACCTGCAGCTCAAGTAGCCCAAGCCCACCAAGGTCCATCTGCGTGGGAAAGAGTACGGGAAGGCTTTCGAAAAGGACATCCTCTATAATTTTGGGGGGGAGCTGATGCAATAGTTGTAAGTGAGTGGAAGAAGGATATATAAAGGCACCTTCTAATGGTTGAATGCAGTGAGGTGCAAAAATAAATACTCACCACCTTTAAATTAATGGGTACAACTCTCCAATGGTGGGAATAAGTCACCACATCGGAGCAAAGAGATGCAATGCCCATAGAAAATTTTTTGGTATGCTTTGACCGAAAGTGTTTTCCTTCCTTGATTCAAACGGAAATGAGGAGGAGATTATTGGATGTGACTTAAGGTGATCGAACGGTGGATGAGTATGAAGAACATTTTACCCTATTGGAGAATTTTGTGCCCGACGAGGTAAATACGGAGGAGAAGCGAATAGTGAAGTTATTGGGAGTTTTATAATGGAGAATTCAGCAACATTTATTAGGGAACCTGACATTTTTTACTTTTGATGAGGTGATAAATACGGCATTGCTACTGCGTCAGGAATATCGTCTTAGTTTAAAAGGGGGTAAGAAATTTGGAGACTCCGGTTCATTAAGTAGGTCTGGAGGAGATGATGCCAGTGGAGCAAGATGGTATAAGCAGGATTACAAAGGGTCGTAACAACGTTTTTTCCCTCAGGATGGTTAGGAAGGATTTGCTTGAAGATGTTTCTTTTGTAGAGAAATAGGCCATAGGAAGAGGGACTGTCCTAAAACAGGTAGAGGGAAACTTTTTAAGGAGGTTTTGAATGTGTAACCCCTACAAGAAATCATAGGCCAGGTTAGGCAAGATAACTTAGAACAAAGACCTATTGATGAAGTGAGGCAGTTAGAGTATGGAGGTAATATGTAACCTATTTCCCTTGTGCTTAGGTCATGCTTTGAGAGGTATTGGGAGAGTCGCATATAAGATTTTAGTGAGTGGTTAGTTTTTATAACCATGTTATGTATAGAATTAACTGGAAGGTAGGAGTGAGCAAGTGTGGCACTTGGATGGGATCTTTCGGGAGAATAAATTTTTTTACCATGTGCGAGTGGAGAGTTACGATTTTATTTTGGACGTAGGACCTGTTAAACTTTGTTGAGTAGTAATGGTAAAGATATCATTTTATATTTAGGATAGATGCATGTGTTTGTAATGTTCCAGTTGTGGAAGGACCTATCTTATGACGAAGTTTTTATGTGATGTAAAGGATTTTATTACTGAGGAGGTTCATGATTTAGCAAATTTATTGTTGAGCAAGGAATTTTAGCTCATGGTTGTGTGCATGTTGAGAATTAAATATTGGTAAGAATATTGTAATGGTTGATGCCTTATTTCTTGTGCATAAGGTATTTGATTTGTGTGTCGAAAGACATAAAACTGTTTTTGATATCACATTGTTTTTTAGGCATTTGGGAAATATCAAAATGATTCAGAAATATTTTTTTAACTTTAGCCCTGGCCTAACTGATCTCAATCCCCGACAGAGCTACACAATAGTGTATTGGGAGGGTTCCTTGTTTGGATTTCGCTTGAGAGATATCCCCCGCATGAAAGTAGCGAATATCATGAATTGAGAAGAGTTAAATCTCTCGACATTTTAATAGACTTAGTACATTATTATAGATTAAAGTATTGTGAATTATATTACCATTTAAGGTTAAGTGGAGACGGGTTATGTTTTACGGTTGAACTCGGGTATAGGGTGTATGAGCGCCCTGGTTAACTAATTTGATTTTAAAATAAAATAATTCGGTGTTAGAAATGGGAGAGATAGGTATAATGATCTTGGAGGTAGGTGATTTTGGAGCTAGTTGAGGTTTGGAGTACTAAGCTTAATATAATTTCGAGGATGAAATTCTGTGTAACGGGGGAAGTGAAGCAACTTATGCTCTTGACTCACTTGAGTCTACATTGTATAAGTGTTCATCTAGTTTGGAAATTGTGATAAAATTATGTCTAACCTAGAATCCAAAGAACCCCAGAGCTTGCACTACTATTTCATCTTTCTTGATTGTAGTGATCTAGACCTTATTATCAACACTCACACACAATAGAATGGATCATATACATGTTATATTGCATATAAGTGTGTGTATATATGTTGAGTGTGTTTAAATCCCTAATATTGCTTTTTTAATATTTTTTTGGGATTTTATAAACATTTTAAAATAAGTTTTTATTAATTAAAACTTGTTTTTAAAAGTTTTTGGGGTCAACCTGAAATTTAATATTGATGGTTATATTGACTTAAGTTACCTTGGGTAGAATCCGAAAGCAGCAGAGACTTCAGGGTGTACTTTTAATTATTTTCAGACGCGCGTTTTATCTCTACTCATTGGCAAACATTTGTTGCTCTCTATAATCCGTTATAGAGTGTAAACTAGCGCCTGTTTACAACCCTTAGATCATTTTTATCAACGATCTGCATGCGCCCCTTCATAATCCCTATGAACCCCTTCAGAACCAATCAGGTGAGTTTTAACCACCGCGTATTGTGAACCCTTGGATCTAAGTCAATCACCCTTGACTAAATCTGAACCCTTGATTTTGGTTCTCATTCACGAATCTTCTTAGTCTCCTATAAAAGGACCCTTCGTCTCAGCCTTAGAAGACATTTGACATTTTTTCTTTTTGAGAGAAAAAAGAGAGTAGAGAGAAAAGAGAGAGAAGAGAGAAACCAGAAGAGAGAGAGAGAGAGAGAGAGAGAGAGAGAGAGTTAGAAACCCTAACCCTAAATCGTCAAATTCCTTTTCAACTCAAAACCTCTTTCCAAGTCCTGTACATTCCAAACACCACCTTAAGTGTTTGAGTGTTTGAGAGATGTTGTTGGTAGTTGATTTGAAGCTGAAACCTCTTTGTTCTTTAGATCTTATGTCCAACTTAAACAGTTTGTCTTAGATCTATTTTCTGCTTAATAGAAATTTCAGATCTATGTACTTCATGTTACATTACACTTAGATTTACATATTTTGTTTCTCAGCTTGAGAAATATATTAATGATTCTTTTTTTGTAAATGTTTTTAACTTTGAAATCAACAATAATGTTTTCTGTTTCTAGTTCTCTTGAAATAAGACCTTTGAGCTGGTTTGGAATCGCACTTGGTGATTTTCAATCTCAAATTTTTTTCAAAACCGAGATTGATTAAGATCTTGATAAGTCTTCTGAGCAAGATAGCCGTGGATTCTGGGATTGTTTTAAAGGTAAAATAAGGTTAAGTTTTGTGAGAAGAGAAAAAAAGAAAAATCACAGCATATAGACTTATATGCAATTTGTTAGGAATGTTTGTACATGATAAGTGTGTGTGTGTGCATGCATGTGTTAGAGAGCACCTCCACAAACAGTTTCACTCTACCACACAAAAAGTGTAGGTAATAAGATCTTGAGAAAAAGAGTCGACGTAAAGAGCTTGAATAAATTGGAAGTTAACAAACTGGGAGAACAACATCAACAATCAGAACTACAGGGAAGTTATAAGGACACCAGAGGGCACATTCCTAAACTTATATAGGTCTGAGTTGTATTCATGTTTGTTATATAGTTTGTAACTGTTAAATTTGTTTATAGTGGATTTTTTTTTACTCCGTAGAGGGAGTCGTGGATGTTTCCTCAGTTGGGTGAGGTTTTACCACGTAAAAAATCTTGTTCTTAATCTTCCTACATCTTCTCATCTCATTCTTGGTTGTGCTGGGTTTAAAGTTTGTTTAAACTTTTTTATAAACTTGTTGATAAAATCTTGAATAGATCTTGTACATACTTTTATATAACACATCTTGTGTTCAATGAGTTTTGGTTTTTAAGAAAAGAGTTTCTTCAAAAAACTGTTCGGAGTTACTTAAATAGTTTAATTTTATTAAACGACTTTAGTAACAGAATTTCAGGAAGTTTGTAACACCTCGTAATTTTGAGGATTTAGAATTTAATTATTTTTGGGAGAAATAATATTCATTTCAATTGGAGAATTTTAAATTTGGAAAATGAGGTAAAAATTTGAGGATGTTAGACAGTATTTCGAATGACGATTATGAGTGCACGGTTGATCCGAGATGAGTCTAAATAGTCAAAATGATTGTCCTTGGATTTTATTTGGGTTCCGAAATATTTTAAGTTAGTTTGACTCGAAATTGAAGTAAACGAGTCATTTAAAGTGCGTATTATCATTTAAAGTTGGGTATTTTGGAGATAAGGCTTATAAATCCAACGTGAGATTATAATCTCATTTGTGAGATTTAGAAAGCTCTCTCTCTCTCTCTCTATCTATCTCTCTCTCTCTCTCTCTCTCTCTCTCTCTCTCTCTATATATATATATATATATATATATATATATATTATATATATATATATATATATATATATATATATATATATATAGGGAGAGAGAGAGAGAGAGAGAAAAAGGGAAGAGGAAAGGAAGAAGAGAAAGAGGAGAAAAGCTTGGAGATTTTGGCTGATCCGTGATTTCGAGGACAATTCAACCTCTACAACTTTGAGGCAAGTGATTAAACTCTCTAAATAATCTATGTGTGTAATTCATTTCATGATTTGTGGATAAAAATATGTATTTGGGGTTAATATGTTAAAACCTAGATTTTGTGGATTCAATCTTGCATTTAATGTTTTTATATGGGTTTGATGGTGTACAACTCAATGGGGTGGGATGTAGGATGAACTTTGATGTTAAAGACATGTTTGGGTTGAAGAATGGTGGATTGGAGATATGATTTTTGGGTATTGAAATTCATGGGTTTTGGCAGAAATTGGGATTTTTGGAGTTCTGCATACCCGAATCGATTCGCCCCCTAAGCGAATCGATTCGACTTAAGGTAAAAGTGTCAGGTTTGGGTGACCGAATCGATTTTGATCCAAAATGTATCAATTCGGCCTGAGATTGACTTACGGATCCTTTGGACCAAATCGATTCGCACACTGGAGAATATATTCTCTTTTTGGACCGAATCGATTCGGATATGGACGAATTGATTCAGAAACAGGGTTGTTTTGTGAAGTTTTTCTAGCATGAGTTTCCTCTGTTCCGATTGGGTTTATTGATTAGGAACATTTTAATATGATACGAGCAGTACGTTTTGGAGATTTTTAGGGATTTTCATATATGATGAAATATTGGGGTCGTATCTGGTTATTTGAGAGAGTATAAATTGAATTTATCGTATTGACTTAGTGGGGAATCCTACTAGCATTGGGAATTATATTTGGATATAGATTATGGGTCAATAAGAGAGAGTTTGGGTATGCTTAGTGACGTTAAACTTTAGAATTATATCACAAATGCGATAACGTTAAGGGTTCATATGATCAACTGAACCGTAATCTAAATTGGGGATGTTCTAGTATATCACCGACTATAATTGTGTGTGTTTAATACTTATACGTGGGATAATTATTATGTGCATGCAAACATAGATGGTGTGTATGATGATGATGATTGTATACATATATCTCGTGTATTTGATAATTAGGTAGACATACCTAGCATATGTTATCATGGGAAGTTGCGCGATGTAGGTGAGGCCTCTAGCTTGAAAAGCAGGGAGAGTATAGTCCCCAGGTCATAGGCATCCATTATTTGTGTTATGAACTATTATTTCAGGGGTAAGACGTCCTTGGTATGATTCATCTTATTTTTTGTTGAGGAACTATGACCGGTTACCATATGATGTGATTTGATTATTTACCAAGGCGGTGTGATAATAGTCCGATGGCTGGCAACCCGAGAGAATGCGAGTAATTCCTTGAATATCATAGAATTGCAGAGACTATATAAATCCTATAAGTGAATGTGTTACGTGTATTTTAAATGCACGTTATGTGTGTTATGTGCGCGTGTTGGTTAAGGTTGAATAATCGTGTTCTATAACAAGGATACTGTTATATAGACGCTAAAGGTACTGTACGATATCTTACTTATGTACTTAGAGTTAGTATTCTTAATATGTCACACCCCAAACCCAATATCCATACTAATCATTTGTTATTTGAATAATTGGATCATAATCTCGAGCCCATTGAAAATTTAATTCCTTTATCAATATTTTTTTTGCATAACGAACATAATATTGTTCTTGTGCCATAACGAAGTCAACCGCATAGTCATAATTAGAGATTATACAATACTACGATTAACTATGATCAACTCAATACATACTAAATCAATATATACAATGTGTGAGTATATCAAAATCTTCAGTGTGACAACGATAAAATCTCCATACTTAAACCCCAGCTCTTCTAACGGTGCAGCTCTCAAAGTTATCGGTCATATATTATCCTAGCTGGCAGCGTACAAACATGAAATTGTTAAACTATAAACCATAAGCATTAAGCTTAGTGAGGTACTCCTTCCCTGCAATAGAATAACAATTCTATATCGAATATGTGAATATAAAATCTGAACAATCCTGCCCATTGGCAATAACATATCATGGATCATAAGATTCAAATAATTCTTCCCGTTGGCAATTACAAATCCTGGATCATAAGATCCAAATAATTATGCCCATTGGCAATAACAAATCCTGGATCATAAGATCCAAATAATTCTGCCCATTGGATATAATAAATCCTGGATCATAAGATCCAAATAATTCTGCCCACTGGCAATAACAAATCCTGGATATTTGAATATCAAAACAAATCCTGAATACCAAAGTATTCAAACCAATCCTGGATCATGAGACCCAAACAAATCCTGGATATTTTAATATCCAAACAAATCTTGAATACCGAAGTATTCAAACAAATCCTCTCTTAGATCTATATTCATATTTATATATGAAACAAATCATAAATACATTCACCATGATAGTTTAACTGGCTTTTCCCTTGACTTTATCCGGTACTTGTTCAATCAAATATTCTTCCCTTCCTATCATTATTAAAATATTAGTATCATCATAAGAATATCAATAATACAAAGAATGATTTAAACGTAAGTCAATCCATAAGCATCACATGATTCCATTCAATTCATTTATCACAAGTGAAGTTCCATCTGAATCCATGTTAATATATTTAACATATCCAAATAATAGACTAAATATACATTCATTTATTCTTGGTAATTCAATCCTTATCATATTAGGATTTCAATACAAAATACGGTGCGATATTTCAATTTTCCTAGGGCAAGGTATGCCCATTTCTTTACCACATAACAGATCTGCCCTATAGGCTCTTTTATCGTTCATTCAACTTCCAAGAATTTTCATAATTTTTATACATCATAAATTTATATGATATTTCACCCAACATTATTAAACATATTGAACAATACCATATTAAAATTTTATAATTTTCAGAGTGCATTTGCTATGTCAAGCAAAACATCGAACACATGGCAGGCATACTTTCACCCTTAGGGCAGATTTCATACCTGAATTTCAAACTCTCACCAACGACTCATTTATTGGTATTTTCACATGATTTTAGGATATGTCATACATATATGAGTCCCGGTTAATATACAATTGGAATCAATCAATTCCAGTAAGTATAGAGAAATATATGGAAGTTTGAATAAACAAGGTTCCTAAACAAAACAATCTCAAAGGTTTACACATTCAAGTTTACTTAAACTTGCATCTATCCATAAGTACATATCAAGACATGTAATTTCAGTAAAAAAATGATTATTTCAATCATTTAAATAATTAATACAAAGAAATAAACAATATTTATGGATGGAAATACCTTAGGGCCTTTTACATAATTTCTACGGATTTTTCTCCAATTTTCTCCTCACTTTTCCTTCCTAACTTCCTAATTATCTTTCTTTAAGCTTAAAATCTCTCATGGCTGAATTTTGATGAATAAGGAGATAGTTATAAGGGTTTAAAGTCGGCCAAGTCCAACCTCCACCTCCAACCAATCAATTTAAGACACTTATTGGGCATAAAGGACAAATTTCAACTTAAATGAATGGACAAATTTACCATTCGTTAGTAATTTCGGTATAACTTCTTACTCGGACCTCCATTTCACACACCGTTTATTGTGTCACAACCCTAACTCACCTGTCTACAAATATCTAGCTTTCACCCCAAGTCAATTAATAATTTATAAAGTTCAAACTAGCCTTAAAACATGAGCATTCCTACCGAAAACTTCAAAATCTCACATTCGTAACTAATTCATTTTTCATGCTTTATGAAGCTAGGATTATACTAAATATAATGACCTAACATTATATATACTAATAACATATTATCCATATCACATAGTCTAATCATGATTTAAATAAAATTTATCGTAATTATATTCTGGTTGTCACAATTCTCCCCTTGTTAGGAAATTTCGTCCCCGAAATTGACATACCTTGGTTATCTGAATCAAACAAATACGGATAATTAATCTTCATGGTATCCTTTTTCTCCCATGTAGCCTCTTCCATGGAATGCCTTCGCCACACAACTTTCACAAGTGGGATCACTTTTGAACTCAATATTTGTCCCTTTCAATCCACGATAGCAAGTGGTTGTTCAACATAACTCAAGTATTCCTTTAACTCAATAGGCTGTTCCACCAACACATGTGAAGGATCCTCTACATACTTTCTTAACATAGAAACATGGAAAACATCATGTAACCGAGCTAACTCTGGTCGTAATGCTAACTTGTAGGCAACCATCCCGACTTTTTCAAGGATTTCATAAGGTCTAATGTAGCGTGGACTTAATTTCCCTTTCTTTCCAAACCTCATAACTCATTTCCATGGAGATATCCGAAGAAACACATAATCCCCTTTCTGGAATTCCAAATCTTTTCATCGTTTATCCGCATAACTTTTCTGTCTGCTTTGAGTTATTCTCATTCTATCTTGAATAATCTTCACTTTTTCAGTGGTGACTTCAATTAATTTTGGACCCTCTATCTTCCTTTCACCAACTTCACCCCAACATATCGGTGTACGACATCGTCTACCGTACAAGGCTTCATATGGAGCCATACCAATAGTAGACTGAAAACTATTGTTATATGCAAATTTTATCAAAGGCAAATATTCATCCCAATTACCTTTGAAATCAAGCACACAAGCTCTAAGCATATCTTCCAAAATCTATATTATCCTTTCAGACTGCCCATCTGTCTGGGGATGAAAACTCATACTAAACTTCAAGTTAGTACCCATAGCATACTGCAAGCTATACCAAAATCTGGATGTAAAAGTAGGGTCCCTATCTGAAATAATTGATACCGGTGCTCCATGCAATCAAATAATTTCATTAACATACAATATAGCATACCTATCAACTGTATACGTAGTCTTGACTGTTGGAAAGTGAGGAGACTTCGTCAATCTATCCACCACTACCCAAATCGAATCTGACCCCTTCTGAGATCGAGGAAGACCAACAACAAAATCCATTGTTACATGATCCCATTTCCATTCCGATATTGGCAATGGCTGAAGCAGACCAGTAGGCTTCTGATGCTCCACTTTCACTTGCTGACATATAAGGCACCTGGCAACAAAATCAACTATTTTCTTTTTCATATTATTCCACCAATAATGCTCCTTTAAATCCCTATACATTTTAGTACTACCAGGATGCATAGTATAAATGGAATTAAGAGCCTCATCTAAAATTTCCTCTTTCAATCCACACACATTAGGCACGCACAATCGCTGCTTATACAATAAAGTGCCATCATTCACAATACAAAAATCTTCAGACTTACCATCTCGGACATCTTGTCGTTTCTTCTTAAGAAAAGGATCTTGACTTTGCAAATCACGAATACGGGTAGCTAACAAAGGCCTCACGCTTACATGAGCAAAGAACATGTCCCTATCGGCTAGCTTCAATTCTACTCCCATCAATCTTAACTCCATGATTTGGAAAACTCTAGCACACCGAATACAAGATAACCTTTCCGAAGCCTTTCTACTCAGAGCATCTGCAACTACATTTTCCTTCCCTGGGTGGTAGTGAATTGTACAATCATAGTATTTAATTAACTCCATCCATTGCCTCTGCCTCAAATTCAACTCCTTTTGAGTAAATAAATACTTATGGCTTTAATGGTCAGTAAAAATTTCACATACCTCACCATATATATAATGATGCCATAATTTCAAAGCAAACACAATAGCAGCAAGTTCCAAATCATGTGTAGGATAATTACGTTCATGTGTACGCAACTGCCTAGAAGCATAAGCAATAACTTTACCATGCTGCATAAAAACACAACCCAACCCCTGATGTGAAGCATCGGTATAAATAACAAAACCATCTCCACCGTGTGGAATAGTAAGAACAGGTGCAGTTACCAATCTCTTCTTCAATTCTTCAAAACCATTTTCACAATCAGAATTCCATTCAAACTTAATATCTTTTCATGTCAATTTTGTCATTGGCAAGGCAATTGAAGAAAATCCCTTAATAAACCTTCCATAATACCTAGTTAAACCCACAAAACTTCTCACCTCAGTGACATTATTGGGCCTCTCCCATTTTACAATAGGTTCCACCTTCTTGGGATAAACACATATACCATCTCCAAAAATAGCATGGCCTAAAAATACAACTTTTGATAGCCGAAATTCACATTTGCTAAACTTAGCATACAATTGCTTATCTTTCAACACATTCAAAATAGTTCGGAGATGCTTTTCATGTTCAACCATATCCCGTGAATAAATCAGAATATCATCAATAAAAACTATCATAAATGAATCAACGAAAGGATGCAGTACCCAGTTCATAAGATCCATAAATATAGCTGGAGCATTAGTTACCCCAAAAGACATCACCAGAAGTTCAAAATGACCATACCGAGTACGAAAAGCAGTTTTAGAAATATCACTCTACTTAACCTTCAACTGATGATAACCCGATCGTAAGTCTATTTTTGAAAACACTTTAGCACCCTGTAACTGATCAAACAAATCATCTATATGAGGTAAAGGGTATTGGTTCTTAATTGTAGCTTTATTCAGTTGCCTATAATCAATACACAAACGCATAGTGCCTTCTTTCTTTTTCACAAATAAAACTGGTGCACCCCATGGAGATACACTAGGCTGTATGAACCTCCTATCATGTAAATCCTGTAACTAAATCTTGAGTTCTTTTAACTCAGCAGGTGCCATTATATACGGTGCCATAGAAATAGGTGTTGTACCTGGTGCTAATTCAATACTAAATTCAACTTCTCTTTCTGGAGGTAACCCTGGAAACTCACTAGGAAACACTTCTGGAAAATCCCGTACAATAGGAACATCGACTAATTGTAAAGATCCCTTCCTAGTGTCAAGAACGTATGCAATAAAACCCTCACAACCCTTACTCAATAATTTCCTCGTCTGAATAGCAAAAATGAGGCAACAAAGAACAATTTTCCTTTCCCGCACAAATTTAAATTCAGGCTCACCAGGCATATTAAAAACAACTTCCTTACAGAAACAATCCATAGATGCATGATATTTAGATAACCAATCCATTCCCACAATTATATCAAAATCAGAAATATCCAATGGAAGTAGATCTATAACTGTATCTCTAACCCCCACAGTCAAAACACAATCATGAAAAACATATTCAACTACAATCATATCCCCCATGGGCATGGAAATACCCAACCCCACCTCTAAATGAGTGCATGGTCTATTCAGATATATGGAAAATGCATATGACACAAAAGAATGTGTGGAACCAGGATCAATCAGAACATAAGCACTTCTATCAGTAACAGAAAGTGTACCTGTCACCACATCTGGAGTAATCTGAGCTTCTTTCATTGTAAAAACTCATCCACCTGTCCTGGAACTACTAACTTGTCCTCTGCCCATACTTTTCACTGCACTGCCTCGAGATAACATTCTGCTTGCTACTTCACTATGTGTTGTTGGAGTCTCTGCCAACAGTGGACAATTCTTTTTAACATGCCCCAGTTGATGACAATGGTAGCATTCCACTCCTTTAAGTTTAGGACACTCGGATTTATAATGCCCTTCCTCTTTACAAAAGAAACATGTAACAACTCTTGTCGGTGCCTCACCCTTTCCTGACCTCCTAACCAGACTAGAATATTCTCCACCCCTAATATCTCTGCCAAATCTCCCCAGACCTCTACCACTATCTCTACCACCTCTCTGAAATTTATGAGGTTCCATTTTAACACTTCCACCCTCACACTCGCCACCCCTTAGTTCATTTGCCTTTCTGCTATCGTGGCTTTGTTTACCAGAGAAGCATAATCTTCTAACTCATAAGTGGCCACTCTATTTTGAATAGGCCAAATCAGTCCATCTTGAAACTTACTACATTTATCTTCTTCCTCCTACACATACTTAGTAGCAAATCTAGACAAAGCAGTAAATTTAACATCATACTCCCTCACAAACATGTTCCCTTGGGTTAAATTAATAAACTCCCTCAGCTTCTCCCTCCTATAGACCTTTGGTTAATACTTAACATACAAAGCTTTAATAAATTCATCCCAAGTAATAACATTAGTACCTTCCATCCTGGGCACCAAATGGTTGATGGCTTCCCACCAATATTTCGCCTCTGCTTTGAGCTTAAACACAACTAGATTCACTTTCTGGTTATCTGGAACCTTCATAACTGTAAAGATAGTTTCTAGATCCCTGAACCACATCTCAGCTTCTGTAGGTTCAACTGACCCTGAATATTCTTGAGGATTCAACTTCAAAAACATCTCATGCATGGAATCTTTCATTTCTTTCCTTGCCTCTTTCTCAATCCTGGCCACAGTCTTTGATTCTAGATATCTAGCCTGTTGTTCTGCCATTTGTGCCATATTTCTTTCTTGTTGCTCTGCCATCCTCATCATTGCCTGTGCTATTATTTTCATCTCTGTAGGCTGCTCTTGCTCTCTAGCCCTTCCAGCAACACTTTGCTCTACTTCAGTATTCTTTGTACGAGAAGCGACTCCCTCTTCTCTAGGTTGTCCATTCCCAAGTTCCATCTGGAATTATCTGTAATACAACAAAGTTCTAACATCCAATATAAACAGTTTATGATACTAAACTATTGGTTAGTATATAAACAATTCATAAATATAAAATCAACTTAATACTGCCATATAATCGTCACACACGTCCAGAATTAATAACCACGCTCTGATACCACTAATTGTCACACCCCAAAACCAATATCCATACTAATCATTTGTTATTTGAATAACTGGATCATAATCTCGAGCCCATTGAAAATTTAATTCCTTTATCAATATTTTTTTTTGCATAATGAACATAATATTGTTCTTGTGTCATAACGAAGTCAACATCATAGTCATAATTAGAGATTATACAATACTACGATTATCTATGATCAACTCAATACATACTAAATCAATATATACAATGTGTGAGTATATCAAAATCTTCAGTGTGACAACGATATAATCTCCATACTTAAACCCCAGCTCTTCTAACAGGGCAACTCTCAAAGTTATCGGTCATATATTATCCTAGCTGGCAGCCAACAAACCTGAAATTGTTAAAATATAAACCATAAGCATTAAGCTTAGTGAGGTACTCCTTCCCTGTAATAGAATAACAATTGTATATCGAATATGTGAATATAAAATCTGAACAATCCTTCCCATTGTCAATAAAAAATCATGGATCATAAGATCCAAATAATTCTGCCCGTTTGCAATAACAAATCCTGGATCATAAGATCCTAACAATTCTGCCCATTGGCAATAACAAATCCTGGATCATAAGATCCAAATAATTCTGCCCATTGGAAATAACAAATCCTGGATCATAAGATACAAATAATTCTTCCCATTGGCAATAACAAATCCTGGATCATAAGATCCAAATAATTCTGCCCATTGGCAATAACAAATCCTGGATATTTGAATATCCAAACAAATCCTGAATACCGAAGTATTCAAACCAATCCTGGATCATGAGACCCAAATAAATCCTGGATATTTTAATATCCAAATAAATCCTGAATATCGAAGTATTCAAACAAATCATCTCTTAGAGCTATATTCATATTTATATATACAACAAATCATAAGTACACTCACCTTGATAGTTTAACTGGCTTTTCCCTTGACTTTATCCGGTACTTGTTCAATCAAATCTTCTTCCATTACTATCATTCGTAGAATATTAGAATCATCATAATAATATCAATAATCCAAAGAATGATTTAAACGTAATTCAATCCGTAAGCATCACATGATTCCATTCAATTCATTTATCACAAGTGAAGTTCCATCCGAATCCATGTTAATATATTTAACATATACAAATAATCGACTAAATATACATTCATTTATTCTTGGTATTTCAATACAAAAGATGGTGCGATATTTCAATTTTCCTAGGGCAAGGTATGCCCATTTCTTTACCACATAACAGATCTGCCCTATAGGCTCTTTTATCGTTCATTCAAATTCCAAGAATTTCCATAATTTTTATACATCATAAATATATATGATATTTCACCCAACATCAGTAAACATATTGAACAATACAAGATTAAAATTTCATAATTTTCAGAGTTCGTTTGCTATGTCAAGTAAAACATCGAACACATAGCAGGCATACTTTCACCCTTAGGGCAGATTTCATACCCGAATTTCAAACTCTCACCAACGACTCATTTATTGGTATTTTCACATGAGTTTAGTATATTTCATACATATATGAGTCCAGGTTAATCTCCAATTGGAATCAATCAATTCCAGTAAGTATAGAGAAATGTATGGAAGTTTGAATAAACAAGGTTCCTAAACAAAACAATCTCAAAGGTTTACACATTCAAGTTTACTTAAACTTGCATCTATCCATAAGTACATATAAAGACATGGAATTTAAGTAAAAAAAATTATTATTTCAATCATTTAAATAATTAATAGAAAAAAATAAACAAGATTAATGGATGGAAATACCTTAGGGCCTTTTACGTAATTTCTACGAATTTTTCTCCAATTTTCTCCTCACTTTTCCTTCCTAACTTCCTAATTATCTTTCTTTAAGCTTAAAATCTCTCATGGCTGAATTTTGATGAATAAGGATATAGTTATAAGGGTTTCAAATCTTCCAAATCCAACCTCCACCTCCAACCAATCAATTTAAGACACTTATTGGGCATAAAGGACAAATTTCCACTTAAATGAATGGACAGATTTACCCTTCGTTAGTAATTTCGGTATAACTTCTTACTCGGACCTCCGTTTCACAAACCGTTTGTTGTGTCGCAACTCTAACCCACCTGTCTACAAATATCTATCTTTCACCCCAAGTCAATTATTATTTTATAAAGTTCAAACTAGCCTTAAAACATGAGCATTCCTATCGAAAACTTCAAAATCTCACATTCGTAACTAATTCATTTTTCATGCTTTATGAAGCTAGTATTAGACTAAATATAATGACTTAACATTATATATAAAAATAACATATTATCCATATCACAAAGTCTAATCATGATTTAAACATAATTTATCGTAATTATATTCGGGTTGTCACATAATAAGTGGCTGATGTTATATGTGTTGTGTACTGACGACATAATGGATCTCAACGATCAACATTGTCAAGGAGTAGTTTATCGGGGGGGTCCTTGTTTGGATTTTTCTTTGCGAGACGTCCCACGCACAAAACGTAGTGCAATATTAGGAGTGGGGAGAAGTTTAGTCCTTAGTACTCGATTCACGTGTTATAGCCAAACAAGGCTTTATAAGAATAGAAAGATGATGTGTGACTATTTTGATGCTAATAGCTTATTTAAGTTAATAATTAGAAACTGATGAATTCTATTAATATATTAATTTATAAGTTTGGGCGAAAACTTAGGATACGTTAGAATAAGAAGATAAAGGTTACATTTTAGATATTGGGTTACGCCGGTGTAGATTAAGATTGAATTGTCCCTAGAATGTGTCGGGTAGCTCAATTGAGGTTCATATGCATACGATTAGGTGCACGTTTTAGTTGAGGGGTGAGTTTAAGTTCCATGAGAGTGCGAATCCAGCTTAATTATGAAATTGTGCATTTATAGTTATCATGCATTTTAATGCACTTACTAAAATATTTTCAAACCTTGGGCTTTGACCCATTTATATATCTCTCTTGCTATACGTATATTGTAATATATTATAGGTGTCCTACCGCAAGGACGCCAATGATGCTTTTCTATCCAGTGTCCTTGGAGTCGTAGAAGATGCGGACTGTTGCGGTATTTTTGCTTTAGCCATTTCCTATCTTTTGTAAATCTAGTTAAGGATTCAGTCGTTATATCGGGTTTATACCCAAGGGTTATATGTAGAACTTTTATATCCTCAGGATGTTATATTTTCTGTGACCCGACATCATATTCGGGCATTTCCTTTTGTTGTACTTATTATGTTTTATAGGAGTACATCCTTTTATCGCAGTACGTGTGTATACAGTATCAGTTTTAGTAGTTACTACGTTATTGCCATGTTGATTCAGTGTAAGATTTTAAATTTTTTGGCATCCGCTTATTATAGTATGGAGTAGTTAGCTATGTTTATTTAATATGGACCATAGATGCTGAGAATGATCCACTTGAGATTACTGATTTATTTTAGTATAGGGCTGACCATCCATTATTATTTTAAGCGGGGTGTCACAAGCGTTTTGATTCCACCTCAAACCCTGGCATAACTTAAATAAATATAGTTAAAATCAAGTCTAAAAAACACAACAAGAAAATAAGATATACATGGATTTGAAAAATGGAAAGGGGCTACCGGTGGTTAGATGCGAATTCGGGAGAGTGGTAATTAATAAGATGCGAGAGAAAGTAAAACAAATAGTGAGAGGGAATGAAAAAGCTAGAATCCATTTGATTAAAGATAGATTGGGATGGATGGTTTTTAGGGAATCAAAAAGTTGTGAGTGCATTGAAGCTAAGAGAGACATGGGTAGGCAATATGAAGGAGAAATTAAGTGCCATATAGATATGCTAAGAGCAGACTTATATTAACTCATGTAATGCATTTTATAATATATATATAAAAGATTTCTACCTTCCATCTTATTTGGGTCCACTTTATTAGTATATGTATTCAGGTAAATAACAAATCCACCATCCTTATATATTTTTCTCCTCTCTAGAGCTTACTTAAAGATTATGAATAAAATTTAGGGTGATTAAGTGATTTGCCCTTGCATGAACCGTGTCGAATTATTAGCCCATCGTAAAACATATTTAGTCTAACGTCCCTTGAACATGTTTGTAGGACGTGAGTTGTCAAAGATACCCTTTGTATGGTAACAAGTTAATAACAAGTTGCAAAATGAATGTGAGACCAATGATAAGACACGTATCCTAAAACATTTATTGTAGGTACAATTATTTCATATATTTTAGCCGAGATCTTTTGAACATAACTTTGGTCCATTTGTAACATTACATTTCTATTAAGGTTTTTATTATTTAAATCTTGATATTTTAATCTTCTTTAACAAGTGTACAATGGAAAATGAAGTTGTTTCATGTTTTTTAAGCATGATAAATTGAGCGCTTCCGTATTTGTCTTTTGTGTTCCTATGATCATTTTATGTAAAAAGTCTTAATGAAATGGTAAAATCTTAGATCCACTACATTTTATACAAGATATGAATTTTTAGGTAATTCCTTGTGTATTCTAGATAATGTGATTTATTTAGAGAACATTACTCGATATAAATATTGTAATCGTTTGGGTATGATAGACACACTACACCAAAAATCGTAATCTAACACACTTTGACAAGGAGAATCTAACATGGTTTAGAATCGTGTCAGATTTTGGCATGGTTTAGAACCAATCTGGCACAGTTTAAAATCGTGCCAGAATCAGCACGGTTTAAAAGAGTGCCGAAATCATGCCAAATTGGAAAAGGTCATGTAAAAAAACAAAATACTTAAAGTCAATTGGCTTTTCATTTGGAGCCATTTCTTTCATCCCCAATCACTCTCTCGCCCACTCTCTCTGCCAAGGCCAATTCTCTCTTACCCACACAACATTTTCACATAATCAGTGCTAGCAAGTTTCTAACAAATACATACCATAACTTCAAAACTATAACTCCTTACTCTCTCATTAAATCAGTTTTTCGGTCTTGTGAAAGTAAACCTAGAAAGTTTGAGAGCGAGGGAACCTTTATTTTCCCGAACATACAATCCAAACTGATGGAATGATGCCTAGGTATGCCTGTAAATTCTTATATTAATTAATTTTTTCCTTTTTTTATCGTATTAGGTGCTTATTTAGCGTGAATCTGATGTAAAATTGGGAGCTTGTATGTTATTTACTATGGATCTATTTGTTCAAACATTATTCAATTGGTTTCTAATTTTTGTACCAAAGATGGAATATGAGTGATTTTGTATTGTAAATAGAAAATTTAGGTCAAATGAGGATTTTTATGCTCAAACTCAATGTAGTGTATTCTACCGTAATTGAATTGAAAGTTAATGAACTAGATTCAATGATAAAATTAGGTTGAAAATCAGTGTACTAGATTCAATGGTATATGTGTATTTTAATAATGTATATATAGAGAGGTAAAAATGTTTATTTTGTTTTTTATATTATGTGTTTGTCTAATGTGAATTCGGTGTATGATAAATTAAGTGCTTCCGTATTTGTCTAATGATTTCCTATGAGAATTTTATTTGAAAAGTCTTAATGAAATGGTAAAATCTTAGATCCACTACATTTTATATAAGATATGAATTTTAAGGTAGTTGATTTTGTATACTAGATGATGCGATTTATTTAGAGAACATTACTCGATATAAATATTGTAATCGTTTGGGTATGATATACACACTACACAAAAAATGGTAATCTGACCCGCTTGGACAAGGAGAATCTAACATGGTTTAGAATCGTGCCTGATTTTGCACGGTTTAGAGCCAATCTGGCACAGTTTAAAATCGTGCAAGAATCGGCACGGTTTAAAAGAGTTCTAAAATCGTGCAAAATTGGAAAAGGTCAAGTAAAAGAAACAAAATACTTAAAGTCAATTGACTTTTCATTTGGAGCCATTTCTTTCATCCCCACTCACTCTCCCGCCCACTCTCTCTACCAAGCCCAATTCTCTCTTTCCCACACAATATTTTCACACAATCAGTGTTAGCAAGTTTCTCGTAAATACATACCATAACTTTAAAACTGTAACTCTTTACTCTCTCATTAAATCAGTTTTTCGATCTTGTGAATGTAAACCTAGAAAGTTTGAGAGAGAGGGAACCTTTATTTTCTTGAACATAAAATCCAACCTGATGGAATGATGCCTAGGTATGCTTGTAAATGCCTATATTTATCTATTTTTTTATTATTTTTATCGTATTAGATGCTTATTTAGCGTGAATCCGATGTAAAATTGGGATCTTGTGTGTTAGTTACTTTGGATCTATTTATTGAAAAACTATTCAATTGGGTTCTAATTTTTTTTGCCAAAGATGGAATCTATGTGATTTTGTGTTGCAAATAGAAAATTTAGGTCAAATGAGGATTTTTATGCTCAAAATCAATGTATTGTATTCTATCATAATTAGATTGAAAGTTAATGTACTAGATTCAACGGTCAAATTAGAATGAAACGCAATGTACTATATTCAACGGTGTATGTGTATGTTTAATAGCGTATATGGAGAGAGGTAGTAATGTTTATTGTGTTTTTTGTATTACGTGTTTGCTTAGTGTGAATTCGGTGTATGATAAATTCAGTTCTTCCGTATTTGTCTAATGTGTTCCTATGAGAATTTTATCTAAAAAGTCTTGATGAAATGGTAAAATCTTAGATCCACTACATTTTATATAAGATATGAATTTTGGGTACTTCATTGTGTATTTTAAATGATGCAATTAATTTAGAGAACATTACTCGATATAAATATTGCAATCGTTTGGGTATAATAGACACACTACACCAAAAATGGTAATATGACACGCTTGGACAAGGATAATCTGACATGGTTTAGAATCGTGCTAGATTTTGGCATGGTTTAAAATCATGCCAGAATCAACACGATTTAAAAGAGTGCCGAAACTGTGCCAAATTGGGAAGGTCAAGTAAAAGAAACAAAATACTTAAAGTCAATTGACTTTTCATTTGGAGCCATTTCTTTCATCCCAACTCACTCTCCCACCCACTCTCTCTGCTAAGCCCAATTATCTCTTTACCAAACAAATATTTTCACATAATCAGTGCTACCAAGTTTCTCACAAATACATACCATAACTTCAAAACTGTAACTTCTTACTCTCTCGTTAACTCAGTTTTTTAGTCTTGTGAAAGTAAACCTAGAAAGTTTGAGAGAGGGGGTACCTTTATTTTCTCGAACATAGAATCCAACTGGATGGAATCATGCCTAGGTGTGCTTGTAAATTCTTTTATTTATCTATTATTTATTATTTTTATCGTATTAGGTGCTTATTAAGCATAAATCTGATGTAAAATTGGGATATTGTGTGTTTGTTAATGTGGATCTATTTGTTGAAAAACTATTCAATTGGTTTCTAATTTTTATGCCAAAGATGGAATTTGTGTGATTTTTTGTTGCAAATAGAAAATTTATGTCAAATGAGGATTTTTATGCTCAAAATCAATGTATTGTATTCTATCGTAATTAGATTAAGAGTTAATGTACTAGATTCAATGGTCAAATTCGATTGAAAAGAAATATACTTGATTCAATGGTATATGTGTATGTTTAATAATGTGTATATAGAGAGGTAGTAATGTTTATTGTGTCTTTTGTATTATGCGTTTGTTTAGTGTCAATTCGGTGTATGAATGAAAGCTTGTGTTAGTGTAGATTATTTGATGAAAAACTATTTGATTTGTTTTTACTTTTTCATCTGAAAATCTCAAATATTTGTGAAATTAGATTTAAAATAACTGTAATAGATTCTACCGTATATTTAAATATTTAATTATGTATATACATATAGATACATATCAATAATTCTATGCTGCTCGGATGAAGTATATTGACATGCTTGCATATTTTTGTTGCTACTGATATGATTTCTTCAGTTTTGGGAAATGTGATGCAAGATGGTTGGATGCAAACAGAAAAATGTATTTCGGTGCAAACCTTGGTTTGGTATTAATTCAACTCTTAATTGGTTTAATAAATTGGGCATTGATAAATATATGTTTATTTATGACTAATCTTTGGGACTAAATCTAAATTTATTTTTGGATTATGTTTATGTGCTTAGAATCTTGGTCTAATAAATTTGTTCAATGATGCTTTGTATGTGAATCACTTATTACTATACTGAAAAAGTTCGAAGACTTTGATAGTGTTGTGGGGTGTTTTGTCGTGAGAAGGAAACACTACACTATGAGAAGAAGTATATTTGTAAATTTGGAAAATTTCATTGTATATAAACGAATTTGGGTACTATTGCATAAAGCACCCGTAAATGATGACATTGTAGTTTGTTGTGTTTTTTTATTTTTTTCTTTGTTTAAATCTAACGGTGAAAAGTGTATCTTATGATAACTTCTTAATTGTAGGTCGTATTGCGGATCAAAGTGGTGCCGGGTACACCTACAAATACCGTGGTGGCTAAAATAAAGGAAAGTGCATCCAACTGGGTAATACTTGACAAGTAATTGAAGTTTATTATTTTTTTATATTAGTATTTTGTTTCTTTCATCTTACTATTGTTGGATTGTTGGTTTATTGGTTGATTTTTCCTCTTTTGTTGCGCGTCATTTTCGAGGAGGGGAAGGATAATGTTGCATCTTCTTAAACACGTCCAATGAATTATACAAGTTGGTGAGAATGAGTTTCAAACTCGAAATGCCTTCAAATTAGTAAATGACAAGCTGTTATAATGTTGGTTCGCCAAAGGGTAAAAAACGTATATCTCTATATATTGTATTAAATTTTATATCTATTATTATTAATTTCGAGTTGTCATGTATGATGTTAAAGGTACTCTTTCCTTTTTAGTTTTACTATTCCAATGTTACATATGTATATATTGTGTGTCCATATTGTGTAAAAACAAGGAAAAAGAGATGACAATATGAACACGAATAAACTATAATCCATAGTTCGTACTGTCACACAATTGCGTACATTGACAGTCTTGGTAATTTGTAAGATTTTTTTGTCTTCTATTCGTAGTTTTGGCATTTGTTGAAAAATCACATCCACCCGAATTATGTTTCACGCTTCCTAAATGATGTTTATATATATATGCTACCTATGATTGAAAAAGAACATCAATCGAGAACACTTCTTCAAATGAAACTCATGTGGAGGTGGACATTCCTATGTTAAAATGAACTTGGACACCGGTGGGAAGTTTTAAAATGAACATAGATGTTTCTCTTAATTCTCACTTAAGGAATGTGACAACCCGCTCAAAATAATAATGGGTGGGCAACCTTATACTACATTAAATCAGGTATCTCAGATGGCACAGTCTCAACATCAACTGACAATAATAAATAATATAAGGCTAACTATCCGAAACCATTAAAAGTGGATTGCCAAAAATTTAAAACTTTTACTTAACACCAATTAAAACCAGTCATGCAACCAATAACACAAAATACTACATCTAACTATGATGATTAATGCATACAAACTCCAATAATATAAAAGAGTACAACGTAAATTACTCTAATATGTTGTCGGGTCACAGATAATACAATAATCTAAGAAGTGAAAATAAATATAAAAGTCTTAATCTACAACACTAGAGTATAAACCCGATATACAAACTGAATTCTAATCTAGATATACAAAAGATAGGAATCGACTAAAACAAAGTGCCGCAACAGTCCTCTACTGCCACAGCTCCATGAATACACTGGATGGGAGAACATCAATGGCATCCTTGCGGAAGAACACCTAAAGTAATACAATATATACATAGCTAGAGAAAAAATAAACGAGTCAGAGCCCGAGTTGAAAACTTTTTATAGAAAGTGCATTAAAATGCATAATATTTATAAATCCATTATTATATGATTTAATTGAGTCTCACTTTCCATAATAAACCAACTCACCTCTCAACTAAAGCGCGCAACTAGACGTATGCACTTGATCTCCAAGTAAAAGCCCAAATATATTTAGGCAAGGCTATCTAACTAATTCCCAAGGTGAATATTCGATTTAAAATCCTCTAACTTATCTTCCAATCTATGCTTAACTGGATTCCATTTAAATCATATACTTTACTTTTAATGTTATGGTTCTCATTCATTTGTTCACTTACTTAACATATAGGGTTTACATACCCATTTTCCAATCCAACATACAATAAACATAAACATCTTCTTTACTAGAATTTCTCATATTCTAGTTATGCCAACAATATACAATTATATAGATGAGTTATTAGCATCTAAGTGCTAAGGACTAAACTTCTCCCAAGCCTTAATATTGCACTACGTTTCGTGCGTGGGACATCTCGTCGAGGCGAAATCCAAACAAGGAACCCCCCATTACACTAATCCTAACCATATTGATTTTCGAAATTCATTATGCCCTCAATGCATGATGCATGTAACCCAAATTCTTATTACTCCATTTTAATTAATTTATTATTCCCAATTCTCAACAGTGCACCGCGGTTCATGCGTGGAACATCTCGCAAAAGATAAATTCATACAAGGAACCCCCCAATACACTACTTCTGGCACTGTCGATCGTCGAAAAGTACCTACATTATATATATATGAGCATTAAGGATTAACTTCTCCTCACTCCCAACATTACACTGCATTTCATGCGTGGGACGTCTCGCCAAGGCCAAATCTAAACAATGACCCCCCCATTACCCTATTCCTTGGCAATGTTGGTCGTTGAGGTCCATTATGCCCTCGATACCTAAGTAACCAACCACATCCATAATATGACCATCCAAACGAGCTATAACTCGAGGATGTACGCTCACTATGATATCATATTCCAGTTGCCCATCCATGTAGCAAATTGGGAACCACCTGGTGGGGTTCAACGGCACCCACCTCGTGATCAATTCACGCACAAAACATCCAAGGAAGCGGTCATAGCTCCTAACCGGCAAGTGAGAACGACACATACCCACGACTTCTCACCCCCAAAAATAATAAATGTATATCACATAATAATCACCATGGACGACTATGACCTGGGGAATATCCACACCCTGCTCATCGAGCTAGGATGCTCACCCTCAACGCTCACAACTTCCCAATGATAGCAAGGAGGGGGTATGCTTCACTATATATATATACCATCACATTAGGTATACATACATCATCACATCATATAAAGATATACCCTCATATAAGGTATACCTACCACATCATTTACATTTTCGTATTACTCACTTAGGCGTAGTTGAATTAATATCATTATTTAGTATATCTCTCTCTTTTGATATACTATCCATTAATTCTCACACATCTTCCCCCACTCAGTATACACTATACAATTTCTCTCTTGAAGCTCACATGTCGCTTCTAATTATGATTAGTCTCCCAATTCGATTTATGTTAAGGATATTTTTATCCTAATGTGCCTCAATTAGCATTTCTCATTGTGTGAGACATCTCCCAATTTAATCATCATTAAGGATATTTCTATATCCGTATGCCCATTTATTAGCATTCATATTCTCAATCCATAATATAGTTCAATTAATTGGATGAACCTTTAAAGTTAACCCCTTTTGGATTTGATTCTAATATTCAAACATCGCTAAGTTCATTCCCATTTTCATATGAATTTAATATTTATATCCAATTAGAATTTTCATCAATAGTGGGCTTCCCCACATAGAATATACCATAATCTCTAGTCGGTATTCCTCGATTGAAGTCAATATGACTCCAATAATTTCTTGTAAGGGAAACTCTCTAAAAGTCTCCAAAACATACTCCACGCAACTCCTATAGAGGTTCGCAATCGATAACCTCTAACAAAATGGAATGAAATTCTCCCTGGAAAAACATCCCTTAAAGAGCCCTGTTTTCGAATTGATCCGGGACAATTCCGAATCGATTCGGCCTCCAAGGCGAATCGATTCGGGTCCTAAGACCTGGGAGTCTGTCTCAGGCTCAGTCGATTCAGCTTGGGTCCGAATCGATTCGGTCACTCAGACCTGGGCAACTGCATATTTCCGAATCGATTCGGTAAGGGGCCGAATCGATTCGGACCTTCAGAAGGCTCGAAAATGGCTACTTTTTAGTTAAGCCAAATATTCCAAAATTCATTTTAATCATTTTCTCTTCATTTCTCTTCAATCCAATCACATATATAACATCAATACTCATCCAAAAACACATATAAAGTAATTTGTAACCTCAAATCCATTTCTACTAAACAAATCGAAGATTTTACCCAAAAGTTAGGTTTTGATAAACTAAAAATAAACTCCAAAGATTTAATCCAAAAATCATGCAATAAATGGTACACAACAATTATTTAGCAAGTTTAATCACTTGCCTCGGGTTCGTCGGGTCTGATCCGTCCTTGAGATCGCGTAAATGCTGAAAATCTCCACTTTCTCTTTCTTTCTCCTTCTTCTTCTCTTCTTCTCTCTTTCTTTCTTTCTTTCTTTCTTTCTATTTACCTTTCTGTCTAAGGAGAATTGATCTCCCGTAGGCTTTTAAGCCTTTTCTCCCAATTGTACACACTTTAAATGACTCGGTAACTTTAATTCGAGTCAAACGAGCTTAAATTATTTTGTAACCTAAATAGACCCCAAGTACAATCATTTTGACTTTCTCGACCCTTCCGAACACAACTACACCTTCAAAATCACCATTAGAAAAACTTTCTAACAACTCCAAACTTTGACCTCAAATGCCAATTTATTTTTTCTCCGATAAAATAATGCTTATTTCTCTCAAAATAAATAAATCATCATCTCTAAAGCCTCAGGTTGTTACAAACTTCCCCACTTACAGAAATTTTGTCCTCAAAATTTAGCTAAGCCTAATTCTCCAAAGCTCAACTAGCCCCTACTACACTCATCTGCACTAATCGTATACCCAAACATCTTACTTCCCACGATGAATTTATTTTAAGTTGATTTTAAGTTTTATAACATCAATTTCAACAACTAGGGCACCCATACACCCTTTATTTGAGCTTTACTCAAACCAATCATAATGAGGCTTTATTTGCCTCCAAAGTTCCATAATCCCATCGATATATATATATATATATATTGTACCAGTAATATCAATAGTAAAAAACTTTTGAATGGTCCAAAAAAAATAACTCCTCTCAATTTATGACATTAGACACTTTCGTGCGGGGGACGTCTCACAAAAGCGAAATCCAAACAAGGAACCCTCCCAATACACTACTATGTAGCGACGTCGGGGATTGAGAGTTTGTTAAATCTGGACTAGAGTTTGAAAATATTCTTGTGTAAATCATTTTGAAATGGCCCAAAGGCCTATAAAAAGTTTTATTTTGAAAACAGTTTATAAAAATATTTTGGTTTATATCTTACAATATTTATATAAAGTGCCTTATGTTCCCAACACAAGGTATTATCAATCATCATACGTATACCATCATATAGCTCACAAAAATAAGCATAATTATGAGCTAACCTTTCCTGCGTCCCAATCATCCACAAATTTTGACCTCTTTATGTAATGATATCTTATATCATATTAACATATTGCCATTTATTTGTATCATCCATATCTGGAATACAACAATTATATAAGTCTAACATGACTATATATAAAGAAGTAGCTTTAACATTAATACTTATCACATAATAACCATTCTTACATTCATAACAAAGTTTATAGCACTCCTTGACGATATTACAAAATTATCCTTTCTTTCAAAAGATAATTACATAAGAGCCTAACTTGCTCAAAATTCCCTTTCGGGTCATTACATACATAATAGGGTCATAGCGCTACCCTCTCAAAACTATCTCCCATGCGATATCGAAAACTTCATGTAGTAATAACCCTATTCACAAAGGAAAATTATGTTACGTCATCAATCTCTAGTCCGATTGCCTATTCTCATCATTAGGCGCCCAAACAAAGTCCTCTGGTCTAAAATGACCTCGAATATGTTGTAGGGGTTTTACTTTCAAAATCTCATCAAAACGTGGTCCTTTACATCTTTTTTAGGACAATTTCACTTTTTATGACCTATTTCTTTACAAAAGAAACATCTACCCACTAATCCTCTCGGCCTACCTTGAGGAACAAAATGTCGTTGCGACTCTCTATAGTCCGACTTATACCTACTCGCATTACTAACACTCTCTTTGCCAAAATTACTTGGTGAACTTGAATCTCCAAAGTTCTTGCCCTCTTACGAACGAAGATGGTATTCATGACACTTCAATAGTGTTACATTCACTACCTCGATGGAAGTCACTAACATGGGACTCTCTAACAAAGGTTGTTGAATTCTCCAATCTAAACCTCGAGTAAATTTTGATATACGCTTCTGCTCCGTATTTACCTCATCAGGTACTAATTTTGCCCATCTAGAAAAATCTTCTTCATGTTCTGCCACCGTTCAATTACCTTGAAACCACTGTTTTAAAAAACCCGCCTAGGCTCCGCCTAGGAACGCCTAGGCTTAAGGCTTGGGAGAAACGCCTCGCCTTACGCTTTTCACGCCTTATTCTTGGTAAAACCCTTACGACACACTTTTTTCTAAAAACAACAATGCCTTAGTGAAACGATGTCGCCTTTTAAAGAATTTGCTTACAAACCGAACCTTTATCTTATCCAAAATAATCAGATAGTATTTTAATTTGCATATATTCAGACATATTTTTATGATATGTGCAATTTTTGTATTTTAATAGCCTTGTTATGGTTAAAAAATATTAAAATATATTAAGAAGGTCTAAACGCCTTTTCACGCCTTTTTACGCCTAGGCCCGCCTAGGCTTTCAAGGCTTAAGACTTGGCCTCCACGCCTCAATCACGCCCCGCGTTTTTTAGAACCTTGTTTGAAATACATCCATCGGTTTCCTCCTCATTTCCTTTGGAATTGGGGAAGGAAAGTACCTTCGGTCAAAGAGTTCCCAAAAATATATTATAGGTAAAGTACCTCTCTATTCAGATGTGGTGATAGACTCCCACCAATTAAAAGCTACACACGATAACTTAAATGTGGCTAAAAACTATTTTTGAACCTCACTACACTCAATTATACGGAGGTCCTCCTTCATACTACTCTTCCATTGACTTGCAGCCATTGCATCAATTCCCCCGACAAACTCCGGAGGATGCCCCTTACTAAAATATTCCTTCACTCTCTCCCACAAAGACAATCCTAAAAGGGTTTGGGCTGCTTGTACGGCAGATTGCTGCGCCATCGTAGAAATGGCAGCAATTACTACTTGTGCCACAATATTGGTAACTTCAATTGTAGTCATGTTACTTTGAGGCGTTTGGGGTTCCACATTCCCTTTATTTTCCCTGACTGAACGACCTCTCTTCGGTGGTATCTGAAACAAGAACAATTGTATCAGAACGCCTTTCAAATATTTTTAAATCACATAAGAAATATGGATGTGTGATTACAACAGTTCTAAGAACAAGGCTCTACATCAAGAACGCTTACGGAAGATCACAGTAACGCACATAAATCCTAAAGACACGAACCTGATTCTCTGATACCATCTGTGGCAACCTGCTCAAAATAATAACGGGTGGCCAGCCCTTTACTACATTAAATCAGGTATCTCAGATGGCACAGTCTCAACATCAACTGGCAATAATAAATAATATAAGGCTAACTACTCGAAACCATTAAAAGTGGATTGCCAAAAATTTAAAACTTTTACTTAACACCAATTAAAACCAGTCATGAAACCAATAACACAAAATACTACATCTAACTATGATGAGTAATGCATACAAACTCCAATAATATAAAAGAGTACAAAGTAAATTACCCGAATATGCTTTCGGGTCACAGACGATACAATAATCTGAGAAGGGAAAATAAATATAAAAGGGTTAATCTACAACATTAGAGTATGACCTAGGGAATATCCACACCCTGCTCATCGAGCCAGGATGCTCACCCTCAACGCGCGCAACATCTCGCTGATAGCAAGGAGGGAGTATTCTTCACTATATATATATATATATATATATATATGTACCATCACATAAGGTATGCATAAATCATCACATCATATAAAGATATACCCTCATATAAGGTATACCTACCACATCATTTACATTTTCGTATTACTCACTTAGGCGTACTTGAATTAATATCATTATTTAGTATATCTCTCTCTTTTGATATACTATCCGTCAATTCTCACACATCTTCCTCACTCAGTATACACTATACTATTTCTCGCTTCAAGCTCTCATGTCTCTTCTAATTATGAATTGTCTCTCAATTCGATTTATGTTAAGGATATTTTCTATCATAATGGACCTTAATTAGCATTTCTCATTGAGTGAGACATCGCCCAATTTAATCGTCATTAAGGATATTTCTATATCCTTATGCACATTTATTACCATTCATATTCTCAATTCATAATATGGTTCAATTAATTGGATGAACCTTTAAAGTTATCCCCTTTGGGATTTGATTATACTATTCAAACATCACTAAGTTCATTCCCATTCTCATATGAATTTAATATTTATCTCGAATTAGAATTTTCATCAACAGTGGGCTTCCCCACTTAGAATATACCATAATCTCTAGTCGGTATTCCTTAATTTAAGTCAATATGACTCCAATAATTTCTTGTTAGGGAAACTCTCTAAAAGTCTCCAAAACATACTCCACGCAACTCCTATAGAGGTTCCCAATCGATAACCTCGAACAAAACGGAATGAAATTCTCCCTGGAAAAACATCCCTCAAAGAGCCTTATTTTCGAATCGATTCGGGCCAATTCTGAATCGATTCGGCCCTGCAAATCGATTCGGCCACCAAGGCCAATAGATTCGGGTCCTAAGACCTGGGACTCTGTCTTAGGCCGAATCGACTCGGCTTGGGTCCGAATTGATATGGTCACTCAGACCTGGGCAACTGCATATTTCCGAATCGATTCGGTAAGGGGACGAATCGATACGAACCTTCAAAAGGCTCCAAAATGGCTACTTTTTAGTTGAGCCAAAAATTCCAAAATTCATTTTAATCATTTTCTCTTCATTTATCTTCAATCCAATCACATATATAACATCAATACTCATCCAAAAACACATATAAACTAATTTATAACCTCAAACCATTTCTACTAAACAAATCAAAGATTATACCCAAAAGTTAGGTTTTGATAAACTAAACCTAAACCCCAAAGATTTAATCCACAAATCATGCAATAAATGGCACACAACAATTATTTAGCAAGTTTAATCACTTGCCTCGGGTTCGTAGGGTCTGATCGGTCCTTGAGATCGCGTAAATGCCAAAAATCTCAACTTTCTCCATCTTCTCTTCTTCTCTTTTTCTTTCTTTCTATTTCTCTTTCTCTCTAAGGAGAATTGATCTCCCGTAGGCTTTTAAGCCTTATCTCCCAATTGTACACACTTTAAATGACTCGGTAACTTTAATTCGAGTCAAATGAGCTTAAATTATTTTGGAACCTAAATAGACCCCAAGTACAGTCATTTTGACTTTCTCGACCCTTCCGGACACAACTACACCTTCAAAATTGCCATTCGAAACACTTTCTAACAACTCCAAATTTTGACCTCAAATGCCAATTTAATTTTTCTCCGATAAAATAATACTTATTTCTCCCAAAATAAATAAATTGTCGTCTCTAAAGCCTAGGGTTGTTACAAACTTCCCCACTTACAAAACTTTCGTCCCCAAAATTTAGGTAAGCCTAATTCTCCAAAGCTCAACTAGTCCCTACAACACTCATCTTCACTAATCCTATACCCAAACATCTTACTTCCCACGATGAATTTATTTTAAGTTGATTTTAAGTTTTATAACACCAATTTCAACAACTAAGGCGCCCATACACCCTTTATTTGAGCTTTACTCAAACCAATCATAATGAGGCTTTATTTGCCTCCAAAGTTCCATAATCCCATCGATATATATATATATATATATATATATATATATATATATATATATATATATATATATATATATATATATATATATATATATATATATATATATATATATTGTACCAGCAATATGAATAGTATAAAAATTTTGAATGGTCCAAAAAAAATAACTCCTCCCAATTCCTGACATTAGCCACTTTCGTGCGGGGGACGTCTCACAAAAGAGAAATCCAAACAAGGAACCCTCCCAATACACTACTATGTAGCGACGTCGGGGATTGAGAGTTTCTTAAATCTAGACTAGAGTTTGAAAATATTTTTGTGTAAATCATTTTGAAATGGCCCAAAGGCCTATAAAAAGTTTTATTTTGAAAATAGTTTATAAAAGTATTTTGGTTTATATCTTACAATATTTATATAAAGTTCCTTATGTTCCCAACAAAAGGTCTTATCAATCATCATATATATAACATCTTGTAGCTCACAAAAATTAGCATAATTATGAGCTAAACTTTCCTGCATCCCAATCATCCACAAATTTTGAACTCTTTAAGTAATGATATCTTATATCATATTAGCATATTGCCATTTATTTGGCTCATCCATATCTGGAATACAACAATCATATAAGTCTAACATGACTATATATATAGAATTATCTTTATCATTACTACTTATCACACAATAACCATTCTTACATTCATAACAAAGGTTATAAATCTCCTTGAGCATATTATAAAATTATCCTTTCTTTCAAAAGATAATTACATAAGAGCTTAACTTGCTCAAAATTCCCTTTCGGGTCATTACATACATAATAGGGTCATAGTGCTACCCTCTAAAAACTATCTCCCATCCGATATCGAAAACTTCATGTAGTAATAATCTTATTCACAAAGGAAAATTAAGTTACATCATCCATCTCTAGTCCAATTGCCCATTCTCATCATTAGGCTCCCAAACAATGTTCCCTAGTCTAAAATGACCTCGAATCTTTTGTAGGGGTTTCACTTCCAAAATCTCATCAAAACGTGGTCCTTTACCTCTTTCAGGACAATTTCTCTTTTTATGACCTATTTCTTTACAAAAGAAACATCTACCCACTAATCCTCTCGGCCCACCTTGAGAAACAAAATGTCATTGCGACTCTCTATAGTCCGACTTATACCCACTCGCATTACTGACACTCTCTTCGCCAAACTTACTTGATGAACTTGAATCTCCAAAGTTCTTTCCCTCTTGCGAACGAAGACGGTATTCATGACACTTCAACCGTGTCACATTCACTACCTCGATGGAAGTCACTAACATGGGACTCTCTAACAAATTCTGCCAAATTCTCCAATCTAAACCTCGAGTAAATTTTGATATATGCTTCTGTTCCGTATTTACCGGATCAGGTACTAATTTTTCCCTTCTAGAAAAATCTTCTTCATATTCTACCATCGTTCTATTACCTTGAAACACATCCATCGGTTTCCTCCTCATTTCCTTTGGAATTGGGGAAGGAAAGTACCTTCGGTCAAAGAGTTCCCAAAAATCTATTATAGGTAAAGTATCTCTCTGTTAAGATGTGGTGACAGACTCCCACCAATTAAGAGCTGCTCCCGATAACTTAAAGGTGGATAAAAACTGTTTCTGCACCTTATTACCCTTAACCATATGGAGGTGATCCTGCATACTACTCTTCCATTGACTTGCAGCTATTGCATCAACTCCCCCGACAAACTCTAGAGGATGCCCCATACTAAAATATTCCTTCACTCTCTCCCACAAAGACAGTCCTAAATGGGTTTGGGCTACTTGAACGGCTGATTGCTACGCCATCGTAGAAATGGCAACAGTTACTACTTGTGCCACAATATTGGCAACTTCATCTGGAGTCATGTTCCTTTGAGGCATTTGGGGTTCCACATCCCCTTTATTTTCCCCGACTGAACGACCTCTCTTCGGTGGCATCTGAAACAAGAACAATTGTATCAGAACACCTTTCAAATATTTTTAAATCACATAAGAAATATGGATGTGTGATTACAACAGTTCTAAGAACAAGGCTCTACATCAAGAATGGTTATGGAAGATCACAGTAACGCACATAAATCCTAAAGACACGAACCTGATTCTCTGATACCATCTGTGGCAACCTACTCAAAATAATAACGGGTGGCCAGCCCTTTACTACATTAAATCAGGTATCTCAGATGGCACAGTCTCAACATCAACTAACAATAATAAATAATATAAGGCTAACTAATCGAAACCATTAAAAGTGGATTGCCAAAAATTTAAAACTTTTACTTAACACCAATTAAAACCAGTCATGCAACCAATAACACAAAATACTACATCTAACTATGATGACTAATGCATACAAACTCCAATAATATAGAAGAGTACAAAGTAAATTACCCGAATATGTTGTCGGGTCACAGACGATACAATAATCTGAGAAGGGAAAATAAATATAAAAGGGTTAATCTACAACATTAAAGTATGACCTAGGGAATATCCACACCCTGCTCATCGAGCCAGGATGCTCACCCTCAACGCGCTCAACTTCTCGCTGATACCAAGGAGGGGGTATTCTTCACTATATATATATATACCATCACGTAAGGTATGCATACATCATCACATCATATAAAGATATACCCTCATATAAGGTATACCTACCACATCATTTACATTTTCGTATTACTCACTTAGGCGTAGTTGAATTAATATCATTATTTAGTATATCTCTCTCTTTTGATATACTATCCGTCAATTCTCACACATCTTCCCCACTCGGTATACACTATACTATTTCTCTCTTCAAGCTCTCATGTCTCCTCTAATTATGAATTGTCTCTCAATTCGATTTATGTTAAGGATATTTTCTATCCTAATGCACCTCAATTAGAATTTCTCATTGTGTGAGACATCGCCCAATTTAATTGTCATTAAGGATATTTCTATATCCGTATGCACATTTATTACCATTCATATTCTCAATCCATAATATGGTTCAATTAATTGGATGAACCTTTAAAGTTATCCCCTTTGGGATTTGATTCTAATATTAAAACATCACTAAGTTCATTCCCATTCTCATATGAATTTAATATTTATCTCCAATTAGAATTTTCATCAACAGTGGGCTTCCCCACTTAGAATATACCATAATCTCTAGTCGGTATTCCCTAATTTAAGTCAACATGACTCCAATAATTTCTTGTAAGGGACTCTCTAAAAGTCTCCAAAACATACTCCACGCAAATCCTATAGAGGTTCCCAATCGATAACCTCGAACAAAACGGAATGAAATTATCCCTGGAAAAACATCCCTCAAAGAGCCCTATTTTCGAATCGATTCGGGCCAATTCTGAATCGATTCGGCCCTGCGAATCGATTCGGCCTCCAAGGCGAATCGATTCGGGTCCTAAGACCTGGGACTCTGTCTCAGGCCGAATCAATTCGGCTTGGGTCCGAATCGATATGGTCACTCAGACCTGGGCAACTGCATATTTCCGAATCGATTCGGTAAGGGGACGAATCAATACGGACCTTCAGAAGGCTCGAAAATGGCTACTTTTTAGTTGAGCCAAAAATTCCAAAATTCATTTTAATCATTTTCTCTTCATTTATCTTCAATCCAATCACATATATAACATCAATACTCATCCAAAAACACATATAAAGTAATTTATAACCTCAAATCCATTTCTACTAAACAAATCGAAGATTATACCCAAAAGTTAGGTTTTGATAAACTAAAAATAAACCCCAAAGATTTAATCCACAAATCATGCAATAAATGGTACACAACAATTATTTAGCAAGTTAAATCACTTGCCTTGGGTTCGTCGGGTCTGATCCGCCCTTGAGATCGCGTAAATGCTGAAAATCTCCACTTTCTCTTTCTTTCTCCTTCTTCTCTTCTTCTCTCTTTCTTTCTTTGTTTCTATTTCTCTTTCTCTCTAAGGAGAATTGATCTCCCGTAGGCTTTTAAGCCTTTTCTCCCAATTGTACACACTTTAAATGACTCGGTAACTTTAATTTGAGTCAAACGAGCTTAAATTATTTTGTAACCTAAATAGACCCCAAGTACAATCATTTTGACTTTCTCGACCCTTCCGGACACAACTACACCTTCAAAATCGCCATTCGAAACACTTTCTAACAACTCCAAATTTTGAACTCAAATGCCAATTTAATTTTTCTCCGATAAAATAATACTTATTTCTCCCATAGTAAATAAATTATCGTCTCTAAAGCCTCGGGTTGTTACAAACTTCACCACTTACAAAAATTTCTTCCCAAAAATTTAGCTAAGCCTAATTCTCCAAAGCTCAACTAGTCCCTACAACACTCATCTGCATAAATCCTATACCCAAACATCTTACTTCCTACGACGAATTTATTTTAAGTTGATTTTAAGTTTTATATCACCAATTTCAACAACTAGGGCGCCCATACACCCTTTATTCGAGCTTTACTCAAACCAAACATAATGAGGCTTTATTTTCCTCCAAAGTTCCATAATCCCATCGATATATATATATATATATATATATATATATATATTGTACCAGCAATATCAATAGTATAAAAATTTGGAATGGTCCAAAAAAAATAACTCCTCTCAATTCCTGACATTAGCCACTTTCGTGCGGGGGACGTCTCACAAAAGCGAAATCCAAACAAGGAACCCTCCCAATACACTACTATGTAGTGACGTCGGGGATTGAGAGTTTGTTAAATCTGAACTAGAGTTTGAAAATATTTTTGTGTAAGTCATTTTGAAATGGCCCAAAGGCCTATAAAAAGTTTTATTTTGAAAAGAGTTTATAAAAGTATTTTGGTTTATATCCTACAATACTTATATAAAGTGCCTTATGTTCCCAACACAAGGTCTTATCAATCATCATACATATAACATCTTGTAGCTCACAAAAATTAGCATAATTATGAGCTAAACTTTTCGGCATCCCAATCATCCACAAATTTTGAACTCTTTAAGTAATGATATCTTATATCATATTAAAATATTGCCCTTTATTTGGCTCATCCATATCTAGAATACAAGAATTATATAAGTCTAACATGACTATATATAAAGAATTATCTTTATCATTACTACTTATCACACAATAACCATTCTTTCATTCATAACAAAGTTTATAACTCTCCTTGACGATATTACAAAATTATCCTTTCTTTCAAAAGATAATTACATAAGGGCCAAACTTGCTCAAAATTCCCTTACGGGTCATTACATACATAATAGGGTCATAGAGCAACCCTCTCAAAACTATCTCCCATGCGATATCGAAAACTTCATGTAGTAATAATCTTATTCACAAAGGAAAATTAAGTTACATCATCCATCTCTAGTCCGATTGCACATTCTCATCATTGGGCTCCCAAACAAAGTCCCCTAGTCTAAAATGACCTCGAATCTTTTATAGGAGTTTCAATTCCAAAATCTCATCAAAACGTGGTCCTTTACCTCTTTCATGACAATTTCTCTTTTTATGACCTATTTCTTTACAAAAGAAACATCTACCCACTAATCCTCTCGGCCCACCTTGAGGAACAAAATGTCATTGCGACTCTCTATAGTCCGACTTATACCCACTCGTGTTACTGACACTCTCTTCGCCAAACTTACTTGATGAACTCGAATCTCCAAAGTTCTTTCCCTCTTGCGAACGAAGACGGTATTCATGACACTTCAACAGTGTCGCATTCACTACCTCGATGGAAGTCACTAACATGGGACTCTCTAACAAATTCTGCCAAATTCTCCAATCTAAACCTCGAGTAAATTTTGATATACGCTTATCTTCCGTATTTACCTCATCAGGTACTAATTTTTCCTTTCTAGAAAAATCTTCTTCATATTCTACCATCGTTCTATTACCTTGAAACACATCCATCGGTTTCCTCCTCATTTCCTTTGGAATTGTGGAAGGAAAGTACCTTCGGTCAAAGAGTTCCCAAAAATCTATTATAGGTAAAGTATCTCTCTGTTAAGATGTGGTGACAGACTCCCACCAATTAAGAGCTTATCCCGATAACTTAAAGGTGGCTAAAAACTATTTCTGCACCTCACTACACTTAACCATACGGAGGTGATCCTGCATACTACTCCTCCATTGACTTGCAGCCATTGCATCAACTCCCCCGACAAACTCAGGAGGATGCCCCTTACTAAAATATTCCTTCACTCTCTCCCACAAAGATAGTCCTAAATGGTTTTGGGTTGCTTGAATGGAAGATTGCCGCGCCATCGTAGAAATGGCAGCAGTTACTGCTTGTGCCACAATATAGGCAACTTCATATGTAGTCATGTTCCTTTGAGACGTTTGGGGTTCCACATCCCCTTTATTTTCCCTGACTGAACGACCTCTCTTCGGTGGCATCTGAAACAAGAACAATTGTATCAGAACGCCTTTCAAATATTTTTAAATCACATAAGAAATATGGATGTGTGATTACACCAGTCCTAAGAACAAGGCTCTACATCAAGAACGCTTACGGAAGATCACAGTAACGCACACTGATCCTAAAGATACGAACCTAATGCTCTGATACCATCTGTGCCCACCGGCTCAAAATAATAACGGGTGGCCAGCCCTTTACTACATTAAATCAGGTATCTCAGATGGCACATTCTCAACATCAACTGACAATAATAAATAATATAAGGCTAACTACCTGAAACCATTAAAAGTCGATTGCCAAAAATTTAAAACTTTTACTTAACACCAATTAAAACCAGTCATGCAACCAATAACACAAAATACTACATCTAACTATGATGAGTAATGCATAGAAACTCCAATAATATAAAAGAGTACAAAGTAAATTACCCGAATATGCTGTCGGATCACAGACAATACGATAATCGAAGAAGGGAAAATAAATATAAAAGTGTTAATCTACAACACTAGAGTATAAACCCAATATACAAAATGAATTCTAATCTAGATATACAAAAGATATGAATCGACTAAAACAAAGTGCCACATCAGTCCGCTACTGCCACAACTCCACAAATACACTGGATGGGAGAACATCAATGGCGTCCTTACGGAGGAACACCTAAAGTAATACAATATATACATAGCAAGAGAAAATATAAACTTTTTATAGCAGAGCCCGAGTAGAATATGTTTTATAGCAAGTGCATTAAAATGCGTAATAAATATAAATCCATTATTAC
The DNA here is from genome assembly GCA_949130495.1 of Sambucus nigra. Classification (NCBI taxonomy): domain Eukaryota; kingdom Viridiplantae; phylum Streptophyta; class Magnoliopsida; order Dipsacales; family Adoxaceae; genus Sambucus; species Sambucus nigra. The sequence goes on along the minus strand of OX422208.1, from coordinate 666,088,651 downwards.
ATGATTTAATGGAGTCTCACTTTCCATAATAATCCAACTCACCTCTCAACTAAAGTGCGCAACTAGACGTATGCACATGATCTCCAAGTAAATGCCCAAATCTATTTAGGCAAGGCTATCTAACTAATTCACGAGGTGAATATTCGATTTAAAATCCTCTAACTTATCTTCCAATCAATGCTTAACTGGATTCCATTTAAATCATATACTTTACTTTTAATGTTATGGTTCTCATTCATTTGTTCACTTACTTAACATATAGGTTTTACATACCCATTTTCCAATCCGACATACAATAAACATAAACATCTTCTTTACTTGAATTTCTCATATTCTAGTTATGCCAAAAATATACAATTATATAGATGAGTTATTAGCATCTAAGTGATATGGACTAAACTTCTCCCAAGTCTCAATACTGCACTACGTTTCATGAGTGGGACGTCTCGCCGAAGCGAAATCCAAACAGGGAACCCCCTCGTTACACTACTCCTGACCGTACTGATTTTTGAGATTCATTATGCCCACAATGCATGATCCATGTAATCCAAATTCTTATTACTCCATTTTAATTAATTTATTATTCCCAATTCTCAACAGTGCACTGCGGTTCGTGCGTGGGACGTCTCGCAAAAGAAAAATCCAAACAAGGAACCCCCCCAATACACTACTTCTAGAACTGGCGATCATCGAGAAGTATCAACGTTATATATATATATATATATATATGAGCATTAAGGACTAACTTCTCCGCACTCCCAATATTACATTGCGTTTCATGCGTGGGACATCTCGCCAAGGCAAAATCCAAACAAGGAACCCACCCATTACACTACTCCTTGGCAATGTTGGTCGTTGAGGTCCATTATGCCCTCGATACCCAAGTAACCAATCACATCCAAAATATAACCATCCAAATGAGCTATAACTCAAGGACACAGGCTCACTATGCTATCATCTTCAGTTGTCCATACACGTAGCAAACTGGGAACCATCTGGTGGGGTTCAACGGCACCCACCTCATGATCAACTCACGCACACAACGTTTCAAGAAGCGGCCACAGCTCCTAATCGACAAGTGAGAATGACACATACCCACGACTTCTCACCCCCAAAAATAATAAATGTTTATCACATAATAATCACCATGGACAACTATGACCTGGGGAATATCCACACCCTTCTCGTCAAGCCAAGATGCTCACCCTCAACGCGCGCAACTTCCCAATGATATCAAGGAGGGGGTATGCTTCACTATATATATATATATATACCATCACATAAGGTATACATACATCATCACATCATATAAAGATATACCCTCATATAAGGTATACCTACCACATCATTTACATTTTCATATTACGCACTTAGGCGTAGTTGAATTAATATCATTATTTAGTATATCTCTCTCTTTTGATATACTATCCATTAATTCTCACACATCTTCCCCCACTCAGTATACACTATACTATTTCTCTCTTGAAGCTCACATGTCGCTTCTAATTATGATTAGTCTCCCAATTCGATTTATGTTAAGGATATTTTTATCCTAATGTGCCTCAATTAGCATTTCTCATTGTGTGAGACATCTCCCAATTTAATCATCATTAAGGATATTTCTATATCCGTATGCCCATTTATTAGCATTCATATTCTCAATCCATAATATAGTTCAATTAATTGGATGAACCTTTAAAGTTAACCCCTTTTGGATTTGATTCTAATATTCAAACATCGCTAAGTTCATTCCCATTTTCATATGAATTTAATATTTATCTCCAATTAGAATTTTCATCATTAGTGGGCTTCCCCACTTAGAATATACCATAATCTCTAGTCGGTATTCCTCAATTTAAGTCAATATGACTCCAATAATTTTTTATAAGGGAAACTCTCTAAAAGTCTCCAAGACATACTCCAAGCAACTCCTATAGACGTTCCCAATAGATAACCTCGAACAAAACATAATGAAATTCTCCCTAGAAAAACATCCCTCAAAGAGCCCTGTTTCCGAATCGATTCGGGCTAATTTCGAATCGATTCGGCCCTGCGAATCGATTCGGCCTCCAACGCTAATCGATTCGGATCCTAAGACTTGGGACTCTGTCTCAGGTCGAATCGATTCGGATGGGGTCCGAATTGATTCGGTCACTCAGACCTGGGCAACTACATATTTCTGAATCGATTCGGTAAGGGGACGAATCGATTCGGACCTTCAGAAGGCTCGAAAATGGCTACTTTTTAGTTAAGCCGAAAATTCCAAAATTCATTTTAATCATTTTCTCTTCATTTCTCTTCAATCCAATCACATGTATAACTTCAATACTCATCCAAAAACACATATAAACTAACTTATAACCTCAAATCCATTTCTACTGAACAAATCTAAGATTATACCCAAAAGTTAGGTTTTGATAAACTAAACCTAAAACCCAAAGATTCAATCCACAAATCATGCAATAAATGGTACACAACAATTATTTACCAAGTTTAATCACTATCCTCGGGTTTGTAGGGTTTGATCCGTCCTTGAGATCGCGTAAATGCTGGAAATCTCCACTTTCTCTCTCTTTCTCCTTCTTCTCTTCTTCTCTCTTTCTTTCTTTCTATTTTTCTTTCTCTATAAGGAGAATTGATCTCTTGTAGGCATTTAAGCCTTATCTCCCAATTGTACACACTTTAAATGATAATACACACTTTAAATGACTCGGTAACTTTAATTCGTGTCAAACGAGCTTAAATTATTTTGAAACCTAAATAGACCCCAAGTACAGTCATTTTGACTTTCTCGACCCTTTCGGACACAACTACACCTTCAAAATCTCCATTCGAAACACTTTCTAATAACTCCAAATTTTAACCTCAAATGCCAATTTAATTTTTCTTCGATAAAAAAATACTTATTTCTCCTAAAATAAATAAATTATCGTCTCTAAAGCCTTGGGTTGTTATAAACAAAATCAGGTGCTAAGGCAATTGTTAGAGTTGCAGAAGGTGGGTTAGTTGCTAGCATAAGTGAAGGCATTTAGAAGTGTTTTCAATGTGGATTATGTTAAAGCTTTGGCGATTCCTCAAGGGATGAAAGTAGTGATTCAATTGGGAAATAAAGACCTAGTGGTGGAGTGTGATTCTCTCATTATTATAAATCTTTCAAATTCAAACTTGGAGAATCGACAGAGCTTGGATCTTTAGAAAGAGTCATCAAAGATCTTGGTCATTATATGAATGTGTCCCTGTTTTTTGCGTATAGAATGTAATAGTGGTGCACATGTATTGCCTTCTTTTGGTGTCCAAACATGAGGGTCTGTTTCTTGGACTGAGAATGCTTTGTCTTGATTGTATGACCTTATAACTGCTAATAATATTTAATATTATTATTATTATATGAAATCTCTTCTGTAAAGAGAAAGCCAGTTTGAATAATGTTTAAGTACTTGGAGTTTGGTATCTTCACATTTTATGGTTTCACTATAGATGGCCTTTGTGTTTTCTCTCTTAAATATTTATTGTTGAGTAATTTGATGGTCCATTTTTTTTCTCTTTGGTTGTTGATGGTAGGTTATTCATATGCTTTTGAATCATTTTGGCACATTTAATGTTCGTGGTTTCTTTATCCGAATTACTTTGTTAATTTACTTAATTATTTTCTTTAGTGCAGTCGAGATTGGCCTAGGCAAACGCCTTGAAGGTCACCCAAATCCTTGCTAGGGCCTAATCGTACAGAAGTGAGAGTTAGGTGGTTAACCTGGTTGGGATGAATTTTTAGGGGTGGGACTTAGGCAATGTATCTAAAGGGATGTTTTAATTTGACTGATACTTTTTAAGTTGTGAAGCCTAACATGACTGTTGTAATAATATTTGTAGTAGTATTGAAAGGTAAATATATATTTATTGTCACTTAATATTACCTAATGAATTATCTTGTTTTTACAATATTTTATTCACTGATTTTCATTTGTTTGTTGGGTAACTGATGTAGGCATATAGCCAGTGTCGTCTGTCTTCTCTAGTTTATTGTATACCTATTTGTTGTACCTTGTATCAATTATTTATTTAGAACACTTTTTCTGTAGTTTAGTTTTTAAAATTAGTGCGTAATATAGCCAAGGGAAAGATCCCATCGAAGGTGACCAATATGACTAGTTTTTCAAAAGAATGGATCATCAAATACTGGTTCCAAGTAATAAAGATTATGTTGTCAATAGATAAAACATGAAGTAGAACATTGAATATATAATGATTCATGTTTCCTTGATGCTAATATCATGGATCAAAATTTTGGCATATTAAAAAAGTGTCCTCTACTTATAGTTCTCAATAAGAGAATTATGTTGTGGGGTTACCCTCAGCATGTGGTAGTAGTACTTCTTCAACTGAGACCCATTCTCTCTCTCATCAACTCAAATTCTCTAAGGAAATTTTCCTATATAGTTACATTTTTATATCCAATGCTGATAGCAATTGAACCACTAAAAACAACTCGAATATTTTTTGGGATTTACTTTATTTTTTTCACTCCATGGGTTCTTCATTGATCAATGGAGCTAAAAAATTTAACCTTATTAGTAGCTTAGGTCTAAATTAGTTACATTTTCTTGGGTCAAATTTTATTTGAGGTGTTTCCTAATAAGGGTCTTTAGCTTGTGGATGTTCTTAATGGGGGTAACAAATAAACCTAGAATTTGTATAATTGTGTGCGTAACACTAGTACTAGGGATGATGCAGGAGTGTGTCACACGTATGGCGCATAATTGTTTCACAAACACATATATTCATTTATTGCTTTAACGATGCCATCGGCACGAGTGACATCTAAATCATGAAATAATACAGTCTAAACCCCACAACATGAACCTAAAACCAATAAGAGATAATTGGCGAACGCACCTCATTTGCACTAACTCTCTATCTCAGATTAGTATTGGACTTTTAATTAGGTCTTTTTCTGCACCTTTTGTGGAGTTATCTGTTGGGATTCTGATATGCTATTAGTTAACCTATTTCATTTTGAATATGTGATTAATAGATGACTGAAAACACTTAGTTTAGGATTATTGTATCTATTTTGATTATGAATATTTCATTTTCTACAAAACTCTTAATAAATTTTGAATTTCTATGTCAGGTATGGATGATCAGCTCACTACTAAAATCAAAGGGATTCTCACCTTCTCTTATAAGGACGACAATGCTCGTGTGTGTGTGTGTGTGTGTGTGTGTGTGTGTGTGTGTGTATATATATATATATATATATATATATATATATATATATATATATATATATATATAGAGAGAGAGAGAGAGAGAGAGAGAGTTTTCTTGAAGGCATAGCACTGGAAAAGAATATCTGCTAAAAGTTAGCTTTGGTTGTATGATTAAATTCATGCAAACTTATCAGATCAGATTTTCTATGAAATAATGTAAATAATCTAGTTTTTGAAGTTAAGATTAGAACTAACATTTTCTATGAAGTATGATTCACAATGAAACAAAAATTAAATTTGTAATTTATAAGCTTTGTGAAGTTCGAACAAAGTGTGAAGTGTGAACAAAGTTTAATCTGAAGTTTAATCCAATATCTAGACTTGGGCTTAAAACTATATTGTTAGAGTGAGAAAACCCAAAAAAATATCCCAAACATCCCCGTTAAAGGCATGAATACCTTGCACAAGATAGATCTAACTCGTAGGAACTAATCGAGTTGTCACGGAATCCCCGATTCGAGAATATGATAATAATTTGCACATATATTCACACACACACAAGGCTTAAAACTATGCGATTAGAGTGCGCAAACCCAAAACAAACCCCAAACAGCCCCGTTAGAGGCACGAATACCTCAAACGGGACCAATGTAACTCGTAGTGACTTTTCGCGTAGCCACGGGACCCCCCAGTTTGAGAATATGATGATAATTTGTAAATATATAAACTTAGGCTTAAAAACATGCCATTAGAGGGAAAAAAACTAATACAACCCCCAAACGACCCTCTAAGAGGTACAAACACCTTGCACGGGATCAATGTAACCTGTAGGAACGGATCACGTAGTCACGGGAGTGTTAGTTTGAGCATATGAAAATTTGCAATTATTTAGACTTAGGTTTAAATATGTCGATAAGTATACACAATTTTTCTGCTTGAATACAAAGTTTTAAACCATATTTGATCATTGATATCAAATTTTTTTTCATTTCCTTTTTTTGTACGATAATAGTTCAGCATTAGCTTTTAACCCATGGAAAACACGAACAAGTGTCAATGGTTTACACCAAGGAGACTGTTTATTTGTTGGTGTCGACATTCGTAATTTTTTGTTTTGATGTGTTATGTTCGTGCGGGATTTTTTGATTTTATTGTTTAATTTTATGGCCACGCGGGCTTTACATTAGAGCAAGTTCTATATTAAGAGGTTTTAGAATGTTCAAAAAATAGAGGAAACTTTGTCCAATTTTGTTTGCTCTATGAATTATTATGACTTATAATATTTTGAGGTTTAATATATACAGTAGTCTATCAACAACATGCCAGATTCAAAATTTGTGTATTTTCTTGATGTGTTTGCAAATAATAAATATTTATTTCTACAGATTTTCAATTTGTTGATTCTCCTGATTTGTTTGAAAATATTTTTTTTATTTAGTGAAAAATCTGGCACAGTTTAAAACTGTGTCAAAATCGTGTAAGATTGTCAAATATGAGTACGCTTATTGATACTCTGCATTTGTGTCTTCCTTGGATATGGATTTGGAATGTCTTTGCGGTCAACTTCGAGTATAAAAATTCCTGAAATCACCTACAAAACTTGTTAAAAATTCAGTATCGTCGCCAATTCGGGTATCAATCCAATTTCTAACATTGAAACGGTCATCGTGAAAACTTGCAATTCCGATTTTTATTAAAACACTTTTTCGTGTTTTTAAAATGTTTAAATGTTTTTTTAGTTTTATATTTAAAAAAAAAAATCAAGTGAGGAAATGAAAATTTATGGAACTAAAATGACTATAAAAATTTTAAAAAATAATCTGGTTTAGAATTTATGAGAAGAAACAAGAGGTGGGATTACACTGCGTAGTCAACTTAATTTAATGCCCTAATTATTGAATTGAATAGTTCGAAATAATATTGAATTTAAAACTTAACTCTCGTTACAATCCTAAATTCAATTTTATCTTTTTCAGCAATTAAATTAGGAATTGTCACCACATATAAAAATCTAAGATTCATATTTGTTCTTACAAATTATCCGCTAAGATCAATTTATAAAAACTTGTACGGATATTTGAATTGAACACAATGAATTAATATTTGAATTTAAGAATAGAACTTATCTTTAAGTCAAATCCAAAAATCAATTATCAATTTTCATCATTAATTTATCAACTCTCATCACATAAATTAATGTGTGATTTTTTCCAATTTAATTAGCCTAAAACACATTAATGAAAAATTAGTTCATTAAATAACTCAACACACGCGTTTCATCCCACCCATTGAATATGCTGTTTAGCCACACATGATTAAAATTTCAGCACAAGCATAATTAGCAAACAAGAAACTAAAGAGAAAGAAATATGATACGCACTAATTTCCTGTGTGCATGAACACACGTCCCAAACTTGTCACAAAAACTGACTAGATTACAAAACTGAAAGTAAATACTGAACCTAACAATTTTTTCTAATCCTAAAGCAATTTTTTTATGATTTTTCTACCCTCTGCATTCTCTTTTTTTTTTTCTTATTTCTATCTCTCACGTTCTCTCTGTTATTTTGTGTTTAGAGTGTCTTGCCTTCTTTTATAACCCACGACTTTGGTTTTGGATGGGGATATTTCTTGGGGATTCATTTGGCCAAGTCAAGATATGCACGTGGGTCTTTTGTTTTGAGATTTGCAGGTCTGATTTTTTTGGGATGGCAATGGTAGGTGGATGGTTGAATCCGTTTTGGTATTTCGGGTATGGCTTCCAGGTAAGGGCCACATCGAGGCAAGGTTTGGAGAGATGGGTCACGGGGCAGGAGCTGGGCGCGATCGGGTCAGGTGGGGCTGATGGCCGTGGGTAGTGGATGGGTATGGGTGGAGGGTAAAATGGGTTCGCCGGCGGGTATGGGTTGCTCCAGCCATGGCAGGTGGTTCCTGGTTGGGGTGTGGGTTTGGTAGGAGGGAGAAGCGTTCGGATTTGGAAGGTTTAAGACTTAAGGGATATGGGTATAGTAGAAGATAGGTGGGTTTGTATTTTGGTTATGGAGGTAAGAGAGTGTGGTTAGAAATGGGGAAGATGAAGTGGGATTAATTGGGTGTGGAAGAGTGTATGTGTTCTGGTGAGGGTGAGTGGTGTTTTAAGTGTGTTTAGGTGTATGAAAATTGGGTGTAAGTGAGTGTGTTGTGTGTTTAATTTGTACCCCTAAAAATTAACACTACTAAAAAAACTTAAAACAATAACAAAGTAAAATAATAAATTAAAATCTGATAAACCTAAAAAAAACTAACATCTCAAAATAAAAATTAAAAGACACTAAAAAAATGAAAATAAAAATAAAATAAAAATAAAACTTTATTAAAAATAAAAAAGAATATAATCCTAATAAAAGTAAAATAAAAGAAATTAAAATGTAATAAAAGTAGAAAATAAATTCCTAAATACTAGTTTAAAAAATAAAATAACTAAAAACTAATAAAAGTAAAAATAAAATTATACTAAATAAAACGAAAAATGAAAATAAATCTAAAATAAAATCTAAAAATAAAATGAATCAAAATAAAAAAATCTAGAAAAATAATAAAGGTACAAACTCAACACACACCGGGTCGGTGTATGGACTGCGCTCGGTTTAGGATTAGGTTAGGGTTTCGGGACATGGTTCGGGTCATCAGAACTCTTCTGGGCAAACTCAATGGGACTCTGACTTTGCGATCTCATTTGATTTCTTCATTGCACTATTTTAACCCCTTATATGTCGAAATTGTACTGATTTAGCATTATTTGTATCGCAACTGCGTATTGACCTATGAAATAAATAAATACGAACAGAAGAACATTTTTATTAAAAACGAGCGACTAAAATGCATCTATTTAGGGTATAAATTATAGACTTTTGGATGCTTATCACACTACCCCCAAACACAAAATTGCTAGTCCTCAAGCAAAAATTAGAGAGAAAATATATATAAGTAACCAAAAGTTTACCACTTTTGCGGCACTAGCGATTGCACTTAGCATGTGCAATAAGCCGCTAAACCCATAGTTTGCCCTACAAGACGAGTGGTGTCTCGTGAGGGTTTGCAGTGAATATACCCACAAAATTCGAAAACTTATTTAAATGTAGTTTCTGATTTTACAATGAAAAGCTATACAACCTAACTTAAAAGGACGTCAAGGAACATCGTATTCAACTATCAAAGTGAGGTATAAAAATTGCTTAATACCAAAAGGGTAATCCTTCCTAAAACTCAGCATGTGTAGTGTGGAATAATCTTAAGTATAATTAGAGTAATTCCAAGATCGCCTTTTAAGAATCGACGCTTTGACCTCAATTCTCACTAGATATATCTCTCCGAATCAAACTCTCTGAGAATTGGGTAAATGTAGCTCTCTAGTGTTTAAGGAGGTGAGCAAATGTAAACAATTTCAAATATCTCACACACTTTATAGAAAAGGACGGATGCATGAAAGAAATTTGATCTCATGAACGAATGTTAACCACTATGTCAAGAATGTCGAATTATTCACTATATAGTCTTGTCATTTGCCGAAACACTTTACCAAGGGTGAAAATGTGGTTTATGTAATGGAGAATGGGAAAGTGAAATGAAAATAATGTAAGGTTTTTTAGAAGAGTGAAATACACTTTGACTGACTCATGTCTTCATCTTTTGAATTTATGATCGCATGCTTTCTTTTTTTTTTCTTTGCCTTTTTAAAAAAAAAAATCATTGCTATACATTTTTCTTCTCATAACAAAAATGAAGACAATTTTCATTGATAGTTTCAAACACTCTTTTTCTCAAAAATGATGGTAATGATGGGAACTGATATGTGGATGGTATCTGGGATATATATGGATAAGGGAAATATGGAAAATGGGTGAATGATAATGTGGTAATTGTATGGTAAAATTGGTTTAGTGCTCAGGACAAACTACAAGGCACATGTTTCTTACAACTCGAAAGTTAATTTCATTCTTAGTGATTAAGACAAATTTGAAAAAATGATGAGACCATGCAACGACTGAATGTGGTACCCAAATAAAGTTGAGTCAATTCATGACTCGGAGATACGTAAAAACCCTTAAAAAGATGAAAAGCTCAAATCTCTCGGGTTTAAGTCGCCACTAGTGATCATTTAAGGATTTCTTGAGAATATAATTACTCCTCAACTTTTGATTGTAAACGTGATCGTACAAATTGCTGAGTCTAGAAATTCATAGTGCAAGTATGCTTTAAAAGGTATTATTTAATTTTAAGTTAAAAAGTGTAATTTTAGGGTCAAATACGGATATTCCGAGATTTCTAAAAGAGGGATGATAGAAAATTCATGTCATAAAAAATTTAAATTTAATTGCACAAAATGTTTAAAATCACTTGTTTCTCAAAATTTTCAAAAGAGGTACGATTTTAATAAATTTTCCACCCCCAAACAAAAGAGAACAGTGTCCTCGATGTTTAAAACTATATATAAAAAATTGAAAAGCATAAGGGAGGAAAGATATTACCATAATGAACCGCTAATGAAAACGTACCGCATGAGGCAGAAAATATGAAACCTCAAGAACAAATGTGTCAAAAAATTTGGACAAGTCTATAAAGCATGTGAAAATCATTGGGTGGTGTGAAACATCACCCCCAAACAAGCTGAGGCCCATACTCAGAAACAATAAACAACGGTCTGCCTCCTGGTAGCGCTAAGTTTAACGCCTTCAGCTAGACCGAACCGAACTCACCCTAAGGATAATAACTATGAAAATTCGAGGCGGTAGAAAAATGATGTGATGAAAATCACCCCCAAACAAAACTGAACAGCCAGTCTTCATAAATGGGGTCAACAAGGTCAATTTCTTCAATGTGAGAGGGGTTTAACTCTAAGAAAGGCTTCAATCATTGACCATTGACCTAAAAGAGGCTACCATCCTTAGGATTTTGAATTGTGATGGCACCATAGGGAGTGACAGATTCAACAACAAAGGGTCCAGACGACCTAGTTTTTAACTTCTCGGGAAAGAGATGAAGATGTGAGTTATATAACAAAACTCTCTGACCAGGGTGGAATTAATTACGGAGGATGCTTTGGTCATGGATCCACTTCATTTTTTCTGAGTACTTGTTTGAAAAATCAAAGGCATCATTTCGTATCTCTCCTAATTCATTAAGTTGGAGCTTCCGATGGATGCCAGCCTCATCAATATTAAAATTAAGGGCTTTGACAGCCCATAAGCATGATGTTCAAGCTCGACAGGTTAGTGGCATGGCTTACCAAAGACCAAGCGATAAGGAGACATACCAATCAGAGTCTTAAAAGCAGTACGATATGCCCACAAAGCATCGTTCAAGCATAAGTGTAAGGACACAAATTTCCAATTTAGTCCCTTCTAGTTTTGGCTCAATTTCGGACAAAAATGTTTGTGTCATAGGATAGTGTTCAATGTTCCTATTTCAAGCCTATGACGAGCTTGTTGAAGACGTAGCGGCCAAGTGTATTAAAATTCATCAAAATGCCGAGTTTGAGTGCCTTGTTTCTACGTCATCAACAGTGGTTCCATGATCCCAAGGTATGAATGCATTACATATATATATAGGAGCTTGGAACAGTATAATAGGTGTAGGTTTAATTAAAACAGTTGTTTAATTTCAAAAAGATTTAATTGAACTTTATAAACAAAGTTTATAAAGTTTCAGGGCTAAAAATGAAAATTTCCAACTTTTTGGAAGTTCGTTCGATAGGTCGTTCGAACGAGTTTTTCATTCGAACCAAATGTCGTTCGAACGAGTTTTCAACGAGTTCCCAGTTTGGCCTCTGTAACTTCGTTCGAAGTGTCGTTCAAACGATATGGATGTTCGAACGATATTTTCAACAAGATTTCTAACGAGTTCTTTTTTAAAGACACTGGAACTTAGTTAGAATGTCGTTAGAAGGTTGTTCGAAGGACAAATCTCATTCTAACGAGATTTGGTGGGAACAGTTAAATGGTAGTTTTTGACAGTTTTCACCCACTTTTCCATTATGTTTCCCCACTAACTTTTGACTGAATATCTAAGTGCGGGAACCAACTTTGGAAAGTTAACTTTTTCCCATCCTACAACCTCTAAGAGAGTGTTTTGAGAGAGAAATTAAAAAGGGAAAAAGTTCATTGTTTTTTAGTGTTTAATTCTTCAAGAAAAATCTTTTAAACACTTGTTTACACCCAATTGTTGTTTAAATCCAAGTTCCATATATAAATACTTTGCTTGGAGTTTTTGGCACCTATTTTTCATCTCTACCGTTTGAAGAGATATTTGGGTTCGCTTCTTGAAGAGTAGGAGGCCCCAAAATTTTTTACACAAATAAAATTCTTTTTACTTCAAAAGTAATAATTTCCTTTTATGATATGCGTAAGCGTAGGATGATGGTTCAAATTAAAAAAACTTAACATAATTTATTTTTTCTCAAATTAAATTTACATAAAGTGAAATTAGATTAGAAACACACACAACTTAAATTTCACTTAAACTAATTTAATTTAACCCAAGTCCTAGAAAATTTGCCTAAGTCATATTTCTCAATTTTACCAAATTAGGCCAAACCAATTTTATCAAATTAAATTAAATGACTTAAATTAAATTAACTAAACATTACCCAATATTTAATATAGCACCAAATTAAACATGTAGTGATTAAACCCAAATTTTATCTTGAATTACCTAAGCATGCGTTCTATGCGAGTTTGCACAAGATAAAATAAACAATGAAACCACTACGCCGCGATGAACGAGGAAAAACCCACAACGGGAAAAAACCTCGAACGACCCTAGCCTCAAATCCACTAAGTACGGAATTTACAAATACAAGCAAGATGACTTACAACACTCGACTCGATCCCTCTCAAGCCCCGACACATTTTCTTGTTTCAACCTCTGCCTAGCGAATAATCACGGAGCTCCACCATCGTTTCGGAATCTTCCGATCGGACTTTATATGGTCACCGTCACCCAAACTAGGAGACTTTCTCCACATGGGCAAATCAATGCAAACGTCTTCTTCTTTGTGGGATGTAGAAGCGAACCCAAACGTCTCTTCAAACGATAGAGATGAAAAACTGGTGCCAAACACTCCAAGCAAAGTATATATATATATGGAACTTTGATTAAACAACAATTGGGTGTAAACAAGTGTGTAAAAGATTTTTCTTGAAGAATTAAACACTCAAAACCATGAACTTTGGAAGAATTTTCTCTCAAAAAATCTCTCTAGGAGTTGGAATATAATGAAAACTTTTATTAGAAAAGTTCATTTCTGCACTTAAGAAGTTCTGACAAAAGATAGTGGGAAAAACAAGTGGAAAAGTGGGTCAAAATTGCTCAAAACTGCCATTTAACTATTCCCGCCAAAACTCGTTCGAATGACATTTTCGTTCGAACGAAGTCTCGTTCGAACGAGGCTTCTAACGAAGTTCCAGTGTGAACTCATTAGAAATCTCGTTGGAAATCTCGTTCGAACATCATATTCATTCGAACGACATTCCAGTGGCCTTTGGGGAACTCGTTGGCAAACTCGTTTGAATGACATTACTGTTCGAACGACAATCTCGCCCTAACGACACTTCGAACGGACTTCCAGAAAGTTTGAAAATTTTGATTTTTAGCCCAGGATCTTTATAAACTTGATTTTAAAGTTTTAATAAGATATTTTTGAAACTAAAAAATAGTTTTAAAATAATATTCACCCAATATAAAAATGTTCCAAGATCCTATATATATATTCAAAAGCATTCATACCTTAGGAGCAATGGAACCATGTTGATGACGTAGAAACGAGGCACATTAAACTCGGCAATTGGATGAAGATTTATACTCTTGGTCGCTACGTCTTCAACAAACACATCATAGGCTTGAAGGATGATCAATTAACTCTATCCTATGACTCAAATATTTTTGTCCAAAATTGAGCCAAAACTACAAAGGACTCAATTGGAAATTTATGTACTTACAAATCTCCCCCTTTGGCTATTCCGGGACAAAAACCAAATAAAAATCCTAAAGGGCCGTCAAGCTCTACTAGACTGACAAAAAGTCCCACCCAAAATAAAAATACAATACTTGACTCAAACAACCCAAGGATCACAATCTTTGCCTGTGAAAGTTGCCACCTATAATATAATTCCTGCACACTTAAGCAAACACATTACACGCATAGGGAATATCAAATCAAAATATTGAATGCAAGTAAAGTAAGTACTCCCCCTAAATTAGTTATCTCCCATTATTAACTATGATCAACTTAGAAAGACTTCTCCCCCTAAGATAAATCTCTCCCAAACTAAGATACAATTATAATAGGTTTAGATACCATTTCTTCCCCTATCATTCTCCCCCTTTTTGTTCAGGAATAGACAAAGGCTAAAGAATCAAAAATTAACTTATATCCCCCAAATAAAGCATATACACCCAAATAACTTACCTAAAACAAGCAAGGGATAAATAGAATGTGATAACAAGCTAAAACATGTAATTGTGCATAAAGCGATGAGAACGTTAAAGCACATGGGAAAAATAATCATAACTAATCCAACACATAAGAATGGATACCAACTGAGATGCAACAAACAGATACCAATATGATACATAAGTATTAAGCATGTGATATCAACAAAGAATGCCATAAGATGGATACCAATTATGAATTAAAGCATATATGGACTAGAGAGAAAGGCAAAGACTAAACAAAAATATCAAATATATGTATACATAATATATACCTATTAGACTCAAGTACACATATATAGATATAAACACACAAATGACACCAAACAAAATAACATAAGTTTTTCACACTCTTATAGCATAAATGTATCATATGAAAACGGAAGTGTTGGGGTGTGAACTAGTAACAAATAAATTTAGACCCAATCACTTAAAACATTTTCACGGAGTTATCAATTGATTGCAAACTTCATCACATTGGAATATAACCTCATGTGACAATATAGATTGAACTCAATGAACAAACATACACAATGCATACAAGCCCAGCATATTGATGATTCTATAAACCAATAGAGTCATGACATTGAAAGTGCAACTAGGATAAACGGACATTGTGCAAACCGTTGATATACCATCCAATCTCCCTCAATAAGCATATATTGATTTTGAATGAATATATCAATCAAACACATAAGGCCTTGGAAAATTATTTTTCTTTTTAATGCCATATTTTCTTTTAGGCCTTGGACCACGTATTTCTTTTAGGTCCAAATAAATGGTGGCTTACTATTCGCAAAGGATAATAAATCCTTTCGGAGCCCTTCCCCGTGCACATTGATATACATTATTTTTTATGTCTCACAAATCTCACGTGCAACGGATTTTGACATGCACTAGTCCTCCTAGGTCACAAATATGTAGATGATAAGATTGGTAGGAGAACACCTCACAAAGCTTCAATATACATATGAAGTTAAAATTTCAAACAAGCTCGTGCATTTGTGAAAAGAGGCATATAAAAATAGAATCCATTTAATCAACACAAAATCCAACTACTCCATGTAAGCATGGTAAAGAACATAATAAGGATTGACAATCTAAACCAAAAGTTCTTGCCACATGGGAGCGTAAAAGATGGGATTCTAACACAAGTGTATGCCATATAAAGTATGTCAAACTAAAATACACACAAAAAAAATCTTTTGAAATTTTGAAATTTTTAACCAAAAATAAAAATATATACTCAAAAGACGAACAAAAATCATTTCTATTTTTCATTAATCTTAAATTGCTAACAAGATAAAATGCAAATGATAAACCAAAAATCTTTTTGTATTTTTCATTTAATGCAAACAAAATGAAGGAATACAAAAGATAAACAAAAATCATAATTCTAGAATGTCATTAAGCATGGAGCACAGACTAGAAAATGATTAAACAAGCATGCATTTAGCATGTGAATATAGCATGAAGTACAAAAGCTAAAGTATGCAAATAAAAATAACACATTCAACCTTTAGGTTTTGCAAGGGAGGAAGCTTGTGAAAGTAAATGAGAATCAAATACCCTATCTTGTAAAGCTACCAAGTCGGATCTCCTAAGCCAAACTAATGAAGAGTGACTATCTCGGGGTGTAGGAGTATTGGCTACCTTGGTTGCCTTACGTTGGGATTTTCTAGAAAATCGTTTAAGATCAAAAAAAAAATTCTTAAGATGACCTTTTTGACGAAAATGTGAACACTTGAACTCACGGCGAAAAGATTTACATAAGGAGTGATCTCTAAAGGCTTTCCTAGGCGATTCTCCTAAAACGTTGGTTTTGGCTTTTTGGGTAGATTCATTACAAGTATCGAAGCCTAATACACATGTGTCATTTTTTATTTGGACCGTGCCTAAGATTTTATCAAGTTTTTTGAACCTACACTCCAAAACAAATTTGACATTACTAGAGTCTTTTAATTGTTCTTATAATTCTTAAATTCTAGACTCTAACAAACCATTTCTCTCTTCAAAATCGGGAAGTTCTTTTTTCAAGGATTCCATTAAACCTCTAAGGTTATCTCTCTCGCCTTCTATATATTCTAGCTTCTCTCGAAGAGATCTCTCTCGTGTCCTAAGGTCTTCCACTAGGACACTATCATCAATAACCTTGACAGGCTCTTTTAAACAAGCTTCTAACTTCAAATTAGCTCCTTTTAATTTAATAGATTCTTCATAAAGTTCTTGAAAAGCATTTTTAAGTTAATTCACATTAACTTCTACTTCATTTTCACTCTCTGTATCTTATTCACTCTCACTACCATAAAAAATAAGGGAATCATAAACTATGACCTTGGAAGTGTCATGTGTTAAAGTTTCATCAATGGACGAGTTCTCACTATCACTCACATGACTAGCCATAAATGCCATAAAGTTAGGATTAGTGGGGGAATCGGGTCCCTCTTCATTATCAATATCACTAAGGGTTGCATTAAAAGAAATTATTTTCTTACCCTCTCTCCTTAGTTTAGTGGGGCACTCAAAAGCCCTATGGCCATACCCTTCACAACCAAAACATTTTTCCGACATGTCCCGATTTATATTTTCATTATAAGTTTTAGGGATCTTCTCGGCTTTTTCATGCCTAGGGTTTTCAAAATTCTTAAAATCATTTTCAAATTTATCTTTGTTCAATTTATGAAATTTTCTAAATTTTCTAGCAAACATAATCATGTCTTCCGAGTCAATATCACTTACCCACTCTACTATTTGTTTTTTCCTCTTTTGGGGCTTTTACGGCAACGCCCTTTTCTATTTTCTTTTCAATTTTAGAGGTAAACATGTCGATTTCATAGGTTTGTAAATCACCTACAAGCTCTTCTAATTTCGTAGAGGCTAAAGTTGGTAAAGAATTTAACACGGTCACTTTTGGAATAAATCTATCGGGTAAGGACCTTAAAATTTTCTTTATTACTCAGTTGTTGGGTATTTTCTCTCCCAAGTTAAAAGATGAATTAAAAATGATGAAAAGTCTAGCATAAAATTCATCAAAAGTTTACTTTTCGTTCATTTTGATAGTTTCAAATTGAGTGGTGAGGTTTTGGAGTTTCGAAGCTTTTACAACACTTGTACCTTCATGAGTGAGTTGTAAAATATCCCACGCTTCTTTAGCAGTCTCACACGTCATAATGCATCGGAATTCATCTGGTGTGATAGTGCTAAAAAAGGTGTTTAAACCACGGGAATTAAAATTTGAAAGTTTAACTCATTCTCACTCCATCTATCGACCGGTTTTGGAACACGTTCATTATCTACTAAATGAGTTGGTGGAGACCACCCGTTAACTACAGATAGCAAACCCTCTCGTCGATAGATTTAAGTGTCGATTTCATTCGCGCTTTCCAATACGCGTAATTAGAACCATCGAAAATAGGAAATTTTGAGAATGGGGAAAATTCCATTTTAGTCAAAATATTTTAAAGGATCTTAACGAAATAATTTATCGTTTTGCCTCTGATACCAATTTGAAGAGCAGGAGGCCCCTAAATTTTTAAACAAATAAAATTATTTTTACTTCAAAAGTAATAATTTCCTTTTATGATATGTGGAAGGGAGCAAGCATGTGAAAGTAAATGAGAATCAAATACCCTATCTTGTAAATCTACCAAGTTGGATATCCTAACCCAAACTAATGAAGAGTGACTATCTCGGGGTGTAGGAGTATTGGCTACCTTGGTTGCCTTACGTTGGGATTTTCTAGAAAATCTTATAAGATCAAAACAAAATTTCTTAAGATGACCTTTTCGACCACAATGTGAACACTTGAACTCACGACAAAAATATTTACATAAGGAGTGATCTCTAAAGGCTTTCCTAGGCGATTCTCCTAAAACGTTGGTTTTGTCTTTTTCAGTAGATTCATTACAAGTATCGAAGTCTAAACCACAAGTTTCATTTTTGATTTGGACCATGCCTAAGATTTTATCAAGTTTTTCGGACCTACACTCCAAATCAAATTTGACATTACTAGAGTCTTTTAATTGTTCTTCTAATTGTAAAATTCTGGACTCTAACAAACCATTTCTCTCTTCAAACTCGAGAAGCCCCATTTTCAAGGATTCCATGAAGAATAGGAGGCCCCTAAATTTTTAAATAAATAAAATTCTTTTTACTTCAAAAGTTATAATTTCCTTTTATGATATGCAGAAGCGTAGGATGATGGTTCAAATTAAAACAACTTAACAAATTTTATTTTTTTTGAAATTAAATTTGCACAAAGTGAAATTAGATTAAACACACACACAACTTAAATTTCACTTAAACCAATTTAATTTAACCCAAGTCCTAGAAAATTTGCCTAAGTCATATTTCTCAATTTTACCAAATTAGGCCAAACTATTTTATCAAATTAAATGACTTGAATTAAATTAACATAACCTTACCCAATATTAAATATAGCACCTAATTATATCTTGAATTACCTCGTTCTATGTGAGTTTGCAGAAGATAAAATAAACAATGAAACCACAACGCTGCGATGTACGAGGAAAAACCCACAACGGAAAAAAACCTCAGACGGCCCTAGCCTCCATTCCACTAAGTACAAAATTTAAAAATATAAGAAAGATGACTTACAACACTTGACTCGATCCCTCTCAAGCCTCGACGCATTTTCTTGTATCAACCTCTGCCTAGTGAATAACCACGGAGCTCCACCGCGATCTCAGAATCTTCCGATCGGACTTTATATGGTCACCGTTACCCAAACTAGGAGCCTTTCTCCACGTGGGTAAATCAACACAAACATCTTCTTATTTGTGGGATGTAAAAGCAAATCCAAACGTCTGTTCAAACGATAGAGATGAAAAATCGGTGCCAAACACTCTGAGCAAAGTATATATATATATGGAACTTGGATTAAACAACAATTGGGTGTAAACAAGTGTGTAAAAGATTTTTCTTGAAGAATTAAACACTCAAAACCATGAACTTTTCTTAGAATTATTTTCTCTCAAAAAATCTCTCTAGGAGTTGGAATAGAATGAAAAGTTTTATTAGAAAAGTTCATTTCCGCACTTAAGAATTTTTTGACAAAAGATGGTGGGAAAAACAAGTGTGAAAGTGGGTCAAAACTGCTTAGAACTACCATTTAACTGTTCCCGCCAAAACTCATTCGAACGACATTTTTGTTCGAACGAAGTGTCGTTCGAACGAGGCTTCTAACGAAGTTCTAGTGTGAACTCGTTAGAAATCTTGTTAGAAATCACGTTCGAACATCATGTTCATTCTAACGACACTTCAAACGACATTCTAGTGGCCTTTGTGGAACTCGTTGGCAAACTCGTTTGAAACATTACTGTTCGAACGATAATCTCGTTCGAACGACACTTCGAACGAACTTCTAGAAAGTTTGAAAATTTTTATTTTTAGCCCATAAACTTTATAAACTTGATTTTAAAGTTTTAATAAAATCTTTCAGAAACTAAAGAACAGTTTTAAAATAATATTCACCCAATATAAAATGTTCCAAGCTCCTATATATATATTCAAAAGCATTCATACCTTAGGAGCAATGGAACCATGTTGATCACGTAGAAATGAGCCACATTAAACTAGGCCATTGGATGAAGCTTTATACTCTTGGCCGCTACGTCTTCAAAAAACACGGCATAGGCTTGAAGGTTGATCAATTAACTCTATCCTATGACTCAAATGTTTTTATCCAGAATTGAGCCAAAACTACAATGGACTCAATTGGAAATTTGTGTCCTTACACTTATAGATCCCACAAAGAAGAATATGTTTGCGTTGTCATACCTACTTGGAGAAAGGCTCCTAGTTTGGGTGACGGTGACTATATAAAGTCCGATCGAAAGATTTCGAGATCGCGGCGGATCTCCGTGGTTATTCGCTAGGCAGAGGTTGACACAAGAAGAGGCGTCAGGGCTTGAGAGGGATCGAGTCGAGTGTTGTAAGTCATTTTGCTTGAATTTGTAAATTTTGTACTTAGTGGATTT
This sequence comes from Sambucus nigra, assembly GCA_949130495.1. NCBI lineage: Eukaryota > Viridiplantae > Streptophyta > Magnoliopsida > Dipsacales > Adoxaceae > Sambucus > Sambucus nigra. The sequence goes on along the minus strand of OX422208.1, from coordinate 666,067,977 downwards.
GAGGCTAGGGTCGTCCGAGGTTTTTTTTCCGTTGTGGGTTTTTCCTCGTACATCGCAGCGTAGTGATTTATTGTTTATTCTATCTTGCTACACTCACTTAGAATGCATGCTTATGTAATTCAGGATAAAATTTGGTTTTAATCACTACATGTTTAATTTGGTGCGAAATTAAATATTAGGTAATGTTTAGTTAATTTAAATCAAGTCATTTAATTTAATTTTATAAAATTGGTTTGGCCTAATTTGGTAAAATTGAGAAATATGACATAGGCAAATTTTCTAGGACTTGGGTTAATTAAATTGGTTTAAGTGAAATTTATTTAAGTTGTGTGTGTGTTTAAGTTAGTTTCACTTTGTTTAATTTTAATTTGAGAAAAATTAAATTTTGTAAAGTTATTTTTAATTTGAACCATCATCTCACGCTTTCGCATCTAAAAGGGAAATCATATACTTTTCGTGAAGTAAAAAGTTTTAAGGTTAGAAAATGAGGCCCTACGTGTTTCACACTGGTATTAGAGCCAACGCAATAATTTACTTCGTTAAGATCCTTTAAATATTTTTGGCTAAAATGGAATTTTCCCCAATTTCAAAATTACCTATGTTCGATGGTTCCAATTACGCATACTGGAATGCGCGAATGAAATTGGCACTAAAATCTATCGACGAGAGGGTTTGGTTATCGGTAGTTAATGGGTGGTCTCCACCAACTCATTTAGTAGGTAATGAACATGTTCCCAAACCGGTAGATAGATGGAGTGAGAATGAGTTTAAACGTTCAAATTTTAATTCCCGTGGTTTAAATGCCTTGTTTAGAATTGTCACCCCGGATGAATTCCGACGCATTATGATGTGTGAGACCGCTAAAGAATCTTGGGATATTTTATAACTCACTCATGAAGGTAAAAGTGTCATTAAATCTTCGAAACTCCAAAACCTCACCACTCAATTTGAAACCAACAAAATGAACGAAAAAGAAACTTTTGATGAATTTTATGCTAGACTTTTCGATATTGTTAATACATCTTTTAACTTGGGAGAGAAAATACCCGACGACCGAGTAGTAAAGAAAATATTAAGGTACTTACCCGATAGATTTATTCCGAAAGTGACCATTTTAAATTCTTTACCAACTTTAGCCTCTACGAAATTAGAAGAGCTTGTAGGTGATTTACAAACCTATGAACTGGACATGTTTCCCTCTAAAATTGAAAAGAAAATAGAAAGGGGCGTTGCCGTAAAAGCCCAAAAAGAGGAAAAAACAAATAGTAGAGTGGGTAAGTGATACTGACTCGGAAGACATGATTATGTTTGCTAGAAAATTTAAAAAAATTCTTAAATTGAACAAAGATAAATTTAAAAATGATTTTAAGAAATTTAAAAACCCTAGGCATGAAAAAGCCGAGAAGATCCCTAAAAATTCTAATGAAAATATAAATCGGGACAAGTCGAAAAAATGTTTTGGTTGTGAAGGGTATGGCCATAGGGCTTTTGAGTGCCCCACTAAACTAAGGAGAGAGGGTAAGAAAACAATTTCTTTTAATGAAACCCTTAGTGATAGTGACAATGAAGAGGGACCCGATTCCTCCACTAAGCCCAACTTTGTGGCATTTATGTCTAGTCATGTGAGTGATAGCGAGAACTCGTCCATTGATGAAACTTTAACACATGACACATCCAAGGTCATAGTTTATGATTCCCTTATTTTTTATGGTAGTGAGAGTGAATAAGAGATGGAGAGTGAAAATGAAGAAGAGGTTAATGTGAGTGAACTTCAAAATTCTTTTCTAGAACTTTATGAAGAATCTATTAAATTAAAAAGAGCTAATTTGAAGTTAGAAGCTTGTTTAAAAGAGCGTGTCAAGGTCATTGATGATAGTGTGTTAGTGGAAGACCTTAGGACACGATATAGATCTCTTCGAGAGAAGCTAGAATATATAGAAGGCGAGAGAGATAACCTTAGAGGTTTAATGGAATCATTGAAAAAATAACTTCTCGAGTTTGAAGAGAGAAATGGTTTGTTAGAGTCTAGAATTTTAGAATTAGAAGAACAATTAAAAGATTCTAGTAATGTTAAATTTGATTTGGAGTGTAGGTCCAAAAAACTTGATAAAATCTTAGGCACGATCCAAATAAAAAATGACACTTGTGGTTTAGGCTTTGCTACATGTAATGAAATAGCCCATAAATCGAAAACAAATGTTTTTAAGAGAATCACCTAGGAAAGCCTTTCGAGATCAATCCTTAGGTCCCAATTTTCGACGTGCTTTTACTTGTGCTCATTGTGGTCGAAAAGGTCAACTTAGGAAATTTTGTTTTGATGTTGAACGAGTTCCTAGAAAATCATACCGTAAAGAAACTAAGGTAGTCAAGATTCCTACACCCCAAGATATTCACTCGTCATTATTATGGGTTAGGAGATCCGACTTGGTAACTTTACAAGATAGGGTATTTGATTCCCATTTCATATGCTTCCTTACAAAATCTAAAGGTTGAATGTGTTAGTTTTGCTTGCATACTCTATCTTTTTGTGCTTCATATTATATATCATTGCTAGGTGTATGCATGTTTAGTCATTTTCTAGTCATTTCTTTATTTCACATCTTATGCTAGAAATCATGACTTGTTTATCTTTTGTATTATATTTACTTCATTTTTTTTGCATTAAATGAAAAATACAAAAATATTTTTGTTTATCATTTGTGTTTCATCTTTTTATAATTTAGGATTAATGAAAAATACAAATGATTTTTGTTTGTCTTTTGAGTAAATATTTTTATTTTTGGTTAAAAATTAGAAAAACTCAAAAAGATTTTTTTTGTGTGTATTTTAGTTTGACACACTTTATGTGGCATATACTTGTAATAAGGACATTTTTGTCCATTATCATTACGTATGTCGTACACCGTTACACTGATGAAGAAACTCAAGATCGAATCTACGTAACGGATCCGAATATCAAAAGCATCTTCAAACTTGGAATTTGGTTTCTGAATAACCGGACCGGTCCGCCCATTTCAAAAAAGAACCGATCCGCCTCCGGACCGGTCCTCCTCAAGTCAGACCGATCCTCTATTGCTTCAAACCAGTAAACCCCGAATCAATTACAAATCGAAGAGGCCCTGTTCAAAAAATAATTGATCTGAGGTTGGACTGATCCGCCTCCAAGCCGGACCGATCCACCTGAGATAAAATCGAACAGATCGTGTTGAGATTTTTTCGGCCCAGGTTTTCCTATTTAAACCAACTTCGGGAATTTGTTTTCTAAGACTTTCATCGACGAATTTAAGAGTCCTAAATACTCTAAGTCTTCACCTTTTAAGTCCCAAGACTCATGTTTTGATTCACACAACGTTTCATACTTTTGTGAATCACTTTGTAACCCAAAAACACAACCTTGTGTTTGTTCAACCCTTGTGGAGAAGACCGTCCTTCTTCTTCATTGCTGCCCTCCTGGAAAGGGAAAGTTCTAGCCGCCGACTACAGAATCGACACCCGCGGGTATTTATGTGTCACTGTATTTTTACTGTAATCCGTGTAACCATTCCTTACAATATTATAGTGAAAATAAAAGGTTTTGCCCATTTGGGGGATTCTTCCTCATTTGTGTGTGTTTGAATGTTCTTTCATGTTTCATCATCTTATTCAATCACACCTAGATGCATGTTTAGGACTTAATTTATAAAAACTGTGTTTAATTAAATAATATCTCTATTTGAATGCACGCGCACTCTTCTCAAAATGGTATCAGAGCCAGTTACATAACTTTACCGTGTAATTTTTCGCAAATTTTTTCTAAGATATCAATTTTCTAAAAAATTGATTTTTGAAAATGAGTGTGTTCATAATGGAGAAATTATATAATAAAATACCAATTTTTGACGGGATAATCTATGCATACTGAAATCCCGCATGAGATTTGCATTACAAGCCATTGATGAACGTGTCTGGATTTTGGTTGAAAGAGGGTGGACTATGAAAAACATTGCTAATTCCATTTAATACAAGATTAAACTGTATAAGAAACTCCGAGATGTTTGTTGAAGAAACCCTTTTCTTTTGAAAATAAAAATTATAAACAACAAGGTGTGTTTACAAAAAAAACTTATGTACGAGAGTAATTAAGACTTTGTAATCAGTTTTTAAAACTAAGACAGTTTGAAAAATTCAGCACACTTAGAATGAGATGAGTAGATGAAGATAATCAACACACAGTTTTTAACGTGGTAAAACCTCTCCCAACAGAGGAAACATCCACGGTGACTTCTAAGTCACAAAAACAAAAATCCACTAATAACAAATAATACCTACAAACAATACAACATACATGCACACAAATCAACCTATTCTAAGTTTAGGAATATACCCAACTTGGTGTCCTTCTAACTTCTCATAGATCTGATTGTTGATGATGTTCTTCCAGTTTGATAACTTCCTTTGCTTTAGCTTCCTTATGTCGACTCAATGATCTTTGATCTTATACACAACACTTTCAGTGTAGTAGTGTGTTAAGTGTTTGTGAAGTGATTCCTATTCACATGCATGAGCTCACACACACTTAGATTTACAGACAGTCCTATAAAAATTACATATAAAGTCTATATGATGTGATTTTGTTTTCTTTCTTTCTTACAGAACTAAAAACCTTTTTGACCTTTAATATAACCCAGATTCCACGGATATCTCGCTTCAAAATCGGTCAAGATCTTAATCAATCTCGGTTTTAAAAATATTTTTGAGATTGAAAATCTCCAAGTGTGAATCCAACTAGGTCAAGGTTAAGTTTCGTAAGAACAGAAACCATAAAACATTTTCAAAACCAAATCAGTAAAGATTTTGTTAAATCAAGTAAGAAATATGCAGATCTAGTGAAAATGTAACATGCATAATGTAGATCTAAAGTTTCTATGAAAAAGAAACACAAATCTTCACACGAATGTTTAAGTTGTAAACAAGATCAAGGACAAAGAGGTTACAGCTTCAAATGAACAAACCACTCTCTCTCAAACACTCAAGGTTGTGTTTGGGGTTAGGTGTATACGAAGGTTTGATTCAGAAAAAGAAGTGTTTAGGGTTAGGGTTTGGTTTTTGGCTAACAGTTTTCCCTTTCTCTCTCTTCTCTCTTTTATTTTCTCTCTTCTCTCTTTTCTTTTCTCTCTTCTCTCTTACTTCTCTCTTCTCTCTATTTTTTTTCTCTCAGAAAGATGAATGCCCAAAAGTCTTGAAAGTCTGAGAAGTGGGGGGTTTATATAGGGGTGAGGGAAGATTTTGGAACGACGAAGGCAATCAAGGGCTAAGATCAAGTCTTTCAAACATTGACTTGATCCAAGGGTTATGAAATAGCGGTGGTTAAGATGATTGTGATTGGTTCATAGATATAGCACCAGGATTGACTAAAAACACATGCAGTCCATCGATTAAGAATGATCCAACGTTCAGCAATGCACCAGGCAATCCTCTCACATAAGAAACACAAATTGAAGCATCAGGAGGAGGACAAGTGTAGGCGTGTGATAGGTGTTCAAACGCGCGTCAAACTGAATTACAAAGCATCACCCTGAAGTCTCTAGCGCTTTTATATTCTACCCAACCAAACAATTTAATGAAACTGAAGTTTCCAAAATAGAATATTAACCCCACAAATTTTATAACCACATTTTATTAATGAAAACATTTATTAAAAAAATGTTTAAAAATTCCCAAAAAATAATTAAAACCACATTTTGAGGGGAATTAATCACACAATCAATTTTTAGCAATATATAAAATGTGTGTAGTGTGATTCAATTTATACCTTCATGGATCATTGAAGAGGATTAGAGAGATAAGTTCTGAGGCTTTTTGGATTCTAGGATGGACAACCAATTTTGTCACTATTTCCAAACGAGATGAACACTTATACAGTATAGACTTAAGCAAGTCAAAGGTATAAGGTGCTTCAATCTCCCCCTTTGGAAATATGAGATAAAATCTCCTTTGAGTTAGCTTAAAACTCGTAGGGAACCAAAAAAAATAAAACCTAGTCCTATACAAAAGATACTATCTACCCATCTCCTAGAAAGTCAAAAATTACATAACTCAACTATTTACAAAATGTTACACTAGCAAAGGTAGACAATCAGTAGAAGAGATCCCTGAAAATATACACACTAAGATCAAGCAGTTTAGATGAAATGTGAACAAAACATTGAACTCATAAAACTCAAATTTCTCCCCCATTTTGTCTCAAATGGACAAAGGGTAAAACTTAAAGTCTTAAGAGTTTAATCAGCGCATACCATACCTATAGAATTTCACAAATACAGAAATATGTTATAGTCTAGAGGTTTAGTGAACATGTCTGCAAGTTGCAGATCAGTAGGCAGGTAATGTATTTCTAATTCCTTAGTTTCAACAAGTTCGCGTATGAAATGATGTCTTATTTTAATATGCTTAGTTCGCGAGTGTTGAACCGAGTTTTTAGATATGTTAATGGCGCTTTAATTGTCACAATACAATTGTAATTGATCTTCTTTAATCCCATAATCACTTAACATCTGTTTTATCCATAGCAATTGAGCACAGCAACTTCCCGCTGCTATATATTCGGACTCAGCCATAGATAAAGATGTGCAATTCTATTTTTTACTACTCCAACCAACTAAATTATTGCCGACATAATAACAGGCACCTGATGTACTTTTACTATCATCAGTACACCCGGCCCAATCAGCATCAGTATACCCTATGATGGTGCTACAGGTATCCTTAGTATACCTAAGTCCAAGATTGAGAGTGCCCTTTATGTACTTTATTATACATTTTACACTCAATAAATGGCTCTCTTTAGGGTTATTCTGGTAACGAGCACACAGACATACATCATACATTATGTCTGGTCATGAGGCAGTTAGATAGAGTAGGCTACCAATCATACTACGATAGAGTGTGGAATCAACTGACTTTCCAGTTTCATCTTTACATAATTTAACAGTAGTACTCATAGGCGTTTTGGAAACTTTAGCATTATCTAAACCAAATTTCTTAACAAGATCTAAGGCATACTTGGTTTGAGAGATAAATAGACCATCAGAATTATGTTTCACTTAAAATCCTAAGAAAAGTTGTAGCTCCCCCATAAGGGACATGTGAAACTCCTTATGCATTATAGTAGAAAAAGATTTAACTTCAGAGTTTGAAGTTGACCCGAAAATGATTTCGTCTACATAGACTTGGGCTATAATGATGTTTTTGTCAAAATGTTTGACAAAGAGAGTCTGGTCATTTCCTCCTCTCTTAAAACCCTTATCCAACAAAAAGTTGGAAAGGCGTTCATACCAAGCTCGAGGAGCTTGTTTTAAGCCATACAGAGCCTTCTTTAGACGAAAGACATGGTTAGGGTATTTAGGGTCAATGAACACTTTGGGTTGTTCTACATACGTTTCTTCGGACAGGATTCCATTGAGGAAAGCAGATTTGACATCCATTTGATAAAGTGTGAATTTCAAGTGACACGCTATGGCGAAAAGAAGTCGAACAGATTGAAGACGAGTGACAGGGGCAAATGTCTCGCTGAAATCTATCCCTTCTATTTGAGAGTATCCTTGAGCAACTAGTATAGCTTTGTTTCTAAGGATTACCCCATTTTCATCAGATTTGTTCTTAAAAATCCAACGTGTCCCAATAACATTTTTGTTTTGAGGCCGCGGTACAAGATACGAGACATCGTGAATGACAAATTGTAAAAGTTCTTCCTGCATAGCAGAAATCCAGTGTGTGTCATTCAATGCTTCATTAATATTTTTCAGTTCCACAAGGGAGACGAAACATGCATAATTAGCATAATTTCTTAACTGGGATCTAGTACGAACTGGCTCATTAGGATTACCGACCACGTTGTCAATGGGATGATCTTTAGAGACCCAGCCAGGTACTTCAGGACTCTCACTAGGTAATGAGTCATCTATTTCTGGTGAATCAGTTTTGAAATCATTTTCAGATTCAACCACAATAGGTGATTCAGATATCTTATTTTCGACAATAGTGTCGCTTACAATTACATTTATCGATTCCATAAGGGCCTTAGTACGCTGATTGTATATACGATAAGCACTACTGTTTGGGGAGTATCCTAAGAAAATGGCTTTATCACCACGAGTTTCGAATTTAGACAGATTTTCTCTGTCTTTACAGACATAACACTAACTTTCGAAAGTTCTTAGATATTTCAGATTAGGCTTCTTACCGTACCACAACTCATAAGGGGTTTGTTTAGAGTTTTTCCTAAGGTAAACCCTATTAATAATATGACATGCAGTTCTAATAGATTCTACCCAGAAGTATTTAAGTAGAGATTTAGCATGCAACATGACACGTGCCATCTCTTGAAGAGTTCGGTTTTTCCTTTAAGCAATACCATTCTGCTGAGGAGTTTTAGGGGCACAAAATTCATGTTTGTAACCGTTGTAGTCATAATATTCAACTATTCCCGTGTCTATGAATTCTCCCCCTCTATCAGTACGAATGCGATTGACTTGTGTGTCCTTCTCATTTTCAATTCTTAGTAAAATTTTCAAAAAATTCTGAAACGTGTCAGATTTTTGTTTCAAGAAGGCAACCTAAGTGAATCGTGTGAAATCATCAACCATGACAAGGATATAACTTTGTCCACAAAGACTAACAGTTCTAGAGGGACCAATAAGGTCCATATGGATGAGATCTAGAGGTCTAGAGGTGAGAATGTCTTTAACCTTTTTATGCGAAGTCTTAACTATTTTTCCGTCCTGGCAATGACCACAGACAACACTTGAAATAGGTTTAATTTTAGGAATTCCTCCAACAATCTCTTGACTAGACAATCTACCAAGGATATCATAACTTAGGTGACCCATACGATTATGCCAGATTTCATTGTCATCCATTCTGACAATGTTATAGGTTTCAGAACCAGTCTTGACAGTATAACAATTGTCAGGTGTTCTAAATCCGATAATAATGCATTTACCTTTATCATTTAGAATTTTACAATTGTTCTTTGAAAAGGTAACAGTATGGTCAGAGTCACAAAATTGTGATATACTTAGGAGGTTGGCTTTAAGGCCTTTAACTAATAGAACATTTTCGAGAACAGTCATTCCTTCTTCTTTTAGGGTTCCTTTACCTATGATCTGGGATGAAACTCCGTCACCAAAAACTACTTTTCCACCAGCAAATCTGGTTTTGTTTAAAAGTTTGGTTTCATCTCCTGTCATATGTTTGGAGCATCCTGAATCTAAATACCAACCAAATGAAGTGTGTTCAGCTTTTAAGGCAGTGATAACAATGTTACACTTCATTTGGGGTAAAAGATCATGTTTTCTAACCCAAATAGCTCTAGTTTTAATTTTGCGCAAGTTTGCCCTCATTTGATAAAATTTTCGTGAAACAGCTTTTTGTCGAAAAACATTTGGAGCAGCAAACTGATTATTGTGGAAAATTTGAGATTTTGGTTTAGGAAAGTTTCTGGGAGTCTTTCTCTTAAATGAACTCTTAGTTTTTGTCTTTCTATTCCTGTAGTCAGAGTTCTTATCAGGTTGTCTTGGAAGGACATAATGGTTACGATTTTGCCTAGAATAGTTAAAGTTCTTATAGACAGAAGAGTTGTACACAGGGGTGTTTAGACGCTTAGCATAGCAACCTTTAAAGGAATGACCATAAATGTCACAGTAGGAGCAATATTGATTGCTCGAGGGATGAACTTCCTTAGGAAAACTTCTAAAGATGGGTTTAACAGCATTCTGTTCAGAAGTCCTATTCCTAGGAGGTATGATCTTATAGGTAGAATCAGCCTTTCTGATCAAAGGACAGACGTATTTAGTCTTAAGTGCAGTGTCAGCCTTAGAATTACTAGACTCTCCAATGTCTTTCTGTTGTTGCTTTTGATCAAATTCCTTTTTAATAAAATGAAAATCTGGATATGTTTCAATTGGTCTTTTGCCCCCAGACACAAACTTAATAGGTTCAAGTTTTGTAGTTTGTGGTTTGTTTTTAGGGAAAAATCCAATACCGGTTCTATCATCAGAATTGGTCTTGGAGTCAACAACAAAGTCAGTAAAACAATTTGAATTGTTTTCAAACTTAGAATTTTTTTTGAAAATAGTAGCTGTCTTTATTTTTGCTTCCTCCAGTTGTAATAATGTTCCCTTGTATTTCATTTCCAGGGTTTCATTAGTTTTAGTCAACTCTTTTAATTTTTGATCAAAAGTTTTAATTTCAGATTGATGAGTCAGACACTGGTTAGTGTACTCTTCAGCATTCAACTTCACAATAAGACTTAGATCATCTAATTTCTTAGTCAGGTCTCTAACAGTCTTCTCCAATCTAGTGCCTTTTTTAAGAGTTTTAGCATACAAAGTATGGATATCAGGGAGGTCATCTGTGTCTGAGTCGTTAAGTGAAGTGTGTGTAGTGACCCCTAACGATTCAGTTTTAGTACTCACGCACCCATTTACATCGTCGTTATCGAGATCACTTTGACTCACACACACGGAACTAGAACTAGCAACCTTTTTCAGATAATAAAGCATCTAGGCCAGTCAAAGCAGTATTCACACAAGCAGAAGTAGGAGCATCATTATCACACACAGGTATATCATCATTGTAAATGATCTTAGCATAAAAGGACATGCAAGGGTCAAGTACATTTTATGACTCAAGTTCCTCTTCATCAGATTCACTTGAATCATTCCAAGTTTTACAGACATTGGCTCTATTGTGTGTGTTGGATTTATTCAAATTAACTCTGCAATCGTGAGCAATGTGACCTAGTTTCCCACCTCTAAAACATTCAATCTTTTTAAGGTCTCTAGTGGGTCTGGAATTGTCGTCCTTAGGATATTTGTCAAGACCTCTCTCATGAGGTTTGGGATTAGACAGAGTAGGATAATTAGGCTTGCCTTGTTTAGTTGCCTGTTTGTTTCGAAATTTGACAATTTTCTTAAATTGTTTAGACATTAAGGCAATCTGATTATCTAGTGTGTCTATATCACACTCCTCATCAGAGTCAGAGTTGATCAAATTAGACTCAAGTTTAGATATCTTAGAGGTAAAACTCAAGTTAGAGTTGGGTTGTTTTCTTTGAGAATGATTTAATTGTTTCTTCAAGTCTAATTCCATTTCTACAGTCCTAAGTTTGCTACTGAGTAACTCAGGGGTAATGTTTTGATCACTCATTTCCTCAATAGCATACCTCCTGCTGTTAAACTTTTGTGGTAATGATCTTAGAATTTTAGAGACAATTTCATTCCTATCATAAGTTATACCATTAGCATGCAACTTAGTAACTATATCAGTTAAGTTCATGTAAAAGTCATCAAAAGACTCAGAGTCAGACATAATCAAAGAGTTGTACTGCTGGGTAAGCATTTGAGTTTTAGCAGCTTTAACTCTTGAGTCTCCTTCATGGGCAGTGATTAATGTGTCCCAAGCTTCTTTAGAAGTGGCACAAGATGAGATTCTTTTGAACTCATACTCATTAATAGACATAAAAATGGCATTCTTGCCTTTATTGTTATTTCGAGAAATAGTTTTATCTTCTTGGGTAAACTCACTTAAGATTTTCTTTACCCTCTCATCACTTCCTTTAGTGGCTGGTTTAGTAGGATAAGTGTATCCATTTTCAATAATGTCCCAAACATCATCTCCTAAAGTCCCTTGGATGAAGGCAACCATTATTACTTTCCAGTAAGCAAAGTTGTTTCCCTCAAAGAGTGGAGGTATGGACAGATTACCAAACCTTTCATTCTTCTCGTCCATAGTTAGGTTTTTCAGAAAACGATTTCAGAAACACAAGATCTTTTTGAAATAAAAGTTAACAGGGCTCTGATACCAATTGAAAAACGTTGCTAATGCCGTTTAATACAAGATTAAACTGTATAAGCAACTCCGAGATGTTTGTTGAAGAAACCCTTTTCTTTTGAAAATAAAAATCATAAACAACAAGGTGTGTTTACAAAAAAAACTTATGTACGAGAGTAATTAAGACTTTGTAATCAGTTTTTAAAACTAAGACAGTTTCAAAAATTCAGCACACTTATAGAATGAGATGAGTAGATGAAGATAATCAACACACAGTTTTTAACATGGTAAAACCTCTCCCAACGGAGGAAACATCCACGGTGACTTCTAAGTCACAAAAACAAAAATCCACTAATAACAAATAATAGTTACAAACAATACAACATACATGCACACAAATCAACCTATTCTAAGTTTAGGAATATACCCCACTTGGTGTCCTTCTAACTTCTCATAGATCTGATTGTTGATGATGTTTTTCCAGTTTGATAACTTCCTTTGCTTTAGCTTCCTTATGTCGACTCAATGATCTTTGATCTTATACACAACACTTTTAGTGTAGTAGTGTGTTAAGTGCTTGTGAAGTGATTCCTATTCACATGCATGAACTCACACACACTTAGATTTACAGACAGTCCTATAAAAATTACATATAACGTCTATATGCTGTGATTTTGTTTTCTTTCTTTCTTACAGAACTAAAAACCTTTTTGACCTTTAATATAACCCAGATTCCACGGATATCTTGCTTCAAAATCGGTCAAGATCTTAATCAATCTCGGTTTTAAAAATATTTTTGAGATTGAAAATCTCCAAGTGTGAATCCAACTAGGTCAAGGTTAAGTTTCGTAAGAACAGAAACCATAAAACATTTTCAAAACCAAATCAGTAAAGATTTTGTTAAATCAAGTAAGAAATATGCAGATCTAGTGAAAATGTAACATGCATAATGTAGATCTAAAGTTTCTATGAAAAAGAAACACAGATCTTCACACGAATTTTTAAGTTGTAAACAAGATCAAGGACAAAGAGGTTACAGCTTCAAATGAACAAACCACTCTCTCTCAAACACTCAAGGTTGTGTTTGGGGTTAGGTGTATACGAAGGTTTGATTCAGAAAAAGAAGTGTTTAGGGTTAGGGTTTGGTTTTTGGCTAACAGTTTTCCCTTTCTCTTTCTTCTCTCTTTTCTTTTCTCTCTTCTCTCTTTTCTTTTCTCTCTTCTCTCTTACTTCTCTCTTCTCTCTATTTTTTTTTCTCTCAGAAAAATGAATGCCCAAAAGTCTTGAAAGTCTGAGAAGTGGGGGGTTTATATAGGGGTGAGGGAAGCTTCTGGAACGACGAAGGCAATCAAGGGTTGTGATCAAGTCTTTCAAACATTGACTTGATCCAAGGGTTATGAAATAGCGGTGGTTAAGATGATTGTGATTTGTTCATAGATATAGCACCAGGATTGACTAAAAACACATGCAGTCCATCGATTAAGAATGATCCAACGTTCAGCAATGAACCAGGCAATCCTCTCACATAAGAAACAAAAATTGAAGCATCAGGAGGATGACAAGTGTAGGCGTGTGATAGGTGTTTAAACGCACGTCAAACTGAATTACAAAGCATCACCCTGAAGTCTCTAGCGCTTTTATATTCTACCCAACCAAACAATTTAATGAAAACTGAAGTTTCCAAAATAGAATATTAACCCCACAAATTTTATAACCACATTTTATTAATGAAAACATTTATTAAAAAAATGTTTAAAAATTCCCAAAAAATAATTAAAACCACATTTTGAGGGGAATTAATCACACAATCCATTTTAAGCAATATATACACATGTATGCACTTTTTAATGTGTGTAGTGTGATTCAATTTATACCTTCATGGATCATTAAATAGGATTAGAGAGATAAGTTCTGCGTCTTTTTGGATTCTAGGATGGACAACCAATTTTGTCACTGTTTCCAAACTAGATGAACACTTATACAATATAGACTTAAGCAAGTCAAAGGTATAAGGTGCTTCAGACTCCTCCCTCCTTCACTATTAATAATGTGATTAGTTTAAAACCTGACACCGCATGGACTAAAGAAGAGTTTAAATGGTCATCTTTTAATTCTAAGGGTTTAAGTGCCATTTTTGGGTTTGTCACTGCTGATGAGTTTAAACGCATAATGACGTGCATCACGTCAAAAGAGGCATGGGATGTTTTGCAACTTACCCATGAAGGAACTAGTGATGTGAAAGAATCTAAACTGCAAAATTTAACAACTCAATTTAAAACAATCACCATGCTGGAATCTGAATGTTTTGATGAACTTTATGCTAGACTGTCTGATATTGTTAACACTAGCTTTAATCTTGGTGAGCACATTCCTAAGGCTAGAGTTGTAAAAAAGATTCTTAGAACACTGCCTAAGGGTTTTATCCCCAAAGTGACTGTGTTAAATTATATGGGTAATTTAAATACGCTAAAATTGGATGAACTTGTAGGAGACTTGCAAACGTATGAAATTGATATGTTTCCTAAATCTGTCCAGTCTAAAGATAAGGGAATTGCACTTAATGCCCAGGAGAGAAAGAGTGAGGGGTCGACAAGGAATAGGGGAGAGTCATATAGAAAAATAGAGTTTGATACGTCAGATTTTGAGTGTGATTTTGATCTAGATGATTTGGCCCTTTTTGCTAAAAATTTCGAAAGAATTCTCAAATTCAAGAAAATGGCAATTTTGAAGATAAAAAGAAGTTTGAGAAAAATAAGTTTGAAAAGAAAAATGAAAAAGTTTTTAAAGATCCTCCTAAGAACGAAAGTGAGAGATGCTTTGAGTGTGATGGTAGGGGTCATAGATCTTTTGAGTGTGCTACTAGGCTGAACAGAGAAAAGAGCAAAGTTGTCCTTAATGCTACCCTTAGTGACGATAGTGAAGCTGAGTCGGTGGATTTTGAAGATGAATCACCACATGAGTGTAACTTCACCGCATTCATGGCTAGTCATGTGAGCACTTCTAGTGCTCCTCACAACGATGAGGATGTTTCTTCTCAAGGACACCTTGACAGTGAGATCAATGTGAGTGAAGGGTAGGATGACACAAGTGAAAGCGATAGTGATCTTTAACGTGCCTACACCTAGCTAAATTCTGAGTCATTTAAATCTAAAAAGCGTAACAAAGCGTTAGTTCTTAGGATCACCACTTTAGAGGAAAACTTAAGAAAAGCGAGAGAGAGAGAATCCTCCACCTACACTACCTTAAGAGAGATAGAGTCTGCCTGTGTTGAGAAAGAGAGTCTGTTTAGAGAAAGAGAGAGTTGTTTTGATAAAGAGAGAGGGGACTTAACTAAATAAGTGGCTAGTCTTACGAGTGAGCTCCATTCCTCCCAGGAGACTTGGAAGAAACTTGAAGCCCTTGTAGCCTAGCTTACTCATGATCTTGCGAGAGCACGGGAAGTCAAGGTTCAAATCGAGGAAAGATCTAGGAAGATGGGAAAGATGTTCCTTGGCCCCGCTTTAGGTTTTAGTGATAGGCAGGGAATAGGTTATAATGGTGCCTCCATGTCCCAAATTTCACCTGGACCAGTTCCTGAGTTTACTACGACTCCTTTTGGCCATCGTAAAAAACCTCGAAGAAGAGTTAGACCAAGAAAAGAAAACTAAGGTCCACCTTTGACTGTGCTCTTTTGTACATATTACAAAAGAAACGGTCAGCTTAGGGATTTTTGCTATAGTATGGGTTGGACATGATGTACTACTGCTCCACCACGTCATACTGATGATTTTACTGATCTGAGAGAGAAAGTTGAGTTTTTAGCTGCCACATCACAGAGTTTGATGGAGGAATTCCGACGGATGTCTTTGCCGTCAGTGAATGCTTATCACATTTTGGCTAAAACCAACAACAACAAAGGTACACAAAAGGTCACCACCTATTGGGTACCTAAGAAAGATAAAAAGGCCTTTGTTATTCATGTCGCTCTCAAAGCACATAATACCTCACAATAGTATTTTGATAGTGGGTTCTCCAGACATATGACAGGTGATGCCTTATTTTTTACATCTCTTGAGGATTACCAGGATCGCAGAGTCACCTTTGGAGATGGGAGAAATTCTAGCATTGTAGGACGTGGTACTGTAGAGTTACCAAGATTTCCTAAGCGAGAGAATGTTTTGTACGTCAAAGGTTTGAAAGAAAACCTTCTCAGTATTAGCCAGCTGTGCGACGCTGACTTTACTGTAAAGTTTTACCGGGACGCGTGTAAAGTCTATAATCAAGCCTATAAACTTTGTAAGGACACAAATTTCCAATTGAGTCCATATATAGTTTTGGCTCAATTCCGGACAAAAACATTTATTCATAGGATAGTATTTATTGTAATATTCTCAAGCCTATGAAGTGTATGTTGAAGACGTAGCGGCAAAGAATTTAAAGCTTCATCAAAATGCCGGTTTGTGTGCCTCGTTTCTACGTCATCAACTAAGGTTCCATGCTCCCAAGGTATGAATGTAATTATATGTATATAGGAGCTTGGAACAATGTTTATTTGGGTGTTAGGTTTAATAAAAGCCATGTTTATTTCAGAAATAATTTAAAAAGAACTTTATATTAATATATATAAATGTTTCTGGGCCAAAATAGAATTTAACAAAAATTTCTGAAACTCGTTCGAAATTTCGTTCGAACGAGATTTTTCGTTCGAACCAAACTTCGTTCGAACGAGACTGCTTTCTAACCTAACTGGTCAGTCGTTAGATAAGTCGTTCGAACGACTTTCTCGTTCTAACGAGGTATCTAACGAGGTTCTAACGAGCCCAGGCTGGTCGCTCGTTAGAAATCTCGTTCGAACGACAGTCAAAGTCGTTCGAACGAGAATGCCAGGCGGGAACAGTTTTGAGCAGTTTTTTGGCAGTTTTCTCCCATGATCCCCACTTGTTTTTTAACCAACTTTTTCCAGCCTTATGAGGGACGGGAAACACATTTTTCCTTCTAACTTTTCCAACTCATTTCCATCTCAAAAAGAGAGTTTGAGAGCATAATTGTTTAGGGAAAAGGTTCATGTTTTGAGTGTCATCTTTTAAAAGAAAAATTCACACACTCTAGTTTACACCCAATAATTGTTTATCCAAGTTCTCCTACATAAATATCAATTACTTGGAGGTTGTTTTGGCACCGGTTTTTCTCTACACCGAATTGAAGAGAAGTTCGTTTCATTTCTACCCGTTTGGAGAAAGGCTCCATGTTTGGGTGACGGTGTGCCTAATTGTCCCATCGGTGTAGTCCGAGACCACGGTGGAGCTCCGTTGGTTATCCGCTAATTGGAGGTTGATACAAGAAGAATCATCATGGCTTGAGAGGGTTCGAGTTTAGGAAGTAAGTCTTTTGTCTTGTATTTTTTAATACCATTTTTAGTGGATTTGAGGCTAGGGCCGTCCCGAGGTTTTTTCCCGTTAGTGGGTTTTTCCTCGTATATCGCGGTGTAGTGTGACCTTATTTATTTTATCTTGCACAATAATTTAGAACGCATGCTTAGGATAATTTCAAGATAAAATTGTGCAGTTACATTCACACTAATTTAAATTGGGACTTTTTCGCATTTATTTGTTTAAAAAGGAAATTAAATATTTTTTTTAATTTGAGATTATTATTTTAAACCCGGGGATTCTCCAACTGCGTTTTCAAATTGGTATCAGAGCCAAAAACGATAAATTATTTCGTTAAAGATCCTTTAATTTTTGGCTAAATATGGATTTTTCCCCATTTTCAAAATTTCCTATTTTTGATGGTTCTAACTACGCGTATTGGAAAGCGCGAATGAAATCGGCACTTAAATCTATTGATGAACGTGTTTGGATGTCTGTTGTTAACGGTTGGACCCCACCAACACATTTAATTGAAAATGTACATGTTCCCAAACCCGTTGATAGATGGACCGAAAATGAGTTTAAACTTGCAAACTTTAATTCCCGAGGTTTAAATGCCTTGTTTAGCGCTGTCGCACCGGATGAATTCCGACGTATTATGACGTGTGAAACCGCTAAATAAGCTTGGGATATTTTACAATTAACTCATGAAGGAACTAGTGTCGTAAAAGCTTCAAAACTCCAAAACCTCACCACTCAATTTGAAACTATCAAAATGGATGAAAAAGAAACTTTTGATAAATTTTATGCTAGACTTTCTGATATTGTCAATTCATCCTTTAACTTGGGAGAGAAAATACCTGACGACCATGTAGTAAAGAAAATTTTAAGGTCCCTACCCGATAGATTTATTCCAAAGGTGACCGTTTTAAATTCTTTACCCACTTTAGCCTCTACGAAATTAGAAGAGCTTGTAGGTGATTTACAAACCTATGAACTAGATATGTTTCCCTCTAAAACTGAAAAGAAAATTGAAAAGGGCGTTGCTTTAAAAGCCCGCAAAGAGGTTAAACAAGTAGTAGAGAGCGATAGTGATAGTGACTCGGAAGATATGGCTTTGTTTGCTCGTAAATTTAGAAAATTTCTTAAATTTAACAAAGATAAAGTTAAAAATTATTTTAAGAAATTTGAATCTTCTAAACATGATAAAAATGAGAAGATTTCTAAAGCCGATAAGATCCCTAAACCTAGTAATGGAAATATTGATAGGGACGAGTCTAATAAATGTTTTGGTTGTGAAGGTTATGGCCATAGGGCTTTTGAGTGCCCCACTAAACTAAGGAAAGAGGGTAAACGACCCATTTCATATAATGCGACCCTTAGTGATAGTGATAAGGAAGAGAAGCCCGAATCCCCCACTAAGAAAAATTTTGTGGCTTTTATGGCACATGTGAGTGATAATGAGAACTCATCGGATGATGAAATTATAACACATGCCACTTCCAAGGTCATTGTACATGATTCTCTTATTTTTTATGATAGTGAGAGTGAAGAAGAAAGAGAAAGTGAAAATGAAGATGAGGTTGATATGAGTGAACTTCAAAATGCTTTTCATGAATTATATAAAGAATCTATTAAATTGAAAAGAGCTAATTTGAAGTTAGAAGCGAGTTTAAGAGAGAGTGTCAAGGTCATTGATGAAAGTGCCTTAATAGAAGACCTTAGGACACATGAGAGGACTCTTCAAGAGAAGCTTAACTATGTAGAAGGCGAGAGAGATAGCCTTAGGGGTTTAATGGAATCCTTGAAAAAGGAGCTTCTTGCTTTTGAAGAGAGAAATGTTTTACTAGAATCTAAAATTTTAGAATTGGAAAATAAATTAAAAGATTCTAGTAATGTCAAATTTGATTTGGAGTGTCGTTCGGAAAAACTAGATAAAATGTTAGGAACGGTCCAAATTAAAAATGACACTTTTGGTTTAGGCTTCAATTCTTGTAATGATTTTAACCCTAAAGTCAAAACCAATGTTTTAGGAGAATCTTCTAGGAATGCATTTAATGATCACTCCTTAGATAAATCTTTTCGACATATTCTTACTTGTACACATTGTGGTCGACAAGGTCATCTTAGGAAATTTTGTTTAGATCTTAAACGAATTCCTAGAAAATCCCATAGTAAAGTAACCACGATAGCTAACGTTCCTACACCCCAAGATAGTAATTCTTCATTAATTTGGGTTAGGAAATCCGACTTGGTTACCTTACAAAATAGGGATTTTGATTCTCATTTACTTACACATGCCTCCTCCCTTGCTAAATCTAAAGGATAAATGTGTTAGTGTTTGCATACTTTAGCGTTTGTACTTCATGCTATATTCATATGCTAAATGTATGCTTGTTTAGTCATTTTCTAGTCATTGCCTAATTTCATATCCCATGCTAGAAATTATGACTTGTTTATCTTTTTGTATTATATTTTTGTTTGAATCGACTGCATAATATAAAAAGATTTTTTTTTATCATTTGTGTTTTATTTATTTCATTTAAGCTTAATGAAAAATACAAATGATTTTTGTTTGTCCTTTTGAGTAAATATTTATTTTTGTTTTAAAATGTTAAAAACTCAAAAAGATTTTATTTTGTGTGTATTTTTGTTTGACACACTTTATGTGGCGTATATTTGTGTTTGAATCCTATCGTTTACGCTCCCATGTGGCTAGAACTTTTGGTTTAGATTTTCAATCCTTAAAATGTTCTTTAGCATGTTTTATATGGAGTAGTTGGATTTTGTATTATTTAAATGGATTCTATTTCTATATGCCTCTATTCACACATGCACGAGCTCTTTTGAAATCTTAATGTCACATGTTATATTTGAGCTTTTTGAGGTGTTCTCCTATCAATCTAGTCATCTACATATCTATGACCTAGGAGGACTAGTGCATGTCAAAATCCGTTGCATGTGAGATTTGTGTGAAAAATGAAAACATGATAAATAAATATATGCACGGGGAAGGGCTCCGAAAGGATGAATTAAATCCTTTGCGATAGTAAGCCAATGTTGATTGGATCTAAAAGAAATATGTGATCCAAAGGCCTAAAAACAGAATATTTGGCATTAAACAGAAAGCAATTGCCAAGGCCTATGTTTGTTTGATATATTCATTCAAAAACAAAAGAATATATATGCTTATTGAGGGAGAATTGGATGGTATATCAACGGTTTGCACAATGTCCGTTTATCCTAGTTGTCTTTAATGTCATGACTCTATTTGGTTTGTAGAATCATCATCATGCTAGGCTTGTATGCATTGTGTATGTTTGTTCATTGAGTTCAATCTTTATATTGTCACATGAGGTTATATTTAACTGTGATGAAGTTTGCAATCAAATGAGAACTCCGTGAACGTTTCTTAAGTGTTTGGGTCTAAATTTAATTGTTACTAGTTCACACCCCTACACTTCCGTTTCCATATGACACATTTTTTCCATACGAGTGTGCAAACTTATTGTATTTTGTGTCATGTGTGTGTTTATATCTATCTATATATGCACGTACTTATTGGTATATTTATAGTATATATATATATGATATTTGTTTGTCTTTGCCCTGCTTTTATTTCCCATATGCTTTCATGTAGTTTCACTTTAAGCTTTCACATGTTGTTTATTAGTTCTTTATCCTTTGCCTATTCCAGAACAAAAAGGGGGAGAATGACGATAGGGGGAGAAATGGTATCTAATCCTATTATTATCGTATCTTCGTTTGGGGGAGATTTATCTTAGGGGGAGACGTCTTTTTAAGTAGGTTAAAGGGAGAATTAATTTAGGGGGAGTAATTAATTAATTGCATTTAATACTTTGATATTCCATATGCATTTGATGAGTTTGCTTAAGTGTGCAGGAATTATTCTAAAGCGGCATCTTTCTATGGCAAAGCGTTTGATCCTTGCGTTGAGTCAAGATTGGGCGGGTTATGTTTTGAGTCTAGTAGAGCTTGACGGCCCTTTAGGATTTTTGTTTGCTTTTTGTCCCGGAATAGCCAAAGGGGGAGATTTGTAAGGACACAAATTTCCAATTGAGTCCATATATAGTTTTGGCTCAATTCCGGACAAAAACATTTATTCATAGGATAGTATTTATTGTAATATTCTCAAGCCTATGAAGTGTATGTTGAAGACGTAGCGGCAAAGAATTTAAAGCTTCATCAAAATGCCGGTTTGTGTGCCTCGTTTCTACGTCATCAACTAAGGTTCCATGCTCCCAAGGTATGAATGTAATTATATGTATATAGGAGCTTGGAACAATGTTTATTTGGGTGTTAGGTTTAATAAAAGCCATGTTTATTTCAGAAATAATTTAAAAAGAACTTTATATTAATATATATAAATGTTTCTGGGCCAAAATAGAATTTAACAAAAATTTCTGAAACTCGTTCGAAATTTCGTTCGAACGAGATTTTTCGTTCGAACCAAACTTCGTTCGAACGAGACTGCTTTCTAACCTAACTGGTCAGTCGTTAGATAAGTCGTTCGAACGACTTTCTCGTTCTAACGAGGTATCTAACGAGGTTCTAACGAGCCCAGGCTGGTCGCTCGTTAGAAACCTCGTTCGAACGACAGTCAAAGTCGTTCGAACGAGAATGCCAGGCGGGAACAGTTTTGAGCAGTTTTTTGGCAGTTTTCTCCCATGATCCCCACTTGTTTTTTAACCAACTTTTTCCAGCCTTATGAGGGACGGGAAACACATTTTTCCTTCTAACTTTTCCAACTCATTTCCATCTCAAAAAGAGAGTTTGAGAGCATAATTGTTTAGGGAAAAGGTTCATGTTTTGAGTGTCATCTTTTAAAAGAAAAATTCACACACTCTAGTTTACACCCAATAATTGTTTATCCAAGTTCTCCTACATAAATATCAATTACTTGGAGGTTGTTTTGGCACCGGTTTTTCTCTACACCGAATTGAAGAGAAGTTCGTTTCATTTCTACCCGTTTGGAGAAAGGCTCCATGTTTGGGTGACGGTGTGCCTAATTGTCCCATCGGTGTATTCCGAGACCACGGTGGAGCTCCGTTGGTTATCCGCTAATTGGAGGTTGATACAAGAAGAAGCATCACGGCTTGAGAAGGTTCGAGTTTAGGAAGTAAGTCTTTTATCTTGTATTTTTTAATACCATTTTTAGTGGATTTGAGGCTAGGGCCGTCCCGAGGTTTTTTCCCGTTAGTGGGTTTTTCCTCGTATATCGCGGTGTAGTGTGACCTTGTTTATTTTATCTTGCACAATAATTTAGAACGCATGCTTAGGATAATTTCAAGATAAAATTGTGCAGTTGCATTCACACTAATTTAAATTGGGACTTTTCCGTATTATTTGTTTAAAAAGGAAATTAAATATTTTTTTTAATTTGAGATTATTATTTTAAACCCGGGGATTCTCCAACTGCGTTTTCAAACTTTTAGTGCGAGGGGAGAGGACAAAGGATAATTGCTATGGGATTGATCCCACATCTTCACTTGTCTGCAATAGCGCCACGATCACTCCTATGGATCTATGGCACCAACATCTAGGTCACATGAACATTACAGATCTAACTTATTTAGCTAAAAGGGACCTAGTACATGGCTTACCATCACTTGAAAAGACAACTTCGACTGTTTGTGGACCCTGTCAGTTGGGAAAACAAATTTGTAGCCCCAATAGGAAGTTGCATTCCATTACCACCTCTCGTGTACTTGATCTTATTCACATGGATCTTATGAGTCCTAATCGTACAGAGAGTCTGGGTGGTAAGAGGTACATCCTCGTGATGGTGGATGATTTCTCCAGATACTCGATTGTAGGTTTTCTAAGGAAGAAACTCGATGCTGTAGAGTTTTTAACGACCAAGTGTCGTGTTCTACAAAATCAACACGGAGTCACTATTAATAGGATCCATAGTGACAACAACACAGAATTTAAGGAAGCAAAGGTAGATCTTTACTGTGATAGCCTTGGGATCAAACATGAGTTTTATGCTGTGAAGACTCCTCAGCAAAATGGGATTATTGAGAGAAAGAATAGGAAGATCCAATAAATGGCTAGATCTATGCTTCTAGGTCATAGCGTGTCTAAGATATTTTGGGCAGAGGCAGTGTCTACTGCATGCCACACGGTGAATAGGGTTTACCTGTGTCCACACACACTTAAGATGCCCTATGAATTGTGGACTGGCAAGAAACCCAACCTTGCATATTTTCGTGTTTTGGGGAGTAAATGCTACATCCTATGGGATAGAGAGCAATTGGGAAAGTTTGACTCCCGAAGTGACGAGAAAATATTGCTAGGGTATTCATCAAATAGTAGAGCATACCGGGTTTTTAATCTAAAGATCTCTAAGGTTATGGAGTCAATAAACGTCATCGTGCAAGATGACGAAGCTCCGATGGTTATTAATCCTAACCTTCAGTGTGAGGATGAGGACTTTTCTGGCAGTGATTTACTTGTCCCTCACCCACACTCTGTGGACCCTACTCCTATGTTAGGAGACACACCTGCTTAGGTTCGCAAGAGTCATGAACCAATCTCCATTGTAGGAGATACCACTTTTGGGGTCAAGACTCGTGCTCAGCTCGAGAACGTTGTTAGCCATTTTTGCTACACGTCCAAAGTCGAGCCCAAGAATCACAAAGAAGTACTTACGGATGAGCACTAGATATCTACCATGCAGGATGAGTTGCTTCAGTTTAAAAAGAATAATGTCTAGGAACTTGTCCCCCGACCTAGTGATACTAATGTGATAGGTACTAGATGGACTTTTAAGAATAAAATGGATAAAAATGGTACCATAATCAGAAATAAGGCTAGGTTGGTCGCTCAAGACTACACACGGATAGAAGGTGTAGACTTTGGGGAGACATTTGCTCCTGTTGCGAGGCTTGAGTCCGTCCGCCTACTACTTGCCATCGCATGTCATCTGCACTTTAAGTTATATCAGATGGATGTCAAGAGTGCCTTTCTAAATGACATTCTACAGGAGGAAGATTACGTGGAACAACCAAAAGGGTTTGAAGACCCTAAGAACCCAGAGAACGTCTACTACCTGAGGAAAGCCTTGTATGGCTTGAAGCCAGCACCTCGTGCTTGGTACGAGAGGCTTACTTCCTATCTCTTATCCTGTGGCTTCAAGAGAGGGGGAGTTAATATGACGTTGTTCGTCAGGAGAGATGACGATGCTATTTTAGTTTCCCAGGTCGATGTTGATGACATAGTCTTTGGATCCACGTGCTCCCAACATGCTCATCACTTTAAGGAGGAGATGAAAAGTGAGTTTGAGATGAGCGTTGTTGGTGAGCTTACTTTATTCCTTCATCTCCAGGTTCGTCAGCTAGAGGATGGGATGTTCATCTCCCATCTAAGTATGCTAGAGACCTAGTGAAGAAATTTGGGTTAGACTCTGCTAAGCATGCACGTACACCTATGAGTACCACTACCAAGCTTAGTAAGGACACTTTAGGCAAGGATGTAGAGCAAACCTTGTATCGGAGCATGATAGGTAGTCTTATCTACTTGACTGCTTGTCGTCCCGACATAGCCTTTAGTGTTGGAGTCTGTGCGTGATATCAGGCATCCCCAAAAGGGTCAAATTTACTTGCTCTAAAACGTTGTATTAAATATGTGAGTGTAACTCTCTCATACGGTATTTGGTATTCCTTTGATATCGATGACCGTTTGTCTGCCTATTCGGATACCAATTGGGTCGGGGATGTAGATGGTTGTAGGAGCACTTCTGGTGGGTGTTTCTATTTTGGTTCTGCTCTTGTCTCCTGGTTGAGCAAGAAGAAAAACTCCATCTCTTTTTCCACTACTGAGGATGAGTACATCGCCGCCGGGAGTTATTGCACGCACCTCTTGTGGATGAAGCAGATGCTGGAGGATTATGGTATTTCACAGGACACGATGACCATTTCCTGTGACAACACGAGTGCGATACACATATCCCGTAATCCAGTCCAACATTCACTCACAAAGTACATCAGGATACACGAGCACTTTATACGTCAGTTAGTTGAGGAGAAATTCGTATCTATGAGTTTCGTCCCCACCGACCATCAGTTAGCCGATATTTTCACGAAACCTTTACATGCCCTTAGATTTGAGAATCTTAGGAAGCCTTTGGGAATTTTCACTGTTGACTGAGGGGTTGGTCTGTGTCTAGGATAAGATGAATTTTCATGTTCATATCATATGCTTCCTATTGCTAGTTTGCTTCATAGGTACTATTGCTTTGTTGTACAGATATTTATTTATTTGTTTAAACAATCCAAAAAGATTTTCGTTTTATAAATTTTTTTAGAAAAAACAAAAAGATTTTTGTATGTTATTTGCACCTTTTATGGATGCGCATTTAAGATAGCCGAGTCATAATTTCATTCCATTTATCCATGTGACTGTATGATAGAAATTTCAGATGCTACATAATTTCATCCATGTGCTTTACATTGTTTGGAGTCTTTGAGATGTGATTAGTGATATCTTTCTACATGTTTGACTCCTATCTCCTTTATTGCACCCATGCACGACTATATTTGATTATTGCACTTGTCTATCTCATATTGGCTTGAGTATTTCCATCTCAATTATGTCTATACAACTAACCATATGCAATAAACCTTGACAAGATTGGAATGCATGTAAAAACTATTTTGGTGAGACTGTGTGAAAATGAGGAAGGGATGCGAAAGGTTCATTTAGCCTTTGCGATTCTAAGCCACCATTAAAAAGGCCTAAAAATGGAGGAATTTTCTTTTCCAAGGTCCAATGAGGTTAAAAGAGCTCGAAAAAATTTAAAGGCAATAAAAAGCAATATATGCCATATATGGGTCATTAGGTTTCACCATCAATTCTCCAAAGTTTGAGAATTTAGAATACCTCCATTCAAAATATATATCTGAGGGAGTTTGGTTCGAGACTATAAACGGGTTTGCACTTCCCTGAAAGTCCTGAAAATGCATAAAATAGTTTTGGACATTATTGGTGTGGAAATCACTTTGAGCTTTGATTTATTGATTTTATTGAGTCAATGTCTCATATTACCACCTTTTTACACCAAAGTATGATTTTGAGTTCATTCGTTAGGAGTATCTGATATTCATTGTGCACATATGTCATGTCTGTATGCATTGATTTTCCTATGGAATTTGTTCACACCCCTACATTTACGCTATCAATGACTTGGTTGTTTTTGTGTTCGTTCATGGTGTGTTTTTGTCTTGTTTGATATATATTTTCTGTGAAAAATTTTGAAAAATTCAAAAATAGATGTTTCTTTCCTTGTGACACCCCCCCCCCCCCCCCGGGCTTTGCTGGTTTGAGTTATATTTCTCATTTGTCTATTTGGGGACATCATAAAAAGGGGGAGAAAGAATTATCATATGGGGGAGTTTTGAAGTTTTGAGTTTGATGATTTATTTTAAATTGGTATCTATGCTTTTTTTCAAACTCGATACGTCACTTGGTATATTTTTATTTCTCATGTGTGTAGGTACAAAAATTGATGATCATATATCGCACACCCTGATGATAAAAGATTTAAGAGATTTTGAAGTTTTGAAGAGCAAATGATGAAGACTTATTCATTTTTACCTTTTTCAGTTTTGGGTCCATGGAAGGGTAGATTTGTATAGGCAAATTTGTTATTTGATAATTCAGATTTTTATGGTTGTACCGGCATAGACATAGGGGGAGATTTGTAAGGACATTTTTGTCCATTATCATTATGTATGTCGTACGTCGTTACACCGATGAAGAAACTCAAGATCGAATCTACGTCGACGGATCCGAATATCAAAAGCATCTTCAAACTTGGAATTTGGTTTTTGAATAACCGGACCGGTCCACCCATTTCAAAAAAGAACCGATCCGCCTCCGAATCGGTTCGCCTCAAGTTAGACCGATCCGCTATTGCTTCAAACCAGTAAACCCCGGATAGATTGCAAACCGAAGAGGCCCTGTTAAAAAAAGAACCGATCCGAGGTCGGACCAATCCGCCTTCAAGCTGGACCGATCTGCCTGAGATAAAATCTAACAGATCGTGTTGAGATTTTTTTGGCCCAAGTTTTCCTATTTAAACCAACTTCGGGGATTTATTTTCGAAGACTTTCATAGACGATTTTAAGAGTCCTAAATAGTCCAAGTCTCCACCTTTTTGAGTCTCAAGGCTCATGTTTTGATTCACACAACTTTTCATACCTTTGTGAATCACTTTATAACCCAATAACACAACCTTGTGTTTATTCAACCCTTTTGGAGAAGAACGTCCTTCTTCTTCATTGCTTCCCTCCTGGAAAAAGAAAGTTCCAGTCGCCGACTACAGAACCGACACCCGTGGGTATTTCTGTGTCACTGTATTTTTACTATAATTCGTGTAACCGTTCCTTACAATATTATAGTGAAAATAAAAGGTTATGTGTGTTTGAATGTTCTTGCATGTTTCATCATTTTATTCAATCATACCTAGATGCATGTTTAGGACTTAATTTATAAAAACTGTGTTTAATTAAATAATATCTCTATTTGAATGCACGCGCACTCTTCTCACTTGTGTTTGAATTCCATCATTTACGCTTCCATGTGGATAGGACTTTTGGTTTAGATTGGCAATCCTTATTATGTTTTTTATCATGCTTACATGGAGTAGTTGGATTTTGTGTTGTTTAAATGAATTCTACTTTTATATGCCTCTGTTCACACATGCACGAGCTCAATTGAAATTTAACTTCATATGTATATTTGAGATTTGTGAGGTATTCTCCTACCAATCTTTTCATCTACATATTTTTTACCTAAGAGGACTAGTGCATGTTAAAATTCGTTGCACGTGGGATATGTGTGAGATATAAAAAATGATAAATATAAATGTGCATGGGGAAGGGCTCCGAAAGGATTTATTGTCCTTTGCGAATGGTAAGACACCGTTTGTTTGGACCTAAAAGAAATACGTGGTCCAAAGTCCTAAAAGAAAATATGGCATTAAAAAGAAAAATATTTGCCAAGGCCTATGTTTAATTGATATATTCATTCAAAAACATATATGCTTATTGAGGGAGATTGGATGGTATATCAACGTTTTGCACAATGTCCGTTTATCCTAGTTGCATTTTTAATGTCATGACTCTATTGGTTTGTAGAATCATCAACATGCTAGGCTTGTATGCATTGTGGATGTTTGTTTATTGAGTTCAATCTATATTGTCACATGAGTTTATATTCGAATCTGATGAAGTTTGCAATCAATTGAGAACTCCGTGAACATGTTTTTAAGTGATTGGGTCAAATTTAATTGTTGCTAGTTCACACCCCAACACTTATGTTTCCATATGAAACATTTTTTCCATACGAGTGTGAAAAGCTTACCTTATTTTGTTTAATTTGTGGGTTTATACCTATATATGTGTACTTGAGTCTATTAGGTATATATTATGTATACATATATTTGATATTTTTGTTTAGTCTTTGCCTTGCTTTCTAGTTCATATATTATTTAATTCATAATTGGTATCCATCTTATTGCATTCTTTGTTGATATCACATGCTTAATACTTATGTATCATATTGGTAATTATTTCTTGCATCTTAGTTGGTATCCATTCTTAGTTGTTGGATTAGTTATGATTTTGTTGCCCATGTGCTCTAACGTTCTCATCACTTTAGGCACAATTACATGTTTAGCTTGTTATCCTATTCAATTTATCCCTTGATTATTTTGGATAAGTTATTTGGGTATATATGCTTCATTTGTGGGAGATAAGTTAATTTTTGATTCTTTAGCCTTTGTCTATTCCTGAACAAAAAGGGGGAGAATGATAGGGGAGAAATGATATCTAATCCTATTGTTATCGTATCTTAGTTGAGGGAGATTTATCTTGGGGGGAGACGTCTTTCTAAGTAGGTCATTTATTTTGATAAAGGGGAGAACTAATTAAGGGAAGTCTTAGGGGGAGACGTCTTTCTAAGTAGGTAATTTGTTTTGATAAAGGGGAGAATTAATTAAGGTAAGTCTTTATTTATTTTCATTTAATATTTTGATATTCCTTATGCGTTTAATGTGTTTGCTTAAGTGTGCAGGAATTATTTTCTAAGTGGCAACTTTCACCGGCAAAGATTGTGATCCTTTGGGTTGTTTGAGTCAAGCATTGTATTTTTATTTTGGGTGGGACATTTTTGTCAGTCTAGTAGAGCTTGACAGCCCTTTAGGATTTTTGTTTAATTTTTGTCCCGAAATAGACAGAGGGGGAGATTTGTAAGGACATAAATTTCCAATTGAGTCCCTTGTAGTTTTGGCTCAATTTCGGACAAAAATGTTTGTGTCATAGGATAGTGTTCAATGTTCCTATTTCAAGCCTATGACGAGTTTGTTGAAGACGTAGCGGCCAAGTGTATTAAGCTTCATCAAAATGTCGAGTTTAAGTACTCATTTCTGCGTCATCAACAGTAGTTCTATGCTCCCAAGGTATGAATGCATTACATATATATATAGGAGCTTGGAACAGTATAATGGTTGTAGGTTAAATTAAAATTGTTCTTTATTTTTAGAAAGATTTAATTAAAACTTTAAACAAAGTTTATAGATTTTCTGGGCTAAAAATGAAATTTTTTAACTTTCTGGAAGTTCGTTCGATATGTCGTTCGAACGAGTTTGCCAACGAGTTCCCAGTTTAGCCTCTGTAACTTTGTTAGAAATGTCGTTCGAACGAGATTTCCAACAAGATTTCTAATGAGTTCTTTTTTAAAGACACTAGAACTTCGTTAGAATGTTGTTAGAAGGCTGTTCAAATTAGACTTCGTTCGAACGAGATTTGGCGGGAACAGTTAAATCGCGGTTTTTGACAGTTTTCACCCACTTTTCCATTATCCTTCCCCACTAACTTTTGACTGAATATCTAAGTGAGGGAACCAACTTGTGAAAGTTAACTTTTTCGCATCCTACAACCTCTAAGAGAGTGTTTTGAGAGAGAAATTAAAAAAGGAAAAAGTTCATTATTTTTTAGTGTTTAATTGTTCAAGAAAAATCTTTTGAACACTTGTTTACACCCAATTGTTGTTTAAATCCAAGTTCCATATATATATATATACTTTTCTTGGAGTGTTCGGCACCGTTTTTCATCTCTACTGTTTGAAGAGATATTTGGGTTTGCTTCTACGTCCCACAAAGAAGAAGATGTTTGCGTTGTCATACCCACTTGGAGAAAGGCTCCTAGTTTGGGTAATGGTGACCATATAAAGTCCGATCGGAAGATTTCGAGACTGTGGTGGAGCTCCGTGGTTATTTTCTAGGTAGAGGTTGATACAAGAAAATGCGTCGGGGCTTGAGAGGGATCAAGTCGAGTGTTGTAAGTCATCTTGTTTGTATTTGTAAATTCTGTACTTAGTGAATTTGAAGCTAGGGTCGTCCGAGGTTTTTTCCCGTTGTGAGTTTTTCTTCGTACATCGCGGCGTAGTGATTTATTGTTTATTCTATGTTTCTATACTCACCTATAACGCACGCTTATGTAATTCAAATAAAATTTGGTTTTAATCACTACATGTTTAATTTGGTGCGAAATTAAATATTGGGTAATGTTTAGTTAATTTAATTCAAGTCATTAAATTTAATTTGATAAAATTTGTTTGGCCTAATTTGGTAAAATTAAGAAATATGAATTAGGCAAATTTTCTAGGACTTGGGTCAATTAAATTGGTTTAAGTGAAATTTATTTAGGTTATGTGTGTGTTTAAGTTAGTTTCACTTTGTTTAATTTTAATTTGTGAAAAATTAAATTTTGTTATGTTATTTTTAATTTGAACCATCATCTCACGCTTCCGTATCTAAAAGGGAAATCATATACTTTTCGTGAAGTAAAAAGTTTTAAGGTTAAAAATTGGGGCCTATCCTTTTCAATAAGGACCAGTCTTTCCTAGTAGGATTAATCATTTTTTCTAGGATTTTCTTGATTTCCCAGTTGGAAACGTCAACTTGATCACTAGTTTGAGGGTGGTAACAAGACCAACTTTGTGGGTAACACCATACTTTTTCACGAGTTGTTCAAAGACTAGATTACAAAAATGTTTATCCGCATCACCAGTGATAGCTTTGGGAGTACCAAAACGTGTGAAGACTTACTCCTTAAGAAAACTGACCACAATGCGATGGTCATTAGTGCGGCAAGCAATGGCTTCAATCCATTTGTAAACATAATCAACGGCAACGAGAATATATTGGAAACCATGAGACGAGGGAAAAGGACCCCTGAAATCAATGCCCCACACATCGAAGATTTCGACGATGGGAATGGGTGTGAGAGGCATCATGTGACGATGAGAGATACGCCCAGATTGTTGTCATTGGGCACAAGCCTGGCAGTAGTGATGGGCATCTCCAAACAGAGTGTGCCAATAGAAACCACATTACAAAATTTTTGTGGACGTTTTCTTGGAGCTAAAGTGGCCACCACAGGCACCACCGTGACAAAAGGAGAGAATACTTTACTATTCATGGTCAGGAACACATCAATGAATGACTTGATCAAAGCAATACTTAAAAAGGAATGGATCATCCAAAGAGTAAAATTTCACATGTGCCATGAACTTTGAACGCTTGTGTTTTGACCAATGATCGGGCAGTTGGTCGGTAACAAGGAAATTAACGATATCAGCATACCAAGGTGAGGTGGAGATAGAAAAAAGTTGTTCATCGGGAATGTTTCAGAAATAGGGATGGGATTAGATTCAGACGTAACAGTAAGGCGGGAGAGATGATCTATAACAAAAAAATTTCACCCTTTCTTATCGCAAATTTCGAGCTTAAACTCTTAAAGCAAGAGAATCAACCGTATCAATCGTGGCTTAGAATCCATCTTCTGAAGAAGGTACCTCAGGGTGGCGTGGACGGTGTAAAATATGATAGGTGAACCGATGAAATATGACCTTAACTTATCGAGTGCGAATACAACATCTAGCAACTCTTTTTCAGTGGTCGTGTAATGAAATTGAGCATCATAGAGGGTTGTACTATCATAATAAATAACGTACTGGCGCTTGCCAACCCTCGGACCAAGTACAGCACCAAGAGAAAAATCATAGGCGTCACACATGAGCTCAAAAGGTAAAGACCAATTAGGAGACTGAATAATAGGAGCATAAGTGAGCTCGGTCTTAAGGCACTCAAAAGAAGAAACACACGCGTTATCAAAGACACGGGGAACATCTTTGGATAAAAGGTTTGTTAAAGGTCGAGCGATTTTAGAAAAGTCCTTGAGGAAACGATGGTAGATGCCCGCGTGTCCTAAGAAGGAGAGAATGTCCTTAACAGACTTAGGAATGGGAAGCGAGGAAATTATGTCAACTTTTGCTTTATCAACTTCAACGTCGTCGCGAGAGACTACGTGACCTAAAACACTCCCCTTTTTAACCATGAAGTGACATTTTTCCCAATTGAGGACCAATTTCTTTTCTTGACAACGTTTGAGGACCATAGTGAGGTGAGAAAGGCATTGCTCGAAGGAAAAACAAAACACAGAAAAATCATCCATAAAGATTTCAAGAAAATGTTCTACCATGTCACTAAAAATGCTAATCATACACCGTTGAAAAGTCGCGGGTGCATTGCAAAGGACAAAGGGCATGCGAGAGTAGGCAAAAGTGCCGAAGGGACATGTGAAAGTAGTTTTCTCTTGGTCTTTAGGGGTAATAGGAATTTGGTTGTATCCTGAATAGACGTTAAGGAAGCAGTAATACACATGGCTAGCTAAACGTTCGAGCATTTGGTCAATATAGGGAAGAGGAAAATGGTCCTTGCGAGTGATAATCTTTAGCTTTTGATAGTCAATACAAATACGCCAGGCCATTTGCATATGGGTGGGCACAAAATCATTGTCATTATTTTTAACGACGATGACACCAGACGTTTTTGGTACGACGTGAATGGGACTGACCCACTGACTATCTGATATAGGGTAGATAATACCAACATCAAGCAATTTTAAAATCTCGGCATGCATAACTTCTTTCATAGCCAGGTTGAGTCGACGTTGGGGTTCACGAGAATTCTTGGCGTCCTCCTCTAAATGAATGTGATGACTACAAACATTGGGGTTCACACTGCGAATGTCTGAAATGGTCCATCCTATAGCAGTGCTATGTTGAGTAAGGGTGTGGACTAATTTCTCTTCTTGCGCAGGGGTCAAGTCGGAAGTAATGATGATAGGGTGATGTTTGTTGGGGCCTAAGAAAGTATATTTCAACTCAGGAGGTAAGGGCTTAATATCTAATCTAGTAGGTGGTGCAGGAGTGACATCGATCTCAGACACAGAAATAGAGTCTGGAGAGTTCTCGGTGCATAAAGTGGAGGAGTCTGATGTGGCAGGGAGTTCTGAAGGTGGAACAGGGTTATCCGTATCAACATAGAAGGTCTTGAAGGTAGTATCCCAAGAGGAAGTGTCGATCAGGGGAGTTGAATCTAACATGGAATTTAGTTTAGAGATGAGGAATCAATGTCAAAGTCGGATACAAAATGAGCCAAACATTATTGGAGAGGATCTCCAAGGTAAGTTTGTTCCAACTTTTTGTTAACTAAGGTCTCAATCACGCACAACTCATCAATAGAATCGATATCAGCCCGGTGTTCCATAAGTTGGAAGATGTTGACTTCGACAGTCATGTTGCCAAAAGATAGATTCATGGATCCGTCACGACAATTGATGATGGCATTGGTAGTGGCTAAAAAGGGACGACCCAATATGATAGGAGTATTAGTGGGCTTGGGAACAGGAGTGGCTCAGATGATGAAATACACAGGATAGTAAAAGTCCAAAACTTTCACAAAAATGTCTTCAAGGAGTCCTTTAGGTACTTTCATGGAACGATCAACAAGTTGAAGAGTAACTCGTGTAGGTTTCATGTTTTGTAAACCTAACTCAAGGTGAAGGGAGTAAGGTAACAAGCTAACTCTAGCCCCGAGATCAAGTAAAGCACTCGTAGTGAACTTATTGCCTAACATGCAAGAGACAGCTGGACGATCAGGGTCTTTATACTTCACAACACCGTTATTATATAAAAGGGACGTAGCTTTCTCAGTGAGGAAAGCATCACGAGGAATAATGGTCCTACGCTTAACAGTGCATAAGTCCTTCAATAATTTTGCATACGAAGGGACAAGTTAAATTTCCGTGAGGAAGGGAATGTTAACTTGAACATTCATAAAGACTTTCTTGATCTCATCAAATTACTGGGCTTTCTTTGTAGGAGCCAATTGATGAGTGAAGGGTTCTTTGGGAACATAAACAGAGGTGGGCTCAGGAGGCTTGGACTCAGTGTGAGATGAGGATGTAAATGGTGAATAACCTTAGGGACAGGCTCTAAAGATGGGATGGGTGGGATGGGGACATCACTACGATCGTGTACACCATTTTCAACTTATTTTGCCGAGCAAAGAGTAGACACTACTTTCATATTCGCTTGGTAATTGGGTGGATTGGTGGAGTGGAACCAACCTCATAGACCGAGTCATTGCCCGTCCCCTTAGGGTTAGTAATGGGTTGACTGGGGAAATGAAATTTCTTTTGCTCAGACTCAAATTGGTTGAAACACTGCTCAAGCCGTTGGAGGTCTTGACTCTGAGTGGTCATAGACTGAGTGAGGAGATTCTCGAGAGAAGAGGTGGTGGAATTGGGCGGAGGGGCATAAGATGGTTGGGGAACCAACTCGCGCTGAGAATTAAGAGGTTGGGAATACTCATATGAAGGAGGGGGAATAGGAACAAGTTGATTATTGTTGTTTGAATGTCCGCCCTGGGCGGTAAAGGAAGATGGAAAGTGAGATTGATGGTAATAAGCGGAGTGATCCGGAACAAGAGGGAGAGGTTACCTTTATGGGTTGTGTGAAAACCTAGGGGGACCACCAACATGTTGTTATGGTTGGGAAGGAATGAAGTTGTGGTCATACTTATAAGAGAAATAGGGATTATTCCTATTGTTAGGATTATAAGTAAACGATGGGGGAACGGATTTCCTAGTGGTATCAATGGCACATGCTTGGGCCATGGTGGTTTCGAGATCAATTTGCATGAGGGAGCAAAATTGAGCTAAATGATCTTGACTTAAGCAGACACTGCAAGAAGAAGGACTAGAATTGTTAACAGTCATTTCTTCTTTAGAAAGTGAAACATTTTGTTGCATAGTAAAAATGATAGGCTCAACGGTTTTAGTTAATGAGTGTAAGCTGTGTAGCAAAGTTTTAAAATCTGGATCATTTTTTACCTTAGAAGTGGTCCCTACATGTGGAGGGTCAGATCTTGAAACTGCAGTGGTACCGTCCCAATCTTGGGAGTCATCCCCTAATTCAAGAAAAAAATTATAGGCGACAGTGGGAGTTAAATGCACGAACTTCCCTTTATGCATGGATTCAATCATGGTGCGACAAGAAGGGTTAAGACCATTGTAAAAACTATGGACTATATGACTTTTCTCAATTCCATGATGTGTAGCCTTGAAAACATCCCCATGCTTCACAAAACTGTTCAGTATGCTTTTGTCAAAAATCCTGAATTGCTTGGCGCATTTCATTTGTTTTGTTCATCGGATAGAATTTAGACAAGAACTTCTTGACAAGTTGTTCCCATGTTTGGATAGAATACGGGGGCAGGGAATGGAGCCACATGGATGCATTATCGTGGAGAGAAAAGGGAAACAATCGAAGATGAACATTCTCTTCATCTAAGTTAAATTTTTAAAAGTAGCGTACACAGTGAGAAGTTTCCGCAAGTGAGTGTAAGGAGACTCGGGTTTAAGGCCATGAAAACTGGGCAACATTGAAATAGTCTAGGGGCGAATTTCAAATTCCAAGACCAGAGTGGGTGGAAGAACGATGCATGAAGGCGGAGTGTCCGTAATCAGGGCAAAGTAGTCACTTAAAGTGCGTTCGTCGACCATGATGGGTGGGATTACAAAACCAGGGGAAGTGGGAGAACTAGGCGTCTCCGATGAAGATGAACACGGATCGGGGAGATAAGGAGGAAATTCAGCGAGAAGATCATGATTACCTAAGGGGGAATTTAGAGATAGAGCACTAGGAGAACGTGTTAATCGATGATCAATGCAGTGCCAATTTGGCATAAAAACAACGAAAATTATTTTTGGTTTTTTTGGAAAAAAGATTAAATGAAAAATATTTTTGGAAAAAGGAAAAATATTTTTGGTGTTTGGAGAGAAGAATGAGGTAGAAAAAAAATAGAAAATATTTTTTTATCTTTTATTTTTGGAAAAAATAATTTAGAAAAAGGGAGAAAAAAGGAGCGATGGAGCAAAAAGTTGACTACCTAAAGGAACAATTTAGACATGTGCACAAAGGGAAAAAGTTTGAACGAGCACATAGACCAATTATTACCTTCAAGTTAAGTGAGTGGGTACTCAAATTTTAATTTGTTCACGGGCGAGAAAAATACGGAATCTTAGGCCTCGCTGGTAAAAGTGTGCTCCTACTATCTTCCCGTGACCACGTTAGGGAAAGCACAAACCCGTTTTACTGGGCGGCCTCACTTAAAACCCAGTTTCCCTAGACAATAGTCTTAGGATAGTTGAATGAAGATTTATAGGGGTGGAAATGACTCACTAGAGTATCCTAAGAGGGTCTCGTTCTAAAAGGGTCCTAATGAACACCGTTCCTACTTAGCTTGCTAGCTGATTGATTTTAATTTAAGTGAGAGAAAAAGTAACAATAAATTGGAGATGTGAGTGAGTGGGTGATGAAATCCCAACTCGTTGCAATGACCAGGTCTAGGTCTTAGGTAAATTTATTCATCAAACCATCGAATTTAAGTGCAATACAGAAATAAAAAGAACATAGGATCAAGTTAGCACACAAAAATTGACTCGCTTGCAGGAGATTCACGAGTGATAAAGAGTTTACCTACCACAGTTCTTACACGCTTGGGGTGAAGACCGAGTTGAGTCAACCGGGGGGAAGTACGCCTACTTCAATCGTCCTCGGTAGTCCTACGGACCCAAAGTAGAGAGGGTTCAAAAATCCTCGCCTTTGGACGCCCTCTCTCTACCTTGTCCGGTTTCCCGTTCATTTTTTTTTATGTTTGAACAATTATTACAAAAAATAAAATGGTGTCAAAGAGCACCCCAAATTAATTACAAGGGCTCAATCATCCTAAACAGCCAATCTAAGGAGTCAGACGAAGGAATAACTACTCTAAAAATAAAAAATAAAAATCATAAA
Source organism: Sambucus nigra (assembly GCA_949130495.1). NCBI lineage: Eukaryota > Viridiplantae > Streptophyta > Magnoliopsida > Dipsacales > Adoxaceae > Sambucus > Sambucus nigra. Next base: position 666,030,586 of record OX422208.1, on the reverse strand, counting down.
ACTTCACGGGCTTCAATCTTTAAGAAATCGGCAACAGTTCCATTTGATACTCTTCATTTGTGTCTTCCTTGGATATGGATTTGTAATGTCATTGTGGTCAACTTCGAGTATCAAACTTCCTGGAATCACCTACAAAACTTGTTAAAAATTCAGTATCATGGCACATTCGGGTATCAATCCAATTTCTAGCGTTGAAATGGTAATCATGAAAACTTGTAATTCTAATTTTTATTAAAAATCTTTTTTGTGTTTTTACATTTTTAAATGTTTTTTTTTCCAGTTTTCTATTTAAAAAACGATTTTCAAGGGAGAAAACGAAAAATTATGAAACTGAAATGACTACGAAAATTTAAAAAAATAATCTAGTTTAGAATTTATGAGACCGCGTAGTCAATTTAATTTAATGCCCTAATTATTCAATTGAATAGTTCGAAATAATATTTAATTTAAAACTTAACTCTCGTTACAATCCTAAATTCAATTTTATCTTTTTCGATAATTAAATCAGGAATTGTTATAAAAAGTTAAGATTCATACTTGTTCTTACAAATTATCCGCTAAGATCAATTTATAAAAATTTGTACGGATCTTCGAATTGAACACAAGGAATTAATATTTGAATTTAAGAATATAACTTATCTCTAAGTCAAATAAAAAATCAAATATCAATTTGCATCATTAATTTATTAGCTCTCGTCACATAAACTAATGTTTGATTTTTTCCAATTTAATTAGCCTAGAACACATTAATGAAAAAATAGTTCATTAAATAACTCAACACACGCTTTTCATCCCACCCCTTGAATAGGGTGTTTAGCCAGACATGATTAAAATTTTAGCACAAGCACAATTAACAAACATGAAACTAACGAGAAAGAGAAAGAAATACAATACGCAATAATTTCCTTTGCCAACTATGTGCATGGACACGCGTCCCAAATTTGTCACAAAAACTGACTAGATACAAAATCGAAAGTAAATACTAAACCTAACATTTTTTTCTAATCCTAAACTAATTTTTTTATGATTTTTTCTAACTATTTTTCTACCTACTGTAGTATCTTTTTTTTTCATTTTCCTGTCTCTCACGTTCTCTCTATTATTTTATGTTGAGAGTGTCTTGCCTTCTTTTATAACCCACATCTTTGGCTTTGGATGGGGAGATTTCTTTGGGATTCATTTGGCCAAGTCAAGCTATGCACGTGGGTCTTTTGTTTTGAGATTTGCAGGTCCGATTTTTTTGAGATGGTAATCGTACGTGGATGGTTGAATAAGGTTTGGTATTTCGGGTATGGCTTCCGGGTAAGGGTTTGAGCTCGGGTTATGGTTGCCACATCAATGCAAGGTTTGGACAGATGGGTCGTGGGGCAGGAGCTGGGCACGGTCGGTTCAGGTGGGGCAGATAGGCGCGGGTAGTGACTGGGTATGGGTGGAGGAGAAAATGGGTTCGTCAGCAGGTATGGGTTGCTCCGGCCATGGAAGGTGGTTTCGGGTTGGGTGTGGGTTTGGTAGGAGGGAGAAGCGTCCGTATTTGGAAGGTTTAAGGCTTGAGGGATATGGGTATGGTAGAAGATAGGTGGGTTTGCATTTTGTTTATGGCGGTGAGAGAGTGAGGTTAGAAATGGGGAATATGAAGTGGGGTTAATTGGGTGTGGAAGAGTGTATGTGTTATGGTGAGGGTGAGTGATGTTTTAAGTGTGTTAGGTGTATGGAAATTGAGTGTAAGTGAGTGTGTTGTGTGTTTAATTAGTGCACCTAAAAATTAACACTACTAAAAAAATTAAAACTAAAACTAAGTAAAATAAAAAATTAAAATCTGATAAACCTAAAAAAAATTAACATCTCAAAATAAAAATTAGAAGACACTAAAAAAATGAAAATGAAAATAAAATAAAAATTAAACTTTATTAAAACTAAAAAAAATATAATCCTAATAAAACTAAAATAAAAGAAATTAAAATCTAATAAAAGTAGAAAATAAATTCCTTAAAACTAATCCTAAAAAATAAAATAACTAAAAACTATTAAAAGTAAAAATAAAATTATACTAAATAAAACGAAAAATGAAATTAAATCCTAAAAAATCTAAATAAAATCTAAAAGTAAAATGAATCAAAATAAAAAATGCAGAAAAATAATAAAGGTACAAACTCAACACATACCGGGTCGGGGTATGGACTGGGATCGGTTTAGGATTAGGTTAGGGTTTCGGGACACGGTTCGGGTCATCGGAACTTTTCTGGGCAAACTCAATGGGACTCCGATTTCACGATCCCTTTTGATTTCTTCGTTGCACTGTTTTAACCGCTTATGTGTTGCAATTGTACTGATTTAGCATTATTTGTACCGCAACTGTGTATTGACCTGAGAAATAAATAAATACGAACATAAGGACATTTTTATTAAAAACGATCGACTAAAATGCATCTATTCGGGGTATAAATTATACACTTTTGGATGCTTATCACACCACCCCCATATAGAACATTACTACTCCTCGAGCAAAAATTAGAGAGAAAACAAAGATAAGTAATCAAAAGTGTGCCACTTTCGCAGGCACTAGCAATTGCACTTAGCATGTGCAACAAGCCATTAAACCCATAAGTTTCCCAACAGGACGAGTGGTGTCTCGTGAGGGTTTGCAGTGAATATACCCACAAAATTCAAAAACTTATTTAAATGTAGTTTCTGATTTCACAATGAAAAGCTATAACCTAACTTAAATGGACGTCAAGGAGCATCGTAATCAACTATCAAAGTGAGGTATAAAAATTACTTAATACCAAAAGGGTAATCCTCCCTAAAACTCTGCATGTGTAGTGTGAAATAATCTTAAGTATCGTTAGAGTAATTCCAAGATTGCCTTTTAAGAATCGACGCTTTGACCTCAATTCTCACTATATATATCTCTCTTAATCGAACTCTTTGAGAATTGGGTGTAAATGAGTGTGTTATGTGTTTAATTTGTACCCCTACAAATTAACACTACTAAAAAAAATTAAAACTAAAACTAAGTAAAATAAAAAATGAAAATCTAATAAACCTAAAAAATAACTAACATCTCAAAATATAAATTAAAATACACTAGAAAAATGAAAATGAAAATAAAATAAAATAAAATAAAAACTCTATTAAAACTAAAAAAGAATAGAATCCTAATAAAACTAAAATAAAAGAAATTAAAATCTAATAAAACTAGAAAATAAATTCCGAAAAACTAGTCCTAAAAATAAAATAACTAAACTTTTTGACCAGGGTGGAATTCTTTACGGAGGATGCTTTGGTCATGGATCCGCTTCATTTTATCCTTGTACTTCTTGGACAAATCATACGCATCATACTGTATGTCCTATCATTCATTAAGTTGGAGCTTTCGATGGATGCCGGCCTCGTCGGTAATAAAATTAAGGGATTTGACAGCCCAAAAAGCATGTTTTCAACCTCGACAGGTAAGTGGCATGGTTCACCAAAGACCAAGCGATAAGGAGACATGCCAATCGAAGTCTTAAAAGTAGTAGGGTATGCCCACAAAGCATAAGGACCAGTCTTTCCTAGTAGGAATAACTGGTTTTTCTAGTATTTGCTTGATTTCATGGTTGAAAACTTCAACTTGACTACTAGTCTGAGGGTGGTAAGAGAGACCAACTTTGTGGGCAGCACCATACTTTTCACGAGATGTTCAAAGACTCGATTACAAAAATATTTACCCCCATCACTAATGATAGCTTTAGGACTACCAAAACGTGTGAAGACATACTCCTTAAGAAAATTGACCACAATGTGATGGTCATTGGTGCGGCAAGCGATGGCTTCTATCCATTTAGAAAAATAATTAACGGCGACGAGAATATATTGGAAACCATGAGATGAGGGAAAAGGACCCATGAAATCAATTCCCCACACATCGAAGATTTCGATGATGAGAATGGGTGTGAGAGGCATCATGTGACGATGAGAGATATGCCCAGATTATTGGCATTGGGCACAAGACTTTCAGTAGTGATGGGTACCTGGAAAAAGAGGGGGCCAGTAGAAACCACTTTGCAAAATTTTGGTGGAGGTTTTCTTGGATCTAAAGTGTCCACCACAGGCACCATCATGACAAGTGGAGAGAATACTTGATTGTTCATGGTCAGGAACACATCGACGAATGGCTTGATCAAATCAATACTTAAAAAGGAAGGGATAATCCCAAGAGTAAAATTTCACGTGTGCCATGAACTAAGAACACTCGTGTTTCGACCAATGATCAGGAAGTTGGTCGGTAACAAGGAAATTAACGATATCAGCATACTAAGGTGAGGTGGAGATAGCAAAAATTTCCTCATCGAGAAATGTCTCAAAAATAGGGACGGGATCAGATTCAGACATAACAATAAGGCAGGAGAGAGGATTTGCAACCAATTTTTCATACCCTTTCTTATCGCGAATTATGAGGTCAAACTCTTGAAGCAAGAAAATCCACCGTATCAATTGTGGCTTAGAATACTTCCTCTGAAGAAGGTGCCTCAGGGCGGCGTGGTTAGTGTAAACGATGATAGGTATACTGATAAAATAGGACCTTAACTTATCGAGTGCGAATATGACAATTGGCAACTCTTTTTTGGTGATCGTGCAATGAAGTTGAGCGTCATGGAGGGTTCTGCTAGCATAATAAATGACGTGATGGCGCTTGTCAACCCTCCTACCAAGTACAACACCTAGAGAAAAATCATAGGTGTCACACGTGAGCTAAAAAGGTGAAGACTAATTAAGAGGCTGAATGATAGGAGAAGAAGTGAGCTCAGCCTTAAGGCACTCAAAATAAGCAACACAGGCATCATCAAAGACAAAGGAAACACCTTTGGATAAAAAGGTTGTTAAAGGTCGAACGATTTTAGAAAATTCCTTGATGAAACGATGATAAAAGCCCACGTGTCCTAAGAAGGAGCGAATGTCCTTAACAGACTTAGGAATGGGAAGCGAGGAAATTATGTCGAATTTTGCTTTACATACTTCAATACCAGTCGCAAGGGCCTACGTGACCTAAAACAAACCCCTTTTTAACCATGATGTGACATTTTTCCCAATTGAGGACCAATTTCTTTTCTTGACAAAGTTTGAGGACCATAATGAGGTGAGAAAGGCACTGCTCGAAGGAAAAACCAAACATAGAAAAATCATCCATAAAGATTTCAAGAAAACGTTCTACCATGTCACTAAAAATGCTAATCATACACCATTGAAAAGTCGCGGGTGCATTGCAAAGGACAAAGGGCATCCGAGACTAGGCAAAAGTGCCGAAGGGACATGTGAAAGTAGTTTTCTCTTGGTCTTCAGGGGCAATAGGAATTTAGTTGTATCCTAAATAGTCGTCAAGGAAGTAGTAATATGAATGGCCAATTAAACGTTCGAGCATTTGGTCAATATAGGGAAGAGCAAAATGGTCCTTGTGAGTGACGGCATTTAGCTTTCAATAGTCAATACACGCCAACCAGTTTTCATATGGGTGGGCACAAGCTCATTATCACTATTTTTTACGATGGTGACACCAGACTTTTTCGGTACGACATGAATCGGACTGACCTACTAACTATCTGATATAGGGTAGATAATACCAGCATCAAACAATTTTAAAATCTCAGCGCGCATGACTTCTTTCATAGGAGGGTTGAGTCAATGTTGGGGTTCACGAGAAGTATTAGTGTGCTCCTCTAAATGAATGCGATGACTATAAACATTGGGGTTCACACTGTGAATGTTTGAAATGGTCCATCCTATAGCAGTGCTATGTTGAGTAAGGGTGCGGACTAATTGCTCTTCTTGTGTAGGGGACAAGTCAAAAATAATGATGACATGGTGGTGGATGTTGGGGCCTAAGAAAGTATATTTCAACTTGGGAGGTAAGGGCTTAAGGTTAGAACTAGTAGGTGGTGCGGGTGTGACATCAAACTCAGACTCAGAAACAAAGTTCAAAGATTTCTCTGTGCATAAAGTGGAGTAGCTTGATGTGGCAGGGAGTTCTGAATGTGGAACAGGGTGATCCATAGAGTGAAGAGTATCAACATAGAGGGGCTCGAAGGGAGTATCCCAAGAGGAAGTGTCCATTAGGGGAGTGGAATCTAACATGGCATTGAGTTCAGATATGGAGTAATTAATGTCAAAGTCAGATCCACAATGAGCCAAACATTATTGGAGAGAATCTGTAGGGTAAGTTTGATCCAACATTTCATTAACTAAGGAGTCAATAAAAAAACACCTCATCAATAGAATCGATAGCAGCCTCGTGTTGCATAAGGTGGAAGATGTTGACTTCTACAGTTATATTGCCAAAAGATAGATTCACGAATCTGTCACGATAATTGATGATGGCATTGGTAGTGGCCAAAAAGGGGTGACACAATATGATAGGTGTATTAGTGAGGTAGGGAGTAAGAATGTCTAAGATGATTAAATCCACAGGATAGTAAAAGTCCAAAACTTTCACCAAAACATCTTCAACGATTCCTTTAGGTATTTTCACGAAACGGTCAACAAGTTGAAGAGTAACTCGTGTATGTTTCATGTTTTGTAAATCTAACTCAAGGTAGAGGGAGTAAGGTAACAAATTAACACTAGCCCGAAGATCAAGTAAAACACTCATAGTCAACTTATTGCCTAACATGCAAGAGAGAGTTGGATGATCAGGGTATTTATACATCACAACACCGTTATTATGGACAAGGGACGTAGCTTGCTCAGTAAGGAAAGCATCAAGAGGAACATTGGTCCTATGCTTAACAGTGCACAAGTCCTTCCAAAATTTTGCATACGAAGGGACAAGTTGAATCGCGGTGAGGAAGGGAATGTTAATGTGAACATTATAAAAGACTTTCTTGATCTCACTTAATTAATAGGCTTTCTTAGTGGGAGCCAAACGATGAGGGAAGGGTTCTTTGGGCACATAAACAGAGGTGGGCTCAGGAGGATTGGAATTAGTCTGAGATGTGGATTTAAATGGTGATGTAACCTTAGGGACATGATCTAAATATGGGATGGGTGGATGGGGACATCACTGGGATCGTGAACACCATTATCAACTTGTTTTCTCGAGTAAATAGTAGACACAGCTTTCATATCCTCTTGGTAATTGGGTGGATTGGAAGTGGAACCAACCTCGTAGGTCGAGTCTTTGCCGGTCCCCTTAGGGTTAGCAATGGGTTGACTGGAGAAATGACCTTTCTCTCGCTTAGACTCGAATTAGTTGAAACACTGCTCAAGCCGTTGGAGGGATTGACTCTGCGTCATCATAAACTGAGTGGGGATATTCTCGAGAGAAGAGGTGGGGGAATTTTGTGGAGGGGAATAAGATCGTTGGGGAACCAACTCACGTTGAGAATAAGAGGGTGGGAATACTCATATGAAGGATGGGAAATAGGAACAAGATGATTATTGTTCTTTGAATGTCTGCCGTATGGGACAAAGGAAGAAGGAAAGTGCGGTTGATGGTAAGAAGTAGAGTGATGCGGGATCGGAGGGTGAGGTTTCCTTTGTGGGTTGTTTGGAAACCTAGGGGGACCACTAACATATTATTGTGGTTGGGAAGGAGCGGATTTATGGTCGTACTTATAAGAGAAATAATTATGATTCCTATTGTTAGGATTGTAAGTAAATAATGGGGGAACGGGTTTCCTAGTGGTATAAAAGGCACATGCTTCGGCCATGGTGGGTTTAGGATTATCTTGCAGGAGGGGGTACAAATGAGCTAAATGATCTTGACTTAAGTAGACACTTCCAGAAAAAGGACTAAAATCGTTGACAGTCATTGCTTGTTTAGAAAGTGAAACATTTTGTTGCATAGTACAAATGAGAGCATCAACGAATTTAATCAATAAGTGTAAGCTGTGTAGAAAAGTTTTAAAATCAAGATCATTTTTTACCTTAGAAGTGGTCCCTACACGTGGAGGGTCGGATCTTGAAAATGCATTGGTACCCTCCCAATCTTGGGAGTCATCGCCTAATTCGAGGAGAAAATTATAGGCGGCAACGGGAGTTAAATCAATGAACTTCCCTTTATACATGGATTCAATCATGGTGCGAGAAGAAGGGATAAGACCATTGTAAAAACTATGGACTAAATAACTTTTCTCAAGACCCTGATGTGGGCCACTATTAATTTAGTCTTGAAAGCGTCCCCATGCTTCACAAAACTGTTCAGTATGCTTTTGTCAAAAATCCTGAATTGCTTATCGCATTTTATTTGTTTTTCTTATGGGATAAAATTTAGACATACACTTCTTGACAAGTTATTCTTAAGTTTCGATAGAATCCGGGGGCAAGGAATGGAGCCACATGGATGCATTATCGTGGAGAGAAAAGGGAAACAACCGAAGATGAACATTCTATTCATCTAAGTTTTGATTTTTAAAAGTAGCGCACATAGTGAGAAATTTATGCAAGTTAGTGTAAGGATACTCGCATTTAAGGCCATGAAAACTGGGAACATAGAAATAGCCGCGAGCAGAATTTTAAATTGCACGACCGGAGTGAGTGGAAGAATTATGCATGAAGGCATAGTGGTTGTAATTGAGGCAAAGTAGTCCCTTAAATCACATTCGTCGGCCATGATGGGTGGGATAACAGAACCATGAGAAGTGGGAGAACTAGGCGTCTCCGATGAAGATGAACACGGATCGGGGAAATAATGAGAAAATTCAACGAGAAGGTCATGATCTCCTAAGGGAGAATTTAGAGATGGAGCACTAGGAGAACGTGTTAATTGATGATCAATGCGGTGCCAATTTGGCATAAAAACAACGAAAATTATTTTTGGTTTTTTTGGAAAAAAAGAAAAATGAAATATATTTTTGGAAAAAGGAAAAATATTTTTCGTGTTTGGAGAGAAGAATGAGGTAGAAAAAATTAGAAAATATTTTTTTATATTTGATTTTTGGAAAAAATAAATCAGAAAAAGAGAGAAAAGGGAGTGATGGTGAAAAAACTTGACTGCCCAAAGGAACAATTTAGACACATACACAAAGGGAACAAGTCTGAATGAGCACATAGCCAAATTATTATCTTCAAGTTAAGTGAGTGGGTAGTCAAATTTTAATTAGTCCACGGGCGATAAAAACACGGAATCTTAGGCCTCGTCGGTAAATGTGTGCTCCTACTTTCTTCCCGTGAGACAAGAGGCTTACTAGTTAAGGCTCACCACACTAGCTACTACCATAAACAACTATTCGATACCACGCCGGGGAAAGCACAAACCCGTTTTACTGGGCGTCCACACTTGAAACCCAGTTTCCCTAGACAATTGTCTTAAGAAAGTTGAATGAAGATTTGTAAGGGTGGAAATGACTCACGAGAGTATCCTACGTGGGTCTCGTTCTAAAAGGGTCCTAATCAACACCATTCCTACTTGGCTTGCTAGTTGATTTATTTTAATTTAAGTGAGAGCACGGGTAACAGGCAATTGTAGATGTGAGTGAGTGGGTGCTTAAATCCCAACTCGTTGCAATGACCGAGTCTTGGTCTTAGGTAAACTTATTCATCAAACTACGAATTTAAGTGCGATATAGAAATAAAAAGCACATAGGATCAAGTAGCACACAAAAATTAACTCGCTTGCAGGAGAATCGCGAGTGATAAAGAGTTTACCTCCCACGGTTCTTACACGCATGGGGTGAAGACCGAGTTGAGTTGAACGGGGGGAAGTATGCCTACCTCAATCATCCGCGGGAGTCCTACCGACCCAAAGTAGAGAGGCTTCAAAAGTCCTATCCTTTGGACGCCCTCTCTCTACCATGTCCGGTTTCCCTTTCGTTTTTTATCGTTTGAATAATCACTATAAAAAATAAAATGGTGTCAAAGTGCACCCCAAATTAAATACAAGGCCTTAATAATTCTAAACAACCAATCTAAGGAGGGAGAGGAAGGAATAACTACTCTAAAAATAAAAAATAAAAATTATAAATCTTCACGGGCTTCAATCTTCAAGAAATCGGCAACGGCGCCATTTGATACTCTTCATTTGTGTCTTCCTTGGATATGCATTTGTAATGTCGTTGTGGTCAAATTCGAGTATCAAAATTACTGGAATCACCTAAAAAACTTGTTAAAAATTCAGTATCGTGGAAAATGGGGGTATCAATCCAATTTCTAGCATTGAAACGGCTATCGTGAAAACTTGCAATTCCAATTTTTATTAATTTTTTTTTTGTGTTTTTACATTTATAAATTTTTTTTATAGTTTTATATTTAAAAAATAATTTTCAAGGGAGGAAACGAAAATTTATGCAAGTAAAATGACTACAAAAATTTAAGAAAATAACTAGTTTAGAATTTATGAGAAGAATCAAGACGTGGGATTACATCGTGTAGTCAATTTAATTTAATGCGCTAATTATTCAATTGAATAGCTCAAAATAATGTTGAATTTAAAACTTAAATCTCGTTACAATCCTAAATTCCATTTTATCTTTTTCAGTAATTAAATCAGGAATTATCACCACTGATATGCCCAAAGTGCACCTTCCTACTCAGAGACACTAACATCGGCCTGACTCACAGCCGAGGTGGCAAAAGCTCATAATAATCCTGAGTAATATCGTCTCTCATAGGGTCGGCCCAGGCCGATGTTGCATCAACCTCATACATCAACCTCGGCTGGGGAACTGCCGAGGCTTGGCAAGGCTTGTACCTGGGTTCAAGCATCCATCAACTACATCGGCCCTGGACGATGCTACAATTTATCATTTGAAGCCAATAGAGCCTCGCAGACTCAATCATCAAGAACTAAGGACAACATCGGCACTAGCCGACGTTACAACTTCCTCGTATCTAACCTCGGCCGGTGTCCTGGCCGAGGTCATCATGTATGTTGGTCTCGGACATGGAAGGGGTCGGACATCACCAACCTCGTACTTAGCCAGGCCGAGGTTGGCACAAAACGAAGGCAGCCGGCCATTTACATGTACATGTATGGCTTGGAATAAATGGACAAATCTGTTATAACTGAACCATTACCTCCACCTGAGGGAATATTGAGGTAATCATTATTTAGTTAAGATCAGCTAAGTGTCATCCTTACACTGGTTGGATTTTCATGCACATGCTCATTGAATACTTGGGGGGTACACTACACCCCCTAAGCACTATATATAGAGGTCATCATCTACCTTATAAAGAGATCCAGAATTGCAACCCTAGCTGAAATGTTGTCATTTTACACAGTAGAGAGAGAAAGCTTGAGTGATTGTATCCATGGCCATTAGTGCCTTCATTCAGTGATATTACTCACACACTCATAGTGGACGTAGGTCATATTGGATGAACCACTTATATTCAAGTGTTCATCCTCTTCTCCTCACCTCCTTCTACATATACACTTATATTTTCTTGTGCAGCCATTGTTATCACTTGCTTGAGCTTGTCAATACCATATCTGGTGGTGTTGTTTCCAGGATCATCAACCACATATAAAAAGTTAAGATTCATACTTATTCTTACAAATTATCCGCTAAGATCAATTTTTAAAAATTTGTACGGATCTTTGAATTGAACACAAAGAATTAATAGTTGAATTTAAGAATAGAACTTATCTCTAAGTCAAATCCAAAAATCAAATATCAATTTTCATCATTAATTTATTAACTCTCGTCACATAAATTAATGTGTGATTTTTTCCAATTTAATTAGCCTAGAACACATAGATGAAAAATTAGTTCATTAAATAACTCAACACACGCATTTCATCCCACCCCTTGAATAGGATGTTTATCCATTCAAGATTAAAATTTAGCACAAACACAATTAACCAGCATGAAACAAATGAGAAAGAGAAAGAGATACGTTACACAATAATTTTCTGTGTCAACTGTGTTCATGAAAAAGCGTCCCAAACTTGTCACAAAAACTGACTAGATTACAAAATTGAAAGTAAATACTGAACCTAACAATTTTTTCTAATCCTAAACTAATTTTCATGATTTTTTTTTTACTATTTTTCTAACCTCTACAATCTCTTTTTTTTTTCTTTTTTCTGTCTCTCACATTCTCTTTGTTATTTTTTGTTGATAGTGTCTTGCCTTCTTTTATAACCCACAGCTTTGGTTTTGGATGGGGAGTTTTCTTTAGGATTCATTTGGCCAAGTCAAGATATGCACGTAGATCTTTTGTTTTGAGATTTGCAGGTCCGATTTTTTTGGGATCGCAATGGGAGGTGGATGGTTGAATCGAGTTTGGCATTTCAGGTATGGCTTCCGGGTAAGGGCTGGATCTCGGGTTATGGTGGTCATGTCGGGGCAAGGTTTGGACGGATGGGTCGCGGGGCAGGAGCTGGGCACGGTCGGGTTTGGTTGGGCTGATGGGCGCGGGTAGTGGCTTAGTATGGGTGGAGTCAAAAACGGGTTCGCCGACGGGTATGGGTTGCTATGGCCATGGCAGGTGGTTTCAGGTTGGGGTGTGGGTTTGGTAGGAAGGAGAAGCATCCCGATTGGGAAGGTTTAAGGCTTGAGGGATGTGGGTATGGTAGAAGATAGGTTTTGGTTACGGAGGTGAGAGAGTCTGGATTGAAATGGGGAAGATGAAGTGGGGTTAATTGCGTGTGGAAGAGTGTATGTGTTATGGTGAGGGTGAGTGGTGTTTTAAGTGTGTTTAGGTGTATGGAAATTGGGTGTAAGTGAGTGTGTTGTGTGTTTAATTTGTACCTAAAAAAATTAACACTACTAAAAAAAATTAAAACTAAAACTAAGTAAAATAAAAAATTAAAATCTGATAAACCCAAAAAAAACTAACATCTCAAAATAAAAATTAAAAGACACTAAAAAAAATTAAAATGAAAATAAAATAAAACTAAAACTCTATTAAAACTAAAAAAAATATAATCCTAATAAAACTAAAATAAAAAAAATTAAAATCTAATAAAACTAGAAAATAAATTCCTAAAAACTAATCCTAAAAAAGAAAATAACTAAAAACTAATGAAAGTAAAAATAAAATTATACTGAATATAAATAAAATAAAAATAAAAAAAAAATCCTAAAAATTCTAAATAAATCTAAAATAAAACCTAAATATAGAACGACTCAAAATAAAAAAATGTAGAAAAATAATAATGGTACAAACTCAACACACATCGAGTCGGGGTATGGACTGGGCTCGGTTGAGGATTAGGTTAGGGTTTCGGGGCACGGTTCGGGACATCAAAACTCTTCTGGGAAAACTCAATGGGACTCTAAATTCGCGATCTCTTTTGATTTCTTTGTTGCACTATTTTAACCGCTTATGTGTCGCAATTGTACTGATTTGGCATTACTTGTACGGCAACTGCGTATTGACCTAAGAAATAAATAAATACGAACATTAGACCATTTTTATTAAAAATGAGTGACTAAAATGCATCTATTCGGGGTATAAATTATACACTTTTGGGTGCTTATCACTTATGACACAATCTAGCACACTTTATAATCGTGCCAAAGCGTGCCGGAAAATGAAAATCCGACACGGTTTTAAACGTATCAAAAGCGTGTCAGATTCAATATCTGGAACAGTATAAAAGCTTGTTAAAAGCGTGCCATATTAAAATTTGGCACTGTTTCAAACCGTGTCAAAAGCATGCCAAATGTGGCAATCTGGACCCCCGATTTTGGCACAATTTTAAATCGTGCCGGATTGGGTTTGGCATGGTTTAAAATCGTGCCAGATTACTGCTTTTGGTGTAGCGCCATTAAAATGATTTTCGAAAGTAATGACTTTGAGTATGAATCAAATGAAACTTATATTTCTTGTGATGATGATTTCTTGTACGTTGAAATTGACAGACAAACGCAATCCATATGTTATACGTTGCAAAATAGGAAATTGATGTCATCTGGCAATTTCACGCAGTTACACTACATTAAAAATAGCCATCTGGGATAATTTAAAATTGTGTCAGATCAAATCTGGCATGGTGTTGAACTATTCCAGAATCGTGTGCTCCAAATTGGCCTTTTTTTTGCACGGTTTAAAAGTATCCCAGATTTGGCTAACTAAGAATACTTCTGGCACACTTAACCGTGGCAGAATTTGATATTTCTTGCACAAATTTGGCACACTATTGGAACAGTTCAAAACATGCAAAAAATTTATACACTTTTGGCACGGTTTTGAACTGTACCAAATTTTTGGATAAAAGAAAAAAATTAATTATTTAAAAATTAGAAAATTCACAAATTGTAAATCTCACACATTGTTGATAAACTAATGTAAATATAACTTCAAAATATTATAAGTCTTAATAGTTCACAGACCAAAAAAATTGGGAAAAATTTCCTCTATTTTCTGGACATTCTAAAACCTGCTAATATAAAACCTATATAATGTAAAGCCCGCATGATGATAAAATGTAACAATAAAATTACTAAAGCCCGCACGGCCATAAAAGTTAATAATAAAACTATAAAATCCCGCATGACCATAATACAAAAAATATAATCCTGAATATTAACGACATTAAATAAATAATCTCCTCGTTGTGAACCATTGACTTCTTTGAGTGTTCCGCGTGGATAAAAGCTAATGATAAAATGTTAACCTGCAAAAAAATAGGATACAAAAAAGAGATGATATTAGTAACCAAATAATTTTTAAAAAAATTATTCAAGCTGAAAAATTGCATATACGAGTTACAATTATTATTATATTCTCAAATCGAAAGTCTTGAGACTACGTGGTAAGCCCTTGTGAGTTACATTAGTCCCATGTGAGGTGTTAGTGACTCTTACGGGGCCGTTTGAGGAGTGGTTTGAGTTTTCACCATCAAACGACATGTTTTAAGCATAATCTAAATATTTTCAAATTATCATCATATTCTCAAACTGGGAGATCCATGACTATGTGGTCAGTTCCTACAAGTTACATTGGTCTTGTGTAAGGTGTTCATGCCTCTTATTGGGCCGTTTGGGGGTTGGTTTGGACTTTCACCCTTTAATAGCTTATTTGTAAGCTTAACCTAGATATTTTCAAGTTATCATCATATTTTCAAACAAGGGGACCCATGACTACGTGGTCAGTTCCTTTGAGTTACATTGGTCACGTGCGAGGTGTTAGTGCCTCTTATTGTGCCGTTTGAGGGTTGGTTTAGGTTTTTACCCTCTAATGGCATATTTTTAAGCCGAATCTATATATTTTCAAATTATCGTTATATTCTCATATTTGGAGATCCATGACTACACGATCAATTCCTAAAAGTAATGCCGATCCCATGTGAGGTGTTCATGCCTCTTATGCGACTGTTTGGGGGTTGGTTTGGTTTTTCAACCTTTTAACGACTTGTTTTTAAGCCTAATCTAAATATTTCAAATTATCATCATATTCTCAAATCGGGAGACCCATGACTATCCGATCAGTTTCTACAAGTGACATGGGTCCCGTGGGAGGTGTCCATGCCTCTTACAGGACCATTTGAGGGCTGGTTTAGGTTTTCACTCTTTAACAGCTAGTTTTTAAGCGTAATCTAGATATTTTTAGCTTATCATCATATTCTCAAATTGAGATTCACACGACTACGTGATGAGTTGATATGAGTTAGATTGGTCCCGTGAAAGGTGTTTGTGTCTCTTACGACGCTGTTGGGGTGCTGGTTTGGGTTTTCACTTTAACTACATGTTTTTAAGCCTAATCTATATATTTTAAAATTATTGTCATATTCTCAAATATGGAGATCCGTGACTACGTGATCTATTCCTACAAGTTATGATAGTCCCGTGCGAGGTGTGCATGCCTCTTACGTGGCTGTTTGGGGGATGGTTTGGGTTTTCACCCTTTTAATGGTTTGCTTTTAAGCCCAATCTAGATATTTGCAAATTATCATCATATTCTCAAACCGAGAGGCTCATATGTGATCAGTTACTACAAGTTACATTGGTCTCGTGAGAGGTGTCCATGCCTCTTACGAGGCCATTTTGAGGTTGGTTTGTATTTTAACCCTTTAACGGTTTATTTTTAAGTGTAATCTAGATATTTTTAAATTATCATCTTATTCTCAAATTGGTAGCCCCACGACTACGCAATCAGCTCCTATGAGTTACATTGGTCCCGTGCGAGGTGTTAGTGCCTCTTACGGGGCCATTTGGGCGCTGGTTTGAGTTTTCACCCTCCAACAACAAATTTTTAAGCCTAATCTATAGATTTTAAAATTATTGTCATTTCTCAAATTTAGAGACCCGTGACTACATGGTCAATTCTTATAAGCTATGTTAGTCCCGTGCGAGATGTTCATGGCTCTTACGGGGCTGTTTGGGGGCTGGTTTGGGTTTTCACCCTTTTAATAACTTATTTTTAAGCTTAATCTTGGTGTTTTCAAATTATTGCCATACTATCAAAGAGGCAGACCCATGACTCCGCGGTCAGTTCCTACGAGTTACATGCATCCCGTGCGAGGTGTTCATGCCTCTTACGGGGCTGTTTGGGGGTTGGTTTGGGTTTTCACCCTTTTAATGACTTGTTTATAAATAATAGTGACAACTAAACCCACTTTCATGTGTCCATAAAGTTCCTGACTTGTGTGTGTTCGTATTCGTGTATGATCCATGCATGGACGCTTCACATCCAGTGAAGTGTCTGTGCTTCCAAGTTGAACATTCAACATACATTACTGAAAGTGAATGTAGTCCTCCCCTAGTTGTCCTTGTGTAATCTTAAATTTTATTTTAGTACTTAAAACTAAAACCATTCTAAAATATCTATCTAGATCAAACCTAAAACTTTGAGTTGAAACCTAAGCCTTCAATTCAAAACAGTAACAATTACACCAAAGCATATTTAACTACCCTATTTATAAATAATAACTATGATCCTGGATAGTAATGCATCCTAATAAAATAATAAGAAAGAAAAGGAAAGGAAAGTGATCAACCTTCATGTATGCACGCATTGAAATCAAACTGGTACTTGGCTAAGAGGTCAATTGATGTAGATTGGCACATGAACTCGTAATACGGTCCATCAATAAAAAATTCTTGTCGAGAAAATATAATAAAAGTTGTACCTGTGAAGGGATATAATAGTCACAAGATTCAGTATTAGCACGAATAAAATGAACACACTTATATTCTAATAATGAGAAGAATAAAAACTAACGGGTAAGCTATGAAGGACTACTTATAAGCCTCCCAATGAAAGGACATACACGATACCAGATTGAAGGAAAACTAAACATAATAACTATTCAGTATCTATAATGCACATTGAAAAGTAATTATTGGGAACATTTAAGAAGTACTTATACATGTCCTGTCATATAAGTATTGAAAATAGGTTACATATCCAAAATAAGTTATTGATTGTTTAAAGATGGAAAAACTCGGAACACAAATAATAATAAAAATAATATCATTTAGCTAAAAAAATTTCATTATTAAATAGTTTCATTAGAAAAGTGATGTGAAATCCAAGGCCATGTATATATTATGTTAACACTAACATGCCAACATATTCGTCACCTCTCAAACCACCGAATAAAACATGTAAATTTTTCCGTCTTGTATTTCGAGATCATGCAAATATAGTCTAAATGAAAGAATTAGTAAATTCAACTCGGATCTATGTAGGTGAAATTGATATATCCAACTTATCTATGTTCATTTAACCAAGTGGATCTATATATATTTATGATGTGGTAAACACCAAAAGGAGAAGGGAGACGAAAGAAAAGAAGAGAAGGCAAAAGATATGTTTGTGTGTGACTTGTCAAGGAGGAAAATTTCATTGCAGTGACTATAAATTGGAACTTTCCCTTCTCTCGCATTTAAAGGTGATTTTGGTTTTACATATCTAGAAATCCATCTCTTATCTTCATACCTAATAGACTAGAATTAATTAGTACAAACAATACAGTGCTCTTAAGCTTAATACCGAGGAAGATATTGAAGGATAAATAATGTTATTGAAAAAGGAATTTCAATCAACAATAGGAATTTTTATAGGCATGTTGAATAAATGCAACCTAATCTGGAAGCTAAGTATCCAGCATAGCAAATCTAACCTGCAGCAATAACAGTAGGAATTTTTATAGGCAGGTTGAACAAACAAAAGTGTCATTTTCCATTATTAATATGAGAATTAGTATTTCAAAATCTTAAAATATCTCGAATATAGAAACCAATGTGATAAAGTAGCAAGTTCAGTCCACGATGAGAGAACAACATAGCTTGTCTCTTTAGAAGAAATATGTAACCCAAAATTCCATCATATACTACACTAAAATATATAGCGTAAACATAAAAAATAACAATCTTACTATGAATCCCGCATTTTCCTCCAATAACGATTAATACTATTCGTGAAATACACCGACACTAATAATCGAGCATCCACATGAGACACAAACTCCTTCGAAGTAATTACCTCCTGAAATCAAATCAAAACACAGATTAAATATTCATTAACCTCATTAAGACAGTGTTTTCTTTATCAATGTGTAGATTTTCTTTTCTACTCAATTATGCCGCATAAAAATCAAAACAAAAAATGGAAAAATTTGTGGAAGAAATAAAACAAATGATGGTTGATTTGATGGAAGAACAAACTACAATAAGCATTCCAAGTAGTAACTTTAGTTAATGCCTAAGGTATTAGTCTTAATAAATTAATATGAATATAACTCAACTAACTGAACACGAAAAATATTTTTCTGTGTAGCCGACATTGGTCATATTAAATTATGTAAGAGGGTACTTTAGATTATAGATGGAGGCATGACCCCTATTTGAGTATGGTAATGATAAACTAATTTGGCCAAAGCTTTGGATTAATGATAGGACACACAGACACAAACCCAATGAAGATAAACTCAGTTTAAACTCTCAGAAACCCTCGTGTATAACTCAGGAAATAGTAATGAACTTTAGAAGTAACTTAGCTAGAGGGAGAGGGAAGTAAGCATCCTAGATACACCTTGGTAGGCAAGTAGAAGCACACCCCAAACACCCTTTTTCTCTCTGTCAAGTATTAAAAGCTTCGTGATTAATAATAATGGTGAGTGGGTGAAACTCTATGGTTTGTAATAACTCTCTCTAGCAATAACTCCTTGATTCTCAAAAGAACACCCTCCTCAAAGGTGGTTGGGGTCTTTAAATAGCCCACCACACCACCCCCGAGGCAACTCAGTCATTTAAGACTATGAAAGACATCCCTCATACTTTATGTCACAACATTAAATGCCTGATGCACTAGTGGTCTCCACGTCATAAACATTAAATGCCAAGGCATGCCTTTTGCCTAATCACTGTGTGCCAGGGGGACTGTTGTCGAAGAGGTGGCTCACCAACTGTCTGACAGCCCCAAATACCACGGTGGTTTACTCAAGTGCAGGGCTGCGCTGTTTAGCTGGCTAGTGACATCACCTACAGTAGATGTGACATTATCTAGAGGGTTGTTTGGTTCATGACACAACTCCCGATGTAACTCCAAGCTGCTCTTCCTGAGGTTCCAAGATCAGGGACCCTCGGTGTTTTTACCAGGTGTATCTAAGACGGTCAGGACAAGCCCCAACGATGCCTCACTTCTCAATCCTCCAAACCAAGTCCCTCCAAAGTTCCAACGATGAGGTCGCTCGATAGAGCATGAAAGCTCTCCCAGGCCCTGCCAAGCCTGGTCTCTCGCGAATACCGTTCGACCTCACACAGATTCATTATTCTCGCTGCATCATTACAATCGGTATAGCTCATAGCCAATATAAATAAAGATACAATATAACTAAGTAATCAACAAGCTAAAGTATGAATTTCCACGCCAAAATGCCACGTTGTCTTAATCCCAACTACTGTTGCTAATGGGTGAATTATCCTTAATCTCAGGATTATCTCCAAGCCCCCTCTACAAATTAATATGAAGATAAATAATCTAACTGAACACGGATGATAAAAAGAACTTTTCGGTGTATCTTTTTCTTTGTCCTTGCTTGAAAATTCCTTCTAATCAAAACCTCAAATACCTACAAAATGTAACAACTCAAGTGTAGCGGCAAATAAGCGTATCAATCCACATCAAGGGGGTAAGCTAGAGACAAATTCAATTGTAACTCAATTTTTATTTTCTTTTTGTTCTTTTTCACTTTTCTACTTTTTTTTAGCTTTTTCAAATATTAAAACAATTGGATGAGGTGATGATTTAAACTAAACTAAACTAAATTTGATATGATAACAACTAACTAGAAAGTTACTAAAATGAAAAATAAAGTGTAAACTAAAATAAAAAGATGCAAATAATTGTGAGAACAATCAAGGAGTGGGATTACACCACAAATTTTAGTTATTCTAATTAATTAATTTAATTAATTGAATTATGCAAAATTAATATCAACATTACAAATCAACTCGCGTTGCAAATGTAATCTTAATAGTAACCATTTGGAAAATTAAGTTTAACACCCCACAACTCTAAAAAAATAGATCTACACTCCTTTTAATTAATCACCCGCTAGGATCGATCAATTAAAATTTATGTGGATCTTAGAAAATAAATTTAGAGTTGAAATTCAAGTGATAATACCCCACTTAAGAAACCCCTATCTCTAGTTCGAATCTAAAATTGGTATTACAACTGGAATTTTGATTTTCCCTCGAAAATCATTTACCCTCTCTCGAGGCGTAAATCTAAGGGTGAGGGATCAAAATTAACATTCAAAGGAAAATTTCAAGTAATCAAACTAATTAAACTAAAATAACATCAAATAAGGGTTTCCCCCCACCTCTTGTAACGGGATTAGCCTAACATGATATTAAACATGATGAACAAATAATCAAAGGCATATACAATAAAAGAGTGGAGAAAGAGAACAAATCTTCAACAAATCTCCTTGAAATTGGCAATTTGAACTCTATCATCTTCCATACAATTCAATTACTCACAATTAAATCTCACCAAATCTATAAAAAAATAAAAACAAAAACTATTTACAAAATGGAGTTTACTTCTCTACAATTCGCTCTCTAAATTTTTTTATTTAAAAGCTCTCCCAAATAGGGTCTTCCATCCTCTTTTATAATAGGCATGGAGCTAGGGGTATTTTTGGGAATGGATATAAGTGTGCATGAAATCGTGAGACGAGTGTGAGGTCATATGGGTGAGGGGATTTGTGAATAAAATCAGATTTGGTATAAAGGTTATTTTAGGAAAAGGGAAATTAAGTTAGTTGGGGGTATATTTGGGTAAAAGGGGTTAAAGTGGTTTTAAGTGGCACATGTGGGATATGTTTTGTGTTTGGCAGCTCACGATTTGGTTGGGGTTTTGAAAGGCTTTGGGGTTGGACGGGTTGTGTGTCAGGTCAAGGATGGTTTGGGTTTATGGGTTTCGAGAGTTGCGTCGGGTTAGGTCGGAAGGGGTGAGGCTACATGTCCCCGGACGAAGTTAGACAAGGGGGCGCACGTGGGTTTCGCCAGTGAAGGGTATGTCGGGTTGGTGGGTTTGGATCGTAGGAGGTCGTCGGGTTGTTGAGGCAGGTCGATGGCGCTCAGGTCGTGGCATGGGCTGAGATGGATCGCGCAAGGACAGGGTTTGTCGCCGGCAGGTTGGATTGGATATGGGAGTGGATCTCCCGCGACAGTGGGTTGGATGTCCGACGGTGGTAGAATAGCAGGAGAGTCGGTCGAGGTAAGGAAGCAGGTACGCCGGCGGGGGTATGAGTTGTGAGTAGGTGGGGCTAGGGTAGGCTGTGGGTTCATGGTTTCGGAGCTTGGGACCTCAGGTAAGGGTTTAGGGTTTAATTTTGGATGTGTTGGGTTTGGAGGTGTATGGTTATAGTTGTAGGAGAGATAGTGTGGTGTGGGTTAAGATGAAGGTGGGTATGGTTGTGTGCGGTGAGGGTGTATGGAAGGGTGTGTGTGAGTGGGGGTTTAGTTTGGTGTGTGTGAGTTTATGTGTGTGTGGGTGAGAGTGTGTGTGTTTAAATTGTGACCCTTAAAAAAATAAAATAACACTAAAATTAATAAAAATAAAAAATAGCATCTAAAAATAAAACAAACTAAAAACAATAAAAATAAAAATATTAAAACCAATAAAATAAATTCCTAAGGTTATAAGAAAAATAAAACAAAAGAAATAAAAATTTAAAATCTAAATGAAAACTAAAGTCCTAACAAAATATAAAATCTAATAAACTAAAACTAAACTACTAAAACTAATCCTGATAAAATAAGACTAAACTAAAAGCTAATAAAAACAAAATAAAATAAAATTATACTAATAAAAATAAAATAGAAAATAAAACCAAAAAATTCTACATAAATCTAAAATAGATCCTAAAAATTCAATAACTCAAACTAAAAATCTAAAAATTAATAAAAAGTTACAAAATCAACACACACACGGGTCGGGGAAGGCTAAGCTAGGATGGGCTAGGTTAGAGTCAGGGGATTGGGTATTTAGCTACATATTGTGAACAATTGCCTTGAAATACCCGTTTGGACATCGCAACGTGCATTTGACCTACAGGATAAAAATTTAAGCACATAAGCCCATATTGCCGAGAATTAGCAACTAAAGTACATCTATTCGGGGTATAAATTGTACAGTTTTGGTTGCTTATCACACCACCCCCAAACAGAGCGTTGCTAATTCTCGGACAATAAGATAGAGAGAAAAAGAAAGATAAGTAACCAAAAGTGTACCACTTTCGCGAGCACTTGCGATTGCACTTAGCATGTGCAACAAGCCTTTAAACCTATAGGTTGCCCTATAGGACGAGCTGTGTCTCATGAGGGTTTGCAGGGAATATACCCACAAAATTATTATTTGCAAAAATTTATTGAAAGGCAGTCAATCTCTTATTAGACATAGAATAATCGCACAATCCATCATGAGATAAATATTTTCAGAAATACAAGATAGAATGTGTAAAAATATTAGCTAAGTAAATACACAAGGCACATCCTTCCTAGAACTCAACGTGTGTAGTGTGAATCAGCTAAAACGGGTTGAGTATCCTAAGAGTAATTCCTAAATTGCCTTTTCGGAATCAAGGCTTCAACTTCAAATCTCACTGGATATCTCTCTCTCAAACGAACTCTTGAGATTTAGGTTAGGGTATCGCTTTTGTGTGTGAGGAGGTGAGTAAATGTAATCAAGTTCAAACGTCTCACACACACATAAGAAAGAACGAAAAATTAGAAAGAAAAATGATCTCATGAAAGAAAGCTAATCACTATAGTGAAAACGTCGAGTTATTCACCACGTAGACTTTCATTTGCCGGAACACCTAGGGGAAATGTGGATACATATGGGTGAGGGGGAAATGAAATGAGAAGGATGGGATATGTGGTTGGATGGTGATGTATGGATGAATGACGAGTGATGGATGTGATATGATGGATGTAAAATGGATGGATATGCGATGGGTAATGGATGGATGAAATGATGGATGTAAAATGGATGCAAAAGAAGAGTGTATACACTTTAGGCACAAATGTCTTCATTACATAAAAATTAACTACAACACTTTTTTTTTTCTTTTCTCTTTTTTTTCGATTTTTCTTTTCTTTTTCTCTATTTTTTTTTCTTTTTCTTTTTTCTATTTTTGCTAAAAAAAAAAAAATTTTAATTTTTCTCTCTCTTTTGAAACCAACAATGAAGACATTTACATTTGAAATCACACTCTTGTTCTCAGAAATGATGATGGATGATATATGAATGGAGTGGGGAATGTATGGATGATGAAAGAAATAAATGGGAAGGTAATGGGTGAGTGAATGGAAATGTGATATGGAAAAGTGGTAACTGTATGGATGAAAATCTAGTATTCGGGACAAATTTCAAGGCACGTGTTTCTTACAACTCAAAAAATATGTCATTCTCAGTGATTAAGCAAAAATATTATGAAAAATAATGAGATCATGCAACGATTTAAGTGCAGACCCAAACAAAGGTGAATCAACTTGTGACTCGAAGATTTCGTAAAACACTCTAAAAGGGTGAAAGACAAAAATATCATGGGCTAAAGTCTCTACTAGTGATCCTTAAGGTTCTCTTTAGAATTGTAGTATTCATCAACTCTAAACCGTAGTGACGTGATAAGTGCGCAAATTTTGTTGAGTCTAGAAATTCATGGTGCAAAATGCCTTGCTACGTATTACATAAGCTATTTATAAAAAGATAAATCCCTTAGCTTGATTCCTTGACTTTTAAAGATTGATGATTGAAAATTCACATCAATGAGTGAGATGAAAGAAACTGAACGAAATTTTAAAAAATCAGGTTTAAAACTCAATTTTTTTTAAAAGAGGTATGATTTTGATAAAATTCCCCACCCCCAAACAAAAAGGAACATCGTCCTCGATGTTAGATAAAATGATTTTTAAAATTGAGAGCATAAGGGAGGAAAGAGATTACCAGAATGAACCGCTAATGAAGTGGACAGATGTAGCCAAGAATAAACATGAATAAGTGATAAGAGAAAAAATGTGTACAAGTCTATAAACACGATAAAGCATAGGGTGATGTGAAACACCACCCCCAAACAGGATAAGACTACTACAAGAAACGTGGGTTGCCTCCCGGTAGCGCTAAGTTTAATGTCTTCAGCCAGACTGAAGGGTTTTCAACCTAAGGATAAGATCTATGAAAGAGAGGGGTGGAAGAAAAAATGGGTGATGATAATCACCCCCAAACAAGACTGAAGCATCATTCCAGTTGGATAAAGGCTAAAGAGGGTCAATGCACTTGTATAGCAAAGTGCATCACACGATGCAAAGCATCGGTGGACCATGGGTGGGTGGGTATTAGGGTAAGGGTGAGGGTGGCAAGGGTGAAGAGGTATCGGCCATCGGTCTTATTGAGTCGAAAGGTGAGGGAAACAAAGGCCCTATAAGCATGGTCCTCAAGTTGGTGAGGGAAGTAAAATGGTTTGAAAAGTTGAATGGGGTGGGGCTCATAAAAATCACACACAATTCTATAAATGGGCGATGGTAATGGTCGCACCGTGACACGCGAGGGAGCTGTCGGGAAGAAAAATCAACACCACAAGAGAGTGGCGGGCATGGAGGAATAAGCTCGGTGTCACGGAAGTGGAGAGTAGCACCAATACTCTCGTGGGTGATGGAGGATGGTGTTAGGTGAGGATCTAAAAATGTATATGGAAACTTGAAATGTGGAAAATCCAAATCCAAACCAGGTGGTGGGGTGGAAAGGATAATGGGTGGGTCAGGTGGGATAAACGGTGGAGAAAGATGATCCAACTCAAGAGTGGGAGACACACACTCCTCATGAGGCGCGGAGTGATCCACAAGGGAACTCACAGGAGGAAGTGTAAAAATAAACGAGTGAGTGATCAACTTATCCACCATTATGTCGCCATCCGATGTGGTGAAAGGGTCTAACGAGGCATTAAGATCCGAGATAGATGAATCAACATCAATATTCGGCTCAAGGGGAGCCAAATATGACGGGGTAGGATCCATATCAGGATAGGTGGGAACCATTTCTGACGCTATCTCAGTAAAATGGTGAGTACTCGTAGCCGGAGTAAACCTAAAAGATATGGCCATGTCAGAGACATAGGCAATTGGGGCATAAGGTAAAAGCTCTGGAAAATTTTGGGATATCTCGGGAGTGGGAATCTCAAAGGGGGGTTCATGTGGACATAGTGAGATTGGATCAGGCTCACTATCGAAAAGTAAGTCAACACAATTATCGACTTGGGACCCGAACCATGGGATGGTATCAACTTCGAGATTCTCGGTGTGGTAGGGTTGGTCACACTCAAAATCCGTGTCACACGAGGACACATCATCATCACACGAGGTTGAAATGATGGGTTGACTTGGGATGAAATCTGACTCGCTCACACACTCGAACTCATTTAACCTTTGTTCAAGCCTATGGAGAGCTTGAGTTTGAATTTGAGTGGCTTTCTCTTGCTCGATGATAAATTGTTTCAAGAGTTTCTCGGGAGCGGAGGTGGATGGTGGTGGAGTGATGGGTGGTGGTGGTGGTTGAGGTGGACACAACTCGCTATGATCATGGCTATATGGAGAATACTCAAATAAAGTGTGTGGAGTGGGGCCAAGTTCATCATACACGAAAGGATCGCTTTCGTGATGGACAAATGGTTCAAACTCATGGGGTGCGTAGTGAGGGAACTGATCGTGAATGGGTGCAAAACGTTGCCATGACGACTGTTGGAACGTGTGAGGATCAACAACATCGGGTCGAGGTTCGTATTGCGTGGAAGGGTGATCCAGCCTCCACGAATTACTCGAGTATTCACATAACTCAGGATTAGGTATATCGAGATAATGGGCCGAGGTGGGTTCCAAAACAGTGTCATATGGATACACATGTTCCATGGTGGGTGCAGATGGATATGGAATTTAAGTGCACTCATGGGACATGTGATCGGCATAATAACAGTGGGTGCACAACAAAGGAGGAGACACGTCGACACTTGACACCGAGGGTGATGGAATAGGAGTTGCGTGCATGGACGGGTCAAGATTACCAACGGTACTCGTGATAGAGCCGAAACCACAAAAAATCTCATAAAGAGATGGCTCGGGATCACTCTCACACGTGTTGTGTGGCAATGGAAAATGACCAAAGTAGTCCCGTAAAGGACATTCTTCGGCCATGTGGAGAGAAATATTTTTTTGGAGTTTCTAAATTTTTCAAAAGGAATGAAAACATTTTTGGATTTTTGTGAAAAACAAAGGAAGAAAATATTTTTGGATTTTTTGGAAGAAATGGTGGGGAAAAATATGGACTCTTTGAATTTTGGCAAACCAACTAAAACCGACTACCGAAAAATGGATTTGGACACACACGCAAGTCAAGAAAATTTCTTAACTAGCATATAGCCAATTTTTATCTTCAAAATTAGTGAGAGGGTAGTAAAATTTTAATTAAGTCCGCGAGAGATAAAAAATCACGGAATAATATGAGTGATCACCTTTACAAATGTTTCTCCTATTAGGCTACCTAGTTGATTGATTTTAAATTTAATGATGGCTACGGTATCACACAATTGGTAAGTGAGTGAGTCGAATGATGAAATCCCTTCTCGTGAGTGACCGGGTGTAGGTTTTAGTAATTTAATTCATCACATCATTCAAAAAATAAATGCGAGATTAAAATCACACAAGAGCACACAAGAGCACACAAAAGAATTGATTCACTAACAGGAGAGGCGCGAGGGTTTAAGAGATGGACCTCCCACGGTTTTCAGGCCGTGGGGTGCCAAAAAATTTGAGTCGACCGGGGGGAGATTACGCCTATCTCAGTCGTCCCCAGGAGTCCGACCGATCCAAGACAGAGAGGATTTTTTCCTCGCCTTTGGACGCCCTATCTCTACCTTGTCCGATTTCCCTATCACGCTTGTATTCGATTGTTACAATTTAAATGGAAAATAAATGGTGTCCTATGCACCGCAATACAAGAAAAGATAAAATAAACCTAATACAAGCCTTCTAAAAATATAAAAATTGTACAAAAAATAATAAAGTGCAAAAAACAAATGAACTACAAGTTTAAATCCGCTCCGAGTGCTTCACGTTCCCAAGAATGGCAACGACGCCATTTGATAGAAAGAACTTTTCGGTGTATCTTTTTCTTTATCGTTGCTTGAAAAGTCCTTCTAATCAAAACCTCAAATACCTACAAAATGTAACAACACAAGTGTAGCAGTAAATAAGGGTATCAATCCACATCAAAGGAGTAAGCTAGGGACAAATTCAATTGTAATTCACTTTTTATTTTCTTTTTGTGCTTTTTCACCTTTTTACTTTTTTTTTAGCCTTTTCAAATATTAAAACAATTGGTTGAGGTGATGATTTAAACTAAACTAAACTAAATTTGATATGATAACAACTAACTTGAAAGTTACTAAAGTGAAAAATAAAGTCTAAACTAAAATAAGAGATAAAGTGAGGTAAATAATTGTGAGAACAATCAAGGAGTGGGATTACACCACAAATTTTAGCTATTCTAATTAATTAATTTAATTAATTGAATTCTCCCAAATTAATATCAACATTACAAATCAACTCTCGTTGCAAATTTAATCATAATAGTAACTCTAGAAAAATAGATCTACACTCCTCTTAATTAATCACCCGCTAGGATCGATCAATTAAAATTTTGATAGATCTTAGAAAATAAACTTAGAGTTGAAATTCAAGTTATAATACCCCACTTAAGAAACCCCTATATTTACTTCGAATCTAAAATGGGTATTATAACTAGAATTTTGATTTTCTCTCGAAAATCATTTACCCTCTCTCGAGCCGTAAATCTAAGGGTGAGGGATCAAAATTAACATTCAAAGGAAAATTTCAAGTAATCAAACTAATTAAACTAAAATAACATCAAATAAGGTTTCCCATCACCCCTTGAAAGGGGATTAGCCTACCATGATATTAAACATGATGAACAAATAATCAAAGGCATATATAATAAAAGAGTAGAGAAAGAGAACAAATCTTCAACAAGTCTCCTTGAAATTGACAATTTAAACTCTATGATCTTCCATACAATTCAATTACTCACAATTAAATCTCACCAAATCTCTAAAAAAATAAAAACGAAAACTATTTACAAAATGGTGCTTATCTCTCTACAATTCTCTCTCTAAAAATTCCTATCTAAAAGCTCTCCCAAATAGGGTCTTCCGTCCTCTTTTTATAATAGGCATGGAGCTAGGGGTATTTTTGGGAATGGATAGGAGTGTGCATGGAAATGGTGAGAGGAGTGTGAGGTCATATGGGTGTGGGGATTTGGGAATAAAATCATATTTGGTATAAGGGTTATTTTTGAAAAAGGGAAATTAAGTTAGTTGGGGGTATTTTTGGGTAAAAGGGGCAAAAGGGGTTTTAAGTGGCACATGTGGGATATGTTTTGTGTTTGGCAGCTCACGATTTGGTTTGGGTTTTGAAAGGTTTTGGGGTTGTCCGGGTTGTGTGGCAGATCAAGGATGGTTTGGGTTGATGGGTTTCGAGAGTTGGGTCGGGTTAGGCCGGAAGGGGTGAGGCTGCGTGTCCCGGCCAGAGTTGGACAAGGGGGGTGCATGTGGGTTTCGTCGGCGAAGGGTATGTCGGGTTGGTGGGTTTGGATCGCAGGAGGTCGTCGGGTTGTTGAGGCTGTCCGACGGCGCTCAGGTCGTGGCAGGGGTTGAGATGGATCGCGCAGGGACAGGGTTTGTCGCTGGCGAGTTGGATTGCATATTGGAGTGGATCGCCGGCGGCAGCGGGTTGGTTGTCCGGCGGTGGTAGAACGGCGGGTAGCAGGAGGGTCGGTCGACGTGAGGAAGCAGGTGCACTGGCGGGGGTATGGGTTGTGAGTAGGTGGGGCTAGGGTAGGCCGTGGGTTCATGGTTTCGGAGCTTGGGACCTCGGGTAAGGGTTTGGGGTTTAATGATGGTTGTGTTGGGTTTGGAGGTGTTTGGGTATGGTGGTAGGAGAGAGAGTTTGGTGTGGGTTCAGAAGATGAAGGTGGGTATGGTTGTGTGTGGTGAGGGTGTATGGAATGGTGTGTGTGAGTGGGGGTTTAGTTGGGTGTGTGTGAGTTTATGTGTATGTGGGTGTGGGTGTGAGTGTGAGTGTGAGTGTGTGTGTTTAAATTGTGACCCTCAAAAAAATAAAATAAAACTAAAATTAATGAAAATAAAAAAAACATCTAAAAATAAAACAAATTGAAAACAATAAAAATAAAAATATTAAAACCAAAAAAATAAAATCCTAAGCTTATAAAAAAAAATAAAGATAAAAATTTAAAATCTAAATGAAAACTAAAGTCCTAAAAATTATAAAATGTAATAAACTAAAGCTAAACTACTAAAACTAATCCTAAAAAAATAAGACGAAACAAAAAGCTAATAAAAATCAAAATAAAATAAAATTACACTAATAGAAATGAAATAGAAAAATAGAAAATAAAATCTAGAAATTCTAAATAAATCTAAAATAGATCCTAAAAATAAAATAACTCAAACTAAAAATCTAAAAATTAAAAAAAAAATACAAAATGAACACACACACGGGTCGGGGAAGGCTAAGGCTAGGAAGGGTTGCACTAGGGTCAGGGGATTGGGTATTTTGTAACATATTGCGAACAATTACCTTGAAATACATGTTTGGACACCGCAATGTGCATTTGACCTACAAGATAAACATTTAAGCACATAAGACCCATATTGCCGAGAATTAGCAACTAAAGTACATCTATTCGGGGTATAAATTGTACAGTTTTGGGTGCTTATCACACCACCCCCAAACAGAGCGTTGCTACTCTTCGAACAATAAGATAGAGAGAAAAAGAAAGATAAGTAACCAAAAGTGTACCACTTTCGCGGGCACATGTGATTTCACTTAGCATGTGCAACAAGCCTTTATACCTATAGGTTGCCCTATAGGACGAGTTGTGTCTCGTGAGGGTTTGCAGGGAATATACCCACAAAATTCTTATTTGTTAAAATTTATTGAAAGGCAGTCAATCTCTTATTAGACATAGAATAATCGCACAATCCATCATGAGATAAATATTTTCATAAATATAAGATAGAATGTGTAAAAAGATTAGCTAAGTAAATACACAAGGTACATCCTTCCTAGAACTCAACGTGTGTAGTGTGAATCAGTCAAAATGGGTCGAGTATCATAAGAGTAATTCCTAGATTGCCTTTTCGGAATCAACGCTTCAACTTCAAATCTCACTGGATATATCTCTCTCAAACGAACTCTCGAGATTTGGGTTAGAGTATCGCTCTTGTGTGTGAGGAGGTGAGTAAATGTATGTAAGTTCAAACGTCTCACACACACATAAGAAAGAACAAAAAATTAGAAAGAAAAATGTTCTCATGAAAGAAAGTTAATCACTATAGTGAAAACGTCAAGTTATTCACCAGGTAGACTTTTATTTGCTCGAACAACAAGGTGAAATGTGGATACATATGGGTGAGGGGGAAATGAAATGAGAAGGATGGGATATGAGGTTGGATGGTGATGTATGGATGAATGATGAGTGATGGGTGTGTGATATGATGGATGTAAAATGGATGGATATGCGATGTGTAATGGATGGATGAAATGATGGATGTAAAATGGATCCAAAAGAAGAGTGTATACACTTTAGGCACAAATGTCTTCATTACATAAAAATTAACTACAACACTTTTTTTTTTCTTTTCTCTCTTTTTTCTCTCTTTTTTTTCAATTTTTCTTTTCTTTTTCTCTATTTTTTTTTCTTTTTCTTTTTTCTATATATTCTATTTTTGCTAATTTTTTTTGTTTTTTTTTTAAATTTATTCTCTCTCTTTTGAAACCAACAATGAAGACATTTACATTTGAAATCACACTCTTTTTCTAAGAAATGATGATGGATGATATATGAATGGAGTGGGGAATGTGTATGGATGATGAGGGAAATAAATGGGAAGGTAATGGGTGAGTGAATGGAAATGTGATATGGAAAAGTGGTAACTGTATGGATGAAAATCTAGTATTCGGGTCAAATTTCAAGGCACGCGTTTCTTACAACTCAAAAAATATGTCATTCTCAGTGATTAAGCAAAAATTTTATGAAAAATAATGAGATCGTGCAACGATTTAAGTGCGGACCCAAAGAAAGTGGAAACAACTTATGACTCGGAGACTTTGCAAAACACTCTAAAAGGGTGAAAGGCACAAATCTCATGGGCAAAGTCTCTACTAGTGATCCTTAAGGTTCTCTTTATAATTGTAGTAATCTTCAACTCTAAACCGTAGTGACGTGATAAGTGTGCAAATTTTGGTGAGTCTAGAAATTCATGACGCAAAATGCCTTGCTACGTATTACATAAGCTATTTATAAAAAGATAAATCCTCTAGCTTGATTCCCAGACTTTTAAATATGGATGATTGAAAATTCATATCAATGAGTGAGATGAAAGAAACTGCACGAAATTTTAAAAAATCAAGTTTAAAACTCAAAAAAATTCAAAAGAGGTACGATTTTGATAAAATTCCTCACCCCCAAACAAAAAGGAACATCGTCCTCGATGTTAGATAAAATGATTTTTAAAATTGAGATCATAAGGGAGGAAAGAGATTACCAAAATGAACCAGTAATGAAGTGGACAGATGTAGCCAAGAATAAACATGAATAAGTGATAAGAGAAAAATGTGTACAGGTCTATAAACATGATAAAGCATAGGGGATGTGAAACACCACCCCCAAACAGGATAAGACTAGTACAAGAAACGCGCACTGCCTCCCGGTAGCGCTAAGTTTAATGTCTTCAGTCAGACCGAAGGGTTTTCACCCTAAGGATAAGATCTATGAAAGCGTGGGGTGGCAAGCAAAATGGGTGATGATAATCGCCCCCAAACAGGACTGAAGCGTCAGTCTTGTTGGATAAAGGCTAAAGAGGGTCCATTCACTTGTATAGCAAAGTGCATCACACGATGCAAAGCATCGGTGGACCATGGGTGGGTGGGTATTAGGGTAAGGGTGAGGGTGGCAAGGGTGAAGAGGTATCGGCCACAGGCCTTATTGAGCCAAAAGGTGAGGGCTACAAGCGCCCTATAAGCATGGTGCTCAAGTTGGTGAGGGACGCAAAATGGTTTGGAAAGTAGAATGGGGTGGGGCTCATAAAAATCAAACAACCATTCTATAAATGGGCGATGGTAATGGTCGCGTCGTGACACGTCAGGGAGCTATCGGGAAGAAAAATCAACACCACAAGAGAATGGTGGGCATGGAGGAATAAGCTCGATGTCATGAAAGTGGAGAGTAGCACCAATACTTAGTGGGTGGTGGAGGATGGTGTTAAGTGAGGATCTAAAAATTTAGTTGGAAACTTGAAATGTGGAAAATCTAGATCCTAACCAGGTGGTGGGGTGGAAAGGATAATGGGTGGGTCCGGTGGGATAAACGGTGGAGAAAGATGATCCAACTCAAGAGTGGGAGACACACACTCCTCATGAGGTGCGGAGTGATCCACAAGGGAACTCGCCGGACGAAGTGTGAAAATAAACAAGTGAGTGATCAACTTATCCACCATTATGTTGCCATCCGATATGGTGAAAGGGTCTAACGACGCATTAAGATCCGAGATAGATGAATCAACATCAATATTCGGCTCAAGGGGAGCCAAATATGACGGGGTAGGATCCATATCAAGAGTGGTGGGAACCATCTCTGACGCTATCTCAGTACAATGGTGAGTACTCGTAGCCGGAGCGAACCTAAAAGATATGTCCATGTCAGAGACATAGGCAATTGGGGCATAAGGGAATCTCAAAGGGGGGTTCATGTGGACATATTGAGAGTAGATCAGGCTAACTATTGATAAGTAAGTCAACAAATTGTCGACTTGGGATCCGGACCATGTGATGGTTTCAACTTCGAGATTCTCGGGGTGGTAGTGATGGTCACACTCAAAATTCGTGTCACACGAGGAAACATCATCGTCACACGAAGTTGCAATGATGGGTTGACTTGTGATGAAATCTGACTCTCTCATACACTCCAATTCATTTGACCTTTGTTCAAGCCTTTGGAGAGATTGAGTTTGAATTTGAGTGGCTTTCTCTTGCTCGATGATAAATTATTTCAAGAGTGCCTCAGGAGCGGAGGTGGATGGTGGTGGAGTGATGGGTGGTGGTGGTGGTTGAGGTGGACACAACTCCCTATGATCATGGCTATATGGACAATACTCAAATGAAGTGTGTGGAGTGGGGTCAAGTTCATCATTCACGAAAGGATCGCTTTCGTTATGGACAAATGGTTAAAACTCATGGGGTACGTAGTGAGGGAACTGATCGTGAATGGGTGCACAAGGTTGCCATGACGACTGTTGGAACTTGTGAGGATCAACAACATCGGGTTGGGATTCGTATTGCGTGGAAGGGTGCTCAAGCCTCAACGAATAACTTGAGTACTCATACAACTCGGGATTAGGTATATCGAGATAATGGGACGAGGTGGGTTCCGAAACAGTGTCATGTGGATACACATGTTCCATGGTGGGTGCAGATGGATATGGAATGTAAGGGCACTCATGGGACATGTGATCGGCATAATAACAGTGGGTGCACAACAAAGGAGGAGGCACGTCGACACTTGACACCGAGGGTGATGGAATAGGAGGTGCGTGCATGGACGGGTTAAGAGTACCAACGGTACTCGTGATAGAGTTGAAACCACGAAAAATCTCATAAAGTGATGGCTCGGGATCACTCTCACATGTGTTTTGTGGCAATGGAAAATGACCAAAGTAGTCCTGTAAAGGGCGTTCTTCGGCCATGTGGAGAGAAATATTTTTTTGGAGTTTTTACATTTTTCAAAAGGAATGAAAATATTTTTGGATTTTTGTGAAAAACAAGGGAAGAAAATATTTTTGGATTTTTTGGAAGAAATGGTGGGGAAAAATATGGACTCTTTGAATTTTGACGAACCAACTAAAATCGACTACCGAAAAATGGAATTGGACACACACACACAAGTAAAGAAAATTTTCTAACTAGCACATAGCCAATTTTTATCTTCAAAATTAGTGAGAGGGTAGTAAAATTTTAATTAAGCCCGCAAGCGATAAAAAATCACGGAATAATATGAGTGATCGCCATTACAAACGTTTCTCCTATTGGGCTACCTAGTTGATTGATTTTAAATTTAATGATGGCTAGGGTAGCACACAATTGGTAAGTGAGTGAGTCGAGTGATGAAATCCCTTCTCGTGAGTGATCGGGTGTAGGTCTTAGTAATTTAATTCATCACACCATTCAAAAAAAATATGCGAGAATAAAATCACACAAGAGAACACAAGAGCACACAAAAGCATTAACTCACTAACAGGAGAGTCGTGAGGGTTTAAGAGATGTACCTCCCACGATTTTCAGGCCGTGGGTGCCGAAAATTTTTAGTCGATCGGGGGAGATTACACCTATCTCAGTCGGCCCTAGGAGTCCCACCGACCCAAGATAGAGAGGCTTTTTTCCCCGCCTTTGGACGCCCTCTCTCTACCTTGTCCGATTTCCCTATCACGCTTGTCTTCGATTATTACAATTTAAATGGAACATAAATGGTGTCCTATGCACCGCAATACAAGAAAAGATAAAATAAACCTAATACAAGCCTTCTAAAAATATAAAAATGGTACAAAAAATAATAAAGTGCAAAAAACAAATGAACTACAAGTTGAAATCCGCTCCGAGTGCTTCACGCTCCCAAGAATGGCAACGACGTCATTTGATAGAAAGAACTTTTTGGTGTATCTTTTTCTTTATCGTTGCTTGAAAAGTCCTTCTAAACAAAACCTCAAATACTTACAAAATGTAACAACTCAAGTGTAGCGGTAAATAAGGGTATCAATCCACATCAAGGGGGTAAGGTAGGGACAAATTCAATTGTAATTCACTTTTTATTTTTTTGTGCTTTTTCACCTTTTTGCTTTTTTTAGCTATTTGAAATATTAAAACAATTGGGTGAGGTGATGATTTAAACTAAACTAAACTAAATTTGATATGATAACAACTAACTAGAAAGTTACTAAAATGAAAAATAAAGTCTAAACTAAAATAAGAGATAAAGTGAGGTAAATAATTGTGAGAACAATCAAGGAGTGGGATTACACCGCAAATTTTAGCTATTCTAATTAATTAATTTAATTAATTGAATTCTCCCAAATTAATATCAACATTACAAATCAACTCTCGTTGCAAATTCAATCTTAATAGTAACTCTAGAAAAATATATCTACACTCCTCTTAATTAATCACCCACTAAGATCGATCAATTAAAATTTAAGTAGTTCTTAGAAAATAAATTTAGAGTTGAAATTCAAGTTATATTAACCCACTTAAGAAACCCCTATATTTACTTCGAATCTAAAATGGGTATTATAACTATAATTTCAATTTTCTCTCGAAAATCATTTACCCTCGCTCGAGGCGTAAATCTAAGGGTGATGGATCAAAATTAACATTCAAAGGAAAATTTCAAGTAATCAAACTAATTAAACTAAAATAACATCAAATAAGGGTTTCCCACCACCCCTTGAATGGGGATTAGCCTAACATGATATTAAACATGATGAACAAATAATCAAAGACATATATAATAAAAGAGTAGAGAAAGAGAACAAATCTTCAACAAGTCTCCTTGAAATTGGCAATTTGAACTCTATCATCTTCCATACAATTCAATTACTCACACTTAAATCTCACCAAATCTCTAGAAAAATAAAAACAAAAACTATTTACAAAATGGTGTTTATCTCTCTACAATTCTCTCTCTAAAAATTCCTATCTAAAAGCTCTCCTAAATGGGGTCTTCCATCCTCTTTTTATAATAGGCATAGAGCTAGGGGTATTTTTGGGAAAGGACCGGAGTGTGCATGGAAATGGTGAGAGGAGTGTGAGGTCATATGGGTGTGGGGATTTTGGAATAAAATCAGATTTGGTATAAGGGTTATTTTTGGAAAAGGGAAATTAAGTTAGTTGGGGGTATTTTTGGGTAAAAGGGGCTAAAGGGGTTTTAAGTGGCACATGTGGGATATGTTTTGTGTTTGGAAGCTCACGATTTGGCCGGGTTGTATGGCAAATCAAGGATGGTTTGGGTTGATGGGTTTCGAGAGTTTGGCCGAGTTAGGCCAGAAGGGGTGAGGTTGCATGTCCCCGGCCAGAGTTGGACAAGGGGGGCGCAGGTGGGTTTCGTCGGCCAAGGGTATGTCAGGTTGGTGAGTTTGGATCGCAGGAGGTCGTCGGGTTGTTGAGGCTGGTCGACGGCGCTCAGGTCATGGCAGGGGTTGAGATGGATCGCACAGGGACAGGGTTTGTCGCTGGCGAGTTGGATTGCATATTGGAGTGGATCGCCGGCGGCAGCGGGTTGGTTGTCCGGCGGTGGTAGAACGGCGGGTAGCAGGAGGGTCGGTCGATGTGAGGAAGCAGGTGCACTGGCGGGGGTATGGGTTGTGAGTAGGTGGGGCTAGGGTAGGCCGTGGGTTCATGGTTTCGGAGCTTGGGACCTCGGGTAAGGGTTTGGGGTTTAATGATGGTTGTGTTGGGTTTGGAGGTGTTTGGGTATGGTGGTAGGAGAGAGAGTTTGGTGTGGGTTCAGAAGATGAAGGTGGGTATGGTTGTGTGTGGTGAGGGTGTATGGAATGGTGTGTGTGAGTGGGGGTTTAGTTGGGTGTGTGTGAGTTTATGTGTATGTGGGTGTGGGTGTGAGTGTGAGTGTGAGTGTGTGTGTTTAAATTGTGACCCTCAAAAAAATAAAACAAAACTAAAATTAATAAAAATAAAAATAAAAGATAACATCTAAAAATAAAACAAACTAAAAACAATAAAAATAAAAATATTAAAACCAAAAAAATAAAACCCTAAGCTTATAAAAAAAATAAATAAAAATAAATAAAAATTTAAAATCTAAATGAAAACTAAAGTCCTAAAAACTATAAAATCTAATAAACTAAAACTAATCCAAATAAAATAAGACTAAACTAAAAGCTAATAAAAATCAAAATAAAATGAAATTATACTAATAAAAATGAAATAGAAAAATAGAAAATAAAACCTAGAAATTCTAAATAAATCTAAAATAGATCCTAAAAATAAAATTAGTCAAACTAAAAATCTAAAAATTAATAAAAAAGTACAAAATCAACACACAGACGGGTCAAGGAAGGCTAAGGCTAGGATGGGCTAGGTTAGGGCCAGGGGATTGGGTATTTAGCTCCATATTGCGCACAATTGCCTTAAAATACGTGTTTGGACACCGCAACGTGCATTTGACCTACAAGATAAACATTTAAGCACATAAGACCCATATTGCCGAGAATTAGCAACTAAAGTACATTTATTCGGGGTATAAATTGTACATTTTTGGGTACTTATCAATGGCATAGCATGCTAGCAGTATACATGTTGATACATATGTCCTTTAGTCCCCAAACTTATATTAAACTAATCACTATGAATCAAATAATAGTCCATGGTATTCATTAACCATGCAATCAACGTTTTGATGACATATATTGGTCTTTTGGCATTGCATTGCGTATCTTATAACATAAGGATTCAAAAACATATTGTATTTGCAGATTGAAGCCAAATACGATAAGAATGTCTTTCACTACCACATTAGGCATGATCTTTAGTCACTGTATTGTTGCTAAATATTATCTGTAGATCATCATAGTGCAAGCACTATTTTCCCTTTAATTTTGATGCCTCGGGCTTGTCCTACAAACACATATAAAGTAATTGGTAATTGAAAAGTTAGTCCTATTTAATAACACTAAACGATGAAAAAATAATTGATATACAATAGAACAATATCAATTGTCACAATGAATTGAACCAAATATACTGAATCTATATTTGTCCATAAGATGCTCATATTAACTATCTAAGTAATACAATAAAACTTAATTTGATAATATGCTGCTATATCCTTATAATATGATACTAGTTTTGAACCCCGCACGATCCGCAAGTGAAGTATTGTACTAGTGTATAATGTGATTAAGAATCGCACTATAGCTATAATTAGCTGTTCATACACACCTAAGGTTTTCATTGACGTAACATACATCCTTTGGCCCCACTCTCCATGATGAATATCAGCACACCATATCAACTCTAAACGAGAATAAGTAGACCATTAGCTACTAAAAACTCCCCCATCCTATCACACTAGATGCAAATAACTCCCCCAACCATTCATATCTATTGCAAATATATAGTGTCAATCAAAAGGTTTACAACGATGCAAGTAATACAAAATGAGTTATTGCAATTTAGGGGGTTATTTGCAAGATCAAAGGTATGAAGAGTGAAAAAGATAATATTGGGGGTTCTTGCATATCACCCTTTTGGAATTTTTCAATCAAATATTATCTTCATATTAGACAATTTTCTTGATTTACTACAAACATGAATGATTATTCGAATCATTTAAATTCCCAAAGTGTCAAACTGCATTAAAACCTAATATATGCTCAATTTTCAATTTAAAGAATACAATTATAGTGAAACAAGATCAATATAAATCAAAGTAATTGTTATTCAACATGAATAAAAGGAATTTTTATTGATCAAAGTAAAACAATGGTAAACGTGTTTGTACCTGAACAACTCTTTTCCTTTTCTTTGAGCCTCGTCCCTTCGTAAAAGTTTCCATTAGTGATTGTTCGTCATTACCACCATTGCTAAATTCAGCTTCATCAAACTCATTACTTTAACAAGAAAAAACCTCAAATCCAAAATTGCAATGACACGTTAATATGTTCTTAAATAGGTAAACTTATTCACATGGATAATTAACCTAATTTACAGTGAACATCAATGGCACAACACTAGGTGCTCATTTTTTATGAGTTTTAGGATTTACTTCATATAACAAATCTCTTAATTTATATCGACAATTTGATTCATAGGATAGCAGTTCCTTTCCTAAACAAAAAATTTTATGTGAAAGTTTACAAATCCGAAAATAGATCAACCATGGAACTAAAAATCAATGCAATATAGAGCAAAAGAAATTTGCATTACGAAGTATAAAAATTGCAAATTTTCAACTCAAAGTATTCATCATAACACAACAGCGCACCATAAACATGCAATAATACTATACTAAAGGCCCATTACCCATACAAGTCTCGTAACATCTCTCTCTCTCTCTCTCTCTCTCTCTATATATATATATATATATATATATATATATATATATATATATATATATATATATATATATATATATATAATAAAGTAGGAAACTTATATATGTCATAAGTTCAACTATGACATCACAAGAAGACTTATTCATGTATTTTCTATTTTACCCCTTAAAAATTTAAGTTCCCTCTCTTTTCAGCCACTCTAACTTAATTCTCCTTTTCTTTCAAAATTCAAAAATAAGAATAGAATCGTATTTTCAGCATAATTACACATATCCCCACCTACTCTCTCAAACCCTCTTTCATTATCTCTTGGAAGATAAGCACTCTTTCTTTTTTCTGTATCATCTTTCTCAGACATCTCTGTCTCATGTGGCTCGAGAAGTATTGGAAAGGTTGCAGATTTAATTTGAAACATTGTTTCATAAAAAAACAACTGCAAGAAGTGAATCTAACCCCTGTACTCTGTTAGTCATCTATTTCAACCACACAAAGAAAGGTTTTTATCTTCCCTTTAAATATGGTGAATATGTATGTTGAGGCTTACTTTTGTTTTACATCTTTATATTATCATTTCTACTCATCGTTTCAGATCTTCGTGCTCGCTTCCTGTTCAGATCTTAGGGCCTTCGTATTTGTATGAAAAGAGTTGGATATTAAGTGAAATTCAAACACAACACTAACTGCATGGTACTCTCTCTCTATCTCATACTATATATTCCCTACTTTTTTATTGTTAATGTTTTCAATGTTTTAACATTTTTAAAAAATGAGTTTATTTCTTAACTTTTCTCCACAATCCACAGCAACATATCCAAAATCCGAACTTGCATCGCGACCACCGTATACAGTACACGCTGTATAGAATTTTCTTTACCAAAAATCTTGCAGAAATAACGATTCGATGGCTTCAATAACGATTGAATACACACCGTCTACAGTACACAATTCATCCAAGTGTCAGTGGTGTTCGATTCGTGGCTTCCTACATAAGAATGAGAGGATGAGCACACACAAAAAAACATATCTTAAAATCTTTTGCACTGAACAAAAAAAATCACTGCGCAAAAAAACATCTTTTGCAGAGAAAAACCAAATCAGAGAGGAGAGCAGATCAGAGATTAAAAAAAATCACATCGGACTGGAAAAACACAAATCGGAGATAAGGCCGGATCAGAGAGTAAAAAAAACACATCGGAGTGGTCCCAATATTTCCATACCTTCGGAGGTGGTGGACAGATCAGAGGTAATGCCGTTTGCTTATTTGTGTTTTGTCCGTGGAGATGGTGGGGACCACTTCCGGATAAAAAACATCATTTCCTTATTTGTATTATTTTCGGCGTATACAATTTTGTTAGTCATTTTGTCTATAATCGTCCCAACTCCTTTTCTACATTTTTATACGAAACTCTACCAAAGTTATTATGAAGCTACCGCTACAGGTATCAAAGTTGTTCCTACCTTTTGGTTTTACACGGATGGGACCCACACAAAAGTATTAATGATATATATATATATATATATATATATTCTGCTATCGTGCAGATTTGACGGTTTCGATATATATCCCACAAAGAATAAAGTTTCGGGGATATCATATATATAAGCAGGATATATATCTCAATTTAAAGATTTCAAAGGATATATTGATATCTAAGCAGATTTGACGGTTTCAAAGTCTGAGGCACGATAGTCAAGGTTTCACTTTTTTTAACAAAATTAAGACTTTGAATAAACCTGCGTAGTCTCATTTCCTTATTCTTTTACTCAATTTTATATCTACTGATCCCAACATCAGAGAAAAAAGTGTTCAGGTTACCTTTTTATCCGTACACACACACACACTCATCTTCTCCGCCTCTCTGACCTCCACAACTCTCCGCCTCTCCGCCTCCAACCGCAACTCTCCGCCTCTTTGCCTCCAACCGCAACTTCCACGCTCACCGAAACATCGTTGTGTCTATTTTTTCTAAGAAACCACATGCTTCAGGTATACGTTTTAGATTTGCACTAAAAATCTCAGATTAGTGGGAGATACACCACTGATCTAGCAATCTGACAGATTTTCTTTTCTTGGATTTTTTATAGGGGCTAAAAAGGAGAATTTTTGGTTGGGGAAAAAAATCTTTTGGGTGAAATCTAAATTTGTAAATTTTGGAGCTGTAAATATAGTTGTATCTTAGTTGGTTTGTTTACCCAGTAGTCATATTTTAGCGGTGTTCTTGAAGCCATATTTTTTTTTATTTTCTAAATCTGGAAATATATTTTCTCCCTTTTGTAGAAGGTGCTAACATTTGAAATCTGAAATTGAATTTTCTGCCTCCTGCAACAGGTTTATATGGGAGGAAGAAAGAAAAGGAGAGTGGAGGGAAATGTGCATTAATAAACTCTGTTGGATGTTTGTTTCGTTTCTTTTAACTCACAATGTTTTGTTTATTTTTTTTATTCATTTATTGTGATAATGATTTTGTTAACTGTTGGGTAGAGGGTACACTTTTTTTTGTTATTTCATGTCCAGAGATTAAGAAAGTTTTAATTGGTTTTTCGAATTTGAATGCCAAAATGAATCTTAATGCCCATATTAAAATAAATGTTAATTCCCATATTAATGTAATCATATTCACATTTTAATATAAACATCGTGTGGAGTTGTCGTTGTGAATAAAAATATTGATGTGTAAATATGAATTGATTTTTCTCAAGCGTCATAATGATTTATCAAAGGAAGCATGTGTTGTTAAGATTAAAATCTTATGTCATCCTCAAGCCTCACGAATATTTTATTAAAAAAATCAAGATACGATTGCAAGACATCATGAAATCTGATGTTTGGCCCACTAACTTTATTCAAATTGCTAAAATAAATCTTAAGATCTGAAATATGTGTGAGCCGATTCAAAATTAAAAACATGCAGTGTTTAATATCATTTCAGATTTGACGTTAAAGAAAAAATGAAAGGAAGAACAAAAAGCTTTATGATTTGTTCAAACTCAACTGCTATATGTAATAAGGTTCGAGGCTACATCATTTTGTCATTTTATAATCAAGTGCCCAAGGGACTGACAAAGCCATTTCGTGGCTCAAAAAATCAAAGAAAGATTGGACTCCATGTCCAAAACTATATTTGAAGTATCTAAGAAAGGTTAGGCTACGTAGTGCTACTTTGTCATAACTGACATCGTTAAGAATGGTTAGATCAATTAGTGTTGCACTTAGTTTGGCTTCTCAAGGTGATTTGACATTTATAACTCTCATTGCATAATAGTTTTTAATAAAAGTAAAAATAGTTTCTAACAAACATTTTTTAATAAAATAAAAATAATTTATAACAAAGAAATAATATCTTTAAAAAAATCAGTTTTTAAAGAATAAAAATATTAAAAATATAGTTTTTAATAAAATAAAAATACTTCGGTGAAAAAAGGTTTTTAACAAAAAACATCTTTAAAAGAATAAAATAGTTTTTTAAAAAAATTAACAAAATAAAAAATAGTAATAAAACTAAATACTGTTTTTTATTTGTTTAATTTTTTTTGAAAAACTATTTTACTCTTTTAAAACTTATTTTTTGTTAAAAACTATTTTCTTTCACCATGTAATTAAGTATATTTGGATTATGTTGCTTATACGAAGTCCAATACGGATTATTTGTTTTGTTTGGACTAATTTTTTTTTTCCTCAACATGGTGGATAGTCCCACAAACAAATGTATGTTTGTCCAATTTTTTAAAAATTGTATATGCATTTGTATTGTAAA
Source organism: Sambucus nigra (assembly GCA_949130495.1). Lineage (NCBI taxonomy): Eukaryota > Viridiplantae > Streptophyta > Magnoliopsida > Dipsacales > Adoxaceae > Sambucus > Sambucus nigra. The sequence goes on along the minus strand of OX422208.1, from coordinate 665,987,242 downwards.
AGAAATTTTATAACTTAAATTTAGGCGATTCAATACTTTGAAAATCTACACTTATAATATATAAAATATTTATTATTTAAATTATACACAACTTTATGCTTTTAAAAATTATATGCATGCATTTATTGGAAATTTTTGTCGTTTCACAATTACGTACTTTCAAAATTTTTGCCGCTTCGCGATTATGTACTTTGAAAATTTTCAATGTGCCTTCAGGCACGGACATACCCTAGTATATATATATCACATAGAAAGAGGAAATAACATAATAAGAAATATAAAAAAATGAAAATTAAGAATAGGGTTAGGTTGTAACTTTGAGTGGGATTTAAATTATGCTCCAATGTTGCGTTTAGGTTGTACCATTGGCACCAAAAAATCTCGTGTGGCCCTTAAACTGATGCCAAGATCCTCAAATAAAGATTCACAAATTCAGATTAAGGGATGGGTGTGGAAGAGAGGTATGGAGGAAGCGCATGAGATGGGTTATGGTAGAGGAAGGGGCAATGCGCTATATAGAGGCAGAGACATGTGAGACATGGTCATGAAAGAAGGGAGGGGGAGATGATTTGGGGGTAGTGGGAGGTTTTCGTTTCTCAAATCTTGGAGAGAGATCGGGACTGAGAAGGTAGGGAAAAAGTTATGGGAAGATGAAGGATGGAAAAATAAAACCCATGATTAGAATTTTTTTAGCGTATTTATATTTTAGTTAAGTGTGTTGAATTTTGGTATACTTTTAAATAGTGCCAAATTTTGGCATTGTTTTAAAGTTTGCTAGATTGTCATTAAACCGTGCCAGAATTTTGCACAGTTTTAAACCGTGATAGATTTTTAATATCAGGGTGTGCCAAATTGTTGTTTTGGGTGTAGTGTTAATTGTATGATTTGGTCATATATTTAAAGTTGTCCATTTGTCTTCACTATTTTTTCAATTCAAAAAGAGCAATATTGCCAAATTTGTCATCATAAAATATTAAAAAATTCACAGTGCGACATTTCAATATTTCGCATGTAGTCATATATTTGAAGTTGTTCGTTTACTTTAACTATTTGTTCAAAATTTAAGTTAAAAAAGAACAACATTGTCAAATTTGTCATTGAAAAATATTAATAAATTCAAAGTGCGACATTTCAATATTTTGCAATGCAAAATTTTGATATGTCGTAGTGTGAAACAGTATTTCGCCTCATTTAACAAATGTTTACCTGATTTGCATAAATCTATTATTTTAGCTGTCCTCGCCAAAGGTGAAAACTAACGATATACATATGAACAACGTGGAACAAGCGTATTTTGGATTTCCCCAGCGAGGACTTACACAATATAATATTAGATTGGTAACAAAACCAAGAGTTGTTCATATTCTAGAGTTCAAAAACAAGTGGATTTACAATTTGTTAACTCGTGAAAAATGAACAAAAATAGAAAAAAACAATTCTAGTAAAACATAAATATATTTAAAAAGTGAATTGACTTTCTAGGTAGTCAAGATAACCATCAGCCAAATTCCCAAGTGATTCTATAAAGCTAATAAGGGAGTTTGTCATCGTTGGAATATAGTCTTCAATTAGTCGAGTGTACATATTCGTTCTCTTAATCGATTCTCCGTACTTTCATATGACTTGAAAGGCACAAAAACTCCATATATCATCAAAGTTTTAAAGAATGTTAACCCCTTCAATTATTTTCGATAATAGAGGTAATCCTATGCAACCTTGTGTTACATGTGCGAAGAACTCCTGGTATGCAGGATTGTATTGTTGGAGTTCATATTTAATGTCTTCTAGTTGTTGTCTCATGTTTGTTTCAAAATGGAGACGTCTCATCAAATGTCTTATAAGGTTAACTATTGTTGGGAGATGAATTTTAAAAGTATTAGGGATTGTGGCTGAATAATTTTAATAGAGTAGATAAATGAAAAAGATTTAATATCGATTGGGTCGGTTTATACACACACACACACACACACACACACACACAGGGGTATAGATGTAAAGACTTTGGAGGCAAGAATGTTAAATGATTTAATATTTTTGTACTTTTAGGTATCAAAGCTCGGATTTAACCATGTCTAAAAGGTATGCATCATTTAATATTTGAACATATATCATCATTATTCTGGTATTTTATTTGTCCCTTACACTGTTAGTTACCTTAATGAAATTTATTTCTCAAACGAAAATACCCGATTAATCACCGTGACATGATGGTTTCGCATTGTGAATTAGTTATATCATAATGTGGAAATATATTTCACAATGAAAAATGGTCATTTCGAAGTGCAAAATGGGAAATGATAATTAGTAATAAAAACATACACTTTTGCAATTTGAAATATGTATTTCAAAATCACATGTATAATCAATTTAAATTCCCTCTAGCGAGGACTAATACGAGAAAAGGAAATAAATACATTAAGGCATAAATTTACAAACTATACAATATAAATGGGAGAATACTTGTTTTCTTTTAGATCACATAATATCTTTCATTTTTAGGCTAAATTTTAGTCTTTTGTCCATGTGTTTTATTTGTCATTTAATAACATATATACTATTTTAGTTCTAAATTCATCAGCAAAATCATTTTCAACTGAGCTTGAAGTTCCCCTCCGATAATTAGCTTCTAGATTACATATCAAACAACAACATCACAATCCACACTGCAAGACCTATAAAAAGAATAATGCAATGATTTAATGAAACCTCATTTCCATAATGTCTGAATAAATATAGTTATTCTTAGTAGTTGGTCATCTACTCTCTTGGGTTGTTGAGGTATTATTGTTGCATTTTCAATTGGGCAATTTAATTCTTGTGTTTGAATACCTAAGGAGGATAAATTCCTTTAGCTCTTCTTTCAGCGAATTTTCCTATGTTACTTGTTTTCTAGCATTCGTTGAATGAACGAATCTAAAAAATATAAAAAAAATAGACCGTTGATAGAAAATAAACATATGATTAATTAGAATTGATAAATTATAATATCAAATCATTTATAGGTAGACGTATTTGGATTTTTCTTTTGGATGAAGGGGGTTGAATAGATACCATAATCCCTCGCACATGTCGTATCAATCTAATGTCAAATCACGTGTTGTCCATTTATTGGAATCTTCCCTATAGTGAATTGGCACTAAAATATAATGAAAATCTACGTAGTTTCCACAAAAAAACTATTCACTATATCTACACCACCGTGGGGATTCACTTGTTGATTATCCATGAATCATTATAAAAGTAATTATTTTATTACAATGTGTAATTAACATATAACTCAAAAACGTGTAAAAAATAGTTAAAATGATTATTATTACACAAAACGGTGAACTTATTGTATAATATTTTTCTGGGAAGTATTTCTCTCATGATGTTTCTATCCTATTTTTCCCATAATCTTTCCAACTCTCTGGAAAACATATCCCCAAAAGCATCAACCACCTGCATTAATATCAGCACATACAACCACAAGATCAATTACAATGTTGAAAAAACAGTTTGTGGTGCTTGATCTCAATGAAATTTTGCACTGCGAAAATCATTGGGTGGCATATAGTTATTTCCCATGGGGAATCAATATTGTTATTTCGTAGTGTGAAATCATTATTTATCACTGTGATTTCGTACTATGAAATAACAATGCGATTTCGCAATTCTATTGCATAGTGCTAAATCATATGATCAATATGTTAATACTTGCAGCACTTGACACCTTCTCCTTATTTATCAAGTGGAATATGTCATCAATACAAACTGGCGATTCACCACTTTCCACATTATTGTGTTATCATATGATCAAAATAAAGTTAGTAATATCATACAACAATTAAATGTAATGAATATTAATTATTTTAATGATACTTATGCTTACACATTTCTGCTCAATGTCATAGCTTTGGCAAGAAGCTGCTTGTCAGCATTTGATAAACCATTACAAATGTTGTTGAAAGTTGAAAATGGCATTGCGTGCTTTAAAATTGAAGAATTATTACCATAACCTTTCTTTTTCTCATTATTTTTTGTTCTTTTTTAGACTCTTTCATGTGCATTTATTTTTACCCTTTTGCATTTTCATTCTGTAGTGAAATCATCTCGAATTAGATTAACAAAATTTTTTAGGTTCTCCTTCACACCACCAATAATGGTGTTCACATTTTTATTCTTACCATTTCTTATTGTTGGTGTTTCATGATCTGCATTCAGGATTTCTCCCTCTCCTGATTTATTCATAACTTCTTTATGGGAAAATATTCCATTCTTAAGAGCTTCCAATTTCTCTTTCTATTTCTCTATATTTATATTTTCAAGATCAAATTTCAACAAATCTATCTCAACTTTACTGACTACTAACTCATTCTTTTATCAATGATGACATTAGCATTAGTCATAATTATTCTCCCAAGTGCTTTAAGTATTTTACATTTTTCTTCTAACAAGAATGGAAATTATTTCAACTGCATATCCTTTATTTTTATTAGTTTTTCTACTTCTTCTAATAACATGTATTTCTCTTCCAATTTTTCATCATTTTTATTTTTCTCTCTTACCATTTCTCTTATTCCATCTTCATACACAGTAATTGCTGATTGTGTATCCACATTTTTTTAGTGATTCCACAATTTTTTTATTTTGTTGATATATTCTTCGTGTTGTAATCTAAGTTCATCACTGTTTATTTTAAAGTGATTGCGCTCACTTTTGACATTTTCAACATTCATTTTTAGAGACATTTCCAACTCTTTATATTTTATTTCAAGATATTCAAACTCAACCCTTTAATTTTTCTCTCCATCATCTTCCTTAATCTGGTTCTTAATTAGGTATACAAAAAAGGGGTCTTCAAAGGACAGTTTTTTGGTTTTCCATTGATAATTCTATTATACCTTTAACTCCTTTGGTATGTCTCCATCCAAAGGATCTTTTGGTGTACTTTTATTAATTATATCACGTAATGCTCCAGTGAGTCATGTGTTAACCTAAAATCATGTCACGGGCTTTATTCATAATCCATTTCATTCACCCTCATGAAATTGGTCATCATCATTTACTCCCTCGTCAGCATTATTATTTTCAGCCCCAACTTCAACTTTAACTTCACCCTCATCTTCAGTTTCAACTTCAATTTCAGCATCAACGTGCTTGGATTTCATCCTTTTTAACTTTATGATTCATATAAAAGTATTTTATTTGTTGTGAAATTATGCAATTTTATATATTTTAGGAATATGTTATGGTCGAATACAACAAATGTGATGGTCACACCCCAAACCCAATTCCAGTCTAATCATTTACTTTTGTATTAATTAAATCATAATCTTTAGTCCATTTCAAATATAATTCATTTATCAACGTTTTCATGTATAATATATATAATTAACATAATCCTTCTTTCAGTACTATAACGTAATTAACATAAGAGTCAGAATTAAGCGGACATGCAATATTGTGAATAACTATTACAATTATCAATTTAAACCAGTTTAACTCAATATATATACAATGTGTGAGTGTAGTAAAATCCTTAGTCTGATAATGAAAAAATCCCAATGTCTAAACCCTAACTCTTTCTAACAATGCAACTCTCAAAAATCATCGATCATATGGTATCCTAGCTGGCAGCGTACAAACCTAAAAATGTTAAATAAAAACATAAAGCAATAATCTTGGTGAGGTACTCCTTCCCTGTAATGAAGTAACCATTCTATATCAAATTCTTGGATATAAAATCCAAGCAATCTTGCACATTATAACAATAACAAATCCTGGAATATAAGTTCCAACAAATCCTTGTCATAAGACAAAAAACTCATTGGATCTTTATCCAATTCCAATCATGGATCATAAGACTCAAACCAATCCTGGACAATTGAAAATCCAAATAAATTCTTAATACTGAAGCATCAAACCAGCCTTAAATAATTTAATATCCAAACAAATCCTGAATATTGAAGTATTCAAACCAGTCCTGGATAATTGAACATCCAAACAAATCCTGAATACCGAAGTATTCAAACCAATCTTGGATAATTGAAAATCTAAATAACTCGTGAATAATGAAGTGTTCAAACCAATCCAATATAATTGAATAACCAGATAAATCCTGAATACCGAAGTATTCAAACCAATCCTCTCTTAAAGCTATATTCATATCCAATATATCATTTTCATATCTATAAATGGAACGATCATAAGTAACCTCACCTTGGCAACTTATCAGGCATTTCCTTTTCCTTTGTCAGACACTTGTTCAACCGTTTCTTCTTTATTTCCTATCATTCTTACAATATTAGTATCATCATAATAATTTTAACAATCCAAGTAATATCTTCAGCGCAACTCAATTCATAAGCATTATATGATTCCATTCAAATCATTTTTAATACATGAAGTTTTATCTAAATTCATGTTAAGATTTTTAACATATCCAAATCATATTCCAGATATACTTTTATTTCTTCTTGGTAATCCAATCATTATCATATAAGGTTTTCAAAACAAAAGACGGCACACCATTTCAAGCATTCTAGAGCAAGACATGCTAATTTCTTCACTACATAGTAAACATGCCTTATAGGCTCCTATATCGTTCAATCAACTTCCAAGAACTTTCGCAATTTTTATACATAAAAAATTTATATGATATTCCAACCAATTTCAATAGACATATTGAATAATAAAATATGAAAGTTTCATAATTTTCAGTGCTCATTTGTTATGTCAAACAAAACTTCAAACACAATGTATGCATACTTACCCTTTTGGGGCATATTCTACACCTCAACTTCAAACTATCACACAAGATTCTTTTCTTTGTATTTTTACATATTTTTTGGGTATAACAGGTATATATAAGTGTACTTTCATATACAATATATACTAATTGATTCCATTGTGTATTCACAAAGATACACCAGTTTTATAAACATAATAATTGCACCCTTAGTTGTATGAATTCGACATGCTCCATACATACAACCTACACCTACCCATTTACATACAACAAAATGTATCCCATTGTCCACAAATATGATCCCTAACATCATATAAAACAACATATGTCAAATTAAGAATATAAATCTACAAATTAATCTTACCTAAGCACCCTTGGCTACGTCAGTTCGTTTATCTCTTAAATATCTTCCTTAGTCCTTCACTAATTCACCCTAACCGCTCTTTCTTTCATGGAAAACCTTAACCCACTTGAAATTTTGATATCAATGAATAATAAAAGGATGTTTTAAGGTAATTAAGTCGGCATAATGGTACATCCCTTTGCTCCAATCAAAATATAACATGTCGCGCCATATAAGAGAAAATATCATTTAAAGCTAAATGACTACTTTACCCAATGTTCGTAAAAAGATTATATCTTCTCACTCTAATGTCCATTTTATGAACTATTTGTTGTGTTACAAACATAATTCATATATCTACAACTATCTAGTTTCTACGTCAAGTCAATTGTTATATTATAAGGGTCAAAACTAGTCTTCAACATGAACATTATTACCAAAAACTTCAAAATTTTATGTTTATAACTAATTCGATATATCATGATTTATTAAAGTAGGATTAAACAAAAAATAATCACATAACATTAGATATTCCAATAACACATGATAAATATCACATAAGATAAGCTAATTCAAACATAATTTATCGTAATTACATTCGAGTTGTCACAACTTTCCCCCCATTAGGAAATTTTGTCCCCGAAATTGACATACTTTGGTTGTCCAAATCAAACAAATACGGATAATGCATTTTCATGCTATATTCACTCTCCCATATAGCTTCTTCCATGTAATTCCTTCTCCACACAACTTTCATAAGTGGGATTACTTTGGATCTCAATTTTTTTTCCTATCCACGATAGCAAGTGGTTCTTCCACATAGCTTAAGTCTTCCTTCAACTCAAAAGTTTGTTCCACCAATACATGTAAAGGATCCGCTACATACTTTCTTAACATAAAAACATGGAAAACATCATGTAATCGGACAAACTTTGGTGGTAATGCTAACTTGTAGGCAACCATCTCGACTTTCTCAAGAATTTTATAAGGTCGAACGTAGCGTGGACTCAATTTCACTCTCTTTCCAAACTTCATATCTAATTTCCATGATGATATTCGAAGAAACACACAATCCCCTTTCTGGAATTCCAAATCTTTTCGCCATTTATCGTTGTTCTCATTCTATCTTTAATAATCTTCGCTTTTTTTATGATGAGTTCAATCAATTCTGGACCCTCTATATTCCTTTTACGAATTTCATCCAAACATACCAGTGTACGAAACCATGTACCATACAATGCTTCATATGGAATCATATCAATAGTAGATTGAAAACTATTATTATATGTAAATTATATTAAAGTCAAATATTCATCTCAATTACCTTTGAAATCAAGCACACAAGCTTTAAGCATATCCTCCAAAATCTCTATGGTTATTTCAGACTGCCCATTCGTCTGAGGATAAAATGTTGTACTAAACTTTAAGTTAGTACCCATAAGATACTATAAACTATCCCAAAATATGGGTGTAAAAGTAGGGTCCCTATCTAAAATAATAGAAATATGTGATCCATGTAATTTAATAATCTCATTAATATATAATCTCACATACCTATCAACTGTATTCATTGTCATAACTTCTAGAAAATGAGTTGACTTGGTCAATCTGTCCACCACTACCCAAATTGAATCTTACCCCTTCTGAGATCGAGGAAGCCCAACCACAAAATCCATTTTTATATGATCCCATTTCCATTTCGGTATTGGTAATGGCTAAAGCAAACTCGTAGGTTTCTGATGTTCCACTTTCACTTACTGACATATAAGGAATTTAGAAACAAAATCAGTTATTTCCTTCTTCATATTATTCCAGAAATAATGTTCCTTCAAATCCCTATACATTTTAGTAGTACAAGGGTGCATAGTATAAATGGAACTATGAGCCTCATCTAAAATTTTCTCTTTTAATCCATCCATATTAGGCACACATAATCGTTGCTTATACAATAAAGTGTCATCATTAACAATACAAAAATCGTCAGACTTACCATCTCGGAGATCTTGCCCTTTCTTCTCAAGAGAAGGATCATGACTTTGTAAATCACGCATACGGGTAACTAACAAAGGCCTCATATTCACATGATCAAAGAATATGTCCCCATCGGCTAGCTTTAATTCCACTCCCATCAATATCAAGTCCATAACGTGGGCAAATCTAGCACATCAAATACAAGATAACCCGCTTGAAGTCTTTCTACTTAGAGCATCTGCAACTACATTTACCTTCCCTAGATGGTAGTGAATTATACAATCATACTCTTTATTTAACTCTATCCACCGTCTCTGCATCAAATTCAATTCTTTCTGAGTAAATAATTACTTAAGATTCTGATCGTCAGCAAAAATTTCACATACTTCACCACATAAATAATGACACCACAATTTTAAATCAAACACAATACCAATAAGTTCAAAATCTATATCATCCCCAGAAATTACATGGCCTAAATTGTGATAGCTAAAATTCATATCTTCTAAAGTTAGCATACAGCTGCATATTTTTCAACACGTTCAAAATAGTTCTAAGAGGCTTATCATGTTCAGCCATATCACCCCAGTAAATTAGAATATCATCAATAAAAACTATCACAAATGAATCGACAAAAGGATGTAGTACATGTTCATAAGATCCATAAATACATCTATAGCATTAGTCACTCCAAAAGGCATCACTAGAAATCAAAATGACTATACCGAGTAGAAAAAGCAGTTTTGGAATTGCTGCTCTCCTTCACTCTTAACAAATGGTAACATGAACGCAAGCCTATCTTTGATAGTTGATCAAACAAGTCATCTATACAAGGTAAAGGGTACTTGTTCTTAATTTTAACTTAATTCATTTGCCTATAATCAATACATAAATGCATAGTATAATCTTTCTTTTTCACAAATAAGATTAGTGCACCCCATGGAGATACACTAGGTTGTATAAACCCCCTATCAAGTAAATCCTTTAACTGAATCTTGAGTTCTTTTAACTCAACATGTGCCATTCTATACGGTGCCAGAAAAATAAGGGTTTTCACCGGTGCTAATTCAATACTAAACTTAACTTCTCTTTATGGAGGTTACCTAGGCAACTCACTAGGAAATAACTCTGGAAAATCTCGTACAATAGGAACATCGACTAATTGTAAAGACCCATTCTTAGTGTCAAGAGCATATGTAATAAAACCCTCACAACCCTTACTCAACAATTTTCTCATCTGAATAGAAGAAATGATGTAACTGGGAATAATTTTTCTTTCCCAAAAAATTTAAATTGGGATTCGTCGGGCATTTTGAAAATAACTTTTGTACGAAAATAATCCATAGATGCGTGATATTTAGATAACGAATCCATTTCCAAAATTTATCGAAATTAGAAATATCAAATGAAAGTAAGTTTATAACTGTATCTCTAATCCCCACAGTCAAAACATAATCACGAAAAACATATTCAACTACAGTCATATCCCTTATAGGCATATAAATACCCAAACCCTCATCTAAATGAGTACATGGTCTATTCGGATATATAAAAAAGGCATACGACATAAACATGTTTGGAACCATGATTAATCAAAATATAAGCACTTTTATCAGTGATAAAAAAGTGTACATGTCACCACATACTGGGTAGCCCGAGCTTTTTTCATTGTAAAGATTAGTCCACCTAGCCTGGAACTACTGGCTTGTCCAATGACCTATGTTCCATCTATCATAACAGAGTTGTAACAACTAACACAAACATCTTATAATACTAAATTATTGGTTTGTACAAAAACAATTCAACAATATCAAATCAAACTAATAACTGCCATCTAGCCATCACACACGTCCATAATTTATAACCTAGGCGCTCTTATACCAGTAATTGTCACACCCCAAACCGAAATATATTCTAAATGTAGAAGGGTGTTTCAAGCTTCACCACTATATTTGTGAGTGAGGGTCCCTCAAAGACCCCCCTTCAGCTTACAGAAAATATATTGGAGAAGGAACCCCTAGGGTCCCTCCACCGCAGAAATGACATTTGAGAAGTGCCACCACAAGGGTCACTGTAGAGATAACATTTGAAGAAGTTCCTCGCAAAGGCCACTGCAGAAGTACAAGATTGAGAGGACCACTGCAAAAGTCCAAGTTGAGAAGGGCCACCGTAGAAGTGACATTTGAGAAGTGCCTCGCAAGGGTCACTGCAGAAGTCCAGGATTGAGAAGGGCTTCTGCCCATTTAAAATATAATTCATTTATCAACATTTCATAAATAATATAAATAATGAACATAATCCTTATCTCTGTACCATAACGTAATTGGCATCAAAGTCCTAATTAAGCGGACATGCAATACAATGAATAACTATTACAGTTATTGATTGGACATAAATATTGTATATTTATTCCCCTAATTTCAGTGCATTTGTGAACCCGAGTGATGTAACCTATATATATTTGACGCACATTTATGCTACTAATCTTCGTTGGCAAGTATTTCGTGTTTCGTGCTTCTCTTATTGGTTTTACAAGTTAATTATGCAAGCAGCGCAAAAGAGAAAGCGAGACAATGAAAGAAAAGCTAAGAAGGCAAGTTCAAGGGCATTTTGGTAATTCTGTAGCCAGATCTCGAAGGATGAGTCAACTGGAAAGTTGAAGAGCTCGGAAAAACGAGAACACTGGAAGAAACGTCACCCAAATTCGAGCTACGGTTGATGAGTTATGACCCGTTGAAGTTGAAGAAAAATCCAAGGAAGAAAGGAAAGAAAACAAGAAAAAAATTCTAAGTGTTGAATGGAAGAAAAAGCACCCCAGACCAGCAAACATTCGCGAACCCAGGGGCGAACCCGTTTGGGGGGCGAACCGGTTCTGGGTATATGCGAACCGGTTTGGGGGTCCTGATGCGCGAATTTTCCTCCTTCATTCTTATTGGTTCCAAAGGATCCCTTTAGGTTAAAAACTCTCCAAAAAGAGTGGAGAACGTAGGTAGGAACCGAGGAACAGCCGTTCGGAATAGTTTGAGTAGTTTTTGATAGAGAAAAAGTGAGGAGAACATCTAGGAACATAATTTTGATTTATTGCTGCAAGATCCATACACTTCCGGGTTTGTTTTCAAGTTGTAATCTCAGCTACATTTTTGTGATTTTCAGTATTCTTGCACGATAATTTTTCTGCATGGTTTGAATGAATTTCTGCGTTTATAATGCTTAGCCACGTATTTCGATCTAGTGTTATCATGAGTTCTTTCGCATGCAATGTTATTATTTCATGCATCATTCAGTTTAATATGTCCGGCTAGGTTTAAAAGGTCGGGATGCATGAACCCAACCTAATGTGTTAGTGCATGTGTATAAAATTAATCCGATGAATTTAATGATTGATTATGATCGTATTGCATAGTTACATAATAATTGTGGATCTTTATATCTCGTTTACCTTTGGGTACTCGTGATGATTTAGAGTATAATTTGAGTGTCACTATCGCGATACCGATTTACTTATCCTCAGATTAGGTATGACGCGGGCTTGAACCTCGTATACATAATGCTTGGGAGTACTAAATTCCGGGTCAGATCAATCAGATAAATTTATGATTAATATTATCACCGCACTACACTAGGGTTGGGGGATTGTATTCCCGTCCTGTTTCTCTCATCATTTAAAATAAAAAGTTTTTTTGAAATCATCAATCATTCTCCATTTCGTTAGATTAATTTAGTTGCATCGTTTCTCATTTTCATTATCGCATTTAGCTATAATCAATCTCAAAACCAAATCAATTTTTCCTTTCCTTTTTAGAGTCAAAGTTAGGAATTCTCCGTCTCTTCCTGTCATCACAACTCTGGTGTCCTTTTTCCCTAAGGATCGATACCCGACTTACTGGGATTATTACTTGAGCGACAGGCTTACACTTGAGCCTAGAGTGAACGCACTTCTGAGACACATTTTCAGTCGCGTCAGTTATCAAGTCAAACCATTCTAACTCAATATATATACAATGCGTGAGTGGAGTAAAATCCTTAATGTGACAGTGACAAAATCCCCATGTCTAGACCCTTGCTCTTTGTAACAGTGCAACTCTCAAAATCACCGATCATATAGTATCTTAACGGGTAGCGTAAAATCTTGAAAATAACAAATATAAATATTAAGCAATAAGCTTAGTGAGGTACTCCTTCCCTATAATGAAGTAACAATTCTATATCAAATCCGTGGCTATAAAATTCAAGCAATCCTGCCCGTTATGGCAATAACAAATCCCGAAATATAAGTTATAACAAATATTTATCATAAGATAAAAATCAAATCATTGGATCTTTGTCCAATTCCAATCCTGATCATAAGACTCAAAATAATTATGGCTAATTATATCCAAATAATTCCTGAATACCTAAGTATTAAAACCAATCATGGATAATTGAATATCCAAACTAATCCTGAATACCGAAGTATTGACTAATCCTGAATAACGAAGTATTCAAAACAATCCTGGATAATTGAATATCCAAACAAATCCTGAATACTCAAGTATTCAAGTTAATCCTGGATAATTTAATATCCAAATAAATCCTGAGTACCGAAGTATTCAAACCAATCCTCGATAATTAAAAATCCAAACAAATCTTGAATACCGAAGTATTCAAAGCAATCCTGGATAATTGAATATCCAACCAAATTATGAATACCTAATTATTCAATCCAATATGCTCTTAGAGCTATATTCATATCCAATATATCATTTCCATATCTATATATAAGGCAATCATAAGTACACTCGCATTGGCAACTTATCAGGCATTTCTTTTTTCTTTTTCCAACACTTGTTCAACCGATTCATCTTCCCATCTCATTATTATTATAATATTTTTATCATCATAAGAATTTTAACAAACTAAGGAATATCTTCAGCATAACTCAATTCATAATCATCATATGATTCCATTCAAATCATTTATAATAAATGAAGTTCTATCTAAATTCATGTTAAGATATTTAACATATCCAAATCATAGTCCAGATAAACTTTAATTTCTTCTTGGTAATCTAATCCTTATCATATTAGGTTTCCAATACAAAAGACGGCACACCATTTCAAGTTTTCTAGAGAAAGATATGCCTATTTCATCACTATATAGTAAACCTTCCCTATAGGCTCCTCTATCGTTCAATCAACTTCCAAGAATTTTTGCAATTTTTATACATCATAACTTTATATGATATTCACCTAATTTGAATAAAAATATTGAATAATAAAAGATTAAAGTTTCATAATTTTCAGAGTTCATTTGCTAGGTCAAGCAAAACTTCAAACACAAGGTATGCATACTTACCCTTTTGGGACATATTCTACACCTCAAATTGAAACTATCACCCCAAATTCATTTCTTGGTATTATTACATAATCTTTGCATATAACATGTATATATAAGTGTGGTTTCATATCCAATTGGAATCAATTGATTCCATTGTGTATTCACAAAGAACACCAGTTTGATAAACATAATAATTACGCCCTTAGTTGTATGAATTCGACATGCTCCATAAATATAACCTACACCTACCCATATACATACAACAAAATGTATCCCCTTGTCCTCAAATATGATCATTAACATCATATAAAACAACATATGTCATATTAAGAATGTAAATTTACAAATTAATCTTACCTAAGCACCCTTGGCTACGTAAGTTCATTTATCTCTTGATTATCTTCCTCAACCCTTCACTAATTCACCCTAACCCCTCTTTCTTCATGGAAAACCTTAACCTACTTGAAATTCTGATATCAATTAAGTATGAAAGAGATTTTAAGGTCTTTAAGTCGTCATAAAGGTACATCCCTTTGGTCCAATTAAAATATAACATGTGGCTTCATATAAGACAAAATATCATTTAAAGCTAAATGACTACTTTATATCTTGTTCGTAAAAAGATGATATCTTCTCACTCGAATGCCCATTTGATGCACCTTTTTTGTGTTACAAACCTAATTCATATATTTATAACAATCTGGTTTCTACCTCAAGTCAGTTGTTATATTATAAGGGTCAAAACTAGTCTCCAACATGAACATTCGTATCGAAAACTTCAAAACTTTTTATTTGTAACTAATTCGATATTTCATGATTTATGAAAGTATGATTAGACTAAACGTAATTACTTAACATTAGATATTCAAATAATACATCACAAATATCACATAAGATAATCATGATTCATACATAATATATCATAATTATATTTGGGTTCTTTTGTCTTCATCTTGTTGTGAATAATTTTAAGTGACCACTTCAGAAATGGAGTTTGAAGAGATGGAAATGTCAGTTTTACTATTGTTTTTTTCTTGCATAAACAATATCGAAATTTAAAAATCACATTAGTATAAATGAAATTTCAAACAAATAAGAATAAAAACTTATTAATTGGATACCATCAATACATGAATGAAACCTTTCACCTTTCGAGGGTGTTGATGCTCAGATGCAACTGATTCCATCATAAAATCTATCATTTCCTTTACCTCATTTAAGGTTTTTATTTTTCTAAGGTCGCTATAAATGAAACAAATCCCTAACCAAAAGTGGTTCCCAACATTACAAACAATGTAGTTGATATCAGATAAGTTGTCAATAGCATTGCAACATCCTCAATGTCCTATTGTGCTATGAGTCGATTCGTTCATCAATCTTCTTCTTATGGATTGATTGGTGACCATTGTCTTATTCAGAAAACAAAATTTTGATGAAATTATTATTATTGAGATTGGGTAGATGTTTGTAGTTTACCATGCTCTCTTTTCGACAATTAATTCCAAATATATTTTCATCCGTTTATTTATGAACTTTAATGTATAAACTTCAATAAAAAATCCCTTTCTCTTTTGATCACATGTTTGAATTAACTTACATATTACTTCATCCAACTTCTTCAATGATGAAATTGTTGCTCTTCCTTCCCATATTGCTTTGAAAACATTATGAAATGGTATATTCTATAGAGCTTATTTGTGTTCGGTGGTAAGCTTTAGCCCTTTTACCAGTTTAATTATTCTAAACAGTGTTAAACTGTAGACATATTTAATATCTTTCTTCTTCAAAGTTTCTGATTTTACTACCCTATTACATATTTTATCACATCATTATTTAATCGCAAAATTATTTCACATTGGTGGACATTTAAATATCTCAGTGCAAATTCGCATTCCGGTTACACACTGCTATATAGCATTGACAAATAACATATATTATTAAAAATAATAATCATAATGTACAATATTCCATATGTCTAGATAGAAATATCAATCCAAAGTCATTTCAATTACTGTCATTACGAACAATAGATTATTGTCAATAAACCGTATGATTTATTACATTAGGTCTGAATGTAATTTCGCAACTAA
Organism: Sambucus nigra; assembly: GCA_949130495.1. NCBI lineage: Eukaryota > Viridiplantae > Streptophyta > Magnoliopsida > Dipsacales > Adoxaceae > Sambucus > Sambucus nigra. The sequence continues at coordinate 665,970,792 of OX422208.1, read as the reverse complement.
CAACAATGGTGAGAAAAAAACTAATTACTCTACTTACATTTTATCGGATTTTCTATTATTAATTGGTCGTTTCTCTGACAAATGTGCTTTTGACACGTCTTTAACACTTCTTTTAGGTCTTTCCATTTAATAGGATGCATAAACAAAAGAGAAATTTTTTTTTTTAGATTTTTTTTCCTTTTTCGAGCACTTGTGATTTTTTTGAAATTTCAATACACGTGTAGGGGATAAAGGTTTTGTTAATGTAACCGGTTATAGCCAGTTAGCTATTTTGAGCTACTGGTTTTAAGTCACATGGTGTGCTTTTCAAGGGCACTTTAGTAAGTTATGCATATAATTTTTATTGAACAAAACCTTATATTAAAAATGTTTTAAAACGGACATTTTAATTCCATATGTTTCATGTCAATGATGAAGCCTCTAAAATTTACTTGTGAATTCTTGAACTCCTTAGAGCATCCACAATGGTGGTGCTAAAAGAGAGGAGAATTGTTAACTTTGCAAATTGAGAGCTCTGTAATAGTGGGTTGAAAGCAACATATTTTGTAGGAGAAATGATAATGGTTCTCTAAATTTAGAGAACGGATGTTGAATCAGTAAATACTTCATACGAACTTCATTTGTCTGCTACGAACAAAAATAGTTCGTAGAAAATATAAATTATTATTTTTATTATATATTTGGATTCCTACTAACAACATTTATTCGTAAAAATTCATACGGGCAAATATTATTCGTAAGAAGTGATTTATTTATTTTCTACAAACAAATATTGTTCGTAGGAATTATTCGAGAGTCCATGTTAAATTCTCCATTGTGGCTATACAATTGACAAAAGGTACAAAACGACTTTTGGTTCTCTAATTATACCTTTCACGAGCATCCACCTCAGTGGATGCTCTTAGAGCATCTACAATGGTGGATGCTCTGTAAGTCAAGTTTACAAATTCAAAACCTCCCATTTAACTTTCGTGTGTCAGTCTCCTTATAATGGTGATGGGTAACTTTATTAGAGGCATCCACTTCTTACGACCAAATATAATTCGTAGGAAATTCCTACGACCTAATATAGTTCATTGGAACCTAAGTGTATGATATAAATTAATTATTTAGAGTTGCAACGAACTTCATTTCTCCGCATCAATTCCTACCAACAAATAAAATTCGTAGGAACTATTTGCAAATTCAGTACCCGTTGAGCAAAATTACAAATCCACTACTTTCTCTCTTGCAAATTTTGTTGGTTTCATTACACCATTACAGAGCTTGTAATTTGTAAGTTTATCAAGTTGTGTGTTCGTTTGCTCCATCACTACGGATGCTCTTAGGATAGCCTATCGTGGTTAATTGTTGTGTTATTATATATGGTTCAGATTTAACGTGTTTTGGACTTCTGACATGTAGAATGTCATTTTCATTCCTTTGAGAAAAAGGCTAGTTTTTTTCATTTCTTCGTAGGGGATGGTACGACTCCGGTGCGAAAAAAGCAGCCTGGTAAGAAGACTAATAACCATATTTGCAGAGAAGTTTGTGACTGATGTTTTAAACTATATGTTGAACTTTTGAAATTATATAATTTATTTCTAGTCTAGTTTTTTTCTAAATTTTTTTATTAAAAAAAAACTAAATGAATGAATAATACAATAGTACTTCTACATTCCCAGCTAAATGAAAATGAATTCAGGAAATTATCTATGAGAAACATTACCTAAAGAAAAAAGCTAGAAAATAAAGGAATGAACAGAAGACAAGACCCAGGCAAAACAGACACGCGGCTCTTCTAATTTATGCCGATGATTGAGTACAAATTGTTGGTGTTCTTGAAGGTTGACAGATTTCTAGTCGGTAAAGAGCTAGTGATTGAGTACAAATTGTTCTACTACAAGAGTTATATTCGGGAGTAAAGTTAGGGAGACCCACAAAAAAATCCATTTGATAAACTCAGTGAATAAGACAAAAATGGGTACAAGTTTTTAATGCACATTTTGATGTCCTAGCGGGATCTACAATAATAAGGTATAAGCTTTTCATGCAGTGAGTTTACGAAATGGATTTTTTTTGTGGGTCTCCCTAGATTTATTCTATATTCAGAGTCCAAATAGTTATTCTCATCATACTCATGACAGTTCCCCGTTCTAAACGGAGTCCAACGAGTTGTTCTTATCATACCGAGGACCAGTTCGCCATTGTGAACACTCTTTAGACCATTGTGAATCAAAATATGAATAATCGACAACACACGTTGCAAAATATGAAGTGTGAAATTTCGCAAACTGCCAGAAAATTGAAATACAAAATTTTGAGTTTTGAATATTTCCTTCATGCATCTGTTGTAATAATTTTTATCAAGGGTTTTTCATGTATACAAAGTTACTTTAAATGTAGTTAGGTATTCATTGATTTTAAAGTTTCTGCACAATGTAATCTGTCCATGAAAAACTATTTGAAACTTCTCATTAGAAACTATTAAGAGTGAGGTGACAACTCTGTACGTTCATATCAAGGGTTTCAGCTAAAATCACAAATTGAAATAATGGAGGAGTAGTGATATGCTTACCGGCATAAATGGTCGAAAATTTATCCGATCCAACTTTTTCCTTTTTTTTTTGGGAACCACTATCCCCACACCCCAAAAGGTTTCCCCACACCCTTTCTAAAACAAAAACACTAAATGACTAAAATACCCTCAATTCAGTTTTTAAGTAAAAAATTTTATTTACAGCTTTTTAAATAAAAATTTATTACTTAAAAAAACATAATATTTTGAAAAAAAATAAAAACATAAATTTTGAATATAAAAAATCCTAATATTCTGGAAAATTAAAATTTTAATATTCTGAAAAAATAAAATCATAAAATTCAATTTTTTATTTTATAAAATATTATGTTATTTATAATAAAAACTTATTATTTTTTTAATTCAAATGGACGTTAATAAAAAAAGTTGTTTCGTTATTTAATTAAAAAAATGGACTTTCTTTTTATGAACAAAAAAAAAGTTGACGTTAATTATATTAAACAAAAAATCTGAACATTATTTTTTGTTAATAAAAACTGGAGTAGAATTTTATTATAAACTATATTTTTTTTAAACTTTGTTTTTTACAATTTTTTATAAAACATAGCTTTTCAAAAAAATTGTATTTTTTTGGTAAAAACAAAATTTTGTGTTTAATAAATTACTATTTTTTATTTTAGTATTTAAAAAAAAATGTATTTTTCTTTTGTAAGAAACTGTACCTTTGTTTACTGTTTTTAAAAAACCGTATTTTTTTTAAAAAAATTGTATTTTTGTTTATTTTTTTGATAAAAAAAAATGTACTTTGTTTTTAAAAAAATGTATTATTTTTTTGTTATAAAAAATGTAATTTGATAAAAAAAACAAATAACTATATTATATTTTTGATAACAAATAAACAAAGTGTTTATAAAAAATAGTAATTTGATAAAAAAAAACTGTATTTTTTTATAACAAATAATACATTTGATAAAAACAAATAACTCATTTGATAACAAAATAATAGTGCTTTTTTAAAAACAGTAAACAAAAATACAGTTTTTTACAAAAGAAAAATACTGTTTTATTTAAATACTAAAAAAAATAGTAATTTATTAAAGTCAAAATTTAGATTTTACCAAAAAAATACAGTTTTTTTAAAAAGCTATGTTCTATAAAAACTTGTAAAAAACATATTTAAAAAAAATATAGTTTATAATAAAATTTTACTCCAGTTTTTATTAACAAAAAATAATGTTCAGATTTTTTGTTTAAATAATTAACGTCATTTTTTTTTTTTTGATAAAAAGAAGGTCCATTTTTTTAGTTAGATAACGAAACAGTTTTTTTATTAACGCCCATTTTAATAAAAAAACTTATAAGTTTCCTTTATAAATAACATAATGTTTTTTTTAAATAAAAAACCGAATTTTATGATTTTGTTTTTTCAGAATATTAAAATTTTGATTTTCCAGAATATTAGGATTTTTTATATTCAAAATTTATGTTTTTAATTTTTTTCAAAATATTACGTTTTTTTTAAGTAATAAATTTTTATTTAAAAAGCTGTAAACAATTTTTTTTACTTAAAAACTGAATTGGGCGTATTTTAGTCATTAAGTGTTTTTGTTTTAGAAAGGATGTCGGGGAAACCTTTTGGGGTGTGGGGATAGAGGTTCCCAAAAAATATAGTTTATAATAAAATTTTACTCCAGTTTTTATTAACAAAAAATAATGTTCAGATTTTTTGTTTAATATAATTAACGTCAACTTTTTGTTTTGTTCATAAAAAGAAAGTCCATTTTTTTAATTAAATAACGAAACAACTTTTTTTATTAATGTCCATTTGAATTAAAAAAATAATAAGTTTTTATTATAAATAACATAATATTTTATAAAATAAAAAAATGAATTTTATGATTTTATTTTTACAGAATATTAAAATTTTAATTTTCCAGAATATTAGGATTTTTTATATTCAAAATTTATGTTCTTATTTTTTTTCAAAATATTATGTTTTTTTAAGTAATAAATTTTTATTTAAAAAGCTGTAAACAAATTTTTTTACTTAAAAACTGAATTGAGGGTATTTTAGTCGTTTAGTGTTTTTGTTTTAGAAATGGTGTGGGGGAAACCTTTTGGGGTGTGGGGATAGTGGTTCCCTTTTTTTTTTAGTTTCTTGTTGTTTTATTTTTAAACATTGATATAAAAATAGTTTTTTATATATTAAAAAAAAACAGATTTTTATTAAAATTAAAAAAAAAACTAATTTTTTCATAAATAAAAAATATATATTTATTGACATGATTGCGCGATTGAATAGTGTCGCTGGTGCAGACCCACATTCCCGGACCTGTATTCAACAAATAATTTTAATAAAAAATTGTTTAATTTAATGTGTTAGAGTGTCGATTGATTAGTATTGCTGGCGCGGACCCACATTCAACAAATGACGTGGATCTGAAAACATGGATCCACGCCAGTGGCACTAATCAATCGCGATATCACAATTTTTTGAATTCAGTTATTTTTTTTAAATGTTGTAAAATTAAAAAAAAATTAAAAATAAGCGGTGCCGCTGGCGCGGACCTTTAAAAATAAGAGAATATTGAGTAAATGGGTGTTTGAGGGAGTAAATGAGTTAAAAATAATAAAAAAAAACATACCGCGCCATATTCAACACACAGTTTCATTAGTGTCGCTAGCCCGGATCCACATCCAACAAATGATGTGGATGTGCAAATGTCGGTCCGCTCCAGTAATACTAATCCATCTCGATATCATGTCAATAAACATAATTTTTTTTATTTATGAAAGAAATATTTTTAATTTAATTTTAATAAAAAAATTGTTTAGTTAATATAAAAAAAACTTTTTTATATATCAATAGAAAAACTGTTTTTTTTATATAAAAAACTGTATTTATTTCAATTGTTAAAAATAAAATAATAGAAACTTAAAAAAAAGAAAAAAAAAGGATGATCCGATAATATTCCGGTAAAACAATCCGGTACATATATAGTTTTCCATAATGAAGGGGCTCATTACGGCTTTTCGTCTCTGCTATCATTGTTTGAACGGTCACGATAAGACTAGCGCCAGGTGAATAAATTTAGTACTCATAAGTTGTGAATTTTTGAAAGGGTGATGTTTGGTTTGCAACTATAATTTTATTTTATATGTTTAAATATAATTTTGATCAAAATTTGTATTTGACAATCTGTTTTTAAATACTAAATTATAATATTTATGTGTTACAATCAAGTTTTTCAGAAAACAAATTGAGAGTGTTTTATACATCTATCTTTATTTTTCAACTCAGAATTATTCATTCTTAATATTTTAATGCATTTATACCTTAATATATAATATATATACATAACACATTAATATGTGCGTAATTCTTATAAATAAAAAATATATATGTACATGTACAAAACATTACGTATGGAATAAAATAAAGTTAAATAATATTATCAATCAATACATGATACTTATATATGGTTGTATACATGTATTATTAATGTATGAAATAAAATAAAATACACATATATTACATATGTATTAAAAAAATATTATCAATTCATGTACATATATAATTTTATAATGAATTATACATACAATATCATTATACGTATGTATATTTATGTATATATGTGCGTTTATATATATATATAGTTAAACTCCTCAACACACCTCATTAAATATACATAAAAATACGTAATATTAAATGTACATGTATATAATTTATAATACATGTATATATGTATGTATATATGTATACATTCATATATCATGTATGTATGAAAGTGTTATGTATGCGTTTATACACACACACACGTGTATGTATAAAAGTGTCATGTATGTGTGTGTGTGTGTGTGTGTGTGTGTGTGTGTGTGTATAATATAGGAGTACTGCTATGACTCCCAAATAAATTTTTCAAAATCTGTCCCAAAAGCAATAAATTTTTGTGCCCTCATGGGACCCATACCACAAGGCAATACTTAATAATGCTCTTGTGTGGACTTGTCCGCACTTTAAGAATACGGACCGGACACGTATCCCCTGACGGTGCGCCTAGAAATTATCACCTAAATTATAGGCACACTCTCTCTCTTTTCTCGCTCACCACCAGGTGACACATGTCCGGTCCGCACTCTTAAAATGTGGACTAGTCCGTATAAGAGCAGGAATGTATATATATATATATATATATATATATATATGTGTGTGTGTGTGTGTGTGTGTGTGTGTGTGTGTGTGTGTAATATAGGAGTACTGCTATGACTCCCAAATAAGTTCCCCAAAATCTCTCCCAAAAATTATAAATTTTTGTACTCTGGCGGGACCCATACCACAAGACAACACTTAATAGGTAAGTGAAATAATAAGTGGAATCCATGTCACTTTTAGGGAAGGTTTGGTACCAATATCATTATTCATAATATAAATATACATGTTTGCCAATTTTATCAAATTTTCAAAAAATTGCACTTAAAAACAAGTTTGCCAAATGCGCCCCAATAATTACAAACACAAAAAACTGAATTTTAAAACTGTATTTAAAAATGACGTTTAAATCGAGTTTTCTGAATATAGAACCAAACGAGCGCTTAGAAACATAACATATTCCTCTCTCAAGGTTAGGACTAGGATCACTTTGGTTCCTAATATTTGAATTGTGCCAATGTAGTCGCTCCAATTATCAATTGCATTAATTTGACTTAAAATTTAAAGAAATGGTTATATCACTAGCGGAGAGGTTTCATGTGTTGTGCGTCTCATGAAAGGGACAATATTGAGACAATTCGTATATTAGGGACCAACGATAGGGATGATATTAAGATAATTCAAACATCCGGGACCAAGGTGATAGTACCACCAAACTTGATGGGAGATACGTTTTTAACCCTAAATTAATCTAGGCACTTTTATTTATTTTCCATGAAAATTAAAATGGTACATGGAACATTCACATAATTCCACAATTCACAAAACAAATAATAACACGTCTCTATGTGTAATTTATTAGAGTTTATATATAATAAATACTTTAATTATAACTATTTCTAGAATAATATATAATTATATAAAATTTTAACAATATTATCAATTAATCTTTATAAATATTTTATAATAAATCTTAATATATATTTTTTAAGTTCAATATTCATATGGGAGTTGTAATACATAATGCTTTTTATATCATTTAGAGGTCATAATTACAGATAATTTGTATAACCGTAGTTATATAATAAGTAACAATTAATTTTTCATGTGTAAAACTAGCATTAATAATTAAAGATCTAGTTTTTACTTTTATCAAGATCAAACCAGAATTCTAGATGAAATATGAATCATTATTGATGAGGTTGTGGAAGACTTATAGATTAATAAAATTTCTATTCCTAAGGAAAATGATGAAAGTTATAATTGCATTAAACCTTCAACGTGTCAAACATTTATTTGGACTTTGCAATTTGTTGCTAAGTTGAAATAATATTACAATACTAAAGGATATTTTTGCCTAAGTAGCTTGTTAGTAGGATTATAGTCATTGTAAGTTTTAATAAAAACAATTTAGTCCAAAAAATATTTTTTTACACACTGTATAAGATAATATAGATTTAGATTGCATATGTTATTTTATTACAAATAATATAGATATAGATAATAGAAACTGAAAGTTTTATGAGATTACAACGATAGCTTAAAGTTCTCTAATAAACTAATGAGCAACATTATCCAAATGAAGAAAAAAGGGGTCACACACTCTTATTACTAGTATAAATAGGGGTGTTCGTGGTACAGTAAAAACCCGTACTATACTGTTTTTTACCGATAAAAGGCGGTAATGGTTTACCTTTTTTATTTAACGAAAACCGAAACCGAAATTACCGAATTTTTTATGGTTGGTTTTGGTTTACACATTTTAAAAACCGATTTACCGAAATTACCGAAATTATAACCAAGAAATACCAAATTAAATTTTTTTATCAATTATTCCCTTTTAAAACCACTATTCCAGCCTATGCCCATTAAATCTGAATATAAATCTTGACCATCCATTTTCGTATCAATCACTGTCGTTAATATTTGGCAAATAAAGCCCAACTTTGGAATGAAAGTTAAACCTAAACGGATTGAAATATGCGCCGTCTCCTTCTCTCGTCCCCTCTTGATCTCGCCGTCTGCTTCTCTCGTGCTCTCGCCACGCTCTCGCCATGCTCTAGCCCGTCTGCTTCTCTCGTTCTCTCGTTGTGCTCTAGCCGTATACGACTCCGGCGACCCAAGTAAGTTCTATCTCTTTTTTTTTTCTCTCTCTCTCTATGTATGTGTGTGTGTGTGTGTGTGTGTGTGTATATATATATATATATATATATATATATATATATATATCACTGCTCTCATTATCAATTTGTTTGAACTTGAATAAATCCCTCACCGACTCATCACAACAACTAGAAAGATTCATCTAAACCCATTTTCTTGGATGTTTCTTACTATTGATTGAGAATATCAGATTATGTAGTTCTTATGTACATAAAATTTCTATGTTTACATTTAGGAAAAAAACATATTTTTACATTTATAATTTTATCATTCTCATCCACATCAACTAGCATCTCTACGGTTACCGAAATTATTTTTTAAATTTAATTTGAGTTGAGCCAGCTATAAATAGAAATTTTACTGAAATTACCGATTTTACCGCGATTTACCGCAAAAATGTGTGGTACGGTTTTGGTTTCAGTAAGGCTGTACCGAGTGGTACAAATGGTAAATTCGGTTTTAGCATATTAGAATCGGTTTGGTATTAGTATTCCCTATTTACCGACCAAACCGACCGATGCCCAGCCCTAAGTATAAATGATATACATTGGTGGCCCACTACCCAACAGTGATATGATAATGTGTATTAATTTGTAGTGCCACTGAATATTCACAATATTTTTTATTTTTGTTTATTTCTAATTTATATTATTTAAATCTTATTAAAAACATATCTCTTCCTTTAAATTTTGGGATAGTATCACTTTGGTCCGTGATGTTCGAATTGTCTCAATGCCATTCATCACGTGAGGCACAGATCTCTCCGTTTGTGATTTACATGGCCCGTCTAATTTTAATCAAATTGATGCAATTGTTAACTTGAAGGATGACATTGAGATAATTCAAATATTAGAGACCAAAATGATTTTACCCCACAGATGAGGGGATGGATATGTTTTTAACCCTTCTTGAAAAGTTCGGTACTTGTCTTGCATGGTTTATTATTTAACTTCATTCAAAAAAGAAATTCGGCCCCTTGTCCCGCAATTGCAGTTTTATGCAACGCGCCATTTTGTGGCTAGATCTAGAATTTTACTTTCTTCAAATATTGTACATTGTGTGGGGCCCAACTTAAGCGGACGATGATGTTCTCTCTAGAAACAAAAGAAAAATTCCATAAATGGAAAATGATGTTCCGCCTAGGATTTTACACACTTTTGTTCAATTAGATTTCTACCCCTAAATTTTACGGTGGATATATTTTTGAAACGACTATTTCTTTTTTTAAATACATGTTGAAATATTTTTTTTACGAATGAGATAAAAAATTATAAGAGTTTTAAATTTAGTAGGTTTGGTAGTGGGTTTGTAGGTAAATGAAATATTGTATTTGGGGTGTTTTATTTAATTATGAGAAGTTATGTTGGGATTGAAATGTAAAAATTATAAATCCTTAAGTGGAACATCATTTTCCACCTAAGGAATAGTGCCTTCAACTCTTAAGAGGAACATCATTTCCGACGAAAGAAACAAGATCCTAAACGACGTATTTTTAGTGTTTTGTAGGGTATATATATACTACTCATAGCATTTTCCTCTATTTTCTCTCATTTTAACTGGATAAATTTGGTCTAACAATGTGGATATTTACTCTGCCCAAAAAAATTCCTCTAACTTGCAAAAATTCAAAATCTGACCGAGGTCTTTTTTGCTTACCCCCCAAAGTATTTGCGGTACAGCATGTGATCGATTTCAAGTGGGGAAGGGACTCAAAATAATTGCTAAACGACTAGTTACTTAACTTTGTCATGTTATTTAACATGTATGGTGCGTAAAAAACAAAACAAAAACTGTAGCTGTGGTACCACAATAGTTTTGTTTGCGTCAGTTGATCATGTGTATGGCTTTACCTGAATCTCTTAAACCTTGTCATTTATCAATGCTATCTAACTGAAAGCTAATAATATATAAATAAGTGAGGACTAGTGGAAAAAGTTGTCGTCCAAGTAAACATGCAGAAAATATTTATTAACTTTCATTATTTTGTGAGTTACTTTGAGGATATATTTATCATTAATAACTTATTAAAACAAATGATGGACTAAGGCTTGGATGCCTTGAGGTATCCCAACTCTTTGAAGGGGGGATGACTTAAGTTATGCTTGGGTTGACTTTCGGTCAAAGGTCCATGTGCGTCCGACCGGCTCGGCTCAGTTCAGTTCGGGGTGGGGCTGCTACTGCATACATCTCATACATATTATTTCTTTGATCTGGTTGAGTAAAAAATAAAAAATTCTACTTGATTAATTTGGAATCCGTTCTATCATGAGAGATAATTATTCATTACCTTTAGCACATTGTGGAGGGAATAAATTTGTCTTAAGGAGACTGTTCTAAACATGACTCGGATTTATCTTCTAAAAATTTTGTTATGAATTCTGTAATATCAAGTAAGTTATTCTCAATTCTGTAATTATTTTTTTTATTAATAATTCTGTACTAGTTGATAATTAAATAGTAGACATAACAATCTTAAGACAAATTTACTCTTATTCTACTGTTTGTATAGTATACAAAAAAATTTTAATTACAGAATGTTATTTGTATTTGTCAGAAAAATTTGAATTAAAATATTATTTTATTAAAGATATTTAATAAAGCAGTTAGTGTTGCAGAAAATTAATTTCTACACTATTTATATATTATGGTTAGAAAATAAAAAAGTAATTGTAATTTTTTTTTTGTTTTGTTGAGTCTGGTTATATAAGATTTTACTTTGAAATTATAATTTTGTTTTGTACGGATTTTTTTCATTAAAAACAATGTGACACATTTTTTTTTATAGGACTAGTATAAACTTGTGTTTGTATTTTAGTTTAATTCGGAATATTATTTAGAATTCTTTTGGAATTCATTTATTGTTAATTATAATTGAGGAAATTAGTATAACAGAATTGTGTATTCTGTTTTGATTAATTCATTTATATATGAATATTATCGTTGATGTTTTTGACACAAATGAAATTGCATAGTACGAACACGATTCCTGTAAATGTGACTATCACTAACACAAATGTAACTGCACCCGTATCTATGCCACATTGGGAGAAACCGAAAAAGTTCAATGGGGCTGACTTCAAACGTTGGCAAGGACATATGTATTTCTATCTCACTACATGCCAACTGGGTAGGTTTGTATATGAAGATTGTCCCTCTATTCAAGAGGGAGATGACTCGAAAAAGGTTGTTGTTGTTGATGCTTGGAAGCACTCTGACTATCTGTGCCGGAGTTATATTCTGGCCTACTTGGACAAAACATTTTATCATGTCTATTGCACGATCAAGACATCCAAGGAATTGTGGAATTCTTTGAAAAAGAAGTACAAAACTGAAGATGCTAGGATGAAGAAATTCATCGTCGGGCATTTTCCGAACTTCAAAATGGTTGACTCTAAACCAGTGAACTCGCAGGTGCAAGAACTCCAAGTGATCCTCCACGACATTCATGCTTAAGGAATGTCCCTGTGTGAAACTTTCCAAGTTGCTGTAATTGTTGAAAAATTCCCACCATCTTGGACTTTATTAAAAAATTATCTCAAGCACAGGCGAAAGGAGATCAATGTGGAGGAGTTGGTGGTCAGGCTGAGAATTGAAGAAGATAACTGTGAGTCTCAAGAGAAAAGTGGGAAGAATCCAATGGAAATGAAGGTCCGTGTTGTTGAAGGTCCTAAGAAGAACAAGCGAAAGCATGATGTGGAAGACACTTCCAAACAGAAGAAGAAGAAGTTCAAAGGAAATTGCTACAATTGTGATAAATGTGAACACCGTTCAATCGAGTGTCATAAGCCTAAGAAGAAAAATCGTAATAATCCTCAAGAATGTAATTGAGGTTGAAAACATCGCCATTGACTTGGCGAATATGAATCTTTTTGTTGTGGTCTCTGAATGTAACTTGGTTGAAAATACCAAGGAATGGTGGATGGACACTGGATCCACACGACACATGTGTGCAAACAAATGGATGTACGCTACCTATAAGCCTTTGGAAAATGAGGATAACCTCTTTATGGGGAATTCTTCCACTTCTAATGTTGTGTGACAAGGAAAGATTGCTCTAAAAATGGCTTCTGGAAAGGAACTTACTCTCAATGTTGTTTTTCACGTGCCTGATATCCGAAAGAATCTGGTTTCTGGATCTCTCCTGACTAAAAATGGGTTCAAACTTGTGTTTGTCTCTGATCGATTTGTGTTGTCAAAGAATGACATGTATGTAGGAAATGACTACCTAAATGAGGGGCTCTTTAAAATCAGTGTTCTTACTGTAACTCCAAAAACATCTATTTCAATGAATGAGTTTGCTAGTTCTTTTTACTTGATTGAGTCATCTAATATTTGGCATGCTATATCAGGACATGTTAATTTTGATACCTTGCGTAGATGAATTAACTTGGAAGTTTTACCAAAATTTAATATTGATAAAAATCATATATGTAAAATTTATGTGGAATCTAAATTAGCCAGATTACCTTTCCATTATGTTTGAAGTATAACCGAACCACTAGATTTAATTCACACGAATATTTGTGATTTAAAATTTGTACAAACTAGGGGTGGGAAAAAGTATTGTATTACTTTTATTGACAATTGCACAAAATATTACTATGTATATTTATTACATAGTAAAGATGAGGCTATTAATACATTTAAACAATATAAGAATGAAGTTGAGAATTAATTAAGCAAAAAGATAAAGGCTATTAGGAGTGCTAGATGAGGTGAATATGAATATCCATTTGAGGAATTTTGGTCTGAAAATGGAATTATTCATCAAACCACCGCTCCTTATTATCCTCAATCGAATGGTATTGCTGAACGAAATAACCGTACATTGAATGAGATGCTGAAATCTATGTTGATAAGTTCAGGAGCTCTCCAGAACTTGTGGGGGAAGCCTTATTATCTGCTAATTATATTCTTAACAAAGTACCACACAAGAAAACTCATAAGACGCCTTATGAGTTATGGAAAGATCGAAGACCTTACTATAAATATTTACGAGTGTGGGGGTGCTTAGCTAAAGTCATGGTTTCTAAACCTAAAAAGGTAAAGATAGGGCCAAAGACCGTTGACTGTGTATTCATTGGTTATGCTAATAATAGAAGTGCATATCGTTTCTTAGTTTGTAAACCTAAGATTTCGAATATTCATGTAAATACAGTTATTGAATCGAGGGACGCTTTATTTTTTGAAAATGAATTCCCGTATAACATGACCCGAGAATCTGGTCCTTCTAAAAGGGAAAATCAAGTTACTACAAGTGGTACTCATTAACCTATTGAAACAATAGATGATGAACCAAGACGTAGTAAAAGAGCAAGAACCTCGACTTCTTTCGGTCCGGATTTTCTAACATATCTGTTAGAAAATGAACCTCAATCGTATAAAGAAGCCATATCCTTACCTGATGCTTCTAATTGGAAAGAATTAATTAATAGTGAAATTGAATCCATATTACAAAATCACATATGGGAACTAGTTGATCTTCCACCAGGTTCAAAACCGTTAGGTTATAAATGGATCTTTAAAAAGAAGTTGAAGGCCGATGGATTAATTGATAAATATAAAGATATACTTGTAGCTAAAGGCTATAAGCAAAAGGAAGGGTTGGATTACTTCGACACATACTCACCGGTAACAAGAATAACATCCATTCAGATGTTAATAACAATAGCTGTTATTAATGGACTTGAAATACAACAAATGGACGTAAAAACCACATTCTTAAATGGTGAATTAGACTAGAAAATTTATATGGAACAACCTGAAGGGTTCAAGGCTCCCGGACAAGAAGAAAAAATATGTAAGCTTGTTAAATCACTTTAAGGATTAAAACAAGCACTAAAGCAATGGCATGAAAAATTAGATAATGCAATGTTATCAAATGGTTTTAAAATTAATGAATGCGATAAATGTGTTTACTTAAAATACATTCAAAATGGATATGTCATTATATGCCTCTATGTTGATGATATGCTTATTATGGGTAGTAACTTGGAAATTGTCAAAACTACAAAACAAATATTGAGTAGTCGATTTGACATGAAAGATTTGGGAATCGCCGATGTTATATTAGCAATTAAAATTTTTAAAACATATGATGGACTTATATTATCTCAATCTCATTACATAGAAAAGTACTTGAAAAATTCAAGAAGTATGATATTAGTCCTACCAAGACATATTTAGATGTAAATTTACATCTAGCAAAAACTAATAGTGAAAGCATATCTCAACTAGAGTACTCTCATATTATCGGTTGTTTAATGTATATCATGAAATCTACACAACCGGACATAGCATACTCAATAAGTAAGATAAGTCGATTTACGAGTAATCCAGGGAGAGATCACTAGAAGGCAATATTGAGAGTTTTGGGTTATTTAAAATATACTCCAAACTATGGACTGCACTACTCAAAATATCCAACTGTTCTTGAAGGACATTGCGATGCAAATTGGATATCCGATACAAAAGACTCTAAGTCTACGAGTGGGTATGTGTTTACCCTTGGAGGTGTAGCCGTATATTGGAAATCCTCAAAACAAACTTGCAATCTTAGATCGATAATGGAATCCGAATTCATTGCACTAGAAAAAGATGGAAAAGAAGCTGAATGGCTTCGAAATTTCTTAGATGATGTTCCAAATTGGTCGAAACCTGTGGCCGAAATATGTATACATTGCGATAGTCAATCGATAATTGGAAGGACACAGAATCACATGTATAACGAAAACTCATGACATATTCATCATCGACACAATACCGTTAGACAACTTCTCTCAAACGGAGTTATCTCAATTGACTATGTAAAGTCAAAAGATAATATAGCGGATCCACTAACTAAAGGTTTAAACCGAGAGAAAGTTGAAAGATCATTGAGAGGAATGGGTCTAAAGCCTATAAATAAATAAGAATCAATATAGTGACAACCCAACCTAGCTGACTGGAGATCCCAAGATCTAGTTTCAATGAGCAAATCGAACTACATTGTATTCAGTAAGCACTGGAGGATATTTAATCCTATCCATTCCAACGATGAGACGATGAACATCTACCGTAAAATAAGGATAAGTTATGCTTTTAATGACATTCATATCTTAGTATGTCGAAGTGGGGTATTGCAGGATACTCTTTATGGAAGTCACCTACGTGAGTAAGTTAGGCGCACTTCTATGAGAATAACAAAAGGAAAATTCTCTAAAATACTCACGGAACCAAGGGGTGTTCATGGCCAAAACGAAGACAAACGTGAGAACCAACTGCGTTGAAGAATTATTGTGTGAATACTATTATCTAGGTTTACAAAAGTGGTTGATGGTTCAAAGACCTGAAGTCTACTGATTAACAAAGTAAATTCGATGGTATATCACTAAGGAAAGTTCAAGGCCACTAGGCTACTTGTCCCGATGCAATAAATCTTCTATTTTACTCAACTTGTGTCTGCATATACATATGCATCTGCTGTGTTTATTTATAGCAATATGTCATTCATGTGGGGGATTCAGGAAAAATTGGACATAAAGCTGTTCAGATTTTCTGGACAAATTTTTGAGCAACTTCGAGCTCAATTTTAAGTGGGACGCACACCCCGATAATAGTGGGACCATATACGAACTCATTCTCCTTAGCAAGGAGATTAGTGTTGTATATTCACATTTCCAATTTTAATAATTTATGACTGATAAATATGTCCCCAAAGTGACTCACAAAGTAATGAAAGTTAATGAATTGGTATGTTTTAACTCTTGTCCCACATTGGAAGAGTAGTGGAAAAATGATGAGTTAATAAAATTCAAATGATGGACTAAGGCTTGGATTCCTTGGGGAATCCCAACTCTTTGAAGCGGAGATGACCTAACCTATGCTTGGATTGACTTTCGATCAAAGGTCCACACGTGCGCGCACGTGCATCTATCCGGTCGGCCGGCTCGGCTCGGCTCGGTTCGGGCTTGGGCTTATAAAAAAATCCTTAAATTTTGGGCTGAAAATTAATTAACTTTCTGGGCTTAAATTAATTAATTATGAAAATTAATTAATAGCGAAATTAATTTTCAAGCAGTTAATCCCAATAGTTAGTCGCTTGGCTATATATATTCATGTCTCCCTCCAAATTTTAACTACTGAATAATTTCGAAATTATGCAACATCTTTTCCCAAAAAATAATCCCTCTATTACTGCTACTGGATACATCTCATACATATTATTTCTTTACTCTGGTTGAGTAAAAAACACAGAATTGTGTTCGCAGAAATTAATCATAGTTGTGCTACTTGATTAATTTGGAAATCCGTTCTATCTTGGGATACAATTATTCATTACCTTTAACACATTGTGGAGGGAATAAATTTGTCTTAAGCAGAGTCTTCTAAATAAGGCTCGGATTTATCTTCTAAAAATTGTGTTATTAATTCTGAAATTGTGTTATTAATTTTGTACTATTTGATAATTAAATAGTAGACATAACAGTTAGTACTAATTATCACCACAAATCTAAAATCTTTTAATTTAGTCATCTTTTTAATGTATTTGATAGGTTCCATTTATCATGCTAAAATTTTCAAACTGAAATTTAATTACTACATAACAATACATATTTTGATGATTTATCATGGCGAAAAAAATGCATCTTTTCTTATTTAGAGTCCAGTAATTTTCATTATATGTGAGTTGAGATCCAATAGTTTTCGTATTAGTTGGTTGATGTCTAAAACTGATGAAAATCGTCTATTGACTATTTTGATCGTGAGTTGACCATTTTTTTAAACTCAAAAAACAATTTTGCCCCAATTACATCAATATTCCATAGTCCATTTGTACATTATATATTTATACATCATACATACACATCTAATATTATAAATAGAATTATATGTATATATATTATAATACGTCCATATATATATATATATATATATATATATATATATATATATATATATATATATATATATATATATAATAAAATAAAGTCTTTATTATTTTATTTAAAAAACTTTTTATAAAAATATATATAATTGTTTTATGAATTTAAAAAAAACTGTTTCAAAAAAATAAAAATAAAAACATCTTAAACCCTGATCCAATCTAAGAAAATACTTATATCAAGTCCCTTTTTTTTATCGAACTGACACATGAGAGCAAATGATATTAATGTGATTATAGATTAATGAAGTAATATTTAAGACTAATAGAGTATTGTGTTATATTTCACTCATAAACACCTTAATCTCTTTCTCCCTCTAGAATACTCTCCCACTTCTCTCTAAAACCTATCTACTTCTTCTATTCACTATCTTATAATTGATTTTTCTTATCATCATGATATGAGGAGATCAACTATGGTTAGAGGACCAATTGACAGTTATGCTAAGCATTTTCATGAAAATCAGTGGAATGCCATGAGGTGTTGAAATCTAGAGGGTAAGAATATTGATAATGGTAATAAGATTTATAAAGAGGAGAATCAGACCATTTTTTAACTATCAATTGTGGCTACTTTGTAACACCCCATAAATTCAAGGGCCTTTAATTAAATTATATTTGGCAGAAAAAGAATTTAATTTATTGGAAGGAATTAAATTCATGATTTGAATAAGTTTTAAAATTTTAAATGTATTAATTTGACAAAATTGAGGTTTGATTATTTGGACTATTTTGTATCGCATTTGAGGTAAAAAATTTGGATAATGTCATAAAATAATTCGAATGGCAATTTAGACTGCACAGTTGAGTCTGGATGGATCGAAATAGTTGAAAAAGAGTTTTCAAAGGTATAATATGGGTTTCGGGACTTTTCTAGATACATTTGAGCTCTCAACTTAGTGTTTACGCCCTTTTTATAAATCCCAAAAGTCAAAAAATGGGATTTAGTTATTAAACCCTAAAAGTGAGAGGGTGTGGCATTCATAATACATTTTTAGAAAAACGCTTTTTAGAGAGAGAAAGTGGGTGAAAGTGGGAGAAGCCATGGGAGCCAAAGATCAAGAACAAGAGAGTATGGCATTCATCAACCCATCATCGTCATCAAAGATTCCAATTCTACGAACCCTAAGGCAAGTGATTTAACTTGCATATAAATTAATTGCATATTTCTCTTCATATCATAGTGGGTGTGATAAAGATGATATGGTTTTCGGCTAGTTGATATCTAAATTGGGTTTTGATGGGGAGGATTGAATTGAAGAACAATTTCTTGAATGTGAAGAAGTGTATGAAATTGGATAAATTAAACCGTCATTTTAGAAACTGTTTTCGACTTTTTGGTTACGAAAATGTCAATTCTGTCCACGATACCTCGTAGAAAATCCAGTTTCTATATTTTTTTTCTCTGATGCATTTTATCCAAAAACGGCTCCAAAATGCCTCAAAACGGCATTTTAAAAATCTGGGCAGATTCGTAGGGAAAATTTTTAAGGATTATTATTTTTAGTTGTTATTCCATTGGAGGTTGCCTAGTGTAAGGATCAAATTTCCAATTGAGTCTTAATGTAGTTTTGACTTATTCTCGAAACAAAACATGTGTGAGTCATAAATAGTTTTTTATTGCCTGATCCCACGAGTCTATGCCGTATGGAAGATTTATTGAAGACGTTGCAGCAAAGCTACAAAGATTAAATCATGCCGAAGTTTAATTGGTGCAATTGCTCATCTTCAAGGTTCAATGTGCATTCCGAATTTCTCTAAGGTATGAATGCTTAATGATTATGGAAATAAAAAATTATTTAAGGATGAATTATTTAAATAAAATGATTTTAAAATGGTTTATTTGTTTATACATCAGATAAAGGACATATCAGTGTTGGTTTACATTAAAATTCTTTGTTTAAAAGTTGGATCAATTTGGACTCTAATCAACATGTCGTTCAAACGACAAATGGTGTCGTTCGAATGAGATGCACAGTCGTTCGAATGAAGTGTTATCTTGCTTGAACGAGATTGCACTAGCTTGAATTTTTTTATATAAGTCAGGTCCCAGTCCTTTTCTCGGTGGGTACAGAGCCAAATATTTCCAAAATACTTTTACGTTTTCTGCACAATAGTTTACAAAGGTTTTCAAAGTAAAATCATCCTTCAAAGATCCGATTCTTCATATACATATGCGATAGAGATCTTTCATTTGGATCAAGAGGAACTTGTTCAAACTTCTTTAAACAACTTATGATTGCTGATTTTGCGGTGGATAAGTGACGGAGATCGTGTTCAACGTCGTAGACGTATCAAGTTGTATCTGTGGATACTGAGACATTCGTGGAGTCGAGTATTGTGGAAGAGCATCGTGGAAGACGGAATATCTGCGTGGGCATTATTGAAGAATGATAGAAGATCAGAAGGAGCATCAAAACTTGTGGGTATCGATTCGTTGATTAAGGCTAATATGTTTTTATAAAACCATTGTTCATAGTGATAGTCCAGCTTGGGTCATCCAAGTTTTTTCCCGTTTTGGGTTTTTCCTCGTACATGCTTCGCTGTGAGTACTCTTTACTTTATTTTACTGTCTTTAATCACTCGATGCATGTTTAGGATTAATCAAGGTAAAATCTGGTTAAGTAAATTTGTGTCACAACTTGGTTTAATAAAATTGAAAAAGAGTTTTTCATAAAAAGAGAGAGTTAGTTTGCAATTATTCTTAACTTAATTCCGCTCAAGCAAAAGTTATATTTTGGGGACCTACACCTAGATTGATTGATTGTAATTGTTGTTCTATAATAAGGACGTTAGGCCTAAAGTGGAGATTAGGTTTACATAAAGTGAGACAAGTAAGTATTAGGATAATTGAGAAAATAATCCATAAGGGAATTAAAGTTGAAATTGAGTAAATTGAAAATCTTTGATTAATAATTGTGTAAAATTTATTGAGGAGAGGTTTGAATAATAAATTCGGGATATTCTATTTTCGGAACAAGCGAGTGAGTCCGGGTATATTGGGTGAGTGACGCCAAGATAATTAATTAATGCATGATTAATTCAATTGAGTTGGGATATTGACTCGAGTGAATTTTGGAGTAGTGCTACGAGTGTTGATGCATGTATTTGGATTAGATAATTTATTATAGGGTTATATAATAAATTATGGAATATTTAAAAATAAAAAGGGCTTTAACCTTAATATGTGGGATTTGAAGAAGAAGTTCTACATGAGGAGATTTCGGGCTAGTGATGTATGTCTGAGTGATTTTAATTGGGTGATACAACTTGAGTGATAAATATATAATTGTGGGAATTATTTCAATATCAAGTCGGTACATAGACTTGTGAATATTAGGCTAGTGTTATAGTATTTGTGCACGGATAGCCTAGATTTAATATATATATATATATATATATATGCTGTGATGTGTAGTATATATATATATATATATATATATATATATATATATATATATATATATATATATATGATTTATAAATATTGGTGTGAATAATATTTATAAGGATGCATACCCACTCTAGTGCTATCATGGGAGATTGTACGATGTGGGTGAATCCCCTGGCTAGAGAATGCTGGGTGAGTATATTCTCCAGGTCATAGCATTCGGGTTCAGGAATGAGACGCTTTGGGTATGATTCAGACTCATTACCGTGGGAAACTATGACCGCCTTCAATGCATTTATTTTACTGATTCGGTGAGCGCTTCGAGTCAAGGTTGCGGGTTGATGAGTATAACAGAGGGTGATAGCATTTAGAGAGGATCCGATGAGAGCCTACTCAGGGGGATGGTTATATTTACAACATGTGTATGAATGTTGTAATATGATGATATGTATATATGGTGTAGATTTATATACGGGTAAATACATGATGGGAATTGTATTAATTATATAACTTGTGAGATTTTTATATAGTATCAAAAGAGAAATGATTTAGATAAGTTAGTGTAGTTAATAACTTATAAAATGTTCACTAAACTCACTGGGGATAGAGTAGTGGGAAAGGTAGGACATGTGTAGATATATGACAAGACCAGTTACGGGATAGACAACTAGATGGTCATATATAGGTACGTTAGACATGCACATTAGTTAAGGGTGATGTGGTTCTCAAGAGAGTGTGTGACATTAACTTAAACACGAAGAGCATTCAAGCATTTTAATTTACTGCAATTAAATTCACTTGAAAAATATTTTCAAAATATTTTGGGTTCTAACCCTTGCTAAAATATTTTTCAAGATCTTTTAGGTGTCCAGCCACAGGGACACCATACTTTTTCTATTACAAGGTTATGTAACTGCGGCATATGTGGATGTTGTAGGGTTTTGACTTAGCCACTTCAGCCATTTCAATCCTAGAGTAGGATGCAGTAAGAACTTCCTTTGGGCATGTCGCCCTAGTTATTAATTTTGTTCCATCCATATGATGTACTCATTTTATTATTCTTATGGTGTATATTTTTGTGATTTGTTTTTTTTACCCAGTGGTTTTCTCAGCAGGGATTTGTAAATATTTATTTTCAGTAGTGTTTGATTTTGTGATTGCGTGTATGATTTATTATATATATTCTTTCGCATATTGTTTGTGAGGTTTAATAAGAAGATAAAATTTGACACCATGTCTTTTGAATACAAGGTGGTTAGTAAGTTTAAAAAGTTTTCGACAGTGATGCTAAGAATGAACCAGATGAGATTTCTGTTTGATTTGATATAGGAGTGAGTACGCAGTATTTTATTAGGCAGGGTGTCACATAATCATAATTCAAGTATTATTAAAGAAGGAAGTTTTATTGGCAAAGATATGGCATCTAAAATGACATTTAAGGAGGTTGAGATTCTGGATAACAAAATTTGACCTAAAGTGGTGTTGAATAGGAAGAAAAATAAAGAAATCTTTGTTGTTTTATGATATTCTGGTGGAGATGTTAACTATGGGGAGATATTTGAGGAAAAAGCATTTGATGAAAACAATTGTAGTAAGGAATTTCTAGATCTAGATGTGTTGGTTAGGAATTCTGATATACAAATTGTAGATTTGATGGACACACCACAAATCGAAGATGGTAATGGATTTGGACCGTGACCATGCCTCCGGGTCACGGAGGAAGTCCGTGACCATTTCAAGCATGACGAATATTGGTGGTCACGGCCTTGTGCGTGGGACAATATTTGGGGACATGGTTATGGACCTGAGTTGTCACTAGTTGAGGGAAGGGCGTCACGGACTTGGTCCATGACAATTTGTGGTCACGCATGACAAATGGTAACTACCAATAGCTGTGACACCCATTTTTTAAAAATAAAAAATAAAAACACGGTCACAATGATCATGACCATGTTTTTACTTTAAAAAAATGAGGCTCTAATCCAGCCGTGTTGGCCTTCAACCGTATGTATCCCCGATCTTTTGATAATTCAGCATCAAATTTTTCACTGACTTGGTCATAATGGAAATTATCTATATTCATAGTTTTCTGGTTTTGATGGTGATGGACTTGGTAAGTATCATCAATTAGGTCAGTCAAAGGACGATGTGGTTGTGAATCATGTACCACTTCCACTCAGTGGGGTTCCATCATGCAGTCAGGTACCGGTAATTCTTTTGAAACATATGGTACATTCTTTTCACTATGGTATGTCTGTACCTTATTGTCTTGACAAATTCCCCAATTTAGTAAATGCAACTCAACGTCTTCTAAAGACATATATTTTTCATTCATAAAATGGGTGCACGGACACAAAATATTATCACTTTTAAGATTTTTATAAGCGTATTTAACAAATTCTTCAATGTCCTTTATTCGGTTACTCTCCCCCATCCACTCTTTGTATTGTGGGAAATTCATTAAATATTCTTCAAAATTCAATTCACCTATATTAATAAATTGAAACAAAGGTCATGTTGCATATAAGAACTCACAATTCATAATTCAATTAAATTATTCATCAAAACATAAACTCAAATTAAATGATTTAAAAAGTCTAAATAGATAAAATATTATTACAATTTGTTCTCAAATATTACAAATTATCAAACATTGTTCATGGCCTAGGCTTTACCAACAAATAAACATGCAATATGATCAAATATTTTTTGTAGTATTTCAGTTCTTTCCCTTCTCCGCTATCAACGGTCACGTGCATATCTCCATAACTATGGTATATTTCATTATCCGATATCTGAGCATCACCCATTTTCAATGGACAATTATGTACTAGAGTTCCGACAATTATGGAGACGAGTGTGCAAGTGCTAATAACAAGACTATTGGCCTAGTCCCTAAAATATTACTACTCACCATAGACACCATGAGTGGATGATGATGATCAAGGGCCTGTGGCAAACAGAGGCACTAGGGAGGGGAATGGTGAAGGAATTGACATTTATGATGGGAAGTTAAAGGAGGCAGGATTTGTGAGGGAAAACCTTGAGAGGGGGATATGGGAAGCTTAAGGAAGGGAGGTAGGGTAAACCTTGAAGAGGCATCGAGGGCCAAAAACCTGAAGTAAATAAGAAAACAAGGCGCTCAATTTCACTCGTCAGGACTTTCTTGTTACTTTTAATCTCTTGGACATCCTCATCTGTCTTGGAATAACTTTTCTCTTGGCTCGAGATACAATTCTTGCCCAAAAAAATATCGTCCACAAGAGTTGAAGTGTGTTTTAATTTGGTTTTCAGCATATGTGGTCCGACACCTCTTGTCCTCCCTCTTTTGCCAGTTCCAAAGGTTTGGGTCAAGCCATCATTTTCAATGTCATCGTAAGGGCTCTAACCGGAGTGACTACTAATGGCGTTAGTCGATTACAAAGTCTTAGCCAAGTGTGGTGGGAATTTATTATCTTTGTCACTTCGGGCATGCATGTACAAGTTGGCTCGATTATATTTTTTTATCGGCATCTGAACCGTCCTTTGTTATATATCTGACCATTCACTCTTCAAATCTTCATAGGATTTGGAGCCCAGCTTGTGGATATGAACTTTTTTTTCTTTGTTTTGTTTATTCTTCTCGCTATGAACTAACTTCTTGTCCATCATCTCATTTTTCATAAAGTTGTTCCATTAATCAACCGACATTTCAACATTCAGAGTCACTCTGTCTCTCAAAGCCAAAATGTTGGACCTCGCTGCCCCCTTCGGGAAATGTCTATGCCAAAGGTTTACCAATATGTTCTCAGTTGTTCAACAACTCGGGAAAGAAACTTTTACTTTGAATGGTCGAGGAATGAAAAGGCTTGTAGAGTTGGTCATAAATGTCATCGTTGAGGACTTAATCCACTATGTTATAGTTATCTTCCACCCCGGCTCCCACAATCATATTCCCAAGTGACAAATAATGGAATTTAAATAGTTGGAGGTCATTTTTATCGCCAGTGGGATTATTATCGAGAAGGGAGAACCCAATAGGCATTTTCTCATTTTCTCAGGAGGTGTCGAGAGCGGTGGGTGGTGGCATTGGAGTAATGGGGGTTTGTTGCCTACTCGTAGAAGGAGAAGTGTATTGAACTAATGCAGGAATAGATAATTTATCACCATGTGGTGATGAATTTTCTTATTGGGGTGCAAGAAATAAGAATCCTAGTTGGGGTGTCACCTCATCACTTCGTATGTTCTGTCCATTGTCGCTCGACATTATCTACAAAAAAAAAAAAAATAAGCGAAAAAATCATGACAGTAACTTGAAATTATAACTAACTAACCATGTTTACGACTATATATATTTATATACCTTCTCATAATAACTCTTTTGTGGCATCCCACCAAAACTTATCTTCTCCTTTCAGCATATACGCCGCCAAGGTCACCTGTTGATTTTCAGGCATCCTCATTACCCCAAAGATAAGATCAATCTCTTTAACCCACACTTCTGCCTCTACTGGATCAACTGCTCCTTTGAACGATGGTGGTTTCATCTTAATAAATTTCTCATGTGAAGTACTCCTTTCTTCCTGATGTATCACCTCCTCAGCCCTAGCCAATGCTTGTGCCTCCAGTTGCCTGGTCTGTTGTTCTTCAATCTGAGATATAAATCTAGCTTGTTTCTCTTCCATTAGAGTCATAGCACGTGCCATTTTTTGCATATCTATCAGTTGTTCTGGCTCGGGTTCCACATTTATGTGAACTGGTTGCTCAACCTCCGCTTCTGCTGGAATACTTGAAGCCTCATCTTCTATTCTCATATTTACATTCCCTCATTCCATTCTCTTATATCTGAAATGAATCAAAGATATAACAACATGCATATATACATATCTTTCAGAACATAATCCTTAGTATCAAATAAAATATATTTATAACATTCACTGCCAAATCTAGACTCTTCTCACTCCAGAACCTCTAAAACCTAGGCTCTAATACCAAAAGCTGACACACCCCAACCCAGTTACTTATAATTAAGTTTGAAAGTCAAAGTGAGTCATACCATGATTAATTTAACCAAATCATAAACACGAGTTTTAATTTCAGAGTCATCATTGTGAATCCATATAACTAAAAACCTTTTTACAACATCAGAGTAGTCATGCCCATAAAAACTTGCTTGAAGGATAAGTTAACATATTTACATCATTTACATTAAACTAAATCTTTGTCTCTCCCGTTCCTGGCTAACCCAACCCGACCTCCTAGATTTTGCAGTGACATCGTGTTACCTGAAAAAATGTGAACATAGGAACCATGAGCAAAATAAGACAGTGAATGCATCACTACTATACTACTGCATGAATTTAAATGCAATAAATCATGTCCATATAATTATGTATTAACTTATCCGGTTCATTCATAATGAATGACCAACTTTTCCGAATCTTGATTCACATATCCTGTCTAAATAGACATTTCTCCCTCATTCCTGGTCAAGCGCCATTAATAGACAAATCTCCCCCATTCCGCGTTGAGGAGTAACCTCCCATTTTGGTAAAACGAATGAAAAAATTTATATTCATAACATTATGATCATATTCGTAACAGTATACAAATACATCATTCCAGTGAGTACACTCACCTTGGGTTGTCAACTATGTTTTTATGTTTCCTTCGGGTGGAGCTGAACTAGGTTGATTAGACCTTACACATGTCAATACAACTAAATCAGTAGTGAATCTCAATCATAAGTATTATCCTAACATAATTATGTAACTTTCCATGATTATACAACATCAATATAATTCCACTTTAGTCACATTCCATGAAACATTAGTAAACATAAAATAATGGTACACATGTTGATAAAGTTATGAACATTCAAACGTAGGAAATACCTCATAAGGTATTTATAATTAAACCCAAGTAAATATAAAAACATACTTCTCAATGTATATACACATGAAACATGTACTCAAAATACTCTTTAGAAAGAGGAGATAACAATATTCTTTCATGGGGTATTCAGTATGGCCTCAAGTTATTGTCTTATATACTCAACCATACAATATTCCCAAATTGTATAAATACAGGTGTCCAACCTTATCAATATGAAAACATATATGAATATAATTTCCAGTTCAAGTGACGGTGTCATTTTCAAGGTCCCTAGAGCAATTTATGACCATTTCTTTACAACACAAGAAATCTGCCGTACAAGCTCCTCTATTGTTCCTCCGAATTCCAAGAATTTTCATAATTTTTATACAACATAAATTTCCATG
Source organism: Sambucus nigra (assembly GCA_949130495.1). NCBI lineage: Eukaryota > Viridiplantae > Streptophyta > Magnoliopsida > Dipsacales > Adoxaceae > Sambucus > Sambucus nigra. The sequence goes on along the minus strand of OX422208.1, from coordinate 665,943,387 downwards.
ATTTTCTACCCCTTTTCAGTAAACATACTTAATAGTACATAATTAAAGTTTCATAATTTTTTAACTTCATTTTCTATGTCAAAATCTTGACCAAACTCGGGGCATACCGAAATGAAATATACAAACAACAACTATGTACCAACTTGAAATCATCATTAAGGCCTAACCGCAAGGAGATATATTCTAATTTTCGTATATGATATGAATATATGAGTATACTTTCATATACAATTGGAATTTCTCAATTACAGTAAGCACACAAAGAGATATATAAGTTTGATTACAAGGGGTTTCAATACAAAACAATTTTAAGGGTTTGTACATCCAATTTAACTTAAACTTTCATCTAACCATACATATATATAAAGGTCTAAAATTTTAGTAAAAAACTGATGATTTATATCATCTAAATCCATAATATAATAAAAATAACAAGAACTGCAATTAGAATTACCTTCAGGACTTTTACGTAATTTCTACGGATTTTTCTACACTTTTTCTCCTCACTTTTTCTTCCTAAACTTCTACTTTATCTTTCCTCAAGCTAACAACACTTGAAACTGAACCTAGGGATTAATTTGATGAAGAAATAATTTATAGGGAGAGTTTTAAGTCGGTCAAGGCTTCCTCCCAAGCCAACCAATCAAATTAAACCATTTCGTTTAATAAAAGACAATTTACCACTTCAAGGCAATTGACGGATTTGCCCCTTGTTCGTAAATTTAGACTAACTTCTTACTCGTACATCCATTTGATGTAACATTTGTTGTTTTACAACCCTAAATCATATGTATTCAATTATATAGTTTTCACCTCAAGTCAATTGTTATGTTATAAATGTCAAAAGTAGTCTTAAACAGGGACATTTTTACCGAAAACAACAAAATTTTGTGTTTGTAAATAATTCGACATTTCATGATTTATGAAAGTAGGATTAGAATAAACATAATCACTTAAAATTAGATATTCTAATAATAAATTATTAATATCACAGAAGTTAAGCATGATTTAAATATACTTTATCATAATTATATTCGGGTTTTCACAGAACGAGTGTTGCATTTTTTATCAAGTTGGTAAAATTTTACTTAAGGAGTGAGGATAAAAGATAACTATTATGGGATTGTTCCCAAACCCTTATTTGTGTGCAACAATGCCGTGATCTCTTTTATTGATTTGTGGCATTAACATCTAGGTCATGTTAATTTTAGAGAGTTAGAACTTTTAGCGAAGAATGACCAAGTATGTGGATTACTGTCGCTTAGAAAGACAACTTCCACGGTTTGTGGTCCTTGTAAGCAGGGAAAACAAGTCCTAAGTCCCAATCAAAAGTTAAATTACATTAAAAATACGTGTGTGATTGAGTTGATACATATGGATCTTATGGGTCCTACTCGCACTAAGAGTTTGGGTGGTAAGAGGTATATTCTCATGATGGTAGATGATTTCTCTCGTTATTCGATAGTTGGTTTCCTGAAAGAGAAATTCGATGATGTAGAGTTTTTTATAACTAAATGTCATGTCCTATAAAATCAACAAAGAGTCACCATTAATAGGATGCATAATGACAACGACACATAATTTAAAGAGGCAAAAGTGGATAGCTACTGTGATAGCCTGAGAATTAAACATGAATTTTCGATCATGAAAAGTCCTCAACAGAATGGGATTATTGAGAGGAAGAATCAGGCGATTCAAGAGATTTCTATATCCATGCTTCTCGGTTGTAGAGTGCCTAGATGATTTTAAGCGGAGGTGATGTCTATCACATGCCACACGATGAATATGGTATATCTTCGTCCACACACACTTCAGAATCCTTATGAGTTGTGGATAGGGAAGAAACCCAACCTTTTGTATTTCTATCTTTAGGAATAAATTCTACATCATGAGGGATATAGATAAATTAGGAAAATTTGAGTCCCAAAGCAATGAGGGAATTCTGTTAGGATATTCATCGATGAGAAAAGCGTATCGGGATTTTAACCTGAACGAGTCTAAGGTTATAGAATTAATAAACGTCTTTGTTAAAGATAATGAGCGAACGAAGTTTGTTGATCCTAACCCTTTGTGTGAGGATGATGTACCCCTTAGTGATGATCCACTTATTCCTCACACACCTAGGGTGGACCCTACTCCTGTTTTAGGGGACACACCTGCTTGGGTTCTCAAAAGTCATGACCCTTCCGCTATTTTAGGAGATCCTACTTTAGGTGTCAAAACTCATGCTCAGCTTGAGAATATTGTTAGCTATCTAGGCTAAATGCTCAAACTCGAGCCAAAGAACATGAAATAAGCACTCAAAGATGAACACTAGATATCCTCTATGTAGGATAAGTTTCTTCAGTTTAGAAAGAATTATGTATGGGAACTTGCCCCCCGACCAAGTGAGATAAATGTGATTGGTACTAAATGGATCTTTAAGAATAATATGTATGAGAATGGCACCATTATTCGTAATATAGCTAGGTTGGTCACTCAAGGATTCACACAGATTGAGGGAGTAGACTTCGAGGAGATATTCGCTCCTGTTGCGTGTCTTGAGTCCATCCATTTACTAGTCGCCATCGCATGGCATCTACCCTTTAAGCTGTCTCAAATGGATGTCAAAAGCTCCTTTTGGAATGGCATTATATAGGAGGGGGTTATGTGGAACAATAAAAACGGTTTAAAGAGCCTAAGCACTCAGGACACATTTATTGTCCGAGAAAATCCTTGTATAGTTTATAGCAAGCACCCCGTTCTTAGTACGAAAGGCTTACCTGTTATCTCTTAGCTTATGAATTCAAGATATGAGGAGTAGATAAGGCGTTGTTTGTGAGGATATAAAAAGGTGATATTTTGGATGCCCAAGTCTTTGTGGATAACAGAATATTTAGATCCACGTTCTCCCTCCATGCTCACGACTTTGAGGAGGAGCTAAAAAGTGAGTTAGAGATGAGTATGGTTGGTTACCTTACATTCTTCCTTGGTCTCCAGGTTCGTCATCTAGAAGATGGGATGTTTATCTCCCAATCCTAGTATGCAAGAGACCTCGTGATGAAGTTCGGGTTAGACTCCACTAAGCACTCACGCACCCCTATGAGTACCTCAACAAAGCTTAGCAAGGCCACAACATAAAAAGATTTTTGTAGTTTGTTTACACCTTATATGGATGGACATTTAGGATTGCCAAGTCATAATATCATTCCATTATCAACGGGATTTTTTGATAGTGTTTTGAAACAGAACATCATTTCATTCATGTGATTTATAATGTATTGGAGTCATTGAGATGTGATTAGTGATTACTTTCTATATGTTTGACTTTTTGTCTCCTTTAATGCACACATGCATGGATTTATTTGAGCATTGCACTTGTCTATCACATGTTTGGTAAAAAATTTTCATCTCAATCCTTCCTTTAAAACTAAAAAAATGCGAGAAAACGAGATAATGAAAGTAGTGCTTGTAAGAACCATTGCTCGGATTGGAAAAATTGATAATTCTATCTCTGGTAATGTGTTATTTTAAAAGCAATGGAATTCAGCTACTAAAGTAAAAAGATCTTTGCGTTAATAGTCACCATTTGCAAAAGAAAAGAGTCTAAAAGAGTAAAGTCACTCAAAAGAAAAAAAATATAAAGTGTGAGGCCAAAATTCAAATAACATTGATGCTTCGCTACATATGAGCATTGATTTCTCCAAAAAAAAGAGTTAAGTGAAATATTCTATATGTGAGTTTTCAGGGAGTTTACTCGGAGATCAATGGATTTTCATGTCCTGGAAAAGTATCGTGAAAGAATTACATAGTTTTGGGCATTATTGGCGTGAAAATCATTTTAGACTTTGATTTGTTACATAGATTGAGTCGATATCATATGAATTCAACACTTTTACACCTAAGGACGACTTTGAGTTCATTCCTTAGGAGTATCAAAATTCATCGTGCACATATGTTATGATTATTTGATTTGATTTCCCTATCGAATTTGTTCACATCCATTCATTACGCTTTCATGATTTGGTTATTATAGTGTTAGTTCATGGTGTGTATTATCTTTGTATTTTTTTTACTTGAGCATTTTTTTATAAAATTAAAAAAATAGTTTATTATTGTATTGTGACAACTCCAGTTTTTTTCTTATGTTTCTTTTGCTTTTCTATTTCAGACATCATGAAAAGGGGGAGAAGGAATTACGACAGAGTGGGAAGTTTGATTATGCTTCTCATACTTATGCTTATCATTTTTTTAAAACTTTTACACATCACGGGTATTTGTTCATTTATCTCGTGTGTGTAGGTTCATTTGAAGATCATATTCATAATACACTGGATGAAGATAGAGAAATTTGGAGATTTAAAGATTTTCCAGATCTATGTATTTTTATATCATTCTATTTGTGGGTTTTTGATAGGGTATTATAATATTGCATATCTTAGATTATTTTTTCATTGCATAATTCAGATTTTTATGTATGTACAGGTGGAGATTTGTAAGGGAATTTTCTATCATTACCCCTAGAATATAGAAATTATCTGTAGCATTCTAGATTACATGAGATATGGAGTATCCCATTACATTGGTCACGTCTTCATGATCAGCCACGACGTCAATAATACGAATATCTGGAAACGAGCATTTTCAATATGCACCATTCATCTTCAACATAATCCATGTACATCCTCAACTGTTCTTCACAACTCCACGTTCTTTATGGTATACTCTTTGTTCGGAGTTCTTTGTCTTTCATAAATATTTTTTTAAGAATTTTAGTTTATTTTATTTTATCAAAATGAGGATGGAATTTATTTTTCACGAGTTGTAGTTCAAACGAGATGCACATCTCGTTCGAATGATCAACATATGTTGTTATAAGGGTCGTTTGGTGGCCCACGTAAAACATACTTCAAATGAGGCGTACTATATTACTTTTATTTAGGTTGCAAGAAAGGGCGTTCGAAGCATACTTTTAATGAGATGCATATCTCATTTGAATGACGCTTCATTCTCGTTTGAACAACTTTTTCGTCGCCTTGACTTTCGTGTTCGCCTATAAAAACTTGCATCCTGTAGCTATGTTGGAAGATTTTTCAACCTACAGTTTTTGCAGACCTACTGCAAAAAAGTGTGACACCCCGCAGAATTAATTACCGAGTGATCAGTCCTTAATTAATTAATTTCAGAATATCAAGTTGGTTCAGATAATGCATCACTGTCGAGAACCCAAATTTTATTTTAATAAAACTAACCACCTAGTATTTAAAAAGGGTGTTGTCCAATTTTTTATCTTGCCATTAATTAGTACTAAAAGAATACCAACAAATACCATGCATCACAGTAAAATAAGTAAAGTCTGACTGAAGTAAAATAAATGGATGGAGTAAACATCTTGAAATACAATCCCATACAATAAATCCAAATAAATAACTCAAATATACGAGAGAATTTAAAATGACTCAATCTCTGAAAGTAAACATAAGTAAGGACGACATGCCCAACAAAATGAATAATTGAAAAAGAAAGAATGAGCTGAGTCGTCTACTAGCAATAGTCCTGCAACTTCCACAATAACTACAGCACGACAACTGAATAAAGTCTCCTAAAGTTGGTGTCCCTGTGGCTGGGCACCTAAAATAATGGAACAATAGAAAGATATACAGGAGAACGGGTCAGAGCCCGAGTTGAAAATAGTTTAAAATAGCAAGTGCTTAAATTGATTCAATTAGCACGATTATTCTCCAAGTTAACTTAGCGTACGCACTTGAGATACTCACCCCTCGATCAAGTGTGCACGTCTAACAAACCTAACTACCCATACTAGTCATAATACCAGGATTGACTACAACGTTTATAATATTATTCTTGAAAGTCTCCCTAAATAACTTAAAACTGGCGTACTTATGATTTAGATATAGATTTCTGATTACTTTAGTTTATTCTCGTATTCTTCTAAATGCTCAACTAATAATACCATAAGTGTACATTTAAAAATAGCATCATCGACTTAAGACACCAAACATGATTCCAGTATACACACATTATTTTCTTTATGTATACATATTAATTTATATAAATATAGCAATATTGCACCCTTGGTGGAGAAACCCTTAATGCTACGCATACTCGGCTATCTAGTCCCTTTGCAACACTCACGCATATAGGACAACAAGTTCAATCTCTCGAGAACCAATGAAAACATAAACACCTATTGGAGGCGAACATAGTCCCAATCCGATGGGCTATGCACACACCTACGCACTCATATGACCTTCATCACTATCATTCTCACAGATAGCCCATACCTAGGTTCCAATCTCTAGTGGTATGACTCTAAATCCCCTGAAGGCACACAACATCCGGTCATCCACAATGCGTTAACCTCCATTCGATAACAAGTAGCGAGGTTTTTCATACGCACAATATTTTGAGCAATAAGCATACACACAACTTATATAAATTCATTGGCTTTACCGTAGCCTAGTATTTGCAATACGTATAATATAACCCCTATTATTCCCCCGTATCTTACTCGTTTGTATTTTCCTTTATATTCTTGCATCTCTCTAATTCTATGAATTTTAGTACCGTACGAGGGTCGCCATATTCTCCGCTCACTAATGATTTTAAGTTTTAAGTCACTCGACATTCATATAGGTCTAACACCCATACAAATAAGCCTATGGGAAGTTCGAAACAAAAATCGGGTCTTAAGGGTCATTCTGGAATCTCGTTAGAAGACCCAGGGAATCTCATTCGAATGAGGTCGTTCGAACGAAGGAACTTCGAACAAACTACGAAACTCGTTAGAAGGGTCACTGGAAACTCGTTAGAAGTCTCGTTTGAACGAGATCGTTCGAAGGACCTGGGCAGGACTTTTAACGAAAATTCCGCAGTTTCCCAGTTCATCTTCAAAATTCATTTTTTTCCATATCTCCTCCTCTTCAATTTCAACCTAAACCCATTCCAACCCTAGTACAAGGTTTCTAAACTACTCTAAGTCACTCTAGAACATTTCTTAACATAGTTTTGGGGTCAACTCCTTCTAATCATCAAATAAATTCAACGAACTCCTAAATTTTCCTTTGAATTATATTAACATAAACCCAGAATTATAAATCCATAAAAGTTTGATTTTTATTTCGTAATTAGCATCTAATTATCCTAATTTCACACTTCTATAAAGGGGAAAATTCTCTACATGCAAACCCCCATCAAATTTCTAAGATTCCTACACAATCTCATCATAGGTAAACCAAATTTGGTATTAATCGTTCTAAAGCCTCTACATATGTTAACAAGAGTAATAATTGCTAAGAGAGAGAGAGCAAGATAATCACTTTCCTTAAAATGAACTTTTGATCCGCGGGTCAAAATTGGTATGTGGACGATCTTCCTGACACGATCTATGCATTGGTGTACTTTTTGTTATGAGAGCTTGAGTTCTTGGCTTAGGTCTCTAATGGAGTCTCCTTTTTCTTTCTTGGTTCTCTCTCTCTTTTCCTCTCTATCTTACGTAAGTTGAACTAACATGCCACTAACCCTAACTGCTTTTAACTAAACCCAATTTTCGTCCATTTAATTACCAAAAATTTCCAAAAGACCAAAATACCCCTCCGGGGTGTCATTTTGGGTTAAAATGCCCCAGACTCCAAATAAAATACCCGAGTAGTGCTTTCTGACTATTATGACCCTTTCAGACATCTGGCGCACTCAAAATAGTCGCCTGAGTTATACAAAAATAATTTATCTTTTTAAACCCCCAAATACGTACTAGTGACGCGACCCCTACACGTCCCAAATATTTATAACATAACTGCTGTATATTTCATCCCCAACCATAATATTATTTCAATAATTACCAACTCTCATCACGCTAGTGATTATTATCACAAAAATTGAATTAATTACGATTTAAATTTTCTTTCTTAAATTAATTAATTCAAATTTTCAAAATTTCAAAATTTCGTAATAAAATTAAATACACGTAAAAATATGGGGTATTACATACCCGAAATTCGAAAAAGTAAGTCATACCTGGTAAAAACTGACATCCTCTAGTACACAAAACCAACTTAATAGTACGACTCGATCAGTATAGTTCCCGCTTTACAGTAAGCTTGGTTAACACTTTTGACACTTTATCACTTATAGGGTTACCCCTCAATAACGACACCTAACCTTATTCTCCTACCAAACAACATTCGAATAAGACTAGCCTATACATCATTGGCCCCATTATATTAATATGTTTTAGAGGTTGCACCTCACTCCGTATTAACTCCGTACTTAACTAAACACAAAACTCCCATCCTGGAAGAAACCATATGAATATCTGACTACTCTTATCCGTTCTTCAAATCTCAGTTCCCAAGGACGTGACTCTTACGATAGTCAAAATCCTTCTAAGACAGTTTGTGGTTATTTCACTATAGCCATCGGACTCTAACTTTAGACCAATCCGAAATTCCAATTATTCGCTCACTTCTAAGCATCCAGAGGAAGAATCGTTAGGGCCTTTCCAGACAAAACCTCAAGAAGCACCTTGTACATAATAACCAAGTGCGAGTTCTTTCACACAACTCTATCATTAGGTAATATCTTCTCCCAATTACCGTACTATCTTACTTAGTATCTATATCCGTTGTGGAAATGAAATGGTCATAATGAGTCTAAAATTTCTTTCATACCGCTCCACTAGTCGTCAATAACCATCTGCTTACTCCTCGACCATAGGTGATAGGGCTAACTCAAAACGAAACATCGTCTGCACCATTTCCTGAAATCCCGTATTGAAGGTAGGGTTCAAGTATCTCATCCTAGTTCACAACAACACTGGGTAGGACCACGTACCGGTGCGACGCTTCTGTCAAAGAAAGGCTGGGGCACACTATCGAATAGTGTACTCAACCCAAAGTAATAACAATTACTGTTTCTTTTGGTCAACTTGTTCCACCCATTCGAAAGAAATTGTGAACTTATCTTGAAGTTGTCAATCCATCTAAGAAATTTGCCATCTTGACTACCCTATTCCATGACTGGAATCGTCGGCTTGATACAAATTTTCTGGTTGATCATCTTGATCCAATCGATTTATAAATACGAGTGGTACATGCGGATACTACTCGCTATTTCTCGCTCAACACCGACTTACCCTTAATGCATTTCACATTAAATGGTACTTAGCACTCCCCAAAAGTTCCGACCCGTGCACCTTTCACCACGTTGTGCACATCGGGACTCTTTATCTCTATTACGCGTAAGCCACCTTCAACATTCGATGAGGTGGGAATCCACTCCAAATTTGTCCATAATAGTTAAATATTTGTCTTTTCAAAGGATACGCCTTTTTTTAAATAGCTTCCCACTGCCCTTCAACCAAATTCGAATGTGCTACTTCGATCGCACATGAATATACTGATTATCATCCTTCTCTTACGACGTTTAATCCATCCTACCTCTACTATTTTGTAATATCTGTCTCACAAGTATACATCTCACTCATCTTTATGTCTCTTCTTTCGGCGATTATCACATTAGTAATCCAGGGTGCCTACACCCCTTATAACCCATGCATACGGGTTTAAACATCGCATGCGCTTCATAAGTACTCCAAAATCTTTATTGTCCCTTCATTTGTAACATGGCTATACCACTTGGGTATTCTCAATCACCCCCAAATTTGAAATTCTAAATCCTCATAACATCATTTCATCCTTCGATCCGCCAAAATAAAACAAAGTTATCAGTACTTCTTTACTAACCACTGGCTCTACCGGCCTTATCTCATAATTTATCCCTTTAACTTCCAGTTATAACTATTTATTTCCATGACAATCGAGGTACTCAAATTATGGACAAATGGCCAAACATCTCCTTACTACCAACTTTACGCTAAGTTTCATGCGTGGGATGTCCCGCAAAGAGAAATCCAAATAAAGACCCCCCTGATACACTACTTCCTAGCATTGTCGATCATCAGAATCCGTTAGGCCCTCAGTCCATAACATGTACCCCTATATTCCCGACTCTTGACAACAAAGTTACACCTCCTTTCATAATTTCACTTAAATAAGGAACTTCTTCCGAAAGACACTGTCTCTTAATATTGTTGGTAATCACATTCCATAGACATCATGCAAATATAATCGGGACTCTCAAAATCCCGTCCCCAGACATACAACTGTGAGTATTAACTTCCACATCTCTAAAGGGTGATACAACAATGTACTCTTCTTATTACCACATCCTGAGCGTTAATTATAAGTATCAGATAAATCTTTTTGCTGAACAATAAACCAAATACAGTTATCCGAGACCATTATACTTTTAAAAGTCTCAACAATATATATATATATATATATATATATATATATACAAATATATAAATGCGTGCCCAACCCTCTAGTAGATGGGGCCTCGCTAAAACAAAACATTCTACCCTAAGGTAGTAACCCCGGTAGACTTGCAATATACCCACACTATCGGTTTAAGCATATAATAGAAACCATAATTAGGATAGTATCATACTCGTATAACACAACACTAAAATGAGAAATTTTAATAAGATATGTACCACTTGTGACACATCCATTCATCCTCCGCGGATCACACTAAAGGTGACCCCATTATACCAGGAAAAAAATTCACTTAAATAATAACATTGTTGATATACGCACTAAACTCGACTCTCATGTGAATATATTCATAAAAATGTAGTAACTCGTTCCTTACACATACAACACGCAACCTCATTTGAGGATATACTCATACTTCTATCTTGCCACTCGCCCTAGCTGTTCAAATGGTTCCTGGACTTAACACACCCATCTGTACGAAACTGAAGATTTTAATAATTATTGCCCTTGCTAGGCACCATACTCTTATCCTAATACTTGCTTCGGGAAAAAAATTTACGCACGGGTTTCACTCCGCACAAAATACCTCTACACATACTCCCCTTATCTCCGGTCACACTGACCATGTTAGGGGTGTCCTTCTTTCGGACGTTGGTAGTATCGACTCTGATGACTACTTCCGTTGTTCCTTTAGCTTTGATGACCCTAAGGAACACGCTACTGTCTTCGATAACTCTTACTGAAATCACTATAGTTCGGTGAAAATTTTGGCTATCCAATTCATTTAAATTTGTCCTCTAATGGGTCTCCCCCTTCGGGTGCTTCACTAACACTGTTTCCCCTGGTCTTACATTGTCGAAATTCTCGACCCTTGTAGCTCCCTACAGAAGGAAGCGTTTACCTCCATATTAACAAAAACGTGACATTGTTACCATATGCATTGATCGTCCAAGAAGAATTCCCCAGCAGTGCAAATAATTCTTCTTATAAATTAACTTTTCCCGTTCAATGTCCTCTTCTTCATTTAACCTACTTCATCCAGTGTAAGGTTTGCTAATTGATTAATTTATTTTCACAAAGTGACCTCAGTCCGACCCTCATGTGTGTACTCAAAACAATATCCTATCTTATCCTGAACATCTGATGAAGAAACTTATGGTTAAATCATATGTATGCACCTCTTTTGACAAAACATTCCACTTCTAAGTGTGGTGGTTGCCTCTCACCATCGTAACTCTGCTCCTATGAGCTAAGAAAAATTTTACCTAAAATTTTCACTCTCGATTTTTTGTACTTCGACATATGCCCAAACCTTTGGATATTTTACCTTCGTTGGCTAACACACGCCATTTTCGCATTTCTAGAATTTTCATTGCTAGTTCTTTTCAATATTTCGTCCAACTCTAAGTGGTTTCTGGAAGTCATATGTTGCGCCTTAACCGTCTTTACCGTTCTTGGCCTTCCGTGACATAAAATGGGTGACCTCAACTACAGTCATCATTCTCGAATATACCTTATAACTTATATTGATCTTTGCCTCCTGCGATCCTCCCAACTGTACTCGCCTGACATACTGCATCGCTTAGCACACGAACACACCCGAATGAAAATAAGATTCAGTATCATATATATAATAGCTGGAGAATGAAACCTTACGAAAGAAATCAACAATCCTAAACATAAGGCTCTATTGCAATACCCCGTATTTTTTATGGCTTTTAAATTTAGGGATTTATTAAATTTAATTGAGATAAATTAATTTCATATTAATCCATAAATTTATTTTAAATGTTACTAGCGTGATGAGAGTTAGTAATTATTGGAAAATTGTTGATTTGTTTAATATTACTTATTGAGTGGATTAATATGTAGGATTGAATTTATTAAAATTGTCACAAGGGAATAATATGACAACTATGGAAATTTAGTCAGGACGCGCCTGTGTCGTGTCGGGACTAAATTATTATTATTATTATTATTATTATTATTATTATTATTATTATTATTATTATTATTATTATTATTATTATTATTATTATTATTATTATTATTATTATTATTATTATTATTATTATTATTATTAAAAGTGAATAAATTATAAGTCACTCGTATGGTCATTTTGAATGCGGCAATGTGTCCGTAAGGGTCGAGATAGTTAAAATAATGTGCCCGGGGTTTTAGTTTGGGTCTCGAGACGTTTTTAGGCCTAATTAGCATCCCGGGAGGGCATTTTGGACATTTCATATCTTTGGGTAATTAAACCCACGAATTTACCAAGGATATATCACATGTTAGGGGTTGTCATCTAGGGTTAACATAAGCAAAACCAAAGAACGACCATTAGAGAAGAAGTGGAGAAGTTTTCCAAGGAGTTCTAGGCGAAAAGCTACGCCGTTTGCACCGCCGTCACTGCCAAATTGTAGATCGTGCGACGAGGAACACAATCACACTACCTTCTTCCACAAATCAGAAACAAAATTTCCAGGTAAGTATCCATCTTTCTTTATTTTTAGTTAATGCTTCAATTACATTAGTCTAGGGGTTGATTAGAACTAGTTTCATGAAAGAAAGCATATATTGGAGACTAGAATTCGCATGTTGTAGAGGTAGTAGTCATATTCTGGAATTCTAATTCACATATAGAGAATAAACCATGAATTTTCATTGAGTTAGGAGTAGAAAATTTGGAAAAATAAGTGGAAGAATTGAAAGTTAAAGAAAATATTAGGGTTCTTGAGGTTTATATAGTTTTTGCCCTTTTAATTTTCATAATTGATGAACCCATATGTTTTATGTAGAAAACTATGTGTTTGGGTATATAACACTTGTAGTATCAATTGTTGGGAGTTTGGGAGATAAATATGATGAATTGGTTGAGTTTGGAGAATCATTTCCATAACTGGGTTTTCTGCAGTTTCGCCATAACTGCTTGATCGATCCATTGATCAAAGAGCATCGATCGATCGACCGCCTTCCATCGATCGATCGACCCCTCCTGGAAAACTCATATTCCTCTTATAATAGTTTATTCCGATTAAAATGAGTAGTAACCTTTGAGCATTATTGTTAGAACATTTTGGGACATAAAGAGGACCAGTAGGACTTAGTAAAATGTGAGTATTTAATGTAAGACGAAGTTAGGGTTAACGGGGAGTAATATACACATAGGAAATTATGGGAACGTGTATCTAAAGGAGTGATACTCTTAAGGAAGTTACGTTAGAAGATAAGAGAGCACCTACTAAAATTATACATAGGGAGATAGAATACTACGAGTGATATGAAATAAGTACGGAATAATCTATAATGAAGAATAAAAGAGACGAGCCCACTATATGGGATAATCGAGTATATTGTACTAAGAACGAATAATCATAGTTATGGGTCGTGGGTGTACCTAATTTAGAAATGGGAATAGTAATATATATATATATATATGACTGTGTGTTTGTGCATATATTATATATATAAAAAATCATGCCCGCTCTACTTGCTATCACGGAGGTTACCGAGCCGGGACGGTCTTATCTCGATGGGACCTTTATGGGGGATATTGACTTGTACCCTAGAACATAAAAATCCTTGGTACATGCTATTTGATTGATAGTCAGACGGTCCTAAGAGACGTGAGGGTATGTGCTGACCTCTTAGTGAGTTGGAACTATGCTTCGCCTCCATTTGTATGTGTTTTGTGTTAATACAGTTCGAGAGTCATTCCGAACTAGTATTTCCCTTAATACGAGTGATACAGGGACTTGATAGCAGAGTATACCAGCACAATAAAGTTTATGTGGGGTGACGATAGTATACATATTATATGAGTGATTATATATATATATATATATATATATATATATATATATACATGAAACTGGAAACTTTCATCTGTGTATAAAAAGTAGTTCAGTAATGAATTAGTACTCTGACTTTAATATAAGTGTTTGGAAATCTTGTGACAACACTGGTATTTTTTAATGAAATGAGATAGCTGTGCGAACCTTATTCTCGAAAAATAATTATCTTAGCCATAGAAATTGTCAACATGAAACCTTATGGGAGAATTACATTAAAGTGAACTTTTGGGGTTAATAGTGCGGTAGGCGTGCACACTAGGTGAGAGGTGAGAATTTCTCAAGAGAGTATCGCATACTAACATGATTGTTGCATTAATCGGTAAGCATTTTAAATACTTGATAAACTAAATTTAAATTGTTTTACAACCGGGCTCTGACATGTCTCTTGTCATATTTTCTCTCTTGTATGTATGTATATATATATATATATATATATGTGTGTGTGTGTGTGTGTGTGTGTGTGTGTGCGTGTGTGTGTGTATTACAGGTGCCTAGCCACAGGGGCGTCATGTTTAGGTTCTTTGGACCGGACGTGCTGCAACTTATGTGGGAGTCATAGGCCATTTGTTTAGACGACCTCGTTTTTTATTCCACTCTTATTTCAGTTCTAATTAGTTGGGCATGTGTCGCCCATTTCCTTATTCCGTTGGATTTGTCAGAGATTATGTTCATTTATCCTTTGTATTTTTACTATTTGGGATTTGATTACTGTCAGGATGGTTTTCCTTTGTGGTTTGAAAGTTGGTATTGGTTTATCTGAATGGTTAAATTCATGGGTGTTTATTTCCAGTCTTAATAATTGTGTGATTCTTAAACTGTTACTTATTAAAGGTTTTCATAATTGGATTTAATAAAATGGTAATAATGTTTTAAATGGTTTTGACAGTTAGCTTAATTATTTAGGGTGTTTAAATTGGAAAGTTTATTTTGCGACACTGATGCTAAGAATGAACCAACCGTCCACCTTGATTATAATTTGATAAAGGACTGATCACCCGGTATTTAATTAGGCGGGGTGTCACATCTATATCCAAAAAAGCTACGCTGGAAGCATAATAAGCCATACAGATCCTAAAGGACACTTGAACCTGATTCTCTGATACCACCTGTGACACCCCGCCTATTTAATTACCGGTTGACCAGTCCTTTATTAATTAATTTCAGAATATCAAGTTGGTTCAGATAATGCATCACTGTTGAGAACCCAAATTTTATTTTAATAAAACTAACCACCTAGTATTTAAAAAGGGCGATGTCCAATTTTTTATCTTGCCATTAATTACTACTAAAAGAATACCAACGAATACCATGCATCACTGGTAAAATAAGTAAAGTCTGACTGAAGTAAAATAAATGGATGGAGTAAACATCTCGAAATACAATCCCATACAATAAATCCAAATAAAGAACTCAAATCTACGAGGGAATTTAAAACGACTAAATCTCTGAAAGTAAACATAAGTAAGGACGACATGCCCAACATAATGAATAACTGAAAATGAAAGAATGAGATGAGTCATCTACTAGCAATAGTCCTGCAGCTTCCATAGAAACTACAGCACAACAACTGAATAAAGTCTCCTAAAGTTAGTGTCCCTGTGGGTGGGCACCTAAAATAATGGAACAATAGAAAGATATACAGGATAACGGGTCAAAGCCCCAGTTGAAAACAATTTAAAATATCAAGTGCTTAAATTGATTCAATTAGCACGATTATTCTCCATGTTAACTTAATGTACTCACTTGAGATACTCACCCCTCGATCAATTGTGCACGTATAACGAACCTAACTACCCATACTAGTCATAATACCCGGATTGACTACTAAGTTCATAACATTATGCTTAAAAGTCTCCCTAAATAACTCAAAACCGGCGTACTTATGAATCCAATATAGATTTAGGATTAATTTAGTTTATTCTCGTATTCTTTTAAATGCTCAACTGATAACTCCATAAGTGTACATTTAAAAATAGCTTCATCGACATAAGACACCAAACATGATTTCAGTATACACACATTATTCTCTTTATGTATACATATTAATTTATATAAATATAGCAATATAGCACCCTTGGTTGAGAAACCCTTAGTGCTACGCATACTCGGCTATCTAGTCCCTTTGCAACGCTCACGCATATAGGACAAAAGGTTCAATCTCTCGAGAACCAATAAAACATAAACACCTATTGAAGGAGAACATAGTCCCAAGCCTATACGACCGTCATCACTATTATTCTCAAGGATAACCCGTAACTAGGTTCAATGCTTTAGTGGTACAAATCTTAATCCCCAGAAGGCACGTAAGATTCGGTTGTCCACAATGTGTTAACCTCCGTTCGATAGCCAGTATCAAGGTATGTCATACGCATAATATTTTGAGCAATAAGAATAGACACAACTTATATAAATTCATTGGCTTCCTGTAGCCTAGTATTTGCAGTACGCATAATATAACACCTATTATTCCCCCGTATATTACTCATTTGTATTTTACCTTATATTCTTGCATCTCTCTAATTCTATGAATTTTAGTACCGTCCGAGGGTCGCCATATTCTTCGCTCATTAATGACTATAAGTTTTAAGTCACTCGACATTCATAGAGGTCTAACGCCCATATAAATAAGCCTACGAGAAGTTCGAAATAAAGATCGGGTCTTAAGGGTCATTCCGGAATCTCGTTAGAAGACCCTGGGAATCTTATTCGAACGAGGTTCGCTTGGATGAAGGAACTTCGAACGAACTACCAAACTCGTTAAAAGGGTAACTGGAAACTCGTTATAAGTCTCGTTCGAATGAGGTCATTCGAATGACCTGGGCTGGACTTCTAACGAAAATTCCGCAGTTGCCCAGTTCATCTTCAAAGTTCTTTTTTTTCCATATCTCTTGCTCTTCAATTTCAACCTAAACCCATTCCAACCCAAGTACAAGGTTTCTAAACTACTCTAAGTCACTCTAGAACATTTCTTAACATAGTTTAGGGGTCAAATCCTTCTAATCATCAAAGTTTTGGAAGTACAACCCCTACAGCAGATGCGAGGTCACTTTAGACCGGGGGACTATGTTTGGGAGCCCATTGATGAGGATGGGCAATCGGACTAGAGATGGGTAATGTAAGTTAATTTTCCTTTATAAATAGGATAATTAATATGTAAAGTTTTGGAATATCGTATGAGAGATATGTATAAATTGGTTAGTGCTTTAGCCCTTTTTGTTTATGTATGGTATGTAATGACCCTAAGGGAAATTTTGAGCAAAATAGGCTCTTATTCTATGATTTTATAAAGGAATAGATGATTTTGCAGGGTGCTCAAAAAGAGCTTTAAACTTTATGGTAAATGTAAGAATGGTTATGGTGATGAGTAGTAATGATAAAAGCTACTTCTTTTTATATAGTCATGATAGACTATTATAATTGTTGTTTTCCAGGTATGGATTTGCCTTATAAAAAGGCTATATATTAAAATGATATGAGATGTTGTTTATGTTTGAAAGTTATATTGTGGATTGATGGGACGCATGTAAAATCTTAGCTCATGAGTATGATAATATTTCTGAGCTACATTTTATATAGATGATGATCTATAAAGACCTTGTGTTGGACATAAGGCATTTTATATTATATTATAGTTTATAAACCGTTTTCAAAATAAACTATTTACAAAATAAAACTTTTATTGGCCTTCGGGCCCTTTCAAACTAAAATTTTTCACTAAAATATTTTTAAACTCTAGTCCGGATTTAACAAACTCTCAATCCCTGACGTCGCCTCAAAGTAGTGTATTGGGAGGGTTCCTTGTTTGGATTTCACTTTTGCGAGACGTCCCCCGCACGAAAGTGGCTATTATCAGGAATTGAGAGGAGTTATTTCTTTGGACCATTCAAATTTTTGTTCTATTAAAATTTTAGTATTACTTATTGTTAGAATTGTGGAATTTTGGAGGCAAATAAAGCCTCATTATGATTGTTGTGAGCACAAAGATCAAATTTAAAGGGTGTATGGGCGCCCTTATTGTGGAAATTGGTTTTATTTAACTCATAATCAACTTAAAATAAAATAAATTAAATTAATTCGTCGTGGGAAGTTAGAAGTTTGGAGATAGGATTAGTGATGATGGGTAGATTAGAAATAGTGGAGCTTTGGGAGAATTAGGCTTAGCTAAATTTCAAGGACGAAATTTTTGTAAGTGGGGAAGTTTGTAACAACCCAAGACTTTCAGAACAGTAATTATTTTATTTTGGGAGAAATAAATAATATTTTATTGGAGAATAATTAAAATTGGAAATTGAGGTCAAAATTTAGAGTTGTTAGAAAGTGTGTCGAATGGAAATTATGAGGGTACCATCGTTTCCGTAAGGGTCGAGAAAGTCGAAATGACTGTATTTGGGGTCTATTTGGGTTCCGAAATAAATTAGGACCGTTTGACTCGAATTAAAGTCACCGAGTCATTTAAAGTGTGTATTATCATTTAAAGATGTGTACCTTGGGAAGTTAGGATTAAAAGCCACGTGAAAATCATTATCACTTAAGAGAGAAAGAAATAAAGAAAGAAAGAAAGAGATAAGAAGAGAAAGAAGAAGAAAAGGAAGGAGAAAAGAGGGAGAAAGAAGATTTTTTGGCGGATTCAGACCCTACGAACCCGAGGCAAGTGATTAAACTTGCTAAATAATTGTTATGTACATTTATTTCATAATTTGTGGATTGATATTTTGGGTTTTAGGTTAAATTTGTCAAAACCTAACTTTTGGGTATAATCTTAGATTTAATAGGTAGATCTTTGATTTGAGGATTGAAACTAGTTTATATGTATTCTAGGATGATTCTTGAGGTTATATTTGTGATTGGGTTGAAGAGTAATGGAGAGAAAACCATAAAAATGATTTTTGGGTATTTTGGCTTACTTAAAAAGTTGCCATTTTCGAGGTTCAGCAGGGCCGAATCGATTCGGCCCCCTAGCCGAATCGATTCGGAAATATGCTGATGCCCAGGTCTGAGTGACCGAATCGATTCGAACTCCAGTCGAATCATTTCGGCCAGAGACAGAGTCCCAGGTCTGATGACCCGAATCGATTCGCCTTAATGGCCGAATCGATTCACTGGGCCGAATCGATTCGGAATAGGCCCGAATCGATTTGGAAATAGGGCTTTTGAGGGATTATTTTTCTGTAAAGAATTTCATCCCGTTTTGTTCGAGGTTATCGATTGGGGATCTCTATAGGAGATATTTGGAGCATGTTTCGGAGACTTTTAGCGAGTTTCCCCCTAAAAGAAATTTTGGAGTCATATTGACTAAATTTGAGGAATACCGATTTAAAGATTTTGGTATGTCCTAAGTGGGGAAGCCCACCTTGATTGGAGATTTGATTTGGAGAAGATAATTAATCACATGAAAGAATGTGAATAATTTAGAGATAATGGATTTTAGAATCCAATCCCAAATGGGATAACTTTAATGGTTCATAAACTATATTGAACCTTATAATGGATGGAGAATAATAAATGCTATTTGATGTGCATATGAATATAGAGATATCCTTATTGATGATCGACTTGGGAGATATCTCATACAGTGAGAAATGCTAATTGAGGTGCAATAGGATATAGAATATCCTTAACTTAAATTGAATTGAAAGACAATTCATACTAGAAGCGATATGAGAGCTTCAAGCGAGAATTAGTATAGCATATACTAAGTGGGGAAAATGTGGGAATATTGACGGTTAGTGTATCAATAGAGAGAGATATGCTAAATAATGATGTTAATCAAATTTCGCCTACGGGCGTATTATAAACATGAAAATGATGTTTCAGGTATACCTTATATAATGGTATATCTTTATTATGTGGGATGCATGTATACCTTATATTATGGTGTATATATATGTTAAGCATACCCCCTCCTTGCTATCATTGGGAAGTTTCATGCGTAGTGGGTGAGCATTCTGACTAGAAAAGCAGGATGTGGATATTCCCCAGGTCATAGTCGTCCTTTGTGGTCAGCAAATGACATTTATATATATATTTATTTATTTTGGGGGTGAGAGGGCGGGGGTATGTGTCTCTCTCACTTTCCGGTTAGGAACTATGACCGCTTCCCGAACGTCGTGTGCGTGAGTTGATCATGAGGTGGGTGTTGTTGAACCCCACCAGGTGGCCCCAGTTTGCTACGTATATGGGCTGCTGGAAGATGATAGCATGTGAGCCTGCGTCCTTCGAGTTATAGCTCGGTTGGATGGTTATTACTACTTGTGCTTGTACTTTGGGTGTCAAGGGCATAATGGACCTCAATGACCTACATTGCCAGGATTAGTGTATCGGGGGGGTTCCTTGTTTGGATTTCGCCTCGGCGAGACGTCCCACGCATGAAACGCCGTGTACTGTTGAGAATTGGGAATATTAATTAATTAAAATTGGAAATAAATTTGGGTTACATGCATCTTGCATTGAAGGCATAATGAGCCTCGAGGATTAATACTGTCAGGAGTAGTGTAACGGGGGGGTTCCTTGTTTGGATTTTGCCTCGGCGAGACATCCCACGCACGAAACGCAGTGCCGTGTTGAGAATCGAGAGGAGTTTAGTCCTTAACTCTTGATGCTAATAACTCATATAATAGTTATTTATATGGTTTCATGCCTTATAAGGGCATCACTAGAATATAAAATTCTAGTAAATGAGATTGTTGATGTATTGTGATGATGTGGACATGATTGGATCATGTAACTTTATATGTCCAACACATGAACATTATAAAGATAACTGTAACTATTACATTAAAGTTAAAGCATTTAACTTAAAAGAAAATTGAGGTAAAAGTAGATTGGGACATGGGTTAGACGGTTTCACTTAAATACTTCTTTTGGGTTTAAGTTAGAATCCTCTTACCTAATTAGAATCGGCATCCATTTGGAGATACGTGCATACGCTTAGTGCGCGCTTTAGATGAGAGGTGAGTTGAATTTTTATGGAGTGTTCGATTCCAACTAAATCAAGTAATAATGCATTTATAATTATTATGCATTTTAATACACTTGCTATAAACTATTTTTCAATCTCGGGTTCTAACCCGTTTATATTTTCCTCCTCCATGTATATATTGTATTACTTCAGGTGTTCCTCCGCAAGGACGCCTTTGATATTCCTCCATTCAGGATTTGTGGAGCTGTGGCAGTAGCGGACTGTTGCGGCACTTTTCTTTAGTCGATTCCTATCTATTGTTCATCTAGATTAGGATTCAGTTGTATTGAGTTAGTATTCAAGTGTTTTAGATTAAGACTTTCATATTTTATTTATCAGATTATTGTATTGTCTGTTACCCGACAGCATATTCGGGTATTTCATTGTTGAGATTTTATTGTACAATGTATTGTACTCTTTCATATTTGGAGTATGCACAGTTCACTCATCATAGTTAGATGTATATTGTTGGTTATGTGCATTATTGGTTTTGTTGTTGTTGTTAAAAATAAAAGTTTTAAATTTTGGCGATTCGCACCTTATGATTTCGGGTAGTTAGCCTTATATTATAGTGTTTAGATGTTGATATTGAGACTGTACCATCTGAGATACCTGATTTATGTAATATAGGGCTGGCCACCCGTTATTATTTGGAGCGGGTTGTCACAGGTGGTATCAGAGCATCAGGTTGTAGTGTCTTTTGGATCTGTGTACGTTACTACGATCTTCCGTAAGAGTTCTTGATTTAAAGCCTTATTGTTAGGACGATTATATTCATACGTCCATATCTTTTTGTGATTTGAAAATATTTGAAAGGCGTTCTGATACAATTATTCTTGTTTCAGATGCCACCGAAGGGAGGTCGTTCAGTCAGGGCAAATAAAGGGAATGTGCAACCCCAAATGCCTCAAAGGAACATGACTATGGATGATGTTGCCAATATAGTGACACAAGCAGTAATTGCTGCCGTTTCTATGATGACTCGGCAATCTGTCGCTCGAGCAGCCCCACCCCCTTTAGGATTATCTTTATGGGAGAGAGTGAAAGAAGATTTTAGTAAGGGGCATCCTCCCGAGTTTGCAGGGGGAGTTGATGCAATGGCTGCAAGTCAATGGAAAAATATTATACAGAGGCATCTTCGTATGGTTGAGTGTAGTGAGGTGCAGAAATAATTTTTATCCACCTTTAGGTTATCGGGTGCCGCTCTCCATTGGTGGGAGTCTGTCACCACATCTGAACAGGGAGATACTTTACCTATAAAAGAA
Source organism: Sambucus nigra (assembly GCA_949130495.1). Lineage (NCBI taxonomy): Eukaryota > Viridiplantae > Streptophyta > Magnoliopsida > Dipsacales > Adoxaceae > Sambucus > Sambucus nigra. Next base: position 665,920,973 of record OX422208.1, on the reverse strand, counting down.
TTTTGGGAACTTTTTGATCGAAGGTATTTGCCTTACCCAACTCAGGATATGGGGATTTTTCAAGGAAATAGGACGGTGGCAGAATATGAAGAAGATTTTTCTCTATGGGCGAGATTAGTACCTAATGAGGTAAATGCAAAAGAGAAACGTATATCGAAGTTTGTTCGAGGTTTAGATTGGAAAATCCAACTACATTTGTTAGAAAGTCCTAAGTTAATGACTTTCGTCGAGGTCGTGAATGCGGAACTATTAAAGTGTCATGAACATCGTTTTCATTCTCAAGAGAGTAAGAACTTTGGAGATTCGAGTTCATCAGGTAAGTTTGGCAAAGAGAGTGCCAGTAATGCGAGTGGGCAGAAAGGGTTTATGGGCAAGTGTTTCTTTTGTAAAGAAATAGGTCATAAAAAGAGAGATTGTCCTCATAGAGGTAAAGGACCACAATTTGATGAAATTTTGGAAGTACAATCCCTACAGCAGATGCGAGGTCGCTTTAGACCGGGGGACTATGTTTGGGAGCCCATTGATGAGGATGGGCAATCGGACTAGAGATGGGTAATGTGAGTTAATTTTCCTTTATAAATAGGATAATTAATATGTAAAGTTTTGGAATATCGTATGAGAGATATGTATAAAGTGGGTAGTGCTTTAGCCCTTTTTGTTTATGTATGGTATGTAATGACCCTAAGGGAAATTTTGAGCAAAATAGGCTCTTATTCTATGATTTTATAAAGGAATAGATGATTTTGCAAGGTGCTCAAAAAGAGCTTTAAACCTTATGGTAAATGTAAGAATGGTTATGGTGATGAGTAGTAATGATAAAAGCTACTTCTTTTTATATATTCATGATAGACTATTATAATTGTTGTATTCCAGGTATGGATTTGCCTTATAAAAAGGCTATATATCAAAATGATATGAGATGTTGTTTATGTTTGAAAGTTATATTGTGGATTGATGGGACGCATGTAAAATTTTAGCTCATGAGTATGATAATATTTCTGAGCTACATGTTATATAGATGATGATCTATAAAGACCTTGTGTTGGACATAAGGCATTTTATATTATATTATAGTTTATAAACCGTTTTCAAAATAAACTATTTTCAAAATAAAACTTTTATTGGCCTTCGGGCCCTTTCAAACTAAAATTTTTCACTAAAATATTTATAAACTCTAGTCCAGATTTAACAAACTCTCAATCCCCGACGTCGCCACACAGTAGTGTATTGGGAGGGTTCCTTGTTTCGATTTCTCTTTTGCGAGACGTCTCCCGCACGAAAGTGGCGATTGTCAGGAATTGAGAGGAGTTATTTCTTTGGACCATTCAAATTTTTGTTATATTAAAATTTTAGTATTACTTATTGTTGGAATTGTGGAATTTTGGAGGCAAATAAAGCCTCATTATGATTGCTGTGAGCCCAAAGATCAAATTTAAAGGGTGTATGGGCGCCCTTGTTGTGGAAATTGGTTTTATTTAACTCATAATAAACTTAAAACAAAATAAATTAAATTAATTCGTCGTGGGAAGTTAGAAGTTTGGAGATAGGATTAGTGATGATGGGTAGATTAGAAATAGTGGGGCTTTGGGAGAATTAGGCTTAGCTAAATTTCGAGGACGAAATTTTTGTAAGTGGGGAAGTTTGTAACAACCCAAGACTTTCGGAACAGTAATTATTTTATTTTGGGAGAAATAAATAATATTATATTGGAGAATAATTAAAATTGGAAATTGAGGTCAAAATTTAGAGTTGTTAGAAAGTGTGTCGAATGGAAATTCTGAGGGTACCATCGTTTCCGAAAGGGTCGAGAAAGTCGAAATGACTGTACTTGGGGTCTATTTGGGTTCCGAAATAAATTAGGACCGTTTGACTCGAATTAAAGTCACCGAGTCATTTAAAGTGTGTATTATCATTTAAAGATGTGTACCTTGGGAAATTAGGCTTAAAAGCCAAGTGAAAATCATTCTCACTTAAGAGAGAAAGAGATAAAGAAAGAAAGAAAGAGAGAAGAAGGGAAAGAAGAAGAAAAGGAAGGAGAAAAGAGGGAGAAAGAAGATTTTTCGGCGGATTCAGACCCTACGAACCAGAGACAAGTGATTAAACTTGCTAAATAATTGTTGTGTACATTTATTTCATGATTTGTGGATTCATATTTTGGGTTTTAGGTTAAATTTGTCAAAACCTAACTTTTGGGTATAATCTTAGATTTAATAGGTAGATCTTTGATTTGAGGATAGAAACTAGTTTATTTGAATTCTAGGATGATTATTGAGGTTATATTTGTGATTGGGTTGAAGAGTAATGGAGAGAAAACCATAAAAATGATTTTTGGGTAATTTGGCTTACTTAAAAAGTAACCATTTTCGAGGTTCAGCAGGGCCGAATTGATTTGGCCCCCTAGCCGAATCGATTCGAAAGTATGCTGATGCCCAGGTCTGAGTGACCGAATCGATTCAGACTCCAGCCAAATCAATTCAGCCTAAGACAGAGTCCCAGGTCTGACGACCCGAATCGATTCGCCTTCCTGGCTGAATCGATTCGCTGGGCCGAATCGATTCGGAATAGGCCCGAATCGATGCGGAAACAGGGCTTTTGAGGGATTGTTTTTCTCTAAAGAATTTCATCCCTTTTTGTTCGAGGATATCGATTGGGGATCTCTATAGGGGATATTTGGAGCATGTTTTGGATACTTTTAGCGAGTTTCCCCCTAAAAGAAATTTTGGAGTCATATTGACTAAATTTGAGGAATATCGATTTAAAGATTTTGGTATGTCCTAAGTGGGGAAGCCCACCTTGATTGGAGATTTGATTTGGAGAAGATAATTAATCACATGAAAGAATGTGAATAATTTAGAGATAATGGATTTTAGAATCCAATCCCAAATGGGATAACTTTAATGGTTCATAAAATATATTGAACCTTATAATGGATGGATAATAATAAATGCTATTTGATGTGCATATGGATACAGAGATATCCTTATTGATGATCGACTTGGGAGATATCTCATACAATGAGAAATGCTAATTGAGGTGCAATAGGATATAGAATATCCTTAACTTAAATTGAATTGAAAGACAATTCATACTAGAAGCAATATGAGAGCTTCAAGAGAGAATTAGTATAGCATATACTAAGTGGGGAAAATGTGGGAATATTGACGGTTAGTGTATCAGTAGAGAGAGATATGATAAATAATGATGTTAATCAAATTTCGCCTACGGGCGTATTATAAACATGAAAATGATGTTTCATGTATACCTTATATAATGGTATATCTTTATTATGTGGGATGTATGTATACCTTATATTATGGTGTATATACATGTTAAGCATACCCCCTCCTTGCTATCATTGGGAAGTTTAGTGCGTAGTGGGTGAGCATTCTGACTAGAAAAGCAGGATGTGGATATTCCCCAGGTCATAGTCGTCCTTTGTGGTCAGCAAATGACATTTATATATATATTTATTTATTTTGGGGGTGAGAGGGCGGGGGTATGTGTCGCTCTCACTTGCCGGTTAGGAACTATGACTGCTTCCCGGACGTCGTGTGCGTGAGTTGATCACGAGGTGGGTGTCGTTGAACCCCACCAGGTGGCCCCAGTTTGCTACGTATATGGGCTGCTGGAAGATGATAGCATGTGAGCCTGCGTCCTTCGAGTTATAGCTCGGTTGGATGGTTATTATTACTTGTGCTTGTACTTTGGGTGTCAAGGGCATAATGGACCTCAATGACCTACATTGCCAGGATTAGTGTATCGGGGGGGTTCCTTGTTTGGATTTCGCCTCGGCGAGACGTCCCACGCATGAAACGCCGTGTACTGTTGAGAATTGGGAATATTAATTAATTAAAATTGGAAATAAATTTGGGTTACATACATCTTGCATTGAGGGCATAATGAGCCTCGAGGATTAATACAGTCAGGAGTAGTGTAACGGGGGGGGGGGGTTCCTTGTTTGGATTTCGCCTCGGCGAGACGTCCCACGCACAAAACGCAGTGCCGTGTTGAGAATCGAGAGGAGTTTAGTCCTTAAATCTTGATGCTAATAACTCATATAATAGTTATTTATATGGTTTCATGCCTTATAAGGGCATCATTAGAATATAAAATTCTAGTAAATGAGATTGTTGATGTATTGTGATGATGTGGACATGATTGGATCATGTAACTTTATATGTCCAACCCATGAACATTATAAAGATAACTGTAACTATTACATTAAAGTTAAAGCATTTAACTTAAAAGAAAATTGAGGTAAATGTAGATTGGGACATGGGTTAGACGGTTTCACTTAAATACTTCTTTTGGGTTTAAGTTAGAATCCTCTTACCTAATTAGAATCGGACATCCATTTGGAGATACGTGCATACGCTTAGTGCGCGCTTTAGATGAGAGGTGAGTTGAATTTGTATGGAGTGTTCGATTCCAACTAAATCAAGTAATATTGCATTTATAATTATTATGCATTTTAATACACTTGTTATAAACTGTTTTTCAAACTCGGGTTCTGACCCGTTTATATTTTCCTCCTCCATGAATATATTGTATTACTTCAGGTGTTCCTCCGCAAGGACGCCTTTGATATTCCTCCATTAAGGATTTGTGGAGCTGTGGCAGTAGTGGACTGTTGCGGCACTTTGCTTTAGTTGATTCCTATCTATTGTACATCTAGATTGGGATTCAGTTGTATTGAGTTAGTATTCAAGTGTTGTAGATTAACACTTTCATATTTTATTTATCAGATTATTGTATTGCCTATTACCCGACAGCATGTTCGGGTATTTCATTGTTGAGATTTTACTATACAATGTATTGTACTCTTTTATATTTGGAGTATGCACAGTTCACTCATCATAGTTAGATGTATATTGTTGGTTATGTGCATTATTGGTTTTGTTGTTGTTGTTAAAAATAAAAATATAAATTTTTGGCGATTCGCACCTTATGATTTCGGGTAGTTAGCCTTATATTATAGTGTTTATATGTTGATGTTGAGACTGTACCATCTGAGATACCTGATTTATGTAGTATAGGGCTGGCCACCCGTTATTATTTAGAGCGGGTTGTCACACCTCTACATTTGTTAACAAGAGTAATAATTTCTAAGAGAGAGAGAAAGATAACCGCTTTCCTTAAAATGAACTTCTGATCCGCGGGTTGAAATTTGTATGGGGACGATCCTCCGGACACGATCTACGCATTGGTGTACTTTTTGTTGTGAGAGCTTGAGTTCTTAGCTTAGGGCTCTAATGGAGTCTCCTTCTTCTTTCTTGTTTCTCTTTCTCTTTTCCTCTCTATCTTACGTAAGTTGAACTAACAAGCCACTAACCCTGACTGCCTTTAATTAAACCCAATTTTCGTCCATTTAATTACCAAAAAATTCCAAAAGACCAAAATACACCTCCGGTGTGTCGTTTTGGGTAAAATGCCCCGGACTCCAAATAAAATACCCGAGTAGTATTTTCTGACTATTTCGACCCTTCCGGACACTCTGGCGCACTCAAAATAGTCACCCGAGTTATTTAAAAATAATTTATCTTTTTAAACCCCCAAATACATACTAGTGACTTGACCCCTACGCGTCGCAAATATTTATAACATAACTGCCGTGTATTTCATCCCCGATCAAAATATTGTTTTAATAATTACTAACTCTCATCGTGCTAGTGAATTTTATCATAAAAATCGAAATAATTACGATTTAAATTTTCTTTCTTAAATTAATTAATCCAAAGTTTCAAAATTTCATAATAAAAATAAATACACATAAAAATACGGGGTATTACAAAAAGTCTCATCTTTTAAAGGCCAAAACACCTTTTGATTCACACCTCCCATTTATATATTGTGAATAACTTTGAAACCCTCCCACACAATTCCATAGTGGAGTTTCTCTTTTTTAGAAGGTGTCTCTATTGTTGATCTTGTGGTTCTTGTGGGAACCATTGCTGAAGCATGATGAAGGGTCGTCCGCGAGAGATTAGTTTTAACATGTCTGTATTTTTCTATGTACATGTAAGTTGCGATTTTCATATAATAGTGAAATAGAAAAAGGTTTTGACCCGAAGGGGATTTTTCTCAAAATTTGTCTGTCTTATTTGTTTGATTGCTTTCTTGCATGATTTAATTCTTTCAATCACATAGTTGCATGATCTAGGGTTTAAAGGATTTAAATCTAGTGTGAGTTTACATTTACTTAAATAAGTTTGGTCCATTGAACAATAGAACACTCTCAAACTTCTTTGTAAATATAACCATTAAGAAAAGCAGTTTTAACATGCTTTCGAAGTAAAATAATTTTTTTTTATTATGCAAATTGTATCAACATATGAATAGCTTCTAATCTATCAACTCGATCATATGTTTCTTCATGATTAATTCATTCTTTTTATTGTATCCTTGTGATACTAATCTAGATTTATTTCTAATAATAATTCCAGGTTTATCTTTCTTATTTTTAAAACCCCATCGAGTTTTAATAATTGTATTATCTTTCAGTTTGGATACTAAAGTCCAAATATTATTTCTTTTAAATTGTGTCAATTCTTCTTGCATAGACATTAATCAAAATTCATCATTTTCGACTTCTTGTATATTTTTAGCTTCAATTTGAGAAGCAAATCAAATTATTACACACATTTTGAAAAGATAATCTAGTTAATATATCATTTGTAAGTTCACCTAAAACTTGATTAATAGGATGATTATGCACAAATTTCCAACTTTTAGGCAAAGCATGATTATCATTTTTTTTTCCGTATTTTTCTTTATGTTAGGAGTTTGCATGCTACTCGAAGGTTTATTATAACCATTATCATTATCATTATTGTTTTTATTTAAACTAAGTTAATTCACATTTTGTTCTAAAATCTCAACATCACCATCATTGTTCTTTTTACATGAAAATGAATTAGATTCATCAAAAGTAACATAAATAGATTCTTGCACAACTAAGGTTATTTTTAATAAAATTTATATAAGCCTCACTATTCAAAGAAAAATCACGAAAAACACCTTCTTCCAATTTGGCATCAAAATTGCCCAATTTATCTCTACCATTTAATATAAAACATTTACAACTAAAATCTTTAAAGTAACTAATAATATGGTTTTTAATTTTTCAAAGTCCATAAGTGGTTTTTTCAAAGCCTTTTCTGATGACAATGCGATTAATAACATAACAAGAAGTGTTAACGGTTTTCGCTCAACAATATTACAGTAACTTATGTTCATTAAGCATTGTTCTTGCCATTTATTAAAGTGATCTAATTTTATTTCAACTATACCATTTTATTGGTGAGTTTTAGGCACCGATTTTTTTCCGAAGCCATTTTCATCAAAAAAACTTTTAACATCTTTATTGTCAAATTCTCCACCTTCATCACTTTTAATAAATGTAATAGTATAAATTTTTCCGTTTTGAACTTTTCTACAAATTTAGTAAAAATATGACGAGTATCATTTTGATGTGCAATAAATAATACCGATGTAAATCTACAATTATCATTAACAATCCCAAAGGCATAATATTTACCACCAAAACTGTAATACCTCGTATTTTTGTGAACTATATCTATTAGTGAGAAATAAATTAATTAATGCGACTAATTATTATTAGTGTGGATTATTAATAATAAATTAGGATAATTTAGATAATAATCGAAATTTTCATGCCATAGGATATTTGTAACGTGTGTTTGGAATAATTAATTAGTGATATAAATTACATAATTGTGGACTATGTGTACCCGTAGAGTAATTGAGTGAATACTTTATTAACATCATGAGTATTATCGTGGGTTCTGGGTAATATCATTTACTCTAGACTCTGTGGTGACACAGACGTTTGTTTATGTGTTTTTTCCACTTTAAATTGGGTCCGGGTAGGGATACCAATAGGATGACTTTCGAGTTAATCTCGGTGGTATGGGCCCATGGGGGCTCAAAAATAGCCATTTAAAATAGATGGGGGAATTTAAGTTTTCAAATAGGATTTAGGTCATTAATTATCATTTATTCTAAGGAGAACCAAACCCTAGAAGCCATGGGTCGTTGAGAGAAGCAGATAAAAATCCAAGGAGGACAAACGACAAGGATTTAAGCCTACACCGCGTATTCTTTGATTTTCAGGCAAGAATATCTTACAATCCTCCTTATAAATATGTAATTGATTTAGATTACATGTTTTCCCTTTTCAAATCTGAATATTGGAGCATGTTTAGGGATTAGTTTGATTAAGTTTTGTTATACAAATGATTTAGAATAATTAGGAATGATATAAATCTACCCTACATTAAATAGTTGTACCTTGATGATTAAAGCATGAAATTGTTGGACTAGATAACGTAGATCAGAAATAATATTGATTTCCTAGAATGAAACTACATTATTACAAATTATTTCCATGTTAATTTGAGGTTTAAGGCTCGAATTAGTGATGAACAAACCCTAATATGATTTTACGATGAGTTATGTTGAAAAGTTTGGATCATTAAGTTTTTATCTTGGATTTTATGTTACTAGACTTTTATGATTGTGCATAAATTTCTGGAAACATGTTCCTACACTTGGATTTAAGTTTTAGTAGGAAACCTTTTTTTTTGGCAAACTTGGGCCTTTTGCTAGGTGCAAATTGATTCGGCCCTTGGGGGAAATCTATTTGGCCCCTGGGTTAAACAGGGGTCGTGTTGGGGGAATGGAAAATGTGGTATGTGAGAGGGTATCAAAATAAGATGGTTGACAAAATTTTAAAGTTAGGTTTATTAGTGTATAAACCAACCGAAAAATTATGTAAATTTAATTAATGTATAAGAATGGTTAATATTTTAATTAGTTGTACGAGTAGACGTTGGGGATTGGATTGAATTGGGTAGATGCGTGAGGGAGTGGTGTCCTATGATCGTGTATACGCATTGAGCTTATAGAGTAAAGAGTTAAAGTATTTGGGAGATTAGTTCAAGTCTTGAGAGATTAAAGGTCGTGAATTAATTTAATAACTAAATGAGGAAATAAATATGAACGTTAAGAGTGTGTGTGTGTGTATATATAGAGAGATAAATGTACTCATAGTTTGGAGACAAAAAAAATACTAGGAGTAAAATTTAGTAATGTTAATAGTTAGTACACCTAAGAACGTAACAAATAATCCGGTGTTTAGGAATTTAGATGATTTGGGGTACGCTTGAGAGTACACGTTATCATACTTAATTATATATGTTTAATATGGTTTTGAGAGATAGTAAACCTAACTGAGATGAGGATCGAACGGCGTGGGGATTTGGATGTTTTGGGTATTCTTGACTGTATATATATATATATATATATATATATATATATATATATATATATATATATATATATATATTGTGTTGTTTATGTGTACACACATTTAATCGCGGTGAATTTATCAGTTTGGAGTTAGCGTTTGACAATGAGATTGTGTACAATGCACCAGATGAGATTTGCTGAACGTAGTGGGGGTCATTATTTTAGATCATACATTTTGGGGTGTCACCCCTTTGTCATGACAGAAGTATGGTTCACTGGATTCATTACTTGTGTTGGGTATAGCCCCGTTGGTGGTGCTACTACGTATTGATCGCCCTTTTATTTTTTGTATTTTTCTTAAACCCGTTAGGTGTTGGATTCCTATGGAATTGCAGATGGAGGCACGAGATCGAGAACGAAAGTAGTGGACTTCGTATGATGTAATATATAATGAGAAAGAATTAATATTTCCTAATGATAGACAATAGATAATGAACCCTATGTCATGTATTTAAAATACATTATGTGCTCTATTCGTATTCTTAGAGATGACATTAGGGTGGTTGGTACTTGGGTTGTATTCTTACGCGTATAGTTAGTTATATCTCGTTTTCAGCATACATAGTTACTATTTATCCTTTATTGTAGTTTGGAGAAGAACAACTTTAATTAAAGAGATATTAGAATAGAAAAAGTGTTACCCTTATGAGACTATGGATATTCTAATGAAAATATACATGTTGGCATTGGGGTGAAATCCTAATTGGGTAATTGGTAACATTCCATGTTAGTTGTTCGTTACGTGATAGCACTTACTTGTCTAGAGATAATTACTTTTAGCATAATTACGCCTTAGATTAGGACATGCGTGTAGTACTTACACTTAGATGAGAGGTGAGTCATATATTGCATATGAGTGTCGAAGGATTGAATGTTTATTGTGAATTACTCGCATAAATTATATTGATGTATTGGATATATTCTTGTAACTTTAGAACACACCCAAATTTATTAAATATTTCCCCTAGGTATTGTTATTGTATATACATATTAACATGGTTGAGCGACCAGACTTACAATTGTGGCGATCCATCTTGGTATCCGTAGAGATGGAGCCGCATATGAGTCGTGTTTGTGTAATGCGATATTCCAAACCAAAATACATAAAAAAAAGTGAGAAATCGTAAATGTTTCTCTTACAAATCTCCCTCTTTTTCTATTCCGATACAAAACACCATCCTAAGCCAAATTGAATCCTATAACTTAATACAATAATATATCCTCCAAACATATAAATGAAAATGAAACGTAGAATATGTGCAAGTCTTCAATCATGAAATTGGTTCTTTCCTTTGGCAAACATTGTCTTCATCCTGTGTGGGTACAAATGATCATCATCCAAGATGAATGTAGTACACACATGAGACAAATAAAGATACCGTGATGCATAGAATTTTAAATAGAAAATAAAAAATCCCCCTCAATTTATACTCCCCTTTTTCCCCGTAATATACAAAGGAGTCAAAACTAACCATGAAATATCGGCATCACTTGAAGAAGTAAGATATCCACACAAGTATAATCAAGGAAGCATAGGTGATGATAATCTCAAAGGCATGTAAAAACCAACTATATTTGAAAATTTTCAACTTTTTAGTAAATATAAAGCAAAATGGAACAAATACAATATACCACGGAATAACACTAAAATATCGAACCGTGAATAAGGATTGTAGGGGTGTGAAAATTTGCCATAAGTTAATCAACATATATAGTCTTAACATGTGTGCACGAAGTTTTGAGATGCTTCTAACGAAAGATCTCAAATTCTACCTAGGTGTAAAAATTGTGAAATCAAATGAAATTGACTCAACTTAATCAATAAGTCATAAACATAATTATCATCACACTAATGATACCAAACTATGTAATGTTTTCTCGAGAAATTTTAGTTGTGCAAACCCAGTGATCTTCGAATTTAACTCCCTCAAAATATAACATTTATGATGATAAACTCTCAATGGTTTTTGAAGAAATTAATGCTCATATGTAATGAAGAATTAATGTATCAAAAATTAACCTGGAACTTCTATTTTTATATGCCTATAATATTTTTAGTCTCTTTATGAAAATGGTGGCTTTTCACGCAAAGAATATTCGTTCGTATCCCTTTACCATTGCTTAACATACACAAATATTTATTAGAAAAATTATTTAAATACGGTCAATGGTTCTTACATCCACAACTTTATCTCTTTTTACATTTGGTTCGTTATGAAGAAAAATTGAGATAAGAACATCGCTGTGACACCCCGCCTAATAAAATACCGGGTGATCAGTCCTATACCAAATTAAAACAGGAATCCCAGTTGGATCATCCTTAGCATCACTGTCGAAAACTTTTTAAAACTTACTAACCACCTAGTATTTCAAAAACTGGTGCCAATTTTAACTTTTTAATTAATCAAAACAATACATGCAGAATTTAATATAAACCATTCACACAACTGAATGAAATCAACTGAATAAATAAATTGAACAACTTGCCGAATAAACCATCGGCCACCAAAGTAAAATAATACAATACAACATCCAACACCTGAATAAAATATAACTGAAAACTGTACTGAGAGATTTGGGCGACAAGCCCTAAATAAAACTGAGAATGAGAAATGATTCCAGCTCTAGGAATGAATAAACGATGCGTCTAATCCAAACTCCTGCTAGCATCCACATGTGCTGCAGCTCCGTGTCCCTGGAATAGAATATCAATCCTGGCGTCCCTGTGGCTGGACACCTAAAAGGTTTTGAAAAATAGTTTTATAGCAAGGGGTTAGAACCCAAAACATTTTGAAAACATTTAGCAAGTGAATTAACTGCAGTAATTTAGAATGCATGAATGCGCTTCATATTAAGGTTAGTGTCGCACTCTCTTGTGGACATCCTCACCCATCCACTACTGTGCACACCTAACGGTTACCTTAACCCCACCTAGTTGTACTACCCCATCCAACTAGTCCCGGTGTAACCTCCCCTTGCCATGCTACTCTAAACCGAGTATTATTATTCCCGAATTATAAGTTATCTCACTAATTAACTTATTTAATTCCTTCTTAATTAATAGCCTATAACCGTAACGCAAGTTATATAAATTAAATACATCCCACACTATATTATTCCCACAAATGATTACCTTAATTAATTTCTCATTAATTAACAGCATATAACTGTAATCCGAGTTACATAAAATAAATACATTACACACTGTATTTATTACCTACATATAATATTTACTACCATATTACATGTATCCTACTAAAACATCCACACATATATAACACGTGTATCCATCCTTCCGAGTATACCCTCACCGGATGATTCCCTCTAAAGTGCCATCTCACTAGGTTTGCTCACATAACCTAGTTACCCAAGTTGGATTTGCTCACCAACCTGGTTCAAAACAAAGCGAAGTGGAGGCGGTCATATTCCTTCCCTGAAAGTGAGATAAGCCCCTCACCCATATAACGGACGCTATGACCTGGGGATATACTCACCCTACTCCTCAAGCTAGGGGATTCACCCACATCGCGCAACCTCCCTTGATAGCACTAGAGTATATAATTTAAATAAATATCTAAGCACTGATATATAATACCACACGCAATAAATATACATATATATATACTATCACTACACCGTATATATATAACATAATCCCGGCTTCATCGTGTACTCATAACCCGTAACACTAGCCTGTAATATCCTGAGTCTCTTGCCTGACTCAACTATATAAGTTATCTCACTTATATATTATTATTATCCCGAGTCTATGGTCCGACTTTAATTTAATTAACTCACACATTAATTAATATAATACTTTCCCCGAGTCTATGGTCCGACTCTGTGTTAATTAATTTACACACTTAATTAATTAATACCAATCCAAGTCTATGATCCGACTTTCATTTAATTAATTTCACCCAATTAATTTCTATAATGCTAGCCCGAGTCTATACCTCGACTCTTAGTTAATTTAATATCATCTAAAATTAACTTATTACCTCTCCCGATCTACCATCCGACTCTAATTAAATTAATTAACCCACCTATTAATTTAATACCTTCCCGAGTCCACAATCTGACTCTAATTAAATAATTAACACAACTATTAATTTAATACCAATCCGAGTCTGTGGCCCGACTCTACTTAAATTAATTTACACACTAATTAATTTATTTCCTTACAGAGACTACAGCCCAACTCTAGCTAATTAATTACACATTGATTAATTTACCACTTTCCCGAGTCTATAGTCCGACTCTACTTTAATTAATGACTCATTAATTAATTTAATACTTGGTGTCGCCTAACCATTTTTCCCGGACTCTCTCACGTGGCCCGAAATTAAATATCACCCGAGTCTAGTCCCTGACTCCAAATTAATTAGTTTTCTTTTATAATTAATTTAAATGCGTAGCGTTACCCTACTACTATACCCGAACTTATTCACCCCGTTCGTTATCTTATTTCTCAGAATTTATTCGCCAAAATTCATTGGCAATGTGTCGCATATAATTCCCCCACTACCCCCAATTATATTCCCTTATAATTGTGAAGAATTAACTCCCATAATTAATTTTTCTCTCTTAATTATGCTAGGGGAAATCTACAACTAAAATCTTAACCCATGAAAATCCATAAAGCAAACTGCCAAAATAACTGTAGGGTCGATCGATCGACCCCACCCGTCGATCGATCGATCGAACAGGTGTTCGTCTCCTTCACCGAGTTGTTTCCTCCATTAATGAAATCCCAAGGTTTCTTTCCTCAAAATCCAACCTCAAATCACCCTGTTAATCATCTTATAGCATTTCTCATGAACTATAAACATTATCTAAACCTTTTTACGTCATTAACCCTACGAATCTTGACCCACTCAAGAACATAAATTTCTAGGGTAAAATCCAAATTTCAGATTCAAATCCCACCCTTTTATATTCCGGTTTTTCACATTCAAACCCGATAATCATATTCAGAATTATATAACCCAACAAATTCTTACTTTGAATCTCATTCAATCGTTCCAATAACAAAAACCCCATTATTGTACCCATTTATACCCAAAAACGAATTTCAGTTACACATCACTAAAATATAAATTGGATATCACAATTTGAAATCAAAACAGTTAACCACTTCCCTGGAATCGTTCGTAGGGTCTGATCCGTTGTTGTAGCCCCTTGATTTTGCTCCAAAGTCCTCAATTTGGCTCTTGATTTGCTTTCCCCCAAATCCCCTCTCAAACCCTAGGTTCTTTATTTTTGTTGGCTGTCATAACCTAGTCTCTTAATTAGGCTAAAAACCTAAATCCCGTTTTTAGCCAAATGGGCTTAATTAAAATGGCCCAACTCACCCCGTGTGGTCCCGGCTATGCCCAAAAATACCCCGAGACCCAATTGCTACCCCCGGGTACTCTTTTCCGACTATCTCGACCCATCCGGACTCAACCGCGCACTCAGAATTGGCATCCGAATTAATTTATAAAAATCCTTATCTCACACCCACTTTAGTCTATACCGACTCCCGGCTAAGAATATTGCATACCCCGTCATTACTACCCGAAATGACGCAATTAAATTATTACTATTCACTTAGTAAATAAGTTTACCTAAATATTAACCATTCACTCCCCGATTAATATTTAAACATATATTGCCATAATTAATTCAATTAAAATTACAACCCACAAGTAATTTAAAATTCTCGAATTAATTAAATATAAAATGCACAAAAATACGGGGTGTTACAATCGCATTCGACAGTGACAAGTAAGCGCGATGTTCAAACAAGTTCGTGCACGTGTGCATTAAAGGTAACTAGGAGTCAAACATGTAGAAAGTAATCATCAATGATCAACGAAATGACTCCACACATTATTAAGCACACTATAGAAATGATGTCATGTCTCAAAACACTATGAAAAAATCACGTGGAAATAGGGAAACAATGGGTGATTCGTACATCTTAAATGTTCATCCATATATGGTGACAAAAAAGTATGAAACTCTTTTCGTGTTTTCAAAAATTTTATAAAAAAAAATTTCTTGCGTTTTGCACCTTTTTCTTAAAAACCAAAAATCTTTTTATATTTTTCAGAATTTTTCCATAAAAACAAAACTCTTTTTTGGAATTTTCTAAACAAATTTCAAAATAAAAATATAGACACAATGATATACAATCTAGCAATAGGGATAAGAAATATAAGCATGATAATCATCCTACACTAGATAAAATACCCGAACTCAATCAATAGTGCATATCCCTTAAGATTTCGTAAGATCTGTAAATCAAAGTGCATTTAAAGGTTTCGTGAATGTATCGGCTAATTGACGATCGGTTCTTACAAAGCTCAAGGACACGACCTTCTCCTCAACTACATCACGTATAAAGTGCTCGCGTATCGTAATGTGCTTTGTGCATGAATGTTAGACTAGATTACAAGCAATATGGATTGCCCTAGTATTATTATAAGAAATAGTCATCATGCCTTGTGAAATACCATAATCCTCTAGAATTTACTTCATCCTTAAGAGTTGCCTGCAACAAATCCCGCGACAATATACTCAACCTCCATCCTGGACAAAGAAATGGAGTTTTTCTTCTTGCTCAAATAAGAGACAAGAAAACTCTCAAAATAGAAACACCCACCCAAAGTGCTCATACAACCATCTACATCCCCGACCCAATCGACAACATTATCAACAGAATACCAAATACCATATGAAAGAGTTCCACTCACGTATTTGATAATACGTTTAAGTGCGTGTAAATGTAACTCTTTTGGGGATGCCTGGTATCGCACACATACTCCAACAATAAAGGTAATATCAGGATGATTAATAGTCAAGTAGAGGAGACTACCTATCTTACTATGATAAAGGGTTTTCTCGACGACCTTGCCTAAAGCATGCTAAGCTTTGTCGATGTACTTATATAGGTGTGAATTTTTAGAGGAGTATAGACCAAACTTCTTCACAAGTTCACTTACATATTTGGATTGAGATATGAATATGCTATCCTCATGCTGATAAACCTAGAGACCTAGGAAAAACGTAAGCTACCATGCTCATATCAAAATCACTTTTCATCTCCTCCTCAAAGGTGTGAGCATGGTGGGAGCACACGGAACCAAAGACTATGTCGTCCACATAGACTTGGGCAACCAAAATATCACCACTGTCTCTACTCACAACAATGACTTATCCACTCTCCCTATCTTGAAGCCACGAGCGAGGACATAGGAAGTGATACTCTCGTACTAAGCACATGGTGCTTACTTTAAACCATATAAGGCCTTCTTAATATAATAGTTCTTAGGCTCTTCAAAAGCTTTTGGTTGTTCCACATAAACCTTATCCTGTAGAATGCCATTAAGAAAAGCACTATTGACATTCATCTACTATAACTTGAAGTGCAAATGATATTCTATAGCGAGTAGTAAGTGGGCTGACTCAAGCCTAGCAATAGGAGCAAATGTCTTGTCAAAGTATACACCCTCGATCTATGTGTAGCCTTGAGCGAATAACCTAGCCATATTGCGAACTAAGGTACCATTCTTATACATTTTATTCTTGTAAACCCACATGTTACCTATCACATTAGACTCATTAGGTGGGGGGACTAACTCCCAAACATCATTTTTACGGAACTGAAGCAACTCATCTTGCATAGAGGATATCCAATGCTTGTTCTTGAGTGCTTCTTTCACATTCTTGGTCTCGACTAAAGATGTGTAGAACAGATAGATAATCGCATTGTTGAGTTGAGCAAGAGTCGTGACACCTAGTGTAGGATCAACAAGTATAGAAAAAGGGTCTTGACTCTTCAAACCCAAGATGGTGTTTTCCCTAAAACAGGAATGGGGTCCATTGTGGTCGCATGAGGAAGGATGAGATCATCACCAGGAATGCATCATTATCACACTGGGTATTTGGAACAACAAATGTTGGTGGCTTGTAATCTCTAACCGTGACATTTATTAGCTCCATAAACTTAGATATAAAAAGGTTAAAAGCCTTATATGCCCTACCCGTCAATAAATATCCTAAAAATATCCCCTCATCGCTCTAGGAGTCGAACTTTCCTAAGTGCTCTCTATCTCTCACGATGTAGCAAGTCCTTAAAAAGACGTCAAAATATGTAGGTTGGACTTCTTACAAGTCCACAACTCATAAGGCATGTGAAGTGTGTGTAAATGAAAAAATATCCTATTCAATGTACGACATGTGGTGATCACCTCTGTAACAACCCGCGTAAATTTTTGGGGTATTTTCGAAATTAAGAGGAAAAATAAATTTTGAGATAAAATTATTTGTATTGCTCAAATATGTTGGTTATTATTTTTAAAGGCGAGAATTTCAGACAGTTTCGGAATTGGAATTAAAATGGAGCTTTAATTGAATTTTTATTATTTAGAAGACTCCTCAAAACATAAAACACTCTAAGAGTCCTCGACACATAAAACTCTCTAGTAAAAATAATATTTTTAGAAATCCGACCGTTCGATCAAGATGAATTTTTGTCAGAAGTCCTGTCTCGCCATTCGCTACAACATACTAAAATTTTAAACAATTCCAATGGTCCAATCATTCGGAATAAAATTTTTAGTGTTTGTATCTGATTAGAACTGTTCTCTTAATCAAGCTCTTAATCCTTTATATATCAACTAATTCGTGGCTTGGCTTTTCAAATCACTTTTTCTCAAACTTTTCAACCAGAAGACCTCTCCAAAATTACTCCCTTTCATCTACAAACCATAGCACCAAACTTGTTCAAGATTTTAACCTTAGATTAGAAAGCTTATTTAGTGTTTTCTCGAGTTTGTGCTAGAACGAGATTTGATTATTTTCGCGAGAAGAACGTGATGGTGTGATTAGATTTTGAAGCTGAAATTATGTGATGATTCATGTTGGTTCTTTTTGGTGGTTTAAGGTATGGGGTTTTACACAATATGCTCCTGAAATCTCACGAGTGTGTATTCCGTTGAATTCTTGTTAATTGAACTCATATTTTGAATCGTTAAATTCTTGGAAATCTAAAAAAATAATTGTTGGAATTATTTTCATTCATGAGGTATTATTCATGTTGTTTTGAGCACGCTGTCGTGAGATTTTAATATGGCACTGATGTTGGGCACCCGCCAAGACTCCTTTTCCGGCTACTTGATAAAGTATGGCGCGGTATGGTGAGGCCTAGTGACTCCGGTTAATGTGTTGTTGAGAAATTTATTGATAAAATGCTATTGAGATTTGCATTATTTGATTTGAGTATTCGTAGTCGTATTGTTGCGCTTTGTTCATCGCTAACATCTTTGTTGAGCGTATTCCTATTGTATTGTGTACTTCCCCATCTTTTTCTTATTTGGCAGGTGAGCATGGATTTGAGTGCTATGTACCAATTGGGATGATTTTAGTGAGGATTATTTGGGAAGAATTTTTAATACAAGAGATGAGAAGACTTGTATTTATTTTGATGTATAGAGCATTTGGAGATTTATTTTATTTTCGAGATCGTTGGATTGTTGTAATTATTTCGAGAGATTTTTTGTATTAATTTGAAGATGAGAATAGTGGTTTCTTGTTTTATTGTGGGATTTAGATGCTCTATACCTTGTTATTGTGGATTAGTTTAGTTTTATCGATAGTAGCGCTCCGCTCGCTCTCCCCTGGCGGGCGGGGTGTTACAGAATTTTTTGGAGTATTTTCGAAATTAAGAGGAAAAAGAAAATTTTGAGATAAAATTATTTGTATTACTTAAATATGTTGGTTATTATTTTTAAAGGCGAGAATTTTAAACGGTTTCGGAATTGGAATTAAAATGGAGCTTTAATTGAATTTTTATTATTTAGAAGACTCCTCAAAACATAAAACTCTCTAAGAGTCCTCGGAACATAAAACTCTCTAGTAAAAACAATATTTTTAGAAATTAGACCGTCCGATCAAGCTGAATTTTTTTCAGAAGTCCTATCTCGCCATTCGCTACAACATACTAAAATTTCAAACAATTCCAATGGTCCGATCATCCGGAATAAAATTTTTAGTGTTTGTATTTGATTAGAACTCTTCTCTTAATCAAGCTCTTAATCCTTTATATATCAACTAATTCGTGGCTTGTCTTTTGAAATCACTTTTTCTCAAACTTTTCAACCAGAAGACCTCTCCAAAATTATTCCCTTTCATCTACAAACCATAGCCCCAAACTTGTTCAAGATTTCAACCTTAGATTAGAAAGCTTATTTGGTGTTTTCTCGAGTTTGGGTTAGAACGAAATTTGATTATTTTCGCGAGAAGAACGTGATGGTGTGATTAGATTTTGAGGCTGAAATTATGTGATGATTCATGTTGGTTCTTTTTGGTTGTTTAAGGTATGGGGTTTTACATAATATGCTCTTGAAATCACGCGAGTGTTTATTCCGTTGAATTCTTGTTAATTGAACTCATATTTTGAATCGTTAAATTCTTGGAAATCTGGAAAAATAATTGTTGGAATTATTTTCATTCATGAGGTATTATTCATGTTGTTTTGAGCACGCTGTCATGAGATTTTAATATGGCACTTATGTTGGAAACGCGCCAAGACTCCTTTTCCGGCTACCTGATAAAGTATGGCGCGGTATGGTGAGGCCTGGTGACTCCGGTTAATGTGTTGTTAAGAAATTTATTGATAAAATGCTATTGATATTTGCATTATTTGATTTGAGTATTCGTAGTCATATTGTTGCGCTTTGTTCATCGCTAACATCTTTGTTGAGCATATTCCTGTCGTATTGTGTACTTCCCCATCTTTTTCTTAGTTGGCAGGTGAGCACGGATTTGAGTGCTATGGACCAATTGGGATGATTTTAGCGAGGATTATTTGGGAAGAATTTTTAATACAAGATATGAGAAGACTTATATTTATTTTTATGTATAGAGCATTTGGAGATTTATTTTATTTTCGAGATAGTTGGATTGTTGTAATTATTTCGAGAGATTTGTTGTATTAATTTGAAGATGAGAATAGTGGTTTCTTGTTTTATTGTGGGATTTAGATGCTCTATACCTTGTTATTGTGGATTAGTTTAGTTTTATCGATAGTAGCGCTCCGCTCTCTCTCCCCGGGCGGGCGGGGTGTTACAGAAATGGTATCAGAGCTTAGGTATACGACCACCCTCGGGTCTTGGGTTTTTGGGTCTGTTGCGTTTTTGTGGCGCGTAAATTTGGAGATAGAAATTTTAGAGTATCGTTTTGTATTAAGCATCTAGATTAGATGTGAGGAAATTATTTTGGAGACGAGATTATTTTTAAAGATTGTTGGTCCGATTTTTTGAGAGTTAGGCATTCGGCAAATTTCGAGGGCGAAATTCCATTGTTAGTGGGGAAGTGTAACAACCCGCGTAATTTTTTGGGGTATTTTCGAAATTAAGAGGAAAAATAAATTTTGAGATAAACTTATTTGTATTGCTTAAATATGTTGGTTATTATTTTTAAAGGCGAGAATTTCAAATCGTTTCGGAATTGGAATTAAAATGGAGCTTTAATTGAATTTTTATTATTTAGAAGACTCCTCAAAACATAAAACTCTCTAAGAGTCCTCGGAACATAAAACTCTCTAGTAAAAATAATATTTTTAGAAATCCGACCGTCCGATCAAGCTGAATTTTTGTCAAAAGTCCCGTCTCGCCATTCGCTACAACATACTAAAATTTCAAGCGATTCCAATGGTCCCATCATCCGCAATAAAAATTTTAGTGTTTGTATCTGATTAGAACTCTTCTCTTAATCAAGCTCTTAATCCTTTATATATCAACTAATTCGTGGCTTGGATTTTCAAATCACTTTTTCTCAAACTTCTCAACCAGAAGACCTCTCCAAAATTACTCCCTTTCATCTACAAACCATATCCCAAAACTTGTTCAATATTTCAACCTTAGATTAGAAAGCTTATTTGGTGTTTTCTCGAGTTTGGGCTAGAACGAGATTTGATTATTTTCGCGAGAAGAATCTGATGGTGTGATTAGATTTTGAGGCTGAAATTATGTGATGATTGATGTTGGTTCTTTTTGGTGGTTTAAGGT
This sequence comes from Sambucus nigra, assembly GCA_949130495.1. Lineage (NCBI taxonomy): Eukaryota > Viridiplantae > Streptophyta > Magnoliopsida > Dipsacales > Adoxaceae > Sambucus > Sambucus nigra. Next base: position 665,899,587 of record OX422208.1, on the reverse strand, counting down.
ATGGGGTTTTACACAATATGCTCTTGAAATCTCGCAAGTGTTTATTCCGTTGAATTCTTGTTAATTGAACTCATATTTTGAATCGTTAAATTCTTGGAAATCTGGAAAAATAATTGTTGGAATTATTTTCATTCATGAGGTATTATTCATGTTGTTTTGAGCACGCTGTCATGAGATTTTAATATGGCACTGATGTTGGGCACCTGCCAAGACTCCTTTTTCGGCTACTTGATAAAGTATGGCGCGATATGGTGAGGCCTGGTGACTTCGGTTAATGTGTTGTTGAGAAATTTATTGATAAAATGCTATTGAGATTTGCATTATTTGATTTGAGTATTCGTAGTCGAATTGTTGCGCTTTGTTCATCGCTAACATCTTTGTTGAGCATATTCCTGTCGTATTGTGTACTTCCCCATCTTTTTCCTAGTTGGCAGGTGAGCACGGATTTGAGTGCTATGGACCAATTGAGATGATTTTAGCGAGGATTATTTGGGAAGAATTTTTAATACAAGAGATGAGAAGACTTGTATTTATTTTGATGTATAGAGCATTTGGAGATTTATTATATTTTCGAGATCGTTGGATTGTTGTAATTATTTCGAGAGATTTGTTGTATTAATTTGAAGATGAGAATAGTGGTTTCTTATTTTATTGTGGGATTTAGATGCTCTATACCTTGTTATTGTGGATTAGTTTAGTTTTATCGATAGTAGCGCTCTGCTCGCTCTCCCCGGGCGGGCGGGGTGTTACAACCTCTTCTGCCCAAAAATGTCTAGGTTAATTTCTTCCAAGAAGCATGGATCCAACCATTTCTCGAATCGTTTGGTTCTTCCTCTCAATAATCCTATTTTGTCGAGGAGTACGAACGATTGAAAGCTCATGTTTAATGCCCACTCCAACACAATAGCTATCCACTTTAGCTTCTTTAAATTCATTTCTGTTGTCACTACACATTCGATTAATAGTGACTCCGTTTTGATTTTTTAGGACTTGGAACCTTGTTATAAGGAACTCAACTACATTGTACTTTTATCTACGAAATCCTATGATAGAATATCTAAAAAAGTCACCGACCATCACGAGAATATATATCTTACCACTTAAGCTCTCTAAGCGAGCAGGACCCATAAGATCCATGTGAATCAACTCCATAACCCGGAAAGTGGTAATGGTATATAACTTTCAACGGCGACTTCAAATTTGTTTTCCTTATTGTCAAGGTCCACAAACCAAGGAAATTGGCCTCCCAAGCCATGGTAAGCCACAAACTAGGTTCCTTTTCACCAATCTCTTAAGATCTCTAAAGTTCACATGACCTAGTCATTGATGCCTGATAAGCACCCAACAATGTACATTTTATACCTTGGATTGACGTATTTTAGTGGCTAATTCTCGGCGATTTGGGTCTTATGCGCTTGATTGTCTATTTTGTAGGTCGAATGCACGTTGCGGAGTTCAAATGCGTATTTCCAGGCAATTGTGCTGATTATGGAGCTAATTACCCTTGTCCTCTACCCTAGCCTACCCGAAATCGACCTAAACCTGTCCCAAACCGTGTGTGTTTTGTTTGTCCCATTTTATTTTATTCGTGTCATTTTATTTTTACAGTTCATTTTATTATTTTATTTTATTGAGTGTATATAATTTAGGATTTTTATATTTTTAACGTGTCGTGTATTGGTTTTTGTATTTTCTTTAATTTTCTTATTTTTTTAGTTAGTTTAATATTATTTCATTTCGTTTTTATTTCATTTATTTTATTTTATTAGTTTTTATTTTTATATATTTTTTATTTTAGTTGTGTTTAGTTTTTTTTAGAGTTTGTATAGTGTCTCGTGTCGTGTCATTTTTATTTTAGTTGATTTTTATTTTTAGTTTAGTTAAAATTTTATTTTATTTTTATTTTTATTTTATTTTTTTTAAAGGTCATAAGTTAAACACACACACAACCCCTCACACCCAATTGCTACACACTATCATACTCCCAAACACTCATCTCACCCTCACCATAATCCTATACCCCTCACCACACACACAACCAACCCCTCACCCACATCCTACTCATCTACACCCTCACCACACCAAAATAAATCGAACTTCATCTTCTCCAACAAACTTCCCACCATACTCTGTCTCCTAAACCCCATAACACCCAATCCCATACCTTACAGCTCCATCCATACCTTTATCCCATACCATAACCAACCCGAAATCGAAACCTCTGCCGGCCACCTTCCCGGCAACCTCCGACGGCGCTGACCCGCGACCCACCTTAAATCGAAACCCACAACTCCTAACCCGTTTTCCACACCTACCCTCCAACCCTTTGATGCGAACAACAACCCAACGATGACCCCACTGTCCCATGACCCGAAATCAACCGATCCCGGTGCAACCAGAACCCGTCCGACCTGTCATGAACAACCCGTCGCAACCCCATGCTTAAACCCATGACGAACAACCCGAAGCTACCAACTGACTAAATCCAATGCCCATTTCATCCATTCAAAAACCCACTTCCCATCTCAACTTTCTAACCCATTTCAAATCCACGATGTATATACCTGTTACAAGTCAAATGCCAACCAAAAAGAAACAAATGCAACCAAAACCCATTTAACCCCACATGCCTATTACACCTTTTTTTACCCGCTTATACCCATTTTACCCTCAACTCCATTTTAAGAAATTTGATTTTATCCTCATTCACCCCACATTCCACATGACCAAACACAACCCATGCAGATGTGCGCATAATTCCCTAGATACCCTCAACCAAATACCTTTCATATCCCATACACCCTTGTCTTCTCATTTTTACCCCCATACTCCATACCTACTATTTAAGGATGATGAAGACCATTTTTAGGAGGATCTCGAATTTAGTTCTTACACCTTGTGTGATAAATTTCTCTACATCTCTCTTTAGAGAGTACTTGCATTTTTAGCAAATATCTCAATATTGAGGTGTGTAGTGAAATTTATCTCTAGGATGAATTCCACCCCACCCATCTATAATGAATTTTTGCATTTTTAGCAATTATTTCAAAATAGATTGATGTAGTTGAATTCATCCATTATGGGAGGTAAATTCTAACCCATTCGTGATCGACCCAATGTCTGCAATTCCTAAATTGCACACAAACACATAGAGAAGCAATTTTCTTTCTATCAATACCAAAGGTCCACAGTGGAGACAGTGGAACTGTTCCACACAAAGAGGACTTCAACAGAATCCCATAAAAATTATCTTCGGTCCTCACTCCTAATAGTAAAAGTTCACCGGATTAGTCATAAACATTACATTTGGATCGGTAAAACCTTACCGCACAATTTGTGTCTCATAGTTTGCTTATGCTAATTAAGTTCACTTTCAACCCTTTCATGTATCACACATTGTCTAGTTTAGGGAATATGGGTATCTCAACACATCCACGCCCTAAAATACTAGACCTTCTCCCATCTCCAAAAGTGACTTTACCTCCCTTGCGATCCTCAAGGTGGGTAAAAAATGAAATGTCACCAATCATGTGCCAAGATCACCCATTATCAAAATACCACTGGGAAGTATTTTGAACCTTGATAGAAAACATGCACAATAAGGGCTTTGACCTTGCCCAGTTACCTAAGTGGAGGTAACCTTTTCTTTTCCCTTGTCGTTGTTGGCTCTAGTCGGATCATTGGAAGCATTCTCAAATGGCAAAGATATCTGTTGATTTCTTACATTAAGCTTTGAGAAGTTGCGACTAGGAACTCAACTTTCTCTCTAAGACTATCAAAGTCGCTAGAGCAGTGCATGGGAGTATGTGTACGCCTAATTCTACCTAATTTATAGCAAAACTCTCTAAGGTGACCTCTACTTTTCCAAAAACTACACAATAGACAGGTTTGGGTTTACCTTGGTTTTCTTTTATAGGTTGATCTCTCTTTTGTGGTTAAGTTTGAGGGCTTTAAGGATTAACCATAAACTTTGGAATCGTTTTTGGTGCAGTATGGGAAGTGGAAGCACCGTCATAACCTATTCCATGCCTATAATAAAACCTAAATAGGGGTCGATGATCATCTTACCTACCTTCTTTCATGTATTCTCAATATTTACCTTGACCAACAGGGCACGTTCGAGATCTTTCTCTAGTTGGTATACAAAGGCTTCAATTTTCTCACATGCCTCCATAAATACTTGGATATATCTCATAAGACTAACCACCTTGTTAGTCAAATCCCCATTTTCTCTCTGAACTAAACAAAGTTTCTCTCCCAAAACTTCTCTCACTGAGAACTCACTCTCTCTTTCCTCTCTTAACTCATTCTTTAAGGATAAAACTTCCATAGCTAAACCTTTATTTTGTTTCTTAGTTTTAAAGGACTCAGCATAAAGATTATCATAGGCGCGTTGTAGGTCACTCTCGCTCTCACTTAAAATATATCCTCCCTCACTCTTGTCCGAATGACTAGAGTCAATGTCGAGGTGTCCATGTGTATTAGCTTCCTCACAGTCATGGGGTTCACTCGGTGTACTAACATGACTAGCCATGAATGTGATGAAGTTACATCCATGCAGTGATTCATCCCCCGAACTCACCGACTCAACCTCGCTATCACTAAATGTGATTTTTAAGGCATCTTTGACTTTCGCTTATTGCTTTAACCTAGTCGAACACTCATTAGCTTTGTGACCCTTCCCCTCACATTCATAACATCTCTCCTCTTCTTTCTTTGGGAAATCTTTCTTTTCTTTTTCAAAAAATTTCTTGCCCGATTTATATTTGTTGTCTTTCTCAAAACATTTCTTTTCTTTGGAAGTATTTTGTTTTTTAAGTTTGAGAAACTTTTTGAATTTTTTAGCAAAAAGGTCCAAGTCATCTAATCAAAGTCGTACTAAGAATCTGAAGACACTTCCTATTTCTTTTAAGATTGGGCTTTTATTGTAATTCCTTTTTCCTTAGGCTTAACAATTTTAGGAAACACCTCTATCTCATACGTTTGAAGATATTCTATAAGTTCTTCTAACCTAATAGTATCGAGAATTCCTAACAAATTTAACGCGGTAACCTTAGGAATAAACCGGGATGGGAGCGATCTCAAAATTTTATTAACAACACGAGTCTCAGGTATTCTCTCACCTAAATTGAAACTCGAGTTTATATATCGGACAATCCTGCGTAAAACTTGGAAAATGATTTAGATTCATGCATAGTTATAGTTTCAAATTGTGTGGTGAGATTTTGCAGATTAGAAGATTTAACAACACTGGTTCCCTTTTGAGTGAGCTGGAGGGTATCCCGAGGTTCTTTAGACGTGTTGCACATTATAATGCGGCGGAACTCGTCAGGGGTGACGGCTCCCGAGATAGCATTCAAATCACAGGAGTTAAAGTTGCTCCCTTTAAAGTCGTCCTCTATCCATTGAGAGACAAATTTTGGGCCAAAGACATTATCAATAGATACGGTGTGTGGTGTCCACCCTCTTTCACAAAGTAAGCAGACATGTTCATCAATTGATTTTAATGTAGACCTCATCCTAGCTTTCCAGTAAAAGCAAGTGGAACCATAAAAATGGGCATTCTATTGTACACATTATCCATTAAATTTCTATTTTTTAAAGATCAACAATTTTCCACAAAAAATTGCTATCAAAATTTATTTTTGCGGAAAAGGATTACACAATAAATTAGTGAAACCGACTCTGATACCAATTTGAGAGTGCTCACGGACTAATGGATATATTTATTTAACTAAATTCCCCACCACACAAATCCAAATTTAATCAAATTTAATCTTCAATTAATTATGGTGTGCATGTGAATTGTGTTCAAATGTAGATTTTCAATTATGAAACCAAACATGCCAAAGCCAATGTGATGAGGAAAATTCCCTATACAGGGCAAAACCTTTATTCAACACTATTGATAATTTTGAATACAATCGACTTACAACATACTTAGATACACTAAGTTAGATTTATGGAGCCTTCAAAATGCCAACATATGTGACTCAGCTCTAGAGCCATCCAAATGTAGCAATCTACCCTTAGTATCCACCGATTCAGCCCTTTTCTTCCTTCTTCAGTAGTGAAACCTCATTTCATAAAGTCAACATAGAGAAGAGTCTCTAAAAGATTGTATTACAATAAACCTTTTTGATGTTGGTAAAAGTGATCTTAAATAGTTGTCGGGGGTGAGAAATATGATATGAGGTGTTTGATAAAAAAAAAAGTGAACTCAAAAGATATTTCTCTTTATGGAAAAGAGTTCTTAAGATATCTGATCTCGTTTAGCCTTTTTATATTAAGGAGATATAAAAAGGATAAACACAAAAATAATGGGAAGATAATCTTTAAAAAAATAAAATATGCTCTCGTAGTTCGAACGAAGGGGCAGGTCATTTCGAACGACATCGCATCTTATCTTAATGATAACTGAACAGTGGCTTCTAACTAGGTTACAACAAAACCAAAAAATGATATCATTTGAAACTTCGTTAAACTGGTTCAAATGACACTACTAACGAGATATCATAATGACCCAAAAGGAAATATCATTCGTATGAGGGACAACTTCATTCGAACGAAGCGTCAAAATTTTGAAAGAATTTCTTATAAAAACTTTGAGTTCCTTTATATTAAATATTTCCTCATAAAAATAAATAAATTCCAAAAAAATACTCAGAACGTTTTTACCACACCAAACGCATACTTCTTCCACAATTATTGAGATGATCAAGTCTTGCATTGTTTGACGGTCTTCAACATAGTCTTCAAGTACCGAGAAGTAGTGACCATGACGTGTTTAGTAGTTGTGTTTGTGTAATGGGATATGCCAAATAAAAATATGTACAAAAGTGAGCAATCATAAATGTTGCTCTTACATGATTAATTCTCAATAGAGTGTGGAGTTAGTCTTTCATTCAGATTTGAGCAAGGTACATTTTGTTTATTAAATACATTTTTGATTAAGGTGATGAAAATATGAGAGTGTTTGGAACTAGTAGTAGGGTCACCGCGTGTTTACGAAATATGAGGTGGAGGGTAGTTAGAAATAATTAGTAGTACACGTGGGTTAGTGGAAATTGCATAGGAGAGTATTGGTTTTCCTATTGTGTCTAGTTGATATGACTCAATTCGAGAATTTTTTATGAGGATGAAGTTTCCTTTTCATTATAGGCGTGTATTTTTTTGATGTATTTGTTACAAATAAGGTTTATAAACAAGCAAGTTCCAAGAGGCACCAAGAAAGAGCATGTTTTGATTGAGGGCTATAATTGCAAATCTAAGATTGAGAGTAAACCTATTAGAGATAATTTGGAGAGATGGAATAGGATGTTATGAAATAGAGAGTTAAACCAAGAGAGAGAGAGATCCAAAGATGAATTGTAATTCGTATTTTTATGACATGTAGTGTATGCCCATGTGGTTGGTAGGTGCCTGAATGTTGATTATGGGTATGGTAGTTTCGAACTAAGGATGGTTCGATTGAGGTTTGTATATTTTAATGTAGTAAGAATTTTTACCGACACTGAGGTTATAGTCGTGGGTTTCGTGTGACTTAGGATGTCACACCTTGTTGAGAGTGGGTGAAATGATGTGGGGATTTTAGGTTCACTATTGATATAGTTCTTTGATTAGGGATATAATGAAGCGTGGTGTTCATAATATATATAAGTTGTATAGTGATTGACCTTGTTTGGGCATAATGGTTATGTCGAGAGTTATCTCTTTATATGTGGATTCACTGTTTACATAATCACATGGATTGTGGGTTGATGTTCACTAGGCTATGGTGTTGGTGATGAGATACGTCATTCTATATGAAAACAACTATGATATTTATTGTGTTTGGTTAGATTATATGTATTACAGTCCTAGATGGGGACAAGTGACCGTCCTCTACGTTGTTATTACTTATTTGTGAATTAGTAGAGGGCTAGATGGTTGATAGGTTTGGTAAACATCGTATTCATTCTATTTGTTATTCTTGGCCGGTGGAAATGCCCTACTGTATATTTTCATAGTGAATGTGATGATGATGATGATTTTGACTTACAACATGGGCTTGCCTATTGGAGGTGATTTTTGAGTTCGAAGTACTTATGTGGAGTATATGCTAGTGGTGGCATACATTATAGGATGGCTACGTGGTATGGTTAGACAATGATGGATTTGTTCTAGTATGTAAGGATATGCGTGATGAAAAGCATTTATATTGTAAATGTTTTAGTTATTTTTTGAATTTTATGGCTAGTGGCAGCCTTGGTTACATAAAGTTGTGTATGGTCATGTATGTTGTAAGCATTGTAACGTGTTAGGGCGACTGATGATAGTTGACCCTTAATGGAGTATATAGGTGTTTAAATATTTATGAGTCATTAAGTACTCTATTGGTTTAAAAGGGGGCAAGGGTGCCCCCTCAGATGTTTTAAAAAAAGTAATAATTTATGGACCGACTTAAGGGGTAAGATATCACTCTAGGAAGGGGTGAGACTTTTTATTGGAATAGTCACAGTGGGGATTTACCTAGTGACAAATATGAATTCGTGTGGATAGTAGAGTGTTTCATGTTTGTCTCGGGACAATGAATATCGACAAGAAATTGGACTAGTCAATAGTCTATCAGGAGGGTTCTTTGATTGGATTTTGCTTGCCAGACGTCCCACGCACGAAGCTTAGTAAGTGTTAGGATTTGAGAAGCTTTTGGGATCTAGGATGTTTGATTTAATATGTTAGACATTACTTGTGTGTAGATCTAACCCACTAAGAGACGAGATGTTATATGATTTAAGACTAGAGAGTCCGAGGAGTGCAACATCGAGAGCACTGAGGTATGTTCTCACCACTAGTTGAATGAGGGGGGAAATATCAAGAAACGTTTAGTGGTAGTTAGTAAGGTATTAAAGTATACCTTTACTTTATAGTCATGACTTATCTATGTGTTTGATCTTGGTATGCATATATGTGTTACATATGTGATGGTTGTGCATGTCTACACGTGGTATAGGGTGTATTGGCACCCTAATCATTGCACACTATGGTAAAAGTATGTGAGTCTTTTTTTATCACATGGGAAACTGGTGCAAACTAAATGTGAATAAGCCTATGTTAGTTATGTGGGTTACATTTTCACGTTATGCCTTAGAGAATTCCGAGGATGGAATTCCTTTATTAGGGAGAAGAATTTAATACCCCTTATTTTTGTGGACTATATTTATTATTTATTAAGTGTGAAATAAATTACTAAATGAGACTAATTATTACTGGCGTGGCTCGTAATAAAAAATGGCATAATTTAGATAATAATTAAAGTTTGCATGCGGTATGATTTTTGTAACGTGTGTTTGAAATAATTAATTAGTGATATAAATTATATGATTGTGGACTATGTGTATGCATAAAATATTTAAGTTATTAACATCATGAGGTAGTATCATGTGTTGCGGGTGGTATCATTTATTTTGGACTCCAGGGTGACACATATGTCTGTTTATATGTTTTTACCGTTTTAAATTAGGCTCAGGGTAAGTATACCCTTATGATGAGTTATGGGTCAAATCGGGTAGTATTTTAGCCACATTTGGTGACCCAAAAAAAGTCATTTAAGGGAAATGAGGATTTCCAATTTTTAAGTGGGATTAAGTTTCATTAATTATCATTTATTATAAGAATAAGCAAACCCCAGTAGTCACGGGTCATTAGGAGAAGCAGAGAAAAGTTCAAAGATGACAAACCATGGGGATCCAAACCTACACCGCGTGTTCTTCAGTTTTCAGGGAAGAATATCTTACAATTCTCAATATAAATGTGTAACTGATTAGAATATATGTTCTTCCTTTTTCAAATATGAATATCAAATCATGTTTACGGATTCGTTTGATTAAGTTTTATTGTACTAATGATTTTGGATAATTAGGAATGATATGAATCTGCCCTGCCATGAATTTTTGTACCTTGATGAATAAAATAAGAAATTCATGGATTAAATGATGTAGGGGTGGCAATTTGGGTTAGTCGTGTCATTTTTGAGTCAAGTTGATTTTTATTTGAGTATAAGTTTTGGGTAGTCTTAAATCTATAGAAGCTAATCGTGTCAATTTCGGGTCAGTTATCGTGTAAAAAATTGACAGCCCTAAAATGATGTAGATCTGAAATATAATTGACACCTTAGAATGAAACATCATTATTACAAATTATTCCCATGTTAATTTGAAGTTTAATGCTGGAATTAGTGATGAAAAAACCCTAAGATGATTTAAGAATGAGTTATGTTGGAAAGTTTGGATCATTATATTTTTATCTTGGACTTGATGTTATTAGACTCGTATGATTGTGTAGAAATTTTTATACACATGTTCCTATAGTTGGATTTATGTTATGGTTTTTTTAGGTTTTGTCTCAGATATTTGGAAACCATTAATGAAATGTTTAGGGAGAAAACTTTCATTTTTAGGAAAACTTGGATCGATTTGGCCCTTGGGTCGAACTGGGGTCAGATTGGGGTAATTGACCACATAGATATCCAAAGTTGATTCAAGTAGGTGACAGGTTATCCATATGAGAGATGGTTGACATAATTTTAAAGTTAAGTTTATTAGTGTATAAACCAAAAGAAAAATTGTGTAACTTTAATTAAGGGATAAGAATGGTTAATATTTTAATTAATTGTACTATCCAACGTTAAGGATTGGATTAGATTAGATAGATGTGTGTGAGAGAGATTTCCTATGGTCGTGTGTATGCATTGAGATTATAGAGCAACGAGTTAAAATGTTTGGAAGATTAGTTCAGGTCATGAGAGATTATCGGCCATGTAATTAATTTAGTAATTAAATGGGGAAACACATATGTATGTTACAAGAGAGTGTGTGTGTGTGTGTGTGTGTGTATATATATATATATATATATATATATGTACTCATAGTTTGGAGATGAAATAAACTAAGAGTCGAAATTTAATAAGGTTTAGAGTTGATAAACTTAAGACCGTAACGAATAATTCCGTATTCAGGGATTTAGATGATTTGGGGTGCGCTTAAGAGTAAGCAACATCCTACTTGGTTATATATATATGTTTGGCATGGTTTTGAGAGATAGTAAACCTAATTGAGATGAGAATCCAACGACATGGGAATTTGACTATTTTGGGTCCACTTGAGTGTATGCATTATCTCATATATATATATATATATATATATATATATATATATATATATATATATATATATTATGTCTATTATGTGAATATACGTTTACTCGTGATGAATTTATTAGTTTGGGGTTCACGCTTGACATCGGGACATTGTACCATGCACCGACTAGGTTGTGTTGGACGTAGTAGAGGTAATTATTTTATATCATGCATTCAGGGGTGTCACCCCTTCATGATGAGAGAGGGTTGGTTGATTGTAGTCATTAGTCAGGTTAGGTATGCATCTCTTAGTGATGGTATCACATATTGATCGCACCATTATTTTATGTGTTTTACTTAAGCCCGTTAGGTATTGGGTTCCTATAGACTTACCAATAGATGCACGAGATCGACATCGGCCTTCATGTGGTGTAATATATAATGAGAAAGAACTAATATAGTCTAATGATGGACAACTAATAATGAACCCCGTGTGATTTAAAATACATTATGTACTCTATTTGTATTCTTGGAGATGACATTGTGGGGGTTGGTACTTGGGTTGTATTCTTACGCGTGTAGTTAGTCATATCTCTTTTTCAGGATATATAGTTGTGGTTGATCCTTTATGGTAGTTTGTAGAAAGTGTTACCCTTACGAGACCAGGAATATTCTAATGAAAATATATGTGTATGCCTTGGAGTGAAATCCTAACTCGTTAATTGTTAATGTTACATGTTAGTTATTCTTTACATGATAGTATGTTATTGTCTAGAGATATAGACTTTTAGTATATTTATTCCTTAGGTTCAGACGTTCCTATAGTACTTGAACTTATATAAATGGTGAGGTATTCATTTCATGGGAGTGTCGAAGGGTTGAATGTTTATTGTGAATTAGTTGAATGAGTTATATTGATGTATTAGAGATATTCTTCCAACTTTAGGGCGGTGAACCAAACTTATAAAATGTTTCCTTCAGGTAATATTATTATATATACATGTTAACAAGGTTGATTAGTCAGACTTACAGTTGTGGCGATCCAGCTTGGTATTCGTGAAGATGGAGTCGCTGGTTCATTGCAGTTGTCCATATGTATTTAAAAGTTGTATTTAGAGGAGGTTTCGATTTGTGTTCTACTTTATTCAGTTGAACAATTGTTATAAAAGATTTGATATAGTGGATTCATTTATTGGAGTTCCGTTATTCTTCTTGTCACCCTCTATTGAAATTTTATTGTGGATGGTTCTTAGTTATTCTAATTTTTTGTTTTATTGATGTTGAGAATGATATAAATTGTTTTAGCGATCCAGGTATTTCTTGTCAGCCCTGATCAACCGGGTGTGAAAAATTTGGGGTGTTAATAAATCCATATGTAATAACTCTAAAGGTATACATGTCGTAATATAGTTTTTCCTTTTAAATGATGTTGTTTTTCATTTATCCCCTTAATTTCGGTATTTTTACGATCCCGTGTAGTGTAAGTAGCTTGGATTTGTCTCTTATTTATACTACTAACCTTTTTTGGCAATTATTTCGTGTTTTGTGTATTTCTCATGTGTTTTACAGGTATTTCACGCAAGTCAGTGCGAAGGAGAACTGAAAACAGTGAAAGAAACCAAGAAATGGAGAGTTGAAGGGCATTTTTGTAATTTTTCAGCCTTATTCCGGAGGTGGGGCCAACTAGAAAGTTGAAGAGCTCTAAATTACAAGAATACTGGAAAAAACGGCACCTCAATCCGAGCTACGGTGAAGAAGTTACGATGTTTTGAAGTTGCGCGATAATGAAGAGTCTCGATGTGCGGTATCTGTAATTAATTATGCATTTAATGCAGTGCAACTCTTGGAAAACTTGTGCCACAAGAGAAATTTGATGCCAAATTCGTGCAACTTGGTGCTATAAAAGACCAAGCCCTACCTCATTTTCAAAGGAGAGTTGCTAGAGAGAGGCTAGGTTAGGAGTAGGTTAGAAGTGCTAGATTGAATTTTAGGGTTAGATTTTGAGAGCAAATTTTCTATTCCTTCAAGAGTTTTCATGAACCCTAGTTTGTAAGAAATTCTCGATTCCAATTCCATTTTTGTTGCTGAATTCAAGTAATATCTTTCCATTCTCTAGTTTTATTATTTGCAAATTATTTCCCATGTCTTGTAGATCCATAATTTTGTGTGTGAATTTATTCTTGAACCAAATCATGAGTAGCTAAATTCCCAAGGGTTGGGGTACATGAACTCAATCCAAGGCAAATTATTTATGTAGAAAATAGAGGTTAAATTAAAATATTGATTGAATCGTGAAAGCACCGCTTTATATTTACCTTTGATTTCGTATGGTGCGGGCTTGAACCTCATATACGTAATGCTTAGAATATATAAAGACTGGATTCATTCACCGCTTTATATCTATCTTTGATTTCATATGATGCGGGCTAGATCCCTCATATATGTAATGCTTAGAATTTATAAAGACCGGATCTAGTCAATAATTTTAATTTACAATTCTAGTATTCTATAAGGTAATTTGTTAAGGATTGAGGGATTGTACCCTACCCTATTTTCTCCCATTTGTCAGATCTAATTTCTTTTGCACTTTTCAGTTTGTTTTTCTGAAGTAATTTTTTAATAGAAATTTTCCCAATTATTAATCATCTTTTCGTTTCTTTTAAGAAATCATTTCAAGATTTAATAATTTTTCTTATTACAATTTGGCAATCTCGATCCCTGTGGATACGATCCCGACTTACCGGGTTTATTACTTGAGCGACATGCTTGCACTTGAGCCTAGAGTGAACCCATTTCTGAGACAAATTCTTAGTCGCGTCAAGTTTTTGGCGCCGTTGCCGGGGATTAAAATTGTTAAATTTTTAAGAAAGTTATTTTTTCTACAAGTGATTTCGAAATATATATATATATATATATATATATATATATATAACAAAAATTGAAAAAACAATGGGTGTCACGTTCTTGAATTGCCCAATTTGAAATGTCTTATTTTAACTCTTTTGGTGGCTTTAATTGTTATGCTAATAGTGAGGAAGAGGAGGCACTCAAGACTTATGACCATTGGATCAATATCACTGAAGATGATTATATTAAATACAATCCTAGTGCTGAGAAACTCCAAATTTATCAAAATCAATTGCTTGAAGAAGAAAGACTTGTAAAAGAATATCGCGAAAAAAATCGTTATTCGAAGCAAGAGTTAGATGCATTATTTGAACCCAATGAGGATTTTTTTTTCCGATAGTTTTGAAGATGAAGTAAGTTTTCAACCAAATGAGGAATTCGAGGTGCTAGAACCAAGAAAGCCTACTTTGGAAGAACTCTTACTTGATCTAAAAAAGCAATCTGATGACCGTGCTGTTCTCGAGTCGAAAATTATAGCAACTTGCAAGGAGTTGAATGATTATTTGGACAACTTAGAAAAGGTCGAGACTTGCGCTTCACCTAATACTTTTGAGAATGAAATCATTGAAATTGATCCAAGTTCTTTTGAATCTCAACCTATTATAAATATTACAAAACCTCTTGAGGTTGAAGATCATTTGTCTCCTTGTGTCCCCACTATTATCGAACCATTAAATCCATCACAAGAATTGGATGAATGTCTTAAGGATGTTGATCCGCTTCTTGTATGGGAATGTTATTTTGAGATGCTTCATCTTACGGGCCACACACTTAGACGTGTCACTCCACCAGATCCAATTGAAAATTTTGAGGGAAAATTTTTTAAGGACACCAAGCAAGAGAGAGAGCTAGAGGAGTTGAGCCTAGCAGAGTTTGAGCGCGAGTTTGGACCGGTGGATGCGAGCCTAAATGATGAAGTCCAATCTTTCTGGGCCTCATTTCGTCATTTAGACGAAAGCGAGTGGGACAATAGAATTGATGAGTTTCTCCTTCCTAAACCTCCACCCATACCATTTGAGTCTTCGGAGGTACTTGAAGATACGACTCAAATATCGTCCGACTTAGAGACCAACACACGTGCTACGCAACAAGAGGATCATTTTCCGATTTATGAGGACAAGCACTCTATGCTTAAATTGTTTTCTAATAGGGATTGTTCCTTTTTGTGTGCCTCTCTCCCCATACTACTTGAAAAATCTTTGGAACGTGATTCTATATTTCTTGGATCCCAATGGGACTTGTCCTCTTATGCACCAAAATCCTTCATTATCCCCCTAAATTTTGTAATTGGTGATGGTTCATTTTTTAAACTTTTCACATGCCTTCCGTTTTTCAAACGAAATTCTTATTTTTCGGGAGGCATGCATCCTAGTGAGGGCACGCCATTAATCCCTCAAAGTCAAATTGTATTTTGGGTGGACCCTCAAATTTTTCGACTTTTAGTGTATGATTTATTAGCTGTTCAAATGTTAGGTTGTAAATAGTTAGTTTTTTTTTCTTTTTCTTTTTCTCTTTTATTATAGTCTAGTTTTGAGAGTTAGAATTTTTGTTATTCTTTTTGCTATGCTTGGTTCTAACATGTTTTGTAGATTCAATGGACTCGCACTCATCGGGGATCGCTCCATTTGGGTAATATCTTTCTTTTCCTCTCTTTATGTTGTGTTCTTGATTCGCATTGAGGACAATTCAAAATTTAAGTTAGGGGGTGTGGGATATTCTTCCCATTTATTGTTTAGATTCATTGATTCAATCACATGTTCTTTCGAAGTGTGTTTTTTAGAAAATTTCAAAAATTTCAAAATAAAAAAAAATAGAAAAATTTAGAAAAAGCCAAAAATATTTTTGTTCAAAATAAAAAAAAATTGGAATTTAAATTTTTCAAAAATATCACCTTTATTTTATTTAAAGCCTCAAATTATAAAATTCATAATGCACTAAGCCGAAATTGACCAAAGATGGAAATTGAAAGAAAATTGACGACTTTACGAATAAGTGTGGAGATTAGTACAACCCGGTGAGATTTCGAGCCTATCAATTTTTTATGAGTTTCTAAATCAATCCGAGTTTATGATTAACTCAAAGTTCTTTTCAGCGTTTTAATAAGTCGTTGATGATCTCAATCCTTTGTTTTGATCGGTTATGAGAAATGTGTGAGATGTTGTCTCAAAATTCGTGCTAAATATATCTCTAAACTTAATTAATCTCGAGATGCATATGGTAATGTGATTAGCAATTTGGACGATGAAGTAGGCCATCGTTTGTTACGCAAAAATATTGGCCATAAAAAGATGTGAAAAATTATCCCTTTGCAACCCACTTTGACCCAAATAAAATTTTTCCTTTCGTTTGATAACCCGAAAAACCAAATAGCCCGGAATTGTGAAAATTGAGAAATTTCATCAAATAAAGTCCAAATTGTGCAATAAAAAGGCGCAAGAAAAAAAAAATAGAAATGCTCAACAAAAAAAGAAAAATAGCAAGAAAAAAGTGAAAAAAAAAAGAAAAAAAAGAGAAAGAGAAAAATGAGCAAATGCCCGAAAAAGCGCAAATGGACGTCATAAGGACATTTTCCAATTCCGAACATTCCATCCATTCCCATTTTGACCCTTTACACTTTTTAACCCAAAAAGTCCTAACCGAGTCTGAATGGCGAAATTGGTTACCGTGTGGAGAGCTAAGACATGAAAAGATAAAAATGAGAGATTAAATGGTGTGAATTAGAGGTGATGTTCCCATTTTTTAATAACCGTACTCCGATAATGAGATCTTTTCACCATATATTTCCTTCTTTTCAATTTTGTATGCATGAATTTGTGTCCATTATATTTACTCTTTATATCATGCATACCGAGAGAAAATAGCCACAATCCGAGTGATTCGTTTGTGAGTGCATCCGTAAGAATTTGAATCAAAACGAATTTTCGGAAAGTAACGTAATGCTCAATCGGTGGAAATTTGAGGTTTAATTTTTGACTTTGCACACACACACACACTATGGTTTGAGACATTTGAATATGAATGTATGGTGATTATTTTTCAAAAATTTTAAATTGTACAATTTTTAAATATTTTGATATTTATTTCAGTCAATAAAGAATTTTGTGGGTGTATTCACTGCAAACCCTCACGAGACAAAACTCGTCCTACTAGGGTAACCTAGGGATTTAAAGGCTTGTTGCATACGCTAAATGCAATCGCTTGCCTGCGAAAGTGGAATTTTATTTTAATAAAAGAATTTTCAAGAGTAGAATTTTGGCTAATTTCATGTTCATTGCTCGGGACGCGCAAAGTTCTAAGTTAGGGGGTGTCATTAGGCACATATTCTTCACATTTATCCCCTTAATTTCGGTATTTTTATGATCCCGTGCAGTGTAAGTAGCTTGGATTTGTCTCTTATTTATGCTACTAACCTTTTTTGGCACGTATTTCGTGTTTTGTGTATTTCACATGTGTTTTACAGGTATTTCACGCAAGTTAGTGCGAAGGAGAACTCAAAACAGTGAAAGAAACCAAGAAATGGAGAGTGGAAGGGCATTTTCGTAATTTTTCAGCCTTATTCCGGAGGTGGGGCCAACTAGAAAGTTGAAGAGATCTAAATTACAAGAATACTGGAAAAAACGGCACCTCAATCCGAACTACGGTGAAGAAGTTACGATGTTTTGAAGTTGCGCGATAATGAAGAGTCTCGATGTGCGGTATCTGTAATTAATTATGCATTTAATGCAGTGCAACTCTTGGAAAACTTGTGCCACAAGCGAAATCTGATGCCAAATTCGTGCAACTTGGTGCTATAAAAGACCAAGCCCTACCTCATTTTCAAAGGAGAGTTGCTAGAGAGAGTCTAGGTTAGGAGTAGGTTAGAAGTGCTAGATTGAATTTTAGGGTTAGATTTTGAGAGCAAATTTTCTATTCCTTCAAGAGTTTTCATGAACCCTAGTTTGTAAGAAATTCTGGATTCCAATTCCATTTTTGTTGCTGAATTCAAGTAATATCTTTCCATTCTCTAGTTTTATTATTTGCAAATTATTTCCCATGTCTTGTAGATCCATAATTTTGTGTGTGAATTTATTCTTGAACCAAATCATGAGTAGCTAAATTCCCAAGGGTTAGGGTACATGAACTCAATCCAAGGCAAATTATTTATGTAGAAAATAGAGGTTAAATTAAAATATTGATTGAATCGTGAAAGCACCTCTTTATATTTACCTTTGATTTCGTATGGTGCGGGTTTGAACCTCATATACGTAATGCTTAGAATATATAAAGACTGGATTCATTCACCGCTTTATATCTATCTTTGATTTCATATGATGCGGGCTAGATCCCTCATATATGTAATGCTTAGAATTTATAAAGACCGGATCTAGTCAATAATTTTAATTTACAATTCTAGTATTCTATAAGGTAATTTGTTAAGGATTGAGGGATTGTACCCTACCCTATTTTCTCCCATTTGTCAGATCTAATTTCTTTTGCACTTTTCAGTTTGTTTTTCTTAAGTAATTTTTTTATAGAAATTTTCCCAATTATTAATCATCTTTTCGTTTCTTTTAAGAAACCATTTCAAGATTTAATAATTTTTTTTATTACTATTTGACAATCTCGATCCCTGTGGATACGATCCCGACTTACCGGGTTTATTACTTGAGCGACAGGCTTGCACTTGAGCCTAGAGTGAACGCATTTCTGAGACAAATTCTTAGTCGCGTCACCAAGTTGACATGAATTATAAAATTTATCCTTAATAAGTTTATTCTTAGGACAACCTCACAGTAATTCATTTTTAGGCAAATTATGTATTAATTCCATATTAATATGTCCTAATCTTTTAGGTTGTAACCACATAGTTTCATTTAATGCGGCTAAACATTTAGCATTTTGTTGAGTTAAATCATCAAAATCAAGATTATACACATTATCATATCTAGATGCATCAAGTAACACACTGTCATGTTTAGCATTCTTAACTAGGGAATGATCAAATTCAAACATAACTTTCTATCATTTATCACATAGTTGACTAATTCTAATTAAATTATGTTTTATTCCATCAAATAATAAAATATTATCAATTCAAGAGGAATGTTCCTTACCAATCTTACCCACTCTAATGATCTTTCCTTTGGAATTCTCCCCAAATGTGACATTTCCCCAATTTTTGGCAATTAGACTTGAGAATTTTCTTTTGTCTCCGGTTATATTCCTTGATCATACACTATCACGGAACCACTTTGACTTGTGTGAGTAAGCTCTCATGCATACACACACCAAAATTTTTAATAACTTTTCTTTTAGAACCCAAAAGGTATTGGGTCCATGGGAGTTAGCAAACATAATAGTTTCTTTCATAATTAAATATAATTTTATATTATTAAATATCATTTTTCTATAATGACGATATTCTAAAAAATGGGTATATCTACCACAATAAGTGCAAAGAGAACTGGTTTGACTACAATTTTTATGAATAAAATTGTTAAAACTGTTTTCATTGTTGTTAAGAGTCATAAAGTATTTCGGCTCTATGAAACATCCATATTTGATTACCTAAAAGTTTATCTAAGTTTTATTTCCCATTTACAAAATTTTCTAAGGTTGTTAAGTCTTCAACTTTCCTTTTCAATTCAAAATTTTTAGATTTAAGAGAGTTGGAAATGCTACAAATATTTTTCATTTTTCAAAGTTTAAACTTCAATTTTCAGATATTTATTTTCAAATATTTTTTTAGAGAAGAGGGACAATACCCCCACACATATTATTAAAATCAAGCCTTATAAGGCAATAACTCAAACAATGAAAAGCTAAAGGCTGAGCCCAATGCTCTAGCTTAAAAGCAATAAATAAGGGGATTAATATACATCCCCTATATAAAGAGATAAAAAAAGCAATAAATTTGGGATTCTATAAAGAATCCCATTACAATAAAAAATTTCTAAATTGAGGAATTCCAATTCTATCCATTTGAATAAGCCCTCTAATCATCTTAGGTCAAATAAGAAAAAGACCTATAGAAGACTGGATTTTGAGAAAAAACTACCATTGAAGCAAGAGCATCTGCAACAGTATTGAATTCTCTCCAATAATGAGAAATCTTAGGGTTGATGCTAGGAAATAATGGTATCCAAAAGGACTTGGATAGACCATATAGGTTTCCTTTTTTCAATATCAAATTAACCAAAACGTTTGAATCAGATTCCATAATAATAAGATCCATGTGTGGATTAAGATTCCTACAAAGTTTAAGACCCTACAAGATAACATTAACTTAAACATATATTGAAGTGTTGAACCCCAAGGACATGTTAGATCCCCATATAAAGTGCCCTTTAAAATCTTTGATTACTCCACCAATACCACTTAGGCCCGAATTTCCCTGAGAAGCTCCATCAATATTGATTTTAAACACTCCTTAAGCAGGTTTAGACCCAACACATTTCATGATTTTCACTTGAGGATTTTTTTGTTTTCAAGTGCTAAGCCATCAATTCTTTTTGAAAAGGAATCATATATTGTATAAAAAGATGAATGAATTTTTTAAGAGTAAGATACTTATTTTGAAGTTCATTTAAGTTGTCATATAATTCATTAAAAGTGTAACTCATAATCGTTTATCATATATTCATTGACAACACTATAAGAGTTATAGTTAGAGTGTACCTCCACCACATTTTCCATGAGATAAAGTTTGTCGTTCTCATCGTCACTTGAATTGTCACCATAGCTACAAGTATTGGAGTCAATCCATATGATGTCCTTCATATCCTTCTTTACTTTACTCTTTTCTTTTCTATCTCTTATTTATTTTCCGTCCTCTTTATTGTCTTTTGATTCTTGACATTTTGGTATAATTTAACTAATTTCACTGCAATTGTAGCACCTCTATTCAGATTTGGAAAATTACTTTCCCTTATTGTAATTTTTTAAAGAGAACTTCTTCATTCTTCCTCTATTTAACCCTTTTCTTCTTGCAAGAAATTTTGTGAAACCTTAGGTTAGGAGAGCAATAGCATCTTCTCCATCTTCTTCTTCATTATCAATCTCATCATCTCTACTTGAAGATTTGAAAGAAATAGTTTTATTTACTTTATGTTGATATTCTTCTTCAATCTTTTTCAGTTGCATCTAAAAAGTGACTAGGGATCCTAGAAACTCATTAAGGCTAAATACTCTTTATATCAATACTTATTTAATAGCTAGCATCTTTGGTAGCAAGATTTTTGGAAGTGGCCTAAGAATTTTACTCACAATGTTATTATTAGTATAAGACTTTCCAAGAGATTTTAAACCATTAATAATGTTAGGAAATATAGTAAATATTTCTGAAAAGGATTCATCCAGTTTCATTCTAAATATCTCATATATATGAACATGCATACTAATTTTATCTTCTTTAACTTAACAAGTTCCTTCATAAACAATTTCTAATATATCCCAAATTTCTTTTGCAAATTCACAACAACAAATTTTGTTATATTCATTAACGTCTAAAGCACAATGTAAAATATTCATAGCTTTAGCATTTACTTGGATTTTTCTAATATTATAGTCATTCCACTCACTTTCATCTCTAAGAACCGGTTCAACATTAATAATTTCTATAGGAACAATATGTCTATTTAAAATGACCCTCTAAACTTCATAATCATTTGATTGAATACAATTTTCATTATGTTTTTTCAATAACTCTATTTGTTTTGAGAAAATAGACGAGGCTTATTTATTGATTAACCTTGATCAATAGCCAAGTTAGAAAAGTTTGCCATGATTTCTAACTCTTAGATTATTAAATCAAAAAATAAAAATAGAGCCCTTGCTGTGATACCAGTTGTTCCCCATAAAAATACCTAAGAGGGTAACTGAACTTTTTGGTTAATTTTATATTTTAAAATATTGTCTTGATTATGAAAAATGAAATAAATATGAATTTGATTAATTCTTACTTTTCAAAAAGACTATAAAATTTTAAATTGGTTAGCATGAATTAAAAACTAGGCGAAAAAATTAAATCATAAATAATCATAATAAAAGTAATTAAATAAATAGCAGAAAATTAAGTGCACATGATTTTTTGTGGTACAACTCAAAAAATGGCGAGCCTACATCCACTCCTCAAATCGACCACGTCTTCTTGAGTTCCACTATCGTGATTCATTTTAGAGTCGATTAAATCACTGCGTACAAATCGTGTAGCTGAATTGAGCTACAAATTACAACCGAAAGCTTATAACAGAGCGCTAATATTTTCAAAAGAGTATAGTAATGTTTTTTTTAGTATCGTAACTCAATACAAATATAACTTTAAGTCGAAGTTTATTCCTCTGAATAATACTCGGATATAATCTGAATATTTACACTTTTCTTTTTGTGTTGTAGAAAAATAATTTTTTGGTCTCTCTTGATTGTTTTAACTTGTATTCTTAAACCTTCTTATAACCTCCTTACGTTTCCAAAAAAGGTTACGGGAGATAATACTAATTTTTTGGTAGGCTGTGCTAAACAGTCTTCAGCATTCTTGTTTATATATCTTTCCATGCTATTGCATAGGTTACCATTCTTGTTGTCTAAAATGTATCAGTTGAATGTTAGTCTTGTAAGTCTAAGGGTCGTCTTTAAATATGCCAAAAGATCCTTTTGAAATAAATCTACAAAACCAAGTTAGTAAAGAAAGATATATATATATATATATATATATACACACACAGATGTATATAGATGCGTGTGTGTGACATGATGACAAATGAAAGTGATATGTATGATTTGAATAAATAACTGTTTTTAAGTGTATGTCTTGTGTGAGAATATGTAAAATATATATTATATATAATAATAAGAACTAAGAAAATAGAAACAAAAAATATAAGTTAAGACGAAATAAAAATAAAGAAAACAACATTATAAAATAAAAAAATAAGAAAAACAAAATAAATAAAAAATAAAACTAAACAAAAAATGAATAAAAAATAATAAAATAAGATAAGGGAAATAAAATAATCATAAGAAATAAGAAATAAGAGAGAGAGAGAGAGAGAAGTAATTGAATACAAAATGAGCAAGTTTGTATTGGAAAGAGAAATGGAATTGAAAATAAAAAAGAAGAGCATGCTTGTCTTATTTTGAATGGAGTAAAGAAAGGACAGAGAAAAAAGAGAATAAAAAAGGAAGACAAAAAGTATAAGAGAGAGAGATAGATAGATAGAGAGAGAGAGAGAGATGTATCACCCCGCATTTTTGGGGATAATTAAAATTCATAAGTAAGTGTAATTTGGGAAATTATGAGATTATCGTTAAAAGTAATTTTTGAGGATTTCAGAAATTAGATGATTGTTGATATGTGTTATATTTGCTTTTGGGATTAAATAAATGAGTTGGACTATTTCAAGTAGTTGTCATAGTTGAGTAAATCGATAAAGGTTAATATTTTAATGAGAATACCCCATTAAGTTGTGTTGGGATAAATTAGTGATTTGCAGTCGAGTACCTCAGATGGAGATTCCGATTGCGCGGTGCATCTCGGAATGGCCGAGATATTCAGAATAGAGTATCCGGGGGTACAAATTGAGTTTTGGGAATATTTGGACTAGTAGGGACTCGTATTTGAGTAAACGAGTCATTTTTGGGTTTAAAGGGATAAACCCTTATTTCTCTCCTATATAAGAGAGAGACAGAGTAGGAGAAAGAAAGAAAAAGAGAGAAGAAAGAAAGAGGAAAGGAAGACAGGGAGAGAAATGGAAGATTTATGCCAAACTCCGTAGGATTCGACTCGAGGTCGTCGAATTTTATCCTCCAGGCAAGTGTTTACTTGCTTTATTTAATTTAGTGTGCATATTTCATATCATAATTGGTAAATTATGAAATTTGGGTTAGAATCCTTAAAGTAAATTTGGGAAAAATTGATTAAGAGTTTACAAATTGATGTATTATAAACTCTAAATGCTTTCTAGTGTTAAAACCATGTTAATGGAGTATAATATTGAATTGAAATGGAAGAAATGTCAAAACTAGGGTTTGAATCGTTTTAAGGTTCAAACTTAAGAGAAATGGTTTAATACCCCAAATTTATTGAGGTATTAGTTGAAAATCAGTGTTAGGATGTTAATAGGGTTGTTGGTTGAGATTAGAAACCATTACAATGTAGTTTGGGTTGATATTTGGGTATTTTGGAGATTGAAAAATCCCCCAAATAGGGCCCCTCGAACAGGCCGAATCAATTCGGGTCTAGGCCGAATCGATTCACCTAAGGGGATCTATAAGGATGCCTTGGGCCGAATCGATTTGGATTCAGACCGAAACGATTCACCCTTGAGGACCTCTTAGCAGAACACTTTCCGAATCGATTCGCCTTGGCCAGAATTATTAGCTTTCTTCCCTTAAGAGTATGGGGAGCTAAATTACAATTTTGGGTTTTTATGGGGGATCCTAGTTATGATATCAGGACTCCTAAATATTGGTTTTGAGGGTGAGTGAACCTTTAAATGAAAAGGAAAACTTGGATTAGAGTATGGCATAATTCGGGGAACGGACGTAGTAAGCGTTCGGGACAATCAACATTTAAGAGCGAGTTCATCTGCCGTTGGGCATAGGTATTTACGTTATTCGAATGCATGTGAGCTGAATACATTCGAGTAAATCCTAGGATGTGATTACTAGGAATTAGTATTTTCGGGATTAGATGTGTGTAAATCCATAAACTTGATATCGGTTCGAGGTGTATTCGTGTAAGTGAATGCTTATGGGATTAATATTTAAGAAGGAGAATACCTAGCTATTATTATGAGATTGGAAATTATAGTCAAATATACATGAGAGGAATGATATATATATATATATATATATATATATATATATATATATATATATATATATATATATATATATATATATATATCTTTGCATGATTGGTAAATGTGTATCTTAGAGACTGATTTCCACGTGCTTTCCCTTGGCGTAAGGTTGGAACAACCAGATTATATATTTTTCTCTAGTGCGATCCAGGGAGGTTGCGGGATCTGGGTGAATCCCGTTGCTTGAGGAGAAGGGAGAGTATATCCCCAGGTCATCTCGTCCCGCGTTCGAGTGCGATGCGTGTATTCCACTTACAGAGGGAACAGGACCACCTCCACCATTGTGTATGTTTTACCATGACCATTGAGTAAGTTTGGCTTGGTACTGTGGTACAGTGAGTAAACCTCGAGTTGGATCATCACTATAAGACTGCATCCTCGAGTTATAGCTCGTTGGGATGGTTATTGTACTTGCGTGTATAGTACACTACTTGTGTATGAGTGAAAGAATATATATGTAACTCTGATAGAGTAAAGAGATAAAATGAAAAATGATTAATTCTCTTTCCTGGAGATTATATCCGGACATATATAGTGTTATGTATGTGAAAGTGAGTGCGATAATGTATATAATTATATGAGTATATATACGTTATGTACTGAGGGTCTAATGGATCTCGACGATCGACGCTGCCAAGTAGTAGTGCATCTTGGGGGTTCCTTGTTTGGATTTCGCTTCGCGAGACACCCCACGCATGAACATGGAACAGTGTTGAGACTGGGGAGACGTTTATCCCTTAGTACTCAATTTACTTAGGTCTTTCAGAGTTTGGGGGTAACGGATTAGTTAGGCAGGTTAGCTTGACTAGGATGTTTAGATGGATGCGATAGGTGTGTGTAATACCCCGTAATTTTAAATGACTTTTAAAATGGGTTATATTTTAAATTAATGGATTAATTAGATTTTATTATTAATTAATTCATTCGGGTTTTATCCAGACGGTGGATATTAATATGGATGATTCTGAATATTACTTAAAGATATTTAGGTAATATATGAATGTGATGTCATTGTGATGACCGTAGGATATAAATTCGGTAATTTATATTTTTAGTCAGACGCGGTATGGGACGTGTCGGGACTAGTTTATTAAATTAAAAAGGGAAATTTATTTTTTATCGACCTAATAGTCATTTCGACTGCGTCGTTGCGCCTGGAAGGTTTGAAATAGTCAGAAAAGTCTATTTGGATGTTAATTTTGAGTCTCGAGTCATTTGGAAATGAATAGACAACCCGAAAGGGCATTTTGGTCATCTTTCTAGGGGGGATGAATAGTGTTTCGGATTGGGAACTATTATAAGTATTGATAGATTAAGTGAATGGGAGTTATTCATCTCCTCTTCACAAATAAGAGCAACCATCTTCTTAGAGAGAGTGTGAGAGTGCTTGGGAAAGGAAAAGTCACTTGGGAAGGAGAAGAACAAGAACCAGGGTTCACCACCACCAACCACCACCAGAGTTTGACCGGAGAAGGGACAACCAACTGAGATAAACTACACCAAAAGATCAGACCTACACTAAAGGCAAGTGTTTGATAATGTCAATTTAAGTTTGTATATTGTCCATGTTAGAATAGAATGAAAAGAGAAGATTATTCATGTTTGGAAGAAATAATGGATCATTAAATAGAGTTCAGGAAAACTGAAATGATATAGGAATTTAACTCATGTGTTAGGATGATAATAATCCACGAAATAGTCATGAATCAGTTGTAGAAATTGTGAAAACCATTGATATGTTCTTAAAGATGTTATGATAATAAATTTCTGGAAATAAAGAGATAAACACGCTTTTTAATCCAATCCATTGATGATTCTAGGATGTTTAGAGTATTGGAGATCGTTCATATATGTTGGTATATCATGTAGTAAAGATTATAAGTCATTTGGGATGTTTAGATGAAGGTTTAAATGATCAAATGTTGCTAAACCCGTAGTTGCAGAAAATGCAGAAAATCAGGCCTGGACCTGAGGGATCGATCGATCGACCCCTGCCTTCGATCGATCGACCTCCCCAGTTTATGTAAAGTTGTTTCTTTTTAAATGATGATTCTTATCCCAAACCTTTTTGTGGATATTTGGTGATTATTATTTGGAGATTATGGGACCTAGAAAATATCAGTAAACCCTTGATAATAGTTGAATTAAATTTGATATGGATTTGAGTGATTTAAATGTTGGAAATTATATTGAATGGAATTTTGGTTGCTAGATTCATTTGTTAAAATCTAAATGGTGATGTATGAGGTTTTAAGATAGGACCAGTAGGGGTGATTTTATATAACACCTGGGTATCCTTAAGTTTACAAGAGGGTTTAATCCTAAGTGTAAGAATATGTGTTTATAAGAGATTTGAAACTATCGGTTTTAACCGTAATTAAAAAAGGAGAACTAAACTCGTAGTGGTTCGGGAGAAATAATGTTATGGACCAGTAGGATATTAGTGACTTCTTATTGAATATATGTTGAGGAAAATCTTATTTGAATCTTGTACATTGAGAGAGGGTAGCCTTAGGGTATGAGGTTATCCCAATCACGAATTTAAAGTTGACAAACCTCCTCGCTCGACAAAGTTAAGTAGTAGTGTAATGGAGGGGTTCCTTGTTTGGATTTAGCTTTGCGAGATGCTCCGCGCATGAACCTTAACGACGTCGGGAGTGGAGTGATGTTAGGATACGAGAATAATTATATTATAAGAGCGTAGTGGTATGGCTCCTAGATAGAAATGGGAGTTTGGAACACATTTGGTTGAAAGAGGTTATGAGGTTATCCCGATCGCATAGTTTAAGTTTTCGGACCTCCTCGATCGACAAAGTTAAGTAGTAGTGTATTGGAGGGGTTCCTTGTTTGGATTTCGCTTTGCGAGACATTCCGCGCATGAACCTTAACGACGTCGGTAGTGGAGAGATGTTATAGGATGCGAGGATAATTAATTTATGAAGTAAAGATATGATATTTTAAAAGAGATATAATTCTACGTATGGGAAATATCTTAGGGTAGTAATAGTTACCTTATTGATATTATATTATAGGTATGATAATACCTATTTGATTGATTGATGATTTACGTGTATGACATACCTAGCTTACTTGCTATTGGTGGGAGGTTTGCGCGTGAGGGCAGTCATATCCTGATGAATCCATGGGATCTTTGATTTGTCGCTCGAGAACATAGGTCTATGAAAGACTTATTGGGGAGATGATAAGTCTGCTGACTGTGGGTACGTAGGTATGTGAGTGACCCATGGATACGAGAACTATGTTCGCCTCCAATTTATTTGTTGTTTGTGGTTCGTGGAGTCTTACCGAACCTGTAGTCCCCTATTCAGCGACATGCGATGATGGGACATGATAGCAGAGTAATGCATTGCACCACAGCTGTGACTCGGGGTGCTGTATTATATATGAATATATATATATATATATATATATAATGGATTAAATGGTTACATAATTATATATTGTGTTTAAATCTATCTACGGTGATAATTATAGATAACAGTGAATAGAGAAATATAATGGAATTAAGTTAATGAATGTTTATGCTTATAGAATTGAAAAGCTTAACTCATGTTAATGAGAAAAGATTTATATTGATGAGTAATGATTCATGTTAATGAGAAAGTAATCATATAAAGAAGAAATGTAAATGAATAATAATGTGACGTATGGTATGGGACATACGGGGATTATGATATGGGAATGGAACTTTAATATGGAGATTAGAAAAGAGGAACCATTAACTAGGAGGTTAATAGGAAACGTTAAGTGTGCACTCTAGTTGAGAGGTGAGAATTGCAAGTGAGAGTTGTATCTAACATGTACATAATAAATGCTTTATTGCACTTGTTAAATACTTGCTGTTTTAAAAATAATCTACACATTCGGGCTCTGACCCGTTTCCTTGCATATTTTCTCTTCTATTGAATCTCTATATCAGGTGTCCAGCAACACGGACGCCAACCATAGTTGATTATGACGAGCTATGGAGCTATGGAAGTTTTGCTTAGACGCTTATCATCTTTTTGATTCAAAGTATTCTTAGTTCGGGCATGTCGCCCAAAGGATTCAGTTATCTTTTCTATTGAGGCCAAATTCTATTGTATTCAGGACTTTTTAATACATTTAACATTGTTGGGATTATTGTAAAGGATTTAAATTATTTGGGAATGTTTATTCCAGTTGCACTTAAATTCTTTTGAGTTATTTATTTAGTAATCTGTGTTGTAGAATAAAATGTGTTGTGCTATTCGTAAATTG
This sequence comes from Sambucus nigra, assembly GCA_949130495.1. NCBI lineage: Eukaryota > Viridiplantae > Streptophyta > Magnoliopsida > Dipsacales > Adoxaceae > Sambucus > Sambucus nigra. The sequence continues at coordinate 665,870,463 of OX422208.1, read as the reverse complement.
GAAAGGGATTTTGTTAAATTAAAATTTGGAAAGTTTTTAACACCAGCTTAATTGGGTATTGGGTGAGTTGTAAATGTTTTCGACAGTGATGCTAAGAATGAGCCAACTGTATATTTTGTTTTAATTTGGTATGGGACTGGCCACCCGGTATTTAATTATGCGGGGTGTTACAGTGTGCACCATTAGAAGAGGAGTGAGGGGTATCTCATGGGAGTGTGATACCAATTTAAATATGAGATAAAACATTTTTTTTTTGTAAATAAAGCATTTATGCACTTGCAAAATATTTTCACAACTCGGGCTCTGACCCGTTTCTATATTTTTCCTCTCTTACTACGTATTATATATATATATATATATATATATATATATATATATATATATATATATATATATAGGTGTCCAGACACAGGGACGCCTAGATGATGATCCTTTCGAGTCAGGCATTGCTGCAGCAGCTGTGGATGCATGCAGGTTTATTTTTAGACGCTTTTATTGGTGTGATCTAGATAGGAAGCATTGTAGTAACATTCGGGTTGACTGTATTTATTTATTCTTTTACCGCCTTTTAGTGCGGCATTTAATTTGATGGTATTATGTTCAATCGAGTGTTCGGTTATTTTATTTCAGTTCACTTTCATATATATAAACTATATAGATGTTTTAATTAAATGTTTTGATTAAGAAGATTAGCTAAATAAAATTCTAACGCCAGCCTAATAGGTTATTAGAAATAATTTGATTTTCGACAGTCATGCTAAGAATGAACCATATGCGACTCCTGTTTTAATTTGGTACATGAGTGATCGCCCGGTATTTTATTAGGTGGGGTGTCACAGATGGTATTAGAGCATCAGGTTCTAGTGTCCTTAGGAATCTGTGCGGACGTACTACGCTTTTAGCGTTGCTCTCGATTTGTTATAGAGCCTTAGGATTAGGATCATTGATTCTTCTTATGAGATTTCATTCTCCTGCAATATCATAAGACTATAGAAATCTTTTGCGCGCTTGTTCGATAACCGTGTGTTGATCGATGAAGGATGACCATAGAAATCCATTGCAAGGGTAGCAAAAGGCAAGACTTATTTGGAGCAGTTAGTTGAAGTCGGAGATTAGGACCGCAGTAGAGGTCACTGTCCTTATGGCATTTGTTAAGGATGGTTGAAATGCCTACTAAAGAATAGTAATGATAAGTACCCCAGTACCACTGTAGTAGAGAGTGGTGCAAAACTTGAATTACCGAGTGAAGTAAATTGGGAGAAAGGTTCGAACATTCTTTTATAAGGACCAAGTTATACAGAGTAAGTGTAATATGAGTCAGCGAAAGTGAAAGGCTCAGAAGCTTCTCCTTAAAGAAGGGTGTGGAAATACCCATATGTGAAAATTAGAGGAAAATTTTTCACTCGTGGGAGCAATATTGGAATGGTGGGAGCAGTGATCACTATATTCGGGGGAGTAGGATGTTTTTCCCCTAAAGGGATCTTACAGATAGTTTTTAACCGTGAGCTCCCTTGATTTAGCAAGGATAGAAAGAATGCAGTTCTGAACTATTCACCCAAGGATCGGTCAGAGGCCGACAGTGAATGAAGAGAGTTATAGATAGGTGAATTTTGCACTGAATCAAGGTAAGTATAATGAATAGAGAGTCCTTCGGAGCAATGATAGGCTCACTAGGGAAATGTTCCTAACACTTATGGAAGATTGGTATCCATGGAACCCCATCGGTGGAGATGCACACGGGGAATTCATTGAACCAGGGCCGTTGAAGTCGGTAGTGGAATTTCCTTTTAACAAAGGAGTTAAGGGAAATATGAAGGCAATTGTCAAGATCGAGGCTATAGAGTCTGAGATACTGATATTATGAGTTTCACCTCGGATGAAGGAGATATATTCGGTGTGACAAGATTGAGTCACGGTATTTTATTAGCCTTAGACTCGCGTGTGATTCGAGTTTATTCGTAGTATCGATAACATTATATAGTATATGTTTATGTGTTTTTCCGCGATAGCAGAGATATATTTTCTTTCATTCGCTGAGAAGAGAGGGTGTTAGTATTTTAAGTTTATATCATATTTGTATTGCCTGTTTGTGTGTGTTATATGAGTATAGTGTTATTATGAGTATAATATGTTCTTTTTTGATCAAAGCGATAGCAGACTAATGATTGCAAGATGTTATTCTTAGTAGAATTTGGGGAACGGACCTAGTAAGCATTCGGGACGGACAACATTTGAGAGCGAGTTCATCTGCCGTTGGGCATAGGTATTTACGTTATCTGAATGTATGTGTGATGAATACATCAGAGTAAATCCTAGGACGTGATTTCTAGGAATTAGTATTTTCCGGATTAGATGTTTTTAAATCCATAAACGTGATATCGGTGCGAGTTGTATTTGTGTAAGTGAATGCTTATGGGATTAGTATTTAAGAAGGAGAATACCTAAATATTATTATGATATTGGCAATTATATCCAAATATACATTCGAGGAATGATATATATATATATATATATATATATATATACATACGATGTGAAGCCAGTATATATTATATATGATAAGAATACAGATATATATGTGCGTGATTGGTATATGTGTATATATTATATATGATACGAATCCTGTATATATATTATATATGATACTATATTAAAAAATGTTAAATAGAAAATTATGTCAAAACAAAAGGTAAAATAAAAAAATGTGTTAAAAAATCTAAATAATATATGCAAAAAACATAAATAGGAAATCCATTTTTTTTAAACATACTAAAATATTAATATATGAAAGTGAATGTTTATATAGGAGTACCAAAAACAAAAAATGTAAAATAGAATGTTATAAAATTATTGTGTACATATATTTCAGTGGTACATAATTTATAAGAAATATTTTACAAAATAAATAATATAATAAGTCAACGTAAGGTTAAAACGATAATATACAATAAATTATTGTGGAGCATAAAATAAAATGGATAATAATATTTAACTTGAATAATTACATAATTACATAAAATATAATTAAATATGGTTTGGTTTCATAAAAAATAATTATACTAAAAATTAAAGTCCAACAAAAAGCATTTCAAACAAAACACTTTACCATGTTTGAGAGGAAGGAGAGAACCATAAACTACGACCGTTAAACAACCATAACCACACCAAGCTTTAATTCCAGAGAATACGGGCCATAAACCTTAAACACCACTCTTTAAAAATTTCAAGAAACCATGAACCAACCCCTTCAAACCTACATTCGGGGAAAAAAGGCAAAGAAAATCAAAACAAATTTTAGATCCCAAACCACTATAATTTAAACTCCAAATATACATTGAAACCATATATAAAATCCTCCATTCTGCATAATAACACCAACAACACATGAAAGAAAATGAATAGTAAAATTAATTGTTCATTCGGTGGCACATTCCCATAACATCGTGCAGTATTAGCCGAGCATCAGATTCAACTCCAAATCATAACAAAATAAGACATATCACTAACCAATCATCATAGATGAGTTAGTTTTTGTATTGAAGTTCAAGATGCATATTCAGGAGTTCAGGAGGCATATTCAGGAGTTAGTTTTGCTATTGAAGTTCAGGAGGTATATTTCGGAGTTAGTTTTGATATTAAAGTTCAGGAGGCATATTCAGGAGTTATTATGCATATGATATTGAAGTTCAGGAGTCATATTCATCATTTACAACACTGGACTAACACTGAAGAAAGAGTCGTACTTATATGCAAATGTTTCAAAGACTGTTACTAGATCAGTACTAATTAGATTGAAGAATTGGGTTCAAGATCTAACATGTCAAAAAAACAAAGCACTCAGAGAAGTAGAGATTAGAAAAATCAAATATGGACAATCAACACTTAGTTGGTCGGCACAGAAGGCAGTTGGTCAGCTAACCAACCAACCAACATACTTGAAGATTATGAAAATATACAAGCTGCAAACTATGAAGTTACTGCATCCAGATTCCCATGGGTGATACATAGCACATGACGAAAAGAGTTCCTAAAAATAAAGATTAGCTCCAATGCAACCATCAATCAACCTGAATCATCCGTTGACCAGAATATAGTGCACTTTATGTTGAACCAATCAAGAAGGCAAATCAATAATTTCATTATGCACGAGCATCGAGCAACATTGCAGAATAAATACTCCATCCTTTCAGTAAACCATTAAGCATGGAGCATTGGGGGTTCTGTTAATGCAAAAATTATCTATCTACGTGGACCAGTCAAAAAAGGACACTTGTCATCCTACGTGGCAATATTTATACTTATTCGGCACCCGAGGAGACTTTTTAGGCATTCGAGGAGATTTTCTCGGCACCCGAGGAGAGTTGGTCGACATACCAACCAACTCACGGTATACCAACCAACTCAAGGAAGATCAACCAACCTAGAATATCAACAGTCATATTCATTGTACATAAATGTAAGTGTCTAAATATATAAAGACATTCCATCTCTTGGACTCCTATACCTATAAATACATGCCTTCCCTTAGCCAAAGGGACAAACTGGACATCACAGTCTAAACTAGGCAACAAACTAATTCTCTCTCTCTCTCTCTCTCTCTCTACATCATGTTGTGCTATTGAAAACCCATGGGAATAAAATAACAGTGGATGTAGGATTTTCCTTATAGCCGAACCACTTTAAAAACCTTTGTCTCTTATGTGTTTGATGTGATCCTCACTTTATCTTCAACATACGTTTAGCAGTCAAAATCAACCGTAAGAAATAATAGACGCGTGTCATTTCACACCAATAATATAAAACCCAACATGTAACTCAAAATTGGATCAGCTTGTATCGATACCTATTTAACTCTTCCGTATCGGCCTAGACTTTGAACCATGGACAAGTTCATTTATTTAATTATATATCTTATTCTGATAATATTGATTGAAGCAGTATTGTATTTTGTCTTTTTAGTGCCACCAATTTCTTCATATACAATGATTCAATTTTTTAACGTTTCTATGCAAAATCTTATTGATTAGGGAGATATTCTTTTCCATGTAAATGGGTTATATGTTTAAAACAAATTATATATGCTACACAAGGAAAAAATGTTAAATATAAAATAATAACATTAGCTTTCATGAACTTCATATATATTAAATAAATAGCATGATACAAGAAAAAACAATCCAAGCAATAACAACTTCAATGCCAGTCAAATTACCAGCTCAAAAATTAACTTAAGAAATGCAAAACAGCATAACCTAAATAGACTTACAGAGTAGTAATAGAAAAAATGTTATCCACCCAAAAAGTTTAGAAGATAACTAACCAAATTACAATTTGACTAGCAAATAAGATCATAAAATTACATACTTAACTAAATTACCAATTTACAAATTCCAAAAAAGAAGTAGAATATATACCTCAGCAAGAATTTCAATTCTTTCCCGGGTGGTTGAGTTTAATTTTTGTTCGCAAAATAAACTCGATCTATTAATTGATTTATTACACATACGTACCTTTCACAAACACTTATAATTTGAGAAAATACATTGATTAATTATAGAGTTACTCGGAGTTAATAATAGTCAAACAAATAACACTAAAAAATATCAAGCCTAAATAAAATTGTAATAAAATTATCTTTTATTATAAACCCTTAACTCAATATGATTTAAAGGCCCCTGACAATTGTAGGATCAAATCTCAGTCGGATATTTAATCACGGTGAAAAGAAACTGATCGAGATATATGTGAGAGAGACCAGGATATCTATGCATGTGAGAGAGAGATAACGCGCACATGAAATCGATTTGGAGCTACAAAAATGGTAGAGAAAAGATTAGTTGGTCATGGTGAAAAAAAAGGGGAAATAATATATTTTCAAAATACCATAAAAAGTTTACTAAATGACAACAAATAACTGATATTTATAATTAAAAATGTTGGCACTTGGAAATATTTAAATTAAATTTCACTATTTTTTCGTCATTTGTTATAAAAGGTCACTTATTTTCAAATTAGATATGGATCTCCCAAGATTTACAAAAAAAGTCGATTCTAAAATGTTGGCATATCTATACTTTATGATAGTGAAATTAAAAGATTAAAGAAATCTAAGGGTGGACATTCATCCAGATAGGCTGTAGTTGCTCGCCCCACCGTTGAAGAAGTAAGGACTAAAAAGACTCTAGCCAACCAAATCTACTTGATGAAAAATCAATCTGTAAATATACAGAGGTTGAATGAGAAGGTTGACTGTCTGACTTACCATTTGCACAAATATCCATTCACTCTGTTAATTAATGGCTATGATGAAGCCTTGGCGCACATGGGCGAAGAGTTGGAGCAAGCTAGGAGAAAGGGTTAAAAATGGGGCTGGCTCAATGCCTTTACAGTCTTAAAGGTGCCGAAAAAGATTTTTTATGGTTTTGTCATGACTCCAGATGTTTGGATCATCCTACCCATCCTTTTAAGTTGGACATTAAGTAGATTCCTACTGATTTTGTCTCTATCAGCTTGATCAGGAAATATCTGGGGGATTATGCCATTCATGGGGATGATACACTTAGCCGACCTTTGCACCTGGTGGATAGGCCTAGCTCCAGTAAACAAGACAGACTTAGAGAGTTGATGTCTACTATTCTCCTTCTAACTTTGGATGTTCATCCTGAAGGAATGGATAAAGCCCTTAGGAAGCATCCAACAAATTAAGAACTTTTTATGTTTTCTTTGTAATGCAAGGATGTATGAGAAAAGATCTCCTTTTTAAATAAAATTTGCATTATTGCTTTGTGTTCCTCTGTATGGTTGTGGCTTAGCAGTAGTTTAGAATTATGATTATGTGGTCGGCTGTCGGCCGATTAATCCACTTGACCTTTTACCAATTTGAACGAACATAATTTATCCATCCTTAGGTTCTACTAATTTACTAATGGTCATTCCAATAGATATTGTCGTCTTTTACCAAGTGTTGATGTTAGTTACCATTTCCGACCAAATGTTATAGGATTGTCCCTTAATTTGGTCTAGAAAAACTTCTTGTTCTTGACATTAAGGAGTCGTACAGGAAGTTTTAGGATTATGAACTTCTTATTCTTGGCTCGTCAAAGACGAAGTCATACATGAAGTTTTAGGATATGATTTTGTGGTTACAAAATTTTGAATTTCATCGTTATTTTTTTTATTTCTTATTGAAATTTTTACATATCCTACTCCCGAAAAAATGAAAACAAAAATGGAATAAGAAATCAATCTATAATGAACTGGATGATTTTCATTAAAGTGGAAAAAGAAGCATCACGTAGATATTGAAAGTTTCCATTCCTAAGAGTTACTGATAGTACTTCCTCAAGTTCTCGGCATTCCATGGGTTCTTGAATTGTTCTCCTTCAAAGGTTTTTAGTCAATAAGTACTTGTTCGGACAACCGCAAAAATACGATATGGATCATACAAATTTTTATCTAACCTGTTTCCCTTTTGAAATACTTTATTTAAAAAGTATTCTACCTCTTTCAGATTGCTCGTCTTAGCTCTCCTATTGTAAAGCCATTCAATACATTATTAGTAGGCTGCCACACATAGTGCCGCATTTTCTCAGACTTCTTCAACCAAGTCCAATCCAATCTTCTTATGAGGTCACTCTTGGGAGAATTAAAATTGATTACTCTATGATTGGGTAGACCAATTTATGTGGGGACTATAGCTTTCATCCCAAATGCCAATATATAGGGGGTTTTGCCAGTAGCCATCCTCGACGAGGTTTTATAAGCCCAGAGTTCACTTTGTAAATCGTTGATCCAGTTCCCTTGAACATCATCTACTCTTTTTTAAGCCATTCAACAAAATTTTATTTATTATCTCTATTTGTTCATTGGCCCTGGAGCCAAATGTAAGTTTTGGATTTTGGGTTGGATACAATACTCTTTGAACTCTTGGTTGTCAAACTGAGTTCCATGCTCTATGATAAAAGCATATAGTATACCATAGAGGCATATGGTATTCTTCTATATGAATTGGAAGACTCTCTCATAAAGCATTTTAATAAGCGTCTCAGCTTCCACCCACTTGGTGAAATAATCTTATAGTAATGACCAAGTATTTGAACCTCCCCTTGTCTAACCAAATTAATTCCCCACATAGCAAAAAAATCCATGGGGATATGATCAGCGTAAGTATAGCTCCAGGGGACCTGTGGATTATTGTAAAATTTTCATATTTGTCACATTATTTAGCATATGTAGCACAATCTGCCCTTATAATTGGCCAGTAATATCCTTGTGTGGCCACTCTTTAAACTAATAATCTTCCTACCGATTGAGATCCGCAAGATCCTTTGTGTACCTCCTTAATCAGGCCTTGCACATCTAAGGGGTGAACATACCTGAGCAATGAAATAACGAACCCTATTTTGTATAGGACTCCTCCTTCCATAACGTAGCTAGCTACTTTGTACTTCAGCCTTCTCGCCTTTTTTGGATCATTTGATAGGGTTCCTTTTTTAATATATCCCTTGATGGGATCCATCTATGAGGGATCCAAATCTAATACGATCAGATGCAAATTTTCTTCATCGATAGGATTTCTATAGGAATGGTCCTCCTTAACTCCATCTTGGTCACTAAAGCGAGCCGAGCAAGTGCATCGGGCATTTTTAATTCTAAGTATTCTAACAATTTTGATCGTTGGAAACTTGGATATTATGTGTTGAGTTTTGGTTAAATACCTCATCATCAATTCTCCTCTGACCCCGTGTATCCCTAATATTTTATTGACGATCAACTGGGAATCACTATGGGCCATTATTTGTTTGGCACACAATGATAGAGCAAGTTTAAAGCCTGTGATCATTGCTTCATATTATGCTTCACTGTTAGAAGCCTAAAAGTGAAACCTAAGTGAGTATTCCACATCTTTATCATCAGTAGTGTTGATTGTGAATCCAGAATCCACACCTATAGCATATAAGGATCCATCGACATACATTTTTCACACGAGTAATTCTTCCTTGAAGTCTCCTTCACCCGCGATCCCATAGTTGAATATTTTTTTTACTTTGCACTGAGTGTCGCACGATGATCTCTCACACAGTAAAGGTCTCTGGATTGTCAATGATTGTGCTTTCTTTCGGAGAAGTCTTCTCGGCTATCTTTACTAGTGAGATTTGTCCTGTCGAAGTCTTATTAATAGGTTTTTCTTCACAAGTGAACTCAACCATGATATCTACTATCGCCTGGACTTTTAATGTTATCTTAGGTCCATAATGTATATCATACTCTATAAGATCTACATCCACGCCATTAATCTCCCTGATATTTTCGGTTTGTGAATAACTTGACGTAATGGTAAGTTTATGTAAACCACAATTGTGTGTGACTAGAAATATGGTTTTATCCTTTGTGAAGATTTAATGATGGCTAAAACGAGATTTTATAGATGTGGGTATCGAATTTCTGCTCCATGAAAGGCCTTGTTAGTATAATAGATTGGGTTGTGTACCCGATTCTCTAGTTGGATAAGCGTCTAGGTTATTGTAAACTCGGATATTGTAAGATATAAATATAAGGTTTCTCCCATGAGTGGTTAGGATAGTAATGGTGGAGATCCCAAATACTTCTTTAGCTCCAAAAAGTCATTATTGCACTCCTCATTCTACTCAAATGTTTTTTTAAACATTTTGAAGAAGGATAATCACCGATCAGTAGCTTGGGAGACAAACCTGTTAAGGGCGTCTACTCTTCCAGTTAACTTTTGCACATCATTCTTATTAGTGTGTGACTGCATGTCTATCAGTGGTCTAATCTTGTCTGGATTAGCCTCAATGCCTCTTTGATTTACTATGAATCCCTGGAACATTCATTTTTACATGCCGGACACACACTTGGTTGGGTTGAGTTTCATCTGTTGCTTTTCCAACTAATGAAATGTCTATCCCAAGTCCTTGATGTGGTCGGTTGATTTCTTTCTCTCAGAGAGCATGTGGTCTACATGTATTTCAATGTTTTTACTAATTTTCTCCTCGAAAAATTTATTCATCGACCTTTGGTATCTTGCTCCAACCTTTTTTAGCCCAAATGGCATAACATTATAGCAGTCTTGTCTTTAGATTTCATTTTGATCTTGTAATACCCCGAATATGCATTTATGAAACTGAGTAATTCATGCCCAGCTATAACATCCACCAGTTAATCAAATCTTGGCAAGGGGAAATGGTATTTTGGATATGCTCCATTGAGATCTGTGAACTCAACGCACATACACCACTTGTTATTGTTCTTCCTTATGATTACCAAGTTAGCCAACTAATTAGGGTACTTGAGATATTTAATGAACCTTTCTTTCTTCAATTTATCCACCTCTTCCTGGATAGCCATGTTCTTCTCAGGGATAAATATACAATATTTCTATTTGATTGGCTTTGCATCCTTTACAATGTTCAGTTCATGACATATGAATCTCGGGTCAATCCCAGGCATATATTCATGGCTCCAAGCGAACACACCCTTTCACTATTTAAGGAATTTTATTTATTCATGTTTAAGGACTGGATCCAGGGATGAACCGATATGTGTAGTTCTTTCTGGGTGATTGTTATCAAGGATAGTGATCTCATTGATTTTAAAACTTGCCCTTTAACTAAATGAGCATCTTTGTGAGGGTCTAGGGTCTCGATTTGGTAAGTGGTGGTGAGTTTCTTTACCTACTCTTGGTCAGCTAAGGTGGAATATCATTCTCTGGTTTCAATTTGATTTTCAGTAACAATGTCGACCCTATAGTGCGTGGGGAACTTTAGGTACTGGTGGACAGTAGATGGTATGCTTTAAACTTTTATAATCCGACTCTGCTGAAGATCATGTTATAGGATAATCAAACGTTCTTATCTAAGACGAATAAGCAAATCTCTCTGTTCGGCTGACTATCCAGGTATCTATTAATACTTCCAATTTGATAGTCCCAAAATGATACACTTTCTCTCCCGAGAAGCCTATGAGGGGCTAGTAATAGGGCTCCAGTTTCCTATCGTGCAGTCCCAATCCTCTGAAGCAGTCATAAAACAAGACGTTCTAGCCACTCTTGCTTCATGTATCCTCATAGTGATGACCAAAGGGTCATCATGGGGATGAAGTATCCTTCTTCCCTTTTCTTAGGCAACCATCGATTTTGTTAGACAAATTGATTTATTGAATGTATGAGCATGCTTTGGCCTAATTAAAGTATGACTTTCTTTGGGTTATTTTGACGCCACCACCTGCATCACCCCCTATAATAAATGACTGCCAAAAAAATCATTTTCACCTCGATCTCGAGCTCTCTGGGTTTCTTTGAAAGATCTAGATCATCTTCGGAGTCATCATCTTTGCCTCTTTTCGTGTCATCTTTTCCCTTGCACAAGGATTATGATCGCCTTCTAGTCTCTCTTTTATTCGCCCTCTCAATGAACTTAGAAAACTTTCCCTGTCCGATCATACTTTCTATTTCGTTCTTTAAGGCTATGCAATTTTCTATAGTAGGCCCATGATATTTGCGAAACTCACAATATTTGAATCTATCTCTCTTGTTAGGGGGAGGCTTCAGTTTTTTAGGCCTTTTTAGATCCCCGCTTCTTTCGATTTCCTTTAAGTTGTAGTATACACCACAAGGGGGTATATTCCTCATACCTCTTGGGTTTTTCGCTTTTTTTTTTATCTTTTTGATATTTCTTCTCACAGCTCTTATGGCCATCGACCTTGGAGCTAGGGGCTTGCTTAGTGACCATAGCCTCCTCGACATTCATATTTTTTCCATCTTTAGCGATAAAATCAGTTGTGGTCTTGGGGGATCCTTGGACAGAGCATAATATAACTTTGCAGGGAGTAAACCACTCATCAAGGCAGTGATCGCTGTCTTTTTTTCATAGTCTACCACTTCTAGCGTTTTTGCCATTGAAACAAATGATATATTCTTGAGTAGGCTTCCCCGGTTATTTTGGTGAAAACTTAGTAAGTGGGCTACTCTCTTGATTCGTTTGGATCCAATGAAGAAATTACTGATAAACAACTCAATAAATTATTCGAAACTAGAGATTAGCCCTTAGGCAAATTATTTTACAAAATTTTTGCCAATCTAGTAATAGTTCTTGAGAATGCTTGGAAGCGCATCTCATCTGGAACTGAGTAGATGTCGATGGCAGCCTGGTATTTCTCCACCTGGAGGACGTAATCAGTTTTATCATCATATTTGGGAGTAATTATGAGTCGCTTAAATTTTGAAGGTGTTAGGAAGCCAGGATGAAAGGTAATCCCTTCACAAAACTCAGGTGCAAGTTTTTTTTATTTAACTATTTCTCCTAAACGATCTTCTAGCCATTAGAATGAACCTTTCCAGGGATAATCATCTGGATTAGTATTATGGGATGCCGTTTTAGCAGATAGATCATCCATTTATTTTGAGATCGTTTTTTAGGAGGTCTGTGTGACACCCCGCCTAATAAAATACCGGGTGATCAGTCCTATTACAAATTAAAACATGAATCCCAGTTGGATCATCCTTAGCATCACTGTCGAAAACTTTTTAAAACATACTAACCACCTAGTATTTAAAAAAAAACTGGTGCAAAATTTTAACTTTTTAATTTAATAAAATAGTACATGCGGAATTAAATACAAACCATTCACACAACTGAATAAATCAACTGAATAATTAATTTAAATAACTTGCCGAATAAACCATCGGCCACCAAAGTAAAATAATCCAATACAAACATCAAACACCTGAAGGATTACATTTGAAAACTGTACTGAGAAGTCAGGGCGACAAGTCCTAAATAAAACTGAATTGAGAAATGATTCCTACTCTAGGAATGAATGAACGATGCCTCTAATCCAAACTCCTGCTAGCATCCACATATGCTGCAACTCCATGTCCCTGGAATAGAATATCAATCCCGGCGTCCCTGTGGCTGGACACCTAAAAGGTTTTGAAAATAGTTTTATAGCAAGGGTTAGAACCCAAAACATTTTGAAAATATTTAGCAAGTGAATTAACTGCAGTAATTTAAAATGCAAGAATGCACTTCATATTTAAGTTAGTGTCTCACTCCCTTGAGGACATTCTCACCCCTCCACTATTGTTCACACCTACCGGTTACCTTAACCCCGCCTAGTTGTACTACCCGTCCAACTAGTCCTGATATAACCTTCCCTTACCATATTACTCTAACCCGAGTATAATGATTCTTGAATTATAAGTTATTTCACAATTAACTTAATTAATTCCCCTTAACTAATAGCCTATAACCGTCTCACAAGTTATATAAAGTAAATACATTACACATTGTATTATTCCAGCAAACGAATAACTTAATTAATTTCTCATTAATTAACAGCATATAACCGTAACCCGAGTTATATAAGGTAAATACATCACATACTGTATTATCACCTACATATAATATTTACTACCATATTATACGTACCTTTACTAACATCCACACATATATCATACGCATATCCATCCTTCCGAGTATACCCTCACCGGATGATTCACTCTCAAATGACATCTCACTAGGTGTGTTCACAAAACCTAGTTTTCCAAGTTGGATTCGCTCACCAACCTGGTCTACTACATAACGAATTGGAGGCGGTCATATTCCTTCCTGAAAGTGAGATAATCTCCTCACCCATGTACCGGACTCTATGACCTGGGGATATACTCGCCCTACTCCTCAAGCTAGGGGATTCACCCACATCGCGCAACCTCCCTTGATAGCATTAGAGTATTTAAATTGAATAAATATCTAGTCACTGATATTTACTATCACACACAATGTATACACACACACACACACAAACACACACACACACACACACATATATATATATATATATATATATATATATATATATATATGTATATATAAATATACATATATATATATATATATATATATGTATATATACTATCACTACACCGTATATACATCGCGCAACCTCCCTTGATAGCATTAGTCACTGATATTTACTATCACACACAATGTATACACACACACACACACACACACACACACACACACACACACACACATATATATATATATATATATATATATATATATATATATATATATATATATATATATATATATATATATATATGTATATATATATATTTATATATGTATATATATATTTATATATGTATATATATGTATGTATACTATCACTACACCGTATATATATAATATAAACTTCGGCTTTACCGTGTACTCAAATATCCCGTATACTGCCTTAAATTTCCGGAGTCTGTGGCTCGACTCCAATTAAATTAATTAAAACACCTATTAATTTAATATTTCCCAGAATCTATCACCCAACTCTAATTCAATTAACTAACACACATATTAATTTAATATCTTCCCGAGTCTATCGTCCAACTCTAATTAAATTAACAATCACACATATTAATTTAATATCTCCCCGAGTCCATCGTCCAACTCTAATTAAATTAATTATTACACCCATTAATTTAATATCTCCCCGAGTCTATCGTTCAACTCTAATTAAATTCATTATTACACCCATTAATTTAATATCTCCCAAAGTCTACAATCCGACTTTTATTTAATTAATTTACGCATTAATTAAACAACACATATCCGAGTCTGCAATCCGTCTCTAATTAAATTAATTGTCACATTTATTAATTTAATAACTTGGTGTCACCCAACCATTATCCCCAGACTCTCTCACTTGGCCCTTACCTTCACGTTTTCCGAGTCAATGTTCTGACTCCAAACTAATTACTTTCTCTCTATAATTAATTTAATACCTTGATATCACTTAACCAACATACCCAGACTCACTCACTTGGTCCAATTTACATCTCATAATATAATACCCACATTTTTGCCTACAATGTGTCACACCTTTATTTCTAGAATTTTCCCAATTATATTTGCCTATAATTATTAACATACCCAGACTCGATTCACTTGGCCCGAAATTAAATATTTCCGAGTCTATATCCCGACTCTAAATTACTTAGTTTATCTCCAAACTTAATTCACTACCTTGGGTCGCTTTACCAATATACCTGGATTCACTCACTTGATCCGTACCTCACTATTTTGGAATAAAGTCTCTCAAATTTATCCATTAAATGTCCCACATAAATTCATCCTAATCCCAATTACTTTCTCCCATAATGGCTAGGAATATTTGTTTCTCAATTATTTACCACTAATAATTGTATGGAAATTATTTTATAATTAATTTCCCCTTATACCTCACCCAAGGCCGAACTGCCCAGAATTTCCCATCGTCGATCGATCGATGCCCCCGATGGATCGATCGATCCCTTCGTGCCAGCGCTCCTTCCTCGCTGAATTCCACCATTAACGAGATTTCAAGGTTTATTTCTCCAAAAACCAACCTCAAATCAGTCTATTAATCATCTTATAACATTTCTCATGAACCACAAACATCATCTAAACGTTTTAACATCATTAACACTATAAATCTTAACCCACCCAAGAACACAAATTTCTAGGGTATAATCCAAATTTCAAATACAAATTCCATCCTTTTATATTTCGATTTTTCTCATTCAAACCAGATAATCATACTCAGAATTATATATCACAACTAATTCTTACCTAAAATTTCATTCAATGGTTCCATTATCAAAACCCCCTTTTTGTACCCATTTATCTCCAAAACAAATTTTGGTTTACATATCACTATGATATGAATTGATTATCACACTTTAAGAATCAAAACAGTTAACCACTTGCCTGTAAGTGTTCGTAGTGTCAGATCCGTTGGCGTAGTCCCTCAATTTGGCTCCAAAAATCTCCAATTTTTTCTTGATTTGCTTTCCCCCAAATCCCCTCTCAATCCCTAGGTTTAGAATTGTGTTGGATGATGATTTCCTAATCCCTCACTTAGGTTAAAAACCCTCCATCCCGTTTTTAGCCTAACGGGCTTAATTAAAGTGGCCCAACTCACCCCGTGTGGGCCCGGCTATGTCCAAAATTACCCCGAGACCCAATTACTACCCCTGTGTACTCTTTTCTGACTATCTCGACCCATCCGGACTCAACCGCGCACTCAGAATTGGCGTCCGAATTAATTTATAAAAATCCTTATCTCACACCCAATTTACTCTATGCCGACTACCGGCTGGGCTAAGTGTATACCTTGTCATTAATACTCGAAATGACGTAATTAAATTATTACAATTCACTTAGTAAATAAATTTCCCTAAACATTAACCATTCACTCCCCGATTAATATTTAAATATATATATTGCCATAATTAATTCAATTAAAATTGCAATACACCAGTAATTTAAAATTCCCGAATTAATTAAATATTAAATGTACAAAAATACGGGGTGTTACATACTTCCCCCCTTGCAAAGGAATTTCGCCCTCGAAATTAAGATAAACCTAGTGTTCCAATATTCACATCTTTCTCACTAGTCATGTGCCTCCAAGACCGCTATATCTTCATTCGTTTCTAACCACGTTGCACAAGTATGCATTTAAACCTTGTCAGGCCCATACACCCTATACCCGTGCTTAACCGCACAAAATTTGTCTACTAACCAGGGTGCCCATACACCCTATCGCCGCACTCTATCGCACGAAAGTTACTCGACTATGCTAGTCGTAACCCGTAATATAACTTCGAACTTGTAATCATAATACATACATATATATATATATATATATATATATATATATATATATATATATATATATATATATATATATATATATATATATATATATATATGTATACATATATATATATATATATACTGCCCGGGCACTCAACCCATGCTACGTCCAACTATCTCCCCACAAATACTTATCTCTCAACACAAAAGAATATACGCTTACCCTTATGCTACCAAAGACAACATAATTACCACGCCCTTACTACCACTAGTCCTTGCGCAAAATAAACCCCGAGCTATCTCTCTTTGCTCAAAAATAAATCTAATCACCCTGATTCACTTCAGTAAACATCCCCACTTACCGGGATAAAATGTGAGAACACAAAACCTCACTATGTGCTATCCCACCACGCAATACAACATATATACATTCACATATATACAGGCTATATGCCCTCTCCGGTGATACCTAGTACCAACTCTCCCCTGGTGTCGCGAACACCAAAATTTTATACCACTATCCACAATAGTTAAATTCCATCGCTATCCAGCCGATATTTAGGACATATTATCAACCCTACTTCCATAATTCTCGAAAGTAGTAACTCTTCGCAAAATTCAAACAATCACTCAGTGTACACATCCACTCTCTCGTGAAGAACACTAAGGAATGCCACTACCCTACAGAAAGTTTACCCACATGCTATGGCTGCTACCGCCAACGCGCCCACTAAGTTCGACTCACCTGCGAACTCTAGTGAAAAATAAGTCTTATATTATGACATTCTCTTTGTCACTCAACTGAATAAATCAACTGAATAATTAATATAAATAACTTTCCGAATAAACCATCGGCCATCAAAGTAAAATAATCCAATACAAACATCAAACACCTGAAGGATTACATCTGAAAACTGTACTGAGAAGTCTGGGTGACAAGCCCAATATAAAACTGAACTGATAAATGATTCCTACTCTAGGAATGAATGAACGATGCGTCTAATCCAAACTCTTGCTAGCATCCACATATGCTGCAGCTCCGTGTCCCTGGAATAGAATATCAATCCTGGCGTCCCTGTGGTTGGACACCTAAAAGGTTTTGAAAATAGTTTTATAGCAAGGGTTAGAACCCAAAACATTTTGAAAATATTTAGCAAGTGAATTAACTGTAGTAATTTAAAATGCATGAATGCGCTTCATATTTAAGTTAGTGTCGCACTCCCTTGAGGACATTCTCACCCCTCCACTATTGTGCACACCTACCGGTTACCTTAACCCTGCCTAGTTGTACTATTCCGTCCAACTAGTCCTGATATAACCTTCCCTTACCATATTACTGTAACCCGAGTATAATGATTCTTGAATTATAAGTTATTTCACAATTAACTTAATTAATTCCTCTTAAATAATAACTTATAACCGTCTCACAAGTTATATAAAGTAAATACATTACACACTGTATTATTCCAGCAAATGAATAACTTAATTAATTTCTCATTAATTAACAGCATATAACCGTAACCCGAGTTATATAAGGTAAATACATCACACACTGTATTATCACCTACATATAATATTTACTACCATATTATACGTACCTTTACTAACATCCACACATATATCATACGCGTATCCATCCTTCCGAGTATACCCTCACTGGATGATTCACTCTAAAATGCCATCTTACTAGGTGTGCTCACAAAACCTAGTTTTCCAAGTTGGATTCACTCACCAACCTAGTCTACTACATAACGAATTGGAGGCGGTCATATTCCTTCCTGAAAGCGAGATAATCTCCTCACCCATGTACCGGACGCTATGACCTGGGGATATACTCACCTTACTCCTCAAGCTAGGGGATTCACCCACATCGCGCAACCTCCCTTGATAGCATTAGAGTATTTAAATTGAATAAATATCTAGTCACTGATATTTTCTATCACACACAATGTATATACATATACATACATATATATATATATATATATATATACATATATATATATATATATATATATATATATATATATATATATATATATACTATCACTACACCGTATATATATAATATAAACTCCAGCTTTACCGTGTACTCAAATATCCCGTATACTGCCTTAAATTTCTTGAGTCTGTGGCTCGACTCCAATTAAATTAATTAACACACCTATTAATTTAATATCTCCCCGAATCTACCACCCAACTCTAATTAAATTAACTAACACACATCTTAATTTAATATCTTCCCGAGTCTATCGTCCAACTCTCATTAAATTAACTATCACACATATTAATTTAATATCTCCCCGAGTCTATCGTCCAACTCTAATTAAATTAATTATTACACCCATTAATTTAATATCTCCCCGAGTCTATCTTCCAACTCTAATTAAATTAATTATTACACCCATTAATTTAATATCTCTCCGAGTCTACAATCCGACTTTTATTTAATTAAATTACACATTAATTAATCAACACATATCTGAGTCTGCAATCCGTCTCTAATTAAATTAATTATCACATTTATTAATTTAATAACTTGGTGTCACCCAACCATTATCCCCGGACTCTCTCACTTGGCCCTTACCTCCACATTTTCCGAGTCAATGTTCCGACTCCAAACTAATTACTTTCTCTCTATAATTAATTTAATACCTTGATATCACTTAACCAACATACCCGGACTCACTCACTTGGTCCAATTTACATCTCATAATATAATACCCACATTTTTATCTACAATGTGTCACACCTTTATTTCTAGAATTTTCCCAATTATATTTGCCTATAATTATTAACATACCCGGACTCGATTCACTTGGCCCGAAATTAAATATTTCCCGAGTCTATATCCCGACTCTAAATTACTTAGTTTATCTCCAAACTAAATTAACTACCTTGGGTCGCTTTACCAATATACCCGGATTCACTCACTTGATCCGTACCTCATTATTTTGGAATAAAGTTTCTCAAATTTATCCATTAAATGTCCCACATATATTCATCGTAGTCCCAATTACTTTCTCCCATAATGGCGAGGAATATTTGTTTCACAATTATTTACCACTAATAATTGTATCGAAATTATTTTATAATTAATTTCCCCTTATACCTCACCCAAGGCCGAACTGCCCAGAATTTCCCATCGTCGATCGATCGATGCCCCCGATCGATCGATCGATCCCTTCGTGCCAGCGCTCCTTCCTCGCTGAATTCCACCATTAACAAGATTTCAAGGTTTCTTTCTCCAAAAACCAACCTCAAATCAGTCTATTAGTCATCTTATAACATTTCTCATGAACCACAAACATCATCTAAACCTTTTAACATCATTAACACTATAAATCTTGACCCACCCAAGAACACAAATTTCTAGGGTATAATCCAAAATTCAAATTCAAATTCCATCCTTTTATATTTCGATTTTTCTCATTCAAACCAGATAACCATACTCAGAATTATATATCACAACTAATTCTTACATAAAATTTCATTCAATGGTTCCATCATCAAAACCCCCTTTTTGTACCCATTTATCACCAAAATGAATTTTGGTTTAAACATCACTATGATATGAATTGATTATCACACTTTAAGAATCAAAAACAGTTAACCACTTGCCTGTAAGTGTTCATAGTGTCAGATCCGTTGGCGTAGTCCCTCAATTTGGCTCCAAAAATCTCCAATTTGTTCTTGATTTTCTTTCCCCCAAATCCCCTCTCAAACCCTAGGTTTAGAATTGTGTTGGCTGCTGATTTCCTAATCCCTCACTTAGGTTAAAAACCCTCCATCCCGTTTTTAGCCGAATGGGCTTAATTAAAGTGGCTCAACTCACCCCGTGTGGGCCCGGCTATGTCCAAAATTACCCCGAGACCCAATTACTACCCCTGTGTACTCTTTTCTGACTATCTCGACCCATCCGGACTCAACCGCGCACTCAGAATTGGCATTCAAATTAATTTATAAAAATCCTTATCTCACACCCAATTTACTCTATACCGACTACCAGCTAGGCTAAGTGTATACCTTGTCATTAATACTCGAAATGACGTAATTAAATTATTACAATTCTCTTAGTAAATAAATTTCCATAAACATCAACCATTCACTCCCCGATTAATATATATATATATATATATTGCCATAATTAATTCAATTAAAATTGCAATACACCAGTAATTTAAAATTCCCGAATTAATTAAATATTAAATGTACAAAAATACGGGGTGTTACAGTGTGCTTTGGACGTGTAAATCCTTTCACGCCCTGGAGATCCCATGATTTAAAGGGTTCACTATGATTATGGTCTCTAATTGCTCGGGGACCTAGGCGATCAAATGCTGAACCCTTGCTTAGTTTGTCTGCCATTCCTGAGAGAGGGAAAGTCCATCATAGTAATCAGTGGATATGAGTAAAGAGGTTATACCGAGGCAATAAGACCTATCATTGGAGGATCTATGATATCTATATCTGCTTCCTTTCCTCCTTAGGTGATGGGGGAAACATATATCCCTTATTAGTTGGGATAACAATTGGATTTCTTTAAAGCGTCTGAGTATGATCTCTCACTTTCTCTTTAATTTATTCTTGACCCTTGGCTATGTTCAGTTGTATTCCTTGAAGATCTCCCATAGCGGGAGAGGCAGAACGAATAAAAGAGTTTCTAGAAGTATGACTTCTTTCTAAAAAGTCTATCATTTTTCAACGGTGTGGCTGAGAAATGGTTTCTTAAAGAAAACGGGAAGAATACAATAATAACTTGTTGCTTGCCATAGACAAAATCAATCTATTCATGTTTAAAATTGGTTTAATGATTTGGAATACTCTGAGCTCAATCAAACCAACAAATGTAACAACAGTAAGCTAGAGAGGGATGAAAATTATAGAGAGAGACAACGGTTTGTATGTGGTTCAGCCCACTATGGCCCCTATATCCACGGGTGCAACTGCTACTAGTATTTTTAGGGTTTATACAATTCTCTCAAGAGTTCTCTAGTTTTAAGGGAAAAGTTTTCAATTTTTTTTTAGTTTAGAGAGGCCATGATCTATTTATGGTAGTTGGAAATTAAAGAGATGGAATACCTTTATATATTAGGTATTTTCATCTTTACACCATAGTAGGAAATTGGATATTGTTTACATGTATGGGGCATGGTATCCGTTGATATACTCCACATGTGTCTGCTCACTTGAGTGACTATTCATTTTTATGCGACTGATCGACTAGGTAACTGACCAACAAGGTAATTGAACTGACCATATTTGTATGTTGCTTGAGGGTCCACTGATCATGATAATAAGTGTCACTCCTTTATTTCTCCACGTGGTGTACTTATTTTAGGCTGCAATATCGTGCTTAACATACCCTGTTTGATGATAAGAGAGAATTTTTGGAGTACTAAGATTAAGTCTGTCAGCAAGAATTGTAGTGATGATTTTAAAGGATAATATGGCCAAAGAAATTAGCCTAAAATTGGATATAATGTCCTCTTTAGGCATTTTGGGGATACGAACAATGTGATTGGGGTTGTAACCAAATTAGTACCACCCATGAGTGAAGAATCTTTTAACAGCAAGGCAGACTTAAGTCTTGGTTAAATCCGAGTTTTGTTGGTAGAAAATCACCAAAGCCATCAAGCCTAAGGGTTGAATGGGGGGGGTTCATTCCAAAGACAATCCTTTTAAAGAGATCATCAGTGGTCATAGAAATTAGTGTGTCATTATCAACATCATTGACAATAGGGTGAGAAAAGGTGTCCATCTAGGAAGATCTAATTCTTTGGGATTGAGAAGAATAAAGCAAAGTAAAGTGATTCACAATGTGGGATTTAAGAAGAAGAGGATCTGGAATTACAAACCCATTATTCTTGAGATAGAAAATTCTATTTAGTGATGTTCTAGCCTTTATAACCTTATGAAAGTATGAAGAATTTCTATCTCCTTCTTTTAGCCATCAGATTCTAGCTTTATCTCTCCAAAAAGGGGATTCCTCGATAATAACTTTGGAAAGGTTGGCTTTAGGAATAACATTATTTCAGGCCATCTCATCAGTATATCACATAAATTCAATTTGTTGTTGAATGTGAAACAAAGTTCTACTATAGGACTTAACTCTATAATGGATGCTGTCAAACTCACTATTATTCAAGCTTCTTAAGTCTTTTCTCAAAGATTTAAGTTATTACATAAGAAAAAACATTTGACAACCAACTGGAGAAGTAGAATTTCAGGAATTAGAAATAACATTCAAGAAGTTCTCATGTTTAGTCCAAGCAAAAATGAATTTAAAAAGGTTTGCACCTGCAAGACCATTAGTAATAAATGCAAATATAAGAGGATGATGATCATAGCGAGATCCCACATTTGTTTTAAAAGTGACATCATCCCAGAAATCAATCCACCTTTGGTTGCATAGAAATCTACCAAGTTTCCTTTGGACTGATCTAAAGTCACTCTTGACCCACCTATGGAAGATACCAATAGTATCAATTTTAAGCATCTCCACAGTGAATCATATTTTGAAGTCTCGTCAATGTATATTAGGAGGAATTTTGTCCCATTTGCATTAATGAGATCCCAAGAATGAATTGCAATAACTAATGATAGTCCGGGGAAGAGAATGAGTGGAATTAATGTGATTAATAATCTACCAAAGATTTTTTTTCGAATGATATAATTAGTATTAACATAGACAAATGTTATAACGCGTTTCTTATGGCTAAAGGAGAAGGAAATTGTAATTTCTTAGTCATTATTAGCAAGGATATTTGGGTTTAAAATAACAGCTATGGAAAGAACCCAACTATTGGTTAGTAGAAGATACCTATTCCTGTCAGCAAGAGGTTTACATTTAAATAGAATTCCATTGCAAATGTGGAATAAAGGAGGAGAAGTCATTGGTTCAAAAATACAAAGAAGATCTGGCATATGTGAGTCACAGTCTTTTGAGAGATAATTTGGAAGGGGAGTTAGCTTAGCCCCAGATATTCCAATAGATAGATTTCATTAAGAAACACAACAATTTCTTCTAAGATTGCATACATCCTTGTTGGGAGCAAGAATTTTCTCCCTAGCCTCAATTTGCTTTTTTCTTTTGATTTGTGATTTAAAAAAACACACCTAGAAGTCCTCTGATTCTGATAGAGTAGAAGACCTATCCAAAGGAGAATAATTAATAGCAGGAACTACAGTAGGGGTGATAGTAAGGACAACACTGGAATTGAGAACATAAGAAACTTTCTTTAGTTTTTTTTCTCTATAAGATGTTCCCCATCAGAAATGTTATCCAGCTCCACCTTATTTTCCTCACCAATCATGTTAGCCTAGGAATTACGGAGGAAGTGTCGAGCTAATACGATGTTTGGGGATGGAGTGTTAATCTGAGTTGGAGTTTCAGTAATAGTAGTGATAGTACATGGGGCTGCATTAATTGCATTATAGTCCAAAGAAGAAGTATCATGTAGATTAGTGTTACACATTTTATTATTAGGCCCACCTGTTTTGGGCTTTAGTTATTTTAACTCTTTCTATGACTTCTCTTTTATTTTTTTCCTTGTACTCCTAGACACTTAAATTAGCTAATAATATATACCATAATGTGGCACCATTATTGGTAAGCCAATACATCACAAAAATTATCTTGGTATCAGAGCTAAATCAAACCCTAAACTCATCCTTACTAAACAAAACCTAGAAATGAAACCCTATCCCCAATCCTCCCCAAACCCTAGCCCCAAGTTGTCAACCTCACTAGGTCTAGCGAACTCCTTGGCTGGCGACCTCCTTCTGGACGGAGTTCTAATTTGGTCGACGACTCTTCTACCAGATATGTCCAACCTTTGGCTGTAGTTATTGTTTGGATTCATGAGTTTCATCCTCTATACACTAGTGGGTTTATTTCTCTACTTAGGGAAACTAATTTTTATTGGTTGGATTGGGTAAGTTAACCTTGATCTAGGGTTTGTAACCTCTTGTCTATTTTGTGGGTTTTATTTCCTCTTGTTGTTGGGTTTTATTCCCATGAAGTAGGCTATTAATTTGCCTTTATTTGATGATTCTTGAGGGTTTATACCCTTTTATGTTGTTGAATTAGATTGATTCAATCATTGCTAATTTTTTGGCCTTATTTGTGTGGGTTTTATTCCCCTCTTTGCTGTTGAATTTTTTGGATTACCCCATTGCATATTTTTTCGCCTTTCTTGTGTATTTGTTGGGGTATATTTGGGTATTTTGAAGTTATGGCTAAGTTGAATGGTCTAAAAGATGTCATTTCTACCCAACATACACCTACCATCGGGTGACTAGTGTATTATTGGATGGAACGAATTTTAATTCGTGGTCTAGATCTCTTCATCTATTTATTGGGTTGAAAGGAAAGACTAGTTGGTTGTTGGGCACTGAAACCCAATCGGATGCTAAGGATGTTACCATTTTTAATCAGTGCGAGATGGTCTGTTGTACGATTTTAGGGTGGATGTTCAATTCCATGGAGGAGCGCATTTATACAATGTGATAAGCACCCAAAACTGTACATTTTATACCCCGAATAGATGTACTTTAGCTGCTAATTCTCTGCAATATGGGTCTTATGTGCTTAAATGTTTATCTTGTAGGTCAAACGTCCGTTTGCGGTGTCAAAAGCTATATATCGAGACAAATGCGCGAATAACGGAGCTAATACCCTTATCCCTTAACCCTAACCTACCCAAAACGAAGCCTAAACCTATCCCAAACCCTGTGTGTGTTTTGTTTGTCTCTTTTTAACATCTTTTTTATATTTCTAATTTGAGTCGTTTTATTTTTAGCATTTATTTTTTATTTATTTAGAATTTCGAGATTTTATTTTCTATTTTTATTTTATTAGTGTAATTTTATTTTATTTTGA
Organism: Sambucus nigra; assembly: GCA_949130495.1. Lineage (NCBI taxonomy): Eukaryota > Viridiplantae > Streptophyta > Magnoliopsida > Dipsacales > Adoxaceae > Sambucus > Sambucus nigra. Next base: position 665,844,927 of record OX422208.1, on the reverse strand, counting down.
TTAGTTTTTAATTTTATTAGGATTAGGTTTTAGGAGTTTATTTTTAGTTTATTAGATTTTTTAGGACTTTAGTTTTCATTTAGTTTTTAAGTTTTTAATTCTTTTCTTTTATTTTAGTTTTTATATAAGCTTAGGATTTTATTTTTTTAGTTTTGATATTTTTATTTTTATTGTTTTTAGTTTGTTTTATTTTTAGTTAGATTTTATTTTTTAGTTTTAGTTTTATTAATTTTAGTTGTGTCTTTATTTTTTTAGGTGTCCAAATAAAACACACACATAAACTACCCTACACCTAAACCCACTCACACCCACCTATCATACACTAAACTACACCCAAATACACCCTCACCCTCACCCATCCTAACCTACACCCACCATAACCCACACCTCTTCTTCTTTATCACCCACCTTCATACTCTCCCTCTCTTCCTCTGTTAAAATACCCATACGCAAATATCCAACCCATAACCCCCCTTATACCAAACTAAGAACCAATCCGGGGACCGCTAACCCCAATCGCCGGTGCCCAGTTCCGGTCGATAACACCTATCCAAACCCACTATAGCAAAAAACCTCCTGGTACCTAAAACATGCGCCAACCCATGACTTGTGACCCGCAACCAGCGAGCTACCCAACCACCGGAGTGCCGATCGCGACTGTCGGAACCAAACCAGTGGTGACCCCAAAACTAGTTCCAACCCGGACATTCCCAACTCTGACCGGGAAACTCCATACCCATCAACCCTCAGCCCAGTTCGGCCGTCCCACATCCAAACCCATACCCCATACCAAACATTCAACCCACTACCTCTTCCAAACCCATTTCCCAAATGAAACCCAAGACCCATTTCCTTCTCAAAGCCAAAATTGTACCTGCCAAGCCAAATAAACCAAACAAATCCCCACATGTCATTTAACCCTCACATATGACTTAAACCCACTTGCCCATTTTTTCCCATTATACCCTCATGACAATTCTCCCACATGTTCCCTATATGTCATTTACATCATTAGCCTCATGAGAAAATTTGATTATTATTCCTTCTCACATGACCTCACACTCACCATTTCCATGCGCACTCAAGACCATTACCAAAAATACCCCTTTAGCTCCATGTTTGCCATGTATAAATTGGAAACTTGGGGCCATTTTCAAACGGATCTCAAAATTAGTTTTAAGTTTTGTGTGATAAAATTCTCTCCACCCCTCTATGTTTAGTATTTGCATTTTTAGCAAATACCTCAATATAGAGGTGTGTAGTGAAATTTATATCTAGGTTAAATTTCACCCCATCCATCTATTATGATTTTTTGCATTTTTAGAAATTATTTCAAAATAGAGTGATGTAGTCGATTTAATCACTTATGGAAGGTAAATTCTAACCCATTCCTTTATCTTGAGATTTTGCATTTTTAGCAATCATCTCAATATAAAGAAATGATCTAGAATTTATTTCTTTGGATGAGTTCTAATGTACAATTTTATAATGTTAGGATTTGCATTTTTAGCAAATCTCTTTTATTATTTAATTGTACATTATGAATTCATCCACTATCCTTTTTATTTTTATTTTGTAATTTTTATTTTAGATTCAATAAATACATGAGTGAGGGATTATGATTGAGATTGAGAGAATTTTGATGTATAATTGAGAGAGTGTTGATGTAATTGAATATTCCATTCCAATTCAAGGCTTAAATGGGTTTGATCTATTCCTCTCTTTTACTTTTATTTCAATCCTCACATGCTTTCAATTGTTTATCTTATATTTTTGGATGATGATTATTGAGGGCTAATCTCCCATTTATGGGATGAAATTTTGAAGCCCTCATGAGTTCAATTTTGTTAGTTTACTTATTAGGACTATTTTGTTTATCTTACTTTTCTTAAATTAGCATTTACTTCTTAATTAGTAGTTATAAAAATTAATATAGTTAGCTAGTTTCAAAAAATCCCTTGAAAAATCCATAAAAAATATAAATAGAAAAAAAATAGAAATATAATAATAAAATGCAAATGAATCTATATATTTCTTCTCCAATTTTGCGTTTCACCTATAGATGTGGATTGATACCTCACTTACCGCTATATTCTACTTTTGTTCTACTTTTATAGGTTGGTGAAGATTTTTAATGGATTTAGGAATTGTACACAACGACAAATACATTAAGAGAAGCAATTTTTCTAGTTATGAAATGGTGTCGTTGCCATTCTTGGGAGCGTGAAGCACTTGGAGCATATTTCATATTTTAGTTCATTTATTTTTCACACTTTGTTATTTTTTTTTAGTCCCATTTTTCTATATTTTTAAAAGGTTTGAATTAGGATTTTTATCATTACTTGTATTGCGGTGCATAGAGACACCTTTATTTTATTTTTCCTTTTAAAAATTCTAATAATAGAAGAATGCGTGATTGGGAAACCGAACAAGGTAGATAGAGGGCGTCCAAAGGTGAGGATTTAGAAGCATCACTACCTTGGGTCGGTAGGACTCCCAGGAATGACTGAGATAGGCGTGATCTCCCCCCGGTCGACTCAAATTGTTTGGCACCCCATGGTAAAAAAAACCATGGGAGGTACATTTCTTACACCCTCGCGCCTCTCCTGTTAGCGAGTCAATTTTTGTGCTCTTGTGTGATTTTATTTTCGCATTTATTTTTTGAATGGTGTGATGAATTAAATTACTAAGACCTACACCCAGTCACTCACGAGAAGAGATTTCATCACCCTACTCACTCGCTTACAAATTTTGTGCTACCCTAGCCATCATTAAAATTAAAAATTAATCAACTAGGTAGCCCAATAGGAGAAAATTTTGCAAAGGCGATCACTAAGATATTTTCTTAATTTTTTTATCGCCCGTGGACTTAATTAAAATTTGACTACCCTTTCACTAAATTCAAAGATAAAAATTGGCTATGTGCTAGTTTGGAATTCTCCTTAACTTGTGTTTGTGACCAATTCATTTTTCGGTAGTCGAATTTTAGTTAGTTCGTTCATTCAAAGAGTCCACCTATTTTTCCTGCTATTTTCTTCCAAAAAAAAAATCCCAAAATATTTTCTTCTATTTTTTTATAAAAAAATTCAAAAATATTTTTTTCTCACTATTTTCTTCCAAAAAAAATCCAAAAACATTTTCTTCCTTTCATTCTCTACTAGTCCAAAAAATATTTCCTTTCTTTTTCAAATTATTCAAAAAAAAAAGAGAACATCTTGAAAATAAAAAGTAAGACCGTGATCGGTGTTTCTTCACCCTCACCTTTGTCAAAATTATCCAACAAGACTCACGCTTCAGTTTTGTTTGGGGGTGATTTTCATCACCCAATTTTTGTGCCACCCCGCACTTTCATCTATCTTATATTTAGGGTGAGAATGGTTCGGTCTGGCTGAAGACATTAAACTTAGCGCTACCGAGATGTAGCCTGAGTTTCTTGTACTAGTCTCATCCTGTTTGGGGGGTGGTGTTTCACATCACCCTATGATTTACCATGTTATGGACTTGTACACCTTTTTTTCTCGTATCACCTATTCAGGTTCCATCTTGGCTACCTCTGTCCATTTCATTAGCGGTTGTTTCTGGTAATCTCTTTCCTACCTTATGCTCTCAATTTTAAAATTCATTTTACTTAACATCGAGAACGATGTTCCTTTTTGTTTGGGGGTGGGGAATTTTATCAAAATCGTGCCTCTTTTGAAAAATTTTGATCCTAAAACTTGATTTTTAAAATTTCGTGCAGTTTCTTTCATCTCAATCATTGATGTGAATTTTCAATCATCCATCTTTCAAGGTCGAGGAATGAAAATAGAATGTATTATTTTTTCTAAATAGCTTATATAATACGTCCCAAGGAATATTGCACCATATATTCTAGACTCAACAAAATTTACGCACTTATCAACTCAATACGGTTTAGAGTTGAGGAGTACTACAATTCCAAAGAGAACCTTAAGGATCACTAGTAGAGACTTTATCTTGTGAGATTCGTTTCTTTCAACCTTTTAGAGAGTTTTATGCAATCTCCAACTCACAAGTTGATTCAACTTATTTTTGGTCCGCACTAAATCGTTGTATGATCTCATTATTCTTCACAAAATTTAGGCTTCATCACTGAGAATGACATATTTTTCAAGTTTTAAGAAACGTGTGTCTTGAAATTTGTCCCGATCACTAAGATTTTCATCCATACACCTACCACTTTTCCCCCATATTATATTCCCATTCATTTCACCCATTTTTACCATATTCTCATATATTCCCCACACCATCACCTATCATCTCCATATCATATTTCATTTTCAAATAAAAGAGTGTTTGTTCCAAATGTTAAATGTCTTCATTATTGGTTTTAAAAGAGAAAGAAAATAAAAAAAATAACAAAAATATAAAAAAGAAAAAGAAAAAAACATAGAGAAAAAAAAAGAAAAAAAAGAGAGAAAATAGAGAGAAAAGAAAATAAAGAGAGTTTGTAGTTAGTACTAAAGACATTTGTGCCTAAAGTGCTATACACTCTCTCACATCGCATATCCATCCATTTCTCATCCATCATACATCCATCATTTCACACATCCATCCTATCATACCACACCTTATACATCCTTCTCATTTCATTTACCCCTCACCCATATACATCCATATTTCCCCTAGGTGTTAGGGCAAATAAAAGTCGACGGGGTGAATAACTCGATGTTCTAACTATAGTGATTTGCGTTTCTTTCATGAGATCATTTTTCTTTCTAATTGTTCTTTCTTTCTTATGTGTGTGTGAGACGCTTGAACTTGCTTACATTTACTCAACTCCTCACACACAAGAGCGATACACTAACCCATATCTCGAGAGTTCATTTAAGAGAGATATATCCAGTGAGATTTTGAAGTTGAAACGTTGATTCATAAGAGGAAATCTAGGAATTACTCTTGTTATACTCGACCAGTTTTGACTGATTCACACATACACGTTGAGTTCTAGGAAGGATGTGCCTTGCGTATTTATTTAGCTAAACTTTTTACACATTCTAGATTGTATTTCTGAAATCATTTATTTCATGATGGATTGTGCGATTATTCGACATCTAATAAGAGATTGACTGCCTTTTGCAAATAAATAATTTTGTGGGTATATTCCTTACAAACCCTCACGAGACAAAACTTCTCCTGTAGGGAAGCCTATAGGTTTAAAAGCTTACTACACATGCTAAGTGCAATCGCAAGTGCCCGCGAAAATGGTACACTTTTGGTTTCTTATCTTTCTCTTTCTCTCTATCTTATTGGTCGAGGACTAGCAACGCTCTATTTGGGAGTGGTGTGATAAGCACCCAAAACTGTACATTTTATAACCCGAATAGACGTACTTTAGTTGCTAATTCTCGGCAATATGGGTCTTATGTGCTTAAATGTTTATCTTGTAGGTCAAACGTCCATTTTCGGTGTCAAAATATATATATTGAGGCAAATGCGCGGATTATGGACCTAATACCCTTATCCCGTAACCCTAACCTACCCTAAACCTATCCCAAACCCTGTGTGTGTTTTGTTTGTCCCTTTTTAATATTTTTTTAGATTTCTAGTTTGAGTCGTTTTATTTTTAGCATATATTTTTTATTTATTTAGAATTTCTAGGTTTTATTTTCTATTTTTATTTTATTAGTGTAATTTTATTTTATTTTGATTTTGATTAGTTTTTAATTTTATTAGGATTAGGTTTTAGGAATTTATTTTTAGTTTATTAGATTTTTTTTAGGACTTTAGTTTTCATTTAGATTTTAAGTTTTTATTTCTTTTGTTTTATTTTAGTTTTTATATAAGCTTACGATTTTATTTTTTAGTTTTGATATTTTTATTTTTATTGTTTTTAGTTTGTTTTATTTTTAGTTAGATTTTATTTTTTAGTTTTAGTTTTATTAATTTTAGTTAAGTCTTTATTTTTTTAGGTGTCCAAATAAAACACACACATAAACTACCCTACACCTAAACCCACTCACACCCACCTAACATACACTAAACTACACCCAAATACACCCTCACCCTCACCCTCGCCCATCCTAACCTACACCCACACACACCATAACCCTCACCTCTTCTACTAACTCACCCACCTTCATACTCTCTCTATCTTCCTCCATTAAAATACCCACACACAAATATCCAACCCATAGCACCCTTATACAAAACTCAAAACCAATCTGGCGATAGCTAACCCCAGTCGCCGGTGCCCAGTTTCGGTCGACAACCCCTGTCCAAACCCGCTACATCCAGAAACCTCCTAGTACCTAAAACGTGCGCCGACCCTTGACTTGCGACCCGCAACCCGCGAGCTACCCAACCACCGGAGCAACGATCGCGACAGCCGGAGCCAAACCAGTGGTGACCCCAAAACTCGTTCCAACTCGGACATTCCCAACTCTGACCGGGCATCTCCATACCCATCAACCCTTAGCCCAGTTCGGCCTACCCACATCCAACCATACCCCATACCAAACATTCAACCCACTACCTCTTCCAAACCCTTTTCCCAAATGAAACCGAAGACCCATTTTCTTCTCAAAGCCAAAATCGTACCTGCCAATCCAAATAAACCAAACAAATACCCACATGTCATTTAACCCTCACAGATGAGTTAGACCCACTTGCACATTTTTTCCCATTATACCCTCATGACACTTCTCCCACATGTTCCCTATATGTCATTTACCTCTTTACCCCCATGAGCAAATCTGATTGTTTTTCCTTCTCACATGACCTCATACTCACCATTTCCATGCACACTCAAGACCATTACCAAATATACCCCTTTATTCCCAATGTTTGCCATCTATAAATTGAAGACTTGGGGCCATTTTTAAACGGATCTTAAAATTAGTTTTAAGCTTTGTGTGATAAAATTCTTTCCACCCCTCTATGTTGAGTATTTGCATTTTTAGCAAATACCTCAATATAGAGGTGTGTAGTGAAATTTATATCTAGGATAAATATCACCCCACTCATATATTATGAATTTTTGCATTTTTAGCAATTATTTCAAAATAGATTGATGTAGTTGATTTTATCCCTTATGGGAGGTAAATTCTAACCCATTCCTTTATGTTGAGATTTTACATTTTAGCAATTATCTCAATATAAAGTAATGATCTAGAATTTATTTCTTTGGATGATTTCTAATGTACAATTTTATAACTTTAGGATTTGCATTTTTAGCATATCTCTTTTATTATTTAATTGTCCATTATGAATTCATCCACTATCCTTTTTTTATTTTGTAATTTTTATTTTAGATTCAATAAATACATGAGTGAGGGATTATGATTGAGATAATTTTGATGTATAATTGAGAGAGTGTTGTGTAATTGAAGATTCCGTTTCAATTCAAGGCTTAAATGGGTTTGATCTATTCCTCTCTTTTACTTTTATTTCAATCCTCACATGCTTTCATTTGTTTATCTTATATTTTTGGATGATGATTATTGAGGGCTAATCTCCCATTTATGGGATGAAATTTTGAAGCCCTCATGAGTCCAATTTTGTTAGTTTACTTATTAGGACTATTTTGTTTATCTCACTTTTCTTAAATTAGCATTTACTTCTTAATTAGTAGTTATAAAAATTAATATAGTTAATTAGTTTCAAAAAATCCCCTGAAAATCCATAAAAAATATAAATAGAAAAAAAATACAAATTATAATAATTAAATGCAAATGAATCTATATATGTCCTCTCCAATTTTGTGTTTCACCCTTAGATGTGGATTGATACTTCACTTACCGCTAGATTCTAGTTTTGTTCTACTTTTATAGGTTGGTGAAAATTTTTGATGGATAGAAGAATTGCACACAACGATAAATACATTAAGAGAAGCAATTTTTCTAGTTATCACTATGTTCATGTTCTTTGAGTTTGTTTCAGGCTTATGGAAAGCTCTTAATCACATGTATTCTCACGCTCGTAAAGGTGCCCGAGTATTTCATCTTTATCAAGAAATCACTCATGCCTCACAGGAATCGCTCAACCTCTCTTTTTCTCACTACTTTGGATATCTATTATGCCGTTGGGAGGAGCTGGCTTAGTTTGAGACTCTATCTGCCTTTCTTCCTAAGGCTATTTCTATCTGGAGTCAGCGTTTGGATTGTTAGTACACTTATCAGTTTCTTATGGGTTTACGATTTGAGTATGATGCTCTCTTTACTCATATCATAAACACATCTCCTATGCCTCCCCTTCGTTTGGCCTTTGCTATTGTAGATGTAGAGGAGCGCCGTCTCCAGTTATCTCAAACCTCTCAGGCTGCTGCTCGGGTTCAGTCTCCTTCTACTAAAATATGGTGTTTGGGGCTCATATTATTCCCATACTCATGACGGACGACTGACATATCATCATTATGGACTTGTTGGCCATTCTAGAGACTGATGCTTCAAACTTAATCCCGAGTTGAGGAAGAAGTTTTCTAAGGCCAAAAACTCTGCCCCCTCAGGACTGCTGCCATTGTCGAGGCTTCTGCGTTTTGTTCTCCTAGTGCTCCCAAGGATGATAGCCATCTTGAGGCTCAGATTGATCTTCTCCAGGAACAGTTGAGCTCTCTTGGGTACTATACTACCATTTCCACTATTGCGTTATGTACCTCACCTTCTTTTAATGTTAAAGTTGTTAAGCCTACTTGGGTTTTAGATTCTGGAGCGTCTAGTCATATGACTGGTGAGCTATCTTTTTTTTACTTCCCCCACTTCCCCTGTGTGTCGTAGTGTGTGTCTTGATGATGCTTCACTTGCTCATATTCGTAGCAAGGGAAACATCCGTCTCTCACCCTCTCTCAATTTATCTTTTGTATTGCATGTTCCCTACCTCTCTTTTAATATCATCTCTGTTTGTCAACTCTGTAAAGATCTCAATTGTTCTATCATATTATTATCCTCGCATTGCTAATTGCAGGATCTGAGTTTACAGAGGATTTTTGGCAGGGGATATGAGCACGATGGCCTATACCACTTTGGGGATCCTCCTACCCTTACTACATTTATTTCTGGACTCCGTGCCTCTACTTCCACTGATACCATTGCTTTTGATGTCTCCTTATAAACTATGCATCTGTGGCATGCCCGTTCAGGACATGTCAATTTTCAGTACTCGTGTTTACTTTTTCCCCTCTTTGTCTAAAACTTGTAAAGACAAGAGGTTTACCTGTGAGACATATGAGTTGTCTAAACATACTCGTAGTAGTAATATTTCCCATATGAGTCATGCACCTAGTATGTTTGATCTTATTCACTCTAATGTTTGGGGACCCTCACCTGTCACTTCTTTATCGGATCATAAGAACTATGTAACTTTTATTAATGATTTCTCTTGATGTACGTGGGCATATTTATTCAAACATAAATCTGAGGTGTTACTTTTATTTTTTCAATTCCTCCAATTGATTAAAAGACAATTTAACACCATTGTTCATAGCATTCAGTCTGATAATGGGGGGAGTATGTTTCTGGTGCTTTTTGTTCACAACTTAACTAAAAAGGCATTTTACACCAACTTACTTGACCCTACACTCCGGAACAAAATTGGGTGGCAGAAGGTAAGAACCGTCACTTAATGGGAATTATTCGGTGCCTTTTATGGTGTATGCATGTTCCTAAATCTTATTCGCACCTTTCTCTTCTCATTGCCACATTTATTATTAACCGCACTCCTAGTAAAGTTTTAAATGGAAAAACACCTCTTCACTCTATCTTTCCTACTAGCTCCCTTTTTCCTATATTACCCCGAGTTTTTGGGTGTGTGCGCTATGTTCAGAATAGGCATCCCTCATGTCACAAACTTGATGATAAGGCCATTAAATGTATTTTTGTGGGTTATCCGACCATGTCTAAAGCTTATAAATGTTATGATCCTCTCTCTCGACGGATGTATCACTCTCGGGATGTTACCTTCCATGAGGATACTCCCTTATATGGTAGGTTTTCTAGTCCTCCAACCCCACCCCACCCCCTCCTCCTCTTGAGGAGGTTTCCCCGGTGGCCGATTGGATCCCTTTATTGGATGTTTCTCCCTCTCTTCCACAAGAAACCCCCTTTGCAGGTATATACTCATCGCCTTCGGCCTCCCCTGCCTCCTCCTCCTACAGACTCAGGTATTGTTGATACTCATTCTCCCCCCCCCCCCACTCCACCTATTTCTATATTTCAGTCCCCCCCCCCACCTCTTACTAGTTTTCATTCCCGTTATCCCACTCGTGATCGTCGCCTTCCTGCTCGTTATGCTAACTCTTGTAGCAGTAACCATTATATTCTCGAGCATCTTTCCTATGTAGGTCTTTCAGAGTCCTATCGTGCCTTTTTAGGTTATCTTGACTCTATTTCTATTCCCTTGTATTTGCGTGAGGCTCTCCAGATTCCGAAATGGGTAGCTACTATGAAAACTGAGATGGAAGCCTTGGAAAATAATGGTACTTGGGAGTTAGTGTCTCTTCCTCCAACGAAAAAACTTGTTGGTTGCAAATGGGTGTGTAGTGTTTAATATTTGGCTGATGGGTCCGTTGAGCGACATAAAGCTCATCTTGCGGCACATGATTCTACTCAAATTCTGTGTAAAGACTTCGGTGCTTCCTTTGTCGTGGTTGCTTAGATGACTTTTGTTCATCTCCTTATATCCCTTGTAGCCTCTCACTCTTGGTCGTTGCATTAATTGGATATTAAGAATGACTTTATTCATGGGGATCTTACTGAGACTATCTATATGGCTCCTCCCCCCGATTTTCAGGCTGAGGGGAAGTATATGGGCAATGTTTGTCGTCTTTGCAAATCTTTATATGGGTTGAAGCAGTCTCCCTAAACTTGGTTTAGCCGATTCAGTAGGGTGATTACTTCTATGGGATTCTGCAGATGCCAGTACGATCATACTTGATTTATTTGACATCACCCTGACCATCGGTGCATTATCCATTTGGTCTATGTTGACGATATCATTATCACTGGTGATGATCGAGAGGGATTGCCAAGGTAAAGAAGGACATTGGAGAAGTTTTTGATTCTAAGGACTTGGGTCCTCTTTGGTATTTTCTGGGGATTGAGGTGGCGAGATCTCATCGTGGGATTTCCTTCTCATAAAGGAAGTATGATCTTGATCTGTTACATGATATATGGATGGTTATTTGTCTTCAATCTTGTACTCTTATGGATTCGAATGTGAAGTTGACGGCGTAGTTAGGGGATTTACTTTCTAAGACGCCTAGGTATCAGCGTTCGGTTGTCTGTCTCATCTAATTGACCAACACCTATCCTGATTTGTCATTTTCTGTGAGTATTGTTAGTCAGTTCATGCATTCTCCTCACACCACCCATCTTTATATTGTTCATCATATCTTGAGTCATCTCAAGTCTTCACCGGGTCTTGGTATCTTCTATGCTTCAGGAGACCAAAGTGGTCTCTCTTGCTTCACTGATGCTGATTATGCGAGATGCAGGACTAATAGGCGTTCTACTTATGGATTATGTACTTTCTATGGTTCTCATCTAATATCATGGAAAAGTAAGAAGCAAGCGATTATTTCTCGTTCTTCAGCAGAAGTAGAGTACTGTGATATGGCCCATGGTACATGTGAGCCCTTGTGGCTTCGATCGATTTTGGGTGAGCTAGGCTTTACCGAGTATGGTCCTTCTAATTTGTTGTGTGATAACAAATCAACTATTATGTTGTCATCTTATTCGATTCTTCATTAGAGAACCAAACACATTGAGGTGGATATTCACTTTCTCCGGGAGTAAGTTTCTACAGGCATCATTTGTCCCTCATTTGTCCCTTTATCAACTCAGACTGCAAAATATATCACTAAGGCGGTTGGACCCTCTTCGCTTCACTCATCTATTAGCACGCTAGGCTTGTTTATATCTTTGCTCCAACTTGAGGGGGAGTGTTGGATATCAGATTAGTGTTACACATTTTATTATTAGGCCAATCTGTTTTGGGCTTTAGTTATTTTGACTCTTTCTATGACTTCTCTTTTATTTTTTACCTTGTACTCCTAGACACGTCAATTAGCTAATAATATATACCAGAATGTAGCACCATTATTGGTAAGCCAATACATCACAAAAATTATCTGTATTGTAGCCAACAGATCTCACATAAATGGTCATAACATCCACAGAGGTAATACCATCACAGGGGGGATGCTATTTCTGCAGCAGAGTCAATAATAATTTTAGGTAAATTGACATTAGTATCGCAGTCTTGAATGCTCATAACTTCATTAACATCAAGGTTGACCAGATCATCATCTAAAACATTAGCATTGGCAGATCCAATAGTAGTGTATGTTTATCTACAGGTTAGAATTCTTATTGAACCATTAGGGCTTTGGATATTTTATGGGGATTGAAGTTTTATCTTCGATTTCTTTTCCATCAACTTGGAGTTTTTGAATCACTCTACATTATGTGATCCAATGGCCTAATATTCCGTAGTGATTACAATTGGGGGGGGGGGGGGTAATTGTTTGTTGACTATTTCTTGTTCAAACATGGAATTCTATGTTTTAACAAGAATGGATGGAGGAGGGTCATCCTTAATAAGGTCCATATCAACCAACAGTCTCGCGTGATGCCCATATATTTTTCCCATTATATCTTGATCTATTCTTATAGATGTTTCCACACACCTAGCAATTTCAATTAAAATACGAGGCCTCTAATAAGAATTGCTCAATCCAGGAAACTTAACCCACACAAAAGCAGTAGTTTGTTTTAAATCAAATGGCATAAGTCAGCAGTCCATTTAATGAGTTTGAAGATACGTAGAGCTAATGATAGATTCTCATATTCAGAATCTCAATTGAAGGGAATTGGATCTCAAAGTAGCATTTTCTAAGAGGGGTGAGTCTCCAGTGGATTTTTATGTTCCAACTGTTCGAGAGTTTTGACTTGAGATCCTCAAGTTTCCACATCTTGTGTCCTCTTGAATAGATTTCTCTGTCAATAATACTAGTTACATTATCTTTCAAAGATTTTTGAAATTTGTCCTCATTGAACAAATTGCATAAGTCTTTAGGTCAATTATTATAATTGGATATTTGGGTTATCTAATCATAATAATTGAGTAACATTTGCATTCATTATCATAAATGGACCTTTAATTGACCAAAACATATAAGATATGAATGTGCATACAATTATAAAATATTTACAATGATAATTTTTTTAGGATCTAATCAAATATAATGTAAATATTAGTTCTAAGGGTAAAAAGGCTTAAAATCATTTAAGGTTAAATTGATGCAAAAACTATATAGCTCATTAATGGTCATTTAAACATCGTACTTGTACCTTTGGGAAACTAACCTACACTGGTCAAATGAGCAAGCCACATCATTATAACATCAACAACGTAACATTCATAATTATATTTGAACCTTTGGACAACAAAATTTATATACAAGAATTTACTATTGCAACTATAGATTAGGAAACTTTTGTGAGCACCTAATCTAACATAATATAATAATCAGGCTTAAAAAATATATGTACAATAATCTAATATTTATAAGTATAGACTAGGACACTTTGGTGAACATATAACCTAATATAACATAAATATCAGTGTCAAAACATTAACCATAAATATAATAGTCATAACAATATTGGGTACGTGTATATAAAAAAAGCACCACATAACTTGAATATTTTTATAACCAATAAGGTAGGACATCTTATGCAGTCATTAAAATACATAATATAGAGAAATCCAAAATTTCAAAAACTAAAATTTTTGAAATATCATTACAAAAATATTATGATTTACTTTAGGAATAATCTTACATTAAAGGAATTTTAAAAATATGGAGAGAGAAATATTTGTCAACTTTATCACCAAAAATGACAATTTTAAAGTTTTAAGGACTCAAACGTGATTGGATAGACGAAAAAAGCACGCGTCATCATACAAAATTGTGAATTTTGATCATTAGGCCGTTTAGAATCGATATACTAAATTTCATTAAATTCCGAGTCAATTGACAAATTTGATATTTATTATTGCATATTAAAGGCAAAAGCAAACTATTGTAATACCCCGTATTTTTGGCAATATTTATTTTGGGATTAATTAATTAAATGAGAATTAATTGGGAATTAATCCGGATAAAATACTAGCGAGATGTGAGTTGGTATTTGACTATATTGAGTATATGAATATTGAATTATGAAATTTGTCGTGAGATTGATATACGGCAATTTGGACATTTTATTGGGACGCGGGTGACAGTCGCGTCAGGTTATAATTATTTTGTTTATAAAAGTGAATTTAAATTCTATTAACCGTATGGTCGTTTTGAGTGCACCAACGCGTCTGGAAGGGTCAAGATAGTCAGAAAACACTAGCCGGGGGTTTAGTTTGGGTCCCGGGGTATTTTTAGGCCATACCGGCAGCATAAAGGGTATTTTGGTAATTTTGTATTTTTGGGAATTAAAAGTGACGAAAATTAGGAGTCTTTATCTGATTGGGAATTGACCCACTAAACCCACTAACCAGCCCTTAATGACCCAATAAGCTACGGGGGTTATTAGATTAGGTTTCCAAAACTTTCACAAAGAAAACCCTAGCCACCATAACCATTGGAGAAGAAGGCTTGTAGAGAGAGAGAGAGAAGGAATTCTGCAGAAAGAGAGGGAGAGAGCTTCATCAAATCTAAGATTAAATCAAGGCAAGTGGTTTAATTTATATTTTATGCAGTAAATGTTTCTTCCATGTTAGAAATATTAATAATCATTCTTGCTTGGGAGATAAAGGAAAACCCATGAAATTTGAGTTGTTAGTTTAATCTTGGATGTAGGTTTGCATGTAGAAACGTTATTGGAAGATTGAATTAAGAGAATTACTAATTTATGTGTTATAAAAACGGATTGAATTCTGGGAATTGATGATGATAAATTCTAGGGTTTATGTTCTTGAGAAATTGGGGAAAAGAGTAGAGACTTGATGATTTAATGATGTTTAGGATGAATTGATTCCTTAAAACACGTTAGTATGTGACCTTGATATGTTTAGGATTGATTAGAGACCATAAAAAATTGTTGGGATGAATTTTGGTTGAGATTAGAAGTGTAGAAATTGGTGAAAAATGAATATAGAATTTCTGGGTTTGATTCTGGTCACTCGTTAGAAGACCTACCCAGGTCTTTCGAACGAGCTTGTTCGAACGAGCTTCTAACGAGTTGACAGTTTGGGGTTCTAACGAGAGGGATGTTCGTTCGATAATCTCATTCGAACGAGATCTCGTTAGATAGCCCAGTTCGTTCGAACGAAACCTCGTTCGAACAGCCTCGTTCGAACGAAACCTCGTTCGAACAGCCTCGTTCGAACGAGACTTCTAACGATCTGGCAGGTTAGGCCTTTTTGGCTTGTTTTGATTTTGGGAGTCCCGTAAACTTGTTCGATGATAGAGATAACATTCCTTTGACGGTGTATTGGTATACTTGGGACATTTAGGATATAATGAGGAGTAAATTATAATTGTGGAACGAATCAAATAGACATTATGGATTGAGACGTGAGTGCCTACTACGACGTGAGAATAAATTATGGCGCGCATAAATGTGGACCGGGATTATATAAGTTGTATATATATTAAGTTGGTACGAGAATGCGATATGTACTACAATTAAATTACGGTGATTACTAAGATGCGTGTTTACTTAGTATTGGTATATGATTTGTGTGTATGACATACCTACCATACTTGCTATCACGGGAGGTTTGCGTTCGCTTAGGGCCATCTAATCCTTGTGTTGCCCGGATTTAGACTGGTTACCTTGATGAACATAGGTCATAGAAAGACTTATTGGGATGTTGATAAGTCCGCTGATCGTGGGAGCGTAGGTATGTGCGTGACCCATGTGATGTGACTGTGTTCACCTCCATTATTTGTGATGTTGTTATCTGTGAACTATTCCTGAGAGATTCGGAATATGTGATCCTTATGTACGTGATGTACCAGGATGGATAGCAGAGTATGTGTGCACCGCAACTTAGTCCTCGGGGTGCTTGTATTGTATATTTATGATGTGATTAACATACACTTAATTAATGCGAACCTTCATGTTAATGTTGTGAATATAATTACGGTATTGTTTCAAAAAAAAAAAACATAACGGGTTAACTGATAGTGAAATATATTGCATACTGAGCATCTGATTTTACGTTAAGACCCTATTTAATTGCGAGCGTTATAATGTTAATGGGAACCAAGTAATAAGGGTAGAACATATGACAGTCTAGCTAGATATGATGTCACTTAGCTAGTGGTTTGTGTCATTTTAGATGGGTACTTACGTTAGGAGTGCACAGTTAGACGAGAGGTGAGAATTTCATGTGAGTGCACGTCCTAACATGTACTTTGCATTTAATGTTTTAAATGTTTTTAAAACACTTACAGGTTTTTAAAATATCTCCACATTCGGGCTCTGACCCGTTTGCTTTCAAATCTATTTTTCTTGTAAAACCATTTTAGGTGCCCAGCCACAAGGACACCATGCATAGGATACTCATTCAGGTGACGGGCTGTAGCTGTTTGAGGAAGCTACAGGGATTTGCTTTTAGACGATTCGACCATTTGGATTCCATATTCAGTATTCTTCAGTTGTAGGGCATGTTGCCCAAATTCTATTAGAGACTTTTCCATTTCAGTTTTTCAGACTATGGCATGTATTGATTCAGTATTCAGTATTTAGTTATTCATTTCAGTTGTGGAGTTTGTTGTGAGGAGTTTTCCTCCGGATTTATTTATATCGTGTGATGGTTATTCTATTACTTAGTTATGGTGAATGGTGATATTATTCTTGCATTAAATATTTTACTGCATGTTAATCAGACTTTAATTAAAATTTGGCAACTTACTTTTTAAATACTAGGTGGTTAGTAATAATAAAATGTTTTCGACAGTGATGCTATTAACTGAGCCAACTTGGCATTTTGGTTTAATTTAATAAAGGAGTGGCTACCCGGTATTTAATTAGTCGGGGTGTCACAGGTGGTATCAGAGCATCAGGTTCTAGTGTCCTTTAGGATCTGTACGGCTATTATGTTTCCGCTACGTTTTCTTTGATATAGAGCCCTATATTTTAGGACTGTTGTACTATTTTTGTCTATGCTTCGTTCTTCGGCTATTTTAAGTTTATAACTGCGAACTTATAAACTTCATTCTTATTTCAGATGCCTCCACGACGTGCACAACGAGTTCCCAGGGATGCAACGCCCGAACCCCAGCCTGTTCCAGTTCAGGGCATGATGAATGCCGCTGAGGTTGCAGCTATAGTAGCCCAAGCGGTAAATGCCGCAATTGCCGTAGTTCAGCAGGCACCGCCACAGGCGCCGATTATCGCGCCAGTACAGGCAAATGCATTCCCGTCTTCTTGGGAACGTGTACGTGACGTTTTTCAGAAAGCGCATCCGCCAGAGTGTGCAGGTAGCTCAGATGTGGTAGTCTCGAGCCAGTCGAGGAAGGATATACAGAGGCACTTGAGGATGTATGAGTGCATGGAAGTTCAGAAGCAGGTGCTAGATACTTTCAAGCTAGTTGGATCTGCACTGCAGTGGTGGGAGTCTATTACCACCGTGGAGGAGAGAGATACTCTCACTATTCAGGACTTTTGGGTGCGGTTCGACCGCAAGTACTTTCCGTCAGCTGTTCACACGAAAATGAGGAGGAAATTGATGATTCTGAAGCAGGAGGGTAAGACCGTGGCCGAGTATGAGGCCGAGTTCACGAATCTGTTGAATATCGTTCCAGATGAGATACCGACAGAAAAGAAGAAGATTGAGGAATTCACCGACGGGTTGACATGGAGGATCCGTCAACATCTGTTAGGGAACCTTTCGTTGGCCACTTATTCTGATGTGGTTAACGCTGCTTTGTTACACTGCCAGGATCACCGCTTTCATATGGCTGAGGGCAAGAGATCCGGAGAGTCTAGCCATCAGGGAAGGACTGGAGGGCATGGTGCCAGTGGGGCACAATCTGTTCAGGGGCAGAGGCAGGGTGAGCAGGGTTCCCAGTAGGGGGATCAGAAGAGGTACAGATCAGGGAACTACAGGCACGAACAGGGAGGTTTTCGTCAGGTCCATCAGGGTCCGAACGACCATCAGGGCCAACAGGGGCAGAATGGGCAGTAGTTTCAGTAGGGCCAGCAGGGCCAAGGGAGGATCGATAACGGCCACCAGGGCCGGGGACAGCAGGGGTAGAGAGGAGGGAACTTCCCAGGGAAGTGTTTTTTTTGTGGCAAGACTGGCCATAAACGACATGATTGTCCTGATAGGGGTAGAGCCCCACAGCAGCAAGAACAGGGTGCTCGCCAGGAGCCGTAGAGGCCTATCTTTCCCGCCGCTCTTCCCGCACCGCCAAAGATGGCAGCATTGCCACCCATTCCAGCAGTCCTAGTTCAGCAGGGGCATCTACAGTATGGACATGTCTATAACGTCCACTAGGCAGCAGTTCCACAGGCACCGCCTGCGATTGAGGGTACGTTTCCTATCCATGGCACTATGGGTCAGGTATTGTTTGATATGGGGGATACACATTGTTTTATAGCTACACATTTCGCGAAGGCTTTAGGGTTGTTATCCACCGCGGAGAGCACAGTGACGTGTGTCGACTCACCATTGAGGAATGGGTCACTTATATTCTTTATATGCCGGGGACTGGGGGTAGATATTGGTGGTTTGGTATTACCTGCAGACATGTTGGTATTAGATATGCACGTTCACGATGTGATTATCGGTATGGATTGGCTCGTAGCTTATAGGGCCATGATTGATTGCTTCAGCAGGAGCATTGTTTTTGCCATTCCGGGGCAAGAGATATTTGTAGTGGCGATGCCTCGCCCAGAGGGAGGATCGACCGCTCATTTGTATTACATAGAGGAGGATACCTCTAAGGAGGTTGTGATTCCTTTAGATTCTATCCCAGTTGTCAGGGAGTATTCGGATGTGTTTCAGGAGATACCAGGCCTACCCCCCAGTCGAGAGATAGACTTTGTTATAGACCTATTACCAGGTACGAGACCTATAACATGCGCACCGTACCGTATGGCTCGAGTTGAGATGAGGGAGTTACGGGATCAGATTGAACAATTGTTGGGTCAGGGGTTTATACGGAGGAGTAATTCACTGTGGGGTGCCCCTGTGTTATTTGTAAAGAAGAGAGATGGTTCACTGAGATTGTGTGTGGACTACCGAGAGTTGAATAAGGTCACGATACGGAATAAGTATCCGTTGCCTCGAATCGATGACTTATTTGACCAGTTGAGAGGAGCTTCTTTCTTCTCAAAGATTAATTTGAGATCGGGATTCCATCAGTTGCGTACCAGGGAGGAGGATGTCTCGAAGACTGTGTTCTTGTCGAGATATGTTTCTTACGAGTTTCGGGTTATGCCTTTTGGTTTGACCAACGCTCCAGCAGTGTTTATGGACTTGATGAACAGAGTGTTCAGGGATTTCCTAGATCAGTTTGTCATTGTCTTCATCGATGATATTTTGGTTTACTCCCAGACAGAGGAGGAGCACGCCGAGCATTTGAGGCAAGTTTTGCAGACGCTGCGTCAGAACAAGTTGTATGCAAAGTTCGAAAAGTGCGGGTTTTGGATGAAGGAGGTCCAGTTTTTGGGACACATTATTTCCGACTAGGGGATATCTGTTGATCCGGGGAAGGTATCCGCGGTGAGGGAGTGGGGACAGCCCACGACACCGACTGAGATTCGTAGTTTCTTGGGCCTAGCATGATACTACAGGAGGTTCATTCGGGGATTTTAGAAGATAGAGGGTCCTTTGACACATCTGACTCATAAGGGTGTGCCATTCATCTGGAGTGATGCCTGTCAGTTGGCATTCGATGAATTGAAGGACAAATTGACCTCAGCACCAGTGTTAGCATTGCCGAGATCGGGAGTTGAGTATTTGGTTTACATCGATGCGTCTTTGCAAGGACTTGGAGGTGTATTGCAGCAGGAGAGCCAAGCCATAGCTTATGCTTCCCGTAAGCTTAAGCCTCATGAGAAGAATTACCCCACGCATGATTTGGAGTTGGCGGCGGTGGTATTTGCCCTACGGATTTGGAGGCACTATCTTTTGGGGGAGAAGTTCCAATTGTTCACGGATCACAAGTCCCTACAGTACCTGTTCACGCAGAAGGAGTTGAATATGCAGCAGCGTAGGTGACTTGAGTTTGTGAAAGACTACCAGTTCGATATCCAGTATCACCCGGGTAAGGCTAACGTGGTGGCCGACGCATTGAGCCGTAGGCCAGCAGATGAAGTGGCAGAGGTGTGGAAGGCCAAGTGGAAGGAATTGGGACACCAGGATGCAGTGGCCCGATCTTTCATGTCTGTGATGACTGTTACACCGCAGATTGTCACGAAGGTAGTACAGGCACAGGCTAATGACTTGTTCTGTCAGGAGCATATAGTTCGATTACTAGCAGAGGGAGCCGAGTCCTATACCGTTAGCTCAGACGGGGGATTACGCTTCAATGGAAGATTGGTGGTTTCGGAAGGGGAGGAATTCCGACACGGTGTGATGACAGAGTCGCACGGCTCACGGTTCGCGGTACATCCCAGAGGGGACAAAATGTACCAAGACATGAGACGCCAGTATTGGTGGAGCGGTATTAATAGAGATATCGCTGAGTTTGTTTCGAAATGCACCACTTGTCAGCTTGTAAAAGTGGATCATCAGAGAGCGGAAGGACTGCTACAGCCGTTGGAGGTTCCGATGTGAATGTGGGAGAGAATATCCATGGACTTTATCACGGGGTTGCCTACGTCGCAGAGGGGTCACGACTCGGTTTGGGTAATTGTGGACAGATTGTCCAAAGTCGCACACTTTTCACCCGTAAGGACTGACTACACTACGGGACAGTATGCCCAGCTCTTCATTTCAGAGATTGTGAGACTTCAGGGTGTGCCCCTAAATATCGTGTCTGACAGAGACAAGATATTTGTTTCGCGGTTTTGGGAGAGTTTCCAGGAGACTCCACTGGCTCGAGACTACCACATCTGAGCTACCTGCAAACTCTGGCGGATGCGCTTTCTGAAAAGCGTCACATACACGCTCCCAAGCAGATGGGAATGCATTTGCCTGTACTGGCGCGACAACCGGCGCCTGAGGTGGTGCCTGCTGAACAACGGCAATTGCAGAATTTACCGCTTGGGCTACTATAGCTGCAACCTCAGCGGCGTTCATCATGCCCTGAACTGGAGCGGACTGGGGTTCGGGCGTTGCATCCCTGGGAACTCATCGTGCACGTCATGGAGGCATCTGAAATATGAATGAAGTTTATAAGTTCGCAGTTATAAACTTAATATAGCTGAAGAACGAAGCATACACAAAAGAGTACAACAGTCCTAAAATATAGGGCTCTATATCAAAGAAAACTTAGCGGAAACATAATAAGCCGTCATATCGTAAAGGACACTAGAACCTGATGCTCTGATACCACCTGTGACACCCCGACTAATTAAATACCGGGTAGCTACTCCTTTATTAAATTAATTCAAAATGCCAAGTTGGTCCAGTTAATAGCATCACTGTCAAAAACATTTTAATGATTACTAACCACTTAGTATTTAAAAAGTAAGTTGCCAAATTTTAATTTAAGTCTGATTAACATGCAACAAGTGTAATGAAGAATAATAAAACCATTCACCATAACGAAGTAAATAGAATAACCATCACATAATGTAAATAAAGTCTGGAGGAAAACTCCTCACGACAAATCCCACGACTGAAATAAGCAATGAAAATACTGAATACTAAATCAATACATGACAAAGTCTGAAAACTGAAATGGAAAGATGTCTCTAAAATAAATGGGCAACATGCCCTACAACTGATAAATACTGAATCAGGAATCCAAATGATAGAAGCGTCTAAAAGCAAATCCCTGTAACTTCCACAAACAGCTACAGCTCGTCATCTGAATGAGTATCCTATGCATGGTGTCCTTATGGCTGGGCACCTAAAATGGTTTTACAAGAAAAAAAAAGATTGGAGAGCAAACGGGTCAGAGCCCGAATGTGGAGATATTTTAAAAACCTGCAAGTGCTTTAAAAACATTTAAAACATTAAATGAAAAGTACATGTTAGGACGTGCACTCACATGATATTCTCACCTCTCGTCTAACTGTGCACTCCTAACGCAAGTACCCATCTACAACGACACAAACCACTAGCTAAGTGACATCATATCTAGCTAGACTGTCATAGGTCCTACCCTTATTACCCGGTTCTATTAACATTATAATGCTCGTAATTAAATAGGGGTGTAACGTAAACTCAGATGCTCAATATGCAATATATTTCACTATCAGCTAACCCGTTTTGTTTTTCTCGAAACAATACCGTAATTATATTCACAACATTAACATGAAGGTTCCCATTAATTAAGTGTATATTATTCACATCATAAATATACAATACAAGCACCCCGAGAACTAAGCTGCGGTGCACACATACTCTGCTATCCATCCCGGTACATCACGTACATAAGGATTACATATTCCGAATCTCTCAGGAATAGTTCACAAATAATAACATCACAAATAATGGAGGCGACCACAGTCACATCACATGGGTCACGCACATACCTACGCTCCCACGATCAGCGGACTTATTAATATCCCAATAAGTCTTTCTATGACCTATGTTCATCATGGTAATATCCCAATAAGTCTGTCTATGACCTATGTTCATCATGGTAACCAGTCTAAATCCGGGCAACACAAGGATTAGAGGGCCCTAAGCGAACACAAACCTCCCGTGATAGCAAGTATGGTAGGTATGTCATACACACAATTCATATACCAATACTAAGTAAACACACGTCTTAGTAATCCCATAGTTTAATTGCAGTACTATTCTATTCTAGTACTAATATATAATTTACACACTTTATACGATTCCGGTTTATAATCACACGCGCCATAATTTATTCTCACGTCGTAGTAGACACTCACGTCTCAACCCTAACGGTTCATTGATTTAAATCACTCGTATATAATTTACTCCTCATAATAACCCAAAAGTCCCAAATATATCAATACATCATCAACGGAATGTTATCTCTACCCTCGAACAAGTTTACGGGACTCCCAAAATCAAAACAGGCCAAAAAGGCCTAAACTGCCAACTCGTTAGAAGTCTCGTTCGAACGAGGCTGTTCGAACGAGGTTCCAGTTCGTTCGAACGAACGAAATACAGTTCGTTCGAACGAAGGTATCGAACGAAGTCTCCCATTGTTAGAAGCGACTGGTCAACTCGTTAGAAGCTCGTTCGAACGAGCTCGTTCGAACGACCTGGGAAGGTCTTCTAACGAGGGACTAGTTTCGGCCCAGAATTTCTTAGTTACGTTTTTCATCAATTCTTAGTCCTCAAATCTCCTCTAAAATTCGTTCCAACAATGTTTTAAGTTCTCTAATCATCCTAAAACATGCTAAGGTCATATACTAACATCTTTTAAGGAATTAATACATCCTAAACATCATTAAATCATAAGTTTCTACATTTTTCCTCAATTTTCTTCAAGAACATAAACCCTAGATTTTTCATCATCAATTCCCAGAATTTAATCCGTTGTTACATCACGTAAATATGAAATCTCTGAATTCAATCTTCCAATAACGTTTCTACATGCAAACCTATACCCAAAATTTAACTAATAACTTCCAATTTCATGGGTTTTCCTTTTTCTCTTAAATAAGAATGATTATTAAGATTTCTAACATTGAAGAAGCATTCACCGCATAAAGAATGTAATTTAAATCACTTGCCTTGATTCGATCTCTGAATTTGGTGTTTATTTCCTCTCTCTTTCTGCAGAATTCCCTCTCTCTCCCTTTCTCCAAGCTTCTTCTCCAAAGTGGCTATGGTGGCTAGGTTTTTTTTGGGAAAGTTGGAAACCTAAATGATAACCTCCGTAGCTTATTGGGTCATTAAGGGTTGGTTAGTGGGTTTAGTGGGTCTATTCCCAATCAGATAAAGACTCCTAATTTTCGTCATTTTTAATTCCTAAAAATACGAAATTACCAAAATACCCTTTATATTGCCGGTATGGCCTAAAAATACCCCGGAACCCAAACTACACCCCCGGCTAGTCTTTTCTGACTATCTCGACCCTTCCGGAAGCGTTGGCGCACTCAAAATGACCATACGATTTACATAATTTAAATTCACTTTTATAAATAAAATAATTATATCCCGACGCGACTGTCACACGCGTCCCAATAAAATGACCAAATTATCGTATATCAATCTCACGACAAATTTCATAATTCAATATTCATATAACATCATATATACTCAATATAGTCAAATACCAACTCACAACTCGCTAATATTTTACCCGAATTAATTTCCAAATAATTCACATTTAATTAATTAATCCCAAAAATAAATATAGCCAAAAGTACGGGGTATTACATACTTCCCCCCTAATAACTGAATTTCGTCCCGAAATTCGAAACTAGAAAGTACCTGCTAAAAATAACTCTGGATAACGTTCGCGCATCTCATCCTCGCGCACCCATGTGGATTACTCGACATTGGGATGTCGCCACTGAACACGCACTAACGAGACTATCTTTGACCGCAATTTCCTCTCGCTTCGATCCAAAATAGAAATCGGCCCCTCCTCGTAGGAGCTATCCGGCTGGAGATCGATGTCCTCCACGGAAATGTGAGAATGAGCCAAATTATCTCTAAGGTATTTCCTCAACGAGGAAATATGGAACACATCGTGAATCCGATGCAAATGCTCCGGTAACCTAAGTCTATACGCAACCGGTCCGATCCGCTCAATAATAGGAAACAGCCCCACATACCTTGGTGCCAACTTCCCCTTCTTCCCGAAACGCATAATCCCCTTTATAGGAGACACTCTGAGCCCCCACTTGGAACTCCCTAAAAAATCTCTTCGCATCAGCATAACTATTTTGCCTATCTTGAGCTACCCGAATGCGACTCCGAATTAACTCAATTCTTGCCGAAGTATCCTGAATCACTTCCGACCCAAGTAGTTTGTTGTCCCCCACCTCTAACCAACATCCTGGGGAACGACAAGGCCTACCGTATAATGCCTCAAACGGAGCCATGCCAATAGTGAACTGATAGGAGTTGTTGTAAGCAAACTCCACCAGTGGAAGGTACTGCACCCATCCACCCCCAAAGTCAATAATGCACATGTGCAGCATGTCCTCCAACATCTGATTTGTGTGCTCGGTCTTCCCATCGGTCTGCGGATGATAAGCCGTACTCAATCGCAATTCCGTTCCCATTGCCTCCTAGAAACTCTCCCAAAACCGTGAAACAAATATCTTGTCTCTGTCAGACACGATATTTAGGGGCACACCGTGAAGTCTCACAACCTCTTAAATGAAGAGATGGGCATACTGTCCCGTAGTGTAGTCAGTCCTTAGGGGTAAAAAGTGAGCGACTTTGGACAACCTGTCCACAATTACCCAAACGGAGTCGTGACCCCTCTGCGACATAGGCAATCCCGTGACAAAGTCCATGGATATGCTCTCCCACATCCACACCGGGACCTCCAACGGCTGTAGCAGTCCTGCCGGTCTCTGATGATCCACTTTTACAAGCTGACAAGTGGTGCATTTCGAAACAAACTCAGAGATATCTCTCTTCATACCGCTCCACCAATACTGGCGTCTCATGTCTTGGTACATTTTGTCCCCTCCGGGACGTACCGCGAACCGTGAGCCGTGCGACTCTGCCATCACCTCGTGTCGCAATATCTCCCCTTCCGGAACTACCAATCTCCCATTGAAGCGTAATCCCCCGTCTGAGCCAACGGTATAGGACTCGGCTCCCTCTGCTAGTAATCGAACTATGTGCTCCTGACAGAACGAGTCATTAGCCTGTGCTCGTACTACCTTTGTGACAATCTGCGGTGTAACAGTCATCACAGACATGAAAGATCGGGCCACTGCATCCTGGTGTCCCAATTCCTTCCACTTTGCTTTCCACACCTCTGCCACCTCATCCGCTGGCCTACGGCTCAACGCGTATGCTACCACGTTAGCCTTTCCTGGGTGATACTGGATATCGAACTGGTAGTCTTTCAAAAACTCCAGACACCTACGCTGCCGCATATTTAACTCCTTCTGCGTGAACAGGTACTGTAGGGACTTGTGGTCCATGAACAGTTGGAACTTCTCCCCCAAAAGATAGTGCCTCCAAATTCATAGGGCAAATACCACTGCTGCCAACTCCAAATCATGTGTGGGGTAATTCTTCTCATGAGTCTTAAGCTTACGGGAAGCATAAGCTATGGCTTGTCTCTCCTGCTGCAATACACCTCCAAGTCCTTGCAAAGATGCGTCGGTGTAAACCAAATACTCAACTCCCGGTCTCGACAATGCTAACACAGGTGCTGAGGTCAATTTGTCCTTTAACTCATCAAATGCCAACTGACAGGCATCACTCCAGACGAATGACACACCCTTACGAGTCAGATGTGTCAAAGGACCCGCTATCTTCAAAAATCCCCGAATAAACCTCCTGTAGTATCCTGCTAGGCCCAAGAAACTACGAATTTCAGTCGGTGTCGTTGGTTGTCCCCACTCCCTCACCGCGGATACTTTCCCCGGATCAACAGATATCCCCCGGTCGGAAATAATGTGTCCCAAAAACTAGACCTCCTTCAGCTAAAACCCGTACTTCTCATATTTTGCATACAACTCGTTCTGACGGAGTGTCTGCAAAACTTGCCTCAAATGCTCGGCGTGGTCCTCCTCTGTCTGGGAGTAAACGAGAATATCATCGATGAAGACAATGACAAACTGATCTAGGAAATCCCTGAACACTCTGTTCATCAAGTCCATAAACACAGCTGGAGCGTTGGTCAACCCAAAAGGCATAACCCGAAACTCGTACGAACCATATCTCGACAAGAACGCAGTCTTCGAGACATCCTCCTCCCTGATACGCAACTGATGGTATCCCGATCTCAAATCAATCTTAGAGAAGAAAGAAGCTCCTCTCAACTGGTCGAATAAGTTATCGATTCGAGGCAACGGATACTTATTCCATATCGTGACCTTATTCAACTCTCGATAGTCCACACACAATCTCAGTGAACCGTCCCTCTTTTCCACAAACAAAACTGGAGCGCCCCAAGGTGAGGTACTCCTGCGAATAAAGCCCTGACCTAACAGCTGCTCTATCTGATCTCATAGCTCTCGCATCTCTGCTGGAGGCATACGGTACGGTTCGCGTGCTATTGGTCTCGTATCTGGCAATAGGTCTATAACAAAGTCTATCTCTCAACTGGGGGGTAGGCCTGGTATCTCCTGAAACACATCCGAATACTCCCTGACGACTGGGATCGAATCTAAAGGAATCACAACCTCCTTAGAGGTATCCTCCTCTATGTAATACAGATGAGCGGTCGATCCTCCCTCTTGGCGAGGCATCGCCACTACAAACATCTCTTGCCCCGGAATGGCAAAAACAATGCTTCCGCTGAAGCAATCAATCATGGCCCTATAAGCTACGAGCCAATCCATACCGATGATCACATTGTGAACATGCATATCTAATACCAACATATCTGCAGGTAATACCAGACTACCAATCCCTACTCCCACTCCCCGGCATATAAAGAATATAAGTGACCCACTCCCCAATGGTGAGTCGACACACGTCACTGTGCACTTTGCCGTAGCTAACAATCCTAAAGCTTTCGCGAAATGTGTAGCTATAAAATAATGTGTAGCCCCCGTATCAAACAATACCCGACCCATAGTGCCATGGATAGGAAACGTACCCTCAATCGCGGGCGGTGCCTGTGGAACTGCAGCCTGGTGGATGTTATAGACACGTCCATACTGTAGCTACCCCTGCTGAGCTGGGACTGCTGGAATGGGTGGCAATGCTGCCATCTGTGGCGGTGCGGGGAGAGCGGCGGGAAACATAGGCCTCTGTGGCTCCTGGCGAGCCCCCTGCTGCTGCTGCTGTGGGGCTCTGCCCCTCTCAGGACAATCCTGTCATTTATGGCCAGTCTTGCCACAAACAAAACACTTCCCTGGGAAGTTCCCTCCTCTCTGCCCCTGTTGTCTCCGGCCCTGGTGGCCGTTACCGTTCCTCCCTTGGCCCTGCTGGCCCTGGTGAAACTGCTGCCCATTCTGCCCCTGTTGGCCCTGATGGCCGTTTGGACCCTGATGGCCCTGACGGAAACCTCCCAGTCCCTGTCTGTAGTTCCCTGATCAAAACCTCTTCTGATCCCCCTGCTACGAACCCTGCTCACCCTGTCTCTGCCCCTGAACAGATTGTGCCCCACCGGCACCATGTCCTCCAGTCCTGCCCTGATGGCTAGACTCTCCCGACCTCTTGCCCTCACCCATATGAACGCGGTGGTCTTGGCAGTGTAACAAATCAGCGTTAACCACATCAGAATATGTGGCCAATGAAAGGTTCCCTAACAGATGCTGACGGATCCTCCATGTCAACCCATCGGTGAATTTCTCAATCTTCTTCTTCTCTGTTGGTATCTCATCCGGAACGATATTCAACAGATTTGTGAACTCGGACTCATACTCGGCCACGGTCTTACCCTCCTGCCTCAGACTCATCAATTTCCTCCTCATTTCCGTATGAACAGCTGACGGAAAATACTTGCGGTCGAACCGCACCCAGAAGTCCTGAATAGTGAGAATATCCCTCTCCTCCACGGTGGTAATAGACTCCCACCACTGCAGTGCAGATCCAACTAGCTTGAAAGTAGCTAGCACCTTCTTCTGAACATTCGTGCACTCATACATCCTCAAGTGCCTCTGCATATCCTTCCTCCACTGGCTCGAGACTACCACATCTGAGCTACCTGCAAACTCTAGCGGATGCACTTTCTGAAAAGCGTCACGTACACGCTCCCAAGAAGACGGGAATGCATTTGCCTGTACTGGCGCGACAACCGGCACCTGAGGTGGTGCCTGCTGAACAACGGCAATGGCGGCATTTACCGCTTGGGCTACTATAGCTGCAACCTCAGCGGCGTTCATCATGCCCTGAACTGGAGCGGGCTGGGGTTCGGGCGTTGCATCCCTGGGAACTCATCGTGCACGTCGTGGAGGCATCTGAAATAAGAATGAAGTTTATAAGTTTGCAGTTATAAAATTAATATAGCTGAAGAACGAAGCATACACAAAAGAGTACAACAGTCCTAAAATATAGGGCTCTATATCAAAGAAAACTTAGCGGAAACATAATAAGCCGTCAGATCCTAAAGGACACTAGAACCTGATGCTCTGATACCACCTGTGACACTCCGACTAATTAAATACCGGGTAGCTACTCCTTTATTAAATTAATTCAAAATGCCAAGTTGGTCCAGTTAATAGCATCACTGTCAAAAACATTTTAATGATTACTAACCACCTAGTATTTAAAAAGTAAGTTGCCAAATTTTAATTTAAGTCTGATTAACATGCAACAAGTCTATTGAAGAATAATAAAACCATTCACCATAACGAAGTAAATAGAATAACCATCACAAAATGTAAATAAAGTCTGGAGGAAAACTCCTCACTACAAATCCCACGACTGAAATAAGCAATGAAAATACTTAATACTAAATCAATACATGATAAAGTCTGAAAACTGAAATGGAAAGATGTCTCTAAAAGAAATGGGCAACATGTCCTACAACTGATAAATACTGAATCAAGAATCCAAATGATTGAAGCGTCTAAAAGAAAATCCCTGTAACTTCCACAAACAGCTACAGCTCGTCACCTGAATGAGTATCCTATGCATGGTGTCCTTGTGGCTGGGCACCTAAAATGGTTTTACAAGAAAAAAAAGATTTGAAAGCAAACGGGTCAGAGCCCGAATGTGGAGATATTTTAAAAACCTGCAAGTGCTTTAAAAACATTTAAAACATTAAATGCAAAGTACATGTTAGGACGTGCACTCACATGATATTCTCACCTCTCGTCTAACTATGCACTCCTAACGCAAGTACCCATCTACAACAACACAAACCACTAGCTAAGTGACATCATATCTAGCTAGACTGTCATATGTCCTACCCTTATTACTCGGTTATATTAACATTATAACGCTCGTAATTAAATAGGGGACTCAGATGCTCAATATGCAATATATTTCACTATCAGCTAAC
Organism: Sambucus nigra; assembly: GCA_949130495.1. Lineage (NCBI taxonomy): Eukaryota > Viridiplantae > Streptophyta > Magnoliopsida > Dipsacales > Adoxaceae > Sambucus > Sambucus nigra. Next base: position 665,814,770 of record OX422208.1, on the reverse strand, counting down.
CCGTTATGTTTTTTTAGAAACAATACCGTAATTATATTCACAACATTAACATGAAGGTTCCCATTAATTAAGTGTATATTATTTACATCATAAATGTACAATACAAGCACCCCGAGAACTAAGCTGCGGTGCACACATACTCTGCTATCCATCCCGGTACATCACGTACATAAGGATTACATATTCTGAATCTCTCAGGAATAGTTCACAAATAACAACATCACAAATAATGGAGGCGAACACAGTCACATCACATGGGTCACGCACATACCTACGCTCCCACGATCAGCGGACTTATTAATATCCCAATAAGTCTTTCTATGACCTATGTTCATCAAGGTAACCAGTCTAAATCCGGGCAACACAAGGATTAGAGGGCCCTAAGCGAACGCAAACCTCCCGTGATAGCAAGTATGGTAGGTATGTCATACACACAATTCATATACCAATACTAAGTAAACACATGTCTTAGTAATCCCGTAGTTTAATTATAGTACTATTCTCATTCTAGTACCAATATATAATTTACACACTTTATACGATTCCGGTTTATAATCATACGCGCCATAATTTATTCTCACGTCATAGTAGACACTCACGTCTCAACCCAAACGGTTAATTGATTTAAATCACTCGTATATAATTTACTCCTCATAATAACCCAAAAGTCCCAAATCTATCAATACATCATCAGCGGAATGTTATCTCTACCCTCAAACAAGTTTACGGGACTGCCAAAATCAAAACAGGCCAAAAAGGCCTAAACTCCCAACTCGTTAGAAGTCTCGTTCGAACGAGGCTGTTCGAACGAGGTTCCAGTTCGTTCGAACGAACTGTACCTTCTAACGACATCTCGTTCGAACGAATGTATCGAACGAAATACAGTTCGTTCGAACGAAGGTATCGAACAAAGTCTCCCATCGTTAGAAGCGACTGGTCAACTCGTTAGAAGCTCGTTCGAACGAGCTCGTTCGAATGACCTGGGAAGGTCTTCTAATGAGGGACTTGTTTCGGCCCAGAATTTCTTAGTTACGCTTTTCATCAATTCTTACTCCTCAAATCTCCTCCAAAATTCGTTCCAACAATGTTTTAAGTTCTCTAATCATCCTAAAACATGCTAAGGTCATATACTAACATCTTTTAAGGAATTAATACATCCTAAACATCATTAAATCATAAGTTTCTACATTTTTCCTCAATTTTCTTCAAGAACATAAACCCTAGATTTTTCATCATCAATTCCCAGAATTTAATCCGTTGTTACATCACGTAAATATGAAATCTCTGAATTCAATCTTCCAATAACGTTTCTACATGCAAACCTATACCCAAAATTTAACTAATAACTTCCAATTTCATGGGTTTTCCTTCATCTCTTAAATAAGAATGATTATTAAGATTTCTAACATGGAAGAAGCATTCACCGCATAAAGAATGTAATTTAAATCACTTGCCTTGATTCGATCTCTGAATTTGGTGTTGATTTCCTCTCTCTTTCTGCAAAATTCCCTCTCTCTCTCTTTCTCCAAGCTTCTTCTCCAAAGTGGCTATGGTGGCTAGGGTTTTCTTTGGGAAAGTTGGAAACCTAAATGATAACCTCCGTAGCTTATTGGGTCATTAAGGGTTGGTTAGTGGGTTTAGTGGGTCTATTCCCAATCAGATAAAGACTCCTAATTTTCGTCATTTTTAATTCCTAAAAATACGAAATTACCAAAATACCCTTTATATTGCCGGTATGGCCTAAAAATACCCCGGAACCCAAACTACACCCCCGGCTAGTGTTTTCTGACTATCTCGACCCTTCCGGACACGTTGGCGCACTCAAAACGACCATACGGTTTATATAATTTAAATTCAATTTTATGAATAAAATAATTATATCCCGACGCGACTGTCACACGCGTCCCAATAAAATGACCAAATTGCCGTATATCAATCTCACGACAAATTTCATAATTCAATATTCATATAACATCATATATACTCAATATAGTCAAATACCAACTCACAACTCGTTAGTATTTTACCCGGATTAATTTCCAAATAATTCACATTTAATTAATTAATCCCAAAAATAAATATAGCCAAAAGTACGGGGTATTATAGAGAGCTTCATCAAATCTGAGATTAAATCAAGGCAAGTGGTTTAATTTACATTTTATGCAGTAAATGTTTCTTCCATGTTAGAAATCTTAATAATCATTGTTGCTTGGGAGATAAAGGAAAACCCATGAAATTTGAGTTGTTAGTTTAATCTTGGATGTAGGTTTGCATGTAGAAATGTTATTGGAAGATTGAATTAAGATAATTACTAATTTATGTGTTATAAAAATGGATTAAATTCTGGGAATTGATGATGATAAATTCTAGTGTTTATGTTCTTGAGAAATTGGGTAAAAGAGTAGAGACTTGATGATTTAATGATGTTTAGGATGAATTGATTCCTTAAAACACGTTAGTATGTGACCTTGATATGTTTAGGATTGATTAGAGACCATAAAACATTGTTGGGACGAATTTTGGTTGAGATTAGAAGTGTAGAAATTGGTGAAAAACGAATATAGAATTTCTGGGCTTGATTCTGGTCACTCGTTAGAAGACCTACCCAGGTCGTTCGAACCAGCTCGTTCGAACGAGCTTCTAACAAGTTGACAGTTTGGGGTTCTAACGAGAGGGATGTTCGTTCGATAATCTCGTTCGAACGAGATCTCGTTAGATAGCCCAGTTCGTTCGAACGAAACCTCGTTCGAACAGCCTCGTTCGAACGAGACTTCTAACGAGCTGGCAGGTTAGGCCTTCTTGGCCTGTTTTGATTTTGGGAGTCCCGTAAACTTGTTCGATGATAGAGATAACATTCCTTTGATGGTGTATTGGTATACTTGGGACATTTGGGATATAATGAGGAGTAAATTATAATTGTGGAACGAATCAAATAGACATTATGGATTAAGACGTGAGTGCCTACTACGACGTGAGAATAAATTATGGCGCGTATAAAGGTGGACCGGGATTATATAAGTTGTATATATATTGAGTTGGTACGAGAATGCAATATGTACTACAATTAAATTACGGTGATTACTAAGATGCATGTTTACTTAGTATTGGTATATGATTTGTGTGTATGACATACCTACCATACTTGCTATCACGGGAGGTTTGCGTTCGCTTAGGGCCATCTAATCCTTGTGTTGCCCGGATTTAGACTGGTTACCTTGATGAACATAGGTCATAGAAAGACTTATTGGGATGTTGATAAGTCCGCTGATCGTGGGAGCGTAGGTATGTGCGTGACCCATGTGATGTGACTGTGTTCGCCTCCATTATTTGTGATGTTGTTATCTGTGAACTATTCCTGAGAGATTCGGAATATGTGATCCTTATGTACGTGATGTACCGGGATGGATAGCAGAGTATGTGTGCACCGCAGCTTAGTCCTCGGGGTGCTTGTATTGTATATTTATGATGTGATTAATATACACTTAATTAATGGGAACCTTCAGGTTAATGTTGTGAATATAATTACGGTATTGTTTCGAAAAAAAAACATAACGGGTTAACTGATAGTGAAATATATTGCATACTGAGCATCTGAATTTACGTAAAGCCCCTATTTAATTGCGAGCGTTATAATGTTAATGGGAACCAAGTAATAAGGGTAGAACCTATGACAGTCTAGCTAGATATGATGTCACTTAGCTAGTGGTTTTTTTCATTTTAGATGGGTACTTACGTTAGGAGTGCACAGTTAGACGAGAGGTGAGAATTTCATGTGAGTGCACGTCCTAACATGTACTTTGCATTTAATGTTTTAAATGTTTTTAAAGCACTTGCAGGTTTTTAAAATATCTCCACATTCGGGCTCTGACCCGTTTGCTTTCAAATCTATTTTTCTTGTAAAACCATTTTAGGTGCCCAGCCACAAGGACACCATGCGTAGGATACTCATTCAGGTGACGAGCTGTAGCTGTTTGTGGAAGCGATATGGATTTGCTTTTAGACGCTTCTACCATTTGGATTCCATATTCAGTATTCTTCAGTTATAGGGCATGTTGCCCAAATTCTATTAGAGACTTTTCCATTTCAGTTTTTCAGACTATGGCATGTATTGATTCAGTATTCAGTATTTAGTTATTCATTTCAGTTGTGGAGTTTGTTGTGAGGAGTTTTCCTCCGGATTTATTTATATCGTGTGATGGTTATTCTATTACTTCGTTATGGTGAATGGTGATATTATTCTTGCATTAAATCTTTTACTGCATGTTAATCAGACTTTAATTAAAATTTGGCAACTTACTTTTTAAATACTAGGTGGTTAGTAATAATAAAATATTTTCGAGAGTGATGCTATTAACTGAGCCAACTTGGCATTTTGGTTTAATTTAATAAAGGAGTAGCTACCCGGTATTTAATTAGTCGGGGTGTCACAACTATCATTGAAAATGTCGCTAAAAGTGATAGATCAAAAATATAATAAAATAAGCAGATTTTGCGACATAAAAAAATTCCGTACGCCATGCCACAAAATTTGGATATTCATTATTATTTTCTTAAGCATATTTAAATACATAATTAAATCATCACATAAAAAATGTTACTAAAAGGGGATCAATTCGATTTTTAATTTGGTCATACAAAAATATTTTATCATTTAGAAACCAACGATATCATGTTATATTGTGTTCTTTTGTGTTCTTTCATGGATGTACGAATTTATTGTTTGGTTTTATGCTCAGAGAGTCATAAGTGTTTTCATCCTTAAGAATTGCACTTCAAATATTTAATCTATAAGATAATATGTTTTCATGGAATGTACATACCCTCATATTACACGTTGTATGTAAAATCAATGACTTTAACCCTTTCATAGAAAATCATAATGGAAAATCATGACATCCTAACATAGCTCTCTGATACAACATGGAAATATACATTAATTAAAGGACACAAACTGTTAAGCATGATTTAATTAATTTAAACATAAATCGATTATTTAATTAATTATGAAATTGTTATTTATATTATGTGAACATGAATCAACATTAAAATAATATTTTATCTTATATAAGAGATCAAGAATACTTACCTTGATCCAGAATACTTACCTTGATAAGACTTGAATCCTAGAGTCTAGAAGTTGTTTCTTCCTATTTTCATCAACATAATTAGATCACTTCATGAGAATTTTGGATTTCTCTCCCTTAGATTAATGTTTTGTTATGATATCTTTCAGTGTGTTTTAATGAGTGAAATTAACCACTTATTTATAGGAAGGTAGAGGACCCCAAGTCTCCAAAAATCACTTAATTTGAACCGTTTATGTGGGTGGAAACCCAAGAGTAATGAATCCGTATTTAATCATAGCCGATCTTCCAATGCCATATTAAATAATTGGTGACCTTTCATTACGAAACTAACACTTTGTTTGGAGAGTATTATTTTAATGAAGCAAATGTGACTCTTAGTATTATTTATTTATGGACCACATTAAGAAAGAATAATTATTTAAAATAATTCTAACGTGTTGTTTATCATCTTTACACGCATTGAGTTTAACAGGAGTATACACTTTCTAACTTTTTAGTTAACACCATAATCATCAATTTGTAGCGATCATCATATTATTAGTCCTTAATATATTGACTATAAAACAACCATTATGGGTAGACATCAGATGAAATAAGAAAATGGGTTACACTTTCTCTCTCCTCACAAGTGTTGACGTGGGATAAAAAATAAAATAGTTTTCACTCTCTATATCCTTACATTTGTTGCAGTAAAAAGAAATTTAGAAAATTTTGGATACAACTAACTTGTCACTCTCCATCTCCACTAAATCCAAATTTGGTGGATTTGAAAAGGTAAATTCAAAAAGAGAGAGAGGAAAAGCAGATGGTGAGGAATAGAAGAAAAAAAAGGAGAGAGAGAGAGAGGTGGGCAAACTTCTTGGGTTATCAATATGTATTGGACAAGGTCTATTTAAAATATCCTAATATGTATTTGATAATTTTTTAGTACAACTTGTAGGTCTTCTTATAAATACTCAAAATATAAAGCAGTGTGGTAAAGCCATAATGCAAATCTCTATACTATTATAAAACTCCATCCATGGAGTTAAAATTCTCAACAAATAATGTACCCACATTAGATTCCCTCATGAGTACGATATCCATGTCAGCAGCCGTATTCACCCACTTAATGCAGTTGATTTGGTGATATGGCTGTCAAACGCACCCGATTTGTCGACTTGGATGTCAATTTTGCTGTTAAGTGAGCGTTTGGGATTTAAATTTCGCTGTATGTTGAATTGGTGATTTGACTGTAAATTGGATTTGGCTCTTATTCTTATGTAACAAATTCCACCCTCCCTTCATTGTGGACACCCAAATTCTCGCAATAAAGAGTTGACATGTATGCATTTAGTAATGGGATATGTAAATTTAAATGGGCGGCAATCTATTTATTTTTGTGGAAATCAAAGGTATGATGGTCATTTTGTGAATCGCCATCTGCTAGGATTATAAAAGTTTTTACTGGGATTATCAATGTTTGTAGAATCAAACCATTCCTGCAGCATTGGGGTTAGTATGCTTTTCAATTTCTTAGTTTATATATTGTAATGTTTAGTTTTATGGGTTTCTTACATGGTCTTCGAACATGTATATGAATTTGATACATATAATATTCACTTACTTATTCTAAAATATTTATAAATTGAATATAAGTAAGCATAGTCATAGGAGTGTTGTCATAATGAACATGATTTAAGGATAAAATCTTGCTATATAAAAATAGCGGCCAATAAATGTTTGATGGAATGTGTCAAATAATACTATTTAAGCAAGGGATAAAATCTATTTTTTGTTTATAGTTTTTGCGGCTTAAACTACCTTTGCCTATATTTTTCTTGGTGAATTTGTTATCCTTTTGGCTTTAGTCCATTACTCTATTTTTTTGGTATTAGTTTAATCTCATTTTTTATGTTCTATTGGTTGGATTTTGTGTTTCTCTGACTCATAATTTTGCGATTTTTATTTATGTGTTCATTCATTATTTATTGTGATAATGCTTGTGTTGTTTTTTGTCCAGTTAACTCATAGGTAAGAGCCTCCACTACCCACAATCGTTATATAAGTATTTCATTAATATATTTTATATTATTAGGTAAAATAATATTTGAGACATATTTTTTTATATATTATTGTACAACTGGTTGTTAGGATTTGCATTTATATTTTTATGTGAACTTATTATGTGTGTCCTAAAAAGATACGTGCTTTTTGGGAAAAAAATAATATCTTTGTATAGTCAAGGTGACATACTATTAAATTATAACAATTTGATAAAAATATTTTTATATACTCACTCGCACCATATGTGGGTTGTTTATAAAAAAAATACCATTGGAAATAAATGCTACTTTCAATAATTGTGAAATAAGCACCACCAAATCCAATTTTACACATATATTAAATTAAAAGTTATATCATAATAATGCAATATACAGGGGAAGAAATCCAACTTCCTCTGAGAAGTGAGTTTCCTGATGAGAGAAAATATGATCATGACAACGTCAACATTGAATACACTCTTCATGCGCTAGATATGCATTTTACTTATACTAACAGTGGAGATTATGTCAATAAATTCTTATTGACTAAAGTTGCATTGTCATCAAGTCCATCCAGAGAGGATTGTGTAATTGTTGCCATTTATGGCGAGGTTGGGATAATAGATATTTTATTTTATATTTAGGAAAATGCCCAAACTAACAATTATCATTGAGATTTGAGGCATTGTAATCGAATTCTCATACAATCCAAGGTGTGATTTAGAAATTCACAATGTATGAAACCTAAGAAATCTATAACATTAGCTCTATGGTTAAATAAAATGGGTTCTAGTTCTAGGGTGATAAGTACACACCACCTTCTCCCAATCATGAACCTACCTCACAATTCCCCCCCCCCCCCCCCCCCCCCAAAAAAAAAAAAAAACTGCTATCTTAGGTGCACTTGCAGGACTAAAAGGGCCAAATAGAAAATCCTTTGAGCCCTATCCTGGATGCTACTTAGTTGAGCTCTCATCATATTCATCCTATGCATGTCCTATTTTCACGTGCATTTGCACGTTCTCCTTATCATTTGGTTTCCAAGAGAAATAATCGGCCTTGTATCTCTTTAGACTAGTTTTTGTAATATCAGTCCCAAATATTCTCTTCTTAGAGTCATTAGAATCTGAAGCAGCATCAAGTCCTTCTTGGCAGCTCCTTTCAATCCTAACCACCTAAATGCCAGCTTCCCACTCTTCGTGTGACGTATATTTTCAAGAAGATCCAAGGATGAGAACACGTTTACAATATCATAAAGACTTCTTACTTTTGTTCCCATAGATGTTAGATCACGTTGATCACCTAACCAAGCTGTCGCAGTGTTATCTAAAAAGATCAAGTCTAAATCTGAACAGAGGAAAAGATTGACAAAATTTTGTGTAAGAAGCCCAAGAGATTTTTCCTTCCGGTTGTTTCCTTTAGAAGATTTCTCTTGTTTGACAACGTTTGTATTGAAATGTCCTTTGTATGCATTTGATACCTTAAGGTCATAGAGAGCCCGATGAATTGCATCAAAACTAAAAATACATTTTGGGGGTAGGTTATTTTTCCATTGTCCGAACTATTCACTGACGAGGGTTATTTATTGTTTTCCATGTCTATGTGCTTATCATATTTAAGTAATTGGTAAATTTTAATTCATTTGAAAATGGAAATATGTTCATTTGAACCTCATTTGGAATTTTCTTTTTACGATATTTATGGTGATACCAGAAGTATCCTACTTCATTAACTCTCCTATTTCTTTCCATTCATATGAACTAATCAACAGGATTTTCCATGATGAATTTGTATTCAATTAGGTGCCCACTACAACTTGGTGATATTTTTGTACATGATATATGAAGTTGTATCATTTCCCTATTACATATCTTCCATACTACTATTCTCACATCAACACGTTATTATGTGTGTCCTTTTGTTCTACTTAATTTGATTAAATTGTTTTTGAGCTATAAGGTTGATAGAATATTTCATTGACTTGGGTGTTAGAATTTGCTAAGATTAAATTGTTGAGATTGGTTTGGATATTAAAAGAATAGTTAAGAGTATTGTATTAGAATTAGATGAAATTAACACTAAATTACACTTTGGGGGTAGGTTTTTTTTTCGTTATCGAAGATATTCAATGGCCAGGGATATTAAATTTTTTCCATGTCAATGTGGTTAACATATTTAAGTAGTTTGTATATTTTAACTCATTCAAAAATGGCAATTTATTCATTTGCAACCTTGTAACAATGTTTTGTGCCTTTAGAGTACTACTATCGCAAGTACGCTACATTGTTTTCATGTAGATTTATCACGGGTTGAATCAATCAATTGGATTTTTCTTTTTATGATTTTATGGTGCTACCAGAAGTAACATGCTTCATTAACTCTCCTATTTCATTCCATTCATGCAAACTAATCAATTAAAATTTCCATGATGAAGTTGTACTCAATTAGGTGACCATTACATCTTGGTGATATTTTCGTACATGATATAAGAAGTTGTGTCATTTCTATGTTATATATCTTTAATACTATTATTCTCGTGTTAGCACCTTATTATGTAGTGGTAGCATAATTCTTTAATCTACTTTATATTCTAAAGTCGACAAAATATTTCTCTACCTGATATAAAAAGTTGTTGAATTTCCATGTCATATATATTGCATCATACTATTCACCCTATAATACGATAATGATATTTTTGTCCGACTTAGATGGACAATGCGGACCAATCACGCAATGTTAAACATACGACTGAAGATACCTTAAAATATAGGTGGAATTACTGGAACCTAAAGGGGGTAATTTATGAGATAGATAATAATATAGATAACATCACTATAAGTTGTACACGTAAGTATTAACACGACATATATTAAATTCAAGACAATAAGGCTCGGATATTCTGTGAATTATTGTACTTTTCACATAGACAGAAGAAAAGTGAAAATATATTCATAGACATATGGATAAAACATTTAATTTATGTAGTTATTTTAGATAATTTCCTTAGTTTAACCTTCATATAAACTCACCACATACACAAGAATTAAAAGAGATAAAATATTAAACACACTTCCACCCCATGTATGTACAACATCCCATTAAATCAATAAATATTATACAAATATAGAGTTATGTAGGTTATTGATTTTTAATATCATTTTTTAGAGTTATTGTAAGATGAGCAATATAATCTGAGATTTGTAAAAGAGTTAAAAACTACATACTATACACACATCATCTCACAGTTTAGACTACATATAACATAAACTTAAAATAGGTGTCACCAAATAATTATAGGGGTAAATCAAGCACAAAGGGTAACTTATATAATTGATAAGCCATAACGGTCTCCACTAGTGGGTAACCACCCAACCGAATCAACTAAATGGATAAACTCATTCACTAATGCCATTTTTAACCCTTATAAATCGATAAAACTATAATGTGGATAAATTAAATTATAATTCCCAACTTGTAATAATATAGAGAACATCCTATGAGTGGTACTCAACTATCTTGTTTTGTAAAAATTATTTCACATAATAAATTACTCATCGTCTTTTACGAGACGTAACTCTAATGGACCTTACCTTAACTTTGGAACCCTCTTTGTCACCTCCTCCCCTCCTTCCTCCATCCTTCCCTAAGATAACTCTTGTAAATCTTTAAAGATGATGTTACTTGGTGTTTAATAATTTGTTAAGGGTGTGAGGTATTTAATGAGAATGACATTGGTGTGTGGGTTCCGAAAGAGGCCTTTAATTTTCAAGTACGAATCTTTCAAATATGATTGACTTGATTTCTTCAACTTTTAAATTAATTTCAAATAAGATTTCAACTACTTGAGTTTTCATTTAAGTTTAATATTTTATGAGTTTTAACATTCAAACTCATTATATATGTGAACTTCAATATACGTTGTTAACATAAAAATTCTCCGTCTACCAGTCAGAAAAGGACACCTGTCATCCTACATGAAAATATTTATACCTACTCAGCACCTGAGGAGAATTTTTCAGCATCCATGGAGATTTGCTTGGCACCCAAGGAGAGTTGTTCGGCATACCAACCAACTCTAGGAAGATGAACCACCCTAGAAGATCAACAGTCATATTCATTGTACATAGATGTAAATGTCTGAATATATAAAGACATCCCATCTCTTGCACTCCCATGACTATAAATACATGCCTTCCCTTAGCCAATGGGACAACCTGGACATCACAATCTGAACTAGGCAACCAAATAATTCTCTCTCTCTCTCTCTACACCAAGTTGTGCTATTGTAAATCCATGGGAATAAAATAGTAGTGGACGTAGGCTTTTCCTTACAGCCGAACCAATTTAAAAACATTTGTCTCTTATGTGTTTGATATGATCCTGACTTTATCTTAAATTATCATCTTCATACCTTTATTTTATCTGTTGTTGATGCCGACAAGATATCATGGATGCTATTTATAGTCATCAACAGATTAGGGACGTCTGTGGGAATTCGACACAAGAATTCTTTCCAATCTTATTTGAAGAGATGAAGATCATAATCATATGCCAAGTTTTCTCTATCTTTACTTATAATGAACTATATGTTGTACATACATCTTTTGATTCAGTTAGGATTTTTATGTTTATATATATAAATTAGTTGTCCAATTTTTATTTATGAAATCTGCAAAAAATTTGCAAAACATGCTTTTATATTCTTAAATTGTTGGATCAATTTATATTCATGAATATGCGTAACTATAATTGCAAATGTTAAGAAAGTTTTATACAGATATATTTTATACAGAGATGCCTGAGATATTTTGATTGCGTCCCTCATACTAAATGGGTGAAAATGGATTGGTTTAGAAATCAAAACATTTGGTTTTCCTTATTTATCAAATGATCCCATAACATGGATTGAAGAAGATAAATTTTCTATCTCTTCAGAAAAATGATTTTCTTTGCACAGATGTTAACCTAATAATTTCATTGTGTTAACAAATTATATGAACCTGCATAACTGAGAATTACAAGTTTTTGAGAGTTTTTGTCGATATGTATATCAATTCTCCGTGATGTTAGAAGGAGATAAACATGAAATACTCTCTTTCACCATAAATTCTGCCTGTATAAGTACACATATTGTTTTTGATTCTTAACTGATCTCAATTAGAGACCCTAATCAAAATACTTAAGGGTGGAGATGCATCGATCTTAACCTTGATTTTTTGTACGATATTGATTTAAATATATATATGAGACCCAAATTCGAAACTTTGGCTTTTTCGTTCAACTGATTATCTCTCACACTGCCTCTTGAGGTATCACGATAACATCAGTTTGAATCGAATCTACTTTAGAACCGTTTTGGTCTGAAATCTAGTTGTGATGAAAAAGGATGGGATTCATCAAAAATGAAAATTATGAAGAAAATGAGTTTAACTCATCAACAGCAAAGCAAAAGATAATATATATAATTCTTTGAAGAATTAGTTGCAGAGAAGTCAATTTCGAAACCAGGCCACAGTTTGCCCCAAACCCATGGAATGAGGGTCCCGTACATTTCCTGTTGGTTGGCGACGGGGGTGAGGACGAGGACAAAAATACCCATTACTGTCAGATAATTAGTGTAAGTCTTGACACAGGTCGGGGCTTCCCCATAACTGATTGGCGACCTAAAATTTACACCTTGAAGATCCCTCGACCTACTATTTGTTGGTCAGCACAACCATTCTTGATCGGTCATAGATCCAAATCATTTTGTTGGTCGGCAACATGAATTTCGGTAAGAGGGGCTTTTGTTGTTGGTCGGAGACATGGATTGATATACCAGGGGTTGTTACGATTTCCCAAAATTCAGCCAACATGATCACTATACAAGAATGTTTACACAGGTCGGTGGCATGAATTATAGGTCTACACCAGCTAAATTTGTCGTCACCATCCATTTACTTGATCGGCAGTAGGAGGCCATAAATCGCTGCTCAGCGACATCGTTATAATTTAAAATTATGATTTGTTCTGGTCGGGGGTTTCCCCATATGTACTTGGTTCGCAGAACTTATTGTTGGTCGGAGGAATTCCATTATGTTCGACGATAGATATAATGTAGCCTGAGGGGTTCCCGAGCTATGAAATGTTGGTCGGCGACCACTATATTGCAATCACAGTTGGTCAGCGGCATGTATAGAATCGAAATGAACATTTTTAGACATCCCGGCACTAACCCATTTCTTGTCGGGGATAACCACTGTTTGGTGGAATTTGTTATCTGTTCACGACAAATGCCTGAATGGAGAAGTGACAACTTTGCTCGCCCAGATTATTGATTTTCATAAAGTCAAAATCACCACCACGGTGTTAAAAAACAAATTCATACCACTTTTTAATTCTCACATTTCTAACACAATAAATTTTTTAAAGCTACTTAAGTTATACTTCAAAACAATTTCCGAAAATCAACTTATATTTTGTTTTTTACTTAAAATTAAAATGCCTAGCATTTTTAAAAAAAAATTGCTCATATCGACATATGACATAACATATTATTTTATGTTTTGATATTTTATTGCCCAAGAAAATACATATCATATATTGATTGGATGACTAAATTATTCAAATGATTAATTAATTTAGCCTCCACAGATGTTCGAGCAACTTATTAAATTCCACAAGTACTAAATTCAGTGCTGACAAAGGCTCGGAAACAATCTTAAACTTCTGGAAAATATTATCATTGCTTGACATTATGAAATTTTACCTCAGCGGGGGCACTATTGATTTTATTATTGCTCTGGTATATGCTCTAGAATGAATCATTCTCTGTATCCATTTTATATTCATCTTAATAGGGAGCTCGGTAAAATATTTATTGTTATATATTCAGTTTTGAAGAGATCTGCAACATTTATTATATTTCACCCCCAACGGACAATTGGTCTGGTAATTCTTATTTATATTCAGGCCCCTCAAAGTACTCGACCATATTTTTATGTTCTGGAAAATATTATCCTTGTTCGGCATTATGCAATTTTTCCTCGACAGATCATCGAGACACTTTATTATTATTCCGAATCATTCTTTATATCTATTCGGATGCATATTCTATATTCATCTCAGCATGGAGCTCGAGAAACTATTTATTATCATATATTCAGCTCCAAGGAAATCTGCATTAGTTATGATATTATCTCCAACAGACTATTGGTCGGGAAAGTTCTTCTCTATATATATATTCAACAATCACAACCACTAACAAAGGTTGGTCGGCATCAACAAACGTAACCAACAATGTTGTCACAGCAATCATACAAGGCAAGGCCTGTTTGATTATAGGTAACCTCAAGGGGCATCTAAAACTAGGCAAGAAGATGGGTAAAATATCCACTGCTTAGGCACCAAGGCAATCTAGATAAGATTGTTACAACTAAGTAGGAACATGGGATAAATATTCCGTTTCTTAGGAACTTATGGGTGAACAAAAGATCACTACAACTAGGCAGGAGCGTGGGATAAATATATTGCATTGCCTAGGCACAAAGACAAATTAAATTGTCAAATGATCAATTCATATACAGAGATTAACAGAAGATAAATTTCATGATTATATATTATTGTTTGAAGAATGCCCTAGAAATCTATTATTCTCTAACAATGCAGGATCAATCGATCCCGTCCTTATTATTATCCGAAGTTCTTATTAAGCCCGACAGATGGTCGACACTCTTATTATCTAGAGTTCTTATTAAGCCCGGAAGATGGTTGGCAATCTGATTATCTGGATTTCTTATTAAAGCCCGACAGATGGTCGAAACTCTTATTATTTATCTGGATTTCTCAGTGCTTCTATTATGTATATGGATTTCTCACTAGCACGGATATTAGATGCAAATTATATATTATGCTCAAATAGTCTTATTATTGGATCATTCTATCAAGTCCTGACAAATGCTCGAGCATCATCATTATTATTCAGTCTCCTAAGCCCAACTGGGCTCCACATGCGCTCATCAACGGAACATACCAGAATCAAATTCCTAATTGGAATATATCACATTCTTAATTAGAATGTCCACATATTCCTAATTGGAATATATCACATTCCTAATTGGAATGACAACACATTTTTAACTGGACTATCTGCTACATGCAGTTTTACTCAGCCAAAATTACTTGGTCAGGTAATAATTGTGAGGAAATATTTCCTCGACTTTATCTTTTTTTTAGCAAGATCATCATACTTCAAGGCCAAAAAAGTAGTCCTACTTCGTATTCTGCATTTGGGGACTGTTTTAAGAAGAATTTGATAGTGTGTACGCAAGTTTTTGTATAAAATCACGTTCTGAACAACTTGTTAGTTTTAAGTTTTTCCAAAATCGGAGCAGAAGAGCCTCAAATTGTAATTTTTAATTCTAGGTAGATTGTAACTGTATCGGGAAAAAAGGATTATTGGGAATTAAAATATAATTCAGGCTTGTTATAATGAGTCTGGGATTTGGACCAATAAGTATGAGTTGACGGTAGTTACTGAAATGATTAATTAAATCCTTTCGGTTAACAAGAGAAGTTAGGAGTAATGGGAAATGTGAATAAAATGTGAATGATTAGTTTCTGGGATAAACTTGAAATATAGTACGTGTGGAATTTGTATATGGGATGAGAGTATACCCATTTGTTGATATATATACATAGGTGGAGAGAATACCTATAATATAATTCAGGTTTCAAATACCATGATATGTAGGATATTTGAGATCTAAGTATACTACGTATGAGACATGTAATATGGGATGCGCTTATGCCCTATTGTAGAGTATCCACATGTAATTGTTCTTACATCCACAAATTCCTCCCCTATATATATAGGTTGAGTGTATACCTGTTGTTTGATGATTTATGTGTATGACATTGTAACACCTCGTATTTTTTACGATTTTAATAATTATGTCATTAATTATTATTATGGAAATAAGTATGCGATTAATTATTGTTGTTGGATTAATTAAATTAAATTGCAAGAAATTAATTTGTTATTAACCAGCGTGCCAATGGTTAATACTTATAATTGAGAATGACTGCATATTACTATATGATATGTAATATGGAATTATAACATTTGATAAATTGTCGGAAGTGAGAAATACGCAGTATGGTAATGTAAGTCTGGCACGCGTGTGAGTCGTGTCGGGACTAATTGAATGGAATAAAAAGAGAATTTATTTTTATTAACTCATATGGTCATTTCGAGTGCGCCATTGAGTCTGGGAGAGTCGAGATTGTCAAAATAGTATACCCGGGTGTTTAGTTTGGGTCCCAGGGAAATTTTAGGCCTAACCGGTGTCCTGAGAGGGCAATTTGGTAAATTGTATTTTTGGGTTCAATTAATGGACCAAAATTGGGAGTTATTTTATCAGCCAAGAAAAGTCTTTTTGGGTTATGAGACATAGGAAGGAAAGAACGGCTATAGAGGGTGTGAGGGAGAACCAAACTCCAAGAGGGAAGGCCAAATTATCCTCACCTTGCACAACCGTGACCACCAACGCGTAGATCGAGAAGAGAGGAACGCGTATATACCAACATCACCAACGGATCACACTGTCACATTCGCGACAAGTGTTTATTACTTTATTTTTTTTAGCAATAATCATGCTCATGTTAGTGAAGGTTAAATTAATCAGGATTTACATGTTAATTGGGAGAAAATTGGAGATTTATATTATGATTAAGGACTAGGTTAATTAGTGGTTGGAATTCCTTCATGTATGTAGAGGATTAATCACGAAATTGAATTACATATTAATGATCGAATCTGAATTGATTAGGTTCTTTAATTGAAAATTTGGAAACTAGGGTTCATATGAACTAATTTGGGGATTTAATATAATTATGAGAATTGATGATGAATTAATGATCCTGGGATGATAGGAATGCTATATAAACTTCTATGGATTAAATGGGATTAATGATGAGGTGTTGGGTGATAAAATATTAGAGGTCTTTAGGATAAAAAATGGTGAAAAACGCTGGAAATCTGGGCAAGAAGACAAACAGGTACATCTCGCGCGATCTCGGGCAAAGTCGTTCGCGTGAGATAGGAAAATCGCTTGAAGTCGTTTGAGCTACACGTGGAAGTCGTTCGCGCAACATCTCATTCTAGTTCGAGCAAGATCTATTTCTAGTTCAAGCGATGAGCCATCTAGTTCAAGCGACGGAGGAAATTTTTGGGAATTTTCTTTGATTCCAAATTTGGGTTTACCGATTTCTTGGAGTGAGAGAAAGTGTCCGATAATAAACTTAATCAAGAAAAGATTTGGAGAAAAGTATGTGAGGCTTAATACTTTAATTATTTTGGTAGAGAGAATGTACCTTGGAGATTACGAGAGAGATAGTAATATAAATATTTATACTATACGTAGTGATGAGATTAAAATACGTATGAGGAGTGTATATGTAGGTTGGGGAAATACCTATAAATTTTAATAGGACGCGTGTATGCCTATTATGCGATATTATTGCTAAGAGCACTAACGAGTGATAAGCCGGGGGTGAAAGAATCTTATAGTTAAGCGCACTAATGATTGATAACTCGGGGGTGCAGAGACTATATTGTTAACTGTACTAATGAGTGATAACCCGGGGGTACAAGGATGATTATTGTTAGGTGCACTAACGGGTGATAACCCGATGGTGCTGGATTATTATTGATAGGTGCATTAATGGGTGTTAACTCGAGGATGCAGGATTCTCTTAATAGGCGCACTAATTGGTAATAACCCCGGGGTGCTGGATTATTATTGATAGGTGCATTAATGGGTGCTAACCCGTGGATGCAGAATTAGTATATATATATGTATAGGGATTATGTGACTATATATATGAACTTGTGAATATTTCTACTGTGTGAAATTAGTAGCCTTGGTAATAATAGTAATCATTACATTGCACTAAGTGGTCTTAACCTAAGGGTGAAGGATTAATGTATATATATAGGGATGATGAGACTATATAGATGTATGAGTGTACTTGGGTAACTTTCTACTTTATGAGAATAGTAGATAAAATGGAAATGAGAAATGAAATAATCTTAGTAGATAAAAGATTAACCATTCAAACGGTGAATAATGAAACATAGTATGTGGGATAAACTGTCTGAATAGCGTATTGTATAGGCGATACGGGAATACTACTAGTGAGCATAGTTAGTATTAGTATGGTTTCTGACTAGTTAGACTGGGATGTATAACTAGGGGGAGATTAGATGTACGTTAGGCGTGCATAATAGATGAGAGGTGAGAAACTCATGTGAGAGTTTGATAACTAACATGCGTATAAGACTTGTTTTAAGAACCAATTTTAAATACTTGCTAAATCATTTTTACACCTCGGGCTCGAACCCATTTCTTATATTTCTTCTTTCTTTTTCTCTATATATATATATATATATATATATATATATATATATATATATATATATATATATATATATTAGTACAAGTGCCTAGCCACAGGGACAACGGTTCTAGATACTTGGATGGTTTGCCAAGATGCAACTATTGTGGAAGTTTCGGGTCATTGAAATTAGATGTTTCTCTCATTTTATTCAGTTCTCAGTTCAGATGCTTCAGTTCGGGTATGTGTCGTCCATCCTCATTAGCGAGATTGTACTCAGTTCCTTTGTAATTTTTTTCTGTTGGATTGAGTATTTATTTTGTTTTTGTTTGTGACTTTGAACTAGAAGGTTTTATCGAGTCTTAATTATTCAGTATTTAATTCAATCAGCATTCCTTTATTGTGTGTGGTTTATAATTCAATGTTCAGGAATTAATTGAATTAATTGGTTTCAAATTAAATTGGGAAATGTTTCGAAACTAGATTAATTAAATGTTAGCTAATTAATTGGATTTAGGTTTTCGATAGTGATGTGAAGAATGAACCAACCGAACATTTTGTTATAAATTTTATAAAGGACTGATCAACCGATATTTAATTGGGCGGGGTGTCACAGGTGGTATCAGAGCATCACGTTCTAGTGTCCTTAGGATCTGTGCAGCTTATTACGTTTCAGCACATCGTTCTTTAATGTAGATCATTATGATATGATTGTTGTGTTCCCTTACGTATGCGACTTATGTTCTCCTGCTACGAATTACAATAGATGTGACTCATTATATAAAATTCTATGTGATTCGAATATCGAATATTTTAGGATGACCAGCGAGGGTCGTAAGAAGAACTGCGGGAGAAGAAGCTCAACAGAAGATATAGAGTGATCGGGAAAGAGTGATCGGGACAAAAATCACCATGAGGATTACTTAAGTAAGAGATAGTAAAATAATCACTTGGGAACTGTGGGTTCCTGGGACATAGCCGTAGATAACAGTGTAGTGATTTCAGGACCACCTAGCATAGTCGATAAAGGGGAAATCATAGGGACTCTTTGAAAACCCATCGGTGAAGATGCGGAAAATAAAATGAGAAAATGTAACAGACTAGCGGAAGTAAAAAGTCCGAAGGAAATGGTGTAGAGTGAGGTGTAACGACACTCAGAATTAAATTTGGAGTTAAAAGTTATAGCTCTTACGAGCATCATGTGGTGATTAGAGGCAATCACCATATATGAAGAAGTGTGTTTGAAATTTAAAGAGAAATTTGGGTATAATTTGACCGTGAGGTCTTCCATTCGATGTGGTAACAAAATGCGAGTGAAATTTTGATGTTTTGAAATGGGTAAGATAGAAACCGATCATAAGAGAAAGGTTAAATTGCATAATGAACTTCCTACCTGGCAGAGGGGAATAAATTATCCAAAGGGTCTATAGTTGATAAAGAAACTGTGAGTAGAACACAAGCATAAATGAGAAATCTAGCTAGGATGACTAATGTTGATGTCATCAAGGTTATACAATGACTAGTTTTTGCGTTCTTTCCAGAAGAAGCAAGCCAGAAAGGTTAGAGAATCTGGTTGAAAAGAAAAACTAAACTTTATGGTGTTAGTGAAACCCCACATGAGTGTATACCAAATAGGGAACACGGTTATATGATTTTAAGTTGATTAACTTCCTACAAAGTGAAGATAAAGTCAATCAGGGCCGTGGAGGCCAATCATAGTTTCGAAAGGCAAATATAGCCAATAAGTTAAGACTACTCGGTCCGAGAGAAGGACATTCCTAATGGTCAGTGGGACTAGTGACGGGGAAATGGTTCGTGAAGTTTTCCTTATGTGAAGGAAGTAGAACTACAAGTATTGAAGGTGTCCACAATTGAGAAGTAAAATAGGAGAGATTAGAAATGGTAAACCATGACAGTTAGGCATAACAACTGGGGGAGCGAGACTTGCATCGAAATAATTTGGGGTCAAGAGAATTAGGCCCATGAAATTTTTAACCCGAGAGTGATGGGTTCAGGTTGGACCAGTAGAGTCCTCGTTAATAGTAGCATATAGTATGTCACGGTCTACGGGGCTCATGATGTAAATGGGAGTTCAATAAAGCTATAATTGAGGCCTAGAGAGTTTGGCCCAACATTTCAATAATGGGCGCAAAACCCACATGATGGAATAAATTGTCCATGATGAGAGAGGACTACTATAGGATGAAATTCTAGGATGTATGACGATTGCAGATGTTCATGGGTTGTGATAGCAGCCACGTGCTAAGACCATGCGATTTGGCGAGACTAGTGAGGTTTTGCTTATTTCTTGTGAGTAAAGGATAGATTCTAGTGACATGGGTGTGCCACAACTTTTATGTAGATTGGAAACCCTAAACTTTGCATGCGGGTCAAGTTTAGTTGGAATGTTAGTTTTAATAGTCTTGTTACAAGCATATTTCTCGTTGTTAGCAGGGCATTTTTATGATTGCCCGTGAGTGAGCCGGGTGGACCCTAAGAATATGTTTTGTTGTTGTAATTTACTACTGCATTGAGTTAGCTTTAGTAGAGTTTATTATGGTAATGTGTAGTGATTAATTACCATATGGTTAAACGATCGTAAAAATGTAGTGATATGACTGTCGTTCCAGATACTCCGGGAGGAGAAATCTTTATTTTGTGCAGCGCCACCTGAAATAGGGTTGGGCCCAGATATATGAATTTATGAAAAAATCCATGGTGCTATAGACCTCAGCGAGTATGTTGTCTTGTTATATGTGCAAAGGAATTTATTTTAATAATGAGACTCCGGTTTCATTTTGTTCTTCTTCAAGAAGAGAGATAGAGCCCATTATATTTATTGCGCTGAGTACTTGGGTTAGTAAGAACGCTATGCTTCATGTTACATTTTTAGGGAAATGAGAGTGGACGAGTAGACTTCTATGTCACAATACGTAGATTGTGGGAGAGTATATAGTATGTACTGAAGGCCTTACGGACCTCGACAATCGGCTAGGTTAGATAGTAGTGTATCGGGGGGGGGGGGGGGGGTTCCTTGTTTGGATTTCGCTTTGCAAGACATCCCACGCATGAAACTAGCAAACTTCGAGAGTTGGAGAGAAGTTTGGTCGATAGTACATAAGTTTTGTATGTTGGTTATTGTACCTATAGGAGAATATAATTGAGAGTTGATAATTCTTTCATAACTTAAGGCCAATAGAGTCACCTAGTCTTAGTATCATTCTGAATAGAGAAATGACACAATTGAAGGATTAATAAAGTTTTGACTAGTGGGGTGGTTGAGTGCACCCCTACTACATCAGCATACTGAGTTTGCAAGAATTGAAGTAAGAAAATTTTATGTCATTTGTATAATGATGCGAGAGGCATAGGGTGTATGGGCGCCCTAGGGGATTGAATCAAACGGTGGATTATAATTATCTTGTGAATTTGATAACATGTAGTTAAGTAAGCCGAAGATTAATTCTTAAGATTTGTTAGAGACTTACCTTTCAAAATAAACTGAGATTTTTTAGCGGGAAAAGAGACTTGTGTCACACGGTATGACAAAGTCACGTGTATCATGATTAAAAGAACATTCAAGAGAGTATAAAATGTATCAAGACACAAATAATAGTGGTAATGGGTTTAATGTAGAGTAGTTTTCAAAGTTAGTCTTCCAGTGGGTCAGCTGACTGTTAGAAAAAGGGCGAATAATTCGAAACCAGTAGGGGCTCCTTCCACTAGAGAATGGAAGAGTATCCCCAAGGATCCTCTCATGTATATGAGATGGTAATTTTATAGGTACTAAAATGCGATTGAGTACGGGCTAATACCCACAAAGGGATGGACAGGACAAGCGATGTAATCGGATGCGGGAGAGAAAATTTTATATGGACCCTGAGATCTTAGAGGAGGACGGGAGTAGTACCTTCCACTAGTGGAGTTTGTGTCCAAATAACTCCTATAAGTTCACATTCGAGCAGAGTGCCAGTATAAGTATGGCACGGTAAACTTTGTTGTTGTCCTACTTGAGAGTTAGAGGTGGGGGAGCAATTATGATTACGAATGTTGGAGAAGAATTGATATTATCGTCTATATTGTGTGTGAAATATATATTACACAGCCAATTTTCTTGTATTAACGACACGAGACGAAGTCATATGCATATGAATAGAGGATAAATCTAATAAGGTGCAAATAGTATAAGGCTAGATAGTGAATATCTAAAATAAAGTTTAAGTGATGAAACTTAAGCAGAAAGTCTTGGGCAAGAGCCTATATGACAGGGTAACCTGGAGTTTAAAGCAAACACATGTGAAGTGTTCATTATTAAGGGTATTTGATAGCGTACTATATGGGTGGTACGGAGTAGCTTACTTGTGAGCGCAAGGATGCGATGCACAATACTTTTACAGTGTTGTCTATATGTGGTATACTTTTTCTGAATTTTGGGATGAACTTCCGTTGTAAAGGGGGAAGTATGCAACACCCCGTATTTTTGACGATTTAAATAATTATGTGATTAATTATTATTATGGGAATAAGTATGCGATTAATTATTGTTGTTGGATTAATTAAATTAAAATGCGAGAAATTAATTTGGTACTAATTCGGATTAAAATAATTATTAACTAGCGTGCTAAGGGTTAATACTTATTGTTTATAATTATTGAATATTGATGTATGGTATGTAATATGGAATTATAACATTTGATAAATTGTCAGAAGTGAGAAATATGGTAGTTTGGTAATTTAAGTCTTACACACGTGTGAGTCGTGTCACGACTAATTCAATAGAATAAAAAGATAATTTATTTTTATTAACTCATATGGTAATTTCAAGTGTGCTGTTGAGTCCGAGAGAGTCGAGATAGTCAAAATAGTGTACCTGGGTGTTTAGTTTGGGTTCCAGGGCAATTTTAGGCCTAACCGGCGTCCCGAGCGGGCATTTTGGTAAATTGTATTTTTGGGTTTAATTAATGGACGAAAATTGGGAGTTATTTTTTCAACCAAGAAAGGTCTTTTAGTGTTGTGAGACATAGGAAGGAAAGAATGGCCATAGAGGGTGTGAGGGAGAACCAAACTCCAATAGGGAAGGCCAAATTATCCTCACCTTGCACAACCGTGACCACCAACATGTAGATCGAGAAGAAAGGAACGCATATATACCAGCATCACCAACGGATCACACTGTCACATTCGTGGCAAGTGTTTATTACTTTCTTTTTTTTAGCAATAAGCATGCTCATGTTAGTGCAGGTGAAATTAATCATGATTTACATGTTAATTTGGTGAAAATTGGAGATTTTTATTATGATTAAGGACTGGGTTAATTAGTGGTTGGAATTCCTTCATGTATGTAGAGGATTAATCACGAAATTGAATTACATATTAATGATCGAATCTGAATTGATTAGGTTCTTTAATTAAAAATTTGGAAACTAGGGTTCATATGAACTAATTTGGGGATTTAATATAATTATGAGAATTGATGACGAATTGATGATCCTAGGATGATAGGAATGTTATATAAACTGCTATGGCTTAATTGGTATTGACGACGAGGTGTTGGGTGATAAAATCTTAGAGGTCATTAGGATAAAAAATGGTGAAAAACAGTGGAAATCTGGGCAAGAAGACCAACAGGTAAATCTCGTGCGATCTCGTGCGAAGTCGTTCGTGTGAGATCGGGATCTCACGCGAAGTCATTTGACCTCCACGTGGAAGTCGTTCACACGACATCTCATTCTAGTTCGAGCGAGATCAATTTCTAGTTCAAGCGATAGAGGAAATTTTTGTGAATTTTCTTTGAGTCCAAATTTGGGCTTACAGATTTCTTGGAGTGAGAGAAAGTGACCAATAATAAACTTAAGCAAGAGAGGATTTTGAGGAAAGTATGTGAGGCTTAATACTTTAATTATTTTGGTATAGAGATAATGTACCTTGGATATTACGAGAGAGATAGTAATCTAAATATTTATACTATACGTAGTGATGAGATTAAAATACGTATGAGGAGTGTATATGTAGGTTGGGGAAATACCTATAAATTTTAATAGGACGTGCGTATGCCTATTATGAGATATTATTGCTAAGAAAACTAACGGGTGATAAGTCGGGGGTGCAAGAATCTTATAGTTAAGCGCACTAATGAGTGATAACTCGTGGGTGCAGAGACTATATTATTAAGTGTACTAATGGGTGATAACCTAGGGGTACAAGGATGATTATTGTTAGGTGCACTAACGGGTGATAACCCATTGGTGCTGGATTATTATTGATAGGTGCATTAATGGGTGTTAACCCGGGGATGCAGGATTCTCTTGATACGCGCACTAATTGGTAATAACCCGGGGGTGCTAGATTATTATTGATAGGTGCATTAATGGATGCTAACCCGATGATGCAGAATTAGTTTATATATGTATAGGGATTATGTGACTATATATATATATATATATATATATATATATGAACTTGTGAATATTTCTACTGTGTGAAATTAGTAGCCTTGGTAATAATGATAATCATTACATTGCACCAAGTGGTCTTAACCTAAGGGTGCAGGATTAGTGTGTATATATAGGGATGATGAGACTATATATATGTATGAATGTACTTGGGTAACTTTCTACTTTATGAGAATAGTAGATAAAATGGAAATGAGAAATGAGAAATGAAATAATCTTAGTAGATAAAAGATTAACCATTCAAACGGTGAATAATGAAACTTAGTATGTGAGATAAACTATCTGAATAGCGTATTGTATGGGCGATACGGGGATACTACTAGTGAGCATAGTTAGTATTAGTATGGTTTCTGACTAGTTAGACTGGGAGGTATAACTAGGGGAGATTAGATGTATGTTAGGCGTGCGCAATAGATGAGAGGTGAGAAACTCTTGTGAGAGTTCGATAACTAACATGCTTATAAGACTTGTTTTAAGAACCAATTTTAAATACTTGCTACATCATTTTTAAACCTTAGGCTCTGACCCGTTTCTTGTATTTCTTCTCTCTTTTGCTATATATATATATATATATATACATATATATATATATATATATATATATATATATGTATATATATATATATATATGTATATATATGTATATATATATATATATATGTATATATATATATGTATATATATATATATGTATATATATATATGTATATATATATATGTATGTATTAGCACAGGTGCCTAGCCATAAGGACACCGGTTCAAGATACTTGGATGGTTTACTGAGCTGCTGCTGTTGTGGAAGTTACGGGTCATTGAGATTAGACGCTTCTCTCATTTTATTCAGTTCCTAGTTCAGATGCTTCAGTTCGAGTATGTGTCACCCATCCTCATTAGCAGTATTGTACTCAGTCCATTTGTAGTTCTTTTTTGTTGGATTGCGTATTTATTTTGGTTTTGTTTGTGACTTTGAACTGGAAGGTTTTATCATGTCTTAATTATTCCTTATTTAATTCAATCAACATTCATTTATTGTGTGTGGTTTATAATTCAATGTTCATAAATTAATTGAATTAATTGGTTTCAAATTAAATTGGGAAATGTTTTGACACTGGCTTAATTAAATGTGAGGTAATTAATTGGATTTATGTTTTCTATAGTGATGCTAAGAGTGAACCAGTTGTGCATTCTGTTATAAATTTTATAAAGGACTGATCACCCGATATTTAATTGGGAGGGGTGTCACAGACATACCTAGCCTACTAGCTATCGATGGGATGTTTACGCATAGAGGGCAGTCATATCCAGATGAGCGTTATTGGGGATTTTTTACTTAATTCCTCAGAACATATGACTTAGGTTAGATCGCAGTTAGTGAAAACAATGGTACTGAGAAGTCTTTTGGGTGTGTAGGTATGTGCGTAGCCCAAAATATCTAGGACTATGTTCGCCTCCAATACTTGTGTTTTGATATTTGTGGTTACAGGAATACACCGAACCAACAATCCTTTATACAGTGACAAGATGTACTAGGACTAGATAGCAGAGTAGCGTGTGCACCGCTGTTGTCTCTCGGGGTGCAGTACTGTATATATATATTAGAGTGAAAGTACATATATACATGTGATATTATCTATTGTGTGATTTGGGTAGACATGAAAGATAAAGAAATATGAAATTAATTAAGTATGAGAACATTCAATTATATTAAGACTTGAATTAATAAATTTATTTATTACATGTATTGTGAAAGAAATAAGTGGGAAAAAATAAGGGTTATGGTTAGTTGATACAATGAGATAATCTAATGAAAGTGGGAATAGTAACTAGAATAATTTGGGTATGCATTAGGCGTTAGGCGTGCACACTGTAACAACCCTCGCTTTTGAGAACTTATTTTATATTAATTTAGTGTGTGAAGTAATTATATAAAATGTTGGAAAATGGAGTAAATATTCATTGAATAAGTTGAAAGATAATATTTACTCGATTGTTGCATATTTACTGTATGTGTATGTAAATATCATCATGCTACGTTTTATTGTGTCATATGCTTTAAATGACATTTATGGTTTAAATGAAACCAGAACTTGAAATGATTTATAAAATTGTCGGATGCCAATTTAGATGGTGTAGTTAGTCCCAAAATGTGCAAGATAGTCGAAATAAGTGCCATATTCTATTTTTATGTTTCGGGCACTTTTAACTGCTTATAGCTTAAATGCGTAGTTGTGAGTAATTTTAATGTGGTACTAACCATTTAAGTTTGGAATTAAGGAGAGATTCACGATTTATTCTTGCACCTCATTTTATTTCTCTTAAGTGTGTATTACTAACCTTGAGAGAAAGAGAGAAGAAGAGAATTTGTGGAGAAAAGAGGAGAAAAGAGAGATTAAAGATTTGGGGCTTGATCTTGCTTCCATCTTCCAAGAATATGAGATTCCAACCTCAAGGCAATTTTCTTACTTGCTAATATATGGTTTAAGATGAGTAAATTGTGTGATAGTTGGGTATGTGAATCATTGGAACAAAAATGGATTTTATGGATTTTATGGTGTTTGAGCCCTAATCATAGTTCATGTTGATGATATTGTGGGTTATGGTAGTTGATAATCATATAGGGTAGTTTTGGGTAGATTAATGTTGGTGTATGTGTGTAAAAATGGAGAAGAATTTGGATTTGGGGAAAACTAGGGTTCATAACCCGTAGCCCCCTTCTTGGCAAAGTCGCAGGGGAGAATCGATTCACCATTCCTGCGAATCGATTCGCTTAGGGCCAGGTTACAGGTCTGAGAAGCCGAATCGATTCGGGTTAAGGCCGAATCGATTTGGTCGGGGAAGAAACTAGGATTCTTCATCTGACTCGATTCGCTTTTGGGTGAATCGACTCGCCGCTTGGGGCGAATCGATTCGAAATCAGGCTATTTTGAGTTATTTATCTAACTCAATTTCTATCTTTTTCTATTGGGCTTAGGACTTAGGAACCTTCTTGTATGAAGTAAACTTAGTGTCCTAGAGTCTTAGAATAGTATGATCACTTCCTTAGATTAGCAATGCATTAGATGGGGATTATTTCGGGGACTTACAAATAGGTGATAAAGTGTTATTTCCCTTTGTCAATTAGCTTGAGTTTAGGAGTTGTAAAGCTATAAATTGGGGGACCTTAGTGGCTCAATTGAGGTATATTAAAACTTTTGACTTACAAAAATGTCTTTAACTTTTGGAGACTAACTTGGGAGTCTAGTAAATGTTGAAGTTATAATGATAACGAAAAAGGATTATGGTTCCGGTTATTATGAAATGTCTATAATAAAATGGTAAATGATAATTTACTTAAACACACCTCTCTAAATGCTATCATAAGGGAAGTTCGTGCATGAGGTGATGTCCCCTGGCTAGTGAATGCAGGGTGAATATAGTCCTCGACCATATGACCGATTATTATGTATGTTGTATTTATTTTGCGACTCTGAGGTAATTAGGGGTGTGGTTATGACTCACTCGCGGGTATATGGTCACTTCCCGACATTGCGTTAGGATGCCAAGGTTGTCTTGGTTGATAGGCCCTGAGAGATGATAGTCATTTAGGGGTGCGCATAGTGGGGAAACCCGGACGAACGGTCTTAGAATCGTTATATATAGATGAATATAACTATTTTTATTCAAGTTGGACTTGATTTATGATACATGCCATAAAGAGCATAATAGTGATTATGTTTCAAAATGAGATATAGAATGATGAAATGAAAACATTTAAATAATGGAAATTTTTATTTAATGATATCCATTCACAACCTCTTGCATAACTGAATTGAACCTATGATCATTTAATTTCCTTAGTTTATGCATTAAGTTGAGTAGGTAGATTCTTATTGTTATCTGTTCATAATTTCCAAACTCTTTATTCATCTGGTGATCATATAAAACCTAGCCCTGACCCGTTCATATTTCTTATTGTGCATGAATCTTTTATTCGCTCAGGTGCTCTGCCTCAAGGACGCCCGTACTGACTTTTCTATTCTTGTGTTTTTGGGGAGACATGATACTTTGCGGATATTAAAGGATATGTTGTTATAGACGCCTTCATTTTTGTATCCTATTTACGATTGGGTCATTTACTCGGGCGTGTAGTCCAAGATATTGTATTTTCTTATTGTAATATATTGCCACAATCCCAACAACCAAGGGCTCAGGATGTACAAGATCCTACTGGACCTTCCCCGTGGGAGAGAGTTAGGGAATACTTTTTAAAGGGCCATCCCCCAGAATTTCAAGGAGGTTCTGACGTCATAGTAGCTAATCAGTGGAAAAAGGATATGCAGCGCCATCTACGCATGGTTGAGTGTAGTGAGGAAAGAAAACAAATCCTTGCTTCTTTCAAATTATTTGGAGCTGCACTACACTAGTGGGAGTCGATTACTATGCCAAAGCAGAGAGATGTTGTGACCATCAATGATTTCTGGGTTCTATTTGATCGAAAGTACTTCCCTCCCGCAATTCAAAGGGAGGTGATAAGAAAACTCTAGGATGTGGTGGAAGGTGAACGTTCAGTTGCAGAGTATGAAGAGGAATTCACACGGTTGGCTAGTTTTGTACCTCATGAGGTGACTTCGGAGGAGAGGAGGATATCCAAATTTATTGGAGGTTTGCACTGGAGGATACGACAATATATGCTGGGAAATCCAACCTTGTAGACTTTTGGAGATGTAATGAATGTGGCTTTACTCCATTTTCGAGAACGTTAGTCGTATGTTCAAGGTAGTAAGAAGGCTTCAGTTTTGGGGCAAGCTGGGAAACTCGGAGGCAATGGGATAGGAGGAGGAGCATTTCCCTTGTCCAAATCTTTGGGAAATAAACAAAAAGAATGGGACCCCTAGCATGGGGACTTGTCTAAGAAACAACATTTTGGTGGATTCAATGTTGGTGGCAATAACAATAGCCATGAACAAGGTCGGGTATGATGTAATTCTGGGTATGGATTGGCTAGTGAAGTATCGTGCGATAGTGAAATGCTATGGGAAGAGTATAATTCTAGACATTCCGGGGCCAGAAATGCTTTTAGTGGATATGCCTCTTTCGGAAGGAGGTTCTAGAACTTACTTATAGTGTATTATGGAGGAGACTTCTCGGGATGTAGTCGTTTCCTTACATTCGATTCTGATTTTTAGATATTTCCAAGATGTTTTTCGAGAAATACCGGGTTTGCCTCCGAGTAGGGAGATTAAGTTTATAATCGATTTAGCGTCGGGAACGAGACCGATTGTGAGAGCTCCGCATCGTATGGCTCCTTTTGAGATGAGGGATCTAAAAGAACAGATTCAACAGTTATTGGAACAAGGGTTCATTAGGCGAAGTACGTCACCGTGAGGCGTTCTGGTGTTATGTGTGAAGAAAAGGGACAATTCTCTCCTATTGTGTGTTGACTACAGAGAATTGAATAAAGTCACCATCCAGAATAAATACCCGTTACCTCGAATTGATGATTTGTTTGATCAACTTAGGGGAGCATCATACTTCTCTAAAATAGATTTGAGGACGGGGTATCACCAGTTGCGGATACGAGAGTAAGATGTGTCCAAGACTGTGTTCCTAACGAGGTATGGGTCGTATGAATTTTTGGTTATTCCCTTTGGACTAATCACTGCCCCACCGTGTTTATGGATCTCATGAATAGAGTGTTCTGAGACTTCCTTGACCAATTTGTTATTGTGTTCATCGACGACATCCTAGTGTATTCTCGAACCGAAGCCGATCATGCTACTCACTTACGGTTGGTCCTGCAAACGTTGAGGGATCACCAATTGTATGCCAAGTTAGAGAAGTGTGGTTTTTGGTTGCAGGAAGTACAGTTTCTGGGTCACATTGTGACAGCCCAGGGTATTTCGGTAGACCCAAGTAATGTTGTCGCGGTGAGGGAGTGGGGTCAGCCCACGACACCTAGCGAGATCCGTAGTTTTCTGGGTTTGGAGGGTTATTACCGCCGGTTTATAAAGGGTTTCTCTAAAATTGCTAGCCCTTTGATAAATTTAACCCGGAAAGGGGTGAGATTTGTATGGGATGATTCTTGTCAGTCCGCTTTTGACGAGCTCAATCATAGGTTGACTTCTTCTCCAGTCCTTGCGTTACCAAGACCAGGATTGGAATATTTAGTCTTTACCGACGCATCTCTACAAGGATTGGGAGGTGCACTACAACAAGAGCATCAGGCTACTGTTTATGCTTCTCGCAAGCTAAAGCCCCATGAAAATAATTATCCGGTGCATGATTTGGAACTGGTCGCAGTTATTTTTGCCTTGAAAATTTGGAGGCATTATATCCTGGGGGAGAAATTTAGTCTTTTCAAGGACCACAAATCGTTGCAATATTTGTTTTCCTTGAGAGATTTAAATATGCGACAACGCTGGTGGTTAGAATTTGTGAAAGACTATTAATTTGACATCTACTATCACCCGGGTAAGGCAAATGTGGTGGCGGATGCTTTGAGTCGGAAGCCCAAGGGGGAGTTAGAGCAGGTATCGAAGGCCAAATGGAAGGAGCTTAATGAACCAAATGAGGTTTTTAGGTCATTTATGTGGGTGTTGACCATTACGCCTACTATGGTTGCAAGGGTTGTAGAAGCTCAAGGAAGGGACAAAGGTTGTCAGGACTGTATACGCCAATTATTGATCGAGTGAGTAGAATCCTACTCTATAATCTCGGAGGGTGGGTTGCGCTTCCACGGGAGACTCATTGTCCCGGACGAAGGGGATATAAAATGGGCCGCGATGACACAATCTCATGGTAAATTTTTAGTGCGTCCTGGTGGGGACAAGATATACCAAGACATGCGCCGTCAGTATTGGTGGGTGGGCATGAAGCGGGATATTTTCGAGTTGGTTTCCCAATGTACTACTTTTCAATTAGTGAAAGTTGACCATCAAAGACCAACGGGTTTGTTGCAACCCTTGGAGATACTGGTGTGGAAGTGGGAAAGTATATTGATGGATTTCATCACGGAATTACCAACGTCGTAGAGCGGTCATGATTCCATTTGGGTTATTGTTGATCGTTTGACTAAGTCAGCAAATTTCCTACCCGTACGCATAGATTATAATACTGCTCATTATGCACGGCTATTTATTGTGGAGGTTGTTAGACTCCATGGGGTGCCCATAAAAATAGTCTCCGACAAAGATAAGATTTTTGTTTCCCATTTTTGGCGAAGTTTCCAAGAGGCTATGGGAGCCGAATTGAAATTGAGTACTTCTTATCACCCTCAAACAGATTGGCAGACATAAAGAGTGAACCAAATGTTGGAGATTATGCTCCTAATGTGTGTCCTTGATTTCAATGGTGGTTGGGAACAATATCTCCCTTTGGTCGAATTTTCTTATAATAATCCGTACCAATTTACAATTAGGATGACACCCTATGAAGCCTTGTATGGCCGGCCTTGTATATCACCTACTTGTTGGTTGGAGGTGGGGGATAATAAATTTCTTGGACCTGAAAAGATCCAGGATACTTCTTCTAAGATTGAACTCATCCGGAATCGAATCCTAATTGCTCAAGATCGCCAAAAGAGTTATGCCGATGCGAATAGAAGGCATATAGAGTTGGAGGTTGGAGATCAAGTCTTGGTGCGTGTATCGCCAATGAAAGGTATAAAATGATTTGGGAAGAAAGGAAAGCTTGTGCCGCGCTATGTTGGACCTTTTCCTATTATTTCCAAGGTAGGTCCAGTGGCGTATTAACATGCCTTAACGAAACCTTTACAAAAAATCCATGATGTTTTCCATGTTTGCTCTTTCAAAAAGTATAAGAGGTGTGAAGGAGACCTTTGGCACATTCCTTTGGAGGATATCGATTTGCAACCCAATATTTTGTATGAAGAACAACCGATAGAAATGTTAGAGCACGGAGAGCGTAAATTGAGATCGCGAGTGGTACCTTTGGTGCGAGTTCAGTGGGGTCATCACGATGCCAAGGAATCAACGTCGGAGCATGAGGACGATGTGGGGGAAAAATATGCGCATCTATTCTTGCAAGGTATGCTTGAATTTTGAGGGCAAAATTCCCTCATAAGGGGGGGAGTATGTAACAACCCTCGCTTTTGAGAACTTATTTTATATTAATTTACTATGTGAAGTAATTATATAAAATGTTGGAAAATGGAGTAAATATTAATTTAATGAGTTGAAAGATAATATTTACTTGATTGTTGCATATTTATTGTATGTGTATGTAAATATCATCATGCTATTTTTTATTGTGTCATATGCTTTAAATGACATTTATGGTTTAAATGAAACTGGAACTTGAAATGATTTATAAAATTATTGGATGCCAATTTAGAGGGCGTAGTTAGTCCCGAAATGTGCAAGATAGTCGAAATAAGTGCCATATTGTATTTTTATGTTTCGAGCACTTTTGACTAGTTATAGCTTAAATGCGTAGTTGTGAGTCATTTTAATGTGGTATGAACCATTTAAGTCGAGAATTAAGGAGAGAGGCACGATTTAGTCTTGCACCTCATTTTATTTCTCTTAAGTGTGTATTACTAACCTAGAGAGAGAGAAGAAGAGAATTTGTGGAGAAAAGAGGAGAAAAGAGAGAAATTGAAGATTTGGGATTTGATCTTGCTTCCATCTTCCAAGAATCTGAGATTCCAACCTCAAGGCAAGTTTTCTTACTTGCTAACATATGGTTTAAGATGAGTAAATCGTGTGATAGTTGTGTATGTGAATAATTGGAACAAAAATGGATTTTATGGGTTTTATGGTGTTTGAACCCTAATCATAGTTCATGTTGATGATATTGTGGATTATGGTAGTTGATAATCATGTAGGGTAGTTTTGGGTAGATTAATGTTGGTGGATGTGTGTAAAAATGGAGAAGAATTTGGATTTGGGGAAAACTAGGGTTCATAACCCGTAGCCCTCTTCTTGGCAAAATAGCAGGGGCGAATCGATTCGCCCTTCCTGCGAATATATTCGCTTAGGGTCAGGTTACAGGTCTAGGAACCCAAATCAATTCGGGTTAAGGCCGAATCAATTCCTTCAAGGAAGAAACTAGGATTCTTCATTCGAATCGATTCTCTTTTGGGCGAATCGATTCGCTGCTTGGGGTGAATCGATTCGAAATCAGGCTGTTTTGAGTTATTTATCTAACTCAATTTCTATCTTTTTATTTTGGGCCTAGGACTTAGGAATCTTCTTGTATGAAGTAAACTTAGTGTGATAGAGTCTTAGAATAGTATGATCACTTCCCTAGATTAGAAATGCATTAGATGGGGATTAACTCAGGGACTTACAAATAGGTGATAAAGTGTTATTTTCCTTTGTAAGTTAGCTTGAGTTTAGGAGTTGTAAAGATATAAATTGGGGGACTTTAGGGGCTCAATTAAGGTATATTAAACCTTGTGACTTGTAGAACTGTCTTGAACTTTTGGAGATTAACTTGGGAGTCTAGTAAATATTGAAATTATAATGATAACGAAAAAGGATTATAGTTCCGGTTATAATGAAATGTCTATAATAAAATGGTAAATGATAATTTACTTAAACACACCTCTCCAAATGCTATCATAAGGGAAGTTCGCGCATGAGGTGAAGTCCCCTGGCTAGTGAATGCAGGGTGAATATAGTCCCCAACCATATTACCGGTTATTATGTATGTTGTATTTATTATGCGAATGTGAGGTAATTTTGGGTGTGGTTATGACTCACTCGCAGGTATATGGACACTTCCCGACGTTGCGTTAGGATGCCCTAGTTGTATTGGTTGATAGGCCCTAGAAGATGATATTTATTTAGGGGCGTGCACAGTGGGGAAACCCGGACGGGCGGTCTTAGAATCGTTATATATAGATGAATATAACTATTCTTATTCAAGTTGGACATGATTTATGATAAATGCCATAAAGAGCATTATAGTGATTATGTTTCAAAATGAAATATGGAACGATGAAATGAAAAAGTGTAAAGAATGGAGATTTTTAATTAATGATATTCATTCACAACCTCTTGCATAACTGAATTGAACTCATGATCATTTAATTGCCTTAGTTTATGCATTAAGTTGAGTAGGTAGACTCTTATTGTTACCTATCATGATTAACTATTCATAAATGTCATACTCTTTATTCATATGGTGATCATATAAAACCGGGCCCTGACCCGTTCATATTTCTTATTGTGCATGAATCTTATATTCGCTCAGGTGCTCTGTCGCAAGGATGCTCGTACTAACTTTCCTATTCCGGTGTTTTTGGGGAGCCATGATACTTTGCGGATATTACCGGGTATGTTGTTATGGACGCCTTCATTTTTGTGCTCTAGTTACGATCGGGTCATTTACTCGGGTGTGTGGCCCAAGCTCTTGTATTTTATTATTGCAATGTATTTTGTAACTTAATTATATTGTTGTCACCACTTGTAAGAGACTGTTGACCGACAGCATATTCGGTCCCCGTATTGTATACTTGTTCTTTTGGGTTTCCACTTTCTTTTCAAATTGGGTTGTTTAAATTCTTTCCTTAACATATAAATTAAATTTTTGGCAACCTATTTTTTCTGAAATATAGGGTGGTTATCCCGTATATTTAGTGTATTATTGTGATGCTGAGAATGGTCCTTCTATGATCCCCTTTATTATTGGAGTATCGGGCTGGCCACCCCTTATTTTGATGAGAGGGTTGTCACACACACTAGTTGAGAGGTGAGAATCGCAAGTGAGAGTCCGAGGATCTAACATGTATATAATAATTTCCAATTATAGCACTTATTCACTTGCTTTTTTTTTAAATCTTTTGAAATCGGCCTCTGAGTCGTTCTCTCTTGCATATTCTATTCTCTCTTGTATATATATATTATATCAGGTGTCCAGCCACAGGGATGCCCAACTTAGAGGATCGCATATTTATTCGCTATTAATTCTTTGGAGGTTGGACTTTGCATTAGACACTTCGTTTTATTGATTCTCGTACTCTGTAGTCATTTTTATTATGGCATGTTGCCAAAGGATCCTTGTCTTTCCATTCTATCTCAGACAATGCTTTTACTTATGTTGGTTTTGGATAGATTTCGTTTATCTGGTTTATTATATTGAGATGTTTTAAACTAAAGATCTTATTCCAATTATAGTAATTTAAGTTCTGATGACATTTATTCATTACTAATTATTGTGGAATGGTTTATAGTATAAATTAGTGGCGTTGTTAAAAAGAAATTTTATTTAAAATTAAAATTGAAAGTTTTAACACTAGCTTAATTGATTACTAGGTGGTTAATAAAGAGAGAAAATTTATTTTCGACAGTGATGCTAAGAATGAGCCAACTGAATAATCCGAGTTAATTGCGTAAAGGATTGGCCACCTGGTATTTAATTGAGCGGGTTGTTATAAGTGGAATCATAGAGTCAGGTTCTAGTGTCCTTAGGATTCGTATGGCTTTCTATGTTTCAACGTAGCGTTATTAGGATTTTGTATTCCTCTCCATATTACAACTTACATGCTCCTACTAAGAAATATAAGGGATGTAATTCTTATACGAGCTCGGTCGAACATTGATGACTAGCGAGGGTCGTTAGACGAACAGCGGGAGGAGGACTCAACCAAAGAATTAGAAGATATTGGCAATGGTGATTTAGATAGAACCCACTAAAACTTATTATTCAGGGTAAGGATGTTAAATAAGTCCTTCGGGAGCTGCAGTTTCCCAAGCACTGCCATAAATGACGTTTGTGTCATTTCAAAATCACCCAACACTGTCAGTGAAGGGAGAGGGAGTCTAAAGGACTCTTGTGAAGGAATAATTCCAAAGGAAATTATGTAGGGTGAAGTGTAATAACACCCAGGATATGATTATATTGGGCGAAGATTTTTGCTCATAAGAAGTGATGAGAGTTAGACATTAAATACAAAGAAGCATGTGTAAAGCTAAAATGAGACATTATAGTATCGATCGACTGTGAAATCGTCCATTTGATGTTTAACTGGGATATGAATAGAATTTTATAATTTATATCATTTGGGTAAGAAAGAAAAAAAACCCAATGCGAGAGAGTAGTCAACTCGCTTAATGAATTCCTTACACAACTAATAATGGGGTACACCAAAGATACGCCAAGTTCATTGTGTGGAAGAACTAAAGAATTAAATATTCAAATGTAAATTGTAATTTTTATGAAGATGACGAGAGTCGATGTCGCCAAGAAATTGGTTATCGCTTCCAGAAGAAGGGAAGGCAGGAGAGTTGGGATATTTAGCTAAAGGACAAGATTGAATTCAACGATTCTAGTAGAATAACACCGGAAGGTATACCAAGTAGGGGATCTTGTTAAGCTGAGATGATTATTAAGACTCAACTAAGTGACGATGAATTCATCCAAGACCAATGAAGTCGACCACATGTTCCATAGGACCAGTCGAGTAAAAGGAACAACGAAAATAGCAACTGGGAGTAAAGATTGCCAGGTATGAGAGAAGGAGACCCCAAAATGGTCAGTAGGGGCCAGTTATAGGGAAATTGCTCTATGTGTAGAGAGTGGGGTTACCAGTGTTGCATGTGTCCACATTGAAAAGTGAGACTGATAAGATTGGGAATGGTAAACTATGCCCGTAAGGCATAATAAGTAGAGGAGAAAAATTTTTAGTAAAGGAATTGGGTCATTAGAATTGCGCTCGAGAAATTTACAACTTGAGAGTAGTGGGATTAAGCAGGACTAGTGGAGTCCTCAGCAAATGTAGCATACCGTATTTCAAGTTCGATGGGGCTCAGGAAGTAAAAGGGAGGCCAGTAAGGCCATAATTGAGGCCTAGAGATTTGGGACCAACATTTTAATGATGGGCGTGTGCCGTAGAATGTAATAATTTTCCCATAATTCAGAGGGGGAAACTATTGGATGAAATCCTAGATGTATAACGATTATCGGTTATTATGGGCTGTTTTGGTTGCGAGAAGTGCTTGCGGGGACCCTACGATAAGGTGAGACTAATGATGTTTTATTTCATTCTTGTGAGTAAAGGATTATTTCAAGTGGCTGGGGATTAATGGGTATGTTGGTTTCAACACATGGGTTGCAAACATAGTTATAGTTGATAATGGGAATTTTTGATGTCGGCCGTGAGTGAGCCGAGTGGGCACTAAGAACATATTTTATCATTATAATATCCTACTACTTTGAGTTCACAAAGTAGAGATTATTATGGTAATGTGTTGTGATTAATTCATGAATGCTGAAGAAATATTAGATTGAATGATAAGGCTATCGTGATGGATATTCTGAGTGAGTAATATCACTGTGGTGAGGCACCACCTGAAATAGGGTTGAGCCTATATATATATATATATATATATATATATATGAAACTTTTATGGTATCGTCGACTTCTGTGAGTATGTTATCTTTTTATATGTAAACCCGGTGTATAGGAATTTTTTAATGTCTTAGTAGTTCATTAAAAAGTTCATTCTTTTTTTCACTTTTCAACCTCTCCGTATATATATATATATATATATATATATATGAAACTTTCATGGTATTGTCGACTTCCGTGAGTATGTTATCTTTTTATATGTAAACCCGGTGTATAGGAATTTATTTACAAATGCGACTCAGGATACATTGTGGCCGTTATCGAGAAGTTTGATATAGCTCGTTATATATATATATATATATATATATATATATATATATATATATATATCCCCGAGAACTTGAGATAGTAAAAGCGCCATGTGTTACATTATTTCTAAGGAACATAAGTAGATTATGTTTTTACATACGGAGATTGTGGGATGGTATAAATTATGGATGATGGGCCTTACTAATTTCGACGACCGACTATGTTAGGTAGTAGTGTATCGAGGGGGTTCCTTGTTTGGATTTCACTTTGCGAGACATTCCATGTGAGAGAGTAGCTACAGCGGAAATATTGCGACTTCTCAAATAAAAACCAATTTTAATTAATCCCAAATTTTTGTTAAACCCTAAGACATGCATCTAGATGATTTATCAAATAAAATATAGCATGCAAGATAAAAACAAACAATTTCAGGAAAAATCCCCGCAGGGCAAAACCTTTTATTTCACTATAATAAGTAAATCGCAACTTACACAGATTACAATGAAATACAGTGACTAAGAATTACCCTCAGGTATCGGATTCTGTAGTCGGCGGCTGGAAATATCCCTTTCCAGGAGGGCAATAATGAATCCACACGCAGCGAACCCACATGAACCTCATTCCAATCAACAAAGGAAGAACCGCAGCACTCCTCAATGACACACAGCCATGAAACTTTGTAGAGACTCCCTCAGTAATGACACGCAGCCCTCGGTTGCAAAGATCTCTCCACAAAGGTTTGAACAAACACAAGGTTGTGTTCTTGGGTTACCAAAAAGATTCACAAAGGTTTGGCAATTGTGTGAATCAAAACATGAGTCTTGGGACTCAAAAATATGAAGACTAGAGGTATTTGGACTCTCAAAAACATCTTCTAAAGTATTGCAAAACAACTCCCCCGAAGTTGGTATTTATAGGAAAAAATATGAAGAGTCCCATGTTCTTAAAACTCTAAAATTCTATCCAGCGTACAAAAAAAAAAAAAAAACAGCATTCTTTAAGGAATTTGCTCTATCTTCAAAAGGTCATAACTCCTTCACCGTAGCTCGGATTGAGGTGCCGTTTTTTCTAGTATCTTCGTTGCGGCGAGATCCTCAACTTTCCAATTGACCAGACCTTCGAACTATGGATGTAAAATTATGAAAATGACCTTGAACACTCCTATCTTGCCTTTTTTCACTGTTTTGACTTCCCTTGCGTACCACTTGCATTAAGTCCCTAAAATCTTGGACCGTGAAGTCGTTGAGGCAGATGTGGGACATATTAATGGAGATGTTGAATGCTTGATTCCCAGAATTTGGATTGAGGCCGTCGAGTGACATCTTGAGGTGACGTGCCAAATGTAGCGGCGTACGACATACACAAATGAAACATGTTGGACATGAGAAAAATGTCCTTACAAATCTCCCCCTATGTCTATGCCGGTACATACATAAAAAATCCGAATTATCAAATCATAAAATTTCCTATACAAATATACCCTCCATGAACCCAAAACTGGAAAGATACAAATGAATAAGTCTTCATCGTTTGTTCTTCAAATCTTCAGGAATCTGAAATCTTTTCTCATCAGGGTGTGCAATTTAGAGATAATCAATAGAGTACCTACACACATGAGAAAAAGAAAATACCAAGTGACGTATCGAGTTTGAAATGAGATAAACATAGATACCAATATATGATAAGCATAAGTCAAATCTCAAAAACTCCCCCAAAATTCAAACTCCCCCATAAAATGATAATTATTTCTCCCCCTTTTTATGATGTCCCCAAATAGACAAATAAGAAGAATGAATCAAATAAGTAAAATCGGGGTGTCACGGTATACAAAAAAAATACACAAACTATTTTTGATTTTTTTCAATTTTTTATACAAAAAATAGATACCATTTTGAAAAAAAAATGTAAAACATGATACAAAACTCACACCAAGGATTTAAACTCAAACAACCAAGTCATGGAAACGGAATGAATGGGTGTGAACACATTCGATAGGTAAATCAACTCAATCAATCATATGTGCACGATGCATATGTGTACCCCTAACGAATGAACATCAAAAGTATCCTTAGGTGTAAATTTTTTTTTGTTGAATTTAGATGACATCGTCTTATGCAAATCAACAAATCAAAGTCAAAGTGATTTCCACACCAATAACGTCCAAAACTATGTAGCGCATTTTCAAGCATTTCAAGGGCGTGCAAACCCGTTTTAAATTCTCCAACCAAACTCCCTCATATATATATATACTTTTAGAGGTAATCTAAAATCTCAAACTTTGGAGAATTGGTGCAAAAACCTAAATGGCCCATAATTGCCATGATTTTTTTTTTAATTTTTTATATTGCCTTTAAATTTTTTTCGGGCTCTTTTAACCTCTTTGGACCTCGGATAATAAAATTCCTCAATTTTTAGGTCCTTTTTAACGGTGGCTTTTGCGCAAAGGATAGATGATTACATTTCGCAGCCCCTCCCCGTTTTTAAATAAAGCATACAAACTCACAAAACGATGCTTATATGCACAATTTCCTTATCAAAAAATTATCGCGCTTGGTTCGTTTTAAGGATAGGATTGAAGTGAAAACACCCAACCAACATGTGATAAGACAAGCACAATAATCAAATAAATCCGTGCATGTGTGCAATAAAGGAAACATGAGTCAAACATGTAGGAAGTAACAATTAATTACATCTTAATGACTCCAATCATTATAAAGCACATGGATGAATTGACATATTGTCTCAAAACACTATCAAATAGTCACATGAAAATAACGGAATGATGTTGTGACTCGGTCATCCTAAGTGTTCATCCATAAAAGGTGCAAACAAAATACAAAAATCGTTTTGGATTTTCTCAAAATTTTAACAAACTAATTTTTTTTTGTATTTTTCAAAAATTTTCAAAAAAAATATATACAAAAGGTACAAGTCATCACACTAGTAAAAATACATCATGAAACCACAACTAGTGCATGACAAACATGCAATCACAATCAACCAAAAGATTTCACATGGGGTGAATTACGTGCAAGCAAACGGGAATCGTGGACAAATAAACCATAAGCCTCTAAATCCGATTTTCTAACCCAAATTGATGTGTAACGAAGTGTGGGGGTTTTGGGAATAGAATTTATTCTTTCATTAACCTTCTTAGGTCCATTTAAAAGCTTATAACAAAAGTGCCTAAGATGACCTTGCCTACCACAATGTGTGCAAGAGTAAATCGGGCGATTTGTGTTCCCTAAGGTGGCCCTCTCCTCAAATTTATCGATTGCTCTCTCCGAATTTGCCTAGGTGGGTCTCTCCTAATGATCCTAGGAGGTTCTCTCACACGTGTGGGAATGGGTGCAACATATTTTTCAAGACCAATCCCACCCCTATCCGTTTTGATCTCGACTGTGCCTAAAATCTTATCAAGTTTTTCAGACCTAGACTCCAAATCAAATTTCACTTTACTTGAATCTTTCAATTTCACCTCAAGTTCACCTATCCTAGATTCAAGTACTAGTTTAGAATCCTCAAACTTTAAAAGCTCCTTTTTCATAGTCTCCATCAACCCTCTAATACTATCTTTCTCACCCTCGACGTACTCAAGCTTCTCTTTCAAAATTTTCTCATGTGCCCTAAGTTCTTTAATTAAAAAATCATTATTTTTTATAGCACACTCTTTCAATTGAGCTTTCAATTTCAAATTTTCTTTCTTTGTTTTCAAAGTTTCAGCATAAAGTTCATTGAAAGCAGTTTGCAAGTCATGCTCATCTACACTTTCCTCCTCACTTTCATCCACACTCCCATCACCTTCACTGTCATTACTAATCACAAGGATGGGAAACTCTCGCCTAGAAGCATAAAAAACTTCTTCTTCCGAATCTTAATCACTAAGGGTAGTAACATGAGAAATCGGTTTATTCAATTTCTTTGTGGTACACTCATGTAACGTGTGACCAACACCCTCACAACAAGGACACCTCTCAGATTCGTTTTCAATAGAAGATTTAAAACAAGAGTTCGTGTGAATTTTCCAATTAATTTTTTCAAAAATTTGACATCGAAGATCATCAAAAGCCATTTTTTTGCAAAATCAGGATCAAAACACAATAACTTAGTGCAACAGGCTCTGATACCAATTTGAGAGAGTAGCTACAGCGGAAATATTGCGACTTCTCAAATAAAAACCAATTTTAATTAATCCCAAATTTTAGTTAAACCCTAAGACATGCATCTAGATGATTTATCAAATAAAATATAGCATGCAGGATAAAAACAAACAATTTCAGGAAAAATCCCCGCAGGGCAAAACCTTTTATTTCACTATAATAAGTAAATCGCAACTTACACAGATTACAATGAAATACAGTGACTAAGAATTACCCTCAGGTATCGGATTCTGTAGTCGGCGGCTGGAAATATCCCTTTCCAGGAGGGCAGCAATGAATCCACACGCAGCGAACCCACATGAACCTCAGTCCAATCAACAAAGGAAGAACCGCAGCACTCCTCAATGACACGCAGCCATGAAACTTTGTAGAGACTCCCTCAGCAATGACACGCAGCCCTCGGTTGCAAAGATCTCTCCACAAAGGTTTGAACAAACACAAGGTTGTGTTCTTGGGTTACCAAAAAGATTCACAAAGGTTTGGCAATTGTGTGAATCAAAACATGAGTCTTGGGACTCAAAAATATGAAGACTAGAGGTATTTGGACTCTCAAAAACGTCTTCTAAAGTCTTGCAAAACAACTCACCCGAAGTTGGTATTTATAGGAAAAAATATGAAGAGTCCCATGTTCTTAAAACTCTAAAATTCTATCCAGCGTATAAAAAAAAAACAGCATTCTTTAAGGAATTTGCTCTATCTTCAAAAGGTCATAACTCCTTCGCCGTAGCTCGGATTGAGGTGCCGTTTTTTCCAGTATCTTCGTTGCGGCGAGCTCTTCAACTTTCTAGTTGACCAGGCCTTCGAACTATGGATGTAAAATTACGAAAATATCCTTGAACGCTCCTATCTTGCCTTTTTTCACTGTTTTGACTTCCCTTGCGTACCACTTGCATTAAGTCCCTAAAATCTTGGACCGTGAAGTCGTTGAGGCAGATGTGGGACATATTAATGGAGATGTTGAATGCTTGATTCCCAGAATTTGGATTGAGGCCGTCGAGTGACATCTTGAGGTGATGTGCCAAATGTAGCGGCGTACGACATACACAAATGAAACATGTTGGACATGAGAAAAATGTCCTTACACCACGCATGAAACTACCTAACGTTCAAAGTTGGAGAGAAGTTTGGTCGATAGTACATAGGTTTCTTACTTTGGACATTATACATATACAAGAATATAATTGAAAGTTGATAAATATATTACGACTTATGTTCGGCAAAGACGCCTAGTCCTGGTATCATTATGAATAGAACAATGCTGCCACTGAAAAAGTGATTAGGTTATGACTAGTGGGGTGGGTGAGTGTACTCCTACCCTATCAGCATATCAAGTGTACGAAGATCGATTTACGAGTGGTATATATTATTAGTACAATAAGGCACGAGACATAGGGTGTATCGGCTCCATAGGTCATTGAATCACAA
This sequence comes from Sambucus nigra, assembly GCA_949130495.1. Classification (NCBI taxonomy): domain Eukaryota; kingdom Viridiplantae; phylum Streptophyta; class Magnoliopsida; order Dipsacales; family Adoxaceae; genus Sambucus; species Sambucus nigra. Next base: position 665,770,643 of record OX422208.1, on the reverse strand, counting down.
AGTAGATTATGATTATCGTGTGAAATTGATAACATTTAAGAAGGAAAGTTGAAGCTTATTCTGTAAGATTTTTCAGAAGCTTACGTTTCACTAGAAGCTAATTTTTTAGAGCGGGAAAAGGACTTCTAACATGCAGTGAATCAAAGTCACATGGATCACGGTTAGAGGTACATTTGAGTGAATATAAGATGTATTAGGTTATAAATGACAATGGTGATGGGCTAAAGTGAAAAGAAATATTGCTAAATTAATTTGCAATGGGTCACTTGTCTCTTGCTAAAGTGGACCACCTGAAATCAGTAGGGATTTCCCAACCAGTATACTGGGAAATCATTCCAAGAATTTTATCATGAACGTGAGTATTTCCTAGAGCGGTTACGGTCCTATATGGGTGATAATGGATCGATTGATCGAAGTAGCCTATGTTATGGCAGTTAGGGCTGATCATACTACGGGATAGTATACGCCAATCTTTATAACTGAGATAGTGAGGTTACATGGGGTATCGTTTGATCTCGTGTCCAATTGGGATAAGATCTTTGTCTTTTGATTTTGGGAGAGTGTTGACGAGGCCATAGGTATCGAGTTATGATTGAGTACGACCTATAGTTCGCAGACGAATGGGTAAAATAAGCAGACTAATCAGCTGCTGGGAAATAAATTATATGTGTACCCTTGGATCTTAGGGGATGACGAGCGTAGTCCCTTCCACTCGTGGAGTTTCCGTATAATAACTCATATAAGTTCACTTTTGGGCATGTCGCTAGTTAAGGTATTGTACGGTAAGGCTTGTTGTTCTCCTTCTTGCTAGTTAAAGATGGGGGACCAAGTATTATTGCGAAGATTAGAGCTGAGTTGGTACTTAGTATATCATGTGCATAAAATATATACTACACAAATAACCTACTTATGTGCGATCGTCACGAGACGAGATCGTATGTATCTTAAAAATGATTAATATACTAAGGTGTAAATAGTAGAAGCCTATATAGCGAATATCTAAAATAATGTTTAAGTAGTGAAACTTAAATGATATGTCTTGGGCAAGAACCAATGTGACAGGGTAACCTGGAGTTTAAAACGAACATACGTGAGGTGTTCATTATTAAGGATATTCGATAGCGTACTGTATGGGCGGCACGACGTAGTTTACTTGTAAGTGAGAGGATGTTATGTGCAACATATAGCCAGAGTTATTCTTATCTAGTACACTTTTTCCGAATTTCGGGACGAAATTTTGTTGCAAGGAGGGAAGTATGTAATATCCCGTAATTTTAATGACTTTTAATATGGGATTAATTAAAAATAAAATGGGGATTAATTGGAATTAATTACGAATAATAATTAGAATTAATCAGGATTGAATATTACTAGAGAATAAAGTAATATGTGATTGATACTGAATATTACTTAGTGATTAAATTTAATATATGATTATATGGTCGCGAGTGAAAAATACGCGAATTATTGAAATTAAGTCGAGATGCGCGTGTGAGTCGTGTTGGGACTAAATTTAAGAGGATAAAAGGGAAAATTATTTCAAGTCATCCATATGGTCATTGAGACTACGCCGTTGAGTCCGGAAGGGTCGAAATAGGTAGAAAAGTATTCTCGGGGGTTTTATTTGGGTCTAGGGTCAATTGGGAACCAAAAGGACACCCCGGAGGGGTATTTTGGTCATTTTCTGGGGTAGGTGAATAGTACCTACGGGATTTGAGATTTATTATTCAACATTAGATTGTGTTAAATTAAGATTTCATTTACCAAAAGTCTAAGGAAAGGAAGGGAGAGAATTCTCTTGGAAGAGGAAGGGTTTTGAGAGGAAACCAAGGGACAACCACCTTACAACACCACCGAAAAAGTGACCGAAAAAGAGGAGGGAACATTCTACACAAATCTTCTTCAAGGGATCGTACCTAAAAATTAAGGCAAGTGTGATTCTTGTTCCAATTAGTGAGTATAATATCCATGTTAAATTAGTAGGGATAAACATCCATGAAAACTATAAATCAAAGATGAAAATTTGATGATTTTGATGTAATTCTTGAAATGAAAATTATTTAGGATTATTCCTTTGATGAAATTAGAATTGACACCATGAAATTTTGGTTTTAATTCATGATGGAATTTGGGTTTTATATGTGTTCTTGAGAAATAAATTATATCATGTAGATTTTCTTGAATTTAAAATAAGATTAGTATGATTCATCAAAATTCCATGATGATTTTAATATGATTTGATGTTATAAATGATGTACATACTTGGGTATATCATTTCGGATGAATTATAAGGAATTTGGTATCATTTGGTGGAGGTTTTGAGGATGAATGATTTTACAACCCGTAGGTAGAAATATGTAGAAAAAGGACGAACATTGTATGATAATTTTAGGACTATTTTAAGAAGAATTTGGTAGTGTGCTCGGGCATTTTTTGTATAAAATCGCATTCTTCACATCTTTGTAGTTTTATGTTTTTTCAAACTCGGAGCCCAAAAGCCTAAAAATTGTAATTTTTATTTCCGGGCAGATTGTAACAGTATAAAAAAAAGGAATATTGAGAATTAAAATATAATCCGGGCTTGTTATAATAAGTCTGGGTTTGGACCAATAAGTATGAGTTGAAGGTAGCTACTGAAATAATTAATTAAATCCTTTTGGTCAACAAGAGATGTTAGGAGTAATAGGAAATGTGAATAAAATGTGAATTATTAGTTTATGGGATAAACTTGAAATATACTACGTGTGGGATTTGTATATGGGATGATAGTATACCCATTTTTTTATATACATACATAGGTGGAGTGAATATCTAGAATATAATTGAGGTTTAAAATACCATGACACGTAGAATATTCAAGATCTAAGTATACAACTTATGAGACTTGTAATATGGGATGTGACTATGCCCTATTTTTTTTTTTTGTGTGTGTATATATATTTATATATATATATATATATATATATAGGTTGAGTGTATATCTATTTTTTGATGGTTTATGTGTATGACATACCTAACCTACTTGCGATCGACAAGAGGTTTGCGCATAGAGGGCAGTCATATCCTGATGAGCCTTATGGGGGATTTTTACTTATAGCCTCAAAACATAGGGCTTAGGTCAGGTCATCGGTAGTAAAAATAATGGTACTGAGCAGTCTTTTGGGTGCCTAGGTATGTGTGTAGACAAAAGGATCTAGACTATGTTCGCCTCCAATACTTGTGTTTTGATATTTGTGGTTCGAGGGATTCATCGAACGAACAATCATTTATACAGTGACGAGATGTACTGGGAATAGATAGCAGAGTATTACGTGCACCGCAGCTGTATCTCGGGGTGCAATATTTATATATATAATAGAGTGAATCTATATATATACATGTGATATTATCTTTTGTGTGATTTGCGTATATATGAAAGATAAAGAAATCTGAAATTAATTATGTATGAGAACACATAAATATATTGAGAATCGAATTGATATATTTATTTATTACATGTATTGTGAAGGAAATACGTGGGGAAAGATAAGTTGTATGGTTAGTTGATACAATGAGATAATCTAATGAATATGGGAATAGTAACTATAATAATTTGGGTATACATTAGGCATGAACACTAGTTGAGAGGTAAGAATCTCAAGTGAGAGTCTGAGGATCTAACATGTATATGATAATTGATAATTGTAGCATTTATTCACTTGTTGCTTTTTCAAATCTTTTACAATTGAGTTTTGTCCCATTTTTTCTTGCCTATTCTCTTCTTTCTTGTATATATATTGTATCAGGTGTCCAGCCACAGGGACGCTCGACTTAGAGGATCACATATTTACTCACTATTAATGCTTTGGAGGGTGGCCTTTGCATTAGACTTCATTTTACTGATTCCCGTACTCTGTAGTCATTTATATTATGGCATGTTTCCAAAGAATCCTTGTCATTTCCATTCTATCCGATACCATGGTTTTACTTATATCTGTTTTGGATACATTTGGTTTATTGTATTGAGATATTTTAAACTGGAGAGTTTAATCCAGTTATAGTAATTTAGGTTGTGATGATATTTATCCATTACTCATTGTTGTGGAATGGTTTGTAGTATAAATTGTTGGCGTTGTTAAAAAGGAATTTTATTTAAAATTAAAATTGAAAATTTTAACACTAGCTTAATTTATTACTAGGTGGTTAATAAAGAAAGAAAAGTTGTTTTTGACAGTGATGCTAAGAATGAGCCAACTGAATAATCCGAGTTAATTGGGTAAAGGATTGGACACCTGGTATTTAATTGAGCGGGTTTTTACAACCTCACCACTATAAACCCCCTGACGAAGTCACAACAAAGCCTCACAAATTAAATTTTTTGCTCCCTCTTTCTATACACGGATCTTCATATATACGCATGTATAAGTATAACATGCATGTGTGTGTGTGTGTGTGTGTGTATTGATAGAAATAAATGAGAAGTGTGAAGAATATTGCTAAGATAGGGCACGCGCACGTGTGAGAGAGAGAGTGTGAGAAGGGGAAATTACCTCTAGTGGTATTGCGGTTGGTCCGGGTGGGGTGGGGTGGTCACTTAGAGGTAGGCTTCATAAAGGAAATAAATATGTTTAAACAATCATAACTTTAATTATATAAGAAGATATGACAAAATGAGAAATAAAGAAAATAATTATTTTGATATGTTTAACATGGGATTGACTCATATGTGGAGCTTTTTTTTTTTTTGTTAAATAATGCCTTTTTACTATGTATTTATAAAAACATTACACTTTGAAATATATTTACAAAAATATTACAATTGTTGAATTTAGATATGAGAAATCTTTAGTATATAACTAACGTTGTAGATTTTTTTTCAATTTTGACACATGTACATCTTAAATAGTCGGTCTTTAGTATCTATATTTGACCAAGCTAAAAATATCACAGCCATCTCTATATTTTAATATTCATAACTGATAATTCCCATTCCTCTCAATCTGTTGTAGTTTGAGCATAAATATACCTCATGCATCTTTATATATTCCTCTTCTTAACTATCCTTCTCTCTCTTATTATGTTTCTCACTCTTTGAACATTATATATATATATATACACTTTTTGTTTGGAACCTTTTTAATCTATTAATTCTCTTTTCATCTATTCTTTTATTTGATGTCATTTTAAAGTCTTTAGTTTTATAATTTGTTTGTTATCATTTATGTTTTATAAATTTATAGTAGTGGTTTTTGAGTATGTACCATAAAATTGACAATAGATTGTTATGAAAGTCGGTGAAGTTAATAGTTGAGAACATACAACTAGAGCATTTGGACTATGATGACCAATTTAACCTCTGCACGTTCTAATTTCACTCTCTCTCATGAGGGCATATGTCAGTAATCACTCTCACTCATTTCATCTCTCCTCAATATTTATCTAGGTTTTAGGAGGAAAAGTTTGAATGTCACTCTTCACCCGACTAGCATTGTCACGGTAAAAAATCATGACAAAAAATATTATCACGGTCATTGACCATGACAAGACCGTGACACCACCTTGTCAAGATCATGTAATGGTCATGTTAGGGATTTTGCTCATGACAACATCTAAATGTTATCACGGTCAAAAGCCTTGACAGGACCGTGACAATATTGTTAATGAAATCAAGGCAGCACGACAAACCTTTTCCCCTACCTACCGAAACTCTCTCTCTCTCTCTCTCTCTCTCTCTCTCTCTCTCTGTGTGTGTGTGTGTGTGTGTGTGTGTGTGTGTCTCTCTCTCTCTCTCTCTTTCTCTCTCTCTATCTATCTATCTATCTCCATTTTCACCACATCACACACACTACAAACACCACACACACCATACACAAACCCTTTAAGTTACAGAAATTACATGTTATTATGTGTGTGTATTATGTTTTTCCTATTTATTGTGTGTGTGTGTTATTTTTGGTTTATTGGGTTTAATTTATGTGGCATTTGGTATAGAAAACTTATGATTATCAAAAATTGAATTTCCAATTTATTTTTACAATAATTCACTGAATTTTGTTGAATATTTCACATTATTATTTGAATTATTGTTTGGAATTTTTGAATTATTGTTGACCGATGAATTTGAATATTTAGATGACCATTGAGTTGGTAGGCTCTTGTCATTTCTAACATTTAGGGTTATCATACTACCTTATATAAATGAAACATACTTACCATGGAAAACATCAATTAAAAGTAGGGGAAGATTATACATAGCAACAACACATTAAAAAACACCCAACTTTTTATAGGAAATTGCACCTAGAAAAATGCACTATCGACACAAAACATTTAAAAAATATTTTATTTACTTGCACTATTTTTTTACCAATTTGCAAGAATGTTATTTAACTTTTATATTATATTAATGACATTTTAAGAAAATAAGTTTTGTCACATAAATTTTTCGGTCACTGTTGGTAAAAATGGTAAAATTATTGAAGACGATGGATCAACTAACCTTTTTGTTCCTTAAAAACTTCATTCATTCATTATTAGTGTAATATAAATATTTTACTATAATAAATATGTAAAATAAGTAATAATGTGTTATCATATATGACGTTTTGCCCGACCCAAGCGAAACAGGGTCCATGGACAACATAGGCTTCTCAGAGGAAAGTTTGAGGACTTAGGATTATTATCATATTAGACTGAATTCCTCAAATATAAACACATGGAAAAAACTAAAATGAATAACAAAAAGATACTTATTGAAAACCATCTTCTAACAATTAAAAAAAAGCTTCTAAATTTAAATTAGTTATAAGAATTGTTAGTATTAAAAGTTCATTATGATCATATGGGTTGATAAATTACCACCTGTGTAACATTAGAATAAAGTATATAGAGCACCCCCAATGCCTCAGGATAAAATTAATTTATATCCCTAGATTCATTTGGATTTTATCATTTTCTCATATATATGTTTCTACTAATAACCACAATTTTTGCAGGAAATGTCTACATCATGGCGTCAAGGAAGAAGGGGCGAGGGAGGCTCGTCTAGCACTAGGATACCAAAGTGGGGAAAATTAGGCAACATAGTGGAGAACAAAATGTCGTTACAAGCTAGGGATCTAGAGTTGCTGAGAAGATTGTTGGCCCCGGGTACACAGATTGGAGGAAAATGCCCTACGAGCTTAAGATGGTGATCTGGGGGGGCATTACAGGTACTTGCTCACTTTCTAATTGTTTTGTATTTATATATATTTTATTATATTTTATAATTTAAAATCTATTAACTCACTTTCTTTTTGTTTTATATTTATTAGATAGGAATAATTCGGCCTTCCCCCAGTTTACGCTACATCACACTAGAACAATTATAAGACCGGTCTAAAACGTGGAAGAAAAATATGCGCGTACGTTACTTTGTTCGGACATAATCTATAACTTGTTATCCTCTTTCCTAGCAGGCAAAGATTTACCTCCGTGTAAAGGATTATTCATTCGGATCGACATGAGAGTCCAACTACATTGCATTGCTAGAATCCTTGTGGTATATTTGAAAGAGGTTGACCCCCTTGCTTTTCTCACGGTACAATCCTCTTCCCTACGCAGGATCGGGAGTCCATTTTGTGACTTAGGGACACGACAACCTTTAAGGAGCCCATCTCATTGGCAAGATGGTAATAATTTGTCCATAATGAGGGCTCGAAGAGGCAATTGTCGTCTCATCAATCGGGGAAGGAAAACCGAGCCAAGAAGGTTGACACGCACTATTTTAAGTGTATGTCATATGCCGAGGTGGAGCACCAGATTGTATTAATGTCCATTCATTTTATGCTTTATTTTATTTTATTTTGTTATAATTATATACCAATTAACTAATTTTGCGTTAATTTATTTCAAGATACAGGGAGTGGCCCTTGGAGTAAGCCACACTATAGACACCACATTCTAGCCCCCCCCCCCCCCCCCTCCCCCTCCCCAAGCCTCTTCTTAGATCCCCAACACTTCCCCATTTACCATAAACCCTAGGTTATACTCTGAATACCGATCTAATGGCCACTGGCCACTCCCGAGCCTAGTTTGACTCCGGTTAACCTTATCATCAAAGAAAAAGTTCAATGAATATTTGAGGGGATATGAATCCCCTTTCCAACGGTCTGGCCCGTGTGCAAATCGGCCTTATGGTTCAGACGAACTGTCCATTTTATTGTTGAAAATTGATCTCAGACCCCAATTTGACCCTAATTAACTTTCTTGTCAGAGAGAAATCTCAATGAATATTTGAAGGGCCTTGAATCCCCTTTCCAAAGGTTCTCCCCATGCATGCATCGACATTATGGTTCGGACAAACGAACCATTTTCCCTCGAAAACTGATTCGGAGGCCACCGGGTGATCCTAGACTCCATTAGACTCCCGTCAACTCTTCAGTTTGAACAAGACTAAATGAATCCTCTAAGGTCACTAAATACCCTTTTAAACGTTCCTACCTATGAACAAATCAACCTTACGATATGGATGAATAACCCATTTAACTCCGAAGGCTCATCGGGAACTTTCAGGCCCCATTTGACCAAAGTTAACTCTTTGAACCGTGCAAAGATTTTTGTAACAATGAAGGGCCCAGAATAATGTTTTCAAAGGTTTGCCTCGTGTTTAAATAAAACTTATAGTTCAGATGAACGATTAGTTTTCCTCTGAGAATCGTTTATCCAAAAGACAACCGGTCGCTTCCTAGCTCTGTTTAATCGTAGTAAATTCCTGAACCCAAGAGAGGCCCATGTATTATTAAATACCTATGAATACCCTTTCCAACGGTATGCCCCGTGCATAATTTGTACTAATGTATTGCGTTTTATGATCATTTTTTTGGAAAATATGCACGAGACTGCCGAATGGCAAACCCATTTTCCTAATTATCGACATTCTGTCTGGGGTAACCTGTCGATAGGCAGGTCAAGTACAATGTTGATCAACACCCCTTGACCCTATATATGGAGAGTATGAGCTCACTTTGAACGGCACCTCAAAAGCATCCATCTCAGTGATCTCAACAACATTCTCTCAAGGTCATCGGGGTTTCCCTATTAAAACCTCTCCTCCACATTCCATTTCCATCCCATTCTCACCCAATTTAGAAAATCTCCTTCCCTATTCTCCTACCACCTTCAACCACTTTCTAGTGAAGCCCTGCAACAATCAAAATCAACGTTTAAGTCTCCAAATACGTGTAATACCCCGTAATTTTATTGATTTTATCTAATGGGATTAACTAAATTAAATAGGAATTAATTAGAAATTAATCCGGATTCAAATACTAGCGAGACATGACTTGGTATTTGATTATGATGATAATTTTGAATATTACTGGATATATGTGGTATCGTATGATTATTGAATTTACTAAAATTGTCGTGAGTCATAAATACGATAACTTAGGAAATTTAGTTGGGACGCGCATGTCAGTCGCGTCATGAATCAATTTAATTGGATTTAAAAGTAAATTATAATTTTATCATATGTATGGTCATTTTGAGTGCACAACATGTCCGAAGGGGTCAAAATAGTCAGAAAACACTAGCTGGGGGTTTGGTTTGGGTCCCGAGGCATTTTTAAGCCAAACCGGTAACCCGGGAGGATATTTTAGTCATTTTAAATTTTAACGGATTTGGACCCACGAATTTTAGGGTTTATTTAGCAGCTATTATGAGGGCCATTGGGTCCATTATCAGCCAAAAAGAAAGAAGTGGGCAACATGAGAAAGAGGAGAGGTTACAAGAGGGTTACAAGCCATAACCACCACCCACCACCACTTTTCGACAGAAATTGTGATCGGAGAAAGGGAGAGAACCAGCCTCTAAGATAACTAGAAGATCAGAACACCAAGTATAAGGCAGGTGATTTGATTTCATTAAGTTTCAGCAAATATATTATCCATGTAGATTAGAATTGAAGGCTAGACTTGAAAGATTGATAATTTAATGAATTGGGAGAAGTAAATCTTGAATATGGGTAGGATTTGCATGTAGTTAAATTCTGGAACTAATAAAGATTGAAATTAGAACCTTAGTAGTATAAATCCATGATTAAAATTTAGTTTTGGGTTGTCTTGAATTGGAAGAAACTAAACTAGGGTTGACACGAAAAGTTTGATGAATAAATCGATATATATGTTGTTCTTGAGATGATTTTAATGTCCTGGAACGTTAGAAAGGTGGTAATTAGGATGGTATAATGTGTAGTACGTTTACTTTGGAGAATGGATTCATGTTATGGAGATTGGAGAGAAAACTAGGGCTAAAAACGCAAAAAAATGTGGGCTGTAACTGTTCGATCGATCGATCGACATTCATAGTCGATCAATCGACATTCATAGTCAATCGATCGACTCGATCGATCGATCGATATTCATGATCGATCGATCGACCTCCGCAGAAATCGTGATATTTTTCCCCTTTTTGAATTTAAAAAATTCTGACCCTTGAAAGTTATCGGTGGGGACCTTGTGATCACATTTAGATTTAAGGAAGACTAGTAAGGGTGCATATGGGGTCCAGGTTATATTAGAATTGAATTGGGACTTTATGTTATACGTACTTGGGTCAACCGAGTGAGATGCTATTATAGAATGCGAGTAAATGAATTAAATCTATATAGTTCCTAATTAAAGGTTAGAGACAGAAATATGAACCTTAAGAGTATTGAACTAGCAAGTGGGAATAATAGGAGACTTAGTAACCTTTTTGGTTAGGTTTAAGTACTCGAAACTATACGACGTGAGTCGTATTAGCGGAATATATTATATGTCATCTGGAAGTATGATAGTGTAAAAATTAGAATAATGGTATAGGGTTGAGAACATACCTTTAATAATATTATAAGTTATCTAAGTTATGCGAATATTTAGTATATGGATTATTATGTGTATGATATACCTACCATACTTGCTATCACGGGAGGTCAGCTTTTGGAATAGGGCCATCTAATCTTTGTATGCCTAGGGGGGATTTAGATTGGTACCTCAAGGACATAGGGCTGTGAATGACTTATTTGTGAATTAATAAGTCAGCTGACCATGGGAGCGTAGGTATGTGCGTGACCCTTGGGTATGTGAACTATGTTCTCCTCCAACATGTGTTATTTTTCTTATTGAAACGGTTCTTGAGAGATTCAGAATACGTAGTCCTTGTGTACGTGATGTACCGAGATTCGATAGAAGATTATGTGTGCACCTCAGCTTAGCCTAGGGTCCCCTATTTCTATATTTGCGCTGAGAATAATATACTAGTAATTGTAATGGGCTCTTTGTTAAAGTGTGAATATAAATTATTGAGACTTTTTGAATGGGATTTGAAATGAGAATTTTTTATCGTAATTGTTATAAATTAAACTTATCAGTAAAAAGTTCAATTACATGGAGGATAAGTTTGAACGATGTGAATAAACCCCTATATTATTAATGTGAGGACAGTAAGTGGTACAGACTAGATAGTGAATGACATAAATAAGACAGGTTAAGGATACACGTTAGGCGTGCACCTTAGATGAGGGGTGAGGAACTAATGTGAAAGCACGTAACTAACATGTATATAATAATAATTGTCTAATGCAATTAAACACTTGCTATTTTTAAATTGTTTTCACATCGAGCTCTAACCCGTTTGCTTTCAAATCTATTTTTCTTGTAAAACCTTTTAGGTGCCTAGCCAAAGGGATGCCAAGCATAGGAGTTCCATTCCATTGACGTGCTGTAGGTGATGTGGAAGTTACAGGATCTCGATAGTAGACGCCTCCACATTATACATTGATTCTAATTCGGAGTCATTCATCAGTTAGGGAATGTCGCCCCTTTTAATTTAGAGATTGATTTCTCATACTTCCAGTTTCATTTAAGTTTTAGAGTATTTAACTATTCAGATATTGTGATTGATTTTTATTCAGTATTTGGATTATTCAGAGGAGTGTTCTTCCACACTCATTTATTATTCCATTCTTATCCTGTTGTCATTGTGATGTGATTGTGGTATCGTTAGCTAATAATTTAATTGGTTGCATGTTAATTTAATTTAGTAAAATTTGACAAATCACTTTTTAAATATTAGGTGGCTAGTAATTGTTTAAAAATATTTTTGACAGTGATGCTATGAATTGAACCAACTTGACATTTTGTATTAAATTGAATAAAGGAGTATCTACCCGATATTTCAATAGTCGGGGTATCACAGGTGGTATCAGAGCATCAAGTTCTAGTGTCGTTAGGATCTGTATGGCTTGTTATGTTTTTGTATAGTGTCATTTGATATAGAGCCCTATATTTTTGTTTTTTTGTACTCTTTTGTACATCTTATGCTCTTCATCTATATTAATAAATTAAAGGTGGTCTTATAAAACTTCCCACTCATTTCAGATGCCTGATCGATGTGCACAGTGAGTTACGAGGGGTACCCAGCCCGAGCCACAGCCTGCACTAGTTCAGGGTTCCATGAACGCTGCGAAAGTTGCCGCAATTGTAGTCGAGGTGGTAAATTCCGCATTAGAAGTTGTAAAGTAAGAACCATCTCAAGCATCGGTGGTATCCCTGGTTCAGGCTCATGCATTACCGTCTACTTGGGAACATGTCTATGATGCCTTTCAGAAGGTGCACCCTCCAGAATTTATACGGAGCTCCGACATCGTTGTGTCTAGTCAGTGAAAGAAGGACATCCAAAGGCACTTCTGGATGTACGAGTGTACGGACGTGTAGAGACAGATGCTGTCTACTTTTAAGCTGGTAGGAGCAGTGTTGCAGTGGTGGGAGTCTATTACCACCATAAATGAGAGAGATGTTGTTTCCATTCATGAGTTCTGGGTGAGGTTTGACCGCAATTATTTTCCCTTAACAGTTCACATAGAGATGAGGCAAAAATTGATGAACCTCAAGAAAGAGGGGATAACAGTGGCACAGTAAGAGGCCGAGTTCACTAATATTCTGAGCATCGTTCCCGATGAGATCCCTACTTAAGATAAGAAGATCCAGAAGTTCATGGATGAGTTGACGTGGAGGAATCGTCAATACTTATTAGGTAATCTCTCATTTGACACTTATTCTGATGTGGTTAACACAACATTGCTTCACTACCAGGACCACCGCTTTCACTCGTTAGAGGGTAAACGAGTAGGAGAGTCCAACCATCAGGGCAGGACAAGACGAAATGGTTCCAATAGGGCACAATCAGCTCAGGGTCAGAACAGGCAGGGTGATCAGGGTCAACAGCAGGGGGATTCTAAGAGATTTAGATCTGGAGGTTTCATAAATGGCCAGGGAGATTTTCGGCATGGCCAATAGGATCAGCACGGCCAGCACGACCAATGGTAGTTTCAGCAGGTCCAACATGGTCAGGGTATGAATGGTAATGACCATCAGGGCCGTGGGCAGCATGGTCAGAGAGGGGGAAACTTTGTGAGGAAATGTTTTATATGTGGAAAGATTGGTCACAAATGCCATGAGTGTCCTGAAAGGGGCAGGGCCCCATAGCAGTAGCAGCAATGGGGTGCTCGACATGAGCCCTAGAGACCTATGTTTTCCATTGCCCTCCCAACACCACCACATATGCCAGTATTACCACCTATCCCAATAGTCCCAGTCCATCAGGGATAATTTCAGTATTGACGAGTTTACCAGCTCCAGCACGCCGCAGTCCCACACGATCCACTCGCTATTGAGGGTATGTTTTCTATTCAATGGACTCTGGGGCGTATTGTATTTGACACAGGGGCCACACACCATTTTATTACCACGAGATTTGCACATGCTATGGGGTTATTAGATACCGCGGAGAGCACTGTTACATGTGTAGACTCACCGTTGAGTAGGGGTTCTGTGATTTCTCTTATATGTACAGGTGTGGGAGTAGAGATTGGGAGGTTTACTTTACATGCTGATATGTTAGTGTTAGACATGTTTAAGTACGATGCGATCATTGGTATGGATTGGTTGGTTGCGTATCGAGTCATGATTTATTATTTCAGTAGGAGTATTATTTTTTCCATACCCGGACAAAAGATGTTCCTAGTGGCGATGCCTCATCTTGAGGGAGGATCGTCCACTCATTTGTATTATATAGAGGAGGAGACCTCCAAGGAGGTGGTGATAAAACTTGATTCGATTCCAGTTTTTAGGGAGTTCGTTGATGTATTCTAGGATTTTCTGGGATTACCTCCTAGTAGAGAGATAAAATTTATTATCGATTTGACGTCGGGCACTCGACCGATAGCCCGCACACCCTACCATATAGCTCCAGCAGAGATGAGGGAGCTACGGGATCAGATAAAGCAGCTATTGGGTCAGGGGTTTATCCGTAGGAGTACTTCTCCGTGGGGTGCCCCTCTGTTGTTCGTTAAAAAAAGGGATGAATCTTTGAGGTTGTATGTAGATTACAGGGAGTTGAATAAAGTCACGATATAGAATAAGAATCTGTTGCCCCGAATCAATGACTTATTCGACCAGTTAAGAGGAGTTGCCTTCTTCTCAAAGATTGACTTGAGGTCAGGATACCATCAGTTATGTATCAGGGAGCAGGACGTCTAGAAGACTGCGTTCTTGATGAGATATGGTTCTTACGATTTCAGGGTTATGCCTTTTGGCCTAACCAATGTCCCAGTCATGTTCATAAACTTGATGAATAGGGTGTTCACAGAGTTTCGAGACTAGTTTGTCATTGCCTTCATTAATGACATTCTAGTTTATTCCCATACGGAGGAGGAGCATGCCAAGAACTTGTGACATGTTTTATAGACGCTGCGTCAGAACGAGCTGTATGAAAAATATGAGAAGGGATAATTTTGGCTGAAGGAGGTTCAGTTCTTGGGGCATATCATTTCGGATGAGGGAATATCTGTTGATCTAGGGGAGGTATCAGCGGTGAGGGAGTGGGGACATCCCATGACACCGACTGAGATATTGTAACACCCCGCCCGCCTGGGGAGAGCGAACGGAGTGCCACTCATCGATAAAATTAAACTAAACCACAATCACAAGGTATAGAGCATCTAAATAAACCCACAATAATATAAATCCACTAATCTCAATCTCTTCAATTACAACAAGTCTCTCGAATTAAATACAACATCTAACTCGAAATAAAATAAATCCCAATGCTCTATACATCAAAATAAGTAAATACAAGTCTTCTCAAATGTATTAAAAATTCTTCCCAAAATATCCAAGATAAAATCAATCTCCAATAATCCATAGCGCCCAAATCCATGCTAACCTGCCACTAAAAGAAAATATGGGGAAGTACACAATACGACGGAAAAGATGCTCAAAAAATATATGTTAGCGATGAATAAAATGTAACAACACGAGTACCAATATTCAAATCAAAATGCAAATCTCATAGGATTTATCAATATAATTTCTCAATAACACATCAATGGGTAACCAGGCCTCACCCCATTCGCATATGCTTTATCAAGCCATAGCCCGGGAGTAGGTATTTTGGCGGGTTCTCAACATCCGTGCCATATTAAAATCTCATGACAACGTGCTCATAAACAATATAATGATACCACATGAATCAAAATAATTTCAACAATTATTTTCTAGATTTCAATGAATTTATCAATTCAAATATGAGTTCAATTAAACAAGAATTCAAAGAGAATGACACTCGCGAGATTTAATGAGCATATTGTGTAAAATCCCATACCTCAAACCATGATGAGAAACCAACGATCACATCCTCAATATCAACACAAAAGATCTACAGAAGCACCTCCAACAAAAATAGTCCCAATATCTCCTATAATCTAAGGTTGGAACTCACAAATCTCAAGGGCCAAAGTATAATTAAAAAGGAGAGGAATATAAAATATATTTGCTGCCAAATTTTTTGCCAAAATTAGGTTAAAAATGTTGCCCACGACTTCTTTTATAATGCAAAGAAATGAAGAGTTGAAAACCAAAAGACTCCTTTAAATAAGGCAAAGAAATTAAGAGTTGGAAGCCAAAACAACTCCAAAAGTTAAAAACATTTTAAAATCATTTTAAAATCCATTTTAACTCCGTTTTCGAAACCGTTTGAAATTCTCGTCTTTAAAAATAATATTCAACATATTTGAGCAATAAAACTAATTTTATCAAAAAATGTTATTTTCCTCCATTTTCCAGAAATTAATTAAAATAGCCCAAAATTACGCGGGTTGTTACACCTCCCCACTAACAATGGAATTTCGCCCTTGAAATTCGCCGAATACCTAACTCTCAAAATCAGGCCACTACACTAACTCCAAAAATAAATCACATCTCCCAAAAATAAATTCTTCACATCTAATTGCGAAACCTAACACGAATATCACCTAAAATTTTATATCTCCAAAAATTCCTAACCACGCAATGAACCCAAAACTCAAGCCCCGAGGGTTGCCGTATACCTAAGCTCTAATACCATTTGTAACACCCCTCCCTCCCGGGGAGAGCGAACGGAGCGCTAATGCGATAAAATAAATCCAAATCCACAAGTGACAAGGTATAGAGCATCTAAATAAACCCACAATAATATAAATCCACTAATCTCAATCTCTTCAATTACAACAAGTCTCTCGAATTAAATACAACATCTAACTCGACATAAAATAAATCCCAATTCTCTATACATCAAAATAAATAAATACAAGTCTTCTCAAATGTATTAAAAATTCTTCCCAAAATATCCAAGATAAAATCAATCTCCAATAATCCATAGCGCCCAAATCCACGCTAACTTGCCACTAAAAGAAAATATGGGGAAGTACACAATACGACGGAAAAGATGCTCAACAAATATATGTTAGCGATGAATAAAATGTAACAACACGAGTACGAATATTCAAATCAAAATGCAAATCTCATAGCATTTATCAATATAATTTCGCAACAACACATCAATGGGTAACCAGGCCTCACCCCATTCGCATATGCTTTATCAAGCCATAGCCCGGGAATAGGTATTTTGGCGGGTTCTCAACATCCGTGCCATATTAAAATCTCATGAAAACGTGCTCATAAATAATATAATAATACCACATGAATCAAAATAATTTCAACAATTAGTTTCCACATTTTAATGAATTTATCAATTCAAATATGAGTTTAATTAAACAAGAATTCAAAGAGAATGACACTGGCGAGATTTAATGAGCATATTGTGTAAAATCCCATACCTCAAGCCATGATGAGAA
This sequence comes from Sambucus nigra, assembly GCA_949130495.1. Taxonomy (NCBI): domain Eukaryota; kingdom Viridiplantae; phylum Streptophyta; class Magnoliopsida; order Dipsacales; family Adoxaceae; genus Sambucus; species Sambucus nigra. Next base: position 665,753,473 of record OX422208.1, on the reverse strand, counting down.
ACCAATGATCACATCCTCAAGATCAACAAAAGCCCCTCCAATAAAAATAGTCCCAAGAACACCTCTAATCTAAGGTTGGAACTCACAAATCTCAAGGGCCAAAGTATATTTAAAAAGGAGAGGAATATAAAATATATTTGCTGCCAAAATTTTTGCCAAAAGTAGATTAAAAAGGTTTCCCACGACTTCTTTTATAATGCAAAGAAATGCAGAGTTGAAAACCAAAAGACTCCTTTAAATAAGGCAAAGAAATGAAGAGTTAGAAGCCAAAACAACTCCAAGAGTTAAAAACATTTTGAAAATTATTTTAAAATCCGTTTTAACTTTGTTTTTGAAATCGTTTGAAATTCTCGCCTTTAAAAATAATATTCAACATATTTGAGCAATAAAAATAATTTTATCAAAAAACGTTAGTTTCCTCCATTTTCCAGAAATTAATTAAAATAGCCCAAAATTACGCGGGTTGTTTCAGATATGTAGTTTCTTGGGCCTAAAAGGATACTAAAGGAGGTTTATTCGAGGGTTCTCGAACATAGCGGGTCCTTTCCCACATCTGAATCGTAAAGGTATGCTATTTATCTGGAGTGATGCCTACTAGTTGGCTTTCGACGAGTTAAAGGAGAAGTTAACTTCAGCACCAGTGTTAGCATTGCCCAGGTCAGGAGTGGAGTATTTAGTCGACACTGATGCGTCCTTATAAGGACTTGGGGGTGTACTGCAGTAGGAGAGTCGGGCTATAGCTTATGCTTCCCATAAACTTAAGCCTCACGAGAATAATTACCCCACCTATGACTTAGAGTTTGCTGCAGTCATGTTTGCTCTTCGGATTTGGAGAGATTATCTCCTGGGAGAGAAATTCCGTTTATTCGTGGACCATAAGTCCCTACAGTACCTCTTCACATAGAAGGATATGAACATGGATCAATGTAGGTGTCTTGAGTTTGTGAAGAATTATCAGTTCGATATCCAATATCACCTAAGGAAGGCTAATGTGGTAGCAGATGTGTTGAGCCGTAGGCCAGTAGGTAAGGTGGCCGAGGTGTGAAAAGCAAAGTGGAAGGAGTTGGGACACCAGGACGCAGTGGCCTGATCATTCATGTCTGTGATGATAGTTATTCCCCAGATTATAATGAGAGTGGTATAGGCCCAGGCATCACACACGTTCTATCAAGAGAAGATAGTATGATTGTTAGCAGAGGGGGCCGAGTCTTATACCGTTAGTTTAGACAGGGGCATATGCTTCAATAGGACGTTAATTATTCCTGAGGGTGAAGACTTGCAACACGAGGTAATGAAAGATTCGCATGGTTCACGATTCGTAATACATCCTGGTGGGGATAAGATGTACAAGGACATGAGGTGACAACACTGGTGGAGCGGAATCAAGAGAGATATAGCTGAATTCGTTTCGAAATGTGCTACATGTCACCTAGTAAAAATGGACCATCAGAGGCCGGCATGAATTTTACAGCCATTAGAGATTCCTATGTAGAAATGGGAGAGCATTTCCATGGACTTCATCACAGGATTACTTATATCGTCGAGAGGTCATGACTCTATATGGGTGATCGTGGATCGGTTGACAAAGGTTGCTCGGATAGACTACACTACGGGACAGTATGCCTAGATATTCATAGCTGAGATAGTGAGACTCCACGAGGTGCCTCCCGATATCGTGTCCGACAGGGACAAGATATTTTTGTCATGGTTTTGGTAGAGTTTCCAGGAAGCCATGGGAACGAAGTTGCAATTTAATACAACCTATCACCCGCGGACAGATGGGAAGACCGAGCGGACAAATCAGATGTTGGAAGACATGTTGTGTATGTGCATCCTAGAATTTGGAGGTGGTTGGGAGCGGTATCTGCCACTGGTGGAGTTTGCCTATAATAACTCCTACCAGTTCACTATTGGTATGGCTCCATTCGAGGCATTGTACGGTAGACGTTGTCGTTCCCTAGCGTATTGGCTAGAGGTGGGAGATAACAAACTCCTTGGGTCGAAGGTGATTCGGGATACTTCATTGAGGATAAAGATGATACGGAGCCCTATTCGGGTAGCTTAGGATCGAAAGAAGAGTTATGCCAATGCCAAGAGGTTCTTTCGAGAGTTCAATGTGGGGGACTAGGTGCTACTTAGAGTGTCTCCCATGAAGGGGATTATGCATTTCGGTAAGAAGGGGAAGTTAGTGCCTAGATATGTGGGGCCATTCCCTATCATTGAGCGAATTGGGCCGATTGCGTATAGACTTGGATTACTGAAACACTTGGATAGGGTCCATGACGTTTTCCATATTTCCTCACTGAGGAGATACCTTAGGGATGATTTGGCCCATACTCAAATTTCTTTAGAGGATATCGATATACAACCTGATAGTTCCTATTAGGATGGGCTAGTTGATATTCTAGACCATAGCGAAAGGAAATTGAGGTCGAAGATAGTACCATTAGTACCTGTTCGGTGGTGATATCATAATGTCGAGGAGTCTACCTGGGAGTGCGAGGATGAGATGCGCGAGCGTTATCTAGAGTTATTTTTGCCAAGTATATTTTATTTTGGAATTTCGGGACAAAATTCTATTATTAGGGGGGAAGTATGTAATACCCCGTAATTTTATTGATTTTATTTAATGGGATTAATTAAATTAAATGGGAATTAATTAGAAATTAATCCGGATTTAAATACTAGCAAGACATGAGTTGATATTTGATTATTATGATAATGTTGAATATTACTGGATATATGTGGTATCATATGATTATTGAATTTATTAAAATTGTCACAAGTCATAAATACGATAATTTGGGAAATTTAGTTAGGACGCACGTGTCAGTCACGTCAAGAATCAATTTAATTGAATTTAAAAGTAAACTATAATTTTAGCATTCGTATGTCCATTTTGAGGGTGCCAATGTGTCCGTAGGGGTCTAAATAGTCAGAAAACACTAGCCGGGGGTTTAGTTTGGATCCCGGGGTATTTTTAGGCCAGATCGACAACCCGAGAGGGTATTTTAGTCATTTTAAATTTTAAGGGATTTGGACCCATGAATTTTAGCATTTATTTAACATCTATTATGAGGGCCATTAGGTCCATTATCATCCAAAAATAAAGAAGTGGGCAACGTGAGAAAGAGGAGAGGTTACAGGAGGGTTACAAGCCCTAACCACCACCCACCACCACTTTTCGACGAAATTTTTGATCGGAGAAAGGGAGAGAACCAACCTTTTACATCACCAGCAGATAAAAACATCAAGTATAAGTCAAGTGATTTGATTTCATTAAGTTTTAGCAAATATATTATCTATGTAGATTAGAATTAAAGGCTAGACTTGAAAGATTGATAATTTCATGAATTGGGAGAAATAAATCTTGAATATGGGTAAAATTTGCATGTAGTTAAATTATGAAAATAATAAATATTAAAATCCGAACCTTAGTAATAGAAATCCGGAATTAAAATTTAGTTTTGGGTTTTCTTGAATTGGAAGAAACTAAACCAGGGTTGAATATGAAAACTTTGATGAATATATCGATATATATGTTGGTCTTGAGATGATTTGATTGTTCTGGAACGTCAGAAAGGTGGTAATTAGGATGGTATACCATTTAGTACGTTTACTTTGGAGAATGGATTCATGTAATGGATATTGGAGAGAAAAATAGGGCTAAAAACGCAAAAAAAAAAATGTTGGTTGTTACTGTTCGATCGATCGATCGACATTCATGATAGATCGATCGATCTCCCTAGAAATCGTGATATTTTCCCCCTTTTTGAATTTAAGAAATTACGACCTTTGAAAGTTATCGGTGGGGACCGTGGGAACACATTTAGATTTACGAAAGACTGGTAGGGGTTTATATGGGTCCCGAATTAGATTAGAATTGAATTGGGACTTTATGTTATACTTACTAGGGTTCGACAAGTGAGATTATATTAGAGATTGCGAGTAAATGAATTAAATCTATATAGTTGATAATTTAAGGTTAGAGACAGAGATATAAACCTTAAGAGTATTGAATTAATAAGTGGGAATAATAGGAGACTTAGTAACCTTTTTGGTTAGGTTTTAAGTACTTGAAAGTATGCGATGTGAGACGTCTTAGTGGAATATATTATATATCATCCGGAAGTATGATAGTGTATGAATTGGAATAACGGTATAGAGTTGAGAACATACCTTTAATAATATTATAAGTTATCTAAGTTGTGCGAATGCTTAGTATATGGATTATTATGTGTATAACATACCTACCATACTTACTATCACGGGAGGTCGGGGGCTTTCGGAACAGGGCCATATAATCTTTGTACGCCTACAGGGGGATTTATATTGGTTCCTCTGGGACATCGGGCTATGATGACTTATTTGTGAATTAATAAGTCAACTAACCATGGGAGCATAGGTATGTGCGTGACCCATGCGTATGTGAACAATGTTCGCCTCCAATATATGTGATTTTCCTTCTTGAAACAGTTCCTAAGAGATTCGGAATATGTAGTCCTTATGTACGTGATTTACCGAGATTCAATAGCAGAGTATGTGTGAAAAATAGCTTAACCTAGGGGTGCCCTATTTGTATATTTCTGCTCAAAATAATATACTAGTGATTATAATAAACTCTTTGTTAAAGTGTGAATATAAATTATTGAGAGAATTTGAATGGGATTTAAAATGATAATTTTCTATCGTAATTGTTATAAATTAATCTTATCAACAAAAAGGTGAGTTACATGCAGGATAAGTTAAAACTAAGTGAATAAACCACTATATTATTAATGTGAGGACCAAAAGTGGTATAGACTAGATAGTCAACGACATAAATAGGACGGGTTAAGGATACACGTTAGGCATGCACATTAGTTGAGGGGTGAGGAACTCATGTGAGAGCACATAACTAACATGTATATAGTATTCAATGTTTAGTGCAATTAAACACTTGCTATTTTTAAATTGTTTTCACCTCGGGCTCGGACGCGTTTGCTTTCAAATCTATTTTCCTTGTAAAACCTTTTAGGTGCCCAGCCACATGTACGCCAAGCATAGGAGTTCCATTCCATTTACGTGCTTTTTCTACTATGGAAATTACAGGATCTTAATAGTAAACGCCTCCACATTCTACATTGATTCTATTTCGGATTCATTCATCAGTTAGGGCATGTCCCCCTTTTTCATTTAGAGACAAATTTCTCATACTTTTAGTTTCATATCAGTTTTGGAGTATTTAACTATGCAGACTTTGTATTTGGTTTTTATTCAGTTTTTGGATTATTCAGGGGAGTGTTACTCCAGACTCATTTATTATTCCATTATTATCCTGTTGTGACTATGATGTGATTGTGGTATCGTTAACTAATAAGTTAATTGGTTTCATGCTAATTTGATTTAGTAAAATTTGACAACTCACTTTTTAAATATTAGGTGGCTAGTAATTATTTAAAAATGTTTTCGACAGTGATGCTATGAACTGAACCAACTTGACATTTTGTATTAAATTGAATAAAGGAGTAGCTACCCGGTATTTAATTAGTCGGGCTGTCACAATAAGGTCCAAACATTCTTCTCTCTCTTTAAACTTCTTTATTTTCACATTAGTCATTTAAATTCTTACTTAAGCTTTTCATCTTTATTAAATCATACACACTAATATCCAATCCTTTATTAGTAGTATTGCACATACTATATTTTCTGTGAAAAAACCCCCAAAACAAGAAAAAGAGGGTTTAGTTGTAAATTCTAAACAGGGATTTCTCATTTCTTTTTCTCACATTAAAAACTTCTTTTTTCTACACACACATATAATAAAATCCCCGGTTGGATTTATGGGATAAACCCCACCCTCGTGTTGCATGCGGACTATGTGGACTCTGATGCCTTTTTAGGCTACGTAGGCATCTCGGGTCAAAATTCGAGATTCGAGTCTTCCATTCCTTTTTTTTTTATATTATTTCCATATATTATGCTTGTGATTTATGTTCCCACTTTATGTAACAGATATTATCATTTCATCATAATGATCGATATCTTAATAAGAGCACACATTTTATTTTTAATTCTTATTCTTTGGAACACTCCTATGGATGACCTCACTCTACCTTTACCCATGACGCGAGTCAAGTGATTCCGCTCTCCATTTATATATACACGCACACACTTCACGAAGTTATTAAGGAGAATAATAACACATGCCCATGAGATACCAAAAGGGCGGGATGGGTGCCTAACACCTTCTCATTCCGTAACTTAGCCCCCGAACCTCTGAACTAATTGGTTTCACAAGCATCCGTATGTCTTTGATGTCGTTCTCTTGAGGTGGAAATAGTTCTTGTGCCAGTTTTAAGCAAAATATGCTGGCGACTATATTTCTTTACATCACCCCAAATTTACGAAGGCCAAAGTGCCCCAAGGAACAGTGAGAGCCCTTATTCTATCTCCTCGATCGCGCGAGCGATGAACCCGGGAGGAGGACGAGATGGGAATATTGGTGACTTTACTGGGGACTTACTCGTCATAAGAGGGCTACACTCTATTTGCATGGGTGTTATCATTTTCTGTATGTCTATGTATGCACCTACCTGAATGTTCCATTTTCCCTCTATTACTTCTTCTATATATCTAACTCATGTTTATATTACCTTTCACTCACTTTTCACTTCCCACAGTTGCAAATACCCTATACGTACACCTCACACTACTTATAATTGTATATAGTGTCACTCATACAGGCCTCACACCACTTAGAATATCCATGCTTAGCCTTCACTAACACACACCTACACTTATCACACTTGCATATATCCATGGTCACTTATACATATCACATTCCACTTATAGTTGATTAATGGTTAGGATCACTACCACACACTCACTTGTAAATTAATCACTCCCTCACATGTATCCATGCTTACTGTAGTCTTCACACTCCATGCCAGATTTATTTGTACTTGTACATATTTTGCATTGTATTTGTCTTACTCATCATAAAAAAAACTCCATCCATAATATAATAATTAAGATTCATGATTTTTTCACACTACATCACCAAGATTATTGCTATATTGAGAAAAATTGTCATGTACGGGGGGATCACTTTGCGATGGGACCTGGTCTGGCAGGGTGCAGTTAGCCTAAGAAATATGACTCTCACCTTCCATTGGCATAGTACCTTCGACGTATATCAAACTATTCCCTTCACATCGTACCTCTTGGCCGAACTCACGAAGGGAGGTATATAGCATAGAACTCATTCACGTACGTCGAGTATATTAAATTCTCTCTCACATGTACTGTCCCCACGAGGTATATAGTGAGGCAATTCATGTACACTTATGTATATCAAATGGCTCATCCACACGTACTAATTGACCTAAAAAATAAGAACTACATCGTGTAAGTCATGTAAAAGGGGATAACCTTTCCACTAACGTAACAACTGCATAAACCTCACATAGGTGTCAAACCTAACGCACTCATATTTAGTTTGCCAGTTGCTACACGAAACTCTACCAAAATGACAGGTCGACATGCCACCCAAATTTTCACGCTATTTCGTCATTTTTTTAAAACGAAACCCCATCCATGAGTCTGGAGACAAGTCAAACCATGTCTTATATATTTTTCAAACCCAATTTTCCTAGGCTCGAGTCCCGTCTAGTATTTATTTTTTGCATTTAGGTACACCAAATACAACTGGAAAAAATAATAATAATAATGTTCTGATTCTTCCCTCACTTTTTTCTTTCCTCCTCCTTCCTCAGATAACTGAAATACCAAAAAAAAAATTTCTCTTTTGTTTTATCAAAAATACCAAAAACGTTTTTCTCCTCCTTTAATCAAAAATACCAAAAAAACCTTATCCTTCTTCTTTCCAAAAATGTCAAAAACATTTTCCCTCTTTTTCAACAAAAAAAATTCTTCCTTATCTCTTTAAAAAATAAATTCGAACCATTTCCTTCTCAAGTCGATCGCATACCCAATTATTAACCTAGCTCTCTATTTCCTTTGGTCTTCCATTAAATCTTCCCGAAGCTCCTCCAGTTCCCATGCTACTTCCTCTGAGTCCGGAATTTACCTTCACTAACTCTTCATGGAAAACGCAGACCAAGTACTGAATCTGCAGCCTGATCTGATGGCATTCCTAGTCCAACTCAATGCCAAGATTGACAACCTTCAATTCGAGGTTCATAAGATGCAGTGAAACCATGTCCTAATTCCCTAAGAACCCTAGTTCCTCTTCCATCATGCCATGGGTCCACCCACTCCCCGAGATTGTTTAGGTCATGGATGAATATCAGCATGATTCGCCTGTTAATAGGATGCCACTAGCTCAGCTCCCTATGCCAAACCTAGCCCAGCCAGGGAATAACTTACCAGTACCTGTTGATAGGGGTGGCAATTCAGGTTAGTCGTGTCATTTTTGAGTCGCATTGATTTTGATTTGAGTATAAATTTTGGGTACTCTCAAATTTATGCAAGCTAATCATATCATGTTCGAGTTATTTTGGGTTATTACTGTAATTGGGTTATCGTGTCAAAAATTTCCAGCCCTTGTTGATCCGAAAGGAAGAAGAGTTAAAAAAGGTCAAAGAAGGTCTCAAGATGCTGTACAAGAAGTTTGACCAAGTCAGAATATTTAGGAGCTACATGGATTACACATATATGTCTCCCTACCCCGAAGCAAGATTGCCAAAGAAGTTCAAGATGCTAGCCATCGAGAAGTTCGGGGGAAGTGGGCGCCCAATTTTTCACCTTTAAATCTATCACTGAGCCATGACTCTCCTTGGTGCGTCTGAAGAGATAATGGCCCAAATGTTCTAATATATCTTGAAAGAGATCCCAATCCGTTGGTTTCAATCCCTAGAAGAGTCCAAGATCCGCAGGTGGGAGGAAGTCACCCGATTATTGTTGTCATTTTACAAATACAACGAGGAGTTAGAGGTTACACGTCGTGATCTAGAACTTCTCAAGTAGAACCCTGGAGAATCCATTATTAACTTCATAGCAAGATGGAGAGAGAAATCTTCCATTATGACTAAGCGTCCCTTCGAAGAAGAACAGGTCAGCATCATGAAGAAAAACATCTTTCCCCATATCCGAACGACAATGGGAGGATAGTATTACCCACACATCCAAGCCCTCTAGGAAGTGGGTGTGGAGATTGAAGAAAGTGTGACATAAATAGAAGTCTAGCCAAAGAAAGTGTTCAGATAGATCACTCCCAAAAAATATGAAAAGCCTGCCAATGATATAGTCTCAACCATTAATAACATCTCTCATCTCGCTAACTCTTGGGTGCCAGAAAGACGCCCTATTACTGTCAGAAAGGAATACACCAAGGTCCATGCTCTCATCTCTAAAGTCTACCAAGACATGTTGATCAGAAGCCTCTTCAAACCTTTATACCCCTATACATTACCAAAATCACTTCCCGAACACTTCAAAACCGACGCCCATTGTGATTTTCACTAGTTTTTCATCCATACTACTTATCAATGCTTCCATATCTGGAATGTAATCCAAGGTTTAATTGATCGGGGTATCATCGTACCAATGGAGAATCCTAAACCCAACACCACTCACAACCCACTTCAAACCCATAGAAATGCCATCTTCCTAGAGAATGACCTGGAGTTCGATCCATCTACTTAGATTGTTCCTAATAAAGCACCTATCATGCTTGTATTTTCACCTAAACCGCTTGAAGTTTCCCCCTATTTCTTTCTACACCCTACCTTCTTTATTGACCAAGCTCTCTCACTCCTCACAAGGGCTTGTATTACTATTCGTACCCGATATAAATGGAAAGATATGGTGTTATGAGCAGTACTCAGCCAATTTCTAGATTTTGGGATGAAATTTACCTCTGAGATGGCCATCGACTATCATAAATACAACATCCTATTCATGAAAGCCTGAAAGTGGGCTCGTGAGTCAGATTATTGGGTGGTACCCATTGATGAAATCCGTTTGGACGATGTGGTTCATATTATGGAAGACATGTTTTGACCAACTTATGATATCTTTAATATTTTGGATTTACTCATCGCTTTGAAGCTACAAGGGTAGTTGGTCCCTTCAATCCTTCACCTTCTCGTTGAATGCGAGGATTTATATGAAGAAGTTATTGAGTTCATGGAATGTATGGACTTCTCTTGGAAGGAAGACATCATTTCCACCGATTGGGGGGACGAGTTTGATAGCTCAGATGAAGAACCAATTTCAGAAAAGATCAGTCCAGTAATCAGCCTCTGTGATAATATCTTTTGAAGATCTATTGGGAGAAATTCGTAAAGTATCCATTCAACCCAAAATAAATGAAAAAATGGGGTTCTTGTTCTTCCCAGCCTCAGTAACCATATGACAATATCTATAAGACACTACCAGAGTCTGAATTCTCAGCCATCAGGAACAAATGAAGGAAAAGGGTTGTCCTTTTAAAATTTGGAAGGATATTAACATCTAGAATACATAATAAATAGTAGATTTCCATACACATTTACCATATTTCACACAATGTCACATTTCAACTAATAGAGACATGGAGTACTAGAGGTGTCACAAATAAGTATAAGGTGAGGTCAAATACTTTAACTTATTAGTGGATTCATCTGGTAAATAGTATCCTTCCTCCACCTCCTTCTCTGGTGAATAGTAAACTTTTTAGGTTTCTTCTCGAATACCCTCCTCTTTTCCACAAACCTTATTTTCTCTCTATAAAACGATTTTTAGGGTTTTTAATGCTCCGGGGAAGTTTGCCAAGGGTGATTATTTATAGGTTCTGGTGGGGAACCCGTGGTTTCCACTTTTTGGCACACTTTTCCACAATTACCAGTTTTAAAAAAACTTCTTGAATATTCAAAACTTGATCCTCAAGCCATGACCAAATAGGGCCATTTCAACAACCCTCGTGTTGCCAATGAAGCTAAATGCCTCAGCCTTGACCTTAGGTTATAGACTTCATAGAGTTTGTCCATAGCCTTTGTATAAAAGATGTTGAGATCCATTAGTCCGTGGTCTCCTCCTCTAGCTTAGATTTCTCACCAGATCAACTAAGCATCGTGGCCTCCCTTGGGTGGCGTCCCCATAAGGTTTTTAGGGTTATTAGACCCCCCAACTTAGAAAATTATGACCTAGGAATTAGATGACTTAAAATTATAAACTAACTTATACTTTGGAAAAATTGTGGATACTTTTGCTTTGTGATGGACTCCGTCCCCCAAGTGTCCTCCTCTCCGACCTAGTGTGTCAAGAGTACTTTGATTCGGGAGATTGTCTTTGTCCTCAACTGTTTTTCCTTTTTCCAATATATCAACTGGGTCATCATCATAAATTAAGCCCTTATGGATCTCAATGGGATCATGGTTTAGTTTATAGATGAAGTCTATAATGTAATTCCTTAACATTAAAATATAGAACACATTGTGCATATGAAATAACTTTGGGGGCAAAGCTATCCTAAACTATTCCTTCCAAAACTTCTCTAGAATCTCAAATGGTTCAATGTACCTTGAACTTAACTTACCCTCATTCCCAAACCTCATAACTCCCTTCTATGGGGAAATTTTAAGAAAAGCACGATCTCCATCTTTTAAGTCCACATCACTTCTTTTGACATCAAATTAATTTTTAAGTATTCTATGAGCACTCAGCAACTGATCTTAAATTAGTGTAACTTTATCCGTGACCTCTTATACTAATTCTATCCCTAGCAATTGTCTTTCTACCAACTCATCCTAACATCATGGGATGATGCATCTTCTCCCATATAACACTGTGTAAGGGTCCATCTGAAAACTTTCTTAATAATTATAATAATACATATATTCCACCAATGGAAGGTGGTCTTCCCAACTGTCATGGATATCTAAAACACATTCTCTCAACATATCCTCAAGAGTTTGATCTGTTGTTTTCGTTTATCCATCTGTCTGCGGATGGAAAGATGTAATGAAGTATCCACTACCCCATTGATTTTTGAAAGATCCTCCAAAATCCTAAGGTAAATCTAGGGTCACGATTATATACTATGGTCACAGGGTGGAGTCTTACTATCTCCTTTATGAAACCTTTAGGAAATTAATCAACATTGGATTTGGTCTTAACTTCCAAAAAGTGGTTGGACTTAGTTAGTCTATCTAGAATAACCCAAATGGAATCATTTCCTATTTGTGTCAATGGTAGTCCAACTATAAAATTTATAGAGACATTTTTCCACTTCCACTCTAGAATAGGCAAGTGTTATAGAATCCCTCTTAGTCTTTTATGTTCGGCCTTAACTTTTTGCCACACTAAACATTTGGCCATGAATTTTTCACCCTCTCTCTTTATGTTAGGCCAACAAAAATTCTTCTTCAAATTTTGGTACATTTTAGTTCTTCCGTGGTGAATTGCAAAGGGTGAGGAGCGTCCCCCTTCCAGCATCTTAGACTTAATCTATTTATTCCTTAGTACACATAATCTTGCCCCAAATCACAAGGTTCCACGGTCGTCAATTTTAAAGGATGACTTCTCTCCTTTTTCTGTAAGTCCTCGGATCTTCTGGATATTAGGGTTTGTGACCTACAACGATGTTATCGTTTAATAAAACTTGGTTAAACTTCCACCTCCCTAAGGCATTCGTGGCCTCCAAGACTTATGATCTCAATCGTCATTCCTTCTAAGCCTTATAGACTTTATACTTTGTTAGTAATATTAAAAGCATTAAGGTAACTTTCCTACTAAGGGTATCGACCACCATATCAAACTTTTCCTAATGATACTTAATTGAGCAATCATAATCTGTGATTAATTTTGATCGCCTTTATTGCCTAATGTCAAATATCATTCAGTGAAAATATAAGTTAAGATCTTGTGGTACGAGAATATTTCACAACTCTCCCCATATAAATAATGTCACCAAATTTTCAAGGTAAACACTACTACGACTAGCTCTAAGTCATGAGTGGAGTAATTCTTCTCATGTGGCCTCATCTTTATAGAATCATAAGAAATTATATTTTCATTATGCATCAGTACCTAACCAAATATGTGGCTTGACGTGTCACTATAAATAACATAGCATCATCCTTCTTTGAATAAGGCTTTTATAGGTATGACCATCACTCTCTCTTTTACCTACTGGAAACTTCATTCACACTCTATAGACCAAATAAATTTCTTGTCCTTACGTGTTAATTAGATCAGGGGCATGACTATATTGGAAAATCCTTCTATAAATCTTCTATAGTAGCCTACTAGTTCGAGGAAACTTCTGACCTCAGTGACCGGAGATGGTCTCTCCAAATCAACTACGGCTGCGACATTTCTTGAGTCTGTGACTAATCCATCCTTGCTAACTACGTGGCTAGGAAGGCAATCTCCTCCAATCATAATTCCCGCTTAGAATTTTTTGCATATAACATCTGCTTCCTAAGAACCTCAAATACTCCGTGGAGGTTTTACTTATGCTCCTCTATCAGATTAGAATAAATTAGTATATCATCGATGAAAACAATCAAAAATTTGTCCAAGAATGGCCAAAACACCTTATTCATCAAATCCATAAAAGTCGTTGGGGATTTGGTTAACTACAAAGGCATTACTATAAACTCTTAATGGATATACTAGTTCTAAAGGATTTTTTATGAATATCCTATTTTCAAATCTTAAGTTGGTGATAACTTGGTCTTAGATCAATCTTAAAGAAACATCTAGCATCCTTCAATTAATAAATCAATCCTAGGCAAAAGGGAATTTATTCTTTACCTCCTTCTTGTTCAACTCCATATTATCTATGAACTTTATCATAAAACCATCCTTTTTACTTAGAAATAGCATGGGCATAGCTCAAGGGGAAGTACTATGCCTGATAAATCCGCAGTCTAGCATATCTTCCAATTATTCCTTTCAACTCCATGGGGTCCATTCGATATGGCGCCTTAGAACTCGGCGTAACCTTTAGGGTAAGGTCAATGGTAAATTTCTATGTACAGGGGCAACTTTGTAATTATTCTAGGAAAACAGCATTGTCATATGTGGCCACATGAAGAGCTGCTAAAGTGGCCATCATCTTCTCAATATCATTGGTGTATGCAAAGTATCAATAACACCAACATTTAATCATCTTCCTATCCCTCATAGCTGATATTAACAAAGTTTTTATACTAGGTTGAGTTCCTTTACAACTCACCTCGGTCTACAAAAAGTAATTTTTATGAAAATTTGGTATATACAAAGGAATGTGTGGCTCCAGATTCAAAAAGTACATAAGCATTTACGTCATCACTATTAATGTTACTCTCACGTCCTCGGCTTTTTTAGCATCCTTGGAGTTTAGAGAAAAGAGTCTGGCAAGAGCCCGTGGCTTCTATACATCTTTCTTTGGAAATCTATAGTGTTTGACCTTGTAACCTTATTTTCCACAGTTATAGTAGCTCATTCTTAGTGGGAAGGTTTTTGTGAAATGCCTATTGATATCGCAGTTAAAGCACAAAATATTTTTAGTTTTAACCTTTCCATCTGTGGTCCCTTGACTTATCCTCGACTTATGAGTTTACTTTCATATCTAATCTTCCTTCTTTGTCCCATCTTCTTTAGCCTTTCTCTTTTGTCCTTTGGCCTTTTTTAAGGACAAATTTCCAATAGAGTCAATTTGTTTGTAATTGTCGTAATTCTGAAAAAAAAAATGTTTGAGTCATAGGATAGACTTTGAGTTATTGATATCATGAGCCTATGACATTGTTTGATAAGGATGTAGTGGTCAATATTTAAAGATTGGATATGTCATGCCATGTTTACCATGCCAGATGCTTCTTCATGTTTACCGAGTATCTCAAAGGTATGAATGCAAATAATTTATGAGTCCTTGGAAGTTTTTTATTAAGGGTGTTAAATTTTAATTAAAAGACATTTGGAACATTTTTTTTAATTTTTTTTAAGAATATATTTTTCTTAGTTTAGTTTTGCTTAAATAAAATATAAGGTCGTTAGAATAAAATGGAAGCTTCGTTCGAACGAACTTTAAGTCGTTTGAACGAATTTGGCTTCCCATTCAAAGAAGGGTTCAAAAAAACATCAAATGATGATACACTATTGGCATTCGTTACAAGCTCGTTTAAATTTGGTTCTAATGAGAATGCAATCTCATTCGAACGAAGTTGGTTTTTCATTAAATGAAATGTGATTATCATTTAAACCAGATTGGTATTAGTTCGAACGATTCTTCACTTCAAAAATTTATGTTTTCTTATTTAAGGTATTTTAAACTAAAAAAAATAAAGAACGTTTTTCCAAAAAACATTGATGAACCTGTCTGCAAAGGTTAAAAAGAAAAGGATACATCTTTTACTTTTTAAGATCCAAGATTGATAATACATATGCTTTGAGATCTTGTTTAGTCACCAAGTTTGTTTCTTTCATCATGAGAGAACGTGTTTTCGTGCGATGGAGTCCGTACATGTCGATTCTGGTTTTTGACAGTTGTTGAGCGTGTAAACTCGTGTGTTGTGGCAGCTTGCGTGGGTGAAGTTCTATGTTGCATTGTGGAGGAGTGGTTTAAGATAGAAGAGCATCAAGGCTTGTGGGGGATTAGTTACTTATGGAAGTCTATTGTCCATGCTTTGTAAAATAATATCATTACGATCTGTTGGCTGAGTCATCCGAGGTTTTTTTCCTTAGTGGTTTCCTCGTACATCGGCTTCTTGTAGTGTGATTTATTTATTTTATCTTCTATCACCTTTGACGCATGCTTTAGGGTAAAAAGTTAAAATTTGTTAAATTCATTTTCCACAATAATGTTAAAAATAAATGCTAAATTTTAATTTGTTTAATTTTCTTCAAAGGTTCAATCTTTAAAATTTTAAAAACATAAAAATATAGGACTTGTATTTATTCGAAC
Source organism: Sambucus nigra (assembly GCA_949130495.1). Classification (NCBI taxonomy): domain Eukaryota; kingdom Viridiplantae; phylum Streptophyta; class Magnoliopsida; order Dipsacales; family Adoxaceae; genus Sambucus; species Sambucus nigra. The sequence goes on along the minus strand of OX422208.1, from coordinate 665,737,599 downwards.
CATCATTTCCTAAGAGTATACTATAGGCGCACTCTCATATTTGTATCATAGCTAGAACACTCAGTTTTTGTGTTTTTGATCCCGTGTCTTTGAGCATGAATTTCGAAGGTTTTGAAGGTTTTATATATCCTATATTTGTTGGGATCGAATTATTCTTACTGGAAAATCCGTATGAAGTCAACACTTGAGGCTACAGATGAGAGGGTTTGGTTAGCTGTCGTTATGGTATGGTCACCACCAGTCACAAGGGATCGAGAAGAAATTCACTTAAAACGTGTAGAGTCGTGGACTGAGGCTGAGCATAAATAATCACAATATAATTCGAAAGGTTTAAATGCTCTTTTTGTTTTGTCACCCCCGAGGAATTCCACCGTATTATGGCGTGTGAGACGTCAAAAGAGGCTTGGGGTATACTTTAACTCACCCATAAAGGAACTATTGTTGTTAAGGATTCCAAACTCCAAATCCTCACCACTCAATTTGAAACAATTAAGAATTTTGAGAGTGAGACCTTTGATGAGTTCTACGCTAGATTGTCCGACATTGTTAACTCATCAATTAACTTGGGAGAGAAGATACCAGACAAATGAGTGATAAAGAAAATCTTAAGGTCCTTTCCTGATAGATTTAATCCGAAGGTGATTATTTTAAATTCTTTGGGTACACTTGATTGGATGAAACTTAAAGAGATTACATGTAACATAGAAACTTATGAGTCTGACATGTTTACCTCTAAGAATGTGACGAAGAAAGAAAATATCATTACTTTAAAGGACTAGAAGGAGGAAACGAAAGTTTTGAATGATAATTCTGATGTCGATTCTGAGGAGGTGCCAAGTAGGCAAAAAAATTGAAGAAATTTGTCAAATTTCAAAAGAAATACAAAGATGCACAAAGGTTTGAGAAAATTAAGAATAACAAGTTCGATCACGTCCCTAAGAATAGGAATGAGAACTTTAAGAGGGATGATTTGGAGAGATGTTATGGTTGTGAGGGTTATGGCCATAATGTAGCCGAGTGCCCCACTAGACTAAGGAAGGAGGACAAGAAACCAATAGGACTTAATGCCATCCTTAGTGACAGTGATCTGAAAGAGGGAAAGAATTCACCCATTGACCGAAACTTTATCGTGTTCATGGATCCATTTTGATGCAACACGAACTAAGTGCTCATGTAGGTGCACTGTCATTGTTTTAGGTTCGCCGCCAACGTGCAAAAACCTAAACTATGATTACACTTAAGGGAGTATAGCGGTCAGTCTGGGTATCGAGAATCCACATGGAGTGTTGGAAAGATTATAATTGATTTATCACTACTAAAATAAAAGTGAAAAAGGTGATGGGTATAAAGAGGGAAAAGTAAAAATAAGAAGTTAACTATGCTAAATAAGAATAATAAAATAAGGGTAGGGTCACGTCCTCGCCATGGGATAAAAATGCATAATTAGGATTTCGGTTTGAAAACATTTAATCGAGCATAATAAATTAATTATAAACATCACACGTGAAGTAATTTAATTCAAGAATAAGAGACAAAATATTTAATCAAAAAATGGTCACACGTGGATTAAATTCAGAATGTTGCAAAAAACACTAACGTTGCGTGACAAAGAAACTTAAATGTATAGCATTCCAACTTTAATACACACGGTTTCAATTAAATGCAATTTCACCCAAAAACTAACTTTTGATGCTCGACGCCCATCAATGGCAGAGAAATGACCCCAACCCTTAAATTAAGCACTAGAGATGATTGAACAACTAAATAAAACAAATTAACCAAAGCGAACAACTAAATAATCAACAAAAACTACATACAAATAAAGTAAATAAGTAGAAAAAGGTTAAACAAAGAAAATAAACTTAGATTAAATGGAAGAGACAATGAATAGTACTTACAAATGGGTATAAACCCTAAGAGAGAGGAGAGGGAAGAAGATCTCCCAACCCAAAAACCTAAACTAAACTATCCTAAAGTGATGTAAAATAACTATCTTAATTTAATAGAATGTTTACATTCAAATATCCCACCAAAAACCTACTTAAACAAAAATATTTTAAGATTTTTGGCATTCTGAATCGATTTGGCATTTGGTCGAATCGATTCACCTAAGTAGGTCTGCAGTTCTGCAGCTTGGTCAACAATACGAAAAAGGTCGTAACTTCTTCATTATAACTCGAATTAGGAATGGTCAGAGGCTACATGAATATAACATGGAGGGATAAAAATTACAAAAGGACATTAGGCCAAAAGGCCAAATGATAAAATTATTGAAATGCCCTTGAATGTGCTTTTGAAGACAAAACCATCATAAAAATGCCATAACCTCTTCATTATACATCGGTATCATGCCCCATTAGCACCCACGCGAAGAGAAATCAAACGCCTTAAACTTCCGTGAAGAGGTCGGGATTAAAACTCGAATGATGAAATTATTAAAATGCCCCTGAAGCTGCAATATTCCACAAAAGTTTTTCGAAAAGAGACCAAACTTCACGCTGAGCACTTTAATACCTACAAAAGCTAAATTATACCGCATGTAGCATGTTAACATATGAAACGAAAGTTTTACGGTTAACGTGCATAATGATAGGAATTAAGGTACCCAAGGGGGATAAAATGCACAAGCATAAGGGTGAATAAATACAATATTCATGCCGAATCACATCCCCTCATTTGCACATTGCTAGTCCCTAGCAATGAAGTACAAAGCAAGAAGAACTACAAGTAAACCACAAAAAAGGAGATATGTACAAAGGGGATAAATTCCACTTTCGTGGTAGAACGATTGAATTTAGCATATGCAATAAGCCGTTAAACACCTAGGTTAACCTAGTGGACGAGCATCGCCTCGTGAGGATTTTCAGGGATGAAACCCGCAAACATCAAAGTTTCCTCAAAAATATGCCCAAACAAATAAAACATACATGCTCAATAATAACAAATAAGACGTCAACATGTTATTAGAAAAGTGAATGAATTCACACAAAAGTCCATAGTTATTAACATATGGAACGAACTTTGTCGAATTGAAACCTTAAAAGTGAGAGGGCAACGAGCACATGCAAAGTATGATCTCGTAAAAACTTATATAAACTGGATAAACATAAAAGCATGCGTATATCAATCCTCACCGGGCATTACACTCAACAAATGAAATCACTATGAAAGGGGAGATAATACACGGGACATGCGAGCATAAAGAGTAAATGTAAATAAAAACTAGGTAGTGCACATGTCACTAATGAAGAACCCTATATATAAAATGAAAAACATGTAATATGAATGAAAGATACTGCTCATTCAAGGAGGAAAAAATTATTTTCAAAGATTATCAAAACTATTTAAACTTCTAAATTAAATTCAACCTAAGATCACATATGACTTTATAGGGTTGTAATGTAGGCTAGGCTTGGGTTGTCAAATGAAGGAAATATGTACGAATTAAAGCGTTCGGGGAGGAAAAACTTGGGATAATGAAAACTACCAGGCAATTTCAAAAATAGAAAATGATTTTGATAACAAGAATTAAATATGAAATGGGAGAGCTACAAGGATTATTGAACACTATATACAACATATACAAACTTTCTCTTTCTTTTTCTTTTCTTCATTTTTCTAACTTTTTCTTTTGTTTTTCACTTCTCTTTTTCACTTTTTCACTTCTTTCTTTTCTTCACTTTTCTCACTCTTTTCATGCTTTATTTCAACCGTAAGACAATAACATCATTCAATCCCGACTAACATTCCAAACAAAGGTATGAAGGGTAATATGTATGATTTATAACTCCAATATGGAGTTGATTATGGGATTTTGGGTTATCAAACGAAAGGCTATATTAAGGCTCGAAGGGGTTGGCTAGGAAAACATAAAATGTGAGGTTTAGGCAATATAAGTGATATAATAAAGATAGACAATGATCATTTCCTAAAGTTTACAGAATTCTAGAGTCAAAACAACTTTCAAAATCATGCTCAAGTAACACATTTTATAAATGAACCCAATTAATGAACGGTTAAATGAAAGAATAATGAGATTACCAACGAATTCAACGTTTTCAAGGAGGAAAGAGTAGTGTATAACACTCACAAATGAAGGTATGTCTCGAATCTCACTTATGTAAGTATATACAATGCAACAAAAGATTACAAAGTAATAAAAATCTTAAACCATCTCAATAGAACAAGAATAGCCCATGTGCCCGTGGGATAAATTTTAATTCATGAAATTATTCATAATATCAATTATTTGAGGACTAAAGTCAATAACTTCAAAAATCGAGAACATGCATCATTGAATGTATAATGGATAGGGAAATTATTGAAATTTATCATCATAAACTAAGGCGAAATTCCCAACAAAAGTGAAAAAAAGAAAGAAAATATTTTTTCAAAATTTTAAATTTTAAACAAAAAGCTTGCTTAGTAACTAACATGTGTTCAAATCAATGGAACAAAACAAGGAATGCATAAAATATCCCACACCCCCTAATTTAAATTGCATTGTCCTCAATGATAATCAACAACACACCATAAAGATAGGAAAAGAATAATATTACCCAAAATTGAAGGGATCCCCGATAAGTATGAGTCCATTGAATCTAAAAAACAAGTTACTAAAAAGAATAACAAAAAAATAATAAAAAATTTAACTAATTACACTAGACTATAATTAAAAGGAAATCAAAAAAATAAAAAAGATAACTATGTACAACCTATAATTTGGAGTTCTGACTAACTATACACCAGAAGTCTAAATTTCTTAGGATCCACTCAAAACAAGATTTTACTTTGTAAGATCCACGATGGTCCCTCCCTTTCATATATCCCTCCTGAAAAATAGGAATTTCGTTTGAACAACTGAAGGCATTTGAAGGCATAAAAATGAACCATCGATAATTACAAATTTGGGGCGGACGTTGGAGGATTTGGATTTTTAGGGGGATAAGTACAATTGGGATCCAAGAAAAATAGAATCACCTCGCAAAGGTTTTTCAAGTAGATTAGAAGGTAATGCACACATCAGAGAAAATGCATCATGGAAAACAAATTCGGCAAAGAGTCCACTTTGGAAAAAGATTTAGAAATTTTAATAGTTTCAAATGACTCATAGGAATCAAGCGGTACTTATAATTTCTGAACAACGGTAAATGAATATGGTGATAAAATAAATTCAGTCTCAATCAATTCATCGTCACAAAGAGATTGAATTTCGGGGGAGAAAGACTTAGTTTCAATGCAATATTCTTTTAAAATTTGAGTTGAAACACATGGTTCCCCCTCCTCGTTGACTTAATCAATCTCATTGCAAATTGTTTCAAGTCTCAATCTAGCACCAATAATTATATCCACTCCTTGGTTGAAAATAAGAAAGGATTCTTCTAAAGTAGGCTTCCTTGGCTCTAGATCCTAGTATTCCTCATTTGGTTGAAACTTTTCTTTAACTTCATAAGTATCGGAAGAAAAATCGTCGTTTGATTTGAATAATGCATCCAACTCAAAGTCCCAAAAATGATTTTCTTCCCGATAAATGTTTTCAAGCCTTTCATTATCAAGAATTCGAAGGCCGTCACGTAAAATAATAGGTCGAGGCGTAGATTCTTGAGAATAAAAGTTTGAGAACTATTCCCATATCAACCATTATAATTATCGATATTACTACAAAAATAGGACATAATTACAGAATGGTTTGTAGATGGAAAATACACGTAGAAAGGAGTGTGGTCGAGAATTCAAAGTTTCTTGGCGCTCAAATGTGTAATCCTGAAAAAAAAAGGTAAAAAAAATAATACAAATACAAAAGAAAAAAATATACTACGAGATAATAAAATAATTACAATCTAAATCAAAACACTCCCCGAGAACGATGCCATTTTGATGCGGTGCGAACTAAGTGCTCGTGTAGGGGTACTGTCGTTGTTTTAGGTTCGCCATTAACATGCAAAAACCTAAACTATGACTACACTCGACATGGAAGTATAGCGTCCAATCCGGGTATTGAGAATCCACAAGGTGTGTTGGACAGATTATAATTGACTTATCACTTCTAAAATAAAGTGAAAAAGGTGATGGGTGTAAAAAGGGAAAAAAGAAAAAAATAAGAAGTTAACTATGATAAATAAGAATAATAAAATGCGTAATTAGGATTTCGGTTTGAAAATATTTAATCGAGCATAATCAATTAATTATAATCATCACACATGAAGGAATTTAATAAAAAAATATGAGATAAAACATTTAATCAAAAAAATGGTCACGTGTGGATTAAATTCGGAATGTTGTAATAAACACTAACGGTGCGTGACAAAAAAATCTAAACGCATAACATTCCAACTTTAATACACGCGATTTCAATTAAATGCAATTTCACCCAAAACCTAACTTTCGGAGCTCGACGCCCATCAATGGCGGAGAAATGACCCCAACCCTTAAACTAAGAAATAAACATGATTAAACAACTAAATAAAACTAATTAACCAAAGCAAACAACTAATTAATCAATAAAAACTAAATACAAAGAAAGTAAATATATAGAACAAAGCTTAAACAAAGAAAATGATCTTAGATTAAATGGAAGAGACAATGAATAGTACTTACAAATGGGTATAAAACATAAGAGAGAGGAGAATGAAGAAGAGATCCCAAGCCCAAAAACCTAAACTAGCCTAAAATTATGTAAAATGACTCTCCAAACATAATAGAATGTTTAAAAAAGAGAATTGTAGATTTTTTGGAATACTAAATCGATTTGTCATTTAGCCAAACCAATTCGCCTAAGCAGGTCTGCAATTCTACAACTTGGTCAATAAAACGGAAAATGCCATAACTTCTTCATTATAACTCGGGATTAGGCACGGTCGGAGGCTACGCGAAGATAACTCAGAGGGATACAAATTACAAGGGACATTAGGACAAAAATCGAAATGATGAAATGACAAAAATGCCCTTAAATGCGCCCTTTAATGTCCTTTTGAAGACAAAACCATCCAAAAAATGCGACAACTGACAGTCAAGTACTTCATTATGTATTCTAGGTGATGATATTTATTTAAAGAACTTTACTTGATATAAATGTTATAATAATTTTGACATAGTTGAGATTAAAATGATTCTCGAAAGTAATGGCTTTGAGTCTGGATCAGATGAAACTTATAATTCTAGTGATGATGAATTACTACACGGTGAAATTGACCGACAAACGCAATCCGAATGTCATACGTTGCAGAATAGGAAATTTATATCATATGGCAATCTAACACAGTTAATTGTATGGTTTGGTCATATATTTGAAGTTGTCCATTTACTTTCACTATTTTGTTAGATCGAAAATAGAATATTGTCAAATTTTTAATTGCAAAATATTAATTAATTCAAAGTGCAACATTTCAATATTTCGCATTTGGTCATATATTTGGCATTTCAATATTTTGCATTTGAAAAATATTAATTAATTCTCTATTTCTTTATAATTTAAGATTGAAAATCTCAATATTGTCAAATTTCTCATTGAAATATATTAATAAATTCAAAGTGCGACATTTTAATATTTTGCAATGGAAATATTGACACAGTGTGAAATAGTGCTTCATTTTAATATTTTCCATAAATGTATTATTTTAGTAGTCCTGGCTAAAGGAAACAAACAAACATATACATGTCAACAACGTGAAACATACGTATTTTGAATTTCTCTAGTGAGGACTTACGCAATATAAGATTGGATTTGTAACAAAATCAAGAGTTGCCCATATTCTACAGTTAAAAAACAAGTGGATTTTCAATTTTCTAAATCATGAAAAATGAACATAAACAATAAAAAAATAATTGTGGTAAAACATAATTATATTTAAAAGGGGAATTGACTATTTGCACTACACCAAAATAAGTAGATGGTGAAGTATTCGGGTCGTGACCTGGCCAATGGGTCACATATCCGATCCGTGACCAAAATGGCATGACCAAAACCACTTGTCATGAACCTTATCCCTGACCAAAAGGTATGGTCACAGACCATGGAGTTTAGTTGTATAGGACAGGCTAGTCGTTGACAAGGACCGTGACCAGGTACTCATGGATCAAATTCATAACCATATCGTCACCAACCTTTCAATATGCTTGCACATGCTCGCAAACTATAGTTGTGTCATGGTTTTACATATGCTTCGAAAGGGTCACGGACTGTAGTCGTGACCCACTTTTACACTTGGCTCACACTGGTCATGGACCAAATTCACGACCATACATGGTTCACGAAAAAAAATAAAACATGGTCACACCACAAGCCCATGAGCATATTTAAATGAAATATATGGGTTGTTTAAGTTCCTATTCTCAAACTGGAAGTCCTATAATTACGGGTTAGGTTTCTATGAGTTATGTTAGACATGTGTGCAGTCTTTTTACCACTTGCGGGACCGTTTGGGTTCGGTTGGTGGTTTCGGTCCACTCACGTCACATTCTCAAGACTAAGTGTCCCTATTTTGAAATTCGGGTCTTATTCTCAAATCAAGAGTCCTTCGACTGGTTACTACTAGTTATGTTGGTCACGTGAAAGGTTTCGTTCCACTTGTCGATCCATTTGGCAGCTGTTGATGGTTTCGGTCCACTCCCAGCACGTTAGTAATCCTAAGTGTGCCTATTTTAAAATTTGGGTCCTATTCTCAGACTGAAATTTTTGCGACTACGCTATCAGTTGCAATGAGTTACATTCGTCACGTGTGGGGTATTCTTGCTACTTTTGGGGCCGTGTCGGGGATGTTTGTTATTTCAGTCAACTCGTGCCACGTTTTCAACTCTAAGGGTGTCTATTTTGAAATTTGGGTCATACTCTTAAACCAGGAGTCCTACGACTATGCGGCCGATTGCTACGTGTGAGGACAAATTTTCCATCTTGTCCCTAGTTACTAGTTTACATCATGTATAGCATATCCCGTTCCAGCTGTCAAGGTAATTCAAGTTCACACTTTCAAGAAGAACGATTCGAATATCAAGCATTTTTAACATGTTCTATGACGAGACATAACTTTGGTATAGATTTAGTTTTTTATTACTTAGATTTTTACTAATTATTGGGATACTTTTTCAAAACTTTTTTCCCAAAATGAGGCATTTTTAAACTAAAAAATGTTTTTTGAGTTTACCCTAGGCAGCACTTTAAAATGTCAATTAGGTTATTCAAACGACTTTGCTATGTCGTTCAAACGACATTGGCATGTCGTTTGATGGGTGTTTGATATCCTTCTTCTCATATGGATCAAATAAAGTCGTACTATTATGTGTTTTTAAGATCGTTAGATACATCCTTCGAAGGGGCTTCTAACGAGATATCAATCTTGTTCGAACGACCTGCTGAAATCATTCTAATGACATTCCACCGCCTCAAATGTGTTGTTTGCCTATTTAACCCTTCTTTTGTGAAGATTTTAACCAAGACTTTTCATTTACACAAACGGTAGAACATGTGCAAAATATTCTTCACCTTTTAAGGATAAAACTTATTTTTGATTCACGCAAAAAATCCCAATTACTTTTGTGAATATTCTTTGGAACCTAAACACTTCTTTGTCAAAGATATTTTTGGGGGGAGCATTCTCTTCTACTAATCTTTGGGATACTCGAGGGTACTCACTGTTGAGGAGGAGTACTGAGGTTCTTGTGATTCTCAAGGGAATTATTATTGACTAAAGGTTGCGGTATTTACGGGTTTTTCTGGGGATTTATTGTAGTATTTCTCTAAAGTGTTGTAAGTTACGATATATTAACTTTAGTGAAGTAAGGGTTTTGCCTTGAAGGGATTTTTCCTGAAATTTTTTATTTCTTTGCATGCTTATTTTGAATTACTTACTTGTATGTTTAGGGTTTAATTAAAATTGAAATTTATGGGATTGACATCTAGTTAAGTAAGTTTAATACATTGAAATAGTTTGCATTCACAAATTGATATCACACTTCCCCTTTTATAAATTGGTATCAGAGCCGGTCACTCCAAGTTAGTGGGTGATCCTTTATTTCACAAAATTATTTGTGATATGAATCGTTTCAAAAAATTGCTTTTTAAAAAATCGCAATTTTCTGATGGATAACTTATATAATCGGATGCCCGTCTTTAATGGCACAAATTATGCATATTAGAAAACCCGTATGAGATCGTGTTTAAAACCTATTGATGAAAGAGTCTTGCTTATATGTGAAGGAGGGTGGACTCCTCCCGCTGTCACCGTTAATAATGTCATTAATACAAAAACTACTTCTGATTGTACTGATGATGAATTTAAGTGGAGTACCTATAACTCTCGAGGCCTCGGTGCTATTTTTGAAGTCGTCATACCCGATGAGTTTCGTATTATGATGTGCACTACATCAAAAGAGGTATAAAATATCCTTCAATTAACACATGAGGGTACCAATGTTTTTAAGGCATCTAAATTGCAAAATTTGACCACCCAGTTTGTGACTAGCACTATGTTAAAATCTAAGTGTTTTGATGTGTTTTATGCTAGGTTGTCGGACATTGTCAACATGAGTTTAATTTGGGTGAAAAGATTGATGATTCCAGAATCGTGAAAAAGATTTTGAGGTCACTCCCTTCCCAATTTATTTATAAGGTCACTATGCTTAACTCTTTAGGGGTCTTAGACACTCTTAGGTTAGAAAAACTCATAGGAGACCTTCAAACTTATGAGATCGACATGTTTCCCTAAACCATTAAGCCTAAGGATAGAGGAATATTTTTAAAGACTCAAATTAAGGAAAGAGAGAGAGAGAGAGAGAGAGAGAGAGAGAGAGAGAGAGAGAGAGAGAGAGTTTTTGAGTTTGATTCTAAGGGTGAGGTTGATTTAGATGACTTGGACTTATTTTCTAAAAAATTTAAAAATTTCCTCAAATTTTCCAAAGAAAGTTCTTCCGATAAAAAGATTTTTGAAAAAAACAAAAAGAAAGCTGAGGTCATGGGTAGAAGTGAGAAAGAGGAAGATGTAAGGTTTTTTGAGTGCTGGGGTAAAAGGAACAAAATTTTTGAGTGTCCCATTATGGTAAAGAGAAAGGGAAATAAGGTTACTAATACGACCACTCTTAGCGATAGTGACATGGAGTTGGATGATTTCGGGAATGAATCACCACATGAAAAGTGCATTGACTTCGTGGCTAGTTATGTGAGAACATTTAGTTTTTCCCACGATGGTGAGGACACTTTTAAATTTGAGAGCCTCGATTATGTTTAGAGCCATTCAAGTGAATGTGAGGATGAGATTGAAAGTTAGGGTGAAGGCGATCTCCAAAAAGAGTTTAGTGATTTATACACCGAGACTTTGAAGAAGAAAAAGTTGAATAAGGAGTTGTCTCTTATGGTGATGGATTTGGAGACAGATATAAGTTTTGAGGGTGTGTGAGATGTCAGCGAATCAACTCAATGAGGTGAGAGTTTCTTTGTGGGAGCAGTTCATCGTCTTAGGCTAGAAAAAGAATGAATTTACCAACACCGTGGCTAGTCTTATGGGAGATCTTAAATCTTTATTGAATACTCGTGAGAAACTTGAAGTCTTTGTAGCCCAACTTGAGAGATATCTCAAACGTGCACAGGAGGTCAATGTCACCTTAGAGGACTCTAATAAGGTTGAAAAGATGCTCCTCGATCCCACTTTGGGTAATGTTGTGAGAGTAGGAATAGGTTATGACGGTGTGTCCACTTACCATGTTCCATCAGAGCCGGTACTCGAATTTGTGATAGATCCATATGGATCTTAACCTAACCCACCTAGGCATCCCTTTCCTCATAGTAGAGCGCATCCTAGACCTTTTAAGATAGGTGTTCCTAGGGCCGTTTATGTTTGTTCCCATTGCAAGAAAAAAGGACACCTTAGGGAATTTCACTTTAAGTTGGGTAGTATGTCTCATAGGTATATACCTCGTTATGCTACTACATGTGTTCCCACAGGTACTCTCACACATGTTACTCTTCATGCTCTAGGACATCACATGAGAGATTTTAAGAATTTTCTAGAGCAAGTTGAGTATTTAGTGAAGACTTCACACGATATTATTGATTTTTTTCTTTGGATGTCACCACCTTTGACATTTACACTTGTTTGCTAGCATAGGATGATTTTCATGTTCATATCTTATGCCTATTGCTAGTTTGTACTACCATTGTATTTGTTTTTCCATTTTGATACATTTTTTCAAAAATTCCAAAAAGAGTTTTGTTTTTCATGGAAAATTTTGGAATGATACAAAAAGATTTTCTATTTTTTTGGAAAAGGAGAAAAATCTAAAAAGATTTTATTTTTGATAAAAAAATTTGAAAAACACAAAAAAATAATATATATTTCTCTGTACACCATATATGGTTGGACATTTAGGATGACCAAGTCATAATATCATTTCATTTTCCATGTGACTTTTTAATAGTGTTTTGTGATGCAACATCATTTCAACCATGTGCTTTATAATGTTTGGAGTCACTAAGATGTGATTAGTGATTATTTTCTATACATTTGACTCATGATTTCCTTTAATGCATAGATGCACGAATTTATTTGAGTATTGTACATGTCTATCACATGTTGATCAAAGTGTTTCATCTCAATCCTGTCTTTAAAACAATCCAAATGCGATAAAACAAGATAATGAAAGTAGTGCATGTAAGAACTATTGCCCATTAGAGTTTTTTGAATATTGAAAAAAAATATGACTGTACACGGGAATGGGCTATGAGAGTCAAGTGAACTCGTCGTGAAAGCCACCGTTTGAAAAGAGCCCAAGAAGAAAATTAGGCAATAAAAGAGCATTTTTTCCAAAAAGGGGACAAATAGTTTAGTTTGATTGATCTTTCAATGGAAAAGAATATAAAATTTGATCATGTTTATCTTTTGAGGGAGTTTGGTTTGAAATCGACAGGTTTGCACGTCTTAATAATGTTTTGAAAAGCATTACATAGTTCTAGACGTTATTTGTGTGGAAATCATTTTAGACTTTGATTTGTTGATTATATTTAGTCAATGTCATTTGAATTCAACGTTTTTTACACCTATGGATGATTTTTAATAAGTTCATTAGGAGTATCTAAAATTCATCGTGCACATATGTTATGATGGTTGAGTTGATTTTCCTATCGAATTTGTTAACATCCATTCATTCTATTTCCATGGTTTGGTTATCTTAATGTCAATTCATGGTGCATTGTTTTTGTAAAAGATTTTCTCTTGAAAATTTTAAAATATCAAAAATAGTTTGTGGAAATTTTGTGAATATCCTTACACGAGCTTATTTTATATATGTTCGTGGTGATTTGTTTTTCTTGTTGTGACCCACTCCGATTTATTATGTTTTCTTCTTTTCCTTGTCTATTTCAGACAAATAAAAAGGGGGGAACGAATTATGAAATATGGTGGAGTGAGTTTGAATTATGGGGAAGAATTGAAATGCTTTGATTTATGATTTTTTATCATATTTTCGAACTCAATACTTACAAATATATTTATTTATCTATTGTGTGTTGGAGTGATGAGCATTTTAAAAGCACATTAAACAAGACCAAGATAAAGCAAGGAGGTTTGAAGATTTGAGAGTTAATATTTTGTACATGTTTAGTATCTTTCCGCTTTTGGATTTCTGGGAAGGTATTAGATTTGTATAGGATTTTTGTTGATAATTCGTCTGTTTTTATTTTGTATCATAATATCCATAAGGGGATATGTGTAAGGACATATTTTCCATCTTGCACCTAGCTCCTATTTTACATTGTGTATAGCGTATGTCATTCCAACCGTCAACGCAATTCAAGTTCACATGTTCAAGAGGACGGATCTGAATATTAGGCATCATCAACATGTTATACGACGAGACATAATTTTGGTATGGATTTATTTTTGTGTTACTTAGATTTTTTACTAAGTAATGGGATACTTTTTCTAAACTTTTTTTTTCCAAAATGAGACATTTTCAAACTTATAAATGTTTTATGATTTTAGTTTAGGCGAAACTTTAAAATGTCGTTTAAGTCGTTCAAACGACTTTACTATGTCATTCAAAGGACATTAACATGTCATTAGATAGGTCGTTTGATGTTCTACTTCTCATACGGATCAAACGAACCCGTAATTTTTTCTATTTTTAGTGTCGTCAGATACGTCATTCGAAGAGGCTTCTAACAAGATATCAATCTCATTCGAACGACCTACTAAAATTGTTCTAACAACATTCCGCCACTTCAAATATTTTATTTTCCTATTTAAAGCTTCTTTCGGGAATATTTTCATTAAGACTTTTCATTTATCCAAACTGCGGAACAAGTGCAAAATAGTATTCACCTTTTAGGGCTAAAACTTGTTTTTGATTCACACAAACGATCCCAATTACTTTTATGAATCTTCCTTCAAAACTTCTTTGTCAAAGTTATTCTTATGGAGAGCGTTCTCTACTACTGTGCTTGGGGATACTCGATGGTATTCACTACTGAGGAGGAGGATTGTTCCTATTATGATTCTAGAGGGAATCATTATTAACTCAAGGTTATGGTCTTTATGGGTTTTTCCATGAATTCATTATAGTATTTCTCTAAAGTATTGTAAGTTTGAATTTCCAAACTTTAATCATATAAAGATTTTGCCCTGCAGGGATTTTTCTTAAAATTGTTTGTTTCTTTGCATGCTTATTTTCACTCACTTAGTTGCATGTTTAATGTTTAATTAAAATTAAAATTTGAAGGATTGACATCAAGTTAAATACGCTTAATCTACTCAATATTGTGCATTCACAAATTCATATCGCACATTCGTTTTTACACTACGAGTTACGTTAGACATGTGCAAGGTGTTCATGTCACTTGTGGGATTGTTTGTTGTTTCAGCTTACTCGCAGCACAATTTCAAGCCCATGTCTGCTTATTTTCAAATTTGGGTCCTATTCTCAAACTGTAGGTCCTACAACTATGCGAACAATTGCTATGAGTTACGTTGGACAAGTGTAAGGTGTTCATGCCACTTGTGGGGCCATTTGGGGGAACTTGATATTTTTGTCCCACTTGCAATGCATTTTTAAGTCTAAGTATGCCTATTTTAAAATTCGGGTCTTATTCTCAAATCAGGAGTCCTGCGACTACACAGTAGATCGCTATGAGTTATGTTGGATATGTGTGAGGCATTCGTGCAACTTGTGGGACCGTTTGGGGGTTGTTAATGGTTTCGACTCACTCACCTCACATTTTCATGTATGCCTATTTTCAAATTCGGATCCTATTCTCAAACTGGGAGTCTTGTTTTCAATTATATAAAAATATTAGCTAAAGTAAAAAATACATGGTTCCTGCGATTCAATAAGGACATTAAATAGAGTCTTATAAATGTGTGATTAGACCAAATTGATCCAGGAACACCTAGAATATTCATGTACATGTACATTTGTTAATTATTTTCTTTGATATAATCTTTATAAAATGAAGATAAAACTAACGGCCGAATGGGATTAAAATAAAAATTAATGATATCCTCAAAATTTGTATATTATATTAATGAAAAGCTTTAGTGTTATAATGGTTAAGGTTAAAAAAGGCTAAATAATCTTCAGCCTCAAGAAAATATTCATTAACTATTTCAAATAAGATATTTTATTAATCAATGTAATGCTATAATACAAAAACTTTGAAATAATCTAATACACTAAAGTGATGAAAACTCTCTTAAATCTTTGATGAAAACCTTATATAGTTTATAAATTGAAACCACTCATACACACAAGTAAAATGAAATGTTGATGATTTAATGAAATCTTCTTTTAACAATGGCATGAGGCAAATAGGAGTAACACAATATTTTATTATAGGGAAACCAACAAAGTGAAAACAAACCCGGGTCCCTTATTACCAGGACCACACACACACCCAAGTCCACTAATTCCAATGTTTGAATTACAAATTACAAGTGTAAATGAATAAGTTAAGACAATAAAAACTACTACACCGAGGATAACCTAAATAACCCCACCGACAGACTGATATAACAATAAACACACTAAGGAAGTGAACAAGAACAAAAGGGATTTCACACTGACAGCAAGAGTATCAGTGAAAGCTCATCAACAATAATATAATATAATATAATATGATTGTGTTTAGCCAATCCTTCTTAAATAATAACTACTATAAAAGTGGACAAAATGAAAAGTCCAGTAGTATGTAGAAATTAACTGATGTGACTAGACAAAAAAAAAACAGATTGTGTAGGGAAGTATTTTAATAGAAAGAATTAATAAATCCATCATATAATTTACACAAACGTAAACAAATAAAAATTATAAACCAGTTTTAAGATAAGCGAATTATTAAACATGTTTTAGAATATATATCAATAAAAAAAAATTTAACAAACTTAAAAAAAATTAAACTCGGTTTATTAAAAATGATAAAAATATCCAGTTTTACATATGACAACCACACAACAAAAAATATCTAAAACTTATTTTGATTAAGATTATTTTAATCAAGATCTATAGCATGTATGCTATAAAATACGAGGTCTCAATAATATCAACAAATCAGCTTAACTAACCAACAAATCTAAACATGAAGAGAGATCCAAAGAGATTTTAACCAAACAAGAAAATCTTTAAATATTTCTTACAAATTTTGTAAACATTCAAACTATTTGAGAATGAACTATAGTTCAAAAGCTCAGACTTATTTAATTAAATATCAACTTAACCCATTTTAAACCCTTGTTCATGCAACTACGTGATTGAAAGCAATAAATCATATGAGCATGCAACCAAAAAAATAAGAAAAATAATTTGAGGAAAAATTCTCGCATGGCAAAACCATTTCTTATTTCACTATTCTATGAAAATCGTAACTCGCATATACAAAGAGAAATACAAAAAACATTTTTAGGATGAAAATCCTGTAAGCTTCGCTTCGTCTTCCTCGGCAATAATTCCCATGAGAACTTCAAGTCTAGAAGTGGAGACACCTTCTCCACTAGAGAAACTCCAAGAATGGAATATTTGTGTGTGTGGGTCTCAAAGTGATTCAAAAATCTTAGTTCGGAGAATGTGTTAATCAAAAGAGGTTTTTGGCCTTTTAAAAGAAGAATTTTTGTGCAGCAGCTCTGCAGAAAGTTGGATTTTAAAATTCTTACGAAATACCTAGAGGAAGCAGGTTTTTATAGGCAAACACGAAGAAGGAATTTATTAGAACTAGATCAAGAGGTCGTTCGAACGAGATGTTAATCACTCTAGAAGCGACCATCTAATGAGCCATCAAACGAATTCTAAACAATAAAAATAATATGCCTTTATTTCAACCATATTCGATGTAAGCCATCAAACGGTGCTTCAAAAGACATATGCATGTTATTCTAACGACTTGAGGAAAAAAATATTTTTATTTAAAAATTTAGACTTGTTTTGATGAAATAAAACCAATTAAGATCAAATGAAATTCTCCTAGAAATATGTGCAAAAAACTCAACTCAATTGAACTCAACAAAGCCTTTTCCCAATTATTTGGGGTCGGCTACATGAATCCTATTTCTGCATTCAATTATGTCTAGTGAAATATCTTCAGTTAAACCACATGACATCATGTCCTTTTTTATAATATCCCACCAAGTCAATTTAGGCCTACCTCTACCCTTGGTGTTACCATCAATACTAACTTAATCACTCTTCCTTATAGGAGCATCCATTGGTCTACGCTTGACGTGTCCAAACCATCTAAGTCGATTTTCTCTCAATTTATTTTCTATAGGAGCTACTTTTACCATTTCACGAATTTGTTCATTTTAAATTTTATCCTTTTGAGTTTTACCACAAATACATCTTAGCATTCGCATCTTTGTCACACTCATTTTCTGCACATTTTGTTTCTTGGTCGCCCAACACTCTGTTCCATATAACATGGAGGGTCTAATGGCCGTCCTATAAAATTTTCCTTTTAACTTCAAAGGTATACGCCTATCACACAAAATGTCGATAGCACTTCTCCACTTAACCCAGCCTGCTCTAATCTTATGAGTAACATCATCAATAATATCTGTATGTTTTTCGATAATCGATCCTAAATAACAAAAATGATCATTTCTAGGTATCTCTTGATCCTCCAATTTCAGCACATCTCCATTTGTCCTATTATAACTACTAAAATTGCACTCCACATATTCTGTTTTAGTTCTGCTTATTTGAAATCCTCTTGTTTCTAAAGTTTCTCTCCACAATTCCAACCTAACATTAATCCCCGTCTTAGTCTCGTCCACTAAAACAATATCATCTGCAAATATCATACACCATGGCACCTCATCTTGTATTTGTCTAGTCAACTCATCCATAACAAGAGCAAAGAGATAAGGACTTAATGCTGATCCTTGGTGTAGACCTACCATAATTGAAAATTCATTACTTTCTCCGGCTGATGTTCTTACTGTAGTCATCAAACCATCATACATATCCTTGATCACATCAATATATCTGTGAGTCACTTCTCTTTTATGTAGAACCCACCATATTATATTTCTGGGTATCCTATCATACGCCTTCTCCAAATCTATAAAAATCATATGAAGATCCTTCTTTTTCTCCCTATACCTCTCCATTAATCTCCATAATAAATAGATTGCTTCCATCATTGACCTCCCAGGCATAAGCCCAAATTGATTCTTAGATACTGTTGTCTTCAATCTTAATCTATATTCAATCACTCTCTCCCAAAGTTTCATTGTATGACTCATTAACTTAATACCACGATAATTTGAACAACTTTGTATGTCCCCTTTATTTTTATAAATAGGAACTAAAACACTTTTTCTCCATTCATAGGGCATCATATTAGACATTAAATTTCTATTAAGTAATTTTGTAAGGCATGATACTCCATCCTCCCCTAAGCACTTCCAAACCTCAATAGGGATACCATCTGGTCCTAAAGCCTTCCATGTTTTCATCTTTTTTAAAGCAATCCTAACCTCTGTTGTCCTAATTCTGTGGAAAAATATATTTTCTCGAGTCTCCCTAAGTTCCTCTATATCTAATCTACTCCCATTATCTCTATTTAATAACCTCTCAAAGTAGTTTGTCCATCTTTCCATAATTTCATCATCTCTGACTATGAATCTCGAATCATCACTTTTGATACACTTAACGTTATTAAAATCTTTTGTTTTCCTGTCCCTAAGTTTAGAAAGCTTATAAATACTTTTTTTACCTTCTTGTGTTCCTAATTTTGTCTAAAGATCATCATACGCTTTTAACTTAGCATCTCTTACCACTTTCTTAACTTCCTTTTTAGCCCATTTATATTTCTCAAAATTGTCTTCATTTTTATTTGTTTGCCATGTTTCCCTTTTAATATTTACTGTGTTTTGTACTTCTTCATTCCACCACCAAGTTTCTTTGGACCGTGGCCCCTTGCCTTTTGATTCTCCAAGAATTTCTTTTGATATTCTCCTAATGCACATGGTCATCTTATTCCACATTATGTTAGTCGCTTCTTCAGTATTCCATATTGCTTCATTTAATACTTTATCTTTAAATAGTTCTAATTTTTCTCCTTTTAAGTTCCACCACCTAGTTTGTGGGTTAATCTTCACTTTTCGCACTCGTGATTGATTTTTAATATTTATATCCAGCACCATTGTCCTATGTTGTGAGGTTAATCTCTCTCCCGGGATAACCTTACAATCTTTGCACGTTAATCGATCTCCTTTCCTAGTAATGAAAAACTCTATTTGGCTCTTATGCGTTCCACTTTTATAAGTTATTAAGTTTTCAAGCCTCTTTTTAAAACATGTATTTACTAATACAAAATCATAAGCCATCGTAAAATCTAAGATAAACTCTCTCCCGTCGTTCCTATCTCCAAAACCATATCCTCCATGCACTATCTCATATACTACACGACCTTCTCCTACATGGCCATTAAAATCTCCCCCTATATAGTTTTTCTCACCTACGGGTATTTTTTGAATTAGTTCATCTATTTGTTCCCAAAATTGTACTTTAGTGTGCTTATTTAATCCTACTAGGGGTGCATAAGAACTAACAATATTAATTATGTTTTCACCTAATACCAATTTTACAAGTATAAGTCTATCACCTTTCCTAATAACGGTTACGATATTGTCCTTAAAGTTCTTATCTACTATTATTAAAACTCCGTTCTTATTTCTATGTTTGCCTGTATAATATAATTTAAATCGTGTATTTTCTATTTCTCTAGCTTTCTCACCGACACATTTAGTTTCTTGTAAACAAGCTATGCTAACTTTTCTTCGTATCATGGTATCTACTAACTCCATCCCTTTTCATGTTATAGTCCATATGTTCCAAGTCGCTAACCTAAGTCTAGTATCCTGGACTAGCTTCTTTACCCACACATGTCCAGCTTGTTACAGGAACCCTTGAAGTAGAACGTCATGCACAATGAAGATGAGCGGTGCGTGTTAACGATTAACGTTGCCAACGATTAGGATTGTGGATGTCATGGATGATATTGTAGACGTTCCAATGTAATGGGATACGCCATATCTTATGTAATCTAGAAGGCTAAAGACAAGTCCTCTATTTTAACGGATAGTAACAGAAAATGTTGTTACAAATCTCCCCCTCTGGTTATGCCGGCACATATATAAAAAATTTGAATTATGCAACCCACAAAAATCCAAGACATACAATATTCTAATACCCTCCCCAAACCCTCAAATGTAAAGATATCAACATACATAAGTCATGAACCTACACACATGAGATAAGAAATATATAACCATGGCGCGCCAAAGTTTGAAATAAAATGATAAGAACAAATGATAATCATAATTAAACATAAGCAAATCATCAAATCATCAAACTCAAACTTTCTCACTCCCCCATAATTCGTCTTCCCCCTTTTTAAGATGTCCCAAATAGACAAGGAAAAGAAACATTAACAATAAATAAGTAGTGTGTCACAAACAATGAACAACTATTTTTGGAATTTTTTCAAAATTTAAAAAAAAATACAAAGATAATACACATCATGAACTAACACTAAGATAACCAAGTCGTGAAAGAGTTAAGAATGGGTATGAACAAATTCGATAGGAAAATCAATTCAAATAATCACAACATATGTACACTCCTACCGAATGAACTCAAAATCGTCTTTAGGTGTAAAAATATTGAATTCATATGATATCGAATCAATCTAATCAACAAATCAAAGTCTAAAATGATTTTCATACTAATAATGTCCAAAACTATGTAATGCTTTTACGAGACATTTTGAGGACATATAAACCCATTGATCTTTGACTTAACTCCCTCAAAACTCAAATATATAATATTTCACTCAACTCTTTTCTTTTGAAGAAGTCAATTCTCATATGTAGCGAAGCATCAATGTTCTTTGAATTTGGCCTAGCACTTACATTTTTTTAGTGCTTTTAATTTTTTAGGCCATTTTTGTTTTACAAATGGTGTCTATTCAAGCAAAGATCTTTTTAATTTCATAGTTGAAGCAATTGTATTTAAATAATACAGTTACCAGAGATATAAATTTAAAATTTTCCAATTCGGGCAATGGTTCTTGCAAGCACTACTTTCATTATCTCATTTGATCACATTTGGTTCATTTTAAAGACAGGATTGAGATGGATATACTTTGGCTAACACGTGACAGACAAATGCAATGCTAAAATAAATTCGTGCAAGTGTTCATTAATGGATACAATGAGTCGAAAATGTGGACAGTAATCATTAATCACATCTCAATGACTCCAAACAATATAAAACACATGGATGAAATGAAGTTGTGTCTCAAAACACTATCCAAAAGTGACGTGGATATTGGAATGATATTATGACTTGGTAATCCTAAATGTCCATCCATATAAGGTGTAACCAAACTAGAAAAATCTTTTTGTGTTTTTCAAAATTTTTATAAAAAGAAAATATTTTTGTCCTTTTCATTTTTCTTAAAAACGAAAATCTTTTTTGGATTTTTCTAAAATATGAAGAAGAAAAATATAATACAAGAATAATACAAAAATACAATCTAGCAATATCCACAAAGAATATGAGCATGAAAAATCATCATTTAGTAGACAACATAACCAATCCTCAGTCAAATGTGAAAATACCTAAAGACAACATTAGACTCTAGAAAACAAAGGGCATCTAAAAGTTTCATGAAAATGTCGGCTAATTGGAAAATGGTGGTCACAAAGATCAAGGACACGACCTTTTCCACTAGTAGGTCTCGGATAAAATGCTTATGTATGCTAATGTGTTTTGTGCTCTAATGATGGACTGGATTTCGAGATACATGTGTCACACTCGTGTTATCACTAGAAATAGTCAAGGTTCCCTGCGAAATCCCGTAATCCTCCAACATATGCTTCATCAATGGGAGTTGCGTGTAACAACTCCCGGTGGTGATGTACTTAGCCTCCATAGTGGACACAAAGATGGATTTATGCTTCATTATCAACCAAGAGACAAGAGTAGTTCCAAAATATAAACACCTACCCGAAGTGCTCCTACATCCATCTGCATCCCACTCCCAATCGGCATCGGAATAGGTGGATAAGAGATCATTGGTACTAAAGAAATACCCAATTCCATGTGAGAGAGTCCCACTCATGTATTTGATAATACGTTTAAGAGAATATAAGTGCGACCCTTTTAGGGATGCTTGATATCGCGCATAGACTCCAACACTAAAGGATATGTCAGGACGACTAACAGTCAGGTTGATGTTATGTACTCATTCAGCTTAACTTTGGACGTGTAGCACTGAAAGCTAATAACGTTGTCAAGTTGAGTGTGAGTCTTAACACCAAAAGAAGGATATTTGAAAATAGTTAAAGGGTCATGACTCTTACGAACCCAAGAAGGTGAGTCCCCTAAGTCGGTAGTAGGGTCCACCCAATGTGTGTTAGGAATAATGAGATCAAAGGGGTGCATCATCCTCGCACAAGGTATTGAGATCAACAAATGCTGGCGGCTTATCATATTTAATAGTGACATTTATTGATTCCATGACCTTAAAGTTGTTCAGGTTAAAAACTCGATAAGCTCTGATCGTCGATGAATATACTAACATAATTTTCTTGTTGCTCTGGGAGTCGAACTTTACTAATTTCTCTTTATCCCTCGGGATGTAGCATTTACTCCCAAAGACACAAAAATACGAAAGGTTGGGTTTCTTCCATGTCCACAACTCATATAGAATCCAAAGTGTGTGTGCATGAAGATATATTCTATTCACCGTGTGGCATGTGGTAGACACCACCTTAACCCAAAACTGTTTAGACGCGCTATAATCGAGAAGCATGGATCTAGCCATCTCTTGAATCATGTGATTCTTCCTCTTAATAATTAGATTTGGCTGAGGAGTTTTCATGGGAAAAAATTATTATTTAATTCCAAGGCTATCACAGTAATGATCCACCTTTGCTTGTTTTAATTATGTGCCATTGTCACTACACATTCTATTGATAGTGAAACCGTGTTGATTTGCAAGACACGACACTTTGTCATAAGAAACTCTATAGCATCAGATTTCTATCTCATGAAACCAATTATCAAAATAATGAGATAAATTATGTACCATCATGAGGATATACCTCTTACCACCCAAACTCTTAGTGTGAGTACGACCTACAAGATCTATGTGAATCAATTCAAGCACACGTGAAGTGGTAATGTAATTCAACTTTTGATGGGGACTACGAACTAATTTTCCCTGTTGACATGGACCACAAACTGAGGAAGTTAGATTTCCAAGCGACGAAAAGACATGTACGAGGTATTTATTTGCTAAACAATCCAAATCTCATAAATTAACGTGACATAGACACTGATGCCATAAATCCATAGAAGAGATTGTGGCGTTGTTGCATAAAAATGAGAATATGGGCACATTACCATAACATTTATCTCCTATCCTCATACCTTGCAGTAAAAGTTTATCATCTTGATAAAAAACATTACACTCATTCAGGTTAAACTTTACAGCAAAGCCTGTGTCTCATAGCTGGCTAATGCTAATAAGGTTTGCTTTCAGACCTTTGACGTACAAAACATTATCTAGCTTAGGAAATCTAGGTATCATTACTGTATCTCATCCTATAATTCTAGATTTACTCTCGTCTCCAAAGGTGACTTTAAAATTCTTGCGATCCTCAAGGTTGGTAAAAAATAATATGTCACTAGTAATATGCCTAGAGCAACCACTGTCAAAATACCATTGGGAAGTATTATGAGCCTTAAGAGTTTCATAAACAACAAGGGTTTTCTCTTCATGATTAGGCACCCATGTAGTGGTGACCTTTTGTTTACCCTTGTAGTTGTTGGTTCTAGTCGGAATGTTGGAAGTATCCACTAACGGTAAAGACATCTGTTGGAACTCTTCCATCAAACTATGACAATTGGAGAATAGACACTCAACCTTCTCATTAAGGCTAGAAAATTTTCTAAAATGGTGTGACGGAGTGTGTGTACATCGATTCCGACCCAAGCTATATAAAAACTCTCCAAGGTGGCATTTCCTCTTGAAATAAGTGCAGAAATAAATAGTATCAGGCCGACCTTGGTTTTCTTTTCTTGGCCGAACTTTTCTTTGGGGTTTTGGTTGAGAGCCATAAGTTTTCACAATGAATTCAGGAACTGATTCTGGTGCAACATTAGACATGGAAGCATCTTTGAAACCTATTCCGTGTCTCTCACCAAACCCTAAAGTGGGATCGAGGAACATCTTTCGAGATGTGTCCTCAGTCTTTACCTTGACCTCACGGTCTCTCTCAAGATCTATCTCGAGTTGGGCTACTAGGGATTCAAGTTTATTCTGAGTCTCCATGAATGCAAGGAGCTCACTCATAAGACTAGCCACTTGTCTGTTCAAGTCCCCTCTCTCTTTCTCAAACTCTCTTTCTCTCTCTCTCTCTCTCTCTCTCTCGCTCTCCCCCCGAAAACTCATTCTCTCTCGCTTTAAAATCTCTCTCTCTGAGACTCTCTAATATATGACTCTCTCTATATCGTCTCTCTTAAATCCTTCTCTGGAGCAATGATCCTAGTTGTTAACCCTTTGTTCTGCCTTTTCATTTTAAAGGACTCAACCTATAACTCGGCATACGCGGGTTGTAGGTCACTCTCTGTCTCATGTGCTACATCCTAACCCTCCATCACGTCGTTCACTATCGATTTGTCCTTATGAAGTACATTTCGCATCGTCATGCGGTGCACTAAATGTACTCACATGACTAGTTATGGATATAGTGAAGTTACATTCATGCAGTGATTCCTCTCCTAAATCCACCGGCTCGACCTCACTATCGTCACTAAGGGTGGACTTTAAGGCATCTTTTCCCTTGCCTTGATGCTTTAACCTCGTTGGGCAATAATATTCTTTGTGACCTCTCTCATCACACACATAACACCTCATTTCCTCTCTCTTTTGGGTGTTATTTTTATCCTTTTCAAATTTCTTCCAAATTTTATTTTTCTCAAAACCCTTTTATCTTTAGATGTGCCATTATTTTTAAGTTTGAGAATTTTTTTAAAGTTTTTAACAAAAAGGGATAAATCATCTAAATCAAAGTCGTAGTCTGAATTGAATGACACCTTATCTCTATTTCTAGACGTCTCCTCTTTTTTTATATACACTTCCTCACTATTTCTAGAATGGTCCTTAAGTGCAATCCCTTTCTCTTTTGGTATTACAATTTTAGGAATCATGTCAATTTTGTAACTTTGAAGGTCTCCACAAGTTCTTCTAACCTAAGGGTATCTAACATTCCTAAAGAATTAAGCACATTGACTTTTCGGATAAAACGGGCATACGTAGATCATAAAATCTTTTTGACTATTCTAGTGTGAGGAATTTTTTCACCAAGATTAAAACATGATTTAATAATATCTGATAGGATAACATAAAATTCATAAAATGTCTTGGAATCAAGCATCGTTATAGTCTCAAATTTTGCAGTCAAATTTTACAATTTCGATGCGTTAATATCTTTTCTGCCCTCATGTGTAAGCTACAGGATATCCCTTGCCTCTTTTGATGTGGTGAACGCTATAATACGTCGGAACCCATTGGTGTCACAGCTTCGAAAATAGCACTAAGGACTTGTGAATTAAGGTTCCTCCATTTAAACTCTTCTTTAGTCATAAATTCACAGGTTTACGGTTAATATCATTACCTACAACCATAGTGGGTTGTGTCCATCCGCTTTCACATGTAATCCAGACTCGTTCATCAATAGCCTTCAAAGTGGAACTCATTCTAGCTTTCCAATAGTCATAATTTGATCCATTAGAAGTTATCACTCTCTTATATAAGTTATCTATTTGAACTTAGCTTTTTAAAAAATCAATATTTCAGAAATTGATATCAAGAAAAATTTGGCGGAAAACCAATTATACGGTAAAGTTGTGTAAATGGCTCTGATTCCAATTTGAGAGTGCGTTATGGATATGGTTGAAAGGCTCAAACTTATTTAATTAAATATCAACTTAACCACTTTTAAATCCAAGTTCATGCAACTACATCATTGAAAAAAATAAATCATATAAGCATGCAACGATACAGACAAGAAGAAGAATTTCAAGAAAAATCCCCACAGGGCAAAACCATTTCTTATTTCACTATTATATGAAAATCTCAACTTACATTTACATATAGAAATACATAAAAAAAAATTAGATGAAAATCCCATAGGCGTCGCTTCGTCTTCCTCATTAATAGTTCCCACGAGAACTACAACTCCAGCGGTGGAGACACCTTCTCCACAAGAGCAACTCCAAGAAAGGAATATGTGTTTACGAGGGTTTCAAAGAGATTCACAAAATATTAATTGGGAGGAATTGTGAATCAAAAGAGGTTTTTGGCCTTTAAAATAAGACTTTTTGTGTAGCAGCTCTGCAGAAAGTTAGATTTTAAAAGTCTTATAAAATAGCTACATAAAGCAGTTTTTTTAGGCGAACACAAAAATCGAGGCTGCAGAAAGCCGCTACAAACGAGACCAGGAGGTTGTTCGAACAAGATGTTAATATCGCTAGAAAATACCATCTAATGACCCATCAAACGTCTTGTAAAAACCAAAACAGTACGCCATCGTTTGAACAATATTAGATGTAAGCCATCAAACGATGCTTCAAACGACATATGCATGTCTTTCTAACGACTTAAAGCGAAAACATTTTGATTTAAAAATCCAGCCTCGTTTTGATAAAATAAAACCAAGTAAGATCAAATAAAATTCTCTCAGAAAATATTTGCAAAAAACTAAGAACTCCAAATAAAGAATATGCCATAAGGAATGTGGAGTTGTGGAGAACGATTGAAGTAGAGCGATATGCATGTTGAAGATGAGTGGTGCATGTTGACGATGCACGTTGCCAATGATTTGGATTGTGGACATTGTGAATGATCATTTAGACGTGCTAATTTAACAGGATACGCCATATCTTATGTATTCTAGAACATTAAAGACACGTCCTAGATTTTAGCGGACAATGATAGAAAATGTCCTTACACTATTAGGTGAGTGGAGTATCTAAGGATGCGAGAAAATATATATATATATATATATATACGTATACCAGTGTGTAAAGAAAATTATACCTCACACTAAGAGCCAAGCATATGAAATAAAAAGACTCCTTTCAAGCTTCACAGGAACCTCTCAAATCCATGAACCAGCAAGACATTAAAATCCCTTTCAAGCCTGTCAAACTAGTTTTGATGTGTTTAACCAAAACACAAAATCTGAACAATAATCCGAAACCTTAATCTTCAAAGACACATTAAATAAACACACAACCTGAAGTGTATAGGTTTGTGAAAGTATAGTAAGGTGTTTAGAGTCAAAGATTAAACTTAAATCTCTCAAATTTATGTGAAACTCATGAAAGTATCGAGAGAGAGGTAGAGGAAAAATTTTGGCAGTGTTTGGACCCTTTTTGCAAATAAACGCAATAATTTGTAAATGACCCCAAGCCTCCTATTTATAGGAGAAATATAAGGATCGAGAAACCAGCTTGGTCAAACCATAATTACAAACAACCAAAAAGGTAATAGGGTCAACATCCTTGGACAATCTAGGGCAAAAAAGTAACAGAAAAGATAAGGGTATAAGCGACACTAGGTAGGTGAACAGAAGGGGCTTAAGTGTATAATGGCCATTGACAAAACGGTTGAAAACTCAAAGTGTCTACAAGATCACGTGCGGTCAAATTGCGTGAGCACCAAGGTCCAATGCCATTAGCCCAAACAAGAGCACACGGATCGCCAAACACACGACCCATAAGAACAAGAATGCTGCGCTTTTTTCCTGATAAAATGTTTTAATTAAGCAATTATAAATGTTAAATTAAATGATATTTTATCATTTTGAAAGCCAGAACAAATATATAAAAAACATAAAACAATATTTATAAAATTCTGGTAAGATAATAAAATTCACAATTTATAACATAAAAATTATTTAAGTAAAAAATACATAAGATATGAATATTTCCCAAAATATTTAAAAAGATAAATAAATTTAAACCATGTTTAAAATAAATATATAAAATAAATTTTAAATAATAAAAAATATAAGTATAGATAAACATAATGGAATAAGATAAAATTTCTCAAAATTGAACCAAACAAGAAATATAATTTCAATCTCCCCCTTTGGCTAATTTTGAGACAAAACAAGTTGAGACTCATACTAGGAAATAAAACGAACCAATACAAAACTCAGCTAACCACATGAGTTCCTAAAAAGAAGAGTACATGACTCAACTAACAAGATAAGTCCTAAATAAAAAGAGTACATAACTCAACTAACAACATGAGTTCCTAAAAATATTCATAAGAAAGATAAAACACAAAGAGAAGGACTATAAAAGACAAAATATAATAGAGTCTCAAATTCTTCCCCTATTTGTTTCAAAGGGACAATGGGTAGGGAATAAACCTACAAAACAATGTTAGTTAAAAAGATAATGTGGATAAAAGTACTAGCATACAAGAATTTCAAGTAATTAACTTGGAAAGGAGCAAACAATAATAGACATTTGAAGTGTTTCAAATCTGTGATTGTCTAATGGTTTTGTAAATAAGTCAACTAACTGGTCTTTTGTGTTTAGATACTCAATGAAAAATTCCTTTTTTTCTCAACTAATTATCTAATGAAGTGTTGTCTCATTTTTATATTTTTTGTTCTAGAGTGAAAACATAATTTTTAGAAATACCAATGGCACTTTAATTGTCACATAAAATTGTAACAACCCAGGTTTTCGAGCGACTATTTTATACTATTTTTCCTAATGGGCTAATTTTATAAAATAGGGAATGCTGGAGTAAATATTATTTCCCGTGAGACTTAGGGATTATATTTACTATGTTCCGACTATTTACCGTTATGAGAAGGTAAATAGTGTTATATTGTGTATTTTGCGTCGTTATATGTAAAACGACGGTTACGACCTATATTTAAATCGGGTATAATTAATGAATTTAAAATGGAATTTGAACGTAAAAATAGTTCACACTTTCCCGAATGCCAAAATAGGGGGTGCGGTTGTTTTTAGAATAGTCGAGATAGTCGAAATAAGTGCCACGTTATATTTTTGGGTTCCGGGCATTTTAAGGGGTTATGACTCAATTAAGTGGTTACGAGTCATTTTAGTGGTGTATTTGCAATTAGGAGTGGGGGTTTATATTTTTAGACCCTTATAAGTCCCCCACCCCTTTTTCTTTCTTCATTTGTGTTAGAAGCCAAAGGAGAGAGAGAGAGAAGAGAGAGTTGGGAGAAATGAAGAGAAAGAGAGAAATGGAAGATTTGGGCCGGAATCCGTCGCTACCGGAGGTGTTCCGAGACTAAGAACCTCGAGGCAAGTTTCTTACTTGCTAGATATTGATTTAATGTGATAAATTGCATTTATAGCTAGGTTTTGGGGATTTAACCCATAAATGGGTATTTGTTGATTTTGATGATTAAACCCTTAAATCTTAGTTTTAATTTGATTTGAGGATATATTATTGCTTGTAAATGGTGTAGGAATGATTTGGTAGAATTAGATGTTGTTGATGTTGGGTAAAAGCAAAGAATGGGTGTTTTGGGATTTTAGGGTTTATGTAACCCGTCGCCCAAACTGGGCAAAATCCCAGGACCGAATCGATTCGGTCCTAAGGGCGAATCGATTCGGATAAGGAGAGGGTTACAGGTCTTGCAGACCGAATCGATTCGGATTTAAAGCGAATCGATTCGGCAATTGCAGAAGGTCAGTTTTTGCTCACTGAATCGATTCAGCTGTTTAGCGAATCGATTCGCAAGGGCGAATCGATTCGGCCCAAGGGGCGAATCGATTCGGTTCCCCTGTTTTTGTGAGATTTTCTTATTTTGATTTTTAGCCCTTTTTCTTTTAGGTCCAAGGTTTAGGAACCTTCCTTTGGGAAGTAATTAAGAGTCCTAGAGGGTGGTTTTGGGTAGACTAATGCCCTAAGATGATAATGGGATATTTAGGCTTACCGAGGGCTAAGTGGCGTAGGTGGATATCCGAATGATTTAGGAGATTAACCTAGAAATGAAATTTGGAAGTTAACTATTTAAGGTTGAACTTTTGGAGAGATACTCCATTATGGAGACTCATTTTGAGGGTTTATGAATTATATAAACTATTCGAGGTTATTTTGAGGTTAGTGGCACTTTGGGTTTTAGGTCATTAATAATATATGACTTAATAAGAATATAATGCACCTTCTAAAACTTGGTGCCTAATGACTAAATGAATGATTTTTTGGAAATATATAAAATATGAGCTTTCAAAAATGGAAAAAGTAATGTTTTTCATAAATGATAATTTATGGATACACATCTCTCTAAATCGCTATCATAAGGGAAGTCGCGCGCGTTGTGGTGAAGCCCCCTGGCTAATGATGCAGGGTGGATATAGTCCCGAGGCCATGGGAGCGCTTATGGTTGTATATTTTCTGCGGGGGTAGGGAGATTTAAGGTGTGGTCTTGGCTACCACGTAGGCTCATGGCCGCTTCCCGACGTTTCGATAGGATCCTAGGTGGTCTTGGAGGCCCTGGAAGATGATATCCATTTAGGGGCGCGCTCAGTGGGGAAACCCGGACGGGCGGTCTTAGAATCGTTATATATATATATATATATGAATATAACTATTCTAAATCAAGTTGGACTTGATGTTTGATGAGTGCCATAAAGAGCACGATGTAAGGCCATAAAGAGCCTATGATGATGATCATATTCCTGATAAGGAAGATATTTTTATAAAGTGAACAATGGTGATAAATGCCAATAGAGCATACAAAGTATGATTATATTTCCTAATAAGGAATAAATTCATGAAATGAATTAGTTTACGATGGAAATAATTTGGTAAACATTTGATAAAGTGTTGTACCATTTATATGTATATTCCTAAAGATAGAATTAGGAATTGTGCCCTTAGATGATGGATGAGTTTTACTTCTTTTTCTTTGTGTAGTTGTAGATGTGATTTCCCACACTTATGCACACACATGTAATTATTTATTATTTCGTGCTTAGGGTCAATGTATCTCGACGATCAACCTTGCCTAAGTAGTAGTGTATCGGGGGGGTTCCTTGTTTGGATTTCGCTTTGCGAGACACCCCACGCACGAATAGGGCATAGTGTTGAGACTGGGGAGAAGTTAACCTCTAGTACTTAAATTAATTAGGACAGAGTCTAATGTATCTCGACGATCAACCTTGCCTAAGTAGTAGTGTATCGGGGGGGTTCCTTGTTTGGATTTCGCTTGGCAAGACACCCCACGCACGAATAGGGCATAGTGTTGAGACTGGGGAGAAGTTAGCCTTCTGTTCTTTCTATAACCTGAGCATCATTTATATTGCGCTAGGTTACTGCTAGTTGAGAGGTGAGAAAAATTATTGTTATCTGCGAGAGATTTACGCACTTACCTGCCATGCATTTTAGTCACATGGTAATCATATCAAACCCGGCCCTGACCGGTTTCTCTATTTCTTTGTGCTGCATATTCCTTGCCGTTACAGGTGCTCTTCTGCATGGACACCCGTATTTACATATTCCATTCCAGTTGTCTTGGAGCTACAGCATATTGCGGATGTTGTAGGATACTTGTTGTAGACGCTCCCTTCTATTGTACTCTAATTATGTTTAGTACTTTCATTCGGGCGTGTTTGCCCAAGGTATTGCACTCATTTATTATATTATAAATATTGATTGTAATACTTAATGTATTATTTGTATTGGTCTGTGCACCGACAGCTTATTCGGTGATTATTTATTGTATTATCATACTTTATTCATCGATTTTTGATACCCACCGTTTTTACAAATGGGATTGTCTAAGTGTTTTCTCTTTTACTTTAAAATTTTGTTTATGACAATCCGTTTTCTAAAATGATTGGTGGTTATCTCATACTATTATGTTAGTCGACAGTGATGCTAAGAATGGACCATCTATGATTCCTGTAATTATTGGAGTATTGGGCTGGCCACCTATTATTTTAGTAGGAGGGTTGTCACAAAAATTAAAGCAGTTTGTTCAATTAATCCATAATCGTCTAACATTTGCTTAATCCGCAACATTTGAGTACAACAACAACTGCCAGTGACAATGTACTCGGCTTCAACCGATGAAAGCGAAGGGCATTTTTACTTTTTAGAGGACCATGAGACTAGATTACAACCTAAGTAAAAATAACCATCAGATATTTTTTACTATCATCGGCACATCCAACCCATCTATATACCCAATTATTTTGGAGTTAGTGTCAAAAGTGTATATTATGCCAAAGTTTAAAGTTCCACTCACATATTTTATAATGACAGCAAGTAAATGGAATTCTTTCAATTCACATTGATATCTAGCACATACATACACACTATGCATAATGTCAGTTCTACTAGAAGTTAAATAAAGGAGACTACCTATCATGCTATGATAAAGAGTTACTTCAATCTTTTTACCTGATGAATCTTTCAAAAGTTTCATAAAAAAACTCATACGAGTTGTAGCAGTTTTGGTAGTTGTTAACCCAAAGCATTTAATTAACTCAATGGCATATTAATATCAAGAGATAAAAATACAATCTGGTTTTTGAGAAACTTGTAAACTTAAGAAAAAATTATAATTGTCCCATCATAGAAATTTGGAATTCAAATTTCATAATGTTACCAAAATTTTCAGCCTTCTAGGGGATGTAGACCCCAAAATAATATCATCAACATAGATTTGAGAAATTAATAAACAACTTAAGTTACATTTGACAAACATTGTTAGGTATACTCCCACTCGAGTTGAAGCTGTTGGACATAAGAAAATTTGCAAGTATCTCATACCACGCAAGAGGGACATTTTAGATCATAAAGGGCTTTCTTTAATTTAAAGACATGATTGGGAAGGAAAGGGACAAGAAAACCTTTGGGTTATTCCATATAAACTTCTTCATTTAGAACACCATTAAGAAAAGAAGATTTAACATCCATTTAATAAAGTTTAAATGCTAAATGGCATGAAACAACAAGAACATGCCTAATAGATTTTATTCTAGTAACATGAGTAAAATTTTCATCAAGAAAAGTATCGAGAAACTAGTTTGGCCTTATTACGTAAAACATTTCTAGATTCATCACATGTGTTTTTAAAAATCCATTAGGTACCAATAACATTTGTGTGAGTAGGATGAGGAACTAAGGACCAAACATCACGAATTTTAATTTGACCTAATTCTTCTTGCATAGCCGATAACCAAGATTCATTAATAAGGGCCTCATTTATATATTTAGGTTCGGTTAAAAACACAAAAGAAGACATTAAGGCATTTAAAGTTTGAGACCCAGTTTTAATTCATTCCTTAACATCTCCTAAAATATTTTTCTTTGGATTATTAGCCCTAACCCATATAGGAACATCAAGTTTATCAGGCCGTAGAGAATTTTAATTGCTATCCTTTGATAGTGTCGAGAAATCATGTTGTGGAGAATTGTCAATAAGAAGGGAATACAGGCTCTCTTCCATATGGTGGAATACACAATCATCGATAATAACATTTATAGATTCCATGATAGACTATTTTCAAGATTAAAAACACGATAAGACCGACTATTTTGAGAATATCCTGAGAAAATGGCTTTATCGCCTCTAGTTTCAAATTTTGACAAGTGTTCCCGATCTTTACAAATATAGAATTCTCTACGAAACACCTTAAAATATTTCAAATTCATTTGTTTACCATACCACATTTAATAAGAGGTTTGCTTCATGTTTTTCCTTAAATAAACCTTAGTAATTGTATGACATGGAGTTGTTGTAGCCTCAACCCAAAAAATATTTAGGCAAATTTTTATCATGAAGTAATACACGAGTCAATTCTTTCTTTCTACTATTCCATTTTGTTGATGAGTTTTAGGAGAATAAAATTCGTGTTGATATCCATTTCCTATGAAATAATCAACTACCCCCGTATCCTTAAATTCACCACTCTATCACTACGAATACGAGTAACTTAGTGTCTTTCTCATTTTTAATTTTTCAAAAGGATTCTAATTTTAATGAAATGTGTTAAATTTTTCTTTCATAGATACAACCTAAGTAAACCTAGTAAAATCATATATAATAATAAGGATATAAGAACTTCCACACATACTAGTAGTTCTAGAAGGGCACATTTAGTCCATGTGTAATAATTCTAAAGGATGTGTAGTTAAAATATCTTTCATTTTCTTGTGAGGGGGTTTGTATATTTTCCGAATTTGACAGGGCCCACAAATTTTAACTTTAGAAATTTTTGGCAGACTATGCACAAGTTATTTGACTCGTTAATCTAGGCAGAGTGTCATAATTGATATGTCCTAGTCTGTCATGCCATAATTATAAGTTACGAATCCTAGTAGGCAAAAAATTTTCAATTTCACTATCATGAATCGCGGCATAACAGTTATTGGGCATTATTTTTCCATAGAGGATAGTTCTACCCTCTAAATCTATTATTTTACAATCTAAGTTTGAAAAATTAACGTTGTGGTCAATGCATTATACTAAGTAAATTATTCTTAAGACCATCAATAGGTAAATCTTCCTCGAAGTTAGGAAGCCCTTCTACCTCTATTGTTCCTTTGCCTATGATTTGATCATTTTACCATCACCAAAGGTTACACTTCCACCGATAAAGGATTTTAAGTAAGTGGATTTTTATTTATCCCCAGTCATATGCCTAGAACACTCAGAGTCTAAATATCGTTAGGAGTTTTTATGACGAGCATTTGGAGTTGTTAAAACAACATTACATATCAACCGCTACTTTAGATCATCCTTACTAATCCAAACTGACTTTTTTTTTTTGACATAATAGTTTTAGATACTGAGGACAGTGAGTTGGAGGGAATTTGCTTCTTAACAAATTCAGTTTTAAAAGGGAATTAACCTGATGAATTAAACCTCCCTTTTGGTTGAATTCAAAAGTTTATAACAAAATTCTTTTAAATGTCCATTTTTCTTACAAAAATCAAACCGATGAAATTTTCTATAAACAAGTTTTGATCTTTCAAACACTCTGCGTTTTAACACATTTGTATTCAAATTATTTGACCTATTCTTTTGAAAAGAAGTTTTTTTTCCAAATGTCCATTTTTGGAACAAAATTACAATGATAAAGAGCCTGACAGTTAGATTGTACTTAACATTCAAAGGCTATTTATCCAGATTCTCAAAATTTATGTTGGGTTTTAATCGTTTATAGAAGAATTTTTCTAAGTGACTCTTTTTATTAAAGAAATTACAAACATATGCCTGTTTAGACTTAATATTTTGAATATTGTTTTGAAAATGTTCAATATATATCTTAACTTCAGAAGAATCAGGAAATTGTTCTTTAATGTTAATAAAATTTGTTTCACAACAATCTTCCCCAATAAATCCAATTCCTTTCAAAGGACCATGTTCATCATATATATTCAAATATTTGACGACTATACTAGCATTTAAGAAAACTTTTAATCTTTTCAAATATTCTTTAAGTTCTATTTGAGATTCATCAGTATCATTTAAAGCATCCTTGTGTTTCACTTCAAGAATCTTTAAGTTCTATTTGAGATTCATCAGTATCAGTTTCTAGTTCTTCTACATGCATTGCAAATTCATCGGTGATTAATATAATTTTTTTGTTTAAAACATAAATTTTACCAAGAACCTCGAATTGATATTTCCTAAACCAATGTTGTCTACGTCAGAGAAATCATTAGTTTAACAAAATCAGAAGGTTCAATATGATCAGTAGTATTAAGAGAAATAGGTTCTTTAACTGATTTAATGGTATCATCAATTAATGGACAATCTTCTACGACAACTGTGTGATAGTGTGCAAGGGACATAGAAATGTTATCAAATTGCATCTCATAGTTGTCTAAAAATAATTCATAATCATAAGATAAAATAGACAAACTATTAAAAATATCATCAGATTCAACAACACAAATAAAAGAAAAACGCATTAAATTATCATAATTATCATTAATATTATGATCAGAACTATCATCAAGAGTCTTAAAAATGTGTGCCTTATTTGAAGTTTGCCATTTGGTTTTTCAAAAACATTTATTAGCATAATGTCCAAATTCATTACAATTCCTTCATTAAATGTGGCTAATATCCTTTTATTATCAAAACTTTCAAAATTTCTCTTTTCAAAAGATTTTTCATCATTACACCAAAATTAAATATTTTCCACTTTAATATCGACGAGTGTTATCACAGTTAAAAACCGTGATAACAAAACATGTATTTTTGTCACAATCATTGGCCATGACACAATCGTGACAATAGCTTGTCATGGTCGTGTCATGATTAATGACCGTGAAAAAAAACTTATCACGATCTTATCATGAACTTTGACCATGATGGTTAAAGTCTATGACATCATCGTGACAAGTTTGTTAATTAGAACCAGTCACAGTCCCATTTCTGTTTATCCTTTCACAACTCTCTCTCTCTCTCTCTCTCTCTATCTATCTATCTCTATCTCTCTCTGTCTTCGGTGACCATACACACATTTCAGTACATCTCTTTCTCTCTCACTCCTTCACAGCACACCCCGCATATGCACACACACCACACACAGAGAAACCTACACCACACCACATATACCACACACACAAACACATAAACCTTTGAATGAAAACCCCAAAATGATTTCACATGAAAAATTAATTTGAAAACCCTAAAAAAATACAATTGACACACACCGCCCAAAACACATATGCCTTAGAATGAAAACCCTAAAATGATTTTAGATGAAAACCTTAATTAATTTGAAACCTTAAAAATAATTTCAAACACACACAAACTTAAGCCACAACAATGGTTGAAAGAAGATAATAGGGGAAGGACAATAATTCTACCTAGTGCGTTTACTTTGACGAGTGAGGAAATGAAGGTTCTTTTAGACAAAATATATAATTTGAAGGTTCCATCTAAGTTTTCATCAAACTTTCAAAGGATTGTGAATTATTCTACCCATGATTTACATAAGTGTAAGTCCCACAATTAGCATGTGATCATGCAATTCGATCATCTATTGTTTAAGCATTATTTCTCCAAGCACAAGAATTTACGAAGGGTTATTATGGAAATTAGCATCTTCTTCACACTTTTATGTGAGAAGGTAGTCAATCCATATCACATGGTGGACACAAAAGTAGCGGTAACTGAAGCAATTTGTGTGTTGGAGAAGTACTTTCCCCCCATCATTTTTTACATAAGAGTTCACTTGTTGGTACACTTATGCGACGAAGCACTTCTTTGTGGACCAGTTAGATATCACTGGATGTATCTGTTTGAAAGATTGATGAAAGTTTTAAAAGATTACTTCAAGAATACAAAATACATTAAAGGATCAATTCCAAGGGAATACATCACCGCGAAGTCATTAATCTAAACTCGAGAATATATGCCTGACCCAAGCAGCATGGATAACTGTGATGAGTTCGCCGGTGAGGGTGGTCAGATGATGGACAAGTGAGTGAAATTAACGAGTTTAGAACATGGAAAAGTAGCTCGTTATCTATTTGACACACATGAAGATTTCGAAGAATGGAAAAAGTAAGTTTGTATTATTTTAACTTTTACATTATTTTAATTTTTA
The DNA here is from genome assembly GCA_949130495.1 of Sambucus nigra. Lineage (NCBI taxonomy): Eukaryota > Viridiplantae > Streptophyta > Magnoliopsida > Dipsacales > Adoxaceae > Sambucus > Sambucus nigra. The sequence goes on along the minus strand of OX422208.1, from coordinate 665,699,472 downwards.
TTCACAATCAATTTCTTAATACGTTCATCACTATCATTACATAAAATATGATGCGTGTAGGAACAATAAAAGACGAAGAACGATGGTATAATTAGACAACGAATTTAGGTTATGGGTGTCACGCGAGGTAATTACAATGAGAATATCTCTTATTAATTGTCAAATTAGAAGAAAGCTTTAAAACTAACCTAATTGATTTATCTATAATCTCAACTATTAAAGATGGGTGATGTGACAACAATGCTTTCTCGTTTAGACACCAGACCCTTATTCATGTCACACTAGTACAAAAAGTATCAATTAAATGGTTACTTATTTGGTGCAAGAGTGTACGAGGAAAATACAATTGTATAGAACTCGTGCATTTTATACAAGTCTCTTACTTATTGTCAACTGAGCACGAAAGATAAAAATCTTGTTAAAACTGAAATGACTTATTATGATGTCATTCAAAATATATTTGAATTGGACTGTATAAGCTTCAAAAAGGCCGTGTTTTACTGTGATTGGGTAAGAGTTGAGGATAAAAATGCTTGTAAAGCTCATCTTGGTACCAATTTGATCATAGTTGACTTGTCCAAGTAGAAAAACAACGAGCATGTGAGCGATGAGATGTTTGTTTGTGCTTTTCAAAAGGTTAAGCAAGTATTTTACTCGGAGTATATAAAAAATGAGATGTGGTCAATCGTCCTACATAGGCCAAAGCGAGTAATCGGTAGTGTGGACGACTTGGCTGCTCCTACTAAATATCAATCCATTTTAGATGATAACCCAAATTTTGAACAATTTTTAGATTTGTAATAAGTATTCCAATTATTTTTAATAACCACTAGCGTGTATTCTTTCATTTCTTTATTATTATTGGACGACAATTTAATACTTTTAATTCATTTTGACTTGATGAGTTTATGTGGATTTCAATAAAAAAAGGTTTTTTGGTTAGTGAATATGTTAATTTGGATTTTAATCAATTTAAGCATTAATTCAAAGTCCGTAACATGACCAGAAATTGAAATAATATTTAGATTTATAATGCCATTAACTTTTATTGTTCTAATGTTTTATTATTATCGAATGACAATTTAATATTTTTATTTAATTGGACTTCATCATTTCATCATATATATGTTTGTACTAATTACAATAATTTTCTCCGTAAATGTCTTCATCAGGGCTACAGGGTAGCAGAGGTGAGGAAGCCTCGTCTGCCACGGGGCCTCCAAAATGGGGCAAATTGGGGTCCTATGTCGAGAATAAGACGACCTTACAAGCTAGGACTTGGAGCTGCTCAAGATGATCGTCCCGGGGTACACGGATTAGAGGAAGGTGACCGTTGAGTTCAAGATGGCCATCTGGGGGGGGGGGGGGGGGGGGGACTATAGGTAGTTACTCACTTTATATTTATTTTCTATTTATATTTATATTTTATTATATTTTATAATTCAAAGACAAGTAAAACCTACTTTATTTTTTGTTTGTATTTATTTGATAGGAACGATTCAGCCTGCCCCCACATGTCTGTGACACCATGTTAGAATAATTGAGATATGAATACAAAACGTGAAAGAAACACATGCGGGCACTGTACTTTGTCCAATATCGGGAGTCCATATTGAGGGTTCGTGACACGATACCGTTGAAGGAGCCGATCTTATTATCAAGTTGGCAATAGTTTTTTGACAATGAGATCTCGAATTGGCAGTTGTCCTTTCGTTAATCGCGTAAGGGAAAACTGGGCCAAAAAGGTCAACGTGCACTACTCTGGGCATACGTATTACACTGAGGTGGAGCACGGGATGGTAAGCTTTTAATTTTCTTTCTTTTTAGTCTACCATTCATTTAAATAAAATATAAGGCATTATTAGAACCACGATTCCCATTTCAAAATGAACTGTCATACAATTATAGAAATAAACTATCATACATGATTGTAAGAATGAAACCCCAAAAATCTTCCACTCGGTCTTAAATCCATGTATCTAACTACCAGCCCTTGTACATGTGAAATTTAAGCCTATCGATAAAGGAATTAATCGGGCTTTATCTGATACAACCTTGTGATTAACTTATCACCCATTCCATTTGATCTCTCAAACTATGTGAAACCTACACTCAATGTGAATAACCCTTTATAAGTTAGGACTTCTCTCTAACTTAAATTTGTACCTCTATATACACTAAAAGGTGTAATAACTAATTTCACTTCAAGAAACCTCACCCAAATTACTTTAAAAATAACGGATCCATATATCCTACTTATTTATCTTCGGAGTTACAACAACTTTGGCTTCCCCAGTAGAGTTAGCAATTAAATATTTCTTTACACTTCTCCAACTAATAGTTGAGCCTCCTTGGTTAAATCCATATTCACAGGTAGAAAAACTTGGAATGCCTACCCTATAGAAGACATAGTCTTTATGCAAAAGAGGTACAAGACTATTAGACTAAAATCATTGACCACGCCAATATTAGGACATATTTTGGTTTAGTCCACAATATTAAATGCACAAGGCTTACCACTTCCTAACCATTAGGTGTATTCCTCATTTTTTCCCCATCTTATCAAGTTTCCTAAGACATTGATTCCCAAAGAGTGGATCCATACTTGAAAATAACCTTTGTTCACGGAATCCCTATGCTAATCATGTGTATACAACATTTATATAATTTACTTGGGATAACACCAATATATTTTCCCACTAATCTAGAAAAAATCTTTATCTTAGAGATGTGACTGGATTGTCTTAAGTGTTTTATATAAAAAATACGAATAACCACACTCGTATCTAAGACAATACTCCCACCTCATTCCCCGTTAGGAAAATAATTTCCATAAATTGTACTAGAAATACTACCACATTTTCGTCAAGCTTTATATACTAGCAAATGATTTTTAAGTTTTGATCAAAATCGATATTTCATTACTTGATCAAACCGAATGGACCAAGATCTTGATGCTATATTAAATCCATAAAATGGATGTCGAAATTTTAAATCACTTTGCTTTTACTGATTTCTTATTATATACTTGGCCAGACAATCATTCAAGAACGCAATCTTGACATTTAAAAAACCCCGACACACTGACATGGCTTATCGCTAGATGGTTTGCTTATAGTCAGCCCCTTTCTTTCTGAGTAAAACTTCTCGCAAGCCTTGTCTCGAATGTTTACACCTTCTCATCCATATTTATTTCAAATTCTTAGAGGTACACTTGTGTCCAATGGATTTTACCCCATAAACAAGTCTACAAGACCAAAATATATTAAATCCTTTCGATATCCATTGTCATAAGTATAAAGAAAGTCCTTGCCTTGCAATGCCTTATTTTAGTTCCTGGGAATCGATTCTTGTTTTCTTGGGATCATATCAAAATGACCACTAAAAACACTAACCATTCAGGATCGACTCCGAATGCTTCCACTATTACATGACACCATTTTCTATCGAATATAAGTGACATGTGTACCCTATAAATCGATAATGCGCCCACTGTGACGAGGAAATGTATTATCAATATTAGGTCGTATTTCATCCTGTACAGGTGATCTAACTACATTGGTAATATGATGTTCCATTTTGTCTTATAAGTCCAATTTATACTTGGGCTTGTAGTTCATAACATAATCCCCGTTCAAAACTTGTCATTGATGCAATAAATGACTTTTTTATCCCAAGGAATGTGATATAAACTACCTTTGTAACCTTTAGGATAAGCAACTAAGAGACATACTTATATCCTTAATTTCAACTTGCTTAGTTCCTTCCACACCATGAGTGTCTGATACCACCAAATATAAACATGCCTTAGAATGATCTTGAGCCACTCTAATGTTCAATGGGAGTTGAAACGACCGATTAAAAATAAATTAAATTAGAAAGTATATGGCCATTTATTACATAAAAACCCCAATAAGAATCTTGAAGTCCTAAATAATCTACCGAGGACCTTATCATATCCAAAAGATATTTATTCCCTCCTTATCCTCTACACTATTTCAAAGAGTAATACCCGATGTAGAAAATTGGGATGAAATCTCAACCTTCGATAAATGACCCCATAATTATCCCAAGAGGTAAAAACATCTACAATCAGATCTTAGCCCATGGATTAGTTTACCTCACCCATGCTCCACTTTAGCCTTGAACTCTTTGAACTAATCAAAGGTCTCAGACTTATGGTGTATAAGGTAAACATATCGATAACTTTGAGTAAGCATGAATGAAATTGATGAAGCACTAAAAAAAACATATCTTATCTGTAGAGTAATCGAACCACACCAATCAAAGTGAACCACTTCCAACACATCTTAGAATCTTTTACTTTTAGGCGTGAGGGGACCTTGGTTATTTTAACTTTTAAACAAAATTCAAGACTAGAAGTGGCTCCACTTCTAATGAACTCAGTTATCCATTAAAACCAGTCTCCATATTCCTTTTAGAATAAAACGACCTAACCATATGTGAAAAACTTGTATGTGGATCTGGAATGAAACTACCTCTTTAATGATCATATCCATAAAAAAATTCAAATCAATATCCAGCAGTATTGGTAAAACACACGTTACAATATATAACTTATTTTCCAATATACCAAAACATATAAAAGATATCTAATTTTGATGAAAATAATTTTATAAAATCTATCGAATATATGTTCAAATCGAATTTAGAAAACTTAAACAAAAATTTTAAAATCCATGTACATTAAATAATTTACTTACATTAACTTCATGTCTACACAAGAATTCATAAGAATATTTCACTGCTAATAATGTTGCGTTATTCTAATAGCCCATAACTTAGGAACATCTCTTTTTAATGTAATTTCCTAGTTACCAACCTTCGTAACGAGGTTATATCGTGATTTTTGGTTCCCAAGTCTACAAACCAGGTTACCGTAGATTGGACCATAAATCATGCATATACTTTGACGAGACAAACCATTACCATGTCCTTTTTCCTCACCGCCGCTATAAAGGTTCTCGATACATGTAGTCAAAATACCTGTCGTTCGACTATTTCATTACTATCAAGGAATAAGAACCTTCATTAACCCAAACCGTTATACTTGAAACTTATCTTTATCCTCCCACATCCCTTTCAGTAACGAAGTAAAGCTATTTCTCAAACAAGTTAGACTAATTTTTGGACACCAATTATCATCACTCCCTGATTGTGAAATGGTACCGGGTTTCCCAACTAGTCTAATCCAAACAATCATTAGTTCAATCAATGATGGAAATCATACTAAGAAAATGATTCTAACTTGAGTTTCATCAACCAATCATAGGTGTTTACAAATTCTCATCGGTCAATTCTTTAAAATTAAAGATGCACGTATAGAACTTCCCCATTGGGGGATCGGACATATATAACACTTAATTTAAATGAATAACCATATATTTTAAAATATTGTGATTCCATGATTAAAACCATCTGAGAGTCAACCATACTAACACAAAGAGTTAATCACATAATAATTTTAAAGGTTCATTGGAACTATGGGCTAAATCAGTTTATTATCTCCTTAAGTTAGAACAATGTTCAATTACTTTTCAGTCCTTGAAACCTAGTCCATAAATCTTTCAAAAATAAAATAGTGAGAAATATATAAAATTCATTTTTGGAATCTTAGAGTCATGAAATTAAAAAAAAATAGTTTGCAATAACAAACGATAATTAATTCGATTAAATTTTAAAGTGGTATCCCGCAACCGTCAATTTTAAAAGTTGATATTTCTCGTCGGGAGCTTAAATCACCTCACCTTGAACCAGACATATTTTTATCTTTCATTCTGATATTAGGACAGTTCATGACATTTTTCTCCAACATAATGAATAGACGACAACTTTTGATTCCACAATTAATGATAGTGACTCTTTGGGGGAGGATATTGTTAATTTCATTGAAGTGTATAGCATTGGTTCACTCCACAAAATAGAACCCATTAATGAATGACTTCCCCATTGGGGGGGGGGGGGGGGGGGTGGGGGAGGGTCAAACTCACTGACATTCTGATTCTCAAAATTATCACTTAAGATTTTTAATGAATCCTTGGTGTCTTGATTAATTCCATCCATTGGGGAATCTGTATAATTGACTCAAGGAATTAATCACATTTGATTCATAAAATACTGATGGAGACAATGGGGTTTATGTTAAAACCCACCTGCCACTTAGTATTTGAAAACTTTGAGGATTTTGAAAAAAATATGTATTCACTTCCAAAAAATCGAATTTAAATCCTTTATAATTCCTAAATGTACATGCTTGCTTTAAATATCTTGATTTCAGTTTTAATTTTCTTAAAATAAAAGTATAATTTAAAATTTCAAAAATTAAAATTTCGGAGATATCAATTGAAATTCATACGATTAAATTTAAGTAGCCCGATTTCATTAAATTTAGAAAGAATAAATAAACACAAATTTGTGGATAAGATCGATGACCTAGGTCAGTCTCAAAATAATAACCAATATTATCCATAAAATGGGCGTTTTAAATTATCCAATTAATTATCACATGATTCATGAAACATAATATAAATAACATATAAGAAATTAAATAATTGAATATAAAAAATAAATAATGAAAAGACATAAATACCCTTTTACACCGTGCCGTAGACTTATGCATGAAGTAAAACTCTCTATGCAAAAGAATCCTTATTGACGAAGACTTGCTTATGGGAAAGAGTCCAAGTTAATGTAGACTTTATCAAAACTAAGAGTTCTTGTTGTAGAAGACTTCCTTATGGATAAGAGTCCAACTTGAAGTAGACTTCTTTAAAACTTATAGTTCTTCTTGAATTAAATTTATTCAAATCCGAGAGTCCTTCTTGTAGAAGAGTTTATTTTAGGCAAGAGTCTAAATGAAGTATACTTCTTCATAACCATGAGTTCTTGATGATCTTTACATCTGGTAAAACTCCCTTTCATATTTTGGGAATGATCAAAATGAAGAACTGGAGCAAGAACCATAAAAACGTCATCAAAAACTCTAAAACTAGGTCTGTATGTGGTGGATTGCTTGATCAATAGGGGGTCGATCAATTAACCCCGTCGGGACTTATCATCTTCATTACTCGAATTTTAATGAAAAACCTCCATAACCATTTTAAAACTTCATGAATCTTCATGAAACATTGCCCAAATCTTAAACCCATGTAAATAAATGATTCTAACAGTAAATAAACATTACAACACTCTTCTAACACCTCCAAATAAATAGAAATCGAAATAGTTACAAAAATAAAATTATTACAACCATGTCGAATCTAGGGTAAATAAACAACTACAGACAAACCACTATAGGATCCAAACAACTATATGAGAGACCATGACAAAAAGGGTCATGAATATAGAACCTCCGTAAAACTGTGTTAGTACGACACTGGTGTTGGCAAAAAACCTGAGTCTGTATAATACTCAAATCGTTGTTATCGGCTTATGGGAAGTTTGACAGACTTAAATTGATTTATTATTAATTAAAATAAAAGTGTAAAAGGTGATGATGAATAAAAGAGGAGGGGGGGGGGGGGGGGGAATTAAACTAGACAAGAATAATAAAAATGGACAAGGGTCACATCCCCGTCGTGAACTAAACAATGCGCATAAAGTGATTTTGGCTCGAAATTATTTAACCGGGCATACTCAATTAATTATAAACACTGAACATGAAGAAAATTAATTCAGCAATGTAAGATTAAACATTTAATCGAAAATCGTCACACATGGATTTTTTTCGAATTATCACTTTAAACACTAACATTGCTTCACAATGAAATTTAGATGCATGATATCCCGTCTTTAATATGAGAGGTGTCAATTAAATGTATTTTGACCCAAAATCTAGATTCCAAAGCTCAAGAGCCATTAATAGCAGAAATATGACCCCGAACCCTTCAACTAGCTACAAGACATAATTAAAGCAATAAATAAAAATAATTTACCAACATAAACACCTATTTAACCAACAAAAACTAAATACAAGTAAGGAAATGAAGAACAAAGCATGAAATAAAAGAAAAATAAAGCATAAATTAAATGGAAAGGGGATATGAATAGTAACTTATAATACAAAAATGGGTTGAAATCCTAGAGAAAGAAGCTCCCAAAGAGTAAACCCTAACACTAACTAAAAATGAATTATATCTTACAAAACAAACCTAAAATTGTTTATATAGTAAGTGGGAAATAAAATAAAAGAAAAACAAATAATAAAGGAGCAAGTGCCGAAAATCTATAGCGACTAGTCGACCGCGGCCAAGGGACTGGTCGACCTCGGGGGAGGGAAAAGTTATTGTCTTAGTTTGTAGATTTATTCTGATTCACCGGTCAATCGGGGTCCCAAGGAAGGTCGACCGGTCCCCTCTTTTCTTGTAATCCTTGGTTCTAACATGGGAGAAAAGGTGCTTTACAGAATCGGCCATAACTTCTTCGTTTGAACCCTAAATGACGCGTCGTTTATGGCCACACGAAGATAACTCAACAAACTACGGTTCATGGAATTTCACTAAGCTGGAGATGAAGTGTGACATGACTAAATTTACCTTGAAGTTCAGTCAGATGAAGAAACTTCCTTCAAACTCAACCAATTCACACACTAAGCATTATAATACCTACAAAGGCACAATTATACCTCGCAAAGCATATAAACATACAAAATAGAGGTCTCTAGTTAGAGAGCGTAAATATAGGTATAAGAAACATAAAAGTGATAGAATGCATAAAGATAAAGGGGATAAATACGCAACATTTATGACATATCACACCCTCTAACTTAAACATTGATAGTGCCTAGTAATGAAACAAAACAAAACCAGTCCAACATAAGGGAGTGCAAAACTTTTATGTGCATAAAAATATAAATGCCACTTTCGTAGGGAACACAATTGCATTTACCATATACAATAAGTCGTTAAACCCTAGGTTACCCTAGTGGACGAGTGTTGTCTCGTGAGGGTTTTCAGGGATGAAACCCATAAACATCAAAGTTTTCTAAAAAAGTATGCCCAACCACATTTGATAATCCCAACAATAACAAAAAATATTTCAAAAATGTTATTAGCAAAGTGAATGAATTCACAAAAATGTATGTGTTATTAACATTATAGAATGAACTTGGTCGAATTAATATCTTAAAAGTGGGAGGAAAAGAGAGAACGTGCTAGGTATGATTTGGAAACTTTTTTATCAAACAGATAAGCATTAAAATGTGTGTGTGTGTGTGTGTGTTTGTGTGTGTGTGTATATCAATCCTCACCGGATATTACACTCAACAAATAAAATCACTATGAATGGGGGGTAATATAAGGGACATGCGTGCAAACTAGGACGAACACATGTCACTAATGAAGAACGCTAAATATAAAATGAAAAACATGTAATCTCATTAAAACATATTGTCATTAAAGGAGGCAAAATGTATTTTCACAAATTTCCATAACTCTTGATTATCACAAAATTGATTTCCATAACAAGCATTAGATATGAAATTGAAGTGCGACAAGGATTATTGAAGACTATATACATCAGATTCAACCTTTTTTTTTTCTTTTTTTTCTTGTTTTTCTAATATTTTTCTTTTGTCTTCTTTTGCTTTTTCAAAATTTTCCTTTCTTTTTCACTTCTTCTTTTCTTCACTTTTCTCACTCTCAGGTTCTTAATTTCAACCACATAACAATAACATCATTCAAGCCCAAGTACATTCTTAATAAAATAGTATACCTCTCCGTGGATGAAGGCAAGTTGTCGAACCAGGTGCATAGTTGTGTTGTGTATGCGATTATATGCTTTCTTGTTATATTGTGACTGTTATTCGTAGATCCTTTATTGTGATATTTTTTATACCACAATCGGCACCGTCTGTGGGAAGCGACTGTTATTCCTATGAGAACACTCACTGATTGAATGCCCTTAATGCCTCACAATAGCAGAAACATCCCTCAAGTCGGCGATGTTCATGAAGAACCTGATCCTCCCAAGGTGAGGTATGAAATTCGCTAACCAGATTGAAGGCTTTGCCAGCAAAGGTTGCCTTCTGAAGAGAGTCATGGACCACTAAGGTCCAGGCATTTTTCCAGGTTGGTCGACGCCTATGAGGCCAGACTTTAAGAGTAAGAAGAAGCCACACATCGCCAAGAAGATGAGGATGCTCGCCAAGGGAGGCAATTGGAAATAATGGAGAGATATCTCCATAGAAATACAAGATGATACCGTGATCAGACTCTTATCCCTCAGGTGAGTGAATCTCATAGCCAAGAAAGGATCCCCAGGCGTAAACAAGGAAGAATTGAGAGGAGCAGGTCAGAGGGTGGTCGATCAGAATAACTACTTCCAGCTCAATGACGTGGGAGCCCTGGTCGACAGAATGATGGAATCAGAAGCTTTTTTTATAGGGAGATAGATCAGCACCCTGCCCACTGAGGAGCCAGATCCACACGAGAGCTAGCCAGAAGAGCTCTTAACACTCAGATGAAGTCCCCTTTTAAATGGCAATAGAAGAAGAGTACTCCCTAAGAAATTCTCAATCCATAGATTCAAGATCTATGATGGGAAAACTGACCCTATCAATCATGTCTCCCAGTATGGGAAGGACATAACCTTGTGGAGCCACAATGATGCATTGATGGGTCGCATCTTCCCTTCCAGTCTGCATGCTGTGGTGAAAAAATGGTTCGAGAGGCTGCCACATAGGTCTATCAGAAGCTTAAAGACTTTAGTTAAATTATTAACAGCTCGCTTTACAACCAGCAACTCCCACCCTAAGCGGATGGATGCCCTTCTCACAATGAAGGAAAAATAATAGGAGACCCATAGGGAGTATGCCGAAAGGTACTAGGAGATTTTTAAAGAAATTGCAGACTACTCAGAGAAAGTTGTTGTAGTATCCTTCAAGATCAGACTACCAATCACTTCTTTATTTCACTAATCACTAACTAGAAGGAGGCTAATCCCATCGATGACTTGATGGCCCGTATTGAAAAATATGCTAAATGGAAGATATAATCCATCTTAATGCAGGGGAAATAGTCACACGAAGATGAACAAAGGTACATAGAAGAATGATTCCCAAAAGAAAGGGAACGAGAATGGGGGCAGGAATCCCTTAAAAAACGGCAACAAGAATGACTCCTCAAGAGTGTTCTGGGCTATTAATAGAGTCTTCAAAGAATTGATATACAAAATCATCTCCAAGATCAAGGAAGAGGTATCTGTCAAATGGCCCAAGAAGATAGGAGGATATCCAGAAGCATAATAAGGAACTGAGGTGTGCATTCCACAAAGAAAACGGTCACATGACTGATCACTACAATGCACTCTAATCTCATCTCGAGGAGTTGGCCCAGGCTGATCATCTCAACGAGTTCATATATAAGAAGGCAGACAAGGTCACAACCAATGGCTACAAGAAGCTAGACAACATCCTTTAGGATGAGATGGTCCACGAGTTCATAGTAATTCATAGGGCATAAGACCTCAAGCAAGTACAAGGACACACTATTCTGATGGAAGTTAAGAAGCTTATTGTCATTATGCAATTTTTAAAAATAGACCCTGCCAAGACACAGGATGAAAATCATCGGCGACCAGAAGACGTCGACTAAAACAAACACATTATGTTTACAAAAGATGATGTAGTTGGGGTAAGAACCCCACATCATGATTCACTGTTCATCACACTCAGGATAACTAATTGGGATATCGATAGATTGCTCATCGACCAAGGTAGCTCTTCCCAAGTGATGTACCTAGACTTGTTCCACAAATTAAAATTAAATATTGGTGACCTTAAAGAGGCCACCGTTCCATTGGTCAGCTTTGAAGGAAAGATAATCATGCCGCTGGGAAAGATAGTCCTTCCAGTCAGGGCGAGAAGTATTCGAAAGATGATCGAGTTTCTAGTAATAAATATCGAATCCCCCTATCACGACATCCTAGGGAGAGGATGGCTCCATGCTATGAAGGTCATACCATCCTCATATCATTAGAAAGTCAAGTGCATTACAGAACTAAGTGTGGTTGATATTGTTAGTGATCAAACTATGTCTAGAAAATGTTTCATTACATCCATCCGCCCCAAGCATGAGAAGAAGAAAGACGGGAGGAAAGTCTAAGAGAAATCCAAAGAAGGGGTATTGCCTTCCAAATAGCAATTACGGTATGACCAATCTGGGGTAGAGGAAACCAGGGTCCACCCAATAAGTAGGGTCATCGAAGACCTAGAAGATGTTACAATCGACGGTAATTCGCTTGAAAGGAAATTTTTTATCGATACCTCTCTCACTAACTGAGAAAAGAAGGAGCTAACCACATCCCTCGAGAGAAATCTTAAAGTTTTCACTTGGGAACCATACAAGATGCCAGGGATAGATCCCACTATTGCATGCCATTGATTACATGTCAATCCAACTTTCAAACCTATCACTCCAAAGGCTTTACGAACAACCCCAAAAAAGGGGAAGGTAGTAGAGAAAGAGGTAGGAAAATTATTTGATGTAGGTTCCATTAGGTAAGTTTAGTTCCCCAAATGGCTATCCAACCAAGTCGTAGTACCCAAAAGAAACTAAAGTTAAAGAGTATGTATTGAATTTACAGACCTCAATGGGGATTGTCCGAAAGATAGTTTTCCTATCCTAAAGATAGATCAACTAGTGGATGCCACTACAACGCATGAAAGAATGATCTGTCTTAATGCTTACTCCAGATACCACTAGATCCCACTTTATGATCCATAACAAGATAAGATCTCCTTCATAACTCCTATTGGGTTATATTGTTACAAATTCATGCCGTTTGGCCTCACGAATGCAGGAGAGATTTATAAATGACTGGTTACTAGGATGTTCAATAAGTAAGTGGGAGAAATAATGGAGGTATACATCGACAACATGCTCATCAAAAGTAAACTCAAGGGTGACCATCTCTCAAACCTAGTAGGAACCTTTGATATCATGAGGAAATACCAGATGAAACTTAATGCTATCAAGTGCTCATTCAGTGTCTAGTCAGGAACGTTCCTAGGATATATGTTCAGCAAGAGAGGTATTGAATAAAACTCTAATCAGATCGACACCATCAAAAAATTCAAGCCCCCTCAGATGATAAGAGATGTCCAGAAGCTTATCGACATGCCCGTCGCACTCAATCGCTCCATCTCTAAATCTTCGAAGCGTTGTTGATGATTCTTCCAACTGTTAAAGAAAGATAAGGGCCCAGTATGGAATGATGACTTCTCTAAAGACTTGGAAGAACTCAAGTCTTACCTTAGCAAACCACCCTTGCTGGAGATTCCAATATAAGATGACCCCTTGTACCTTTATCTTGTAGTGTTAGACCATAATGTGAGCTCTGCCTTGGTATGCGATAATAAAGGAGGTCATTCCCGATCTATTAAGAAAGAAAGACACTTTTGGATGCTAAGCAATGTTATTTTCACCTATAGAAGCTCGAATATGCCTTAGTGGTAGCCTCAAGGAAGTTGAAGCATTACTTTGAGGCTTATTCCATCATCGTGATCACCTCACATCCCCTAAAAGATGTTCTAAGTAAAGATGATCTCTCCGACCAACTGTCAAAGTGGTCAGTAGAGCTTGGAAGATTCGATATCCACTTTCAACCAAGAGTAATTAAGGGAATAATTATAGTAGATTTTATCGCTGAGTTCACGGGGTATCAGCCTACTGCCCAGTTAAAAATTTATCAACCAAAAGAAGAGGAAGCAAAATCCTTCAATTGGACCTTTTATGTTGACGGAGCCTCCAACTCCAGGGCGCAGTAGTAGGAATTATATTGGTTACCCCAGAGAAGACTGTGCTCGAATAAGGGATCAGGCTAGGATTTGAAGCCTCCAATAATAAAGTGAAATATGAAGTGTTGATTACCAGCTTGTGCAAATCACAATTGCTATGGGTAAAATGCCTTCGGGTATTTAACGATTCAAAGCTAGTGTCTAAGTAGATAAGTGGAAACTTTAGTGCCGAGGATGAGAGAATGGAAGTTGACCTCATTATTGTAAGGGGACTTATGGCAAAGTTTGATAGATTTGATGTTAAGAACTTTCCTAAGGGGAAGAACAGTCACACCAATGCCTTAGCAGCTCTAAGCTCCACCATTGACTCTAATTTAAGGAGAACCATTTAGATATAATTCCTTAGGAAACCAGGAATCAACTAGTCAGTTGTAGAGAAAGTCATCCACATAGAGAAGGCACCCAGTTAGATGGATCCAATCGCAAGTTATCTACGGATTAACACACTATCAGGTGACAAGAAATCGACGCACTAGATAAGAGTCAAGACTGCTCCTTTTTACTTATCTCTTGAGGGAAAACTCTACAAAAAGTTTTTCAATAGCCCCTACCTCTAGTGCGTTCACCCAGAAGATGTCGAGCAGGTTCTTAGTCAGCTTCATGAAAGCATTTATGGGAGTCATACAGGAGGAAGATCATTGGATTTTTGAGTGATTAAAGAAGGATACTCGTGTCCATACATGTAAAAGGATGCTGGAATTTGAGGTTCTCAAGTGTGAAAAGTACCAAAAGCACTCCCTTGTGGTCCACCAGCCAGCTGGTGACCTCAAGTCATTAACCAACCCATGGACTATTGCCCAGTGGGGCTCAAATATTATAGGGCTTTTGCCTATCACATCTAGAAATAACATGTATCTATTGGTCGGCACTGACTACTTCACCAAGTGGGTGGAGGAAAAATCGTTCGGAAACATCCGAGACTCTGATATGACGAGATTCATATGGAAGAACATCATCACCCACTTTGGGACAGCAAGAACAATCATTATTGATAATGGCACACAGTTAGAAAGTGTCTTCTTTTAAGGATTTTGTGATGAGCATGACATCAAGAACGACATTACTTATGTAGCATATCCATAGATCAATGGGAAAGCTGAAGCTTCCAATAAGACAATGATCGATGGACTAAAAAAATGGTTGGAAAAAGCCAAAGGTGCCTGGGTAGATGAACTACCCCACATTTTATGGGCTTATCATACAACTCCTAGGAGAGCAACATGAGACTCCCCCTTCGCGCTCGCCTATAGGATGGAGGCAGTCATTCCAATAGAAGAAAGACTCCCTACTATGAGGACCACCTTGGTCAACTAAGCCCTCAACGATGAAGCATTACTCACGGAACTTGACTTAGCTAATGAGCGAAAAGAATTGGCACTAGTTAAGTTGGCATCCTACTAACAGCAACTGGTCCAACCCTACAACCAAAAAGTCAATCCGTGGAGATTTATAATAGAGATTACGTCCTGAGGAAAGTCCTCGACAGTGCTGTAAGACCATCAGATGGAAAACTGGGATCAAATTGGGAAGGATCTTTTAAGATAATAAGGGACGACCTATAGGGAGCATATTATTTGGAACCGCTGGAGGGAAGGGAGATACCAAGGGCCTGACATGCAGCCAACATTAAGAAGTTATACTTCTAGACTTCTAGACTTCTATATATTTTGTTTTTTAACATCATTAGTTGAGGCTAATTTTCATTTACAAACTAATGTTGCCTTTTATTTATCATTTTTTACAAAAAAAGGTCGATTAGCCCTCGCATTCTAAACATCTTGGTTGTCTAATGTCACTTGATCGAATATCAATACGCATCTTTTCAAAGCATTATGCTCCCCTCAAAACACAACAAAGTTCCGAGATTATAGCAAGGGATCAACTTGCTCCATTCAAGGAATAAATCTCATATGTTTACAATAGTGTGCTAGACTTATGCCATTAAAAGCTAAAATATATTAAGAAAGGTTTATAATTAACCTTCATCGGGTCTTTGTTTAACAAAATTGGCCTCTTGGGTTGATCTAGCAATAAAAAATGACCAACAAGGGATCCTTTGGTA
Source organism: Sambucus nigra (assembly GCA_949130495.1). Classification (NCBI taxonomy): domain Eukaryota; kingdom Viridiplantae; phylum Streptophyta; class Magnoliopsida; order Dipsacales; family Adoxaceae; genus Sambucus; species Sambucus nigra. The sequence goes on along the minus strand of OX422208.1, from coordinate 665,683,594 downwards.
ATAATGCCAACTCAAGGTTGGTGGCCAACTTAGGTTGGTTAAAAGATGATGTTCGGGAGGATGTCCCATTAACCAGGTACATTCTCTCCATCGCCCTGCTTAGGCCTAAGGAAGCATGATGACAAAACCTAAAAGGCAAAGTGGATGGAATGCTATGGCTAAGGCATATTGGACTGGGATAATGTTCAAACATGAGATAACAAAATCTCAACATCATTTAGTCGGTTAAAAAGTCGAAAATGATTAAAAGTCCGTGTAATAATTATTCATACTATGATCAGATATATCAAGTACTTTTTGGGTCAAACACTGATGTCATACAATAAACAATAAGGTTAACAAATGCTCAAGACATAAATAATCACTTGTATCTGTCATTAATAATCATATGATTACATTTACATCAAAAGACTAAGAAATACTTAATGAACTACGATGGCCCAGCACGACAATCAAGGTAGTCCGCTACTTGAGTTCTTCGACCATCATCACAGTGAGGAACAAAGTCTACTTCAATGCCCTCTGGGCATGGTTCTAGAAGTTGCGCATGAATAACATCTATTGGGATCTAATGGTCATACCTCGAGAAGGTATTTCGCACAGCAAATGAGCGAATGATCTGATATTTATACCATAGGGAGGATTCCTTAGGAAATTTTAATTCTGTAAGAACGTTCAGCCATCCCCTAGAAAAAGAAATTTCTTTGGCCTCTTTCAGTATTATTGGGGAATCTATCCAACCTTGGTCATAACAATCACCCCAGACCTACCGAGGACTCTTACGAAACAAATGTACTAATTGTGTGACATCCCTCTAGAGACCGGCAGTGATCACATAAGCTCGTCGAACATCCTTTGTTACCTAGACAGTCTCCCTCCTGGATGTTAGATTATCAGTTTGAGAAACTATAGCAGACGATGAGGAGGATCCTCGCAGCACTAAAGGAGGACAAGATGGAGTGTTTTCTTTTAGATGATCAATTTCTCTTCTCAAAGCATCATTATCTCTTTGCAAAAATGTAACACCCCGCCGCCCGGGGAGAGCAAACGGAGCGCTAATGCGATAAAATAAATCAAAATCCACAAGTGACAAGGTATAGAGCATCTAAATAAACCCACAATAATATAAATCCATTAATCTCAATCTCTTCAATTACAACAAGTCTCTCGAATAAATACAACATCTAACTCGAAAATAAAATACAAATCTCCAATGCTCTATACATCAAAATAATAAAAATCTTTCCCAAACAATCCTCGCTAAAAATAAATCTCCATAGCGCCCCAAAATCCGCGTTAACCTGCCACTAAAAGAAAATATGGGGAAGTACACAATACGACAAGAAAGATGCTCAACAAATATATTAACGATGAACAAAGCGTAACAACACGAGTACGAATATTCAAATCAAAATGCAAATCTCAATAGCATTTCATCATTATAATTTCTCAACAACACTTTAACCGGGTCACCAGGCCTCACCACATCCGTATATTCTTTACCAAGCCATAGTCCGGGAAACAAGAATTTTGGCAGGTGCCCAACATCCGTGCCATATTAAAAACTCATGACAACGTGCTCATCAATAATATAATGATACCACATGAATCAAAATAATTTCAACAATTATTTTCCAAATTTCAATGAATTTATCAATTCAAATATGAGTTCAATTAAACAAGAATTCAAAGAGGATGACGCTCGCGAGATTTAAGGAGCATATTGTGTAAAACCCCCTACCTTAAAAATTATTTCATGCATCTCCACATAAAAATCATTCTCAAAATCTGATCACACCATCACGTTCCTCTCGCGAAAATAATCAAATCATGTTCTAGCCCTAACACGAGATAACCCTAAATAGTCCTATTTGAAAAATCTAGAAAAGTCAGATCCAAAAATTATTCAAATATCCAATCCAACTTCAGATTTGGATTCTACATGAAAAATTGAGTCAGGTATGTGTTTTGACTTTTCCTCAAATCTCATTCGAATGCACTCAAAAATAAAATCTAAACATTCCAAATTTGCTCTTCACATTCCACTCGTTTTTGCCTCTTTCGATTTCATTTTTTGGCCTCTCTTTTTCATCTCCCTTTCCTTATAATCAACCATAATATTCCTTATATAACCCCTCTCTCAAAACCTAGCTTGGAGACTAAGCTAACGCATATTACTATATTACCCTTTTATTCAAAATTATGAACTTTACATATTTAAACCATTACAAAATGTCCAAAAATAATTTAAATTCAAATGTTTGATTCGATTTCAAACCAAAATAAATTATATTATCCCCGATTAATAAAATAATAATATTAATAAAATCATATACCATATTCATAAATAAAATATTATGGTTGATTATAAGGAAAGGAAGATGAAAAGGAGAGGCCGAAAAATGAAATCCAAAGGCAAAAACGAGTGGAATGTGAAGAGCCAATTTGGAATGTTTAGATCTTATTTTTGAGTGCATTCGAATGAGATTTGAGAAAAACTCAAAACACATACCTGACTCAATTTTTCGTGTAGAATCCAAGTCTGAAGTTGGATTGGATATTCGAAAAATTTTGGATCTGATTTTTCTGGATTTTTAAAATAGGACTATTTAGGGTTATCTCGTGTTAGGGCTAGAACATGATTTGATTATTTTCACGAGAGGAACGTGATGGTGTGATCATATTTTGAGAATGATTTTTATGTGGCGATGCATAAAATAATTTTTAAGGTAGGGGTTTTTACACAATATGCTCCTTAAATCTTGCGAGTGTCATCCTCTTTGAATTCTTGTTTAATTGAACTCATATTTGAATTGATAAATTTATTGAAATCTGAAAAATAATTATCGAAATTATTTTGATTCATGTGGTATCATTATATTGTTGATGAGCACGTAGTCATGAGATTTTAATATGGCACGGATGTTGGGCACCCGCCAAACTTCCTGTTTCTCGGGCTATGGCTTGATAAAGCATATACGGATGTGGTGAGGCCTGGTGACCCGGTTAAAGTGTTGTTGAGAAATTATAATGATGAAATGCTATTGAGATTTGAATTTTAATTTGAATATTCGTACTCGTGTTATTACGCTTTGTTCATCGTTAATATATTTGTTGAGCATCTTTCTTGTCGTATTGTGTACTTCCCCATATTTTCTATTAGTGGCAGGTTAGCGCGGATTTTGGGGCGCTATGGAGATTGATTTTTAGCGAGGATTGTTTGGGAAAGATTTTTATTATTTTGATGTATAGAGCGTTGGAGATTTGTATTTTATTTTCGAGTTAGATGTTGTATTTATTCGAGAGACTTGTTGTAATTGAAGAGATTGAGATTAATGGATTTATATTATTGTGGATTTTTTTAGATGCTCTATACCTTGTCACTTGTGGATTTTGATTTATTTTATTGCATTAGCGCTCCATTCGCTCTCCCCGGGCGGGCGGGGTGTTACAAAAAACTCCACCACTTGGTTGGTTTCAGACGCATCCAAAATTTTTGCTTTCAAGGTATCCACCTCCTCCTGCGCAGAGTAACTAATTTCATCCATCTCCTCATGCCTATCCTTGAGCTTAGCGACTACCTCAGATTGATCTTTATAATCCTAGTTTATCGCCATCAGGGACTTACATATCTTTACAAAAGCTTTACATGCTTGAGCACTTATGTTCGGACCAAGAATATAGCCTAAACCGGAGTTAACAGGAAGATACTCATCTAAATAATGAGCTACAACCAACCAAACAAGCAACAAAGGTAGCAAGAATCAATAATGAAACAAAAACATGTCTTTTCTTTTAATCAAAAGGCACAAGCCAATACAAAGGAAGGGAGGAATAAAAATAAAATGGATGAACTAAAATAATAAAAATGCCTAAATTCCTAGGAGGCCTCCACCTGGTCAGACGTAGAGGTCCCCTTCCCCTTATCAGCAGCTTTACCGATGGCTTATTCACCTTCACTGGCACCTGGGGAAACTTCTCCAGCCATAATAATAACCCCCTCTGGATTGACCGATGCATCTCCTACTGCAAGAGTAACGGGATCCAGGTTGTTCTGAGCATCAGGTTGAGCAGATTGAGACACCTCAATAGGATTATGATCGATATAATACTAGGAGAAAAGGAGGGAGTCAGTAGCAAACCAAGAAGTAGTCAAGACTTGATCCGAGACTTTTTTGAAGCATTCTCGTTGAACATAAGCAATCTGGTGCTCAGTATCATCTTATGCCGACTCATAGTCTTCATTATACCCGCTCTCTAGAAATAATCATTGTTTCCTCCTCCAGCTGTACCACTTTCATGATGAACCCCTTATTCACCTCCACCACTGCCATCTTATCTACGATCACGACACTATAGGCTTCTCAGAGTCAGGCATCCCTTTAGAAAAAAATTCCCTCTGTTTGTCAAAGGAAGCCTTCATATCAGCTAGAGCCTTCTCGAAAGACTGTAGAGCTTCATCCAACTCTTAGTTTCTCATCAATAACTTAGCTCGACCACAGAGCAACACAGTATAGTCAAAGACAAACTATAAAATAGAAGAATTACATGTTAATCATGAGATGTTAGAGGAAAATAAAGAATGAATAAGTATAGAGAGAGGAGTACTCATCAAAGCAAGGCCTTGGGCATATTTAAGGGTTAACTAGTATCCCCCATGCTCGATGAATGCTCGTGGTCGGTTGCGAGCACTACTTTTTCTAGCAGCAAAGGGGCAAGTGAGGATCAGCAGCTACCGAGGCCCCATCAATAGCAATAACATAAGGCACTATTAAGGTCTTTGCCCTTCTCTTTTCTCCCTCTATATTTTTCTCTTCTTCTCTCTTTATTTCTCTCTTTCTCGCTTCTCCTCCTCTTCTCTCTTCTTTATCTACACCTCTTTCTCTAGAGACACCACCTTAGAAATACCAATAGAGTCTCCAACCTCCTGCTTAAGGAACTTCATCCTATTAAATAATAGATCATCATCCTGGATCAAGTTTTTTCTCCTTGGAGGGGACATCTCTTCCCCATTGGACTCCTCTTAGCTAGACTCTTCCTCACTACTCCCACTTTCACTACTTCCTTCCTCGACGCCTTCCACCATATCCTCTTTCAAGCTATTTTCCTCCTCGTCCTCTACCTCATTGGATTCAGAAGTACCACGAATGCCTTCTTCTGTAACATCTAGATGAGGGATTGCGTCAAGTGGGCGAGCAATAAAGTCTGAAGTAGCATTCTTATATTCCAGTAAGAATGTAGCAGATCGAGGATATTCCCCCTCAGCAATAGTGTCTATTATCCTCCAAGCTTTTAAAAGTTCAGTAGCTCAGATCTCACGAGGAGAAGGCTCTTAATTATTGGCTTTTTCTATAAAATACAATGAAGGAAATATTAGAGGGAAAGTAAACAGAGGCAGACAAATAAACAATAAAATAGAGATGGTAAAAATAACCTATGTACTCCTCCCCAAAGGTAGGGATCTGAGGTCCCCTGTACCTTATGTCCCCTGATTGGGGAGGATATCACCAATTTGGGGCAATAAAACCCTCAAACCAAAAGTTTTTATGGTAATTAGGTAGATTTACTACCAACACCCAATCAGGACTTCATGATTTCTAGTAGAAAAGATCCCCACTGGTGTGAGAGAAAGTATAACAATAGAAGATCTCAGTTAATCCTAATTTGGTGGCATTGATATGGTTTATCCTATGAAATCCATTAACAATCTTCCACACATTTGGAGAACATTGAGCAGGAACTATGTTGAAGTATTGGAAAAAAGGTAAAAACAGAGAGTTAGGTGGAAACATTAAACCCCCTTGGGAAATAAACAAAACGTGAATCCAATGACCATCTTCTAGATCAGGATCATTTTTGGGGACTTAATTACACTTTATGTCAACCCAATTAAGAATATTGTAACATTTTATAAACTGAGGCAAATACATAGTATCAAGCATCGCCATGAGAAAAAGCCCAAAAACCCTAACTACAGTAGAAAAACGATTCAAATAAGATGAAAAATAAAAGGAGAAGAAAGATGGAACTTACGAGACAGAGATAAGGCTTTGAAAGCTGAGAAAGTCTTGATTTTGAAGAGCAAATGTAAGGAATGAAGCCTCAGAACACAGTATGCGTAAAATCACCGAAAGAGGACGAACTAAAGATTTAGTTTTTCACAAACCAGTTTCAAACACTCAAATGAAGTTTTACACTTCTCGAGAATGATTTGGCTCATCAATATCTTATAGAAAAATGAGCGTGCCCGTACTATTTCAAGAAATTATGGGTATACGACAGCTGACAGTACTGCGTCCTTAGCCTCATTTAAAATCCATCTACCTAAGCAATGGCCCAAACATTTTAGGAGAAATTGTGGGGACCAAGTTTATTCTTAGCCCACGAGAGTAGATGACCTATCCCAACAAATATAGAAATCTTCTTGACCCAAATCATGGGAATAAGCTGCGAGTATGTGCATTACACTCCGCCCTAAAACCAAGTCAATACCTTATAATCTCATGGAGATATTCAAGGGATTCATGGATCATCATGGACGTCATGGAGTTACTTAAACAACTAAAATTATTCATCTATAAATTATAACCCATGGTTCGGGGAATAGGGGCATATAACTGAGCATATGAAGGGATACTTAATAAAATAGTAGACCTCTCCATGGACATAGACAAGTTTCCAAACCACGTGCGTAGTTGTGTTGTTTGTGCGATTATATGCTTTCTTGTTAGATTGTGACTATTCTTCGTAGATCCTTTATTGTGTTATTTTTTTATACCATAGTTTATAGCTGCAATGTGGAGTTGGTTAAGCGATTTTGGATTATGAAACGAAAGGCTATATTAAGGTTCAAAGGGGTTGACTAGGGAACTATATAAGGTGAGATCAAGGTCAATATGTGCGATATAACAAATATAGCCTTGATCATTTCCTAAAGTTTAAGCAGTTCTTGAGTAAAGAAAACTTTTAAAATCATGATCAAGTAACACATTTTATAAATGAACTCGATTAATGAACGATCAAATGCAAGAATAGTGAGGTTAACAACGAATTTAATGTTTTTAAGGAGGAAATATTAGTGTATAACACTTACAAATGACGAAAAGCACAATCCACACTCGGTGTACGTATATACAATGCAACAAAGGTTACTGAGTTATAAACATCTTAAACCAATTCATTAAAACAAAGAAAGCTCATGTTAAGTAATAACCTTATTCATAATATCAATAATATGAGGACTAAAGTCTAATAACTTCTAAAATCGAGCACATGCACCATTGAGTTATCTTTTGGATCGGACATTTATTAAAATTTATCATCGAAAACAAAGGTAAAAAGTCCAACAAAAGAGATAAAAAGAAAGAAATTGTTTTTAAATTTTTAAATTTTTTTTACAAAAAAGCATGCTTAGTGAATAACATGTGATAAAATCAATGGATCTGGACAATGAATGGAAAGAATATCCCATGCCTTTAACTTAAATGTTGCATTGTCCTCGATGCAAATCAAGAACATAACATAAATAGAAAAAGGAAAGATATTACCCAAAATGGAGTGATCCCCAATAAGTATGAGTCCATGGAATCTAAAAAGCATGTTAGAACCAAGCAAAACAAAAGGAATAACAAAAAATTCAACCTATTACACAAGACGAAAATTAAAAGAAGATAAAAAGAAAGAAATAAAAACTAACTATTTACAAGCTTCTATTTAACTTCTATCTAAAGTTACACTAGAAGTAGAAATTTTTAAGGGTCCACCCAAAATATGATTTGACTTTAAAGGATTAACGGTCTACCCTCACCCGAATGTATGGCTCTCGAAAAATAGGAATTTTATTTGAACAACGGAAGGCATGTGTAAGTCATAAAAAATGAACTATCATCAATTAAAATTTTTAGTGGGGTGATGGGGAGTTTGAATACTAAGGGTGACAAGACCATATTGATCTCGAGAAAATTGAAATCACATCCCCATGTTTTTTCAATTGGAAGGGGTTGGGGAAAGTGCAAGTGAATAGCCCATGAGATGAAGCATCTCAAAATAACAATCTCGTTCAGGAATCGGGTCAAAGTCCTCAAGATTTTCAACCGATTCTTATGATAAATTTAATGGTTCGAGAATGGTAGGGAACAAAGGAAGGACAATGAATATCAATACAATTGAAAGAATTAATAAGAGGTTGAAATGTGAAAGTGCTTGGATCAATGTCAATTCTTTCTTCCCCAAAAAGGATGGAGGTGAAATGCAAGTTTCAACCTCAACCGACCTTTGTGAAGAAGAAATTATCTCATTGAGTTGGGCATTTTTTTTTCTAAAGATCAAGCTTTAAAACTCTTGTATTGGTCATTCAATTTTTTGAAGGCTAACTCATGATCAAATCAACACGAAGACATGACATCTTCTTGGGAGGTTTTCTCATAAACGATTTCCCACTTCCCAAATTACATTCCCAAGACGATGAGGGACTACTTACAAATTCTTGAATTTCACACTGTAGATGTTCATTTTCAAAAATTTGTTGGCATTCTCATATATTCTTGGGAGTGTAACTTGGAAAACTATTCTCAAAACAATTAAGGTTATCTAAAGAGTTATACCGAGACATTTCAAATTATGTAATTCAAAAATGCAACGAGCGCCAAAATTTCATGATTCTCGAAAAAATTTAGCACAAGTCAAAAAGAAAGGGAAACCAAAGAATACAAATATATATAAAAAAGAATATTATGAAATAATAAAAGAATTAAAATCTATAACAAATATTCCTCGGCAACGATGTCATTTCTATGATGACGGAAATTGTGCATCCATGTCATTGTTATCATCTTTCGACCGCAATGCAAAAAACCTAAACTATGGCTACACTCTTTAGGGGAGTATAGTGTCCAGTCCGGGTATCAAAAATCTAGAAGGAATGTTGGACAGACTTAAATTGATTTATTATTTTTGAAATAAAAATGTAAAAGGTGATGAGGATTAAAAGGGAAAAAAGAGAAAAATAAATTAAACTAGACAAGAACAATAAAATGGGATAAGGGTCCCTTCCCCATCGTGGGCTAAGCAATGCGTAAAAAGGATTTCGGTTCGAAAATATTTAACTCACCATACTCAATTAATTATAAACACCAAACATAAAGGAAATTAATTCAACAATGAAAGATTAAACATTTAATCAAAACTGGTCACACATAGATTAATCTCTAATTATCGCTTCACACAGTTACGGTGCGTGACAAAGAAATTTAAATGGATAGTATCCTGAATACAAGAGGTTTCAATTAAATGCATTTTGACCCAAAACCACCAACCCTTAAACTAGATACAAGACATAATTAACGCAATAAATAAAACTAATTAACCAACATAAACAACTATTTAACCAAAACAAACTATATACAAGCAACAAAATGAAGAACAAAACATGAAATTAAGGAAATAAATCACAAATTAAATGGAAGGGAAGATAAATAGTAACTTACAATACAAAAATGGGGTGAAACCCTAAAGAGAGAAGATCCCAAAGAGAAAACCCTAAAACTAACTAAAATTGAATTATATGTAAAAAAACCTAAAATCATTTATATAGTAAGTGGAAAATAAAATAAAAGAAAATGAAATAAAAAAGGTTCAAGTGCCGAAAATCTGTAGCGACCGGTCGACCCCGGCCAAGGGACCGGTCAACCGCAGGTCAGAGAAAAAGTTATTTTCTTGGTTTGTAGGATTATTATGATTCATTAGTGAACCGGGGTCCTAAGGCCAGTCGATCGTTCCCCTATTTTCCCGGAAGCCTTGGTCATCACATCAGAGAAAAGGTTCTTTACGGAATTAGCCATAACTTCTTCGTTAAAACTCGAAACAATGTGCCATTTGCGGCCACACGAAGCTAACTCAACAAACTATGTTTTAGTGGAATTTCATTAAGCTGGGGATGAAGTATGAAATGACTAAGTTTCCCTTAAAGTTGATTCAGATGATGAAACTTCCTCAAAACGCAAGCAATTCACACGCTAAGAATTCAAATATCCACAAAATCTTAATTATTTCTCGAGAAGTATATAAATGTACAAAATAGAGGTTGTCTAGTTAACGAGCGTAAATATAGGAATAAGGAACACGAAAGTAATGGAATGTATAAAGATAAATGGCATAAATACATAATATTCGTGACATATTAGACACGATACACATATAAGCATAACTATACACCATGCCAAAACATGGGTTTCTGGTTGGACAACATAAACATTTTCAATATAAGATGAATCTCAACTTAGGATCAGATACTAAGTTTTGGGAAAAATAACTTGGTATTTACAGTTAAAATGCAAAATAATTTCACTCATATGGATCTTTCATTAATCATGCATTCAAAAAAGCAAGAACCATGTTTAAAGATTAAACATAGGGTTTCAAGAATTCATACCATAGCGAATATTATTATGATTCGCACGAGGAGATAAAAGATAGATGATTATAAAATCCTTGATGCCTTCAAAGAATCGAAAAAAACATTATAAATCCTTCTAAATGCTAGGAACTTCTAGTGTATGATCCTCCCTAAAATTAGGTAGGTGGGTGGCACATTTTTAGATGAAAAACCATTACTTTTGAGTGAGATATGATCCTCTCTCTACACCTCCTCACAAAAATGTGAATAGTGTTTTCTCTAACCCCTCTCAATACCTAATGAACCATAATTATTAAATCCATCCCCGTACATTTAAATATAAGTATAAAAGGTGAGCTTGGTCCAAACTAGGGTTCTTGAGAGTATGGGCATGACTACTTGAGTATGTGGACTACATTAGGGACATAAGACAAAGAATTAAATTATCTCCAAATAATTACTCTAAAATTTTAATTACAATTATAATAATTATTTCCTTTATTTATTTAATAACGAATTAACTCCACTAAATAATCACAATTGCACTCCAATTTAATTATCTCAAAAATTACTTGGATATAATGTGGTCTTATTTGCAAATTTGATTATTATACATAATATGACTCCCCACATAAAGTGTCCAATACCCACTTGGTTAAATAAATTAACCTTTAATTTAATTTAACCAAAATCCAATCAATTTCCTTGATTCTCGGACTTAAATTATTTGTTACTCCACTAGAATTATAAAATAATCCACCGATCAAGTTTTACTTAGGGGAAGAAAAATATATAAGTCTATCGGGGGTATCACAATCCAAGGTATCCCATGGACGTGGATTCCTATGAATTATGATCTAAGACATACTTACACAATTACCACTGAATATGAAAGGTAATTAATCCCGATATAAATTAGATCACACCCATAGCAATCAAACTAGCATTCACGCAAGCATTCCGATCTTCATAATTATTGGGAGTAAGAATATATGAACATTTGCAAATAGTGTGAGATAGAATAAGTCTAATCATGATAACCTTTAGACTTAAATCTCACAGGTGTCCCTGTTCAATATATTCCTGTTATGTATCGATGACAATCCTTTGTCGAACTATTGAATAAGTTCTCGAACCATCAAATAGGTTAACATAATTTGAGATAAACTATTAGGATTTCATCACCACCTTTTTAATAGGATGTTAATACCCATTTATGTTGTATTTCAGTAGTCCTAGAATCGGGATTTTGATCTCCGAGTGATCAACCCCAAGTCGACTTATCAAAATTCCTACTAAGCTCTATTGGCAAACGTGTCTACAATATATTTAAACTAACTATAAAGTAACCATGATTCTTTTTTTAAAATGAACTGACATAATCTTATAGAAAATTAAACTGTCATACATGGTTCTAAGAATAAAATCACAACACCTCCTCACTTTAATAAGCATTCATTAAAGCAGACATTATGTGGGACAATAAGCAGGCCCTTTCGTTATATTTAGAAACCCTTAAAACCACAAAGTCGGGTATGTGGTAAGTCTTCATGATGGTCATCGGGTCTTGATTAGTAATTCAAGAAGTGGAGTTGTCCCTGTAAGTGGCATTAGGGTCATTATCCCTCAATTATGCCCTCTCGAGGTTCCCAACGCCCTCCTCTTCGATTGTGGAATGGGAAGTATAAGGTCCCAAGGAAGCAAGGGGCTTTCCATTAAAGATTTCAAAAAAAGAAGCATTTATAGCAAACATCTTTCATAAGGAAAAGAGTAAATACAATAATTGTTTACTCAAGATACAAAATAAAGGTTGTGTTAATAGTGAAAATCCCAGGCTCCCCCAAGGGGATTCTGTTTATCCCTCCAAACCTAACATTTCATTATGTCCAGCCCCTATAATATAATACCATTAATGTTCTCAGCCCCTTAAACCCTCCTCGATATAATTTGGATATAATGGGTATTTTAGTGGCAAGTTACGACATTATCCATAGCTTAAGTGAAAGGGATAAGTTTTGCACTTTTCAATTTTTGCAAAGAGAAAAAAACGGTTACTCATGATTCTTTATTGCAAACTCAACCTTTAAAATACTCTTAGTCCCCTTCAAGAACCCTCGAATATGGAAAGGAGTGTCTCAACTAATCTCAAACCTATGAAAAAGGGATACTTGGTCCCAAAGACCTATTCCAATCTCAAGGAAAAGCTATAGAACCTCATCAAACCTTAATCATGCATCCTCCCTCTAAAAAAAGTCAACCGTTCCAATGTACCTCCCTAAGAAAGATTAGAGACCTCAGAGCCAAAGTTCTATCAACTGTCATGCCTAGGATAGACATCAGCCCAAAGGAAAAATGGACTCCTTAGGCTTTTTAGACCACAGTGTCGAGGTCTATCATCCCAAAATATCCCGCGTTTAATATAAGACTAACCTATGGAAGGTTCTGAGCTTAGAAGACCTTGACGGAGCTTCCTCAGCCAGTCTGGCAGAGCAACATAAAAGTAGAATATTATTCCACGTACCTCAACTACCCAGATCCACTTGAATGGAGTGTTCTCATCAACATTTAATGAACTCAATAACCATCTTACACTACCTAGAACTACTTTATTTACCCAATATATCCCACATCCTGGCACTGTCAGACTTTAGAGTTGTCAAAGTCTTGCTATGATAACACACTCATACTCTTTCTAAGGTTTGTACTCTAATTATGAGGCTAGTGTGAGGTGATAAGGGACCAATCTCGAGCCTTCAAAGAGATCAAGTCATTCCAAACATCATATTTATAATAGTTCTAGCACTTCACAAGTGTTTGCACCTCGTTCCATACTCATAACCCACTACTGTGGGATTATACTTATAACTACCATTAGCATTGCTTACACCATTTATATATATTGTAGATCCTTAAATATATAGCTTGGCACCTTTACATACATCATTTAGTTACTTCCAAATGTCCTATCTGCTATTGACAACGGTCGTAAGGCCTCAGACTCTCTTGGCCAAATCTCAAGAGCTCTTGACTGTAAAACCTCATTTGGAATCCAACAAATAAGTGGAAAAAATTTGATAGTAGATGTAGAAACCTTATATTAGGTCTGAACCACTTTAAAACTTTGTCTTTTACTTTGACACTTCTTCTTTCATACCCGTCTGAGGTCTAGAGGGGAGCACCTGTGGGTCTAAATTATACAAAAAGGTATTTTCCTTTATTATCATCTTGTAGAGTATGGATTAGTTTACCATGCCTACACTCCACCTCAACATAGTACATTTTGAACTTATTAAAGCTTTAGACTTGTGATTCATAAGGTAAATATATCCAAGCCTTGTGTAATAATCGATGATAATGATGAAATACTCATAACTACATCTTTTTTGGATGGTCATAATCCCATACAAATCAGAATGAAGAATTTCCAACACATCTGGGTCTATAGCCTTTGGTCGTAAACATTCTCTTGGTTATCTGAACCAATAAGAAGGATTCACAGACTGAAATTTCTTCCACTTCCAATGAACTCAATTATCCATTTGAGACAAGTCTTTCTATCGTTTTTAAATTGATATATCCTAAGCATAAGTGTCAAAGGTACGTTTAGCTCAACATAAAAGGATCCTTTCTTTTTGTATTATTTAAATTTAAGTTATTCACTTCAGTGTTAAGAACTAATGGTGAGATATGTTTTATAACATAAATATCATTTTAAAATGTACTACAACAAATAAGAGATTTTTCATTTTGATAAAAATAAATTTTGATACGCCTACTATATTTTGATACACCTACTACAGTTTGATAATACTACTACTACCACAACCACTAACAACAACAACACTACTACAACCACAACTATGACTACTACTATTACCACTACTACAACTACTACTACTGCAACTACGACTACTACCACCACCACCACTACCACTACCACTACCACCACTACTACCACTACCACTACCACAACTACTACTACTACTACTACTACTACTACTACTACTACTACTACTACTACTACTACTACTACTACTACTACTACTACTACTACTACTACCACCATCACCATCACCACAACCAACACCACCATTACTACCACTACCACTACTACTACTACCACCACCAGCCCTACTACGACTACCACCACCACCACCATTACTACTACTATTAGTACTACTACTACTACGACGATGATGACTACTACTAGTACTACTACTACTACTACTACTACCACCACCACCAGCACAACTACTACTACAACTACTACTATGATGACAACTACCACCACTACTCTGACTACTACTACTACTACAACTACTACTACCACTACTACTACTACGACTACGACTACTACTATGACTACTACTACCATCACTACTAGTACAACTACTTTCACTACCACCACCACCACCACCACCACCATTACTACTGCTGCTGCTACTACTACTACTACTACTACTACTACTACTACTACTACTACTACTACTACTACTACTACTACTGCTGCTGCTGCTACTACTATTGCTACTACTACTACTACTAATACTAATACTAATACTAATACTACTACCACCACCTTGTGATGATCTCACGTGAATAAAAACATTTCTCCATCCCCTATAAATAATTGAAAACATGATTGGTGGCTCCCGAATATACACACTAAGTACCGGTAGATTGCACCATAAAACATATCTTAATAATTAAGTAGAAATTACTATTTCCATTCTTCTATTATGAGAAAACCGAGCACTAATTCTTCCAATGTCCTTCTTGTTTGTAGATATAGAAGTTTTCTTTGGGCTTCTTTCCCCCTGATCCTTAATGTTCATCTTGGCACTCATAGGATGTTCATGAATAATTTCCTTATTCTTTATACCTTTTAGGACATAATAAAATGGTCTTTTCACAACAACCTAAATCACATCCTTTATGCATATTGATATTCTCCATAGCCTGGAGTTCCTTAAGTAGTTGCAGTAATGAGTAATCAAACTTATTCATAGAATAGTTTAATCAAAATTGTTTAGAGGTCTTTAGTTGTGATTGGAGCACAAAATTGACCTGGGTTTCCTCATTGATTTTAGATCCAAGAACCTCCACTTTTCCCAAGATGGACATCATCTTAAGAACATGGTCACATACTGAAGTACCCTTAGGCATCTTAGTGTTGACTAACCTTTACATAACACTTAACCTTGTAGCACGATTCTGATCCCAAAGCATGTTCTTAAAGTTGAGATACATATCGTAAATGGTTGACACGTGTTGATGTTAGTGCGCAACATATTAGCCAGAAAGGTCAATATGTAGAAACGATCCATTTGATTAGCCATTTGCCACCTCTAATAGGCTTCGACATCCCTTTAAGTTTCCCCTTCCTTAGATTTGGTAAGGTAGGTCTCAGCTAAAACAAACTTAAAGTCCTCAGTAATAAGGATATTGTCTAGGTTTCTTTTCCAGTCAATATATTTCATTTTAGTTAGCTTATTGTCCTTGAAAATTAAAGAAAGCGGGATGAATGAAGATCCCATTTTGATATATGAGAATCATAAATTTTGAAAATTGAATTCATTTCAAAATAAACGTCTAATAATTTTACTTTGTTTTAATTTTAAAGTGGCACCCCTCACCATCATTTAAAATTAAAAACCAGTCAAATGTCTTAGTTCCCTTATAGAATGAGAATTCTCTTTGGAAGCTTAAATCACCCCACCTTAAACTATAAGGATTTGTTTATTTCAATTATATACTATGGACAACTCAGGATCCTCTACTCAACATAATTGAATAGTCAATGCCTTTTGGTTTCACATTTAATAGCAGTGACTCTGTTGGGGAGAATATCATTAATTATGTCAAAGTGTACACTACTGGTTCATTTCTTTAAATAAATTCGGCATGTAAGGTAATTCCCCACTGGGGGGGGGGGGGGGGGGGGTGTCAAATTCACTCCGATTATAATTCATAGTATTATCACTTAAGAGTTTTAATGAATTCTGGATGCCTTAATTAATGCCATCTCGGGGGGGGGGGGGGGGGGGGGGGGTAGACTAGATAAAGCGAGGAATTAATCACATCAAGTTCATAAAACACAAGTGAAGATCGTTGGGTTTATGTTGAAACCCCTCTCCTACTTAGTTATTTAAAACTTAAGGGTTAATGAAATTTTGTTTATTCAATTCTGAAAAACTAAATTAAATCCTTGGTAATTTTCTTTCATAAAGTAAATATCTTGGTCTCATATTTTAATTTTAAAAAATGAAAATAATAATTTTACATTTTAAATTAAAATAAAACCCGGAGATATCAATTTCATTTACACATTAAAATTAATAACCCCGATTTAATAAAATTTAAAAAAGAATAAACTAATACTATTTATCCCTGAAAATCGATGATCTGGGCCGGTCTTAACAATATAAACCATGTTTTCCACGAAATAGGGTGTCCATAATTATCCATTAATTAGTAGACGAAATCATGCAACAAAATATAATAATGAGACTTAGAAAATCTTAGACTAACTTAAAACGCAAGTAAAACATAAAGTACCTCTTTGGAGCCTTATATCCCTAAAAGATAAAATAATTACAAAGTCGAATCATTGGTTATAATAAACTATTTAGATAGCAAACTTCAATAAACCAATGTTTCAGACTCTTTTATTTATATAGGATCTGTTTATCCCCCCTCTTTAATTTTACACAAAATTTTCCTTCACTCATAACATCTAAAAAATGTGATATATCCTCATTCTCTCCCTCTGAGATAGTAATTTCGATATGCTACCCTCACGTCATATCTCCCGCAGGTGTGCTTTAGAGTAGAATTCATCAATAACAATGGAAGGGTCTAATACCTTTTATCTACAAGAAAAGACAAATTATAGATTCCAAATGTCTTGTACGATCTAATTTTAGCGGCCCATACAATTCTAACCTCCTTTCACTCATAAGAAGCTACTTCATCTAAGAGATACAAAGCATATGCCCATCTTCGAGAATTAAAACTAAATTTGAAAAACTCGAGACAACAATCGCCACCACAAATCAAATATATCCCTACCAAACAAATATGTCAAACTTGAGGCAAATAATTTTCGATAATACCACCATGTTGAAAACTGCAAAGATGGAAGATGGAAGTAGTGACAAATGGGAGTTCAGTACCAGAACTTTAGAATTAGGACGAAAGCCTAAAAATGTAGACCAGTTTGGAGTGCAATCAATGTCAGGATTAAGCATTATTTATATGCATAATATTTTTTTAATGGATATTTATTAAAAAGGAAAGGAGAGACAACCCTCTCTAAATATCTTACATCAAAGACTCAAGGAAAAAAAAGAATAAACTTTTACCTCTAATGTAAGGACAACTTAAATAATCAAGCTTGGGAGCTTTTCTAATTTGGATTGAAGTGAGATTGATATTTGAAAAAACTTGGCATTGTTTATGAAGAAGACCCTCCTTTGAAAATTAATCAGCAACTGCATTTGCCTCTTTAAAGGAGTGGGAACGCGAGAAGGTGATTTTGTTAGATAAGGCCAATCCTTTACCACAAATCTAATTCTTCAAGGAATTTTCAAACACTTCAGCTCCAAACAATGGATGAGTAACTTTGTATCTGACTTAACTTCAACATTTAAGTAAACCCTCGCCAAACATTGAATAAGTCCATCTATAATTGCATAAGCTTGTGTTAAGTTATTTATTCTATTCTTGTAGAATGAAGATAGGCCCTAAAGGAATTGACCTTTTGGTTTCTAAGACTAGCACCTACACCCATGTCACCTTGTAAGTTGCAAGATACATCTGTATTTAATTTAACAGGGTGAGTTGAAGGCTTAGCCTAATAAATAATAATGTAGTTAACGTCTGAAGGCAAGGAAGTTTTCGTGTTGAGTAGCTTGACAGCCTTTAGAGGAATGGACTTGTAGGTACCTTTAAATAAAATATTTTGAGCAGTGTCTTTCACTTGAGGTAATTTTAGAAAAAATGAAGTTGACATTCATTTTATGGCCATCATGAATTGATTTGTTTCCACTCATCCATATTTCCCATAAGGTATAAGTAGGGAGAATTTTATGAATCTATTTAGATAGATCAGAATTACCTAAGTGTAACCACCATTTGATGAAGATATCCTTAGTTGACTTAGGAGAGAAGTCATATCCCATAATGGAGCCAACTAATTTCTATATTTGGGTAGCTATAAGACTTGAAACAAACAAGTGCTAGATAGATTCTTTATGGTTTGAGCAGCATTGACACCTGGAGGCTAAATGGACACTAACTTTCTGGATATTAGAGTCAATAGGAACACAATTTGTCAAAATTTTCCAAGCAAACATAGAGATATTTGGAGGTATGTGAGGACCCCAAATGAATATATGACATATAGAAGGCATTTTGTGAGTTCCGAACAACTCATAAACTGCAGCAAAGGTAAAAGAACCAGAGGAAATGTCTTTCCAAAATTAATATCCATCTAAATCTCTAGGATGATTTAGTAAACAGTTCTAAGCTGAGCGTATCCTCTTGAATGTTTTAGATCCCAATTTAAAATTGAACACTTGGGTATTTGGATCTCACAAAAACTAACCAAAATGAATTTCCTCACTTAAATCTCAAAAAAAAAATTAAGTTAGAAGAAAGAACTATATAATTGATATCCTTAACAACCAAAACTCCTTTAGCATAAGGAAGACAAATGTTGAACCATTTAATCCAGTCGCACTCCTTACCATTACATTTGTGCACACCCCACACGAAATAACTAATGATATTTTTACGTAACTCCATTGCTTTGTTTGGAGGACTAAGAGTATGTAAAGATTACAAAGGTTTAGAGTTAAGAAAAAAGTTGATTAAAGTCAATCTACCACCCATGCTCAAAATTTTTAAATTCCAACTGTTGATTATAGCAGGTACCTTACTAATAATGCTTTCAAAGTGTATAACTTTGACTTTGCCCTTGATTAGAGGACATCCTAAGTACTTAAGAGGACCTTTTTCATACTTAAATCCAATAGCATCATATATAATAGATTTCCTCATTGGACAAGTTTTCTCTCCCACTGTGAAACAACATTTGTCAGTGCTCAACACCTGACCTGTTTGCATCTCAAATTTGTAGAGTAACTTCATAAGGTTTTGAAGACTTTTAAGACTGCCAGTGGAGAAAATAATGAAGTCAACTGTGAAACATAAACTATTGATTAAGTGAGAACCTCTAGGGCGAAAGAAAGGTTTGATAAAACCATTTTCCATACTATTATGAATGCTTTTGATAAGTGGATTATTAAATAAGACAATATACTTGGGGATAGAGGATCCCCTTGTCTACGACCTCTATGAGATCTGAAAAATCCATTAACCTTACAATTGATCATTATAAAAAAAACTAAGGAGAGAACACACATCTGAAGATAATATCAATGAATTTTTCAGAGAATCCAAAGTCTATAAGAGTTTTAATGAGAAAGTTCCAGGTTACCCTATCATAAGCTTTGGAAATATCTAATTTGAGAATAACATTACTGCCAAAATCTTTTTATCAATTAATTGAATCATCTCTTGGCCAAGCAAGATACTGTCAAGAATGCACCTACCTTTAACATAGCCTTCTTAGGAAGGAGAAATCAAAGGAGGAAGAATATGACTAAGCCTTTCATTGATTATTTTATCAAAGACTATAGAAAAATTATACAAACTGATTCATCTAACGTCAGAGCAGTATGAAGGCTTGGAAATTTTGGGGATTAGGTAAATAATATAAAGGGACCGAGATTTAGGAATGTCAGTCTTGAATAACATTTACCAGATCTTATTTGAGAATGCTCCAACATGTGACAAAAAATGACCATTGTAACTATCAACACTAGCAGCACTGTTATTGTTAAGACTCTTTACAACATTTTAAATTTCTTCTTCTTCGTCTGTAATAGATGAGGGAATATAATTAATTTACTCTCAAATAATATTTATAATGAATTTTAACAGATCAACTCCTTCAGTGAAGCCTACAGAAAATAAATTGTCAAAATAATAAATAAATAAGTTAGAGATGTCCTTCACAAAAGTGATAAGGCCACCAGCTTCATCTTTTGAGGAATGGATCCACGTATTTCTTTTATTTGTCTTCACTTTAACATGAAAAAATTTAGTGTTTCCATGTCCCTCTGTAAGCCACTGATATTTGGATTTCGGAAACCAAAATTGCTCTTCATTTGGTAAGGCTAAATTTAAGTCTTCCTTTATTTTGGAAGTTCTCTCTCTATTAAAATCAAATTGCACAACTTCAAGGTCCATTTCTTCCTTGAGAAGATAATCGTGAAGACCTGAAATTTTTTATAAGATCTCCTTAAATTCCTCCTTGCTCCAGATCCTCAAGGTGAATTTGAACCTCTTTAACTTGAAAGAAAAAAATCTATGTGTCTCCCTGATGAAGGTTGATTCTAAGACTCCACAACAACTGAAAGAAAACTATCCTTATTACTCCACATATTGAGAAATTTAAAAGGTTTGATGATAATATCATTGGAACTAGGGATGGAGACTAGTAAAGGAGAATGGACAGAGCAATTATTATTAAGATGAGACAATTTAGAGTTTGGAAAACAATCAAGCCAATGGCAGTTGATTAAACCTCTATCTAGCTTATCAAACATCGTAGAATTATTTATTTTCTAACTTCAAGTGTATATAGAACCACTATACCCCATGTCTTGTAAGGAACAATTACCAATACAATCAAGGAAGTCAGTGACAACCCTCAATTAAAGAGGATTACCACCAACTCTTTCTTCACTCTTGCATTCTATATTAAAGTCCCTAATGACTATAGAAGCCATATCACTGCAAATTGAATGTTGGCAATTAAGTAATCCCACAATAATAGTCTTACAACTCCAGTACACTTATCATACACAACATTAAGACTAATGGTTTTAGCTAGAAGAGGATGATCAATGAATAAAAGTAAATTCTAAATACCAACATATTGAATTGTGGCATTAACTCCATGTCTCCACATAATCCAAATCTTATTAGAACAATTTGCAACACAACCTTCAAAATTTAAAACTCTATAGATGGTACTTATATTCTCCTTATCTATAAAAGGCTATGAGATGGATTAAAAAAAAATTGTGGACCTTGCTTAATCTCTCTAATCTTCTTCAAGCGGGCGTATTATAAACTCCCCTTAAATTCCAAAATATGGCATTAATCATTGAGAATAAAGAAGGAAAACCTGATTGGAGGATTTTGAAGTTGATCTAGTTTGTCGTTTGTTGCTATTGGATTTAACACTGACATTCTTCTTGTAAACCTTGTATTGGGTTGTTAGTTGATTAGCCTCATATAATTTCCATTTTTGCTTCTTCAAATAGTATTCCTTTTCCTTCTGGTGCTCTTTCATTTTCTGAGATAATTTCTTTAAAAAGTATTGTAACAGATGCAACAATGATTTAGGAACTACCTTTGTTTCTTCTGAATCAGAAATAATACCTCTAGGACTAGGAATACATCTCTCTTTCTTCCCTACTTTGGAGTCTGAAATGCAAGTGTAATGTTCTTTTCTATACCTTTTCTTATTGACCATATCCTCAATCTCAAGATCTTCTAACTTTGAATCCAACTTATCCTCAAAGTTTCCAAATATCTCTCCCTCTTCTTCATTATCTAACTTATCCTCTACTATTATAATAGGTTATGTGGTACCTGATTGGTTGCTATTCTTGATTTCTTGAGAATAATCAACCATCTGTTGCAAGAAGCTGACATTATTCATTGAGGTATCTGTAATGTTTCCTTTAGCCCTATAGACTTGTTTGGTAGCTTGTTGGTTTTTCTCTTACTTAGATCTTGGTTTCTCTTAATTGTAATCTTTGTTAGTGACAACTTGTTTTTCAATATTACGGGTATCTGCTTCTAGTGTCTCCTTCTCTTGAATATTAAACAAGCAATCCACATTGGTATGACCTAACTTGTAGCACCTGCTGCAATAATCAGGAGTATCTTTGTAGGTGCAGCTTGACAAAAACCACACTCCTTGCAACTAATACATACTCTTAGGTTTGGGACCTAGAATATCAACTTCAACACAAATTCTTGCCACACTTGACGATTAACATGTGATTTAGAAGAATCTATTTTGAGAGTGGTGCCCACTGCTTGGGCTATGGAGAATAAGCCTGAATTTGCAAATAGATAAATAGGAAGGCTAGGAAAAGAAATCCAGATAGGAACAATCGAGCTTTCTTGATAAGGTCTAAAACTAGGGGTCCATTTGAAAGTTTGCATAGGGTATCGACTTACAAACCATTGATTCTCCATCCAAAGTCTTATAAAATCTTCTTCACAAGAGACTTTAATCAAGATATGCTTATGTTCAAGGAGACCAATATGAAATGCAGTTTTTAAGCCAAACGATTCAAAGTTTTTGCGAATGAAATACATAGTTGGGTTGCCATGTGAGAACTTACCAATAATGGAATTTTTATATGGTTGAGCAAGGTTATTTAATTCATTCTATGTGAAGAGAACAACAAGTTCGCCTTTAAAATTTGTGAGGGTTTTGATATCGACTGCAAGGGTTTCATTAGAATCCTCAAAGAGACGTGCTAAGGATTTCTTTCGAGGGTTAGGGGGATCTAGAGGTTTGGGATTGAGGGTTATGGAGTCTCCAGGGTTTGAGGAAGCCATCAGCCATAGATAGGGTTTGACTAGGGAGAGAGCGATAGAGAGAGTAATTACATATCAAGATTGAAATAATAATTACATAATTTTTTTTAAAAAGTATTAACACAATGTACTTACCTGTTTTGGACAAATTAACAAACAAAATTGGAATTCGGATATGTGGAGTTTATAACTACTTTTTACCAGTTTACCTATATAAGAAATATTTTATCCCTCATCAACCAAGAAAAGTTATTGTTTGCCACAAATGTTTTAATGGTAAAATAAATTCATCAGTTTTCTTGTGGTAAAAAATGTAAAGTTACTAAATTTTCATTCAGAATCTCTTAAATATGTCATACTTTATATAACAAAATCTCCTAAAAATGGGATGGAAAACATGGACTAAAAAACGGACCAAACTAGTGGCAAATTCACTTCGTTTCCAATTCCACATTTGGGAGTCCACACCTAAAAACTCCTACATAATTTTTATTATTTACGGGCCTCTAATTTTAGGGAAACAATAGATAATCTCCACTAAATAAATCTGAATATCAACAATTATGTGTGTGTGTGTGTGTGTGTGTGTGTGTGTTATCTCCAGCAAATTAGTTTTAAAACTTCAGTTCTCTATTGTTTCAGTAAACCAATGGCACACATTTTTTATCTTCCGCGTATAAACTTGTAATATATTTTGGTGATGGGAAAGTAAATACATACAAGGTAGTAGCCATGAATTAACTTGTTCTTTATGAAAATAATGGGGGCTTCAATTATTGAATAATAATGAGTCAATAGAAACTTGTTTGTTTACCATTAATAACTAAACTTTTTGAATGTTTATCATATATAGTTCTGAACGAAGTGAAATTATTGTTATGATTACTATTTGTGAACATTATAAATAATTCACATAACAGTCCTCCTATACTTGTTTGACATTGTTAGTCAATTTACTACTATACTTTCTTAACGAGTATGTAGCTGTACAACTCAATTTTTGCCTAAATTTGTTTAATAATGCGTAAATACTTTTTAATTGTTTTGTTGTAGTACCTGTTTTATTCCTATACCACTAGCATCAATAAAGGTGATTATTATATATTTGATAGATCAATTGTTTGAGCGAGTTATAATATGATAAATATTTTTACATAACTTTTGATACATATTGTGCTCATGAGAAAGAATATACATATTATTCTTGTGTTTTCTTGTTAATATTTATTCTGGTGATACTTTATTTTATTTTATTCTTCACATTATATTTTACATTTTATATTATAGCAATTACCTTAGGCAAATTTTCTGGTTATGGCTTAATAAGTTATTATTATGATTTAGTATGCCTAATGATATTTGCAAACATAGTGATTTTTTAAGGGAGTGATCTTTTGATCAATCTTATTTGTACCTCTATTTTCATGTAACAAAAAATTCTCAAAAGTTTATTCAATGAACAGTCTTTGTGCCAGAAGTAACGATTATGTTGAAATATAGTTCAAAATAATAACCTTTTGTATTATGAATTTAATATAATTTTTCCAGTGTAATAAAAATGAAGAACCGTCATTTGATTACGTTATATTCTTCCCACTTAGATAGTATAAGAGAAACTATTATTTATGTAATATGCTTCTAATTAGTATAGCATTTTTTTTCATTGCCATTTCTTTCCATTTGATAAGGGAATATTTCATTCCAACAAATTAATATAGCCTACTACATTTGTTGATAACTATTTTCCACGTAACAAGGTGTTGTATTTACTCATACCGCTAAATAGAAAAACATTTATTTTGACATGTGGTTTAAGAATGGGATATATTATGCATATTTATGTCACCTTCAGAAAAATTAACATTTTTATACTCAATATTAAGAAGATGTCTTCTATTCACATTTGTTTATTTATCCAAATTCTGTCTCAGCGAATGAAACGTAGCATCCATCCTTTACCCTACCTTTGTCCCTCTCTCTTCCTTCTCTATATAGATTTGATGATGGTAATCGATCTTCCTCTTAGCCTCCAAACATGTCTATAAAACTACCTCTACATCTTGTTTTTGATAAAATGTATAAGTGAGAAACAACACAAGAAAAATGTCATTGAGAAGAACTTTTGTATCTAATTGTATTCGTATTTTACAGTATTATTTGAGTGATTTTATTTTTTTTATAAAAAATTGTATAGTTTTAGTTTCTAAAAGGTTATAACTTTTATCTCCAGATATTTTAAAGTCATTGTGTCATTCTCGGTGTACTATTTTGCTAGATTACATTATGCTTTCAATCATTGGAAGTTATTTAACTGATTTAGT
Organism: Sambucus nigra; assembly: GCA_949130495.1. Classification (NCBI taxonomy): domain Eukaryota; kingdom Viridiplantae; phylum Streptophyta; class Magnoliopsida; order Dipsacales; family Adoxaceae; genus Sambucus; species Sambucus nigra. Next base: position 665,658,187 of record OX422208.1, on the reverse strand, counting down.
TGTAATGGAAGTTTCCTTAATGGGTTTACTAAAGGTTGTTCAATGTATGATTTATGTATTTAGGATTAGAAACAGAACACCTTATATTTGTTATACTCAGACCCTAAACATTATTTATATGCACATGAGAAGGCTTGTTCGGCAATGTTTTTTCTTTGAAAATATCATGGCATATATTTTATTGCTTGGTACACAAATTGAGTATAAGTTTATTATCATTTATGTTTTATGATCACAAGAGTTGATATATTTGATCTTAACATATTGCCACTAACTGATCGATGAATGATTTTATAGATTAACAGCATTCTATTTTTTATGAATTGTTACTTGGATTTGATTAAAGTAGGAACACTGTTATTGTTTATGACGGTATCTAAAATTATAATTTTACTAATTTCTTTGTATATTTTCAAACATTCACATTATTAATGATGCTTATCAGCCATAATGAAAGATTTTCAGATTGATCCCGTAAGAGGACAGGCTAGCAGTCACCGGTAACCAGAGGACTTTGATTACAACACGCACATCATTTTCACAAAGGAGGATTTGGTTAGCGTACGAACCCCACACCGTGATGTGTTGGTAATCACTCTCAGAATCACGAACTGGGATTTGGACAAGATACTAGTGTACCATGGGAGTTGTTCAGAGGTGATGTACTTAGAGCTCTAACATAAACTCAAGCTTAAGATGTCCGACCTAAAGGAGGCGATTATTTCTCTGGCCGGCGTTGCCGAGAAGATGACAATGTCATTAGAAAAGGTGATCCTGCTAGTAAAGGCAGGAAATATTTAAAAACTCATAGAATTTCTAGTTGTCGACATTGAGTTACCTTACAATGCCATTTTGTATAGAGCATGGCTTTACGCCATAAGTGTTGTCCCTTCTACTTACCACCACAAGCTCAAGTGCATCACTGACATGAGGATAATGAAGATCAAAGGTGATCAAGTTTCTCCTCAGAAGTGCTTCATTACTGCTATTAGGCCTAAGCAGGAGAGAGAAAAAAGGATAAAGAAGTTATTCCCGAGGCAACCCACGATGTGTCCACTCCATCTAAATAGCAACTATGACATGGATGACCAGGGGTGGAAGAGAGAAGGATCCACCCCATTGATAGGGTCGTCGAAGAGCTGTAGGCGATTACCTTTGCCAAGCCAATCCAGAGACAAAGTTTTTTTATCAGGTCAAGCGTGACTTACCTCAAAAGGAAGGAGTTAATCACCTTCCTAAAATGTATCTTAGATGTTTTTGCATGGGAACCATACGATATGTCTCAGATTGACCTTACAGTTGCCTGCCATCAACTCCATGTGGATCTAAAATTTAAGACGATTATACAAAAGGCTCGCCGAACTACTTCGAAAAAGGCAAAGGCAGTTTAGAAAGAATTAGAGAAATTTATGGAGGCAAGGTCTATCAAAGAAGTTTAATTCCCAATATGGCTTTGAAATCAGATCATGGTTCAAAAGAACAATGGGGGCTGGAGAGTGTGCACATATTTCACCGACCACAACAGGATTTGTACCAAGGACAATTTCCTCCTACCAAAGATAGACCAGGTGGTCGACGCCACAACATTTCATGAGCGAATGAGTTTTTTACATGCTTATTCGGGGTATCGCCAGTTTCCTCTTTTCGGCCCCACCAAGATATAATTTCATTCGTAATGCCAGTTGGTCTGTATTTCTAAAAGGCCATGTTGTTTGGCCTCAAGAATACAAGATCCACTTATCACAGGTTAGTCACTAAGATGTTCCAACACCAAATGGGGGAGACTATCGAGGTGTACATTAACGACATGATTGTCAATAAATGGAACAAGAATGACCATATCTAAGATCTAGCTAACACCTTGAAATCCTCACGCACTATTTAATGAAACGTAACATTAGTAAGTGTTCATTTGGGGTCCAATAAGGTAAATTAATGGGTTATCTAGTCATCAAAAGGGGGATTAAGGCTAACCCAGATCAGATAGAAACAATCAGCAAGGTCAAGTCGCTAAAGACATAACTGGAGGTCCAGATGATCACCAGAATGCTCGCATCACTCAACCGCTTCATCTCGAAGTTGTCTGAGCACTGCTGACCATTTTTACAGCTACTAAAAAGGAAAATGGCCTTACTTGGGATGATGAGTGCTCCAAGGGCCTGGAGGAGATCAAATCCTACCTTAGCAATTCTTCACTGCTTGTGATCCCCAATCAAGGGGATCCTTTTTACCTTTATCTCGTAGTATCAAGCCACGTAGGTAGCTCGACATTGGCTTGAAAGATAGAAATAAAAAAGTCCCATGTTTATTATGCCAACAAGATTCTCTTGGATGCCGACAACATTACTTGCCTCTAGAGAAATAGATTTATGCATTGGTGATCCCTTCATACAAGCGAAAGAACTAATTTGAAGCCCATTCCATCTCTAGACAATGTCAAAGTGGTCGATAAAGATTGGGAGGTTTGATATTAATTTCTAACTAAGGATAACAATCGAAGGAAACATTTTGGCTAACTTCATGGTAGAGTTTACTAGAGAAGGCCCCACTAACTAGCGGCTGACTGATCAACCAAAGTTGCACGAACAGGCACGAGGCAAGAGTTGGACACTGTATGTTGATCGTGCATCCAACACAAAAGGGGAAGGAATAGGAATTATCCTTATGTCTCCAGATAATTCTATGATTGAGAAAGGGATCAGACTGAGATTCGATGCCTCCAATAACAAGGCTAAGTATTCGGCCCTGATCATTGGACTTTGAAAAGCACTTTTTCTTGGGGAAAGAAGGATAAACATTTATTATGACTCCAAATTGGTGTCCAATCAAGTAAGTGGGGATTATAATGCAAAAGATGACTGGATAAAAGCCTACCTTACAGTAGTACACGAGTTAGTTATTAAATTCGAGAAAGTTGACGTTCAACAATTCCCTTATGGGCACAACAGTCATGCCGAAGCTGTAGAAGCACTAAGTTCAGTAGTAGAATCAGATTACAGGAGAACCATTGAAGTGTAGTTCCTCTCTAAGCCCAGTATTGACAAGACAGCAAACCCCAAACATGTCATTTCTATCAAAAAAGAAACTAGTTAAATGGACAACATCATAGTGTAGTTGTAGAACGAAACATTGTTGACCGAAAAGAAATTAACCGTCAGGCCTGGATGAAAGATGCATGTTCGTACTTGGACAATGAGGGAAAGTTGTACAAGAGATCTTTCAAAGGCCCATACCTCCAGTGTGTACACGTGAATGACATCGAGGGAGTTTTCTCAGAACATCATGATGGGATATGTTGAAGCCACGCAGGAGGAAGATTTCTGGCATTCCAAGCAATCAAAGAGGGCTACTAGTGGCGTACATGCAGAGAGATGCAAGTGTTTATATTCATAAGTGCAAAAAGTTCCCAAAATTCTCCCCCCGATCCATCAACCGGATAGTGAACTGAAGCAATTGATAAGCTCGATGATTGGATATCGTGGAACCACTACCTACCATACCTGGGAATCGCAAGTACCTGTTGGTCGGTATAAACAATTTCACCAAGTGGGTAACGACAGAACCACCTGCCAATATTAGAGACGTTGACATGCTAAGATTCATCTAGAGGAGCATTATAACCACTCACCAATAAAATGATGCTCAATGGTCTTAAGAAAAGGCAGGATAGAGCAAAGGGCGCCTGGGTGGATGAGCACCCCCATGTTCTTTGGTCATATCGTACCACACCTAAAAGACCATCTAGAGAGACACCCTTCGCGCTCACATATTAAATGGATTATGTCATACTACTTGAAGTAGGACTCCCGACCATGTGAATGAGGTTGGCCGACCAGGGACTAAATAATGAAGCCCTTCGAGTTGAGCATGACCTGACTAATAAACGAAGAGAGCAAGACTTAATAAAGCTTGCCTCATACCTGTAGAAGTTGTCAAGGAAGTACGACAAGGGGGTCAACCCGAGGAAGTTCCAACTAGGTGATTACATTCTCATGAAAGTCCTCGGCAGCGCTATAAGACCATCTAATGGAAAGCTGGGGCCCAACTAGGAAGGATCATTTAAAGTGATTCGGGACGATCTACAAGGAGCCTACCACTTAGAAACAATCGAGGGAAGAGAAATACCACCTAGAGCATGGAATGCGGACAACATCAAGAAGTTTTACTTTTGGTATTCTTTTTACTTTTTAGCACTTAATTTATGCAATTTTTTATTTCAAAACTTATGTCACTCAAAAGTTATGATTTTTGTCATGAATATAGGCCTTTCTTTCCATGTTTCAAGTCTCTTAAGTTATTTGATTACCTTACATGGTTTCCTAAGTAACAGGATCATAATTAACTCATAATCTGCAAAAGAGTATTGATCAGGATTTAACTTGATTATTATGGCAATTCTGCTAAATACAATTAAAACTAAAGCCCTCAGGTCCTTCTTATAATCAACGTAATAGACCTCACAACTTGCCTAGTCAAGACAAAATCCCTACGGGGGATCTATAGGTAGTAAACCAACTTAGCTTAGTAACTAAAATCTTGAACAAGTGGATTGCCCACATACTAAGTGCATTTTTACCATTGTCTTTTCAAGTCTTAAGGGAGTATGACGACACGACCTAAAAGGTAAGAAATACAGAATAACACATTTAAGGCATAATGAACTAGAAAAATGACTAAAGAAATGATATTAACTTGATTCATTCAGCAGGGCCCTATTATAAAGAATACTAACTATATGATAAATGATGATACTGGAATTAGCACCACCAGGTAAGGTGTTTTCAAGCTCAATATAAGAATAACAATGGTAGCACAGTTATATAAAGAGATAAGAGACTGAGATGAGGATAAGAGGAAAGGGCACCGGTATATAAGTGGTTCAGCCAATTTGGCCTACGTCCACTGTGAGTGTGTGTGAGTAATATCACTGAATGAAGGCACTAATGACCATGGATACAACCTCTCAAGCTTTCTCTCTCTACCATATATCTAGACAGAGTTTTTTCTAGGGTTTAATATCTGGGATCCTTTTGCAAGTTAGGGGATGACCTCTATATATAGTACTTAGGGGGTGTAATGTACCCCCCATGAATGCAATGAGCATGTGTGTGGTAACCTCACCAATGTGGGAGTGACATCTGTCACTGTCACATGTAAGGAATGATGATGAAATATTCTCCCCACGTGTGGGGAATAATCTTGTTACAACTGATTTATGCTCATGTGTCCTTATCCAAATGTCAACAGATGCTCGGCTGCCATATTGGTGCATGACCTCGGCCTGGGAGAGGCCGAGCTATAAAGGTTCGATAAACGTCTTCCGAGATGTTCCATAGGGAGTCTCGGCCTGATCTCAGCCGAGACATTATGCTGGGGTCGGCCCCTGCCGAGGTTGGACTGATTCCATGTTGAAGATTACCAAGGCTTCTTGTCACCTCGGCCCAAGCCGAGGTTGGACTGGTTCCATGTTGAAGGTTACCAAGGCTTCTTGTCACCTCGGCCCAAGCCGAGGTTAGACTAGTTTCATGTTGAAGGTTACCCAGGCTTCTTGTCACCTCGGCCTACACTCGGCCGAGGTTTCTATACCCAGGTATATGAGAATGCTGTTGATGCCAGTGATGCGCGTAGTGTCCATTGGAAATGTAGGAAGAAGTGTCGGCCTGGGCCGACCTTACTAAGGCCGAGGGCTGATATCGCGGTCCCATGGCTTATCCAGGGTCGGCCATAATATCGGCCGAGGTTGGTGTCTCTTAGCCGAGGTTACACTTGGGGCATATCAATCACCCCCCAGCCCTTAGTCATATGTGAGAGCAAGTGGCTAGGGGATTACTACACCTCCGAGGCCTGTCTGTTCCAAGCCAATACCTGCCTAACACCTGTCCAACGCCAGATCGTGCTTACTTGGTAAGTGTGTGCCGTCAGCTGTCCTTTGGGGCTCCCAAGGCAATGATGGGCCTTGGGAAACGTGCCCACGTATTTAAGGGTTTCGAAACCCTTTTCCCTCCTTCTTCTTCACTTCATTCCTGTGCACGATTTGTTCTTGCGATTTTCTCTCTCTAAAGCTTCTCTAATCAACGCTCTTCTGCAGAGGCATTTGTTGGTTTTCTTGTGAGTTTTCTTCATTTGCCTTCATCGTTTAGTTTTAAATACAATTAAAACTAAAGCCCTCGGGTCCTTCTTCTAATCAACGTAATAGACCTCACAACTTGCCTAGTCAAGACAAAATCCCTACGGGGGATCTATAGGTAGTAAACCAACTTAGCTTAGTAACTAAAATCTTGAATGGGTGGATTGCCCACATACTAAGTGCATTTTTACTATTGTCTTTTCAAGTCTTAAGGGAGTATGACGACACGACCTAAAAGGTAAGAAATACAGAATAACACATTCAAGGCATAATGAACTAGAAAAATGACTAAAGAAATGATATTAACTTGATTCATTCAGCAGGGCCCTATTATAAAGAATACTAACTATATGATAAATATAAAAAGCATAAAATTTACAACAGTTTATAATCGGTGAGCTAAATATTTATCTATTTACTTCCACCAACCATCGTCAGGTTTAGGCATGTACTCATCATGACTGTCATGACCTTCTAAGTAGTTCTCGACAAGTTTAAGAGGAATGACATCCAAATGAATCCAGGTTTCATCATGACCAAAAGGGGGTCGATTATATGCAACACAATTGACCTAGTACATATACGAGAGCTGAGAGTCATGAGGTTCCTTGAAAACCTTGAGGGCCTTCAGCCAACCATGCTTGTATGCGACTACTTGAGCTTCCTGAAACCTCGCTGCGGCATCCTGCCAACCCTCATCATAACCTACTGCCCATGCTGCTCAGGGACCCATACTGAACAGGTATCGAAGTTGCTTATTATCACGGCTTAGACACATCACCAAGGTTTTGCTTCGTCGAACTTGCTCTTTGTACTCAAAGAGTTTCTTCTTCAAGTCATCATTTTTTGACTCGACCAAAGCACCGACCTCGCCCACATCCTTGGATTGCACCAACCGGGTCTTCAATTCATTGTTCTTTTTTTTATATGAGGCACTTATATCTTCCAAGTCCTTGAGGCATTGGTCCAATTTTTTAGAGCTTTACACATTGTCAAAAATGTTCAATGAGCTCACAATGTCTAAATAGCAAAACAAAACAAGCAAATAGATTATCAGAAAAATACACGAGTTAGCACGCTCAAAATTTTATTTTTATTAAATGAGACAAAGGATAGGCAGAGCCATTATAGTTTAAGAAAAGGAAAAAAAAGGTATATTAAGGAAGCAACAGAAGAAAAATCCCCAAAAGCTTCAGGCTTCATTTCTTCACCCACTCCTCTGTCTCAGCCTCTTTCCCTTTTGTCTCCGCCTCCTTCTCTTTAGGCACCACCTACTTCACCTGGTTAGTAGGATGGCTGGCAGAAGCCTCGTCGTCAATAATAGAAGGGAAACCTGACTGGTGGCTTCCAATGAGTTCGGATTCTGGGGGGACTTTAGTTTCCACTAACTCTTTATCCAACCATTTATTGAAGATCGCTTTTTGAGCATAAGCGATCAGGACTCTAGCGTTGTCATACGCCTCATTTCAGCCTTGCTCAAAGCTGTCATCCTTAAGGGCAGGATCTTCTCCACCTTCTTGGTTAACCGAGAGTTGTCCACCTTCAGAAGGCTGTTCTCAGACTTCAAAGAGGCCATAGATTTTGAAATGGTATTCTTCTCTTTCTTGTGGGACTCCTTTGATCTTCGAAGGGCCTCATTTAGTTCATCATTTTTCTTATACTTATTGGCACGATCATCTAAAAGACTGGTAAACTCTTCCATAAAGTGTTAAATGAGGAAAATATCAAGTGTTAGAAAATTTAACGAGTAGCAGCCAAACATACCTAATACAATAAAAAAAGACCCTTATGAGGGATGGAGTTTGGGATGCTCGGAGAGAGAGATGAATAGGTCCCAACATCTACATCTTCTCTCGATCACCCACGAGCACTTCTACCCTTGTAGACTAGGGGAAAAGGTTGGATTGTGGGCCATGAACTGAGCTTCCAAGACGCTGGGTAGAGAAGTGGGAGCATTAGTAGAGCCGGTAAGAGCCTTCTTTTTCCCCTCCTTTTTTTTCTCTTCTCTTACCTCTTCTTTCTCCTTGGCGACCAAGTTTGGGTCGCTGGACCTTGAGGAATCACCTCTGGCCTTCTTTTGGGACTTAGCCCTAGTAGAAAGTAGCACATCATCATCATCATCAAACACCAATAAAACCCTTTTCATGGTGGGAGTCATTGGGCCTTCTTCCTCCCCTAGCTTAATTGATCTAATGCCCAACGGCTAGAAAGAAGAAGAAGTTTTGTCTTCTGACATAATAAGATCAGGTATCTCGTCCACAGGGGGAGCAGTAAAATTGTTTGTCGTGTTAGAGTATTAAAGCAAAAGGGTCACCGCCCGCGGATTTTCACTGTCAAGCAGATGATCTTTAACCCTCCAGGCCTTCAAGAGATCTATAACCCTAATATCTTAAAGGGATGGCTCCTTATTTTTCTTGTGAGATGTTAAAAAAAGAAGAGAAATAAGCAATAACGTATAATAACCAAAATAAAGCAAACAAAAGAACAAGTATTACTTTATGTGATAATCCCCCAGTCATTCACAGAAACCACGTGCATTCTTCGCCCTCATAGAGCGGTGGATGTTGTCAATTTCTGATGATGAACCCATGGTCCTAATAACCTTTGTTGGAATCAAGGAGGTTCATTACCAACACCCTTTCAACTTTCATCACCTTCAGGTATCGAAAGCCATCTGAAGTGTGAGACGAGACATTGCAATATCTGTTCTCTGGGATGCCTAGGTTGGTCCCATAAAGCTCATTTATACGGTTAACCCCATTGACTATTTACCAAGTACTGAGGGTACATTAAGAAAGTACCACCCCAAAAATTCAAAGAATTCTATAAATAAAGAATTTGGGAGAAATGTCAACACCCCTTGAACCACAACCAATGTGTGGATCCAATGCCCCCCATCGATGTCTCTAATATCTTTGGGCATGGGGGCACAATCGATCTCCACCCATGCGGGAAACGAACTGGTTTTTCTAAACTACTCTAAGCTCTTCCTATGAAAGGTTGACATGATTGGAGGAATAAGACTATCAATACCGAAGATAAATACTCGCAAGAAGAAGAACACTGTAATAGTAAGGAGTGAAGATGAAGACTTATAAAGATGGAAGAATGCGAAGAAAAGCTTCGAAGATTTTGATAACAAGAAGATAAAAAGAAAAGTGACAGTTTGAAGTGTACCGACTCTTTTTCAATCCTCGTGCACAATCATAAGACGCGGTGCCCAAGGCCAATTTTGGAGCTTCACCTACAGCTCAGACGAGTATACCCTTGAGACTTTAGCATAATTACAAGGTTGTCATGCCATTTTAGATTTTCTAACAAAGTTTCAAACCTGACTGGGCCCAAACAATGAATAAAATATATTTGCCCAAGAAGATTTCAGCACAGAGATTTTAGGCGCAATTATGGGACCTAAATAATTAACTAGGCCCAATGAAGGGACGACCGACCATCCCAGTATAATCTACACATGATCGTCCCAACTAATAAAAAAATCAACAATTATTTTTACCACATGGATAAATACGAACATTTATCACGCCAACCTCGATAAGCTCAAAGGATTATAAAAAATCTCAGAGGAGATATTCAGGGATGCCCCTTGATTCACTAACAAGGAGGGGGAGTTCCTTGTACGGCTCCACCACTTGACCGTAACCCTCACCCTAGGGTCAAAGGGGATGTAAAATCGAGATTTGAGTGAAATAAAATAGAAAAATAGTGACCCGTCCGTGGACGTAGGAAATTTTTCGAACACTCAAACTTTTAAACAATTGATGGATATTATCTTGAAAAAAAAGATTGTTTAGCCTTTTTTTAATCTTAACCATTAGAACACTCAAACTTTTCATTAATACAATATGCTAAATATTCTTTATTGCGAAGAGCTTAGTTTGTTTACTTGTAGTTGGTTTAGCAATCATATCCGACCCCTCGCGCATTTTAACATTCTAAGCCTAGTTATATTACTGTTTTTATGATCGCTTCATATTGAAATACTTTCATCGGAAAACATCTATAAAAAAATTTTGGGAAGTATATATAGACCTCGGGTTGCATTCAATTGTTTTCTTTTCCTCTCAACCATTTTTGTAAAGGAAAAAACTAGCAGCCCTCACTTAATAGAATGTAGCTACAATGATTCTTTCTATATTTCTGTATGATTATAATTGTACTGTCCAAATAATTTTAACATTCTTTGAACTTTCACACAATCATTTGTCTTCTTGTCAATTATGGATGGGACTTGAACCATAGCGTTAAAACTTCACAAGAACTTATCTTTGCCAAGTGATGTGGGACTAACACATGACTAATAATTTGCACTTAACTGTCCTTATATATTGATGTTGATGAACGAAGCTTCGGGGAAATAGCTAGTTAGTTGGACATATCATACGTGGATGTATTTATAGGATCTTTTTGTTATACAGGATATCCCCATTAAGATCGACTGCATGGATTCAAGTTGAGAATTCTTGGAGGGAAGTGGCAGCTATAGTTTACGTATAGATTTGTCCGACATTGCATGGGTAAATAGATATCTATGTTTAAGTGATAAAAATGAAACATAATGCAAGCAATGTTATATGACCTACAAATATTTATGCTTGCATCTATAAAATAATGTAAGTTTGCTTCCCTTATTTTATATTTTTGAATATTTAAGAATGACAAAGCAAAATTACAGTGAAGATCTATATACAAAAGGGAACACTGGTAAACCATCAAATTTTCAAATTCTATTGGCTATATAATTGTTGTATTTTTTTTTTTTGATAATTTTGAGCCTCCACACGAACGAGCCCTTTGAATTCCCCGTGCAAGCTAAACAGGGGGGACGCGGTGCCAGAGCCACCCTAACACATGCCACACTCAAAGGATAGGGGAATTGAACCCGAGACTGTGCTCATAACCCACACAATCTGAACTCGTCCCTTACAGCTGAAGCAACCTATTTTCTTCTTAGGGTGTGTTTGTTTCCAGATATGAAAAATGCATGAAAAATAGTTCATTTTGATGAGAAGTTGAAAAATGAGTGAAAAAAAAATATGAGTTTTTAGTCTTATTTTTTCTATTATCCATGAAAACCAATTTTTTTGCAAGTGAATAAGAAATATTTTCCATTAAAAATGAGGTTTGAGATGAAATATTTGTATTGTAAGGTGGATGAGTGTTCTTACATAAAGTATCACGATTAAGGTACTACAAAGTCAAAACATGAGTCAAAACAATTATTTTTTCATGCCAATCAAACACACCCTTGAAATAAGGTTGATGGAAAATTCCCAGATAAAATTAAAAATAAAATAAAAAGCAATTGTGTGTGCATGACAAGTGCTAAATATAGTGGCTTTGCATGTGTACCACACGAGTATGCAAAATATTTTGATATTGTTATCGAAACGAGAAGTAAAACGCCTATATACTTGTATGAACCATCAAAAGTTCCGATTTGCCAATAGTAGTGGGGTAACAAACTTTATGTTGATGATATCCAAAATAATTTTGGGGTTGGTATATGGAAGTTAATTATTATCAAATTTCACAAAATACGATCACCTTTTCTATGTTCTTACAAAATTTACTAGTACTCTTAACACTCTAAAATAGTATACATTGACATTTTTAATGATCTTTTATCGCACTTTTGAACTTCTGATGAGACTTTTTTTAATTCATTATCACCTAACTGGAGTGCATTTAATCATATCAAAAAATATATTGTTCATTTCATAATAGCTAAATGGTATTAATTGTAAAACGATAAAGCGTTTGTCCCCTTCAATCCTAAGAAATAAACTATTAACTCTTGGCCCCTTCACAAAAAAAATAAATAAATAAATAAACAATTTTGCTAAACAGGGAAAATATAGTCAGCATAATTTTTTTGCCAAAAAAGAGAAATATTTAAAGAACATCGAATAAATTTAGTACCAACCGCATTGATGATGAAAATATCGAGACGATTAAAATATACTCAGATTGGATATGGGAACCGTCGCTGGGAATTTGAATTCGAATATTTTTAGTTAAAATTGTTTAAAATGTGAACTCGAGAGTGATCAATGCCAGGAATTGGGATTCTACAAAGGCAAAATCTCATGCCAACTTGTGGGTTTTGCCTTGTAAATTATAATACCAAGCATGAGAAGGGAGAAGTTGAAATGACTGCTGATTAATCAGACTAGAAGGATATACTTATCAAATTAGGACAGGTAATCATTTTTCAAGAGGATTTTCAGTCGGCTGAGTAATGAAGAAAACAATATTCAAATAACTTGCCTAACCCTGATAAGAGGTGGCAATTTATAGTCCACCTGAAGGCCTGTGGATGGAAATAATACGCCTGCATGGGAAACTTCTACCCACCTTCTCAATTTTGGCTACTTCAACATCTGCACGAAATACGTTAAGCGAACAATTGAACCTATCAATTTACATACGTCTACGTTTCTACAAATATGCCGTAACGTTTTTATCGGTGAACATGTCTTTTGGATTTTCCCTTATATTTGACTGTAACAATTTGCTTTGCCTTTGTCTCTATATATTATTGATGGACATCAGCCCATAACTATCTGTTTTGTAATTGTATGGATGGCAAATTTTCTTAGTACAACATGTTCGTACATACAGCAATAATGTAAAATCTAATCTAATATATCTAATATCGAAAATGATATTGGGACTGAATTTTTTATCGAAAGTGAAATTACCGAATGAGGTGGAGGGTTTCTAATAATTCTTTTGTGAGGTTCACGTCAGTGGGACCAAAAAAACAGACCAATAACACGCTGCCACATGTAATTTCGATAAAATATTATGTCAAAAATTATGTTACAATAAAAGTACACATCTAATATATAAATATAAAAATGGTGTCACGTAAAATGATTCGACATCTGACTCATCCAATTTACTCCCTTATTAAATTACTTAAAATTTAAGAGAGTCTCAATAAATTACTTGAAATTTAAGAGAGGAGATGAAGAGCAACCATATATATATATTAGATTAAAAAATATAGTAGAATTGGATTGGCAATATTTTTTTCAAAAGAATTCTTGTTATTTGTAAACGAAGATTGCAAAAAATCCCACCATGTATTATAATCGATTTGTCCAATTTTTTTTTTTTTAGCTTCATTCCAGAATTCATGATCAATATCAGGAACGAATGTGACTAGAAACTCTAAGGTGCATTCTTTTAGTTTTTTCTTGGAAGGATTTTTTAATCATTTAAGCAGTAGACATTATATATATATATATATATATATATATATATATATATATATATATATATATATATATATATATATATGCTAGGGTATGCCCGTGCCTGAAGGCACGATGAAAAGTTCCAAATTACGTAATCGCAAAATGATAAAAAAAATTGAAGTACATAATTGCAAAATTAAGGGTGGCAAAGTATGTAATTGAAAATATTCATAATAAACAATCCATCCATTCAAAGGGCATAACCAACAATATGCAATTGAAGAAAAAGGAGAAAACTAAGATCTACCATGTAGCGGTTACTGCCTAAACTGAGAATCAAGCGAATTGTACAAATAAATGCCAATCTAATTACAACGAATCTCAATGAATTTCTACAACAATAGTATATAGAAATGTTATAATAGTTACCAGAATGATCGAGTCAGTAAATTAAGATGTACCATCAAATGAAGTCTCCATAGTCCCCACATTAAGATTAGCTAATCCATTTTATAACATACAATTAGCATGTACCTTAATTTAAAAAAGTAGATACTAAGGAATATCATCAACTATACATTCCACAAAACATTGAATAAAAAATAAATAATAATATTATATTTTTGAATGCCCCGTGTTATTAATTCACTAAATCAACATTAATAAGGTGTAAATTTGAAATAAACTAAATATGACCGTTAAAGGTTCTTACAAAGGAAACATCAAAGTGTAATGACATTGAAAATTTTCATCTCAGTGGTTTGAGGAAAATAATTGGCATTTGAATCCCGCTAATAACGAATCATTTATTAACTTGTGGCACATATACCATTACTCTCAATTTGAGCATTTGTCGACATTATGCAACAGCAAGTAGCTTCATGAAGTTGCTAGTGCCGAATAGTATATGATCAGTTATGGACAGTGTCTTCTCAGCAACACAATTTATGTAATGGTGGACAGTCGAACTTGTGCTTCTTTCGGTCTAAATACAAAAATGTAGGCAACTCTCTTATTCACCTTTGGCTAATATTCTTTTTTCACATTCAAGTCAACTGTGATGCAACTTTGAAAGGTGATAGATGTCAAAAGCAGGTGTGTAGCACGATTATCAGGCAACTGCTGATATATGTCAAAAGTACATACAAGTTCATCTATGATAGATATCAAAAGCACAGAAAAAGTGCAACGAATACAATATACAAACCTTAGCGTAATCCAAATATCACTTCTGGAGGATTGTTTATTAGCCTCGTAACCAAAACATCCATTAACCAGGTCACCGAAAACAGCTAAAGTACGACATAACAGGTGATCGATGACTTTTCTACTTCAAATCTATATATTTCAACAACAAAAGAAACTTAGCTCCATTTCAACAAACAAAAGAAACTATCTACATATTTCAGTTAGAAAGTGTATCAAACATACATTTCAACAACAAAAGAAAGGATAAAAGAAACATAGCTCCATTGTTATATTGCAGATCCCACCACCCATGTATAAATGTGTGATTAAAATATACATATAATCATATTTTCCATCTTCATTTTAGATGTAAAAACTAAAATAATGCACTAAATTGGTGAAGTTGAAACCAATACGATAAGGATAAATTAAAATGGTTTAAAATTAAACAAATAAAAACTTCCTATGAGATATATAAACTTAAAAACATCATCTAATTCTTCTATTCTATAACAGATAAGTAATCTACTAAGAAAAAAGTCCTAAACGGTGTAAATCTTCAGTGTTCAGCATTGTTTCCGGAGCTGTTCTCGACACTGTTTTAACGTTGTTTCCAGCGCCATACAAAACATACGTGAAAAGAATGATATGGGCCATTACATAGATTTATATACTCACAACATAGCATTGGAACAGATGGAAGTAGGAACTTGAAATATAAATTATGAAGTGTGAGGAAATGAGAAATTTCCGGTGTGTCGGATTATCATACTAAGTCTTCATCCTAGTTTTCTTACCAAAAATATTTGTGAGCATATTAATGGGTAAACATGATTTGGTCTTTTTGTCAAGCCTTTGCTCCCATTACTGTAATTATAGTGCTTATCACCTTTGCCTATCTATGTATTTGCTTTAGTTTCACTCCCTCCAACCTGAAAATGATAGCCATAATAAAGTTAATGGCATGGAGAACCTTGACAGTTGCAGATGAAAAATGGACTCTTAATTCTGAGGAGCGTGATTATTACTAATGAATATCAATGCTGCACACCTGGCCTTAAATTTTTTTATAGGGAACTTGCCTTTCAATGTGGATAGTGCTTCTCTGGCAAGCTTGTTTGAGATAGCTGAGAATTGTTGAGATGGTTGAGGTTCTATATGACAATCACCGGAAGAAGCCGAGGATTTGGCTTGTGACAATGTCATTGGCTGACGAAGTAGAAGTAGCTGCTCAACAATTCAATGTCTATGAACTTGAGAGGGGAGCATTGAGGCTGAATTCCGGTACACCTCCACCAAAGGAGGATACTTTCAGAAAAGATTCTCAATTCAGAGGACCTAGATGTGGTGGTGGGAGAAGTTTTGACACCACCAACAGGCTTTATGTTGGAAACCTTTCATGGAGTGTCGATAATTTGGCCCTCGACCGGTTCGGATTTGTTACTTACAGCTTGGCCAATGAGGTCAACCGGGAAATTGATTCATTGAATGGCGTTGATCTTGATGGCAGGCAAATTCGAGTAAGCATTGATGAAGCTCTGCCAAGGCGTCAATTTTCATTATTGAATATTTTGTGATATACCTTCAACCGAATAAATATCAGGGTGTTGTACTACTGCTGACTATATTAGAGTGAGTTCATCAAATTATAGAAATTTACGGGACGTTTTCCTTAGGCCTTAGTTGCAACGATGAATTTTTCGCTGTAAAGCTAGACTAACAGGATATCATAAAGCCTATTAAACAATTTTGTAATATATGTTCTTAAAATGATGTAAACGATACTGTATAATTAGGAAGCCGGGGTGGTAGACAAAATTTAAGATCCTTTCCTGCAATGATAAAGAAAATAACAGAACTAATTAATGAGAAAACAAAGGAAAAGAGGTTTAGTTAGATCACTAAGATAGGTTTATATTACATAAAAAACTAAACATCAAGTTTAAAAAGAAAAACTCATAATAAAATAAAAGCCTCACGCACACCTTTTGCCCGCATTGCTGGTCTTAATGGTCATGGTAGAGTTTGATATGCCTTATTAGAGTTTGATATGAAAAAAAAGTATATATCTAAAAGATGAAATGTGAATATGTAAACCCAAGAAGATCAAACATATAGACCCTTGGGGGAGAGAATGAGAGTCGTGGAAGCAGTAACAGAGTATAATAATACCCAAGGATTGAGATGCATAATTATCTATACTATTCTGTTTAAAGGCACATAAAAGTAAAACAAAAGGCACCATTATGCTAAGGTCAGGTGGGGTCAATAATTCACCCTTACACCAAAGTTATGATTTTATTGTTGCTACTATGCAACCAATAAACGTTTTCGCACAAAGAAACAAATGGTCCTTGTAAAAGCAATAAAACTGAACGAAATCAAAGTTGGTAAAAACGAAAAAAACAAATATTTAAACCGAAATCAAAATATTCAAAAAAAAATATGAATAAAGTAAGAAAATCCAATGGCATTCAATTGTCATAAAAAATGCAACTATTGACTCATTCAAGTGTGTTAAAAATAAACACGGGTACTAAAATATATGGATTACACACACATCAGTTAAGTGATAATAAAGAAGAATGTAACCCAACATCACAGAAAAAGTGAAAATTGAAAGCAATACCCTAATATTTAAGGTTGTTCCAAAAAAAATGAGATTGGGCATTAGTTCAAACCCCATTTCCAAACACTTGATATCAAAATCACGACATAAGATTCCCAAAACCTAAACTTTGAGTATATACATGATTTCAGCTAAGTTCCAGTTCATTATGCGACATACCTGAGCTTTCACTATCTTGTATATTTTGCTAAATTGTAAAAAAACCAAATGGATTAAACAATCACTGAGGAACTACCAATTTTGATGAAACTCCATTACATCTAAAGACATCATCCTCGACAGTCAAACAATAATAAAAGCATTAGAAGTTTAGTAAATAAAAAAAGAATATGTACATTGATGATACTTGTTCGTCATTGCAGTCCTTCAAATTTGAACTTTAAACTTTCTTGGGAATATGTATTTGAAGAAGTAATAGATATGGATGATAAAACTAAATAAAGAAGTGAATTTTAAGTACCAACCACATGGATGATAAAACTAAACGAAGAAACAAATGCCTCACCCCAAAGTGCCTTTGTGTGCACTGCCTCACTCTGCCAAGTATTTTCCATAGCACCTAAGCCTCGCTTGCTGAAAAGGAATAGAAAAGTAATGAAAACATAAATATTAAAGAAATAACCTGATCCGGACTAAAAAAATTATAATTTAAAACTTAAAAACAAATATGACAAATTTAATAAGGGAATTAACATTATAGACTAAATTGTGAACAAAAGACATAATGAAGCCTTGAATTTCACAAATAGTTGAGATGTTTATTCTATAATGTAGACAACGCCTAAAACTCCATGCATTACTCAAGATTTATATTCTAAACCATGGACAGCCTACAGGTAACATGATCGTTTACAATTATTATAATATAATGCATTTCTACAGTGGGAAAAAAGGACAAATTTTCTTATAAAGTAATCGAAACTCCACTCTCTTTAAATAGTAGGAAAAAAGACCAAAAAATACAAATAAATGTATGAGTATTCAAAAAATTACCACTAATAGACCTATAGCACATGAGCAAATTGTATCTCATGAAGAAAAACAGGGGATTGTCACATTTATTTAAACAAAAACATAAATATAAACCAAAAACCACCTCAAGAGACCCATCACCTATAACATCAACAAAACAGAAACCAAGCCACAAAGCCCTGGTGCATTAATAGAACCCCCAAATCATAAAAACTAAAACATAAGCAAACAGAACCCCCAAATCTATAAACCAGGAAGGAGGTTGAGATTTAGAGAATAAAGAGAGGAAGATAGAGATAAAATACCTTTTAATCAATTTGGAAGATAAATCCATGGGGAGCGATGACTAAAATCGAACAATAAAAGTAATAAACAAACCAAGCCGCAAAGCCCTAATGAATGAACCCGTAAAAATGTGATCTCCACTATAAAAAAACAAAAATGAAATGGTTGTTGGAATATGCGATCCCCACCAAAAAAAATGAAGAAACGATTTAGATAATCACCTGAAGATACTCCCATTTCACTGTGTGAGCAAGGGTTTTTAGATAATCACCATAGTTGAGTTACATAGACCCGTAAATGATTAAGAAAAAGAAAATAGATGATGTAAAAAGAAAATACCACACAGTACTTAAAATGCTCTAATCAATGAGTTACTATATGAGAAAATTAAGAGAAAACACAAAAAACTCATCTTAGCAAAGATGTTTTCCCTTCTAGTTTCAAAGAACCAAAACAATAGAAAATACAAAAACTCCGCCAAGATGATAAGTGGGTGAGTTTTTTGTGGGTGTGTAAGAGGAAGTGGGTGAGAGATACCACAGTTTGGCAGAATCGAGGTGGGCATTTTTTTGTTTTGCCAGAGTGGATGAGAGGCTCGAGGTGGGTTCTTTTTTACCAGGTATAGTTTTTCATGTTTCAAGTTTCATTTGCCCTGTCATGAGTCTCTCTTATGGTGTTAACGGGAGAGAAGTAGATAAGCACCGTGATTTTGACCAAAATATCCTCAATTTTGAATTAAAGTGTTAGTTTGGAAAGTAACAAAAGAGTGAGAAATCAAAATTTTCAAGGGTAAAATTGGTATTATAGGAAAAATACATCTTGATGACATCATCTTTTAATCTTATGACATATATAAGTTTTATACTTTATTATATATATATATATATAATGCTCAAGTGCGGACTGATCCACACATTAACAGTCTAGATTGGACATGTGGCACCTGGCGGTGAGCCTCCAAAAGAGAGAGAGAGAGAGAGAGGGCCGATAATTTATGGGGGTGAAGAAATGAATATAATTTGGAGGGTTTGTATTATGCCACTTGTGCAGGTCAGTCCGCACAGAATCATTTTCATGTGTGTGTATATATATATGTGTGTGTGTGTGTGTGTGTATATATATATACAGAGAGAGAGAGAGAGAGAGAGAGAGAGAGAGAGAGAGAGAGAGAGACTTGCATACACATCACCTATACATACCATCTGTGCGTACCATTGTTTTTAACATAGTAAAAAAAATCTTGAATTCATTTTTTGTGTGCGGTATTTAAACATTTTAAGCAACCCCACGAAAATAATTTAGCTCAAAATAATATCTTTCGCTATTTAAAAAAATCGGTTAAACCATGTAATTTTTAATAACTTAAAAACTCACATAATTCGACCAAATTTTTTAAAATAGTAAAAAAATTAATTTTTTTGACACCTCGCTTATAATAATAATGGGTGGTCAGCCCTATACAAAGATAAAACAGGAATCTCAAGTTGATCATTCTCAGCATCAACTGCCGAAAAGACTTAAAAAGTAACTAACCACCCAATACCAGAATAAACGAATGCCATTTTTTTTTAAAACAAATAGAACATTTAGACCATAAACAACAACAAAAAGTGATCATAAATATACAACATGTACAACAAAAGAATTTACCTGAATAAGTTATCGGGCAATAGACTGTACAATGTATCAAATCTCTGAAATGTACAAGATATAAAACAATAAAACCCTTGGGTAAACACCTAAATTTCAATTATGTGCCTTAAATAGATATCCAAAAATGAGTAGCGGCTACAAAAAATCTCCTGCAACAGTTCGCATATGCTACAGATCCATAAACACATGAATGGAAGACTCAACCTTGACGCCCTTGCGGTGGGACACCTAATACATAATAAATAAAAGCAAAAGATAGGTTATAAACGGGTCATAGCCCGAGGTTTAAAAATAGTTGAGTAAGATATATATACACACACGATATATATACACGCACATATGTGCATATCACTCATCACAATAGCCAATAATCCACAGAAGTATTCTCAATTCATTTTATGATTCAATCACTCACTTGAACCTTTATCATCAATCATGCATATGATATAAATAGTTAATAAAACAACATCTCGTCAGACATATGACCTCCATCAACTATCCAGTATCCATCCTTAAGGAAATTCCTATCACTAAAAGAATTTACGAAAGAAATCGGCATAAAAAACTCCCGATTATGCCTCCATAATTGACTCGGTGTCTCCCCAACCATCATGTCATAACATTATCCCACATTTTAAACTCATAAACATGTTTATCGTATCGTAATAGAGGGTTCCTAAGAATCAAATGCAAATGGAAAGGAATTACAGAAGAGTTAAACATCTGTCACGACCGAATCAAACCGATGGCTTTTAAAAACGAACCGATCCGCTAATAAAACGAACCGATCTGAGGTCCACAACCAAACTGATCCAACCATAATTTATCCACAAATTACGAAATAAATCCCACACATAAGCATTTAGCAAGTTTAATAAATTGACTCAAATTTGTAGAGTCAGAATCTTCTTCGAAATCACGGATTTAACTGAAAATTACCAAAGCTCCATGGTTTTCTCCTCTTTTCTCTTCTTTCTTTGTTCTCTCGAAGATGGGCTTCTCTCTTTCTCTAATTGAGACTGGCTTACACTCTCACGAGCGTAATAACCCTTATCTTAATTACTCCTAACTTTAAATGATAATACACACTTAAAATGACTCGTATACCCATTTTCGAGTCAAACTAGCCAAAAGACCCCAGAACCCAAATAAAACACTCGTGCAGTCATTTTGACTTTCTCGGTTCTTTCCTGGATCAACCGTGCACTCCAATTTATCATATAAGACTCTGAAATAAAAATCATCTCCCAAACTCATATAATTCACACACACACACACACACACACACACACACACACACACACACACACACACACACACACACACACACACACACATATATATATATATATATATATATATATATATATATATATATATATATATATATATTACCTAGTTGAGAGACATCTAATACCCAACGCTGATACTCACATATGACGTAATAGCAGGCAATATAATTACATTTACCTTATCACACTAGTAAATATAAAATTCACGTAGATATTAACTATTCTGCACAAATTAGTATTCATGATAATGCACTCCCCAAACGGCCCCGTGAGCGGCCCTAACACCTCCCATGGGACGAATGTAACTCGTTGGAATCGACCACTTAGTCATGGGACCCCCAGTCTGAGAGCACATGCCAATTCATAAAATATCCATACTTAGGAGGCTTGAAAACGTGATGTACAAAGGGGAAACCCCGTAACGCCCCTCAAATGGCCACGTGAGCGACCCCAAGACCTCCCACGGAACCAATGTAACTCGTTCGATCTGATCGCGTGGTGATGGGACCCCCAGTTTGAGAGCAAGACCAAATTCTAAGAATATACACACCTGGGCTTGAAAACGTGCCATTAAAGGGCAAAATTCCGTAACCCCACTAAATGGCCCTGTGAGGGGCGCCAACACGTCGCACGAGACGAATGTAAGTTATTGAAAACAATCACGTGGTCACGGGAACCCCTGTATAAGAGCACCCCCCAATTCTGATAATATCCACACTCAGGCTTAAAAATATTCCATTCGAGAAAGAAACCCTGTAATGCCCCCCAACAGCCCCAAGAGTCGTGCCACCACTTCTCAAGGACCAATGTAACTCACTAAAATCGATCGCGTGGACACGGGACCCCCGGTTGGTGACCACATACAATTCTGAGAATATCCACACCGTGGCTTAAAAATGTGTCATTAGAGGGCGAAAGCCCGTAACACACCCCTCAACTAGCCCCTTGAGCAGCCCCAACAACTCCTACGGGATGAATATAACTCGTTGGAACTGACCATGTGGTCATGGGACCCCCCCGTTTGAGAGAACGACCCAATTCTGAGAGTATCCACACTTAGTATTGAAACTGTGCTATTAGATGGAGAAATGACATAACGCCCCCTAAACGGCCCCATAAGTGGTGCCAACACCTCGCACGGGGATAATGTAACTCGTTTCAACCAACCGCCTGGTCGTGGGACCCAAAATTTGAGAGCATGACCCAATTATGAGAATATCCACACCTAGGCTTGAAAATGTGTCATTAGAAGGTGAAACCCCATAACGCCACCTGAACGGATCTGTGAACGGCGCCAACACTTCACACGGGACAAATGTAACTCGTTGGAACTCATCGCATGGTCACGGGATCCACCCCCAGTTTGAGACCACAACCCAATTATGAGAATGTTCAAATTTTGGCCTGAACACGTGCAGTTAGATGGAAAAACCATACCCCCCACCAAATGGCCCCATGAGAGACGCCAACACCTCGTACAGGACCAATGTAACTCGTTGGAACCGACAACATGGTATGAGAACCCTGGGTTGAGAGCACAACCCAATTATGAGAATATCCACACTTAAGCTTGAAATTTTGCCGTTAGAGGGAGAAATCCCATAATGAACCCCCCAAATGGTCTCGTGAATGGCGCAAACACCTCCAAGAGTACGAATGTAACTCGTTAGAATCGACCACGTTATCAGGGGACCCCTGATTTGAGAGAACGACCCAATTCTGATAAAATCCACACTTTGGCTTCAAAATGTGCCGTTAGAGGATGAAACCCCGTAATGTCCTAAAACGACTCATGAGTGGCGCCACCACCTCTCAAGGGACCACTGTAACTCGTTGAAATCGATCGCATGGTCACGGGACCCCCGATTTATGAGCACGACCCAATTCTAAAAATATCCACACTCAGTCTAGAAATTATGTCGTTAGAGGGTGAAACCCCATAACGCAACCCCCAAACGGCCCTGTGAGCGGCCCTAACACATCCCACAAGACGAATGTAACTTATTGGAACCGACCGCATGGTAATGGAACCCCCAATTTGAGATCATGACCCAATTTTGAGAAAATCTACAGTTACGCTTGAAAATGTGCTGGTAGAGGGCCAAACCCCGTAACACTCCCGTGAGAAGAACCAGCATTTGAAATAACGACTCAATTATGTAATAACCACACTTAGGCTTGAAAATGTTCCATTAGAGGGCGAAACCCCGTAACGTCCCAAAACGTCCCCGTGAGGAGCACCAACACCACGTACGAGACCAATGTAACTCATTGGAACCGTCCGTGTAGTCACATGTCCCTTGTTTTGAGAGAACAACCCAGTTCTGAGAATATCCACACTCAAGTTTGAATATGTGTCGTTAAAAGTCAAAAACCCATAAAGGCCCCCCAAACGACCCCGTGAGTAATGCTAGAACCTCGGACGATAAAAATGTAACTCATTGGAATCGACCACGTGGTCAAGGGACCCACGTTTGAGAGAACGCCCCAATTCTGAGAGTATCCACATTTAGGCTTTACAATTTGAGAGCATGGCCCAATTATGAGAATATCCACACCTAGGATTGAAAACGTATCATTAGAAGGTGAAACCCCGTAACTCCACCCAAACGGCCCCATGAGAGATGCAAACATCTCGCATGGGACCAATGTTACTCATTGGAACCGATAATGTGGTCATGGGAACCTTGGGTTGAGAACACAACTCAATTATGAAAATATCCACACTTAAGCTTGACATTTTGCTGTTAGAGGGAGAAACACCATAATGAACCCCCCAACCGGTCGTGTGAGAGGCCCTAACACCTCCAATGGGACAAATATAACTCTTTACAATTGACCACGTGGTCAAGGGACCCCCGGTTTGAGAGCACGACCAAATTCTAAGAAAATCCACACTTAGGCTTCAAAACACGCCGTTAGAGCATGAAACCCCGTAACGTCCTAAAATGGCCCATGAGCGGTGCCATAACCTCTTAAGGGACCACTGTAACTTGTTGAAATCGATTGCGTGGTCACGAGACCCCCAGTTTCTGAGCACGATCCAATTATGAAAATAGTCAAACTTAGTCTTGAAATTCTGTCGTTAGAGGGCGAAACCCCATAACACACCCCCCAAACTGCCCCACGAGCAACCCTAACACAACCCACATAACGAATGTAACTCGTTGGAACCGATTGCGTGGTAACGGGACCCCAATTTGAGATCCCGACCCAATTTTGAGAAAATCCGCACTTACGCTTGAAAACTTGCTGGTAGAGGGCTAAACCCTGTAACACTCCCGTGAGCAGAACAAGCACCTCAAAGGGACAAATATAGCTCCATGAAACTGACCCCCCATTTGAAATAATGACCCAATTATGTAATAAACACACTTAGGCTTTAAAATTTTCCATTAGAGGGCAAAACCCCGTAACGCCCCAAAATGGTCCCGTGAGGAGCACCAATAGCACGTACAAAACCAATGTAACTCATTGGAACCATACGTGTGGTCACAAGTCCCCCGTTTTGAGAGCACGACCCAGGTCTAAGAATATCCACACTCAAGTTTGAATATGTGTCATTAGAAGGTGAAAACCCATAATGCACCCAAACGACCCCGTGAGTAATGCCAAAACCTCGAACGGTACCAATGTAACTCATTGGAACGGACCACGTGGTCAAGGGACCCCCGTTTGAGAGAACGCCCCAATTCTTAGAGTATCCACATTTAGGCTTTAAAATGATATGTTAGACGAAGAAACTCCATAATGAAACCTAAACAGCCCCATAAGTTGTGCCAATACCTCGTACGAAGATAATGTAACTCGTTTGAACCGATCGCGTGGTCACGGGACCCACAATTTGAGAGCACAACCCAATTATGAGAATATCCACACCTAGGATTGAAAACGTGTTGTTAGAAGGTGAAACCCCGTAACTCCACCCAAATGGCCCCGTGAGAGATGCCAACATCTCGCACGGGACTAATGTAACACGTTAGAACTGACAATGTGGTCATGGGAACCCTGGTTTGAGATAACAACCCAATTCTATTAATATCCACACTTAAGCTTGAATTTGTGTCGTTAGAGGCAGAAACCCCATAATGCACCCCCCAAATGGCGCCGTGTGCGGCCCTCACACCTCCCATGGGACGAATGTAACTCGTTGGAATCGACCACGTGGTCATGAAACCCCCAGTTTGAGAGCATGGCCCATTTATTAAAATATCCACACTTTGGCTTGAAAATGTGATGTTCGAAGGTGAAACCCCGTAACGCCCCCCAAATGGCCACGTGCGCGGCCCCCAGACCTCCCACGGGACGAATGTAACTCGTCAGAACTGATCGCGTGGTCATGGGACCCCCAGTTTAAGAGAAAGACCCAATTCTAAGAATATACACACTTGGGCTTGAAAATGTCTCATTATAGGGCAAAATCCTGTAACCCCACAAAATTGCCATGTGAGGGGCACCAACACGTCGCACGAGACGAATGTAAGTTGTTGGGAACAATTACGTGGTCACAGGAACCCCTGTATCAGAGTAGGACCTAATTGTGATAATATGCCATTAAATAAAGAAACCATGTAATGCCCCCCAACGGCCCCCAGAGAAGCGCCATCACCTCTCAAAGGACCAACGTAACTCACTAGAACCGATTGAGTGGCCACGGGACCCCCGATTGGTGACCACATCTAATTCTGAGAATATTCACACTGCGGCTTGAAAATGTGTCGTTAGAGGGCGAAAGCCCGTAACTCAACCCCCAACTGGCCCCGTGAGCAACCCCAACACCTCCTACGGGATGAATATAACTCGTTGGAACTGACCATGTGGTCAAGGGACCCCCCGTTTGAGAGAACGACCCAATTCTGAGAGTATCCACAATTAGACTTGAAAATATTCTATTAGATGGAGAAATGCCATAACACCCCATAAACGGCCCCATAAGAGGTGCCAACACCTCATACGGGGATAAAGTAACTCATTTGAACCGACTGCGTGGTCATGGGACCCACAGTTTGAGAGCATGACCCAATTATGAGAATATCCACACATAGGCTTGAAAATATGTCGTTAGAAGGTGAAAACTCGTAACGCCACCCAAACGTATCACTGAACGCCACCAACACTTTGCACAGGACCAATGTAACGCCTTGGAACTCATCGCATGGTCAGGAGACCCACCCCCAGTTTGAGAGCACGACCCATGTATAAGAATGTCCAAATTTTGTCGTGAACACGTTCGGTTAGATGGAAAAATGCCTACCCCCCCACAAAATGGCCCCGTGAGAGACGCCAACACCTCGAACGAGATCAATGTAACTCGTTGGAACTGATAACGTGGTCATGGGAACCGTAGGTTGAGAGCACAACCCAATTCTCAGAATATCCACACTTAGGCTTGAAATTGTGTTGTTAAAGGGAGAAACCCCATAATGCACCCGACAAGTGGCCTTCTGAGTATCCCCAACATCTCACACAGGACGAATGTAACTCGTTGGGATCGACCACATGCTCAAGGGACCCCCAATTTGAGAGCATGACCTAATTATAAGAAAATCCTCACCTAGGCTTAAAAACGTGTTGTTAGAGGGAGAAACACCATACCGTACCCCAAACGTCCACGTGAGTGGCGCAAACACCTCATAGGGACCAATGTAACTCGTTAGAATCAATCGCACGGTCATGGGACCCCTGGTTTGAGAGCACGACCCAATTCTTAAAATATCCACACTAAGGTTTGAAAACATGATGTCTGAAGGAGAACCCCATAATGACCCCCCAAATGACCACGAGAGCATCCCCAAGACCTCCCACGGGACGAATATAACTCGTTGAAACTGGTTGTGTGGTCACGGGACCCCCAATTTTTGAGCAAGACCCAATTATGAGAATATACACACCTAGGCTTAAAAACATACCATTATAGGGCGTAATACCGCAACACCCCCAAATGGTCCTGTGTGTGGCACCAACACATCGCACGAGACGAATGTAACTTGTTGGAAATGATACCATTGTCATAAACCAAACACATCGCACGGGTCCCCCAGTTTGAGAGCATGACCCAATTCTGATAATATCCATACCTAGGCTTAAAAATGTGCCTTTAGAGGATGAAACCCCATAATGCCCCCAAACGATCGTATAAGTGGCGCAACACCTATAAAGGGACCAATGAAACTCATTAGAACGGATAACGTGGTGACGGGAACCCTGGTTTGAGACCACAACCTAATTATGAGAATATCCACACTAAGGCTTGAAATTGTGCCGTTAGAGGGCGAAATCCCGTAATACACCCCACAAACGGCCCCATGAGTAGCCCGAACACCTCCTATGGGACAAATGTAACTCATTGAAATCGACCACATGGTCAGGAGACCTCCGATTTGAGACCACGACCTAATTCTGAGAAAATCCTCACTTAGGCTTGAAAACGTGCTGTTAGAGGGAGAAACACCTTACCGCGCCCCAAACGGCCACATGAGTGGCGCCAACACCTCATAGGGACCAATATAACTCGTTAGAATCGATCGCATGGTCATGGGACCCCCGGTTTCAGAGAATAAACCAAATTTTAAAATATCCACACTTAGGCTTAAAAATGAGTTGTCCGAAGTCCAAACCCCCAAACGCCCACTAAATGGACATGAGAGCGGCCCCAAGACCTCCCACGGGACAAATGTAACTCGTTGTAACTGATCAGTTGGTCACGAGACCCACAGTTTGAGAGAATGGCCCAATTATGAGAATATCCACACCTAGGCTTTAAAACATGTCGTTAGAAGGTGAAACCCGGTAACGCCACCGAAACAGATCGGTGAGAGACACCAACACCTCGCACAGGACCAATATAACTTGTGGTAAATCATTGCATGGTCACGGGACCCACCCCCGATTTGAGATCACAACCCAATTATGATAATGCCCAAATTTTGGCTTGAACACGTGCCATTAGATGGTGAAACCCCATACGCTCGCCCCAAAGGCCCCCGTGAGAGATGCCAACATCTCGCACGTGACCAATGTAACTCTTTGGAACCGAAAATGTGGTCACAGGAACCATGGTTTGAGAGCATAATCCAATTCTAATAATATTCACACTTAAGCTTGAAATTATGCCGTTAGAGGCAAAAACTCCATAATGTACCCCTCATATGATCCCGTGAGCGGCCCTAACACCTCCCATGGGACGAATGTAACTCGTTGGAATCGACCATGTGGTCATTGGTCCCCCAGTTTGAGAGCACAACCGAATTCATAAAATATCCACACTTAGGACTGAAAATGTGATGTCCGAAGGCGAAACCCCATAACGCCCCCCAAATGGCCACGAGCGCGGTCCCAAGACCTCCCACGGGATGAATGTAACTCGTTGGACCTGATCGCGTGGTCACGGGACCCCCAGTTTGATATCAAGACCCAATTATGAGAATGTACACACCTGAGCTTAAAAACGTGACATTGTAGGGCGAAATACCGTAACACCCCCAAATAGCCCTGTGAGGGGTGCCAACACGTCGTACGAGATGAATGTAACTCATTGGAAATGATCCCCTGGTCATAATCAAACACATCTCATGGGACCCCAATTTGACAGCATGACCCAATTTTGATTATATCCACACTTAGGCATAAAAATGTGTCGTTAGAGGATAAAGCCCCATACTGCCCCCAAATGTTAGCATGAGCTGTGCAACACCTCTAAAGGGACCAATGTAACTCATTGGAACTGACAACGTGGTGACGGTAACCCTGGTTTGAGATCACAACCTAATTATGAGAATATCCACATATAGGATTGAAATTATACCGTTAGAGGGCGAAACCACATAATTCACCAAATAAACGGCCCCGTGAGCGGCCCCAACACGTCCCACGGGACAAATGTAACTTATTGAAATCGACTGCTTGATCAGGGGACCCTCGATTTGAAACCACGACCTAATTATACGAAAATCCTCACTTAGGCTTGAAAACGTGATGTTAGAGGGATAAACACTGTACCGTACCCCAAACGGCCACGTGAGTGATGCCAACACCTCATAGGGACCAATGTAACTCATTAGAATCGATCGCATGGTCATGGGACCCCTAGTTTTAGAGCATGGTCCAATTCTTAAAATATCCACACTTAGGGTTGAAAACGTGTGGTCCGAAGGCGAACCCCATAACGCCCCCCAAATGGCTACGAGAGAAGTCCCAAAACCTCCCACGAGACGAATGTAACTCATAAGAACTGATAGCATGGTCACAAGACCCACGGTTTGATAGCATGACCCAATTATGAGAATATCCACACCTAGGCTTGAAAACGTGTCGTTAGAATGTTAAACCCCGTAACGCCACCCAAAGGGATCCGTGAGAGGCACCAACACCTCGCACAAATCCAATGTAACTCGTTGGAAATCATCACGTGGTCACGGTACCCACACCCGATTTGAGAGCACAACCCAACTATGATAATGTCCAAATTTTGGCTTGAACACATGCCATTAGACGGTGAAACCCCAAAGCCCCCCTAAACGGCCCCATGAGAGATGCCAACATCTCGTACGAGACCAATGTAACTCGTTGGAATCGATAATGTGGTCACGGGAACCCTAGTTTGAGAGCATCATCCAATTCTGAGAATATCCACACTTAAGCTTGAAATTGTGCCGTTAGAGGCAGAAACCCCATAATGCACCCCCCAAAAGGCCTCGTGAGCAGTCGTAACACCTCCCATGGGACGAATGTAAATCGTTCGAATCGAACATGTGGTCATGGGACCTCCAGTTTGAGAGCACGGGCCAATAGATAAAGTATCCACACTTAGTCTTGAAAATGTGATGTCCAAGGGTAAACCCCATAACGCCCCCCATATGGCCACGTGCGCGGCCCCAAGACCTCCCAGTTTGAGAACAAGACCCAATTCTGAGAATATTGACACCTGGGCTTAAAAACGTGCGATTATAGGGGGAAATCCCATAACCCACCAAATGGTCCTTTGAGGGACGCCAACACGTCGCACGAGACGAATGTAAGTTGTTGGAAAAAATCACGTTGTCACTGGAACCCCAGTATGAGAGCACGACCCAATTATAATAATATCCACACTAAGGCTTAAAAATATGCCTTTAGAGGAAGAAACCCCCTAACATCCCCCAACGGCCCCAAGAACGGCACCACCACCTCTCATGGGAACAACGTAACTCCTTAGAACCGATTTCGTGGACACGGGATCGCCGATTAGTGAGCACATCCAATTATGAGAATATCCACACTGCAACTTGAAAATGAGTCATTAGAGGGCGAAAGCCCTTAATTTACGCCCCAACTAGCCCCGTGAGAGGCCCCAACACCTCGTATAGGACGGATATAACTCTTTGGAACTGATCATGTGGTCAAGGGACCCCTGTTTGAGAGAATAAACCAATTCTGAGAGTATCCACACTTAGGCTTGAAAACGTGCTATTAGAGGGAGAAATGCCATAACGCCCCCTAAACGGACATATAATCGGTGCCAACACCTCTCACGGGGATAAAGTAACTCGTTTGAACCGACCGCGTAGTCACCGGACCCACAGTTCGAGAGCATGACCCAATTATGAGAATATCCACACATAGTCTTGAAAATGTGTTGTTAGAAGGTGAAACCCCGTAACGCGACCCAAATGGATCCGTTAGCAGTGCAAACACCTCGTACGGGACCAATGTAACTCGTTGGAACTCATCGTATGGTCACGGGACCCACCCCCAGTTTGAGAGCATGACCTAATTATGAGAATGTCCAAACTTTTGGGTTTAACTCGTGTCGTTAGATGGATAAACCGCAACCCCCCCCCCCCCCATACACACACAAAATGGGCTCGTGAGAGACGGCAACACCTTGCACGAGATCAATGTAAGTCGTTGGAATCGACAATGTGATCACAGGAACCCTAGGTTGATAGCACAACCCAATTCTAATAGTATCCACACTTAGGCTAGAAATTGTGTCATTAAAGGGAGAAACCCCGTAATGCACCCCATAAATGGCCCGATGAATGGCCCCAACATCTCCCACAGGACGAATGTTACTTGTTGGAATCGACCACGTGCTCGAGGGACCCCCGGTTTGAGAGCACGACACATTTGTGAGAAAATCCTCAACTAGGCTTAAAAATGTGTTGTTAGAGGGAGAAACATCATACCGCTCGCCAAACAGACACTTGAGTGGCGCCAACACCTCAGAGGGACCAATGTAACTCGTTGGAATCGATCGCACGGTCATGGGACCCTCGTTTGAGAGCATGACCCAATTCTTAAAATATCCAAACTTAGGCTTGAAAGCATTATGTCTGAAGGGGAAACCCCATAACCCCCCCCCCCCCCCCCCCAAAAAAAAATGGCAACGAGAGCGGCCCAAAGACCTCCCAAGGGAAGAATGTAACTCATTGAAAATAATCGCGTGGTCACGGGACTCCTAGTTTGAGAGCAAGACCCAATTATGAGAATATACACACCTGGGATTAAAAATGTGCCATTATAGGGCATAATACTGTAACACACCCAAATGGCCCTGTGAGGGGCACCAACACATCACACGAGACGAATGCAACTCGTTGGAAATGATACCCTTGTCACAAACCCAACACATCGCACGGTTCCCCAGTTTGAGAGCACGACCAAATTCTGATAATATACACACTTAGGCTTAAAAATGTGCCACTAGAGGATAAAACCCCGTAATGCCCCCAAACGGCCGCATGAGCGGTGGAACACCTCTAAAGGGACGAATGAAACTCATTGGAATCAACAACGAGGTGACGGGAACCTTGGTTTGAGAGCACAACCCAATTACGAGAATATACGCACGTAGGCTTGAAATTATGTTGTTAGAGGGCGAAACCACATAATGCACCCCACAAACAGCACCATGAGCAGCCCCAACACCTCCCCGGGACAAATGTAACTCGTTGAAAGAGACCACGTGGTCACGAGACCCCCGATTTGAGACCACGACCTAATTCAAAGAAAATCCTCACTTAGGCCTGGAAAGGTGTTATTAGAGGGAGAAACCCCATAACGCTCCCCAAATAGCCCCGTGAGTGGCGCCTACACCTTATTGTGACCAATGTAACTCGTTATAATCGATCGCATGGTCATGGGGACCCTGGTTTCGAATCACGGCCCAATTCTTAAAATATCCACACTTAGGCTTAAAAATGTGCTGTCCGAAGGTAAAACCCCAAAACTCCCCCCAAATGGCAACGAGAGTGGCCCCAAGACCTCCCATGGGATGAATATAACTCGTTGGAACTGATCGCGTGGTCACGGGATCAACAGTTTGAGAGCATGACCCAATTACGAGAATATCCACACCTAGGGTTGAAAACGTGTCGTTAGAAGGTGAAACCCCATATCTCCACCCAAACGGATGCGTGAACGGCACCAAAACCACGCACATGACCAATGTAACTCGTTTCAAATCATTACGTTGTAACGGGACCCACCCCTGGTTTGAGAGCACAACCCAATTATGAGAATGTCCAAATTTGGGCTTGAACACATGCCATTTGATGGTGAAACCCCATACCCTCCCCCACAAACGGCCCTGTGAGAGACACCAACATCTCGCACGCGATCAGTGTAACTCATTGGAATCGACAAATGTGGTCACGAGAACCATGGTTTGAGATCACAATCCAATTATGAGAATATCCACACTTAAGCTTGAAATTGCGCCGTTAGAGGCAGAAAAATCACAATGCACGCCCAAACGGCCTCTTGAGCTACCTTAACACCTCCCATGGGACAAATGTAACTCGTTGGAATCGACCAAGTGGTCATGGGACCCCCGTTTTGAGAGAACAACCCAATTCTTAAAATATCCACACTTAGTCTTGAAAACATGATGTCCAAAGGTGAAACCCCGTAACACCCCCCAAATGGCCACGTGCACGGCCCAAAGTCCTCCCATGGGACAAATGTATCTCGTTGGAACTGATCGCATGGTCACGGGACCCCCAGTTTGAGAGCAAGACACAATTATGAGAATATACATGCCTGGGCTTAAAAATGTGCCATTGTAGGGCAAAATCCCGTAACACCTGCAAATGGCCATGTGAGGTGGGACAAGACATCGCATGAGATGAATGTAACTCATTGGAAATGATCACGAGGTCACACCCCAACACATCACACGAGACCCCCAGTTTGAGAGCACGACCCAATTCTAATAATATATCCACACTTAGGCATAAAAATGTGCCCTTAGAGGATGAAACCCCATAATGCCCCCAAACGGCTGCATGAGCGGCACAACACCTCTAAAGGGACCAATGTAACTCATTGGAACCCACAACGTGGTGACGGGAACCCAGGTTTGAGAGCATAACCAAATTATTAGAATATCCACACTTAAGATTGAAATTGTGCCATTAGAGGATGAAACCCCATAATGCACCCCACAAACGGCCCCGTGAGCAGCCCCAACACCTCCCACTGGACCAATGTAACTTGTTGAAATCGACCACGTAGTTAGGGGACCCCTGATTTGAGACCACGACCTAATTATGAGAAAATCATCACTCAGGCTTGAAAACATGTTGTTAGAGGGAGAAACAATGTACCGCGCCCCAAACGGCCACGTGAGTGGCGCCAACACCTCATAGGGACCAATAAAACTCGTTAGAATCGATCACATGGTCATGGGACCCTCGATTTAAGAGCACGACCCAATTCTTAAAACATCCACACTTAGGCTTGAAAACGTGTTGTCCGAAGGTGAAACCCCATAACGACCCCCAAATGGCCACGAGAGAGGCGCCAAGACCTCCCACGGGATGAATGTAACTCGATGGTGCTGGTCGTATGGTCATGGGACCCATAGTTTTAGATCACAACCCAATTATGAGAATATACACACCTAGGCTTCAAAAAAGGTTGTTAGATGGTGAAACCACGTAACGCCACCCAAACGGATCCATGAGAGGCACCAACACCTAACACATGACCAATGTAACTCGTTGGAAATGATGGCATGGTCACAGGACCCACGCCCGATTTGAGGGCACAACCCAATTATGAGAATGTCCAAATTTTGGCTTGAACACGTGCCATTAGACGGTGAAACCCCATACCCCCCTAAACGGCCCCGTGGGAGACGCCAACATCTTGCACGGGACCAATGTAACTCATTGGAACCGACAATGTGGTCACGGGAACCTTGGTTTGAGAGTATAATCCATTTATGAGAATATCCACACTTAAGCTTGAAATTGTGCTGTTAGAGGCATAAACCCCATAATGCATCCACCAAACGGCTCCGTGAGCAGCACTAACACATTCCATGGGATGAATGTAACTCGTTCGAATTGACCACATGGTCATGGGACCCCCAGTTTGAGAGCACAACCCAATTCTTAAAATATCCACACTTAGGCTTGAAAACGTGATGTTCGAAGGCGAAATCCCATAACGCCCCCCAAATCGCCACTTGCGCGGCCTCAAGACCTCCCACGTGATGAATGTAACTCATTGGAACTGATCGCGTGGTTACGGGACCCTTAATTTGAGAGCCAAACCCAATTATGAGAATATACACACCTAAGATTAAAAATGTGCCATTATAGGGAGAAATACCATAACCCCACCAAATATCCCTGTGAGGGGCGCCAACACATCGCACGAGACGAATGTAAATTGTTAGAAAAATTCACGTGATCACGGGACCCCCAGTATGAGAGCACAACCCAATTCTGGTAATATCCACACTAAGTCTTAAAAATATGCCGTTAGAGGAAGAAACCCCGTAATGCCCCCCAGTGGCCCCAAGAACGACGCTACCCGCCTCTCAAGGGACCAATGTAACTCACTAGAACCGATCGTGTGGCCACGGGACCCCCAGTTAGTGAACACATCCAATTATGAGAATATCCACACCGTGGCATGAAAATGTGTCATTAGAGGGCGAAAGCCCTTAACTCACCCCCCCAACTGGACCCATGAGCGGCCCCAACACCTCGCACAGGACGAATATAACTCGTTGGAACTGATCATGTGGTCAAGGGACCCCCGTTTGAAAGAATGAACCAATTCTGAGAGTATCCACACTTAGGCTTGGAAATTTGCTATTAGAAGGAGAAATGGCATAACGCCCCCTAAACGGCCAGATAATCTATGCCAACAACTCACACGGGGATAATGTTACTCGTTTGAACCAACCACATGGTCACGAGACCTATAGTTTGAGAGCATGATCCAATTATGAGAATGTCCAAATTTTGTCTGTAACACATGTCGTTAAATGGCGAAA
Organism: Sambucus nigra; assembly: GCA_949130495.1. NCBI lineage: Eukaryota > Viridiplantae > Streptophyta > Magnoliopsida > Dipsacales > Adoxaceae > Sambucus > Sambucus nigra. The sequence goes on along the minus strand of OX422208.1, from coordinate 665,622,549 downwards.
CACCATACCCCCACCAAATGGCCCCGTGAGAGATGTCAACACCTCGCACAGGACCAATGTAACTCGTTGGAACCGACAATGTGGTCACGGGAACCTTGGGTGGAAAGCACAACCCAATTCTGCTAATATCCATACTTAGGCTGGAAATTGTGCCGTTAAAGGGAGAAATCCCGTAATGCACCCCACAAATGGCCCTGTGAGTGGCCCCAACATATCCCATAGGATGAATGTAACTCGTTGGAATCGACCACATGCTCAGGGGACCCCCGGTTTGAGAGCACAAACCAATTCTCAGAAAATCCTCACCTATGCTTAAAAACGTGTTATTAGAGGGAGAAACACCGCACTACTCCCCAAACGGCAACGTGAGTGGAGGCAACATCTCATAGCGACCAACTTAACTCGTTAGAATCGATCGCATGGTCATGGGACCCCCGTTTGAGAGCACGTCCAAATTCTTAAAATATCCACACAGACTTGAAAATGTGTTGTTCGAAGGGGAAACCCCATAACCCCCCCCCCCCCCCCCCCCAAAAAAAAAAAAAATGGCCACGAGAGTGGCCCCAAGACCTCCCAAGGGACGAATGTAACTCGTTGAAACTGATCGCGAGGTCACGGGACTCCCAGTTTGAGACCAAAACCCAATTATGAGAATATACACACCTGGGGTTAAAAATGTGCCATTATAGGGCGAAATCCCGTAACACCCCAAAATGGCCCATTGAGGGGAGCCAACACGTCGCACGAGACGAATGTAACTCATTGGAAATGATCCCGTGGTCACAACCCAACACATCAGAGGGGACCCCCAGTTTGAGGGCCTAACCCAATTATGATAATATTCACACTTAGGCATAAAAATTTACCGTTAGAGGATGAAACCCCGTAATGCCCCCAAACAGCCGCATGAGCGGCGCAACACCTCTAAAGGGACCAATGTAACTCATTGGAACCGACAACATGGTGACGGGAACCTTGATTTGAGAGCACAACCCAATTCATAGAATATCCACACTTAGGCTTAAAATTGTGCCGTTAGAGGGAAAAAACCCATTATGCACTGCAGAAATGGCCCTGTGAGTGGCCCCAACACCTCCCACGGGACAAATGTAATTCGTTGAAATTAACCACGTGGTCAGGGGACCCCCGATTTGAGACCACGACCTATTTCTGATAAAATCCTCGCTTAGGCTTGAAAAGGTGTTGGTAGCGGGAGAAACCCCATAATGCTCCCCAAATAGCCCCATGATCGGTGCTAACACCTCGTAGGGACTAATATAACATGTTAGAACCGACCGCATGGCCATGGGACCCCAGATTTAAGAGCACGATCAAATTCTTAAAATATACACACTTAGGCTTGAAAACGTGTTGTCCGAAGGAGAAACCCCATAACTCCCCCCAAATGGCCACATGAGGGGCCCCAAGACCTCCCACGGGATGAATGTATCTTGTGGGAACTATTCGCGTTGTCACGGGATCCCCAGTTTAAGAGAAAGACCAAATTCTGAGAATATCCACACCTGGACTTGAAAACTTTCCATTATAGGGCGAAAACCTATAACACCCCGAAATGGCCCTGTGAGGGGTGCCAACATGTCGCATAAGAGGAATGTAACTCGTTGGAAATGATCGATTGGTAATGGGTCCCCCAATTTCAGAGCATGACCCAATTCTAATAATATCCACACTTATGGTTAAAAATGTGTCGTTAGAGGACGAAACCCCATAACGTCCCCATGAGCGGAGACACCACATCTCAACAGACTAATGAAACTCATTAGGAATGATCGCATGGTCATGGGACCCCCGATTTATGATCACATCCAATTCTGAGAAAATCCACACTTCATCTTGAAAATGTGCCATTAGAGGGGTAAACCCTGCAACACACCCCACAACTGGCCCCGTGAGCGCCCCCCAACACTTCCCATGGGCCAAATGTAACTCGTTGGAACCGACCGCATGGTCATGATACCCCCGGTTTGAGAGCATGACCCAATTATGAAAAAATCCACACTTAGGATTAAAAAAGTACTGGTAGAGGTACAAATCCCGTAACACCCCCTTGAGCGGAACCAGCACCTCAAAGTTGAAAATGTAACTCCTTGGAACCGATCGTGTGGTCACGGGACCCCCATCATGAGAGCACAGCCCAATTCTGAGAATATCAACACTTAAGCTTGAAAACTGCCATCAGTAGGAGAAACCATGTAACATTCCTGAGATCGGAACCACTTCATTGAATGACATCAATGTAACTCATTGGAACCCACCGCATGGTCACGGGACCTCCGATTTAAGTTCACGACCCAATTTTGGGAATACCCACACTTTAGCTTGAAAATGTGTCGTTAGAAGACAAAACCCCGTAACGGGCCCCAAACAAACCCGTGAGCGGTGCCAACGCCTCGCATGGGACCAATGTAACTCATTAGAACCGATTGTGGGGTCACGAAACCCACCACTTAATTGAGAGAACGACCCAATTACGAGAATGTCCATACTTTGGCTTGAAAACGTGTCGTCAGAGGATGAAACCCCATAATATCCATACAACCACATGAATGGTGCCAACACCTCCGACGAGACCAATGTAAATCATTGGAACCAAACACGTGATCACGGGCCCCTAGTTTAAGAGCATGATCCAATTAAGAGAATATTCATATTTAGGCTTAAAAACGTGCCATTAGAGGGCGAAACCCCGTAATTACCCTAAAATGACCCCTTGAGTGGGTCCAACACCTATTATGGGACCAATGTAACTCGTTGGAAATGACGTTATGGTCATGGGCCCCCCAATTTGTGAGCACAATCCAATTATGAGAATATCCACATTTAGGCTTGAAAACGTGCCGTGAGAGGACGAAACTCCGTAACGCCTTCCAAATGACCCTATGAGTGGTGCCAACACCGCACACGGGGCTAATGTAACTCGTTTGAATCTGCTATATGGTCACGGGATGCCTAATTTAAAATCACGATCCAATTATGAGAATATCAACACTTAGGTTTGAAAATGTGCTCTTAGAGGGTGAAATCTCGTAACGCCTCCCAAATGGCCTCGTGAGAGGCACCAACACCTCATAGGGACCAATGTAACTTGTTAGAATCGATCGCGTGGTCACAGGACCCCATCATGAGAGCACGACTCAATTCTGAGAGTATCCACACTTAAGCTTGAAAAATGCCATCAGTAGGAGAAACCATGTAACGTTCCAGAGATTGAAACCACTACATTAAATGACACCAATGTAACTCATTGGAACCCACCACATGGTTACGGGACCCCCGATTTAAGTTCACGACCCAATTTTGGGAATACCCACACTTTGGCTTGATAATGTGTCATTAGAAGACAAAACCCCGTAATGGGCCCCAAACAAACTCGTGAGCGGTGCCAATGCCTCACACGGGACCAATGCAACTCATTAGAACTGATTGTGGGTTCACGGGACCCACCACTGATTTGAGAGCACAACCCAATTCAGAGAATGTCCATACTTTGGCTTGAAAATGTGTCGTCCGAGGATGAAACCCCGTAATATCCATACAACCACATGAATGGTTCCAACACCTCTGACGAGACCAGTGTAAATCATTGGAACCAAACAAATGATCACGGGACCCCTAGTTTAAGAGCATGATCAAATTCAGAGAATATTCATATTTTGGCTTAAAAACGTGCCGTTAGAGGGAGAAATCGGGTAACGCCCCCAAAATGACCCCTTGAGTGGGTCCAATACCTTGTATGGGACCAATGTAACTCGTTTTAAACGACGTTATGGTCATGGTCCCCCAATTTGTGAGAACAATCCAATTATGAGAATATCCACACTTAGGCTTGAAAATGTGCCGTGAGAGGATGAAACCTCGTAATGCCTTCCAAATGGCCTTATGAGTGGTGCCAACACCGTACACGGGGCTAATGTAACTCGTTTTAATCTGCTATGTGGTCACGGGAGACCTAATTTAAGATCACGATCCAATTATGAGAATATCAACACTTAGGGTTGAAAACTTGTTCTTAGAGGGCGAAATCTCGTAACGCCCCCCAAACGGCCTCGTGAGCGGCGCCAACACCTCATAGGGACTAATGTAACTTATTAGAATCGATCGTGTGGTCATAGGACCCCAGTTTGAGAGGACGACCCAATTTTGAGAATATCCACACTTTGGGTTGAAAATGTGACATTAGAGAGTGAAACCCTGTAACACCCCCAAATAGCCCCGTGCTCGATTCCAACACCTCATACGAGACGATTTAACTCATTAGAAGGGATAGCGTGTACACGGGACCCCCGATTTGATATCATGAACATATTATGAGAATATCCACACTTAGGCTTGAAATCATTCTGTTAGAGGGCGAAACTCGTGATGCCCCCTTGAGTGGCACTAAAATCTAACACGAGACCAATGTAACGAGATGGAAGTGATCGCGTGGTCATGGGATAGACCCCCGGTTTGTGAGTATGATCCAATTATGTGAGTATCCACATTTTGGCTTGAAAATGTGTTGTTAGATGGGAAAATCCATAATGCCCCCAAACGGCTCCGTGAGCGATGCCAACACCTCGCACGGAACCATGTAACTCGTAGGAACCAACCATGTGGTCACGAGAACCTTGGTTTGAGAGAATGACCAAATTTTGTGAATATCCACACTTAGGTTTGAAAACATGTCGTTAAAGGATGAAAACCTATAACGCCTCCTAAAGGGCTACATGAGCGGTAGCAACACCTCCCACAAAAAAAATGTAACTCATTGGAACCAACCACAGGGTCACAAGAACCCTGATTTGAGAACACGACCCAATTATGAAGATATCCATACATAGGCTTGAAAACTTGTCGTTAGAGGGCGAAACCCCATAACGTACACAAAAAACTGCCCCATGAGTGGCCCGAATACCTCCATCTTTAAAATGTGAGTATTCCTCCATGAGTGGCCCGGATACCTCCATGAGTGGCCCGAACACAAAAAATTTACCAATGATACCTTTTTGGAGAAGTTGACAACTCCATCTTTAGAAATCACACTCCCTTGTGAGTATTCCTTTACTCCTCCTAATGAGTGTGTGTCTCCCACGCTTGAGCTGGATCATCTTCCTCCACCATTTATCCCACCCGACCCACCCATTGTCCGTACTACCCCACCACCTGGTTTGGATCTTGATTTTACACATTTCATGTTTCCATCTAGCTTTTTAGATCCTCACCTGAAACCATCCTCCAACTTCCACAAGAGTTATGGTGATACTCTCCACTTTTGTGACACCGAGCTTGTTCCTCTATACCCGCCACTCTCTTATGGTGTTGATTTTTCTCAACAACTCCCTGGTGTGTCACGACGTGACTAATATTATCGCCCATTGATAGAATGGTCTTGTGATTTCTATGAGGCCCACCCCATTCCACTTTCTACACCTTTTCGCCTCCTTCACCAACTTGAGCACCATGCTTATAGGGCCCTTGTTGCCCTCACCTTCGGGATCAATAAAGACCATGACCGATACCTTTCCACCCTCACTTTAGCCCTTTTTCCCACCTGCCCATGGTCCACCGATGCTTTGCATCGCGTGATGCACTTTTCCATACAAGTGCGTTGACCCGTTTTAGCCTCTATCTGACAAGACTGACGCTTCATGTAACACCCCGCCCGCCCGGGGAGAGCGAACGGAGAGCTAATGCGATAAAATAAATCTAAATCCACAAGTGACAAGGTATAGAGCATCTAAATAAACCCACAATAATATAAATCCACTAATATCAATCTCTTCAATTACAACAAATCTCTCGAATTAAAATTACAATAACTAACTCGAAAATAAAATTCAAATCTCCAAAGCTCTATACATCCAAATAATACAAATATTTTCCAAACAATCCTTGCTAAAATCAATCTCCATAGCGCCCCCAAAATCCGCGCTAACCTTCCACTAAAAGAAAATATGGGGAAGTACACAATACGACAGAAAATATGCTCAACAAATACGGATTAACAAGAAATAAAACGTAACAACATGAGTACGAATATTCAAATCAAATGAAAATCTCAAAGAATTTATCAATATAATTTCTCAAAAACACTTTAACCGGGTCACCAGGCCTTACCACATCCGTATATGCTTTATCAAGCCATAGCCCGGGAAACAGGAATTTTGGCATGTGTCCAACATCCGTGCCATATTAAAATCTCATGACAACGTGCTCAATAACAATATAACGATACCACATGAATCAAAATAATTTCAACAATTATTTTCCAGATTTCAATGAATTTATTAATATAAATACGACTTCAATTAAACAGGAATTCAAAGAGAATGACACTCGCGAGATTTAAGGAGCATATTGTGTAAAACCCCATACCTCAAACCATGATGAGAAACCAACGATCACATCCTCAAGATCAACACAAAATATCTACAAAAGATCCTCTAAGAACCTCCAACAAAATAGCCCCAAGAACACCTCTAATCTAAGGTTGGAACTCACAAATCTCAAGGGCCAATGTATATATAAAAAGAAGAGGAATATAAAATATATTTGCAGCTAAAAAGTTGTGCTAAAAGTAGGTTAAAAAGGGTTGCCCACGACTTCCTTTTATAATGCAAAGAAATGAAGAGTTGGAATCCAAAAGACTCCTTTAAATAAGGCAAATAAATGAAGAGTTGGAAGTCAAAACAACTCCAAGATTTAAAAACATTTTAAAATCATTTTAAAATCCGTTTTAACTCCATTTTCAAAACTATTTGAAATTATCTCCTTTAAAAATAATAACCAACATATTTGAGCAATAAAAATAATTTTATCAAAAACTTTATTTTTCCTCTTTGTTTTGAAAATACCCCAAAAATTACGCGGGTTATTACTAGTAGAGAATATTTTTCCTCTTTGTTTTGAAAATACCCCAAGTCTAGGAATCAAGCTAGAGAATATTTTTTTCTAAATAGCTTATGTAATACGTAGCAAGTCATGTTTCATCATGAATTTCTAGACTCAACAATATTTGTGCACTTATCAAGTCACTACGGTTTAGAGTTGAGGAGTACTACAATTCTAAAGAGAACCTTAAGGATCACTAGTAGAGACTTTAACTTGTGAGATTTTTGCCCTTCACTCTTTCAGAGTGTTTTACGCAATCTCCGAGTCACAAGTTGATTCAAATTCTTTTGGGTCCGCACTTAAATTGTTGCATGATCTCATTATTTCTTAAGTAGGGTATTACAAATCGAATTTCAACTCTAAAATCATTTTCTAAGATTTACATGAATTTTAATCGATCGATCCTAGCGAGTGATTAATTAAAAGGAGTGTAGATCTATTTTTCTAGAGTTGTGGGGTGTTAAAATTAATTTTCTAAAAGGTTACTACTAAAATTACATTTGCAACGAGAGTTGATTTGTAATTTTGAAATTAATTTGGGAGAATTCAATTAATTAAATTAATTAATTAAATTAATTAATTAGAATAGCTAAAATTTGTGGTGTAATCCCACTCCTTAATTGTTCTCACAATTATTTACCTCACTTTATCTCTTATTTTAGTTTAGACTTTATTTTTCATTTTAGTCATTTTCTAGTTAGTTTTTATCATATCACATTTAGTTTAGTTTAGTCTTATTTCACCTCACCTCACCCTATTGTTTTAATATTGAACAAGCTAAAAATATTAGAAAACTGAAAAAGCACAAAAAGAAAATAAAAAGTGAATTACAATTGAATTTTTCTCTAGCTTACTCCTTAGGAAGTGGATTGATACCCTTACTTACCTCTACACTTTAGATTGTGATATTTTTTAGGTATTTGAGGTTTTGACTAACTTGGCTTTCAACAACGACGACGACATATGTAAAAGTCACGTTATCAAATATCAAACCAAAATTTGAAATAAGTTAGATAACAAAAATGAATTAAAAACATAAATGAACTAGCTAGCACGACAAAGACATAAACAAAATATCATATATATGTATACACAACATATATAAAATATGTACAAGAACACATATATAGATATACACACCACACATGAAACAAAATATATAAAGCTTTCCACACTCGTATGTCGAAAATGTGTCCAAATCCACATGGGAAATGGAACTGTAGGGGTGTGACTAGTAATAATTAAATTTCGACACAATCACTTAAAAAAAATTTCATGGACTTCTCAATTGATTGAAAAACTTGATCAAATATAGATATAGCCTCATGTGACAATATAAATTGAACTCAATGAACAAACATAGACAATGAACATAAGCCTAGAATTTTAATGATTCTACAAAGCAATAGAGTCATGATAATGAAAGTGCAACTAGGATAAATAGACATTATGCAAAACCATTGATATACCATCCAAACTCCCATAAAATATGAATAAAATTTTTGAATGACTATATCAAACTAAAGAAAATAGGCATTAGAAAATAATTTTTCTTTTAATGCCATGTTTTTCTTTTAGGCCTTTGGACCACGTATATCTTTTAGGTCAATTCGAAATGGTGGCTTACTCGCAAATGATAAGTTTCCTTTCGGAGACCTTCCCCGTGCACATTCATATATATATATATATATATATATATATCAATTTTTTCTATCACACAAATCTCACATGCAACGGATTTAACATGAACAAGTCCTTCTAGGTCATAAAATATGTAGTTGACTAGAGTGGTAGGAGAACACCTCACAAAGCTCAAACATACATGTGAAGTTAAAATCTCAAGTGAGCTTGTGCATGTGTGAATTGAGGCATATAAAAATAGAATCCATTGAGCAACACACAATCCAACAACTCCATGTGTAAGAGGGTACTTTAGATTAGATGGAGGCATAACCCCTTTGAGTATAGTAATGATAAGTTAAATAGCAAGACTATTGATTAAACACAGGACATACAAACACGACCTAATGAAGATAGACTCAGTTTGAACTCACAAATCTCTCGTGTATAACTCAGAAGGTTGTAATGACCTTTGGAAGAAACTTTTCTTATAGGGAGAGAGAAAATGAGCACCCTATATACACTCTAGTAGGCAGCAAAATACCCCCACCATCCTCAATAATCTCTATCAAATATTAAATCTTTGTAATAAATGACAATAGTGGGTGAGTAGACTCTCTGGTTCGTAATTAATCTCCCTATTAATGACTTATGAAGTCTCAATAAAAACATGATCCCTCCTCAGAGGTTGTTGGGGTTCTTAAATATCCCCCCACACTACCCTTGAGGCAACTCAGTCATTAATGCTTGTGAAGGACATCCCTCATACTTTATGTCACAAGCATTAAATACCTCATGCATTAGTTATCTCCACGTCATAAGCATTAAAGGCCAAGACATGTCTTTTGCCTAACCACTGTGTGTTAAGGGGGATGTCATCATAGAGGTGGATCACCAATCGTCTAACATCCCCAAATACCATAGTGGTTTACTCAAATGAAGGTATGACATTGTCTAGATGGTTAGTAACATTAGATAAACTCGATGTGACATTAAGTAGAGGGTGTTTTAGATCATAACTTAATGCCAGATGGAACTCAAGGCTGCTCCCCTTGTGGTTCCACGGTTAGGGTCCTTCAGTGTTTTACCAGGTGTATCTAAGATGTCCAGGATAAGCCCCAACAGTGCCTCACTTATCAATCCTCCAAACCAAGGCCCTCTAAAGTTCCCACGATGAGGTCATTCGATAGAGCATGAAAGCTCTCCTAGGCGCTGCCAATCCTGATCTCTCACGAGTACCATTCGACCTCACATAAAATCATTTTACTCATTACATCTTTACCATTATTATAGCTCATAGTCAATTTAAACAAAAGATACAATAAGACTAAATTAACTGGATTAAAGGACGAGCTCCTTCAATCAACTTCTTTGCTGGAAGTTCCCTCTGGGATGCCACGCTGAGTTGCCACGCCGATCTACCATAATCTCAAACAATGTTGTAAATGGGGGGATTATTTCTAATCTCAGGATTACCTTCAATCCCCCTCTACATTTTCCCCTTCGTGTGGAGAATTGTTGTGGGAACAAAAAATGTCTGTACGAAAATTTCTCAATCCGACGAACCATCTCTACGTGAAAAAATTATGGCATCTTTTCTTTTGTTTCAACCACTGTGGTTTCCATCTCTAAAAAAAGAAAAATTCTCCCCGATGTATCTGAGTTAAAATGCTGTGGCTTATTGGCGCTTTGGCGAAGGGACATCGCCACTTTTTTTCTTTTCACTAAGCTTCACCCATTCTATCCTAACTAATTAAAATTCTCCTAATACACCTATTGACGTTCTCAGGTACCCATTTTGACACTTGGTAAGTGAAATTATCCCCTTTGTGCCAGTGTGGATTATAGTTGTAGGCGGTTAGTTTGTTGCTAGGACTACCCCTATCATTGTGACTTATGAAATTCTCCATTGTAACGTTTCACCATGTTCAAAAAAGTAGAAATTCTCCCCGATGTATCTGAGTCATAATTAAACAACGTTTGGACTTGTGGCGAGGGAACATCGAAGCTTTTCGGACAGTTGGGATAGCTTCTTCGTTAGGGGTTTATTGGATATGTCTGACAAAAATTTTAGTGCCAAAACTCAAACTTGCCTAGCAAGGAAACCCTTTTTATTCCCCATACATCACTTCTCAACTGACGTGGTGCTATCTTTTCGACTGTGAGGGAACTTCCCAAAGTGCCACATGCCCATTTGAAATGATTACAGGCGGCTCTGCACGTGTGATGGTGGGAAACTCAACAGAAGGGTCTTTAAAAGATCTCAAATGTTTATATCTCAAACTTTATATTTCAAACTCTTCTCTTGTATTCATCTTCTTTAAGCTTCCATCTATTCTAGAAAGAGAAACTCTATCGAAACTCCATTGTTACCCAGCTCTTGCCTAGTTTCCTTCCTCCTCTCATCTTTTATGCCACCGACTGTGGTTGTGATCCTCCATTTTTGTTCGCAGCCCTTCTTCACCAAGCTATTTCTTTCATCGCTACTTACTATGGCTTATTCAAGTGCTTCCAAACCTACCACCGTCGCTGCTCAGCCAAGCTTCCCTTCTGCCACCACTAGCGCCACTGCTACCCTGGATGGTGCTCGTCGAGAGCAACTAAGTTTCTACCGCCGGTCTCCCATCTTTGGTGAAGATGATGAGTTATCTAATGTATGTAAGACCTACCATTTCTCATCCAAGTACAACCCTTTACTGCTGGGTAATGAAGATGTGAATTCATTGAAGTGGGGTTATCTTCCCTTAGAGGGGACTTTGCACTTTCTATTGGATCATGGTGACTTCCCCTACTCTCAGGTCAATTTTGAGGTACTGGGGGATCACCGACTCATTTTGGTTCCTGTCATGCACACATGCATAGCTTCTATGCCCCAGCTCTTGTAAAGGTCGGTCTTCATCGAGCCTACTGGTTTGGGAAGTTCACTCATTCCAAGCACAACGCTATGCTCCAAGTATTGGTTTCCAGATGGAACGTTACAACTCATATGTTCTTTGCTGCGTGGGGAGAGTTCACCATTATGTTGGAGGACGTTTGTGAGCTACTTGGGTTTGAATCCATGGGTCAGTTTACATACCATGATGAGGCATTTGATGCTGAAGAGATTGCTGACCGATCTGCACTTGATCGAATCTACCGTAGTTTCACTCTTCAAATAAGGCCACTTTTACTCCCCTCATCAGCTATTTTTTCAAAGGTCCTACTCCAAAGGACGTCACGGCTTTAATGGTCCAAGGTAAAGGTACATCTCTAGAGCTACGAGCCTATATTTTTATGTTGCTTTCACATTTCTTCTTAACTAGGAAACCTAATGACCATCCCAGGATGGACCTTATAAACATTTCCATTCCATTTGGTAGGGGGTTTCAGCCCTCCTTTGGTCGCCATTGCTTTGGGGTCCCTCTATACCTGGCTGAATCAAACCCATGTCGATATGGCACGGTTACTGGGTCATTACAACTAGGCCAATTTTGCCAACACCATTACCTTAATGGGCTTCCTTTATACCCATTTTCCAGCGATTGCTGCCAAGTCTATCCCTTACCCCGTGATTCAAGGCATTAAGACTCCACGCCTCTAATGTTTCTATTAAAAGCAGGGCCGAAAGGAGATAATGAGAATTTTTTATTGTTTTGATTCCCTTGTCACGAGGTCATACATTAAGTCTACCTTTTCCCACTCTTAGAACTTTTTTCCTTCTATGACTTCAACGGTCACTTTCATTCCAGTTGTAGAAGATCCTTCGCAAGTCATGGTGCATCTATTCACTCCTGGGTTTTTTCCTTCCTTCACTGAATGGGGGTACACTTCTAAAACTTATAACCCCGATAGATGTAATAGGTAGTTTGGGTTTGATCAGGGGGCTACTCAGACTGTGTTTCAACTGACAATACAAGGGCTTCATGTGCTGAGGCTTGCACCTTCTATCTTACAACAGTAATACTTAATGTGACCTCTACCATGGATGATTGAGTCACCCTTCCTAGTGTCAATAGGAAAGGGAATGTATATACTTCTTATGCCACCAAGTTCCATTTGGTGCAACTGACCATGATTCATGAGTTCATATAGAGTCCCCCCAATATCTCCCAGTCCTTTATTTCTCTACCTCTGAGTTGGGTCTTTAGGGCAACTCCATTCTTAGAGTTGAGTTACCTATGAGTAAAACTATTAAATATCCTCCCCACGGGATACCCCCTTATTTTCCGATGATCCCTACTTCCACGCCTAACGTCAAGACCGTTGCAACCCCCAAACAACCATCCCCTTCAACCGAAGCAGCCACTGGAAAAGGGCCTTCCCATCTACCAACAAAAAGGACTAAGAAGTCCAAGAGTGGGACTTCTTCAAAATCCAAGTCCTCAAAATCGAAGTCTCAAACTCAGACGCAAACCACTTTGGAGGCATTACCTATCACCTCCGTTCCCCCTCCCATATATGCAAAGGTAAGTGAATAGCTGAGAAGGCAAGTTCGGGGTGATGTGGAATGGTTAAATGTCGAGTTTCAATGATGCGCTCCTGTCGTTCTTCCTTCTACTGCCTTCCCTACTATCCTGGTTGATCCAACTGAATTGGGGGCAAAGAGGAAGAAGAGTTCAAAAGCTCCTCAGCGCACTGTAGATGTGGGTGCGAGGAAGAAGACTCTGGGTACCAAGTCCTAGAGGAAACTAGCCCTCGAGGTACATCTCTCCCCCGATCCCTCTATTGCTGCCTCCTCTCCTCCTTCGCTAGTGGTTATATCCTCCATTTCTCCCACTTTATCTAAGGTATGTATGTGTTCTGTTTATTTTATTCACATTTTTTTCTAAGGCAAGTTGTATCTATTTACATCTTAATCACTATGGTGCAGTAAGTTGGAGAAGAAAGATCCAACCCCCCCATGAGCCCTTTCGTGGGGGGACATTTTAGCTCTTCTCAGACCGATGTAACTCCTCCCCGTTCTCCCATGATCGGGATTACCAAATCTCATCGTTCAACCTCTCAACGTGCGAAGGATGCTACTATGGGGGGTGAGTCCGTTGAGGCTGTGAGAATCTCTTCTCGACCAAAAATAACTCCCCCGACCCCTTCTGAATTATTACCTCATCATGAGGTTACTCTGCCCCTCGTTCTAGCTGCAGAAAGTGCTCCCGAAGTAACTATAATCTATTACTTGTCAGGTCTCACATTTTTTTCTTTTTCTATCCCTTTGTTTATCATGCTAAACATTAATATGTTGGGATGCCTTAGGTTGAAATGACATCTTTATTAGTTGGCATTTTTCTTTCCCTATGCTAACGAGACCCATAACCGCGGTTCCCCTTTTTGGTGCCATAACTGAGGTAGCTCACACTTAGATGCATTTCTCCCTTTTTATGTACTTGCTCCTCATGTCTAACACTTAGCTTCATGTTTGTATCTTTCACCAAGTCTTACCCCACCCTTTTCTCTTAGTGGTCTGCCTCTTTCCAAGGCCAAGGTTGATGCTTCTTCCGAGAATGGTGGTTATTCTATACCCACCCATGTTGGGGCAGCATTTAGGGGTCCATCATCTTCTATCGGTGAAACTCCTTCATTGGCCTCGGTACCTTTTGTTGACGAGGGATCTTTACCGACCGTTGAGGCTTCTTCAGTTAAGGGTGCCGTTAAGGCCTATGAGGTAATAAGCCTGCCCCCAATGATTCCTACCGTTATAGCCTCCATGGTGACTCCCCTTCTCGCTCCTGCTACTGCTGAGGTATTTTGCTAATTTCTCTTTATTTCTCAAACTTTCAAACTTCACTTATGATGATGGCTTAACACTGAAAACATTTGTTAAGATTTTCCATAAACTCCACCTATATTGGTGACTTAATAACGAAAATGCTTGTTAAGATTTTACATAAACTCCACTTATATCGGTGACTTAACAACGAAAAGGCTTGTTCAGATTTTTTCATAAATTCCACCTATAACGGTGACTTTACAACAAAAACACTTGCTAAGATTTTTTCATAAACTCCACCTATAACGGTGACTTAATAATGAAAACACTTGTTAATATTTTTTCTTTTAACTCATTATTTCTTCTACCTGTTATTAGGTTGCACAGGAGGATTCTCCACCAGTTCTTTCGCCCATCACTTCACCCCATTGGGAGCCCGTTATCTCAGAAGATTCTAGTCACAACGATCAAGGTTCCACGACTGGTGCTGCTTCCGAGAGAGAATCTTGTTGTGAGATCCCTCTACCCGACTTAGCTCCTCATTCCCTTTGCCTCATGGTCCTTCAGCTTTCTCCTCAAATGCCCGTCATCCATCGCTTAGTAGTTGAGCAGCATGCTTGCCACCATCCTAAGAATTTTACTATGGATTTCCTGCATTCTAACATCCTCGTGATGAGGTACAAACTTCAGGGCATGGATACCGTTGTTGATGATATCTCTAGTACTCCTACTTCAAACGTTACCAGAGCCCTCCTCAACCAATTCCTAGGCTATCTAAGGGATTTAGGTCGTGATGGCTTCCGTTTTTATTGGCTTATTGTACACTTACAAACTTTGAAGATTCAACAACTGGATAGTTAAAGGGAGCTACTGTAAAAACATCGGGAGGATTAACGGGCTGAGGAGGCTAAGTTGGTTTATCTAGAACCTCTACTTGAAGTTTCTAATAGGTAGGTTGAAGATGTCGAAGAATTTCTACGGCAAGTGAAGCTAAAACGAGAGAAACTCGTCATCGAATGTACACAAGTGAAAACGAGATTGGAGGTTTCTATAAGTCCTCAACAGTCTTGGCTAACAGCTTCTTCAGGACTTCCTGGAGATTTTCTCTCTGCTCCAGATCTTTGGTTCATCTTAGGTTAATGATTTATTGTAAGCATTTTCCATTTCTTTTTATGTAATTCTTGGGAAATAGCTCCCAATTTTGTAATGCCCCAAAGTTTATGAATGAATGAAAAAAAATGTATGTTTTCCCATGTCATTTCTTTGTTCTACAACTGCTTGCGTATATTATGAATTTATATAATTCTTTCATCTCCACTCGAGTTATAATAAAAAAAGAACCTATGTATTCATAACGAAAGTTGGATACATCAGTGGTCCAAACTTAATTATTTACACATGTTAGACTTTTAATCATATATTTTTAATCTTAAATGGCTTGTCTTATTCCATATTAGAATTAAGCAATAACCTAAATCGTGAGCGTCTTCTACAATGAAAGGTCCCTCCCAATTTGCTGCAAGCTTAGGTAGGTACTCTATTGTTCATCAGTGGTTCAAAATGAGGTATGCCTCAACGAACTTCCTTGGTCTCACCAAGTTATCATATGCCTTCGAGAGCTGCTTCGTGTACATTTGAAAGTGCTCCATTTCATTATCTTTGTGTTCATCCAATGCTTCCAACTGCACATGTCTATTCTGATGGAGCATGCTACTTCACAAGGAATATCGAGCAGAGGGAACTACCAACTCTATCAAGAGAATTGCCTCAGTCCCATAAATAAGGGAGAACGGAGTATACCCTGTGGGCTTCCTCTTAGTTTTTTGATAGGCCCATAACACAGTTGGTATATTGTCATCCCATGATCCTGGAAAATCCTCCATAGTTTTAGCAAAAATATTAACGAAGGTTTTATTAGTTGCCTCGGCTTGACCGTTGCCCTTTGGATATGCCACCGTTGAAGTATGATGAACAATAGAGTACTTATCTGTGAGCAATGTTACCTCTGAATTAAGGAAAGGGGTTCCATTATCTGAGAGAATAACCTTTGGAATCCCAAAATGACAAATGATGTATTCTCTGATGAATTTACTCACCACCCTTGATGTTGTGCTTCTTAGTGGTATCACTTCGACCCACTTTGTGAAGCACTCCGTTGCTACTTGTATCCATATCTTCCCCTTGAAGAAGGATGTATTGACCCTACCAGGTCGAACGCCCAAGTGTGAAAAGGATAAGGCGTGGCCAGGGACTGTAGGTCCACCGATGGGGTATGGATCATATTTCCATAAATTTGGGAAGCCTTTCACTTTCGAACAAACTCAGTAGAGTCTTTCTCCATTATTGGATAATAATACCCCAACGTCATCAACTGGTCATATAACTTGGCCCCTCCTATGTGAGCTACATCATGCGCCTATTTGAGTACCTTAGCTGTTTCTTCCTTCATGATGCAACACAACGGCCTGTTGAAGCAGCCTCTTCGATAAGTTGCCCCTCCTGAACGTAAAACCTTGGGGTCCTTCAACTAAGTCCCATCGTATCAATATTCTCCATTAGTATGACTCCATCTTTAATGAAGTCAATATAAGTTGGCCTCCAGTCAGGTTGAGCTTCAACGAAATGATATTCATCTGCCTCGAAGAATAACTGGCACTTAGCACACTTTAGTTGTACCTCCACTACGTCCTGATTCATTCTAGGCTAGAAATAACCCTCCCTTTGAATTCTCTTATAAAGAGGTATCTCAGTTGTTTCAAAGTTCTCTTCATGTTTCTTCTTCAACCTCATCTCTACTTCTTCTGGGCTGATGCATCTTGAAAACTATCCCCTTGTATTTCTGAAGTAAATATTTCCCTAGTTTGTGAAGTATTGGGCTAGTTCCCTCAGCTCCATCGCTCCTTCTCCAGATTCCAGTTCCTTTCTAATCTCTCCCCTCTAGTTAACCTCCTCATCCATCAGTAGAATGGACTGTACCACCGAAGGATCCATTCTTCATTGAATCATGACTATAGTTGTATCGGTCCTCATAACCATTTTCTGGGCAATGGTGGCATAGGCGTCTGGATGTCGGTTCATCATTTGGGGATGTCTCTTGATCTTGGTCCAATGGAATTGTCTGAAAAGCCTCTGAATGATTGTTCAGTATGGTTCTAGGCTCTGGTATTTCAATGCATATTCTCCATTCACTTGTTGAATTACCAAGTTTGAATCACCTTTGATACAAAGTGAACGAATCCCCATTCGATGGACCTCCAGTAACCCCAGCACTAACGCTTCATACTCTACTTAATTGTTGGAACAAGGGAAATCTAATTTTTCGAAAAGATAAATCTCCTCCATTCCTTTTGAAAGAGTAACCCCTTCCCCTCCTTTATTTTTCATCGAAGATCCATCAAACTACATCGTCCATTTGTCATCACTTACACCCAAGTAATTGGCCTATAATTTGTCTCCTAGAATACAATCTTTAGGTGGATCAAGTGTTCCAGAGGGGAATATTTCCAATAGGTCAGCGTACGCCTAGATCTTGATCGTGCGAGGAACCAGACACTTCAAGTCATATTCTAAGAGGATGAGAAACCACCTAGCTGTCTTACCAATCAATATAGTTCTTGCCAACAAATACTTAATAGGATCACATCGGGTTACAATATCAATTATAAAAGATAGAATATAATGTCTAAGTTTTTTCACTACAAAGACTAAGGCAAAATAATGCCTTTTCATGCTACTATATCGGACCTCTGGATGATGTGTATCCTGCTGAGGTACTAGACTGGTAGTTCTTTCCCTTCAATCTCTTAGGCCAGCAAATCTCCAATGGACCTCGTGGTGGATGTGAGGTATAGCTTCAACGGAATTCCTATCTTTGGGGGAACTATGGTCTGTGGTGAAATGAGCAATTTTTTCAATCCAGTGAGAGATTCCTGGTGAACTTCCTCCCACTTGAATTTTGTGTTCTTTCTTAAAAGTTGCATTAACAGGTGTGTCATTTTGCGCAATACTGGTACAAATCTCTTAAGGTAAGAAACTTTACCCAGGAAACTCTTCAGTTCCTTCGCCGTTTTTGGATTGGGCATCTCCAAGGTCGCTCGTTGTTTGTCTTAGTCCATCTGTACTCCCTATCGATCAACC
Organism: Sambucus nigra; assembly: GCA_949130495.1. NCBI lineage: Eukaryota > Viridiplantae > Streptophyta > Magnoliopsida > Dipsacales > Adoxaceae > Sambucus > Sambucus nigra. The sequence goes on along the minus strand of OX422208.1, from coordinate 665,604,215 downwards.
AAGAAACCTAAAAACTTTCCACTAGTTACTCCAAAGATGCATTTTTGTGGGTTCATCTTGAGTTTATACTTTCTGCATCGATCAAACACCTCCCTCAAATTTCTTAGATGAGACTCTTCCTTCTTCGGCTTGATGACCAAATCATCCACATAAAATTCCACAAACTTATGAAAGAAATCATGGAAGATGGACATCATCGTTCTCTAATAAGTAGCCCCAGCATTCTTGAGTCCAAACGGCGTTACTTTATATATGAAGTTACCCAACGGGGTTCTAAACACTGTTTTCTCTGCATTCGTAAAGTCCATCTTTATTTGTTATAACCTACATACCCATCCATGAAGCTATGCATCTCATGGCCAACCGTTGCATATATCAGGCTATTGATGGAGGGTAGAGGGAACTCATCCTTGGGGCAAGCCCTATTCAAGTCCCTGAAATCGACACAGATCCTTATTTGATTTTTGTCTTTCTTACCCACTAGAACAATGCTAGACAGCAAAAGTGGGTGTTATATCATTTATTGAACCATGTTGTTAGTAAGCGTTGGACCACTTCTTCGATATTCAAGTCTATATCAGGCTTGTACATTCTCGTTGCTTATTTCACTTGAATGGATGAAGGTATCACGCTCAACTTGTGTCAGCTCACTTCCTCATCCATCCCTTCTATCTTTGTGTACTTCCATGAAAAAACATCTATTAACTCCGAATCAAGTCGACCAAGGCCTCTTGTTTCCCCTTACTAAGATCTTTTGAGATGAAAGTAGGCCTTGGACCTCCCCTTCTTTTGGCAGGTTCAATTGCTCCAACTCTTGTGCATGCGTCTTGGGTTGATATGTCATGTAGTCTGGTTCCTCGATGACTTCTTCCATAAATTCTTTTATGTTGGAGTTGTCTATCACCATACATTGTCTCCCTTGATCCACCAAAAAGCACTCATATATCGGGTCAGCCTCAGTTTCTTCGACTTCCCGTTCACAGCATTATAATTGATAAACCACATTTCCTTCTTCGGTAACTACCTTTTTTCACTATCTACTGGTTGTTACCACTGCCTTCCTTTTCTTGTCTCTAGAAGCTTCAGTGACTCTTCCACCTGAAAATCGACTCAGCACGCTCTGTCATTTAACCTCATGCTCCATTGGGTCCACCCTACGCCTCATCCTGTCCTTGAGCTCCTTGGAAGTGTTTTGTGGCCAAGGAACCACCTGATGTGCTTCTTCGACCATGACTCCTTTGTTTCCTACAAACTCTTTATTCTGCTCGTTCAAGGTCTCCATGTAACACCCTGTATTTTTGATGATTTAAATAATTATGTGATTAATTATTATTATTAGATTAATTAAATTAAAATGCGAGAAATATACTGTTTATTAATCCGGATTAAAATAATTGTTAACTAGCGTGCCAAGGGTTAATACTTCTTGTTGAGAATTATTTAATATTACCGTGTGATATGTAACATGGAATTATGAAATTTGATAAATTGTCAAAAGTGAAAAATACGACAGTTTGGTAATTTAAGTCTAACGCGTGTGTGAGTCGTGTGGGGACTAATTGAGTGGGGTAAAAGGAGAATTAATTTTTACTAACTCATATGGTCATTTCAAGTGCGCCGTTGAGTTTGGGAGGGTTGAGATAGTCAGAAAACACTACCGGGGTATTTTATTTGGACTTCAAAATATTTTAGGCCAAACCGACACCCCGTATGGGTAATTTTAATTTTGGTAGGAATTAAATGGACAAAAATTGGGAGTTTATTTATTTAGTTACGTGGGAGAAATTAGGGCTCAGATTCGAATAACTCAAGAGAGAGTCACAGAGAGTGATGGAGAGCATATACGAAGGGGCCAAAGCTTTTAGGAATCATCTTCCACCACAGTGACCATCATCGAAAGACGAGGAACGCATCTATACCAACGTCACCAACGGATTAGACCACCTTATTCGAGGCAAGTGTTTATTACTTGTGTGCTTTAGTAATAATTGTGTTCATGTTAGAGTAGCTGATAACCCATTAATTATGAAAGTTAAATTTTGATGAAAATTGATCTTATGATTTGTATATTTGGACTAATATTTCAAGAGACTAAATCCCTTCATGTAGATAGGATTAAATTCACGAATTGATGATAATTTTCCATGAACAGATCTGGGTGTAATTTGGAGTTATGCTCTTAATTTAAGTACTAGGGTTTTTGTTAAATATATTTGGCGATTTACTATTTAAATGATGTATTGTGACGAATTAATGATTCTAGGTTGTTAGAAATCATCTAAATATGTTAAAACATCAATTGGGTTTTCTGTTTGGGTGTTTGGGAATGAACAATAGAGGTTTTAGAGGTGTTCATGGTGGAAAAACGCTGAAATTTTGGAGAAGAAGACAAGGCAGGAGGTCTCGCGCGAAGTCGCGCGACGGTCATTCGCGCGAGATAAGGATCTCATGCCAAGTCGTTCAAACGACATGTGGATGTCATTCGAGCGATAACCATTATGGTTTGAGCGACATGTCTAAAATTCTAGAAATTTCTATTTTTACCCCAAATTAAGTTACACAATTAATTTGAGTGAGAAAACTGCTATTTGATGGACTTAACCTAGTGCAGAATTTTTAGGAAGTATTAGGGAAATAATACTTCAAATAATTGGAATGGTATGTTAATCTTGGAGATTACATGAGTGACAGGAATCGAATTAAATATATTATACGTAGGAATGCGAGAAAAATATGTATGGAATACCTATGAATTTTAATAGGATCCGTGTATGCCTATATATGATATTATTGTTAAGTGTACTAACGGGTGATAATCCCGGGGGGTACAAAAATAATATCTTTAAGTGTAATAATGGGTGATAACAGCGTACTAATGGGTGATAACCTGGGGGTACAAGAATAATATCGTTAAGTGTACTAATGGGTGATAACCCGGAGGTACAAGAATAATATCGTTAAGTGTACTAATGGGTGATAATCCCGCGGGTACAAGAATAATATCATTAAATGTACTAATCGGTGATAACCCAGGGGTAAAAGAATATTATCGTTATGTGTACTAATGGGTGATAACCCGGGGTATAATAATATTGTTGTTAAGTGCACTAATGGGTGTTAGCCCGGGGGTGCAGGATTATTATTGTTAGGTGTGCTAATGGGTCTTAGTTCGGGGGTGCAGAATTTATATATATATATATATATGCTTGTATAGGGATGACGTGACTATACGTATATATATGTGTATACGAACTTGTGAATATTTCTACTGTGTGAAACTAGTAGATATGGAACTAATAATAAATGCTTTACGCCAAGTGGTCTTAACCTAACGATTCATGATTAGTATATATATATATATATATATATAGGGATGATGTGACTGTATATATATGAATATACTTGGGAATGTTCTACTTTTTGAAATTAGTAGATGTAGTATAAATGAGAAATAAAATAATCTTAGTGGGTAAAAGATTAGCCAATCGAACGGTGAATAATGGAACTTTTATTTATGTGAGATAAAATTTTTCTTTAACGTATTGTATAAGCGATACAGGTATACTACTGGATGACGTAGATGGTGATATTATGATTTCGAACTAGTTAGGCTAGGCATCATAGTTAGTGTGGGCTAGATGTACGTTAGGCGTGCACATTAGATGAGAGGTGAGAATCTCATGTGAGAGTGCGATATCTATCATTCACATAATACTTGCTTCATTACGGTTTTAAATACTTGCTAAATATTTTTAAAACATTGGGCTCTCACCCGTTTCTTGAATTTCTTCTCTCTTTTTCCATATATATGTATTATAGCAGGTGGTCAGCCATAGGGATACCATAACTAGAGATTTGGATTTCTTTACGTACTGCAGTTATTGTGGAAGCTGTAGGCCCTTGTAGTAGATGCATCCATCATTTCAATTCAGTTTTATCTAGACATCTCAGTTGGGGCATGTGTCACTCATTCCTAGTTTTTAACAGAGTTATTATTCAGTTTTCTTTACAGTTCTTTTAGTTGGATGGAATTTTACTATGAGTACATGCATTGGATTTTTGAACTGGGAGGTTTTACCCAGTCTTATTTATTCTAGTGTTTGATTCATGTTTAGTATTTAGTATATTCATGTGTATGATGAATGGTTTATATTTTAGTAATTAAATTGAGAAATGGTTTTATTTGGTTTTATGTAAAAAGAAAAATATTTTGACTCCTAGATTAATTCGATATTACGTGATTACCATGTTTATAAGTTTTTTGACAGTGATGCTAAGAATGAACCAACTGAACATTCTGTTTTATATTGGTAAATGACTGATCACCCTATATTTAATTGGGCGGGGTGTCATAGGTGTTATCAGAGCATCAGTTTCTATAGTCTTTTAGGATCTGTGCAGCTTATTACATTTCAGCGTAGCGTTCTTTGATGTAGAGCCTTATGATAGGTTTGTTGTGTTCCCTTACGTATGCAACTTATGTTATCCTACTATGAATTATAATGCATGTGACTCATTATACGAAATTTTGTGTGTTTCAAACATCGAACATTTTAGGACGACCAACGAATGTCATAAGAAGGACTTCAGGAGAAGAAACTCGATAGAAGACATAAAGTAATCTAACAATGGTGATCGTGACAAATGTCACCAAGAGTACTACTTAAGCAAGTGATAATGAGATCGTCACTCACAAAAAGTGTATTCTCAGGGCACAGTCGTAGATAATGGTGGAGTGACTTCAAGACCACCTAGCATAGTCGATAAGGGAGAAATTAGAGGGACTCTTTTGAAAACCATCAGTGAAGATGAGGAGAAAAATGAGAGAAAGTGTAAAGGGCCAACGGAAGTATAAAATACGAAGGCAATTTTATAGAGTGAAGTGTATCGACACACAAAATTAAATTTGGAATCAAATTGGTACATCTTAGGAACGACATAAATTGATTAGAGTCAATCACCACGTGTAAAAAGTATGTTCGAAATTTAAAGAGAAATTTGGGTATGATTTGACCGCGAGGTCTTCCATTCGATGTTGGAATAGAGATTCAAGTGGAAATTTAAAACTTAGAATAGTTAGTAAGCTGGAGATCGATTATGAGAGAAAGGTTGAATTGCATAATGAACTTTGAACCTAGCAGATGGGTGTAAATTATTAAAAGGGCCTATAGTTGATAAAGGACCTATGAGTAGAATATAAGCATGGATGAGAAATCCAACTAGGATGACTAATGTTGATGTCGTCAAGGTTATTCGATTACTAGTTATTTGACTCTATCAAGAGGAAGTGAGCCTGGAGGGTTAGAGAATTTGGTCGAAATGTAAAACTGAACTTAACGGTGTTAGTGAAACACCACATGAGAGTATGCCCAATATGGAACTCATTTAGATGATTTTGATTGTTTAACATCCTACAAAATGACGATCAAGTCAATCAGGGTTATGGAGGCCAACCAAAGTTCTGAAAGGCCAGCGTTGCCAAAGGGACAACAGAAGAACAATTGTGAGTTAAGACTACCGATCTGAGGAAAGGACATTCCAAAATGGCCATTGGGACTAGTGATGGGGAAGTGACTCGTGAAGTTTCCCTATGAGAAGAGAGTAGGACTACAAGTGTTGAATGTGTCCATAATTGATAAGTGAGATTGATGAGATTGGAAATGGTAAACCATGCCAGTTAGGCATAACAACTGGAAGAGAGAGACTTCCAGCAAATGAATTTGGGTCAAGAGAATTAGGCCCACGAAATTTACAAACCGAGAGTGACGGGTTCAAGATGTACCAGTGGAGTCCTCGTTAAGAGTAGCATATAGTATATCAGGGTCAACGGGGCCCAGGACGTAAATGAGAGTTCAGTAAAACCATAATTGAGGCCTAGAGATTTTGGGCCAAAGTTTCAATAATGGGCATGAAATCCCCATGATGGAAGAAATTGTCCACAATTAGAGGGGACAATCTATTGGATGAAATCCTTGAGGTATAACTATTGCAGATGTTCATGGGTCATGTTGGCAGTCCCGTGTTGAGACCCCGTGATTTGGCTAGACTGGTGAGGTTTTGATTCTTCCTTGTGAATAAAGGATAAATTCTAATGACATGGGTGTGTCACAACTTATATGTAAATTGGAAACCCTAAAACTCGTGTGCGGGTCGAGTAAAGTGGGAACATTAGTTATAACAGTCTTGTTATAAACGTATTTCTCATTGATAGGGAGCATTTTGATGTCGCCCGTGAGTGAATCGGGTGGGCCCTAAGGGTATATTTTGTTGTTATAATTTCCAACTGCATTGAGTTAGCATTAGTAAAGTATATTATGTTAATATCTAGTGGTTAATTACCGTATGTTTGAACGATAGTAAATTTAGTGTTATGACTATCGTGTCGGGTACTCCGGGGGGAGTAATTTTTGTTTTGTACGGCGCCACCTGAAATAGGGTTGGGCCTAGATATGTGTATATATGAAACTTTCATGGTATTGTAGACCTCAATGAGTAGGTTGTCTATATATATGTGATTCCGATGCGTAGGAATTTATTCCACTGATGAGACTCAGGACACATTGTGTTCTATATCGAGTATAGACACATAGCTCGTTATATATTTGTAGCGCCAAGTACGTGGGATAGTAAGAGCGCCATGATTCATGTTATAATTTTAGGGTCATGAGAGTGGACGAGTAGACTTTTAAGTCAAAATACGGAGATCGTGGAAAAATACATAGTATGGATTGAAGGCTTTACGGACCTCGACAACCGACTAGGTTAAATAGTAGTGTATCAGGGGGGTTACTTGTTTGGATTTTCCTTTACGAGACATACCACACATGAAACTAGCGGATTTCAGGAGTTGGAGAGAAGTTTTGTCGATAGTACATAAGATTTGTACGTTGATTATTATACCTATAAAAGACTATAATAGAGAGTTGAAAATTCCATTATGACTTAAGGCCAGTAGATTCACCTAGTCCTAGTATAGACACCCCATTCTGTTACCCCCTAACTCTCCTTAGGTCCCTAGTACCTCCCTTTATCCCTATAAACCCAGGTCACGTCCCGAGTACTGACCTGGAAGCCATCGGGCACTGCCCGACTCAGTTTGACCCAAAAGTCAAACTCTTTGTCTCGATTGAGACTCAATGAATCTTATAAGGGCACTGGGTACCCTTTCCAATGGTCCACCCCGTGCGTGACTCCGACTTACCATGTGGACGAACGATCCGTTTGCGTCCAAAACCTGATCTAGAGGCCACGGTGTGCTCCCGGGCTCTGTTTGACCTATGTCAACTCTTCAGCCCGACTGAGGCTGAATGAATCTTATAAGGGCACTGAATACCCTTTCCAACGGTCCACCTCATGCGCCATTCCTACTTTCCATGCGGACAAACGATCCGTTTGACTTCGGGAGGCCACCGAATGCTTCTCGGGGTCGGTTGACCAAAGTCTACTCTCCAAACCGGGTCAAACTCTTTGGAATGTCGAAGTAGATCTCCTAAACTTTCCATTGGTATTCACCATGCGCGATTCAAAATTAACATGCGGATGAACGATCCGTTTGCGTCCAAACGATTCCCCGTCCAATAGACCGACAAGCGCTTTCGAGCCATATTTGACCCAAAGTCAACTCCCGAACCCAGGAATGATCCAAAGTACTTTCAAAGGTATCTGAATTAACATTCCAACGATATGCCCCGTGCATGATTCTGACCAACGGTTTGCCCTCGACTGTCGATTTCCCAAAAAATCCTGAAGAGAACTACCAATTGACAGCTTCCAGACCCTGCCTATCGACACCTGCCGATAGGCAGGAACAGGACCATGCCGATCGGAACTCACATGAGCCTATAAAAGGAGGCCTTCACCTCATTTACAAGGAGGATCACATATCTGATAAACATCTCTCTGAACGAATCCCTGAAACCTCTCTCGAAGGCAACGTGATTTCAACTTCCAAATCCCTTTTTTACTTCCACTTTCCATTATACTTTTCATCAAACTTGGTGAATTAACCACTCTCCATCATCATCCAAGTGCAAGGGCTTCTCTCCAACATTCAAGATCAAGCTCAAGATCTTCAAGATGGTTCAACTTTCTCAAACTCTCTCTTAAATTCTCAATAACTTGTTTCCTTACTTAGCACTTTTATCATCTCATCTCACAAATCTTAATATACTTTTTATTTAGTATTATTTCACATCCCTTATTTTCATACAAATAAAAACCCAAAAAACAAGAAAAAGGAAATTCCAAATAAGGATTCTCACACTTTTCCCACACTTTTCTCCCAACTAAAACACTGTTTTCTACACACACACACACACATTTATAAATAAGAGATCCCCCATTTGGGTTTATGGGATAAACCCCACCCCTCGTATTGTATGCGAACTACGTGGACTTTGATGACTTTATAGTCTACGTAGGCGTCTCGGGGTAAAACCTGATACTCGAGTCCTTTCCTCACCTTTCTCTCTTTTTCTATTTTCTCTAAATTCAATTATCTTATATATATATATATATATATATATATATATATTCATAGTGACTCATTGCTCCATATGCGTTATCGTTCCCTTATAACGATCAACATAGGTGTAATCGCGTAAATCCTATTTTCTAATATTATTCTTATATCTTCCTACGGATGTCTCACTTTATCTTCTCCATGATACAAGTCGAGGATTCCTACCTCCATTATATATATACATATGCACACATATCACGGGGGGAAATATAAAGGAAAATAACAAATATCCATGAGAGACCGAACGTGCAGAATGGGTGCCTAACACCTTCCCATTTCGTAACTAAGCCTCTGAACCATTCTCGAATCATTTGGTTTCGCGTGCACCAGTATGTCTTTGGATGCCACTCTTCGGGGTGGCTTCCCCTTTTTCTTTTGTCTATTTTGAGTGAAATAGACTGGCGACTCTGAATCTCTCTACATTTTTACACCACAAACGATGTCGGCCAAAGCGCTCCTGAGAGGGACGCGCAAGACCCGAAGGATCCATTCCTCCACGCGCCCGCCCGCACGGACGAGGATCGGGGATGGCCACAGTGGCGACTCTGCTGGGGACATGTTTTTGTTTGAGGGCTTGACTCTATTTACATGGATGCTATACTTGTTTATGTTTCCCGCCATATCCGCATGTTCCCCTTTCCATGTGTATCCCATGCTTATACTTATGTTGACACACTTGTAGAAAATCCTCCCTGTACACTTCACACCACGTGCACCTAGGATCACATATATCCCCATGTTGCACGCATCACCTATCCATACTTGCTGTACCTTTTGGGGTACTTGTACTTTGCTCCTTGTTGGGCATAATCAAGAAAGGCATTCTCATCATAAGATAATAATAAGAGAATCATGCATGATTCACACGACATCACCAAAGAGCATTGCAATTGACAAAATTTTACTTAGTAACTGGAGGGTCACTTTGTGATGGGCGATGGTCCGACAAGTTGCAGTTAGCCTAAGCGATATGACTCTCACCTTCCATTGGCCAAGTACCTTCGACGTATATCGAACGGTTCCCCCGCATCGTACCGCTTGACCGAAGTCATGACGGGAGGTATATCGCAGGGAATTCGTTCACGTACGTCTAGTATATCGAATTCTCTGTTACACGTACCGTCCCTATGAGGTATATGGTGAGGCAATTCATGTACACTCAGGTAGATCAATAATAAGTTTGGTAGAAGAACATCAATGCGCATACGTATAAGAATACAACAATCCTATAATAAGGCTCTATATCAAAGATTGCTAAGCCGAAACGTGAAAAACCGCACAGATCTTAAGGACACTAGAACATGATGCTCTGATACCATCTATGACACCTCGCCTAATAAAATACCTGGTGATCAATCCTATACTAAATTAAAACAGGAATCCCAGTTGGATCATCCTTAGCATCACTGTCGAAAACTTTTTAAAACTTACTAACCACCTAGTGTTCCAAAAGCTAGTGCCCATTTTAAATTTTTAATTAAACAAAACAGTACATGCGGAAAATAAATATGAACCATTAACACAACTGAATCAAACTCAAGTGAATAATTAATTACACAACTTGCTGAATAAACTATCGGCCAACAAAGTGAAATAATCCAATACAAATATTCAACACCGGAATAAAATCAAATCTAAAAACTGTACTGAGAAGATTGGGCGACAAGCCCTAAATAAAACTGAAACTGATACATGATTCCTACTATAGGAATAAATGAACGACGAGTCTAATTCAAACTCCTGCTAGCATCCACATATGCCACAGCTCCGTGTCTCTGTAATAGAATATCAATTCTGGCGTCCCTATGGCTGGACACCTAAAAGGTTTTGAAAATAGTTTTATAGCAAGGGTTAGAACCCTAAACATTTTGAAAGTATTTAACAAGCGAATTAACTGCAGTAATTTAAAACGCATGAATGCGCTTCATATTTAAGTTAGTGTCGCACTCCCTTGTGGACATTCTCATCCCTCCACTATTACGCACACCCAATGGTTACCTTGACCCCCACCTAGTTGTACTACCCCGTCCAACTTGTCCTAGTATAACCTCCCCTTGTCATACTACTCCAACCCGAGTATAATGATTCTTGAATTATAAGTTATCTCACAATTAACTTAATTAATTCCTTCTTAAATGGAAGCATATAACCGTGTCATAAGTTATCTAAAGTAAATACATCACACACGGTAGTATCACCAGCATATAATATTGAATACCATTATATATGTACCTTTACTAAAACATCCACATATATAACATACGTATATCCATCCCTTCGCGTATACCCTCGCTGAATGATTCCCTCTAAAGTGCTATCCCACTAGGTGTGCTCACATAACCTAGTTACCCAAGTTGGATTTGCTCACCAACCTGGCCTAAAACATAAACGAAGTGGAGGCGGTCATATTCCTTCCCTGAAAGTGACATAATCTCCTCACCCATATACTGGACGCTATGACCTGGGGATATACTCACCCTACTCCTCGAACTAGGGGATTCACCCACATCGTGCAACCTCCCTTGATAGCACTAGAGTATATAAATTAAATACACATCTAATCACTAATATTTAATAGCACACACACTAAATACACACGCACACACACACACACACACACACACACACACACACACACACACATATATATATATATATAACTACACCATATATATATATTATAAACCCCGACTTTTCCGTGTACTCAAAAACCCGTAACACTAGCATGTAATTTCCCGAGTCTGTGGCCCGACACTATATAATTAATTTTCTCACTTAATAATTTATCATCTTCCTGAGTATATGGCCCGACTCTAATATAATTAATTCACACCTCAATTAATATAATACTTTCCCCGAGTCTATGGTCCGACTCTAATTAAATTAATTAACACACCCATTAATTTAATACCTCCCCGAGTTTATCGTCCGACTCTAATTAAATTAATTAACACACCTATTAATTTAATACTCCCCAAGTCTATCGTCCGAGTTTAATTAAAATAACTAACACACTTATTAATTTAATACCTACCCGAGTCATCGTCCCACTTTGATTAAATTAATTATTACACCAATTAATTTAGTATCTACCCGAGTCTACCATCCGACTCTAATTAAATTAATTATCACACCTATTAATTTAATACCTACCCGAGTTTACAATCCGACTCTAATTAAACTAATTATACACACCAATTAATTTAATACCTACCCGAGTCTACAATCAGACTCTATTTAAATTATTTATAAACACCTATTAATTTAATACCTTTCTGACCCTCATTTAAGTAATGTACACATTAATTAATCAACACAATCCGAGTTTGTGATCCGACTTTAAGATAATTAATTTACACATTAATTAATTAACACAAATCCGATTCTGTGATCCGACTCTAATATATTAATTTATAAATTAATTCAAATCCGAGTCTGTGATACGACTCTAATATAATTAATTTACACATTAATTAATTAACACAAATCTGAGTCTGTGATCCAACTCTAATATAATTAATTTACACATTAATTAATTAACACAAATCCGAGTCTGTGGTCCGACTCTCATATAATTAATTAAATACTTTGGTGTCACTTAACCAACACACCCGGACTCGTTCACTTGGTCCATAATTAAATATTTCACCTACGTTCCTTGAATAATGTAGCGTCACCCAACTACAATACCCGAATATTATTCCTCGGCCCAATATCAATACTTATGAATTATTTCCACAAATTCGTTCACCTCATGACATACCGTTCACACCCTCCTAAACCCAATTATGTCACCCTATAATTGTTAAGGAAATATATGCCACGCATGAATTTGTCACTAATTAAAAGTAAGGGATTAAATCTTTAATAAAATCCTCTTTATATAAAAACTAGTTGAACTATCAAGTTTCTGGGACCGTCGATCGATCGATCGAACATGTGATCGTCTTTCCCAGCTTGCTGTTTCATCCAGTAACGAATCCTCAAGCTTTTTATTTCTTCTCAAACCTTTACCCCATTCACAACCAACATATTCTCCACACCAGAAAAGGTTCTAAACACCCTAGAAACCTTTTTCCAGCAACAAATTTATACAAAACCCTAAGTATATCCGATTTGGGTTTTTCACTTGGGTCTCGTTCTACAAAATCCGACCCTACCATTTTCAGTCCATGTAATCACTATACATATCAAAATCCACTCTATAATTGAGTCTTAACAGACCCAAATCATAACTTAACATCCATTGAGTAATTAAATCTGCCCATTACTCTAAATTCATAAAAAACTAATTTTAATTATGGTTATACACCCAAAACGAATTTTGATTTACACATCGCTATCATATGAATTGATTATCATCAATTTAGAAATCACAACAGTTAACCACTTGCCTGGAATTGTTCGTAGAGTTTGATCCATTGGTGTAGTCCCTTAATTTGGCTCCCAAATCCCAAAATTGGCTCTTGGTTTGCTTTCCCCCAAATTCCCTCTCAAGCCCTAGGCTTAGAATTTTTGTTTACTGCCGTTTTAGACTTCTCCATTTAGGTTGAAGACCTAAATCCCGTTTTTGGCCATCTGGGCCTATTCAAAATGACCCAACTCACCCCGTGTGGGCCCGGCTTATCCCAAAAATACCCCGAGACCCAATTACTAACCCTGGGTACTCTTTTCTGACTATCTCGACCCATTCGGACGTAACCACGCACTCGAAATTTCCATCCGAAATACTTTTTGACTTATCCAAATTTCGACCCCAAAATGTGACACACATTAATTCGAATAATTAAACTTAAAGTCGCCAATTATAATTAATTCGGCTCACTCAAATAAATTCTATAACTCATTAATTTAAGTTTCTCGAATTTAAATATTTTTACTACTCCCAAAAATAATTAAATATTAAATCCTCAAAATTACGGGGTGTTACATACTCCCCCCTTACAAAGGAATTTCGTCCTCGAAATTAAGATGAGCGTAATGTTCCAAGCTTCGCATATTAATCTCTAGTCATGTGCCTCTAAGCTCTCTATATCTATCCCATCCTCTTCTGACCATACGTTACACAAGTATGCATTTAAATTAACAGGGCGCGCAGATGGCCTATACCCGTGCTTAACCGCACGAAATTTTCCTTAATTAACTCGATTGCCCATACACCCTATCCCCGCGCTTTACCGCATGAAAGTCACCCAACTATGGTAGTCGTAACCCGTAATATAGCTTCGAACCCATAGTCATATCACATATATACATATATATCTACTGCCCGGGTACCCAACCCATGTACTAACATCCAACATCTCCCCACAAAATACTTGTTTCTCAACAGAAAGGTATATACGCTTACTCTCATGTTACCAAAGACGGCATAAAGTACCGCGCCCTTACCATCACTAGTCCTTGAGCAAAATAAACCCCGAGCTATCTCTCTTTGCTCGAACATAATTCTAACCACCCTGATTTACTTCGGTGTACACCCTTACTTACCGGGATAAAATGTGAGAACACAAGACCTCACTTTGTGTCAATTGAACCACACAATATAACATATATACAACCGCATACATAGGCTAAACCCCTTCTCAGTTGATACCTTGTGAAAATCATATCCTGGTGTCGCGAACACCAAAACTTACCCCCACTATTCATAATAGTTCAAACCCATCGCTATCCAGTCGATATTTAGGAAATAATATCAACCATACTCCCATAATTATCGAAATTAGTAACTCTTCACATAATTCAAACCTTCGCTCAGTGTACACCTCCACTCTCCCGTGAAGGACACCATAGAACTCCGCCAACCCACGGAAAGTTTATCCACATACTATGGCTGCTACAACCAACGCACCCACTAAATTCGACTCACCCACGAACTCTAGTGAAAATAAGTCTTATATTGTGACATCCTCCTTGTAACTCAAAAATATATCCCATGCCCATAGGGTAAAAATAATTACCTCCATAATCCAGGTGCAACGGCTGATCCACAGGTTTCAGAGCATCTTCTCCCTGCCCGAATGCTCCCATGACTTGCTTTAGTGGCTATACATCTAGGACCTCATCGTGTAGTTGACCCCTGCCTCGCTTAAAACAAACTCTCTTCATGTGTCTCCCTTTCCCCACAAATGAAACACCTTCTAATACATTCACCCTGCCACTGGTCCCTCCCAAGCCGACCTTGTTCAAATTTTTGGCCATCCTGCCGATAGCCTCCATTTCTAAATCATTTGGCATGATTTCTCTATCGAAATCCTGCCCCTAATCTCCCCCTGGCTATTGATGGGATACCAGACTGGTACTGTTCCCTTCAGCTTTATCCGAGTGGCTGGTTTCCACTCCCCTCTTGCTTTCTTTAACGTGGAAGCGATCTTCCTGATCGTGCAGGAGTGCTGCATTAACGACATTAGTATAACCTTACTTTCATTATCTCTTCATCGCTTACCTCATCTGGTACCAACTTTTCCAATCGAGTAAATTCTTCCTCGTAATCGACCACTGAACGGTCTCCAAGAGTCACCTCTCTAAATTTTTTCCTCATTCTGGTCTCAGTCACTGGAGGAAAAATACGTGCAGTCGAACCACACCCAAAACTCTGCAATAACTAGTGTATCCCTTTCCTCAATTGTGGTGATTGAATCCCACCATTGTAGCTTCTGCTCCCACTAAACTAAAAGTGTCTAGCATTTTCTTTCGCATCTCATCGCAATCTCCCATGCGTAGGTGACGCTGGATATCTCTCTTCCTGACACGCTAGCATTACATCTGAACCCCCTCGCAACTCTGATGGGTTCCCAGTCTTAAAAAACCTCTCGTACTGGTTGCCACACCTACCACCCTGCGTGAGCCTGAACATCTGGAACCACTAACACTTGTGATAGATCTCGGGGAAAGAACCCTGCCATTGCGACTACCGTCGCTTCAACTGCCCGCGCCACCAATTCAGTTACCTGTGTTGCCGAAATCATCCCTAGGATTTTCTGTAGTAACTCTTGCTCCTGACGACCCTCTCTAGTATCATCTCCCCCTGCTTCCCTAGCTGCTCTCTCTCTCCTGGGCGGCATCTGGAATGAGAATAAAAATGTATGACTTCACTCTCAATAATTAGTTTGGCAGGATAACGTAAATGCGCATACGTATAAGAATACAACAATCTTATGATAGGGCTCTATATCAAAGATTTCTAAGCCGAAATGTGAAGAGCCTCACAGATCCTAAGGACACTAGAACCTGATGCTCTGATACCATCCATGACACTCCGCCTAATAAAATACCGGGTGATCAATCCTATACTAAATTAAAACAGGAATCCCAGTTGGATCATCCTTAGCATCACTGTCGAAAACTTTTTAAAACTTACTAACCACCTAGTGTTCCAAAAGCTACTGCACATTTTAACTTTTTAATTAAACAAAATAGTACATGCGGAAAATAAATATGAACCATTCACACAACTGAATAAAACTCAAGTGAATAATTAATTACACAACTTGCCGAATAAACTATCGGCCAGCAAAGTGAAATAATCCAATACAAATATTCAACACCGGAATAAAATCAAATCTGAAAACTGTTCCGAGATGATTGGGCAACAATCCCTAAATAAAACTGAAACTGATACATGATTCCTACTCTACGAATAAATGAATGACGCATCTAATTCAAACACCTGCTAGCATCCACATATGCCGCAGCTCCATGTCCTTGTAATAGAATATCAATCCTGGCATCCCTATGGCTGGACACCTAAAAGTTTTTGAAAATATTTTATAGCAAGGGTTAGAACCCTAAACATTTTGAAAGTATTTAGCAAGCAAATTAATTGCAGTAATTTAAAACGCATGAATGCGCTTCATATTTAAGTTAGTGTCGCACTCCCTTGTGGACATTCTCACCCCTCCACTATTACTCACACCTAATGGTTACCTTGACCCCCACCTATTTGTACTACCCCATCCACCTTGTTCAAGTATAACCTCCCCTTGCCATACTACTCCAACCCGAGTATAATGATTCTTGAATTATAAGTTATCTCACAATTAACTTAATTAATTCCTTCTTAAATGGTAGCATATAACCGTGTCACAAGTTATATAAAGTAAATACATCACACACGGTATTATCATCCGCATATAATATTGAATACCATTACATACGTACCTTTACTAAAACATCCACACATATAACATACGTATATCCATCCCTCCGAGTATACCCTCGCCGGATGATTCCCTCTAAAGTGGTATCCCACTAGGTGTGCTCACATAACCTAGTTACCCAAGTTGGATTCGCTCACCAACCTGGCCTAAAACATAAACGAAGTGGAGGCGGTCATATTCCTTCCCTGAAAGTGACATAAACTCCTCACCCATATACCGGGCACTATGACCTGGGGATATACTCACCCTACTCCTCAAACTAGGGGATTCACCCACATCGCGCAACCTCCCTTGATTGCACTAGAGTATATAAATTAAATAAATATGTAATCACTGATATATAATAGCACACACACTAAATACACACACACACTCACTCACACACACACACACACACACACACACACACACACATACATATATATATATATACTATCACTACACCATATATATATATTATAAACCCCGACTTTACCGTGCACTCAAAAACCCGTAACACTAGCATGTAGTTTCCTGAGTCTGTGGCCCGACTCTATATAATTAATTTTCTCACTTAATAATTTATCATCTTCCTGAGTATATGGTCTGACTCTAATATAATTAATTCACACCTCAATTAATATAATACTTTCCCTGAGTCTATGGTCCGACTCTAATTTAATTAATTAACACACCCATTAATTTAATACCTCCCCGAGTTTATCATTAGACTCTAATTAAATTAATTAACACACCTATTAATTTAATACTCCCCGAGTCTATCGTCCGAGTCTAATTAAATCAATTAACACACTTATTAATTTAATACCTACCCGAGTCTATTGTCCCACTCTGATTAAATTAATTATTACACCCATTAATTTAATACCTACCCGAGTCTACCATCCGACTCTAATTAAATTAATTATCACACCTATTAATTTAATACCTACCCGAGTCTACAATCCGACTCTAATAAAATTAATAATACAAACCTATTAATTTAAAACATACCCGAGTCTACAATTAGACTCTAATTAAATTATTTATACACACCTATTAATTTAATATCTTTCTGACCCACATTTAATTAATTTACACATTAATTAATTAACATCATCCGAGTCTGTGATCCGACTCTAATATAATTAATTTACACATTAATTAATTAACACAAATCCGAGTCTATGATCCGACTCAAATATATTAATTTACACATTAATTAATTAACACAAATCTGAGTCTGTGATACGCCTCTAATATAATTAATTTACACATTAATTAATTAACACAAATTCGAGTCTGTGATACAACTCTAATATAATTAATTTACACATTAATTAATTAACACAAATCCGAGTCTGTGATCCGACTCTAATATAATTAATTTACACATTAATTAATTAACACAAATCCGAGTTTGTGATCCGACTCTAATATAATTAATTTACACATTAATTAATTAACACAAACCCGAGTTTGTGGTCCGACTCTCATATAATTAATTAAATACTTTGGTGTCACTTAACCAACACACCCGGACTCGTTCACTTGGTCCATAATTAAATATTTCACCTACGTTCCTTTAATAATGTAGTGTCACCCAACTACAATACCCGAATATTATTCCTCGGCCCAATATCAATACTTATGAATTATTTCCCCAAATTCGTTCACCTCATCACATACCGGTCACACCCTCCTAAACCCAATTATGTCACCCTATAATTGTTAAGGAAATATATGCCACGCATGAATTTGTCACTAAATAAAAGTAAGGGATTAAATCTTTAATAAAATCCTCTTTATATAAAAACTGGTTGAACTGTCAAGTTTCTGGGACCGTCGAATGGATCGATCGAACAGGTGATCATCTTGCCCGGCATGCTGTTTCAGCCATCAACGGATCCTCAAGCTGTTGATTTCTTCTCAAAAATTTACCCCATTCACAACCAACATATTCTCCACCCCAGAAAAGGTTCTAAACACCCTAAAAATCTTAATCCATCAACAAATTTATACAAAACCCTAAGTATATCCGATTTGGGTTTTTCACCCGGGTCTCGTTCAACAAAATCCGACCCTACCGTATTCAGTCCGTTTAATCACTATACATATTGAATTCCACTCTACAATTTAGTCTTAACAGACCCAAATAATAATTTAACATCCATTGAGTAATTAAATCTGCCCATTACTCTAAATTCATAAAAAACTAATTTTAATTATGGTT
Source organism: Sambucus nigra (assembly GCA_949130495.1). Taxonomy (NCBI): domain Eukaryota; kingdom Viridiplantae; phylum Streptophyta; class Magnoliopsida; order Dipsacales; family Adoxaceae; genus Sambucus; species Sambucus nigra. Next base: position 665,585,320 of record OX422208.1, on the reverse strand, counting down.
ATACACCCAAAACGAATTTTGATTTACACATCACTATCATATAAATTGATTATCATCAATTTAGAAATCACAACAGTTAACCACTTGCCTGGAATTGTTCATAGAGTCTGATCCGTTGGTGTAGTCCCTTAATTTGGCTCCCAAATCCCCAAATTGGCTCTTGGTTTGCTTTCCCCCAAATTCCCTCTCAAGCCCTAGTCTTAGAATTTGTGTTTACTGTCTTTTAAGACTTCTCCATTTAGGTTAAAAACCTAAATCCCGTTTTTGGCCATCTGGGCCTATTCAAAATGACCCAACTCACCCCGTGTGGGCCAGGCAAATCCCAAAAATACCCCGAGACGCAATTACTACCCATGGGTACTCTTTTCTGACTATCTAGACCCATCCGCACGCAACCGCGCACTCGAAATTTCCATTCGAAATACTTTTTGACATATCCAAATTTCGACCCCAAAATGTGACACATTAATTCGAACAATTAAACTTAAAGTCGCCAATTATAATTAATTCGGCTCACTCAAATAAATTCTCCATCTCATGAAATTAAGTTTCTCCGATTTAAATACTTTTATCCCTCCCAAAAATAATTAAATATTAAATCCTCAAAATTACGGGGTGTTCACCTGGTCTCTTGTGAGTACCGTTCGACCTCACACAAAATCATTATACTCATTACTTATTTACCATTGTTATAGCTTATAGTCAATATAAACACAAGATACGACAAGACTAAATAAAATGCGGGAATTATCTCTAATCTCAGGATTATCTTCATGCCCCCTCTACACCATGCATGCATGACATAGAACATTTCAAGGATTGACAATCTTACCCAAAAGTTCTAGCCACATGGAAGAGAAAAGGAAGGGATTCGAACAAAAGTATATGCCATGTAAAGTGTCTCAAAGTAAAATATACACAAAAAACAAAACTTTTTGTGTTTTAAAAAAATTAAACATAAAAAAATATATACTCAATAGACAAACAAAAATCATAATTATAGCATGAGATATGTGATAAACCAATAAATAGAAAATGATAAACATGCATACAACTAGAAATGATATATGATATAAAGCAGAAAAACTAGTGAATGGAAACAACTAACACATTCAACCTTTAGATTTAGCAAGGGAGGTATCGTGTGAAAGTAAATGAGAATAAATAATCCTATCTTGTAAAGCTACCAAGTCGAATATCCTAACCTAAACTAATGAATAATGATAATCTCGGAATTTAGGACTCTTGACCACCTCGTTTGCCTTACTTTTGGATTTCCTAGGACCCCGTTTAAGATCAAAACAAAACTTCCTAGGATGACCTTTTCGACAACAACGAGATCAAGTAAAGACATGTCGAAAAGTGGTACCTAAGGATTGACCTCTAGAAGTGTTCCTAGGTGATTCTCTCAAAACATTGGTTTTGGATTTATTAGTTAAATCATGACAAGTATTGAAGCCTAAAACGCAAGTGTCATTTTGATTTGGACCGTGCTTAAGATTTTATCTAGTTTTTTGGACCTATATTCCAAATCAAATTTGACATTATTAGAGTCTTTTATTTTATTCTCTAATTCTAAAATGTTAGACTTTATTAAAACATTCCTCTCTTGAAACATAAAAAGCTCCTTTTTCATTGATTCCATCAAACCTCTAAGTCTATCTCTCTCGCCTTCTACATATTCAAGCTTCCCACGAAGATCTCTCTCTCATGTCCTAAGGTCATTGGCCAGCACACTCTCATCAACAAACTTGGCACGCTCCCTTAAACTAGCTTCTAACTTTAAATTTTCTATTTTTAATTTAATTGATTCTTCATATAATTCTCTAAATGCAAATTAAAGCTCACTCTCATCAACCCCTTCATCACTATCACTCTCTCTCTCTTCTCCACTCTCACTACCATCATCTTTTTGGTATTCACAAACAACGGACTTGGAAGTATCATGTTTTAAGGTGTCATCATCAGACAGTATCTCATATTCACTACCATGACTAGCAATGAACGGGATAAAGTTGCGCTCAATGGGGCAATCGGGTCCCTCTTCCTTATAACTATCACTATGGGTGGCATTGTATGAAATAGGTTGTTTACCCTCTTTCCTTAGTTTAGTGGGGCATTCAAAAGACCTATGGAAATACCCTTCACAACCAAAAAACCGATTTCACTCGTCCTTATTTAGATCTTCATTTAGTCTTTTAGGGGATTTTTCGTCTTTGTCATGCTTAGAATATTCAAATTTCTTAAAATCATGTTTAAACTTATCTTTGTTAAATTTAAGAAATTTTTGAAATTTCCTAGAAAACATAGCCATGTCCGCCGAGTCACTGTCACTCTCATCAACCACAACTTGTTTTTCCTCATTTCGGGATTACAAAGAAATTCCTTTATCTATTTTCTTTTCACTTAAGGAGAGAAATATATCTAGCTCATAGGTTTGCAAATCACCTACTAATTCCTCAAGTTTGGTATAATGCAAGGAGGGTAAAGAATTTAAAACGATCACTTTAGGGATAAATCTATCGGGTAGGGACCTTAAAATTTTCTTTACAACTCGATCGTCAGGTATTAGTAGGTGATCGTTTTGGAGCTTAGAAGCCTTAACGACACTATTACCCTCGTGATTTATCCCTAAAGTGATAAAGAAAATTTTGGAGTGGTGAGGTTTTTGAGATTAGAGGCCTTAACGACACTATTACCCTCGTGAGTGAGTTGTAATATATCCGAAGCTTCCTTAGCGGTTCCACATGTCATTATACGTCGGAATTCATCCGGTGTGACCGTACTAAAAAAATCGTTTAAACCTTAGGAATTAAAGTTAGAAAGTTTAAATTCATTCTCACTCCATCTATCTATTGGTTTGGCGACACGCTCATTCTCTATCAAACATCTGGGTGGGGATAACCCGTTAACAACTAACAACCAAACCCTTTAATCGATAGATTTTAGTGTCGATTTCATACGCGCTTTACAATAAACGTAGTGGGAACCGTCGAAAATAGGAAATTTTGAAAATGGGGAAAATTCCATTTTTAACCAAAAATATTTAAAAAGACCTTAACGCAATAAATTAGCGCTCCGGCTCTGATACAACTTGTTGGAAATGTAGACCCCCAATTTAAAATTCTTCTTTTTAAAAGTAATTTCAATTTCCTTAAAGTGAGGAATATGATGATTCAACACAACAAACTACAGAAGCTACAAATTTAAACATGAAATTTTAATTTCTTTCAAATTAAAATTAAACAACACTAAAAGTGACATTAGATTAATCAATTAACAAATATCCACTTAAACCAAATTAATTCAACCCAAGCCCTAATTTTTTTCCAAACAAGATTAATTCATTTTTCACAAATTAGGCCAAACCAAATTTTACCCAAACTAATTTTAGCACCAAATTAAACGAGAGTCTGAATTAAACCATATTTTATCTTTTAATCCTAAGCATGCGCTCTAAGTTATTTGCAAGATAAAATATATTCACAACCATTACGCCGCGATGTACGAGGAAAAACCAAATGGGAAAAACCTCGGAAGGTCCTATCCTTAAGTCCACTAAGTACGGAATTTTACATATACCAGACAGATGACTTACACAACTCGACTTGACTCCCTTCAAGCCCCTAACGCGTCTTCCTGTACCAACCTTTGCTTAGCCAACAATCCCAAAATCTATCGAAACCTTGGACTCCTCCAATGAAGGTTTTTGGGAACTCCTCAACCACACACGATGCCTTTCACCTAATGAGAATGCCGCAGCAAAAACATGACTTCTTCTTTTATGGCAAATAGAAGTAAACCCAAACTTCTCCTTCTTGTGGTGCACATGAACCAATGGTACCAAATAAAACTCCATGTGACAAATATATATAAATGTAGAACCTGGAATGTTAAACAAAACTAAATGGGTGTATATCTTTTTTGTTTTGAACTAGTTTAATACATCTAAATTAAACACATAAAAGGGACTTTTCTAAACATGATTTTCTCTCTCAAGAGCTCTTAGAAAACATACAAAAGTCCTCTGTAAACTTCTGCCCACAAAATGATTAAAAACAAGTAGAAAAAGTTGGTTAGTGGGAAGTTACAAAAAAAATACTAAATATTAGCTTTCCTGCCAGAAGTCGTTCAAACGAATTTCCAAGTCGATCAAACGACATCATTCGAGCTAGATTTGAAGTAAAGAATAGGCTTAAATCTCATTGCAAAAACTCGTTCGAACGATTTATTTAGAATGAAACATCGAACGAAGAAACATAAAAAAATTGGCGAATCTTGTTGGAAAACTCGTTCGAACGACAAACTCGCTCGAACAAAAATATCATTCAAAAAACATTTCGAACCAAAAAACACACTTTCAGATTTTTTAATTTTTAAGCCCAAAAAACTTTTATCCAAAGTTTTAACGAATTTTCTGAAAAGTAGAAACGAGGCACTGAACTCGAAAATGATGAAGCTTTAATTTCTGGGTCACTAAGTCTTCAACACAAACTTGTCATAGGCTTGGATATATACACATAACACTCTATCCAATGACTAAAATTTAACCAACACTGCATAAGACTCAAATGGAAATTTGTGTCCTAACAGGGAGCACGACTCAATTATGAGAATATCAAGACTTAGGGTTGAAAACATGACGTGAGAGGGTGAAATCCCGTAACGCCCCCCAAACGGCCGCTTGAGATGTGCTAACACCTCGCATGGGACTAATGTAATGTGTTGGAATTGATTGGATGATCACGGGACCCCCGGTTTGAGAGCACGACCAAATTTGGAAAATACCCCCCCTTAGGTTTGAAAACATGTATTTAGATGGATAAACCCCGTAACGCCCCGCAAACGACCCCATAAGCGATGTCAACACATCGCATGGGACCAATGTAACTCGTTTTAACCGACTGAGGGGACACGGGACCCCTAGTTTGAGAGCACGACCCAATTCATAGAATATCCACTATTAGGCTTGAAAATGTGTCGTTAGGAGACAAAACCTCATAAAGCCACCCAAACGGCCCAGTGAGATGTGCCAACACCTTGCATGGGACCACTGTAACTCATTGGAACTGACCATGTTGTCATGGGAATATATGGTTTGAGGGCACGACCCGATTCTGATAATGTCCACACTTAGGCTTGAAAACATGCTGTTAGAGGATGAAACCCCGTAACGACCCCAAATGACCCCATGAAAGGTGCCACCACCACTCACAGGACCAATGTAACTCTTTGGAACCGACCGCGTGGTCACGGGACCCCCGATTTGTGAGGACAACCCAATTCTGAGAATATCCACACTTAGGCTTGAGAATGTGTGTTAGAGGATGAAACCTCGTAACACACATCCCAAATGGCCCCATGAGTAGACCCAATACCTCCCACGAGACGAGTGTAACTCGTTGGTATTGATCGCATGGTCACAGTACCCGTGGTTTGAGAGCAAGACCCAATTCTGAGAAAATCCACACTTAGGCTTGAAAATGTGTTGTTAGGGAGAGAAACCCCGTAACGCCCCCTAAATCGAACCGTGAGTAGTGTCAAAACCTCATAGGGACAAATGTTACTCATTGGAACCGATCACGTGGTCACGGAACACCCAATTTGAGAGAACAACCTAATTCAGGGAATATCCACACTTAGGCAGGAAAATGTCCCATTAGAGGGAAAACCCCTCTAACACCCTGGGTGGTGCCAACATGTTGTATGAGACCAATGTAAATCATTGGAATTGATCACATGGTCACGTTAACCCCAATATGAGAGCATGACCCAATTCTAAGAATATCCACACTTAAGCTTGAAAACATGTCGTTAAAGGATGAAAACCCATAGCTCCCCCTAAATGGACCGGTGAGCTACACCAAAACCTCGCACATGGATAATGTAACTCATTTTAACTGATGGCGTGGTCACGAAACCCCCAGTTTGAGAGCATGACCCAATTATGAGAATATCAGCACTTAGGCTTGAAACCGTGCGTTAGAGGACGAAATCCTATAACACCCCCCAAACGAACTCGTGAACGGACCCAACACCTCCCACGGGACAAATGTAACTTGTTGGGATTGATTACATGGTCACAGTAACCCTATTTTAAGATCAAGACCCAATTCTGAGAAAATCCACTCATAGGCTTAAAAACGTGTTGTAAGAGGGCAAAACCCGATAGCGCCCCATAAATCGACCCGTGAGCAGTGTTAACACCTTATAGGGACAAATGCAACTCATTGGAACCGATCACGTGGTAAAGGGACCACCAATTTGAGAGCACAACCCAATTCAGGGAATATCCACACTTAGGTATGGAAATGTTCCATTAGAGGGAGAACCCCTGTAACACCCCAAAATGGCCCTGTGAGCGGCGCCAACATGTTATACGAGACCAGTGTAACTCATTGGAACTGACCACATGGTGACGGGACCCCTAGTATGAGAGCACAACGTAATTCTAAAAATATACACAGTAAGTCTTAAAAACATTTTGTTAGATGATAAAACCCCGTTACGCCCCTAAATGGCCCCGTGAGTTGCCCTATGACCCCGCACAGGGATAATGTAACTTGTTTTAACCGATCGCATGGTCACGAGACCCCCAATTTGAGATCATAATGCAAGTCAGGGAATATCCACACTTAGTCTTAAAAATGTGCCATTAGAGGATGAAACCATGTAACACCCCCAAATGGCCATATGAGCGGCGTCAACACATCGCACGAGACGAATTAACTCATTAGAATCAATTGCATGGTCACGAGATCCCCGGTCTGAGAGCCTGACCGAATTCTTATAATATCCACACATAGGCTTGAAAACATGTCGTTAGAAAGCGAAACCCCATAACGCCCCCAAACAGATTCGTGAACGTTGCCAACACCACACACCAATCCGATGTAATTTATTTGAACCAACTCCAATGTCAAGCGACCCCCGGTTTCAGAGCATGGCCCAATTCATTGAATATCAACACTTATGCTTGAAAACATTATGTCAGAAAGTGAAACCCCATAACACCACCCAAATGACCCCATGAGAGGTGCAAACACCTCAAAGGGATAAATGTAACTCATTGGAACCGACCGTATCGTCAGGGTTATCCTGCTTTAAGAGTAGAGACCAATTCTGAGCATGTGCACACTTAGGCTTTAAAATGTGATGTCAGAAGGAAAAATTCCATAACATCCCCAAACGGACCTAGAGGGGCCCCAATACCTCTCACAGGATGAATTTAACACGTTGGAACCAACCACGTGGTCATGAGACCCCCTATTTGAGAGCATGGCCCAATTCTGAGAATATCCATACATATGCCAGAAAACATGTCGTTAGAAGGTGAAACACTGTAACGCCCCTAAATAGATCCATAGGCGGTGCCAATACCTCGCACGGGACCAATGTAACTCACTGAAACCGATTGCACGGTCACGAAACCTTCCCCTAATTTGAGAGCATGACCCAATTCGGAGAATGTCCAAAATATGGATTGAAAACATGTTGTTAGATGGAAAAACCCCATAACTCCCCCATAAACGGCCCCAGGAGCGACACCAACACCTCACATGGGACTAATGTAGCTCATTGGAGCAAATCACGTGGTCACGACAAACCTGGTTTAGGATAACGAAAATATTAGGAGAAAATCCACACTTTGGCTTGAAAACGTGATGTTAGAGGGTGAATCCCCATAACGCCCCCAAACGGCTCCACCACCTCTCAAAGGACCAATGTAACTCATTGGAACCGATCGTGTGGTCACGGTACCCCCGATTTGTGATAATGGCCCAATTTGGAAAAATATCCATACTTAGGCTTGAAGTTATACCGTTAGAGGGCGAACCCCATAACGCACCCCCCAAACAGGCCCGTTAGTGGCCCTAACACCTCTCATGGGATGAATGTAACTTGTGGGAATAGACTGGGTTATCACGGGACCCCCAGTTTGAGATCACGAACCAATTTTGAGAAAATACACATTTAGGCTTGAAAACTTGCTAGTAGAGGGTGAAATCCTGTAACGCCCCCAAATGTCCCCATGAGCGGCACCAACACCTCACCGGGACGTATAAAACTCATTGAAATCAATCGCATGGTCATGGGACCCCCAGTTTTAAAGCACGACCCAATTCTTAGAATATCGACACTTAAGCTTGAAAATAAGCATTAGAGGCAAAAACCCCGTAATACCCCCAAACGACGTTGTGAACGGTTCCAACATCTCGCACGGGAGAAATGTAACTCATTATAACCGATCGTGTGTTCATGGGACCCACCCACGATTTGAGATCATGACCCAATTCAGGGCATGTCCACACTTTAGCTAAAAAAACATTTTGTTTGAGGGAGAAACCTCATAACACCCACTAAACGTCCCCGTGAGCAATTCCAACTCCTCACATGGACCAATGTAACTCGTTGGAACCGATCATGTGGTCACGGGACCCCCTATTTGAAAGCATGATGAAATTCTATGAATATCCACACTTAGGCTCGAAAATGTTCCATTAGAGGGAGAAACCCTGTAACACCCCAAAACAGCCCCTTGAGGAGCACCAAAACCATGTACGAGACCAATGTAACTCTTTGGAACCATCCGCGTGGTCACGGGAACCCCGTTATGATAGCACGACCTAGTTATGAGAATATCAACACTTAGGTTTGAATATGTGCCGTTAGAAAGCAAAAACCCGTAAAGCCCCCCAAATGACCTCGTGAGCGATGCCAAAACCTCGGACGGGACTAATGTAACTCGTTAGAACCGACCACTTAGTCAAGGTACACCCTTTTGAGAGAACGACCTAATTCTGAGAGTATCCACACATACTCTTATAAATGTGTTGTTAAGGGGAGAAACTCCACAATGCCCCCTAAACGGCCCCGTAAGCTGTGCCAACACCTCACACTGGGATAATGTTACTCGTTTGAACCGAATGCATGGTCATGGGACCCCCAGTTTTAGAGAACGACCCCTTTATGAGAATATGGCCCCCTAGGCTTGAAAACATGCCATTAGAAGGTAAAACCCCATAACGCCGCCCATACGGATTCGTGAGCGGTGCCAACACCTCACACGGGACCAATGTAACTTACTGGAACCCATTGCATGGTCACGAGTTTGAGAACATGACCTAATTATGAGAATGTCCAAATTTTGGCTTGAATACGTGTTGTTAGATGACGAAACAACATAATGCCCCACCCTCGAAATGGCCCCGTGAGAGACGCGAGCACCTCGCATAGGAGCAATGTAACTCATTGGAATCGACAACGTGGGCACGGAAACCCTGGTTTGAGAGAACAACCCAATTTTGAGAATATCCACACTTACTCTTGAAATTATGTCATTAGAGGGCGAAACACCATAATGCACCCCCCAAACAACTCTGTGATTGACCCAAACACCTCCCACATGATGAATGTAACTCGTTTGTATTAACCGCATGGTCAGGGGTCCCCGATTGAGAGCACGACCCATTTTTAATAAAATTGTCACTTAGGCTTGAAAACATGTTGTTAGAGAGAGAAACCCCGTACCTCCCCCCAAACGGCCCCGTGAGTGGAGCGAACACCTCATAGGGACCAATCTAACTCGTTAGAACTGACCGCATGGTCACGGGCCCCCCGGTTTGAGAGCACGACCCAATTATTAAAATATCCATAATTAGGCTTAAAAACGTGTTATCCAAAGGCAAACCCCCATAAAATCCCTAAAATGGCCACATAAGCGTCCCGAAGACCTCCTGCGGGATGAATGTAACTTGTTGGAACTGATCGCGTGGTGACGGGAACACCCGATTTGAAAGCACAACCTAATTCTAAGAAAATACACACATAGGCTTGAAAACATACTGTTAGGGGGAAAAACCCCATAACGTGATCCAAATGGTTCTGTGAGAGGTGCCAACACCTCACGGGGACAAATGTAACTCGTTAGAACTGATCACATGGTCACGGGAACCCCCAGTTTGACAAAAATACAAAATTCTAAGAATATCCACATCTGTGCTTAAAAACGTGCCATTATCAGGCGAATTCCCGTAAAACCCCCAAATAGCCCTATGAAGGGCGTCAACACGTCACATGAGACGAATGTAACACGTTGCAACCGATCGCATGGTCATGGGACCCCCAGTTTGAGAGAACGACCTAATCCTGATAATATCCACACTTAGGATTAAAAATGTGCCGTTAGAGGATGAAACCTTATAACGCCCCCAAATGGTCCCATGACCGGTGCCACCACCTCTCAAGGGACCAATATAACTCATTAGAACCAATCGCGTGGTCACAAGACTGCTGGTTTGTGAGCACAAACCGATTTAGGACCATGACCCAATTCTGAGAAAATCCACACTTAGGATTTATACTATGCTAGTAGAGGGAGAAACCCAGTAATGCCTCCGTGAGTGTCACTATCACCTCAAAAGGACAAATGTAAAGGCTTGAAACCAATCTCATGGTCAAGGGACCCACAGATTGGGATCATGAACCAATTCTTAGAATCTCCACACTTAGGCTTAAAAAGTACCATCAGAGAGCGAAACCCTGTAACATCCCTATTGATGTAAAAAATTAGATCACTCTAATTATTCAATCACAGATAAATAAATGAGACAGAGAATTTTAAAGTGGTTCAGGCTTATAAGAATGGCCTACGTCCACTGTTATGGTATTACTGATTGTATTGGAATTCTCGATTACAAGTTATCTTAAGAAATTCTGGTCCGGGTCCTTTTACAGTGAGGATTGTACAATGTATTTTCAGCCCTGAGGCTGTAAAGTGAAAGGGCACTACATTAAATGATGTACATATAAAAGGGTAATACATTCAATGCCCCTTAAACGTGTGTGTTTGAATGATGAGCATTTAATGAACAGTCAAACTGTTGGTTATCCACCTATTAATGCTTTGTTTGAGGTGCAGCGCGGACCGCCTGAGTTGCTCAGACCGCCTAAGCTTCTCGGTATTCAAGAGTTACTCGGAGAGTTCTTATTCCTTGGAGAGTATGAGTTCCTCGGAGCGTATGAGTTCCTCGAGGAAGCAGTGTTCCTCGTTGTAGTGTGGTTCTTCGGAATGCGTGGGTTCCTCGAAAGTGTTTGCTGTTGCCACGTAGACTGCTATGTGTCTTCACTTTATTGAGCCATGTCAACATATTAAATTTGGTATCAACAGAAGCCCCTAATGTTTCATAGTTCAAAATTTGAGGAGTGTGGAACATTCTTTCTCGGAATATGATAGCTTTAAATAGTCTTCCTGATTTTTAGAAATGTTTCCCTTCAATTTATTTCTCTTTCCAAATTTGTAGAATCAGGCTTTTGAATTTTCACAACCGCCTCGATCTCTGGGTACTTTTTGTCCTTTTATCCACCAGTAGCGTAATCGTTTCTTCTCTCTTCGATTTCCGCGCCCTTTTTGTTTCCCTAGCCGTCGGTAGCATAATTATTTCTTTTTATAATCACTACTTTACCATTTCCCAAGGCAAGGTATTTAAACTTCACAGACACTCCCGTCGCCTTCTACCTTTTCAAATTTGTATTTTCAAGTTTTCCATCGTCTCTTTCTCTCCTGTGTATTCATCTCTTCCATCGCCCGTTGTCATCAGATCCATTCTTTTCTGTAAGATTTTCTTCCTTGTTCTTCATTTCATTTATTCACCATGGTTTAACCTGTTGAATCTCTTGATAAATTTCGCTCTGATTTTTCAATTCCCTCCTAGGTTATTTTGGATGAGCTTTCTGAGCCTTCTGATTATTTCCGTTTGGCTGAGGGACATTGGTTCCCCAGTGTTTTTATTGTTGAGTGTGGATTTTCTTTTCCACCAAATCCCTTACGTCTGGAGTTCTGTCAGTACTTTGACGTTGTTCCTGAAAGAATAGCCCCCAACACATGGAGAATTGTTAATGGGGTGCATAGATTAAATCAAATCCATGGAACTCGCATAGGAATTCCGGAGATTATGTTTTGCTATAGGTGGGCAGTTAATGATAACAGTTTTTATTTAAAAACTAGATTTTTAAATAGAGCCTTAGTAGTCAATCTCCCTGATGCCAATAGGGATTATTTTGAGCATGGGGTTGTCATAAAAAATTGGAAACATGCTCCTTTATCTAGAGATGATGTTTATCAGGGTCCTAGATGCCCTCCTTATGGAAATGGGATAGGTTATTTTTATTTCATTTTATTTATTTTGAAATCATGCATCTTTTATGTTTGATAAAATGTGCCACTGATATTTCAATGTCTATTTATTTGCAATTGATAGTAAAAGAAAGTGCCCAAAAGAAGCAGATGTCAATGTAAGGCATTTGAAACTTATCTGGAGTCTGCATCAGAGTGTTGCCGACGAGCACATTAGATCAGGCTCATATCTATTGCAGTACAAGAGTTACACAACCTCTTTTACTACTCACCCCGTAATAAGTGACGCAGAGCCAGTACCAACTTCCACCAGCTCCTCGCCTGAATCTCACGTCCCTTTAAGTGAAAGGATGAAGAGAAGAAGACCTCCCACTTTGTTCGAGAAACCTGCCTCTGGTTCTGGTGAGGCAAAAAGAAGTAAAGTTGATGTCCTAGGGGAGGGGACAAAGAAGAATGATGCACCTTCCTCGGCTGCTATTGTGAAGGTTTCCGAGAAGCCTGTAGTGGCTCCGAGCAGGTCTGCTGCTCCTGGAGAGGTGATTGTAATATCACCAACCAAGGGTTATTCCTTTGTTGAATCTATTCCTGTTCCTGTTCCCTAGAGGAGGCTGAAGAAGAGCTCCTCGGTCAATTTGGCTGACACCATCACTCAGCCTCCAGCTACTAGAACTGGGGTTCCAACTTTTGTTCCTCCGATCTCTGCCATGAGCTCGATAAAGTCCTGGATCATTCTCGAGGTCCAAGGTACTGAAGAAAACCTTACTCGGTACATGGTCACTTCATTAGCTGCTCGTCATCTTGCTTCTATAAGTCTTCTTACTTTGAACTTTTCATATTTCTTTTGTAATTTCTGTTTCTGACTTGCTTTCTTTTTACTTTCATAGTTGACGAGCTGCTTTAATATAATTCTGAAGAAGGATGAAGCAATTAAAGCTTCATGCTCCTCTTCCAGTGTGGAGGGAGCTCTAGAAGAAGCTATCAAGTCTTTGGATGATTCTCGCCAGACATATGCTACTGACAAAGCTGTTTAGGAGAAGAAGCTTGCCTCCATCGAGCAGGAGAAAGCTCAAGCTGTTGATGTCTCCAAGGAGTTAGAGAAGAGAATAAAGGAGTTATAAGGGAAAAATAAATAGCTCGACAAGAAGCTCAAAATTGCTGGAGAGTTTGAAGATAAACTCAAGGTTGCCGAGGAGGAGCTGGCTCAACTTCGGGAAGTAGGTCGGCAGAAGGAGGAGATTGAAAATAAATTGAAAGCTGCTGATACCATGCTGTCCGAGAAGCTTTCCTCGGAGAAGTTGAAGAGGAAGATGGCTGTGAAGAAGTCATTCAGTGCTGGCTGGGATAAGGGGTGGAACAAGGGGATGGCTGCCATGGTGTCGCAAGTGGACTATGGAAACCTTAAGTACTTCAGGGATGGATGGGTTGCTACTTTATAGGAGCTGAAAGTGGATGAAAATTCCGAGCTCTTTCAGCAACACATCCCTGGTCCCCCTCCAACTCCTGAAGACTTAGAAGAGGACGAAGCTGCCTCCATAGAGTCTTCTATGGTGATGGGAGATCATTCCTCAGCCATTTAGCCTGCTATCGAGGAACTTCAGCAAATTTTTACTTCCTCCGAGCAATTTCCAGTGCTCCCCGAGCAACTATCCATTTCCTCTGATCAACCTACTTCCTCATCCCAGCCTCCCGAGAAGGTTTTGGGAGATAAGGAAAAGGTGTAGAGTTGTTCGGGTTTATCTTTAAATCTTATTTTTGTTTTATCAAATGTAACCCAGAACTTGTAATTCTGAACTTTATGATCTAAAATAACTTGGACTTTTTACATACTGTTGTCTATCTTCTATTCATACTCTGCTTGTACTTCTTATTGATGGTTGCTCTTTCTTTCTATGCTAGTTTATGGCCATGATGGAATTTTTATCTGCCCATGATACAAGGCTGCTGCGACAATGTAATGAATACTTTAAGGCTGGTCACACAGACCTGAGTGCAGCACAAGTTGTAGACATCCTCGTCCAAGATGCTTCAGAACAGGAAGTGGAAGCATATCAATATCTGAAGTGTCTGCTTGATCGAGCAGTGTCCAATAATGTGGCCTATTATGATATGATCGAGGATCTCCAAGGCACCCTCGAAGACCTTCAACTTCAATACAAATAATCCACTGCCCTGTTGCATGAGGGGTATGAGAAAAAGTACCAGCAACTAAATGCTGACAAGGGGTATGAGAAGCGCTTTGCTGGCCACGAGGTGAGGGAGATAACTCTGAGGGGCGAGGTCATGGAATGCAGACAAATTCCCGAGTTGCTAGAGCAAGAGAACAATAATTTGCAGAAAGAGCTATCACAGTTGAAGTTTGTAGCCTCTTCTTCAAAAGCCTTAATCCCAGTGACCGATGAGGGATTCTCATTCTTAGTGGTCGAGAACGCCAACTTGAGGGACGAGTTGGAAACCTTGAAGAGGTCTGGTCCTTCCACATCTTCTCGGGGACGAGAAAGAGCATCTCAGATTCCTATTGAGGAACAAAGGACTCAGTCTGCCCTAGAGAACCAGGCCTTCCAGTTAATGGCGAAGAACCAGGCGTTGGCTGAAATGTCAAAGAAGATCAGGGACTTGGAAGAGTAGCTCTCAGAGCAGAAATCTACCTTGGATAACAAAGAGCTCTTCATAAAAAATCTCCACGAGCATCTGGACAGATTAACATATCAGTTCCATAAACAGCCCAGGGAGTTCTGGCTGGATGGATACAACGAAGCTCTCTTTCATATGGATGATCGTATCCAGAATGCCAATAATGAGGGCTACAACTGGTTGAATGCCTTAGGTGTGCTGCAGCTCAAACAGGGTCATTACCCGTGGGACTACTATGATCCCGGGCTGCTCGACTTACCCGTGCCACCCTTCAAACTGGACATGAGTTGGATCCCTGCTCGGGCCATTCCTCGGAGCTTGATTTCTAAATATCTCGATGACTATAATATCCATTCAATTGTTGAAGTATCTCACCCCGAGTACCTTCTAGATAGACCATCCGTGATGAATGTCAGGATGGTAAAGGATCTCAACTTCATAAATTCTCCCCTGGCTTTAAATGATCCGCCTGCTGGCGAGGAACCTGTGTCAAAAGCAGAGGGAAAAAAACCAGTAGAGTAGGAATTTTTAGGTAATAGTTAGTATACATTTCAATATCAATGTAACTTTCGTTTCATAATTAATGTAATTTGTTTTGAATTTAATGACTTCATTTCTATTCACAATCTGAATTGATATTGTCTTATAAAACACTTCATATTTGTGCATGTGTATCTGGTAAAAAGATAACAATATTGTGTAGTTTGTCGATCAACTTATTGTCGAGTAGTTTGAACTTGTGGTAATTATTTGGCAAAAATAATATTTTGTTTCTCGACCAACTTAGTAATAATTAAAAAGTTACGAGTATCAAAAATGTTGCTCGATCACTTGAAATTTCACTTGTCGACCAACTACAGTTAGTGGGTTTTTATTCCCGACCATCCATAGTTGGTATATTTTTCTCTTAAATGTTTTCGACCAACCAAGGTCGGTAAATTTTCTTTGTCGACCAACTACAGTTGGTGGGTTTCTATCCCTGACCATCCATAGTTAGTATTTTTGAAATAATTTTACCTCCCGACCATCCATAGTTAGTCTTTTCGAGAATATATTTACTTCCTAACCGACATAAGTTGGCATTTTTAGGAATACTTTTATTTCACGAGAAACATATAGTTTGATATCCCTTAGGAATACAAATTTTACTTCCCGGAGGAATACAAGTAGCTTTACTTCCCGGAGGAATATTGGTAGCTTTACTTCCCGTAGGAATATAGGTATCTTTACTTCGCGGAGGAATATAGGTAGCTTTACTTCTCGGAGGAATATTGGTAGCTTTACTTCCCGGAGGAATATTGGTAGCTTTACTTCCCGGAGGAATATTGGTGTCTTTACTTCCCGGAGGAATATAGGTAGCTTTAATTCCCGAAGGAATATAGGTAGCTTTACTTCCCGGAGGAATATTGCTAGCTTTACTTCCCGGAGGAATATAGGTAGCTTTACTTCCCGGAGGAATATAGGTTTCTCGACCAACCTTAGTTGGCATTTTCGAGAAAAAATTTGAGTAGCCTGAGCTTTGACGAGTAGTGTGTAGGACTAGTATTCCCTGAAAAACATTCAATAAAAAGAAAGAATTCGTCATAATATCTTCATTTTATTCATCATTGATAATATTTGCGCAGATGCTCTGCATTCCAGGCATTCTTAAACTCCTCCCCTTATAGAGTTGCTATTCGGTAAGTTCCTGGACGAACAACTTCTGTAACTCGGTATAGTCCAAGCCAGTTTTCCTCTAGCTTATTGTGCTTTTGAATGACTTTCTTAAGCACATAATCTCCTTCTTTCAAGTAGCACTTCTTAACCCTCTTGTTGTAGAACAAAGTTGTTCACTGCTGGTAAGCAGCATTTCTAATGGCTACTTCTTCTCTAACTTCCTCGAGCATGTCTAAATCCAGTCTTCTCATTAAGTCGCTGACAGGGGAATTGAAGTTCAGAACCCTGTGTGTTGGGAGGCCCAAATCGGCAGGTATAACAGCTTCACTTCTAAATGCCAGCATATATGGTGATTCTCCTGTTGCTACTCGGGGAGTAGTTCGGTAAGCCCAAAGTACTGATTGTAGCTAGTTGATCCAGTTTGCTTTCGCATCATCCAATCTTTTCTTCAAACCATTTAGCAGCGTTCTGTTTGTCACTTCAGTTTGTCCATTGCTTTGAGGATGGCTTGGTGCTGAGTGGACCTGTAAAATATTTAACTGATGACAATAGGCAGCGAACTCCTCGTTATCAAATTGTGTTCCATAGTCTGTGATGAAAGAATGAGGAAGACCATATCGACAAATGATATTCTTCCAAACAAATTGGTACACCTTCTCGTACGTTATATCAATGAGTGGCTCAGCTTCTACCCACTTAATAAAATAATCCACTGCGACGATGAGGTATTTGAACCTTCCTCGGGTCGTTGGCAGTGGCCCAACCAAATTAATTCCCCACATGGCAAATGGCCAAGGGGAAGTTATGGGTGTCAACAATGATTGTGGAGATCTTCGGATGGAGGAAAAATGCTGGCACTTATCACATTTCTTTGGATAGGCTATACAGTCAGCCCTCATCATCGTCCAGTAGTATCCCTGCGTCATCACCCTTTGTAAAAGCGTCCGACCTGCTACATGTGCTCCACATGACCCTTCATGGATCTCTTCAATCAAATCTTTGACCTCGGAGGGATGCACACATCTCTGCAAACCTGCCATAATTCCTCGTCTATACAGAATACCGTTAGTTAATACATACCAAGCAGCTTTAAACTTAAATTTCTTGGCTGCGAGCTTGTCAATTGGTAATTCTCCCTCTTCAATATATGCCCTGATGGGATCCATCCAAGATGGTCCAAAATCAAGGGTAATAAAGTTCATCGTCAGATCTTCATCTATACTCTGACCAACCAACACTTCAATTGGGATTATTCGTCATAGCTCGGTGCGAGTAGCTGATGCTAGTCGAGCTAGGGCGTCTGCTCTCGCATTCTCCATTCTTGGTATTCTGACCAGATGAACAGCAGCAAATTTTGACACCAGCTCCTTTGCCTTTGCATGATATCTGATCATTAATTCTCCTCTAAGTGCATATACTCCCAACATTAGATTTACGATCAATTGAGAATCACTGAAGACCATAACCCGTTGCACCTCCATAATTTTTGCCAGACTAAGTCCTGCAATCATGGCCTCATACTCAGCCTCATTGTCGAAGCTTTGAATTGGAAACGCAAGGAGTATTCCATATCGACCTCATCCGGAGTACTCAAAACCATCCCCGTGCCACATCCTACAGTGTAAGATGAGCCATCTTCATATAGCCTCCATATAAGTAACTCGTCTTCAAATTTCTGATCAGTCAGAGTTCCTCGGTGAAATATTTATTGCTTCCTTTCATCCTCCCTGGATATTTCTTGCTCTTCGTCGATCATCTCTCCTTGCTCTTTTACCAATCGGAATTGGTCTGAGCTCGAATTTGATGATCTTGTAACATCCACTTACCCTTTTACCAAGCCGAGTTGTTCTGAGCTTGTGTTTGTTGATCCTGTAACATCCACAGGTTGATCGGCGAGCAACTTTTGCTCCTCGGGGGTATCAGGATAGGTGAACTCTGCTATAAAATCTGCTACAGCCTGCCCTTTTAGTGATGATCTGGGTTCATAGACTATATCATATTCACCGAGCTCTATTGCCCAGTACATCAATCTCCCTAATTTTTCTGGTTTATGAAGGGCTTGCCTCAATGGCATATCAGTATATACGAGTATGGTATGAGCCTGGAAGTATGGCCTCATTCTCCTACTCGCTTCAATTAACGCCAGTGCTAACTTTTCCATCTTTGGATATCTGATCTCTGCTCCTCGAAAGGCTTTACTCGTATAATAAATTGGCTTTTTTACTCCATTCTCCACTCTGATCAATGTCGAGCTAACTGCATTTTCTGACACTGCTAGATACAAGTACAATATTTTTCCCATCACTGGCCTGGACAACAGTGGAGGTGCTCCCAAGTATTTCTTCAAGTCTTGAAAGGCCTTCTCACATTCATCATTCCATTCAAAAGTCTTTCGGAGTGTCTTGAAGAATAGGAGACATCTATCAGTTGCTCGTGATACAAATCTGTTGAGTGATGCCACTCGTCCTATGAGATTCTTTACTTCAATCTTCGTCGTTGGAGATCGCATCCCTAATATAGCTTTGATCTTTTCAGGATTTTCTTCAATGCCTCGTTGATTGACGATGTATCTGAGAAACATGCCTTCTCGTACTCCAAATATGCACTTCATCGGGTTCAGCTTCATTTGATATTTATCCAGTTGATCAAAAGTCTGACTTAAGTCAACTAGATGGTCGTCATCTTTCTTGCTTTTTGTCAGCATATCGTCAACATAGACTTTCATATTGCAACTGATTTTTTCAGCAAAGACCTTGTTCATCAGCCGCTGATATGTCGCACCTGCATTTTTGAAACCAAAAGGCATAACATTATAACAATAAGTTCCCCTAGGGGTAATGAAAGAAGTACTCTCCCTGTCTTCAGGTTTCATTTTAATCTGATTGTAGCCAGAATAAGCATCCATAAAACTCAGCAACTCATGTCCCGAGGTAGCATCTACCAGCTGATCATTTCGGGGCAATGGAAAGTGATCCTTTGGGCATTCTTTGTTGAGGTCGGTGAAGTCTACACACATCCTCCATTTGTTGTTCTTCTTTTTTACCATCACCACATTTGCTAACCAGTCGGGATATTTAACATCTTCAATGAAACAAGCTTTCTGGAGCTTCTCGACTTCCTCCTGTATAGCTTGATTCTTCTCAGGACTGAATACTCTTCTTCTCTGCTTCACTGGCTTGATCTCCTTATTCACATTGAGCTTGTGACATAAGAAATTTGGGTCAATCCCCGGCATATCTTCATGACTCCATGCAAACGTTTGTTTTCTGATTCTAAGGAAAGTTATCAATTCCTGTTTCAATGAGGCTTCCAACGAAGAACCTACTTGAGTAGTACATTCAGGGTGCTCATCGTCCAGAATGATGTTTTCAGTAGATTCCACCACCTTACCCTTCTTAAGTTGTGACTCATCTCTAGGATCCAATGTTTTAATTTCTTCCCCTTCATCCACTTGATAGGTAGTAGTCTTTTTCCTTAATTCTTCTAGTTCTTCTTGCTCGACGGATGAATAATAACATTCCCGAGCTACTTTCTGATCACCTTTCACAACCCCTACTCCAAAATTTATTGGAAATTTTAGGCACTGATGCACTGTAGATGGTACAGCTTCGAACTTCTTCAATCCTACTCTTCCCATGATGATATTATATGATGATTGAACATTCTTATCCATCACGAAAAAGCATATTCTTTCTGTCCGACAAGCAGGCCATGTACGAATGAATATATCCAACTTGATCATCCCAAGTGGAAATACTTTCTCTCCAGCAAAACCGATGAGGGGTCTGTGATAAGGCTCCAGTTGAGATAGCTTTAGATTTAAACTATCAAAGCACGAGTAGAACATGATGTTCGCCGAGCTACCATTGTCTACTAGTAGTCTTGAAATTATAACCTCCTTCATTCTCATCTTGATCACCAGTGGGTCATCATGAGGATATAGAACACCTGCAAGGTCATTCTTTGAGAAACCAATGACCAATATCTCTTTATTCACCTTTCTCAGGCAATCCTCTTTAGCTAGATTTATTCGCTGAATGTACGAGCAAGCTTGAGCCTCACCGAGGTAAGATTTTCTCTCTGCAGTAAGATCTCCTCCTCCTGCATCTCCAACTGCTATAACATTACAGTCAAATGACCCAAAGCGTATTGAAAATACCTCTCGTTCTGGCTTCCTTGGTCTCTTGGGAAGATTGGGTTCATCCTCGGGATCAACTTCATGGTTTCTCTTCTTATTCTCCTATGCTCGACGAGGAGATCTAAACCTCTCTCTTGTTCGGTCATTGTTCCTTCTTTCACTTCCACGATCAACATACTTTGATAGTTTTCCTCGTCTGATGAGTGTTTCAATATCATTCTGAAGAGCTATGGAATTTTTGGTCATAAGGCCATGATCTTTATGAAACTC
The DNA here is from genome assembly GCA_949130495.1 of Sambucus nigra. Classification (NCBI taxonomy): domain Eukaryota; kingdom Viridiplantae; phylum Streptophyta; class Magnoliopsida; order Dipsacales; family Adoxaceae; genus Sambucus; species Sambucus nigra. Next base: position 665,564,489 of record OX422208.1, on the reverse strand, counting down.
GCAATACTTTGCCTTATTCCTCTTGTCAGGGTCTGCCTTCATTTTCTATGGCCAGTTTAGTTCCTCGTTGTTCTTGATTTCTTCTAGAACATGGTTGATATCCTTCTTCAAAGGAGTATAATTATCATATTTCTTCATTACGTCCCATACCGACCTAGTTTTTGAATATTTATCATTACCATTGTTCTTGTGCTCTTTCTTCTTATCTTTATCATCTTCCACCTTGGTTTCTTTAGCTTCCATATTCTTCTTCACAGCCATAGCCTCCTCGACATTCATAATTTTGGACGCTTTTCCCATCAGGACTGACATGGTTCGAGGTGGATATTTGGCCAAAGTGTAGTACAACTTATTCAGCAGTAGTCCACTCCTCAAGGCAATAATAGCTGTCTTCTCCTCATAATCAATGATTTCCAGTTTCTCGTTATTAAAACGAGTTATGTAATCTCTGGTACGCTTACCAAACTTTTGTCTAACACTTAACAAATGTGCTACTCATTTAACTGTCTTTGCCCCAAAATAGAAATTCCCAATGAATAACTCGGCCAGTTGAAGAAAAATTGAGATCTTACCCCGAGGAAGATTATTATACCATATTTGAGCAGATCCGGTAAGAGTTCCCGAAAATGCCCTGCATCTCATCTCATCTGGGACAGCATAGATGTAAGTTGCAACTTGGTATTATTCTATATGAAGGACAGGGTCAGTCTTTCCATCATATTTGGGAATCACAACAGTTGCTTTGAACTTTGATGGTGTTGGAAAATCTACAATAAACTGGAAAAAAGGTGTTCCTCGAACAAAGGTTCGTTGTAGGGGGTTCTTAGCTTTATCCATTTCCCCTAATCTATCCTCCAGCCTTTGAATGGAGCCTTTCCATGCATCATTTCCTTCCTTGGGCCTGTTGGTTCGAGCAAGTGATCGCGTGTATGTGGCTTCCTGAGATCTATCTTGATGAGCAACTGGTCGCTCATGGGATCTATCTTGACGAGCAGCTGGTCGCGCCTGGGTAGATCTTTCCCTCAAATCTGATGGTCATCGAAAACTCCTCGATACGACTTTGGGAGGACTTCTACTCCTTCTAAGTCCTAATCGATCAAAAGGTGATACCCTTCTTAACCTCTCTAATGCACTAGTCCTTTCAGGAGAAGGAGTGATACATTGTTCTGTATCTGTGGCTCGCACTGACGAAGTTCGTCCAAGTTGATAAGAAAAATCTACAGATTCCTCATTGTGATATGAATTGGTACGCCTAGTACGTGAGGTTGGTGCACCGCCATGAAGGGTTTGGATGAGTTGTCGCATGGGTTCTTGCATGACGGTCTGACCCTAAGCCAGATTTGTCATTATTCCAGCCAGATCAGGAATATTTGGCGGAGCAGATGGATTTGGAGGGGTTCCAGTGTTTCGATTACTGGATTCTGGAATGTCAGCCATTCGTAATGGATTATTTTTGGTAAAAAACGATATTACCAGTCGTTCCCACAGACGGCGCCAATCCGTTGATGTAAAAAATTAGATCACTCTAATTATTCAATCACAGATAAATAAATGAGACAAAGAATTTCAAAGTCGTTCAGCCTTATAAGAATGGCCTACGTCCACTGTTATGGTATTGCTGATTGTATTGGAATTCACGATTACAAGTTATCTCAAGAAATTACGGTCCGGGTCCTTTTACAATGAGGATTGTACAATGTATTTATAGCCCTGAGGCTGTAAAGTGAAAGGGTACTACATTAAATGATGTACATATGAAAGGGTAATATATTTAATGCCCTTAAATGTGTGCGTCTGAATGATGAGCATTTAATGAACAGTCAAACTGTTGGTTATCCAGCTATTAATACTTTGTTCGAGGTGCAGCTCGGACCGCCTAAGCTTCTCGGATTCAAGAGTTCCTTGGAGAGATATTATTCCTCGGAGAGTATGATTTCCTCAGGGAAGCAGTATTCCTCATTGTAGTGTGGTTCCTCGAAATGCATGGGTCCCTCGAAAGTGTTTGTTGTTGCCACGTAGATTGCCACATGTCTTCACTTTATTGAGACATGTCAACAAATTAAATTTGGTATCAACAATCCCCATGGTCACGCACCAACATGTTGAATGAGACCAATGTAACTCTTTGGAACCCACCGCATGGTCACGCGACCCCCGATTTGAGTGCACGACCCAATTCTGAGAACATCGTCACTTAGGGTGAAAAAATGTGCCTTTCGAAGACAAAACCCCATAAAGCGCCCCAAATCGAACTGGGACGGGTTCTAAGCGGGACCAATGTAACTCATTGGAACCGATTATGTGGTTACAGGACCCCCCCTCGATTTGAGAGCACGACCCAATTCAAATAATGTCCACACTTTGGCTTGAAAATGTGCCGCTAGAGGTAGAAACCCCGTAACGCCCTCTAAATGGCCCTGTGACTAGCACTAACACCTCACATGGGGATAATGTAACTCATTTGAATTCGTCATGTGGTCATGGGATGATTGTTTCAAGAGGATGACCCAATTATGAGAATATACACACTTAGGGTTAAAAATGTGCAGTTAGAGGGAAAAATACCGTATCACTACCAAATGGCCCCGTGAGGGGCACCAACACATCATAGGGACCAATTTAACACATCAGAACCAATTGTATGGTCACGGAACTCCAGTTTGAGAGCACGAACCAATTCAGAGAATATCCACAATTTGGCTTGAAAACGTTACATTAGAGAGTGAAACCCCGTAATATCCCCAAACATCCTCGTGAGCGATGCCAAAACCTCGCACGAGACCGATGTAACTCATTGGAATGGATAGCGTGTTCACGGGAACCTCGGTTTAAGAGCACGACCCAATTATGAGAATATTCACACTTAGGCTTAAAATGGTTCCAACAGAGGGCGAAACTCGTAAAGCCACCAAAATGACGCAGTGAGTGGCTTCAACACCTCATACAGGACCAATGTAAAGAGTTGGAACTGATCGCGTGGTCACGGGCCCCACCCCCAAAACATGCCATTAGATGGGGAAAATCGGTAACACCCCACAAATGGCTCTGTGAGCGGCGCCAACACCTCACATGGAACCAATTTCATGGTATGAATGTTACTCCTTAGAACCGATGACATGGTCACGGGACCCCGTGTTTGAGAGCACAACCCAATTTTGGAAATATCCACACGTAGGCTTGAAAACGTGCTGTTAGAGGGTGAAACCCTATAATGCCCCCAAACAGCCCCCCGAATGATGCAAAAACCTCATAGGGACCAATGTAACTTGTTATAATCAATTACGTGTTCACGGGACCCCCAATTTGAGAGCATGACCCAATTCAGAGAATATCAATGCATAGCCTTAAAAACGTACCATTAGAGGGAGAAACCCCGTACCACCCCCTAACGTCCTCGTGAGCGGCCCCAACACGTTGCACAAGACCAATGTAACTCATCGGAATTGACCGCGTGGTAAAGGGAACCCCAATTTGAGTGAACAATTCAATTATGAGAATATCCACACTTTGGCTTCAAAATGTGTAGTTAGAAGACGAAACCTTATAATGCCCCCCAAATGGTCCCGTGAGCGACACCAACACCTCGTACGGGACCAATGTAATTCGTTAGAACCAACCCATGGTCATGGGATCCCAAATTTGAGAGCACGACCCAAGTCATAGAATACCCAGAGTTAGGCTTTAACACATGCCGTTAGAGGGTGAACACACAATGCGCCCCAAATGGCCCCTTGTGGGGTCCGATCATTGTGCACAGGTCCATTGCAGCCCGTAGTAACCAACCGCGTGTTCATGGGCCCCCTAGTTTGAGAGCACAACCCAATTAAGGGAATATCCACACTTGGGCTAAAAAAAGTGCAGTTAGAGGGAAAAACCCTATAACGCCCCCCAAATAACCCCGCGAATGGTTCCAACACCTCCCACGGGACCAATGTCAATTATTGGAACTCAACACATGGTCATGGGACCCCTGGTTTAAGAGAACGGCGCAATTAGGAGCATATTCATACTTAGGCCTAAAAATGTACCGTTAGAGGGTGAAACCCTGTAACGCTCCCCAAACGACCCCGTGAGAGGAGCTAATACCTCACATGGGACAAATATAACTCGTTAAAATTCGCCCCTATGGTCACGGGACCTCCACTTTGAGAGCATGGCCCAATTCTAAGAATATCCACAGTTAGGCTTGAAAATGTACCGGTAGAGTACGAAGCCCTATAATGCCCTCCAAATGGCCTAGTGAGCGGCGCCAACACCTCGAACGCGGCTAACGTAATTCGTTTGAATCGACTGCATGGTCGCATGATGCCCGGTTTGAGAGAATGACCAAATTCTAAGAATATACACACTTAGGCTTGAAAACGTTCTCTTAGAGGTCGAAACCCTATAATGTCCCCAAATGGCCCCGTGAGTGGCGCCAACACCTCATTGGTACCAATTTAACTCTTTAGAACTAATCGCATGGCCACACAACCCCCGGTTTGAGAGCACGACCAAATTATTAGAATATCCTCACTTAGTCTTGAGAGCATGACCCAATTCTAATAATATCCATGCTTTGGCATGAAAATGTTTTTGTTAGAAGAGGAAACCCGTAATGCCCTTTAAACAGCTCCGTGAGTTGTGTCAAGCCCTCGCACGAAACCAATGTAACTCGTTGGAACCAACCATGTGGTCACGAGAACACTTGTTTAGAGCACGATAAAATTCTATGAATATCCACACTTAGTCTTGAAAATGTGTCGTTAGATGGAGAAACCCCGTAACGCCCCTCAAATGTCCCCATAAGTGACACCACCACCTCGCTCGGGACCAATGTAACTCGTTGGAACCGATCGCGTTGTCACGGGACCACCCATTTATGACAAATACCTAATTATGGGAATATCCACACTTAGGCCTGAAAATGTGCCGCTAGAGGGCGAAATCCTATAATGCACCCCCCAAATGTCCCCGTGAGGGGCCCCAAAACCATCAACATGATGGATTTTATTCCTTAGAAGCGATCGCATGGTCACGGGAGCCCCGGTTTGAGACCACGATCTAATTTTGAGAATATCCACACTTAGGCTTGAAAATGTGCTGTTAGAGGGAGACACCTCCAAACGGCCCCGTGAGAGGCACTAATACTTCATAAGGACCAATGGAACTCGTTGGAATCGATTGATTGGTCACGAGACCCCCAATTTGAGATCACGGCCCAATTAAGAGAATATCCACACTTAGGCTTGAAGATGTGCCGTTAGAGGACGAAATGTCGAATGCCCCCTTGAGCAACGCTAACACCTCACGTATGGATAATATAACTCGTTGGAACCGGACGCAAGGTCGCGGGACGCACTCCTGATTTGAGGGCATGACCCAATTCCAAGAATATCCACACTTAGGCTTGAAAATGTACCATTAGAGGGTGAAACCCTGCATCACCTACCAAACGGCCCCTTAAGTAGCGCCAACACCTCCCACGGGACCAATGTAATTCATTGGAACTGACCACATGGTAATAGGAACCCCGATTCGAGAGAACAAGCCCATTATGAGAATATCCACACTTAGGGTTGAAAACGTCACATGAGAGGTAGAAAGCCCGTAACGCCCCCCAAATGGCCCCATGAGCGGTGCCAACACCTCGCATAGGACCAATGTAATGCGTTGGAATCGACTGCATGATCACGGGACCTCCGTCTTGAGAGCATGACCCAATACGGGGAATATCCCCACTTAGGTTTGAATTCATGTCTTTAGAGGTCAAAACCCCATAACGCACCAAAAATGACCTCGTGAGCGATGCCAACACATTGGTTTGGACTAATGTAGCACTTTGGAATGGATTGCAAGGTGACGAGCCCCCCCGGTTTGAGGGAATGGCCTAATTACAAGAAGATCCACATTTAGGATTGAGAATGTACCATTAGAGGATGAAAACCAGAACGCCCCCTAAATGGCCCTGTTAGCGTCACCAACACCTCGAAAAGGGCTAATGTAACTCATTTGAACTAACCTCGTGCTCACGGGACTCCCTATTTCAGAGCACAACCCAATTTTGAGAATATCCACACATCGGCTTGAAAATGTGACCTTGGAAGGCGAGAGCCTGTAATGTACCCCAAACGACCCCAAGAGCGGCGCCAACAACTCTCCCGGGACCAATGTAACTCGCTTGATTCGACCACATGGTAATTGGACCCACCGCCGGTTTGAGAGCGTGGACCAATTATGAGAATATCCACACTTTGTCTCAAAAACGTGTCGTTAGATGGTGAAATCCCATAACGCCCCCCTAATGGCCCCATTAACGACACAGACACCTTGCACGGGACCAATGTAACTCATTTGAACCGACCACGTGGTAACAAGAAACGTAGTTTTAGAGCAAGAAATTTTTTCGAGAATATCCAAATTTAGGCTATAAAACGTGCCGTTAGAGGAAGAAACTTCGTAATGCCCCCAAAACAGCATAGGGAGTGTAGCCAAGACCTTGCATGGGTCCAATTTAACTCATTGGAACCGATCGTGTGGTCATGGGACCCCCGAATTAAGAGCACGACCCAATTAAGATAATATCCACACTTAGGCTTTAAAATGAGCCGTTTGAAGGAGAATCCCCATAATGCCCCCCAAACGACCCCGTGGGCCGCTCCAGCACCTCGTATGGTGCCAATGTAACTTGTTTGAATCGACCCAATTTGAGAGCACGACCCAATTATAAGAATATCCACACTTAGGCATGAAAATGTGTCGTTAGGAGTTAAAACCTCATAATGACACCCAAAAAGCCCCGCGAGTGGTGCTAACACCTCACACGGGACCAATGTAACTCGTTGGAACCGACCACATGGTCACGGGAGCCACCCCTAGTTTGAGGGCCCAACCCAATTTTAAGAATATCCACACGTAGGCTTGGAAATATGACGTTAGTGGGTAAAACCCCATAATGCTCCCCAAACGGCCCCACGAACGGTGTCAACACCTCATACAGTACCAACTCGTTGGAATCGACCGCGTGATCACAGGACCCTCCGCTTGAGAGCATGACCCTATTCGTCGAATATCCCCACTTAGGGTTTAAAACGTGTCGTTAGAGGGATAAACCCCATAACGCCCCAAAAAGACCCCGTGCGCGGTGCCAACACCTCGCATGGGACATATGTAACTCGTTGGAATGGACGACGTGGTCAAGAGACCCCCAGTTTGAGGGCATGTCCCAATTTCTAGAATATCCACACTTATGTTTAAAAATGTGCCGTCAGTTGAAGTAACCCAGAATGCCCCCAAATGCCCTGTGAGGGGTTCCAACACCTCGCAAAGGCATAATGTAACTCGTTTCAATCGACCGCGTGTTCACGGGACCCGCAATTTGAGAGCACGACCAAAAACTGAGAATATCCACACTTTGGCTTGAAAACGTGCCTTTAGAAGGCGAAACCCCGTAATGCCAACCAAACGACTCCATGAGCGTTGCTAACACCTTGTACGAGACCAATATAACTCGTTGGAACTGACCGTGTGGTCACGTGACCCACCTCTAGTTTGAGAGCACGACCCAATTCTGAGAATATCCCACTTATTCTTGAAAACGTGTCATTAGATGGTGAAACCCCATAACGCCACCCAAACGGCCCCATGAGTGGCACTAACACCTCAAACGACACCAATGTAACTTGTTGGAACTGACCACGTGGTCACGGGAATCTTGGTTTTAAATCATAGCCCAATTATGATAATATTCACACTTAGGCTTGAAAATGTTCCCCTAGAGGGAGAAACTCCGTAACGCCCCAAAAAATGGCCCTGTGAGTAGTGCCAACACCTTGCAGGGATAAATGTAACTCGTTGAAACCAATCGCCTGGTCACGGGACTGCCGATTCGAGAGCATAGTCTAATTACCAGAATATCCGCACATAGGCTTGAAAACATGCTGTTTGAGGGAGAAACACCGTAACACCACCCAAACGACCCCGTGAGGGATTGCGATAGCTCCCATGGAGCTAATGTAACTCGTTTAAACCGACTGTGTTGTCACTAGATGCTCAGTTTGAGAGTACGACCCAATACTAAGAATATCCACACTTAGTCTTGAAAAAGAGACGTTAGAAGGAGAATCCTCGTAATGCCCCCTAAAGGACTCCATGAGCTGTGCAAACACCTCGTAAGGGACCAATGCAACTAATTGGAACCGACCGCATGGTCAAAAGAGCCACCCCCGATTTAAGGGAAAGGCCCAATTATGAGAATATCCACAATTAGGCTTGAAAATGTGCCATTAGAGGGAGAAACCCCGTAACACCCTCAAATGGACCCATGGACGGTGCTAACACCTCGTATGGTTCCAATGTAACTTGTTTGAATCCACCGAGGGGTCATGGGACCCCCAGTTTAAGAGCACGACCCATTTCTAAGAATATCCACACTTGTCCTTAAAAATGTGTCTTTAGGAGTCGAAACCTCATAATGCCACCCAAACGGTCCCGCGAACGGTGCTAACACCTCGCACGAGATCAATGTAACTTGTTGGAACCGACCGCATCATCACTGGACCTACCCCTAGTTTTGAGGCCAAGCCCAATTTTATGAATATCCTCGCGTAGGCTTGAAAATGTACCGTTAGAGGGCGAAACCCCATATTGCTCCGCAAATGGCCCCACGAGTGGTGCCAACACCTCATACGGTACCAATGTAACTCGTTGGAATCAATCGTGTGATCACAGGACCCTCGGCTTAAGAGAACAACCCTATTCATAGAATATCCACACATAGGGTTTAAAACACATCGTTAGAGGGAGAAACCCCATAACGCCCCCAAACGAACCCATAAACGTCGCCAACACCTCGCATGAGACTAATGTTACTCGTTGGAACCGACGACATGGTCACGAGATCCCCAGTTTGAGGGCATGGACTAATTTCTAGAATATCCACACTTATGATTAAAAATGTACCGTTAGTGGAAAATACCCAGAATGCCCCCAAATGCCCCGTGAGGGGAGCCAAGACCTCGCAAAGGGCTAATGTAACTCATTTGAATCGACCGCGTGTTCACGGGACCCTCGATTTGAGAGCACTACCCAATTTTGAGAATATCCTCACTTTTGATTGAAAACGTTTCGTTAGAAGGAAAAACACCGTAAGGGCGCCCAAACGGCCCCGTGAGCATTGCTACAACCTTACACGGGACCAATGTAACTCATTGGAACCGACCGTGTGGTCACGGGACCCACCTCTGGTTTGAGAGCACGACCCAATTCTAAGAATATCCACACTCTGGCTTGAAAATATGTCGTTAGGTGGTAAAACCCCATAACACCCCCCAAACGGCCCCGTGAGGGGCACCAACACCTAACACGGCACCAATGTAACTTATTGGAACCAACCATGTGGTTAGGGAACCCTAGTTTCAATCATGTTCCAATTATGAGAATATTCATACTTAGGCTTAAAAATGTGCCCTTAGATGAAGAAACTCCATAACGCACCCAAAAATAGCCCCATGAGTAGTGCCAACACCTTGGAGGGATCAATGTAACTCATTGGAACTGATCGCGCGGTCACGGGACTCCCGATTTGAGAGCATGACCCAATTATGAGCATATTCACACATCGGCTTGAAAACATCCTATTAGAGGGAGAAACACCGTAACTCCCCCCCAAACGACCCCGTGAGCGGTTCCAACAGCTCCCATGGGGCTAATGTATCTCGTTTAAACCAAGTGCGTTGTCAGCAGATCCTCGGTTTAAGAGTATGACCCAATTCTAAGAATATCAACCTTTAGTCTTGAAAATGAGCCGTTAGAAGGAGAAACCCCCTAACGCCCCCAAAGGGCCCCATGAGCTATGCCAACACCTCGTACAGGACCAATGGAACTCATTGGAACTGACCGCATGGTCACGGGACCGACCCCCGATTTAAGAATATCCACACTTAGTCTTGAAAACGTGCCGTTAGAGGACGAAACCCCGTAACACCCCCAAATAGCCTGGTGGGCAGCGCCAATACCTCATATGGTGCCAATGTAATTTGTTTGAACCGATCGAGGGGTCATGGGACCCCCAGGTTGAGAGCATGACCCAATTTTAAGAATATCCACACTTCGGCTTTAAAATGTGTCGTAAGGAGTCAAAACCGCATAACGACATCCAAACAACCCCTCGAGTAGTGCTAACACCTCGCACGGGACCTATGTAACTCATTGGAACTGACTACATGGTCACGGGACCCACCCCTTGTCTGAGGCCCCCGTCTAATTTTAAGAATATCCACACGTAGACTTGGAAATGTGCCGTTAGAGGGCGAGACCCCATAATGCACCCCCAAACGTCCCCACGAGCGGTACCAACACCTCATACAACACCAATGTAAGTCATTTAAATCGATCGCGTGATCACAGGACCCTCGACTTGAGAGCACGACCCTATTCATAGAATATCCACACTTAGGGTTTAAAATGTGTCATTAGAGGGAGAAACCCCATAACGCCCCCAAATGACCCCGTGAGCGGCACCAACACCTCGCATGGGACCAATGCAACTCGTTGGAATCGACGACGTGGTCACGAGACCCACGATTTGAGGGCATGACCCAATTTCTAGAATATCCACACTTATGCTGAAAAATGTTTCGTTAGTAGAAGAAACCCAGAATGCCCCGTCAGGGGCTCCAACACCTCGCAAAGGGCTAATGTAACTCATTTGAATCGATCGTGTGTTCACGGGACCCCTAGTTTGAGAGCACGACCCAATTCGGAGAATATCCAAACTTTTTCTTAAAAACCTTCCATTAGAAGGAAAAACCCCATAATGAAACCAAACGTCCCCATGAGCATTGCTAACACCTTGCAAGGGACCAGTGTACCTCGTTGGAAGAGACCGTGTGGGCACGGGACCCACCTCTGGTTTGAGAGCACGACCCAATTATGAGAATATCCCAATTTGGCTTGAAAACATGTCGCTTGATGGTGAAACCCCATAAAGCCACCCAAACGGCCCCATTAGTGGCACTAACACCTCACACGGTAGGAATGTAACTTCTTAGAACCGACCATGTGGCCACGTGAACCCTAGTTTTAAATCATGTCCCAATTATGAGAATATTTGCACTTAGGTTTGAAAATTTTCCCTTAGAGGAACAAAATCCGTAACGCCCCTAAAAATGGCCCCTTGAGTAGTGCCAACACCTTGTAGGGATCAATGTAACTAGTTGGAACCGATCGCGTGGTCACGGGACTCCCGATTTGAGAGCACGACCCAATTATGAGAATATCCACAACTAGGCTTGAAAACAAGTTGTTAGAGGGAGAAACACCATGACGCCCTCCAAATGACCCCGTGAGCGGTTCCAACTGCTCCCATGGGGCTAATGTAACTCGTTTAAATCAAGTACATGATCACCAGATCGTCAGTTTGAGAGTAAGAAATAATTCTCAGAATTTCCACACATGGTCTTGAAAATGAGCTATTAGAAGCAGAAACCCCGTAACGCCCCCCAAACGGCCCCGTGAGATGTGCCAAAACCTCGTACAAGATCAATGGAACTCATTGGAACCGATTGCATGGTCACGGGACCCACCCCTAATTTGAGGGAAAGGACCAATTATGATAATATTCACACTTAGGCTTGAAAATGTGCCATTAGAGGGCGAGACCTCGTAACACCCCACAAATGAGAAACCCCGTAACACCCCCCAAACGACCCCATGGGTGGTTCCATTACCTCGTACGATACCAATGTAACTTGTTTGAACCGACCGAGGAGTCATGGAACCCCCAGTTTGAGAGCATGACCCAATTATAAGAATATACACACTTGGCCTTGAAAATGTGTCGTTAGGAGTCAAAACCTCATAACGACACCCAAACGACCCCGAGAATGGTGCTAACACCTCGCACGGGACAAATGTAAATTATTGTAACCGACCGTATGGTCAAAGGACCCACCCCTAGTTTGAGGGCCCGGACCAATTTTAAGAATATCCACACGTAGGCTTGGAAATGTGTCGTTAGAGGGAAAATCCCTTAATGCCCCCCAAACGGCCCCACAAGCGGTGACAATACCTCCTACGGGACCAATGTCACTCGTTGGAATTGACCTCATCATCACAGGACCCCCGACTTGAGAGCACGACCCTATTCATAGAATATCCACACTTAGGGTTTAAAATGTGTCGTTAGAGAGAGAAACCCCATAACACCCCCAACTGACCCCGTGAATGGGGACAACACCTTGAATGGGACCAATGTAACTCGTTGGAACCTCCAATGTGGTCAAGAGACATCTAATTTTAAGGCATGGCCCAATTTCTAGCATATCCACACTTATGCTCAAAATGTGCCGTTAGTTGAAGTAACCCAGAAAGCCACCAAAAGCCCCATGAGGGGCGCCAACACCTAACAAAGGAATAATGTAACTCATTTGAATCGATTGCGTGTTCACGGGACCCCCGATTTGAGAGCACGACCTAATACTGAGAATCTACACACTTTGTCTTGAATGCGTGCCGTTAGAAGGCAAAACCCCGTAACACCCCTTAAATGGCCCCATGAGAATTGTTAACACCTTACACGGGACCAATGTAGCACATTGGAACCGACCATGTGGTCACGGGACCTACCTATGGTCTAAACCCAATTATGAGAATATTAATACTTTGGCTTGAAAGCATATCGTCAGATGGTGAAACCCCATAACGCCCCCCAAACGTCCCCATGAGTGGAAAACCAATGTATTTTGTTGGAACCGACCATGTGGGAACGGGAACCCTGGTTTTAAATAATGGCCCAATTATGAGAACATTCCCAGTTAGGTTTGAAAATTTTCCCTTACGGGAAGAAACTCTGTAATGCCCCTAAAAACGACCCCATGAGTAGTGCCAACACCTTGCAAGGATCAATGTAACTCGTTGAAACGGATTATGTGGTCACGGGATTCCCGATTTGAGAGCACGACCCAATTATGAGAATATCCACACATGAACTTGAAAACATGTTGTTAGAGGGAGAAACACCGTAACGCCCCCCAAATGACCCCGTGAGTGGTTCTAACAGCTCCCACGAGGCAAATGTATCTCATTTAAATTGAATGCGTGGTCACCAGATCCTCAGTTTGAGAGTATGACCCAATTCAAAGAATATCCACACTTAGTCTTGAAAATGAGCCGTCAGAAGGAAAAACCCCGTAATTCCCGCAAAAGGGATTTGTGAGCTTTGCCAAAACCTCGTACAGGACCAATGAAACTCATTGGAACCGACCATGTGATCACGTGACCCACCTCTAGTTTGAACACAATTATGAGAATATCAACACTTTGTCTTGAAAAATTGTCGTCAGATGGTGAAGCCCCATAACGCCATGTGGTAAAGGGAACCCTGGTTTTAAATCATGGCACAATTATGAGAATATTCAAACTTAGGTTTAAAAATGTTCCCTTAGAGGAAGAAACTCCGTAATGTACCCAAAAACTCCCTCGTAAGTAGTGCCAACACCTTGCAAGGACCAATGTAACTCGTTGAAACTGACAGCGTGGTCACGGGACTCCCGATTTGAGATCATGGCCCAATTATGAAAATATTCACACTTAGGCTTGAAAACTTGTCATTAGAGGGAAAAACACCATAACGCCCTCCAAATGCCCCCATGAATGGTTTAAACACCTCCCACGAGTATTATTTAACTAGTTTGAATGGACCGCATTGTCACGGGACCCCGGTTTGATATCACTCCCTGATTTTGAAAATATCAACACTTAGGCTCGAAAATGAGCTGTTAGAAGGTGAAAACTCACAACCCCCACTTAATGGATCATTGATTGGTGCCAACACCTTGAACGGGACCAATGTAACTCGTTAGAACCAACTGCATGGTCACATGACCCACCCCCGATTTTAGGGCACATCCCAATTTTGAGAATAGGCACACATAGGCTTGATATTGTGCGGTTAGGGGTAGAAACCCTATAACGCCCACAAAACGGCCCGATGACCGACACCAACACCTCCCATGGGACCAATGTAACTCATTAGAACTAACCACCTTATCAGTGGACCCCGATTAGAGAGAACGTTCCAATTCTAAGAATATCCACACTTCTCTTGAAAATGTGTCGTTAGAGGAGGGAGCTCTATCACTCCCCCCAAACTACCCCGTGACCGATGCTAACACCTTGCATGGGACCAATGTAACACGTTGGAACCGACTGCATGATCACGGGACCCCCAGTTTAAGAGCATGGCCCAATTATGAGAATATTCACACTTAGGCTTGAAAATGTGCCATCAGAGGGCAAAACCCCGTAACACCCCCCAAATGACCCCATGGGTGGTACCAGCACCTCGTATGGTTCCAATGTAACTTTTTTGAACCGACCGAGGGGTCATGGGACCCCTAGTGTGAGAGAACGACCCAATTCTAAGAATATCCACACTTGGCCTTGAAAATGTGTCATTAGGAGTCGAAACCTCATAACGACACCCAAACGGTCACGTGAGCAGTGTTAAAACCTCGCACGGGACCAATGTAACTCATTGGAACCGACCGTATGGTCACGTCCACCCCTAGTATGAGGGCCCAACCCAATTTTAAGAATATCCACACGTAGGCTTGGAAATATGCCGTTAGAGGGTGAAACCCCATAATGCTCCCCAATTGGCCCCACGAGTGGTGCCAACACCTCATACGGTACCAATATAACTCATTGGAATCGATCATGTGATCACAAGAACCTCGACTTAAGAGCACGACCCTATTCATAGAATATCCACACTTAGGGTTTAAAACGTGTCGTTAGAGGGAGAAACCCCATAACGCCCCCAAACGACCCCATAAGCGTCACCAACACTTCACATGGGACTAATGTAACTCGTTGGAATCGACGACGTGGTCACAAGACCCCCAGTTTGAGGGCATGGACCAATTTCTAGAATATCCACACTTATGATTAAAAATGTGCCGTTAGTGGTAGAAACCTAGAATGCCACCAAATGCCCCGTGAGGGGCGCCAAGACCTCGCAAAGGGCTAATGCAACTCATTTGAATCGACGTCATGTTCACGGGACTCCCGATTTGAGAACCTAAACCAATTTAGAGAATATCCACACTTTAGCTTTAAAACGTTTCGTTAGATGGAAAAACCACGTAACGCCCCCCAAACGGCCCCGTGAGCATTGCTAAAACCTTGCACTGGACCAATGTAACTCATTAGAACCGACCGTGTGGTCACGGGACCTACCTCTGGTTTGAGAGCACGACCCAATTCTGAGAATATCCAAACTTTGGCTTGAAAATATGTCGTTTGGTTGTAAAACCCCATAACACCCCCCTAAAAGGCCCCGCGAGCTGCACCAACACCTAACACGGCACCAATGTTACTTATTGGAACCAACCATGTGGTCAAGGAACCCTGGTTTTAAATCATGTTTCAATTATGAGAATGTTGGCACTTAGGCATGAAAATGTGGCCTTAGATGAAGAAACTCCGTAACGCACCCAAAAATAGCCCCGTGAGTAGTGCCCACACCTTGCAGAGATCAATGTAACTCGTTGGAACCGATCGCGTGGTCACGGGACTCCCGATTTGAGAGCACGACCCAATTATGAGAATATTCATACATATGCTTGAAAGCATGCTATTAGAGGGAGAAACACCGTAACGCCCCGGTAAACGACCCTGTGAGTGGTTCCAACATCTCCCATGGGGCTAATGTAACTCGTTTAAACCGTCTACATGGTAAGAAAATCCTCGATTTGAGAGTATGACCAAATTCTAAGAATATCCACTCCAGGTCTTGAAAATGAGCCGTTAGAAGGAGAAACCCCGTAACGCCCCCTAAAGGGCCCCGTGAGTTGTGCCAACACCTCGTACAGGTCCAATGGAACTCATTGGAACTAACTGCATAATCACGGGACCCACCCCCGATTTGAGAGAAAGGTCCAACTATGAGAATATCCACACTTAGGCTTGAAAATTTGACCTTAGAGGGCGAAACCCTGTAACACCCCCCAAATAACCCCATGGGAGGCGCCAGCACCTCAAATGGTGCTAATGTAATTGGTCTGAACCGACCGAAGGACAAACCCCATAACGCCCGC
Source organism: Sambucus nigra (assembly GCA_949130495.1). NCBI lineage: Eukaryota > Viridiplantae > Streptophyta > Magnoliopsida > Dipsacales > Adoxaceae > Sambucus > Sambucus nigra. The sequence continues at coordinate 665,548,410 of OX422208.1, read as the reverse complement.
AGATGACCCTGTGAGCGCCGCCAACACCTCGCATGGGAGACTAATATAGTACATTGGAATCGACCATGTGGTCAGAGGACCCACCTCTGGATTCAACCCGATTCTGAGAATATCAACACTTTGGCTTGAAAACATACTGCCAGATTGTGAAACCCCATAATGCCCCCCAAACGTCCCCATGAGTGGCACCTAGCATGACACCAATGTAACTTGTTGGAACCGACCATGTGGTTACGGGAACCTTGGTTGTAAATCCTGGCCCAATTATGAGAATATTCTCACTTAGGTTTGAAAATTTTCCATTAGAGGAAGAAACTCTAAAAAATGGCCTCGAGAGAGTGCCAAAACCTTGTAAGGATCAATGTTACTCGTTGGAACGGATCGCATGGTCACGGGACTCCCAATTTGAGATCACGACCCAATTATGAGAATATCCACACTTAGGCTTGAAAATATGCTATTAGAGGGAGAAACACCGTAACGCCCCCCAAATGACCCCGTGAGAGATTCCAACAGCTCCCATGAGGCTAATGTAGCTGGTTTAAATCGACTGCGTAGTCACCAGATCCTCAGTTTGAGAGTACGACCCAATTCTAAGAATATACACACTTAGTCTTGAAAGCGAGCCGTTAGATGGAAAACCCCCCAAATGTCCCCGTGAGTGGAACCAACACCTCACATGGCACCAATGTAACTTGTTGGAACCGACCATGTGGTCACGGGTACCTTGGTTTTAAATCATGGCCCAATTGTTAGAATATTCGCACTTACGCTTGAAAATGTGCCCTTATAGGAAGAAACTTTGTAATGCCCCACAAAATAGCCCCATGAGTAGTTCCAACACCTTGTAGGGATCAATGTAACTCGTTGGAACAGATCGCGTGGTCACGGGACTCTCGATTTGAGAGCACGACCCAATTATGAGAATATCCACATGTAGGCTTGAAAAAATGTTTTTAGAGGGAGAAACACCGTAACGCCCCTCCAAATGACCCTGTGAGAGGTTCCAACAGCTCCCTTGGGGCTAATGTACCTCATTTAAACTGAGTGCATGGTCACGAGATCGTCGGTTTGAGAGTATGACCCAATTCTCAGAATTTCCACACATAGTCTTCAAAACGAGCTGTTAGAAGGAGAAACCCTGTAACTCCCCCCAAACGGCCCCGTGAGATGTGCCAACACCTTGTACAGGACCAATGGAACTCGTTGGAACCGATTGCATGGTCACGGGACCCACCGCTGATTTGCGGGAAAGGACCAATTATGAGAATATCCACACATAGGGTTGGAAATGTTCCGTTAGAGGGAGAGACCCAATAATTCTCCCCAAATGGCCCCACGAGCAGTACCAACACCTCATACGGTACCAATGTAAGCCGTTGGAATCGACCGTGTGATCATAGGACACTCGGCTTGAGAACACGACCTTATTCGTAGAATATCCACACTTAGGGTTTAAAATGTGTCGTTAGAGGGAGAAACCCCATAGCGCCCCGAGATGACCCCGTGAGCGACAAGAACACCTCGCACGGGAGTAATGTAACTCATTGGATTCGATGACCTAGTCGCGAGACCTCCACTTTGAGGGTATGACCCAATTTCTAGAATATTCACACTTATGCTTAAAAATGTTTTGTTAGTGGAAGAAACCCAGAATGCCCCTAAATGCCCCGTGACGGGCGCCAACACCTTGCAAAGGGCTAATGTAACTCATTTGAATAGATTGTGTGTTCACGGGACCCCCAGTTTGAGAGCACGAGACAATCAAACGGGGCCATGAGCATTACTAACACCTTGCACGGGACCAATATAACTCATTGGAACAGACTATGTGGTCACAAGACCCACCTCTTGTTTGAGAGCACGACCCAATTATGAGAATATCCCACTTTGGCTTGAAAACATGTCGTTAGATGGTGAAACCCCATAACGCCACCCAAACGTCCCTGTTAGTGACACTAACACCTCACACGTCAACAATGTAACTTCTTGGAACCGACCATGTGGCCACGGGAACCCTGGTTTTAAATGATGGCGCAATTATGAGAAAATTCACACTTAGGTTTGAAAATTTCCCCTTAGAGGAAGAAACTTCGTAACGCCCGTAAAAATGGCCCCGTGAGTAGTGCCAACACCTTGCAGGAGTCAATGTAACTCATTGGAATGAATCGCGTGGTCACGGCACTCCCGATTTGAGAGCATGACCTAATTACGAGAATATCCACACTTAGGATTGAAAACATGCTGTTAGAGGGAGAAACACTGTAACGACCCCTAAACGATCCCGTGAGCGGTTCCAATAGCTCCCATGAGGCTAATGTAACTCGTTTAAATCGACTGCGTGGTCACCAGATCCTCAGTTTGAGAGTACGACCCAATTCTAAGAATATCCACACTTAGTCTTGAAAGCGAGCCGTTCAAGTAAAAACACCCAAACGACCCCATGAGTGGCACCAACACCTCACACAGCACCAATGTAACTTTGTGGAACCGACTATGTGGTAACGGGTACCTTGGTTTTAAATCATGGCCCAATTATGAGAATATTCGAAGGGAGGCTTTAAAATGTGCCCTTATAGGAAGAAACTCTGTAACGCCCCACAAAATAGCCCCGTGAGTAGTGCCAACACCTTATAGGGATCAATGTAACTTGTTGGAACCGATCGCGTGGACACGGGACTCCCAATTGCATGACCCAATTATGAGAATATCCACACTTAGGCTTGAAAACATGTTTTTAGAGGGAGAAACACTGTAACGCCCCACCAAACGACCCCATGAGCGGTTCCAACAACTCCTTTGGGTCTAATGTAACTCCTTTAAAATGAGTGTGTGGTCACGAGATCGTCGGCTTGAGAGTACGACCCAATTCTCAGAATTTCCACACATAGTCTTCAAAATGAGATGTTAAAAGGAGAAACCCCGTTACTCCGCCCAAAATGGCCCCGTGAGATTTGACAACACCTCGTACAGTAGCAATGGAACTCGTTGGAACCGATTGCATGGTCACGGGATCCACCGCTGATTTGAGGGAAAGGCCCTATTATGAGAATATCCACACATAGGCTTGGAAATGTTCCGTTAGTGGGAGAAACCCCATAACGCCCCACAAACGACCCCATGGGTGGTGCCAGCAAATCGTTTGGTGACATTGTAACTTGTTTGAACCGACCGAGGAGTCATGGGACCTCCCGTTTGAGAGCATGATCCAATTCTAAGAATATCCAGACTTAGGCTTGAAAATGTGTCACTAGGAGTCGAAACCTCATAATGACACCCAGACGGCCCCGCGAACGGTGCTAACACCTCACACGTGACCATTGTAACTTCTTGGAATTGACCATATGGTCACGGGACCCACCCCTAGTTTGAGGGCCGAGACCAATTTTAAGAATATCCAAACGTAGGCTTAGAAATGTGCCGTTAGAGGGCAAAACCCCGTAATTCCCCCTAACGGCCCCACAATCAGTGACAACACCTCCTACGGGACCCATGCAACTCGTTGGAATTGACCTCATCATCACAGGATCCCCGGGTTGAGAGAACGACCCTATTCGTACAATATCCACACATAGGGTTTAAATTGTGTCAGTAGAGGGAGAAACCCAATAACGCCCCCAACTGACCCCGTGAGCAGCACCAACACCTCACATGGGACCAATGTAACTCGTTGGAACCGAGGATGTGGTCATGAGACCCCTGGTTTGAGGACATGGCCTAATTTCTATAATATCCACACTTATGGTAAAAAATGTGTCGTTAGTTGAAGTAACCCATAATGCCACCAAATTCCCCATGAAGGGCTCCAACACCTAACAAAGGTATAATGTAACTCATTTGAATCGATTGCGTGTTCATGGGACCCCCGTTTGAGAGCACGACCTAATTATGAGGATATCCACACTATGGCTTGAAAATGTGCCGTTAGAAGGAAAAACCCTGTAACGCCCCCTAAACGGCCCCATGAGCATTGCTAACAACTTGCATGAGACCAATATAGCACATTGGAACCAACCATGTGGTCACATGACCCACATATGGTTTGAACCCATTTCTGAGAATATCAATACTTTGACTTGAAAACATTTTGCTAGATTGTGAAACCCCATAATGCCCCCCAAACATCCCCATGAGTGGCACCAACACCTAACACTCCACCAATGTAACTTGTTGGAACGGACCATGTGGTTACGGTAACCCTGGTTTTAAATCATGGCCCAATTATGAGAATATTCTAACTTAGGTTTGAAAATTTTCCATTAGAGGAAGAAACTCTGTAACGCCCTCAAAAACGGCCTCGAGAGAGTGCCAACACCTTGTAATGATCAATGTTACTCGTTGGAACGGATCGCTTGGTCACGAGACTCTTGAATTGAGATCACAAACCAATTATGAGAATATCCACACTTAGGATTGAAAATATGCTATTAGAGGGAGAAACACCGTAACGCCCCCCCCCCCCCCCCCCCCAAATGACCCCGTGAGCGGTTCCAACAGCTCCCATGAGGCTAATGTAACTCGTTTAAATCTACTGCGTGGTCACCAGATCCTCAGCTTGAGAGTACGACCCAATTCTAAGAATATCCACACTTAGTCTTGAAAGTGAACCATTAGATGGAAAACACCCCAAACATCCCCGTGAGTGGCACCAACACCTCACACGGCACCAATGTAACTTGTTGGAACCGACCATGTGGTCACGGGTACCTTGGTTTTAAATGATGGCCCAATTATGAGAATATTCACACTTAGGCTTGAAAATGTACCCTTATAGGAAGAAACTCTGTAAAGCCCCACAAAATAGCCCCGTGAGTAGTGCCAACACCTTGTAGGGATCAATGTAACTCGTTGGAACCGATCGCGTGGTCACGGGACTCCCGATTTGAGAGCACGACCCAATTATGAGAATATCCACACTTAGCCTTGAAAACATGTTTTAAAGGGAGAAACACCGTAACGCCCCTCCAAACGACCCCGTGAGCGGTTCCAACATCTCCCTTGGGGCTAATGTAACTCGTTTAAACTGAGTGCGTGGTCAGGAGATCGTCGGTCTGAGAGTATGACCCAATTCTTAGAATTTCCACACATAGTCTTCAAAACGAGCTGCTAGAAGGAGAAACCCCGTAACTCCACCCAAACGGTCCCGTGAGATGTGCCAACACCTTGAACAGGACCAATGGAACTCGTTGGAATCAATTGCATGGTCACGGGACCCACCGCTGATTTGAGGGAAAGGCCCAATTATGAGAATATCCACACGTAGGCTTGGAAATGTTCCGTTAGAGGGAGAGACCCTATAATGATCCCCAAATGGCCCCACGAGCGGTACCAACACCTCATACGGTACCAATGTAAGTCGTTGGAATCGACCCTATGATCACAGGACCGTCGTCTTGAGAACATGACCCTATTCGTAGAATATCAACACTTACGGTTTAAAATGTGTCGTTAGAGGGAGAAACCACATAACGCCCTGGGATGACCCTGTGAGCGGCACAGACACCTCGCACGGGAGTAATGTAACTCGTTGGATTCGATGACCTGGTCGCGAGACCTCCAGTTTGAGGGTATGACCCAATTTCTAGAATATTCACACTTATGCTTAAAATTGTTTCGTTAGTGGAAGAAACCCAGAATCCCCCTAAATGCCCCGTGATGGGCGCCACCACCTTGCAAAGGGCTAATGTAACTCATTTGAATCGATTGGGTGTTCACGGGACCCCCAGTTTGAGAGCAAGAACTAATTATGAGAATATCCCCACTTCGGCCTGAAAACTTGTCGTTTGAAGGACAAACCCCTCAGCGCCAATCAAACGGGGCCATGAGCATTACTAACACCTTTCACGGGACCAATTTAACTCATTGGAATAGACTACGTGGTCGCGGGACCCACCTTTGGTTTGAGAGCACGACCCAATTATGAGAATATCCCACTTTGGCTTGAAAACATGTCGTTAGATGGTGAAACCCCATAACGCCACCCAAACGGCCCCGTTAGTGGAACTAACACCTCACACGACAACAATGTAACTTCTTGGAACTGACCATGTGGCCACGGGAACCCTGGTTTTAAATGATGGCCCAATTATGAGAAAATTCACACTTAGGTTTGAAAATTTCCCCTTAGAGGAAGAAACTTCGTAACGCCCCTAAAAATGGCCCCGTGAGTAGTGCCAACACCTTGAAGGAGTCAATGTAACTCGTTGGAACGAATCTCGTGGTCACGGCACTCCCGATTTTAGAGCATGACCTAAATACGAGAATATCCACACTTAGGATTGAAAACATGTTGATAGAGGGAGAAACACTGTAACGTCCCCCAAACGATCCCGTGAGCGGTTCCAACAGCTCACATGAGGCTAATGTAACTCGTTTAAATTGACTGAGTGGTCACCAGATCCTCAGTTTGAGAGTACGACCCAATTTTAAGAATATCCACACTTAGTCATGAAAGCGAGTTGTTACAAGTAAAAACCCCCAAACGACCCCGTGAGTGGCACCAACACCTCACACGGCACCAATGTAACTTGTTGGAACCGACCATGTGGTCACGGGTTCCTTGGTTTTAAATCATGGCAAAATTATTAGAATATTCAAAGGGAGACTTGAAAATGTACCCTTATAGGAAGAAACTCTGTAACGCCCCACAAAATATCCCCGTGAGTAGTGCCAACACCTTGTAGGTATCAATGTAACTTATTGGAACCGATCGTGTGGTCACGGGACTCCCGATTTGAGAACACGACCCAATTATGAGAATATCCACACTTAGGCTTGAAAACATGTTTTTAGAGGGAGAAACACCGTAACGCCCCACCAAATGACCCCGTGAGCGGTTCCAACAGCTCCCTTAGGTCTAATGTATCTCGTTTAAAATAAGTGCATGGCCACGAGATCGTTGGTTTGAGAGTACGACCCAATTCTCAGAATTTCCACACATTGTCTTCAAAATGAGATTTTATAAGGATAAACCCATAACTCCCCCCAAACGGCCCCGTGAGATGTGCCAACACCTCATAAAGGACCAATGGAACTCGTTGGAACCGATTGCATGGTCACGGGACCCACCGATGATTTGAGGGAAAGGCCCAATTATGAGAATATCCTCACTTAGGCTTGAAAGTGTGTTGTTAGTGGGAGAAACCCCGTAACGCCCCCCAAACGACTCGTGGGTTGTGCCAGTACATCTTATGGTTATAATGTAACTTGTTTGAACCGATCGAGGAGTCATGGGACCGCCAGTTTGAGAGCATGACCCAATTATAAGAATATCCAAACTTAGGCTTCAAAATGTTTCATTAGGAGTCGAAACCTCTTAATGACACCTAAAAGGCCCCGCGAACAGTGCTAACACCTCGCACGGGACCATTATAACTTGTTGGAACCGACCGTATGGTCACGGGACCCACCCCTAGTTTGAGGGCCCATACTAATTTTAAGAATATCCACACGTAGGCTTGGAAATGTGTCATTAGAGGGAAAAACCCCTTAATTCCCCCTAACGGCCCCACAAGCGGTGACAACACCTCTTACGAGACCCATGTTACTCGTTGGAATTGACCTCATCATCACAGGATCCCTGGATTGAGAGAACGACCCTATTCATAGAATATCCACACTCAGGGTTTAAAACGTGTCAATAGAGGGAGAAACCCAATAACGCCCCCAACATACCCCGTGAGCGGCGCCAACACCTCGCATGGGACCAATGTAACTCGTTGGAATCGAGGATGTGGTCATGAGACCCCTGGTTTGAGGACATGGCCTAATTTTGATAATATCCACACTTATGGTTAAAAATGTGTCGTTAGTTGAAGTAACCCAGAATTCCACCAAATTCCCCATGAGGGGCTCCAACACCTAACAAAGGGATAATGTAACTCATTTGAATCAATTGCGTGTTCATGGGACCCCCGGTTTGAGAGCATGACCTAATTATGAGAATATCCACAATTTGGATTGAAAACATGCCGTTAGAAGGCAAAACCCTGTAATGCCCACTAAACGGCCCCATGAGCATTGCTAACAACTTGCACTAGACCAATATAGCACATTGGAATCGACCATGTGGTCTGAACCCAATTTTGAGAATATCAACACTTTGGCTTGAAAACATATTGCCAGATTGTGAAACCGAATAATGCCCCCCAAACGTCCCCGTGAGTGGCACCAACACCTAACACGACACCAATGTAACTTGTTAGAACCGATCATGTGGTTACGGGAACCCTGGTTTTAAATCATGGCCCAATTATGAGAATATTCGCACTTAGTTTTGAAAATTTTCCATTAGAGGAAGAAACTTTGTAACGGCCTCAAAAACGGCCTCATGAGTAGTTCCAACACCTTGTAATTATCAATGTAACTCGTTGGAATGTATCGCGTGGTCACAGGACTCTCGATTTGAGATCACGACCCAATTATGAGAATATCCACACTTAGGCTTGAAAATATGCTATTAGAGGGAGAAACATTGTAACACCCCCCAAACGACCTCGTGAGCAGTACCAACAGATCCCATGAGTCTGATGTAACTCGTTTATATTGACTACGTGGTCACCAGATCCTCAATTTGAGTGTACTACCCAATTCTAAGAATATCCACACTTAGTCTTGAAAATGAGCCGTTAGAAGGAGAAACCCCGTAATGCCCCCCAAAGGGCCTCGTGTGTTATGCCAACACTTCGTATAAGACCAATGCAACTCGTTAGAACCAACCATGTGGTCATGGGACCCACCTCTGGTTTGAACTCAATTATGAGAATATCAACACTTTGGCTTGAAAATGTGTCGTTAGTTGGTGAAACCCCATAACGCCATGTGGTCAAGGGAACCCTGGTTTTAAATCATGGCACAATTATGAGAATATTTAAACTTAGGCTTGAAAATGTGCCCTTAGAGGAAGAAACTCCGTAATGTACCCAAAAAATCCCCCATAAGTAGTGTCAACACCTTCTAGGGACCAATGTAACTCGTTGAAACCGACAACGCGATCACGGGACTCCCGATTTGAGATCATGGCCCAATTATGAAAATATCCACACTTGGGCTTGAAAACTTGTCATTAGAGGGAGAAACACCATAAGACCCTCCAAATGCCCCCCGTGAATGGTTTAAACACCTCTCACGGGGATTATTTAACTAGTTTGAATGGACCGCATTGTCACGGGACCACGGTTTGATATCACGCCCTAATTTTGAGAATATCAACACTTAGGCTCGAAAATGAGCCGTCAGAAGGCGAAACCTCACAACGCCCCCCAAATGGACCCATGATCGGCGCCAACACCTCGAACGGGACCAATGTAACTCATTATAATCGACTGCATGATCACATGACCCACCCCCTGTTTCAGGGCACATCCCAATTGTGAGAATATCCACACTTAGACTTGAAAATGTACGGTTAGATGGAGAAACCCTATAAGGCCCACAAAACGGACCTGTGACCGGCGCCAACACCTCCCATGGGACCAAGGTAACTCATTAGAAATGACCACGTTATCAGTGGACCCCGATTAGAGAGCACGTACTAATTCTAAGAATATACACACATAGTCTTGAAAGTGTGCCGTTAGAGGGAGAAACTCTGTAACGCTGCCAAACTACCCCGTGAGAGATGCTAACACCTTGCATGGGACCAATGTAACACGTTGGAACCGATCGAGTGATCACGAGATCCCAGTTTGAGAGCATGATGCAATCCTAAGAATATCCACACTTAGGCTAGAAAATCTATCGTTTGAGGGAGAAACCCTATAATACCCCATAAAGACGTAGTGGCCAGTGCCAACACCTCGTACGAGATCAATGTAACTCGTTGGAACTGACTTCATAATCAGGGGACCCCAGCTTGCAAACATGGCCTAATTATCGAAATATATGCACTTAGGTTTGAAAACGTGCCATTATAGGATGAAACCCCGATCGCTCCCCCAAAATGGCCACGAGAGCGGTGCTAGTACCTTGTAAAGGGCTAATCTAACTCGTTTGAACCGACCACATGGTCACGCAATCACCTAGTTTGAGAGAACAACACAATTTTCTAACACCTCGCGTGGGGGCATTAACTCATTGGAACCGATCGCACCGTCATGGGCCCCCCAATTTGAGAGCAAGTCCGAATTTAGAGAATATCTGCTCTTAGCCTTGAAAACATGCCGTTAGAGAACGTAACCTCGTAACTCCCCACAAATAGCCCCGTGACTAGTGCCAACACCTCGTACAGGGCTAATATAACTCATTTTAACTGGTCTCGTGGTCTTGGGACTCCCGGTTTCAGAGAACATTCCAATTATGAGAATATCCACACTTTGGCGTGAAAACGTACCATTAAAAGATGAAACCCCGTAAAGCCACCCAAACAGTCCCGTGAGTGTCTCTAACACCTCACAGGGTTAAAATGTAACTCAATGGAACAAACCACTAAGTCATGGGACCCTTATTTTCAGAGCACAACCCAATTTTGAGAGTATGCATACTTTGGCTTGAAAACTTGTCGTTAGAGGGCGTAACCCAATAACGCCACCCAAATGGCCCCGTTACACCCACCAAATGGCCCCGTGAGTGGTACCAACACCTCGCATGGGACTAATGCTCGAACTGACTAGCTGGTCACGGGATCCCTTGTTTAAGAGGACGACCCAATTCTAAGAATATCAATACTTAAGCTTGAAAATGTGTCATTAGAGGATGAAACCACGCAATGCCCCCAAAAAAGGCCCCATGACGATGCCACCACACCTCATTGGACCAAGGTAACTCATTTAAACCGAATGCAAGGATAGAGGACCCTCGGGTTGAAAGCACAGACCAATTATGAGAATATCAACAGTTAGGATTAAAAATATGCCGTTAGAGGGCGTAACCCCGTAATGCCCCCCAAATGGCCCCGTGAGAAGTGACAACACCTCACACGTGACTAATGTAACTTGTTTTAATTGGCTACTTGATCACGAGACCCCTTTCTTCAGACATGACCAAGTTGGGAGAATATCCATACTTAGGATTGAAAACGCATCGTTAGCGGGCGAAACCCCGTAACGCCCCGCCAAATGAACTCGTGAGCAACGCCATCACCCCTCATGCGACCAATGTAACATGTTGAAATCGACCTCATGGTCATGGGAACCCCAATTTCACATCACCACCCAATTCTAGGAATATCCATACTAAGGCTTGAAAATGTTCCATTAGAGGAAGAAACCCCAAAGTCCCCCAAATGGCCCCGTGAGCGGTGATAACAACTTGCAATGGGATAATGTAACTCATTTGAACCAACCGCGTGGTCACGGGACCCCCAGTTTGAGAGAACAACCCAATTCTGAGAAAATTTATACTTTGGCTTGAAAATGTGTCGTTAGAAGGCAAAACCACGTAACACCCCCCAAACGGCCCCATGAGCGGTGCCAATATCTCAGACAGGACCAATGTAACTTTTTGTAACCAACTTCTTGGTCAAAGGACCCACCCCGGGTTTGAGAGGACGATCCAATTCTGAGAATATCCACACATTGGCTTGAAAACATGTCATTAGATCATTAAACCCCGTAATGCCCACCAAACGTCCCCATGAGCAATACCAAAACCTCGTACGAGACCAATGTAACTCATTAGAACCGACCATGTGGTCATGGGAACCCATATTTTGGAGCATGGCACAATTATAATAATATTAACACTTTGGATTAAAAATGTTCCCTTAGAAGAAGCAACTCCATAATGCCCCCCAAAATGTCCCCGTGATCGGCGCCAGCACCTTGTATGGGACCAATGTAACTTGTTGGAAACGACAGCGTAATCATGGGACCCCCGTTTGAGAGCATAACACAATTATGAGAATATCCACACTTAGGCTTAAAAACATGTCGTTGGAGGGTGAAACCTCGTAATGCCCCCTAAATGGCCTCGTGAATAGAACCAACACCTTCTGCAGGACCAATGTAAGTCGTTGGAACTGATCGCGTGGTCACGAGACTCCTAATTTGATAGCACGACCCAATTATAAGAATATCCACACTTAGGCTTGAAAATGTTTCATTAGAGTGACAAACCTCATAACAACCCCCAAACAACCCCGTGAACAGCACCAACACCTCCAACGAGACAAATGTAAAAGTTTAGAACCAAATGTGTGGTCACGAGACCCCTATCTGAAAGCATGACCCAATTTAGAGAATATGCACACTTAGTCTTCAAAGTGTACCATGAGAGGGAAAAATCCCATAATGCACCCCAAATGACCCCTTGAGCGGCTTCAACACCTTGCATGGGGCATTAATTTGTTGGAACCGATCGCTTCCTCATGGGAACCCCCGATTTGAGAGCATGGCCCAATTTGGATAATTTCAGCACGTAGGCTTGAAAATGTGATGCAGAGGACGAAACCTCATAATTCCCCACAAATGGCCCCGTGAACAGTCCTAACACCTCGTATACGGGGCCAATGTAGCTCATTTGAACCGATCTCATGGTCTCAAGACCCCCAGTTTGATATAACAGTCCAATTCTGAGAATATCCACACTAAGGCTTGAAAATGTACTGTTAGACGGCGAAACCGGATAATGCCCTGTGAGTGGCTCTAAAACCTCACATGGGTCAAATATAACTCGATGGAACAATCCACTTAGTCATGGGCCTCTCAGTTTGAGCGCATAATCCAGATATGATAATATCCACACTTTGGCTTGAAAACATGTCGTTAGAGAGCGTAACCCCATAACGCCACCAAAATGGCCCCGTTAGACCCATCAAACGGCCCCGTGAGAGGCACCAACACCTTTCACTGGACTAATGCTCATTAGAACCGACCGCGTGGTCACGGGACCCCCGATTTTGTAGCATGACCTAATTCTGAAAATATCCACACTTGGCTTGAAAATGCGCCATTAGAGGATGAAAGCCCATAATGTCGCACAAACAACCCCATTAGCAACACCGACACCTCGAACGAGACCAATGTAACTCATTGGCACCAACCATAAGCTAACAGGACGTTTATTTTGAGATCACTGGCCAATTCAAAGAATGACCACACTTTGGCTTAAAAATAGGTCGTTGGAGAGTGAAACCTCAAAATACCCCTCAATCAGCCTTGTGAGTTGTCCCAACACCTTCCACGGGACCAATGTAAGTCGTTGGAAGTGATTGTTGGTTACATGACTTCTGGCTTTATATCCCGACCCAATTCTTGAGAATATCCACACTTAGGCTTGAAAACGTGTCGTTAGAGGGTGAAACCCCATAACGACCCCCAAACGGCCCCGTGAGAGGCACCAACACCTCGCACAGGACAATTATAACTCGTTCGAATTGACAGCATGGTCACAGGACCCTAGTTTGGGAGCACATACCAATTCTGAGAATAACTAAACTTAGGCTTGAAAACGTGTCATTAGAGGAGCCCGTAATGCCCCTAAATGACCTTGTGAGCGGTCCCAGCACCTCGCATGGGACCAATGTAACTCGTTGGAACCGACTGTGTGGTCATGGGACACTACGCTTATGAGCATGATCAAACCCTGAGAATATCCACACTTAGGCTTGAAAATGTGTCGTTCGAGGATGAAACCTTAGAGCGCCCACATAATGGCCCCATGAGCAGCACCAACACCTCGTATGGGGCTAATGTAACTCTTTTGAACCGACTTCATGGTCACGGGACAACCAGTTTGAGATCATGATCCAATTCTTAGAATATCTATACTTAGGCCTGAAAACATAGTGTTAGAAGGAGAAACCTCATAACACCGCCCCAAACGGACCCGTGAGAGGGGCCAACAACTCGTACGGGACCAATGTAACTCGTTGGAACCGATCACATGGTCACGGGACCCCAGTTTGAGAGCATGAACCAATTCCGAAGAATATCCACACTTAGACTTGAAAACGTACCGTAAGAAGTCGAAAGCCCGTAACGGCCCCCAAACGGCCCCATGAGTGGAACCAACACCTTGTACAGGATAAATGAAACTTGTTAGAATTATGAGAATATCCACACTTAGGTTTGAAAACATGCCATTATAGGGACCCCGTACGCCCCCCAAACGAGCACGTGAGCGATACCCAGACCTCGCATGGGACCAATGTAACTCGTTAGAATCGACCGCGAGGTCATAGGACCCTTGGTTTGAGAGCACAGAACAATTTTGAGAATATCCACACTTAGGATTAAAAATGTTCTCTTGGAGGAAGAAACCCCGTAACGCCCCCTAAATGACCCTGTTAGTGGTGCTAACACCTCGCATAGGACCAATGTAACTCGTTGGAACCAACCGCATGGTAACGAGACCCACGATTTAAGATCACGACCTAATTCTAAGAATATCCTCCCTTAGGCTTAAAAACATACCGTTAGAGGGTGAATCCTCGTACCCCCCCCCCCCCAATCAGTACTAATGTAACTCGTTGGAACCCACTGCATGGTCACGGGACCCCCAGTTTAAGAGCACGACCCAATTTTAAGAATATGCTCACTTAGGATTGAAATCGGTCATTTAGAGGGTGAACCCCCACAATGCCCCCAAACTGGCCCAGTGAGTGGAACCAATACCTTGCACGGGACCAATATAACTCGTAAGGGTTAATCTCGTGGTCATGGGACCCCCGGTTTGAGAGCATGACCAAAGTATGAGAATATACTCACTTAGGCTTGAAAAACGTGTGGTTAGTGGGAAAAACCCCATTACACCCACCAACCGGACCTTTGAGCAGTACCAAGACCTCGCATGGTACTAATGCTCGTTAGAACCGATCGTGTGTTCATGGGACCCTCGATTCAAGATGCACGGACCAATTATGAGAATATCCACACTTAGGCTAGAAAACATGTCATTAGAGGATGAAACCCCATAACGCTGCACAAATTGACCCATTTACAGCACCAACACCTCACACGAGACCAATCTAACTCGTTGGAACCAATCGTATGGTCACGGGACCCCCGGTTTGAGATCACGACCTAGTTATGAGAATATTCACACTTACGCTTGAAAATGTGTCATTAGAGAGTGAAACCTCAAAAACCCCTCAAATAATCTCGTCAGTGTGCTAACACCTCGCACGGGACCAATGTAACTTGTTGGAACCGATTGCATGGTCATGGGACCCTCAATTTGGGAGGAAGACCCAATTCCTGAGAATCTCCACACTTAGGGTTGAAAACGTACTGTTAGATGGACCCCATAACACCCCCCAAATGACCCTGTAAGTAGTGCCAACACCTTGCATGGGACCAATGTAATTCATTGGAACCGATCGCGTGGTCATGGTACCCCTGGTTTGAGTGCACGACCCAATTCTGAAAATATCCACACTTAGGCTTGAAAATGTGCCATTAGAGGATGAAACCCCATAACACCGCCTAATGTCCCCGTGAGAGGCGCCAACACCTCGCTCAGGGATAATGTTACTAGTTTGAACCGACGGCATGGTCACGGGACAACCGATTTGATAGAATGCCCCAATTCTTAGAATATCGAGACTTAGGCTTGAAAATGTGCCGTTAGAGAGTCAAACCCTAAAACACCCCCAATCATCCTCATAAGCGATGCTAATACCTTATACGAGACCAATGTAATTGGTTGGAACCAACCACTTGGATATGGGACCCCCAGTTTGAGAGCACGACCCAATTCCTGAGAATATCCACAGTTAGACTTGAAATATTTTCGTTAGTGGGAGAATCCCCGTAATGCCCCCAAAGGCCTCGTGAGTAGCACCAACACCTCGCATGGGACCAATGTAACTCGTTGGAATAAACCAAGTGGTCACGGGATCCACGGTTTTAGAGCACGACCTAATTCTGATAAAATTCACACTTAGGCTTTAAAACATACCATTCGAGGGAGAAAACACATAACACACTAAACGGTCCCTTTATGGGTGTGATCACCATGCATGGGTCCATTGTAGATCATAGGAACCGATTGCGTGGTCACTGGACTCCCGGTTTGAGAGCACGACCTAATTTTTGTAATATCCACTCTTAGGCTTGAAAACGTTACTTTAGAGGCCAAAACCCCATAACGCCCCCAAAGAACATCGTGAGTGGCACTAACACCTTGTATGGGACCAATGTAAGTCGTTGGAACCGATTGGTCACAAGACCTCTGATTTGAGAGCACAACCCAATTGTAAGAATATCCACACTCGGGCTTAAAAATGTGTCGTTAGATTGAGAAACACTGTAACACCCCCCCAAACAACCCCATGAATAGCACCAACACCTCCCACGAGACCAATGTAACTTGTTATAACCGATCGCAGGGTCATGGGACCCCCCGATTTGAGAGCACGACCCAATTCAGAGAATATCTGCACTTAGGCTTGAAAACATGTTGTTAGAGGATGAAACCCCGTAACTCCCCCCACATGTCCCCGTGAGTAGATCCAACACCTCCCAAGGGGATAATGTTACTCGTTTGAACCGATCGTGTTGTCTCGGGACCCCTAGTTTGAGAGCATAGTCTAATTATGATAATATCCACACTTAGGCTTGAAAATGTACTCTTAACTGGTGAAATAATGTAATTCCACCCAAACGGCCCCGTGATCGATGCCAACACCTTGAACGGTACCAATCTAAACTATTGGAACAGACCACGCGGTCACGGGCCCCTTGATTTGAGGGCCAAACCCAATTCTGAGTATATCCACGCTTTGGCTTGAAAATGTGTTGTTAGATGGTGAAATACCCATGAATGGCCTCATGAGCGACGCTAACACCTCCTACCGGACCAATGTAACTCATTTCAACATACCTTGTGGTCACGAGAACCCTAGTTTGAGAGAACGATTGGATTCTGTGAATATCCACACTTAGGCTTGTAAACGTTCAGTTAGATGGTGAAACACTGTAATGCCACCTAAACGGCCTCATGAATGGTGCCAAAAGCTTACATGAGACCAATGTATCTTGTTGGAACCAATCACGTGGTCAAAGGATGCCCAATTTGAGAGCACGATGCAATTCTGAGAATATCCACACTTGGGCATGAAAATGTTCGGTTAGAGGGCGAAACCCCGTAATACCACTAAAACAGCCCCACGAATGATTCCAACACCTTGCATATGACCAATATAACTTGTTGGAACTAACTGCGTGGTCACATGACCCTCGGTATGAGAGCACGACCTAATTCTGAGAATATCCATAGTTGGGATTAAAAACATATCGTTAGATGGAGAATCCCTGTAAACCTCCCCCCCCCCCCCCCCCCCCAACGACCCCATGAGCGGTCCCAACACCTCACACGGGACCAATGTAACTCGTTGGGACCGTCTTCTTAGTCACGGGAACCCCGATTTGAGAGGACGACCCTATTTTAAGAATATCCACACTGAGGCTTCAAAACGTGCCGTTAGAGGGCCAAACCTCATAACACCCCCAAAATAGACTCGTAAGTGGAACCAACACCTTCTACAGGAACAATGTAAATTGTTGGAATCGACTACATGGTCACGGGACCCTCAATGTTAGATCACAGCTCAATTTTAGAGGTCAAAACCCTGTAACTCCAACCCAATGGCCCCCTGAGCGGCATCAACACCATGCACGAGACCAATATAACTCATAAATGATCGTGTGATCATGAGACCCGTGGTTTACGAGCACGGACAATTATGATAATATTGACACTTAGGCTTGAAAACATGCCTTAGAGGGAAAAATACCATAACCTCGTTCAAACATCCCTGTTAGTGTCACGACCACCTTGTACGAGACGAATGTAACTAGTAGGAACCGACCGCGAGGTCATGAGACCCTCGATTTGAGATCATGATTCAATTACGAGAATATTCACACTAAGGCTTGAAAATGTTCCGTTAGAGGGGAAAAAAAACTAACGCTCCCTAAAGCTCCTCATGATCGGTGCCAAACACCTCGCACGGGACCAATGTAACTCGTTGGAACCGACTAAGTGGTCATGGGACCCCCGATTTGAGAGCACGACCCAATTCTAACAATTTCCACACTTAGGCTTAAAAACATTCCGTTAGAGGGTGAAGTCCAATAACGCCCCCTAAACAACCCCTGTGCGGTGCCAATACCTCACACGGGATCAATGGAACTCGTTGGAATTGACCGTATTGTCATGGGACCCCCGGTTTGAGAGCATGACCAAATTAAGAAAATATCCGTTTTTAGGCTTGAAAACGTGCTGTTAGAGGGAGAAACCTCATAACGCCCCCGAAATAGACTCGTAAGTTTTTCCAACACCTCGTACGGGACTAATGTAACTTGTTGGAATCAATCGCATGGTCGTGGGACCCCCGATTTGATATCATAACAAATTTCTGAGAAAATTCACACTTAGGTTCAAAAATGTGCCATTAAAGGGTGAAACCCTAAAATGCCCCCGAAACGGCCCTATGAACGACACCAACACCTCACACGGGAGAAATGTAACTCATTTGAACTGACTGGATGATCAAGAGAACCATGATTTAAGAGCAAGCGCCTATGATGTCAACATACAAACTTAATCTTAAAAATGTACCGTTAAAGGGAGATACCACATAACTCCCCAACACTACTCGCACAGGACCAATGTAACACAGTGGAACTAGTCGCATGATCACGAGACCCCTTGTTTGAGGGAAAGGCTTAATAATGAGAATACCCATACTTAGGATTGAAAAAAGAGCCGGTAGTGGGTAAAACCCCATAATGCCACCCAAACGGCCCCGTGAAGGGCACTAATACCTTACACTGGACCAATGTAACTCACTCGAACCGATTATGTAGTCACATGACTCTCGGTTTGTGTGAATGACCCAATTCTGAGAATATTCATACTTGGACTTAAAAAAATGCTTTTAGAGTTTAAAACCCCGTAATGCCCCCAACAATCCTGTGAGATGTGCCAATACATCACACGGGACCAATGTATCTCGTTAGAACTGACCACGTGGTCATGGGCCCTCGATTTGAGAGCACGACCCAATTAAGAAAATATTCGCAGTTAGGCTTAAAAACGTGTTGTTAGAGGACGAAACACCATAAATCTGCCCAAACAGCCTCGTGAACGGCAACAACACCTCGAGCAGGATCAATGTAACTGATTGGAACCTACTGCATAGTCACGGGACTTTCAATTTAAGTGCACGACCCAATTATCAGAATATTTGTAGTTGGACATGAAAATGTTCTTTTATAGTTTGAAACCCCATAACGCCCCCCAAACGACCTCATGACATGTGACAATACTTCACACTAGACCAATGTATCTCGTTGGAATCGATCGCGTGGTCATGGGAGCCCCAATTTAAGATCATGACCTAATTAAGATAATATCCACACTTAGGCTTGAAAACATGTCGTTAGAGGGAGAAACCCTAATAGGCACCCCCAAACGGCCCCATGAGAGCACGTCTCAATTATGAGAATATCCGCACTTAGGCTTGAAATATTTGCCATTAGAGGGGAAAACCCCGTAGCCCCCCCCCCCCCCCCCCCCCCCCCCGCCCAAACGGCCCCGTGAGAGGTGACAATACCTCACACAAGACCAATGTAACTCGTTGGAACCGAACACGTGATGATGGGACCCCTAGTTTGAGAGCACGGTCCCATTATGACAGTATCCACACTTAGGCTTGAAAACATGTCGTTAGAGGGCAAAACCCCATAACCCTGTTCAAACGGCCCTGTTAGTGGCACCAACACCTCGCACGAAATCAATTTAACTCGTTGGAACCGACTGCGTGGTCACGAGACCCCCGATTTGAGATCATTGATCAATTTAGATAATAATCACACCTAGGCTTGAAATTTTGCCATTACATGGGAAAAAACACCTAACGAACCCCAAACTTCCTCGTGATCGGTGCCAAACACCTCGCACGGTACCAATATAATAAGTTTGAACCGACTACATGGTCATGGGATCCCTAGTTTGAGAGCATAACCTAATTTTGAGAATTTCTACACTCAAGCTTAAAATTGTACCGTTAGAGGGATGAACCCCCTAATACCCCCGAATAACCCCGTGAGCGGTGCCAAAACCTCACACAGGACCAATGGAACTCGTTTCAACTGACCATGTTATCACGGGACCCCGTGAGTAGCACCAACTACTCACAGAGAACAAATGGTCATTAGAACCGACCGTATGGTCACGGGACCACCGGTTCAAGAGAAGGACCCAATTCTAAGAATATCCACACTTAGGCTTGAAAACATACCATTAGAGGATGAAACCCCATAATGCTGCACAAACTGCCTCGTTAGTAAAACTAACACCTCGCACGAGATTAATGTAATTCGTTGTAACTAACCGTATGGTCACAGGACCCTTGGTTTGAGATCACGACCCAATTCTTAGAATATCCACACTTAGGCTTGAAAACGTGCCGTAAGAGTGTGAACCCCCGTAACGGTCCCCATACGGCCCCATGAACTGCACCAACACCTCGTACGGGTCAAATGTAACACGTTTGAAATTGACCGCATGTTAAAAAGGCCCCAGGTTTGAGAACACAGAAAAATTCAATGAATATCAACACTTAGGATTGAAAACTAACCATTAGACGGACCCTGTAACCCACCCCCAAATGACCTCGTGAGAGGTGCCAACACCTTGTATAACACCAATGTAACTCGTTGGAATCGATCTCTGGGTCATGTGATCTATGGTTTAAGAGCATGACCCAATTCAGAACATATCCACACTGAGGATTTAAAATGTACCATTAGAGGATGAAACCCCATAACGCCCCCTAATAGCCCCGTGAGCAGCGTCAACACCTCGGACGGGACTAATATAACTCATTTGAACCAACCCTGCTGCCAGGAGACAACCCGTTTAAGAGAACAACCCAATTCTTATAATATCTACACTACGGCTTGAAAAGGTTCCATTAGAGACTGATACCTCAAAACACCCCCAATAAGCCCTGTGAACGGTGCTAACACCTCGAACGGAACCAATGTAACTCGTTGGAACCTACCCCATGGTCATGGGACCCCCAGTTTGAGAGCATGACCCAATTCATGAGAATATCCACACTTTGGCTTGAAAACGTGACGTAAGAGGGTGAAACACCATAAAATCCCCCAAACGGCTCGTGAGCGGCAAGAACCCCTCGCACGGGACAAATGTAACTCCTTGGAATTGACTGCATGGTCATAGGACCCCTGGTTTAAGAGAACAAACCAATTCAAATAATATACACACTTAGGTTCAAAACGTACCATTAGAGGGACCCCGTAACGCCCCCCCAAACGACCCTGTGATTGGTGCCAACACCTCGCATGGGATAAATGTAACTCATTGGAAACGACTGCATGGCCCCGAGACCCTTGGTTTGAGAGAACCACGCAATTTTGAGAATATTCACACTTAGTCTTGAAAATGTCCCATCAGAGGATAAAACCATGTAACGCCCCGCTAATGGCCCTGTGAGCGGAATCAACACCTCGTACGGGGCTAATGCAACTCGTTTGAACCGACTGTGTGGTCACGGGATAAATAATTGGAGAGCACATACCAATTCTTAGAATATCCACACTTAGGCTTGAAAATGTGCCGTTAGAGAGTGAAACCCCAAAACACCTCCCAATAAGCCTCGTGAGCGGTGCAAACACATCGTACGGGACCCATGTAACAAGTTAAAATCGACCGCGTGGTCATAGGACCCCTGGTTTGAGAGCATATCCCAGTTCCTAAGAATATCAACATCTAGGATTAAAAATGTGTCGTATGAGGGTGAACTCCCGTAATGGCCCCAAATGGCCCATAAGCGGCATCATAACCTAACACATGACAAATGTAATTCATTGGAATTAATCTGATGGTCACAGATCCCCTGTTTTGAGATCACATACCGTTACAGAGAATATCCACACTTAGGCTTGAAAATGTGTCATTAGAGGGACCTCGTAACGCCCCCCAAATGACCTCATGAGTGGTGCCAACACCTCACTTGGTACCAATGAAACTCGTTCGAAGCGACTGCGTTGTCATCGGACCCCATCTTCAGAGCACGACCCAACTCTGAGAATATCCACATTTAGGCTTTAAAATATCTCGTTAGAGGATGAACCCCTGTAATGCCGCCCAAATGGCATCGTGAGAGGCGCCAAAACCTCGCACGAGGCTAATGTAACTCGTTTGAGCGGACAGCATTGTCAGAGGACAACTGATTTGAGAGCATGACCCAATTCTTAGATTATCAACACTTAGGCTTAAAAAAGTAGTGTTAGAAGGCAAAACCTCATAATGCCCTGCAAATAACCCTGTGAGCGATGCCAACACCTCGCACGAGACTAATGTAACTTGTTAGAAAAGCCCACGTGGTCACGGGACCCCGATTTAAGAGAATGACCAAATTCTTTAGAATATCCACACTTAGTCATGAAAATGTACGGTAAAAAGGTGAAACCCCGTAATGGACCCCAAACGAACCCGTGAGCGGAACCAACACCACACACGGGGAAAATGTAACTCGTTAGAATTGAGTGCATGGTCATAGGACCCCATATTTGAGAGCACATACCAATTATGAGAATATCCACACATAGGCTTGAAAATATGTCATTAGAGGGATCCCGTAACACCCCCCAAATGACCCCGTGAGCGGTGCCATCACCTCGCATGGGACCAATGTAACTCGTTGGAACCGACCGCATGGTCATGGGACCCTAGGCTTGAGAGAACAACCGAACCCTGAAAATATCAACACTTAGTCTTGAAAATGTGCCGTTAGAGGATGAAACCCCGTAACGCCCCTAAAATGGCCCCATGAGAGGCACCAGCACCTTGTACAGGCCTAATGTAACTCGTATGAACCGACTGCGTGGTCACGGGACAACCGGTTTGAGATCACGAACCAATTCTTAGAATATACACACTTAAGCTTTAAAACATAGTGTTAGACGGGTAAACCTCATAATACACCCAAAGGGCCCCGTGAGCTACGTCAACACCTCGCGCGGGACCAGTGTAACTCGTTGGAACAGATTGCATGGCCCATAGACCCCTGGTTTGAGAGCACGACTCAATTTTGATAATATCCACCCTTAGGCATGAAAATGTGCCATTAGAGGATAAAACCACGTGACGCCCCACTAATGGCCCTGTGAGCGACACCAACACCTCGTACGGGGCTAAAGTAACCTCATTTGAACTGACTGCATGGTCACAGGACAAACAATTTAAGAGCACTTCCCAATTCTTAAAATATCCACACTTACACTTTAAAATGTGTCGTTAGAGAGTGAAACCCCAAAACACCCCACAGTCACCTCGTGAGCGGTGCCAACACCTCGTACGGGACCCATGTAGCTGGTTAGAATCGATTGTGTGGTTATAGGACCCCGGTTTGAGAGCATGTCCCAATTATTAAGAATATAAACACTTAGGATGGAAAATGTGTCGTAAGAGGGTGAAACACCATAACGGCCCCAAACGGCCCGTAAGCGGCACCAACACCTAACACGAGACAAATGTAACTCATTAGAATTGGTTGCATGGTCACAGGACCCCTAGTTTGAGAGAACATACCAATTATGAGAATATCCACACTTAGGCTTGAAAATGTGTCATTAGAGGAACCTCGTAACGCCTCCAAATGACCTCATGAGTGGTGCCAACACTAAACTTGGTACCAGTGTTAATCGCTGGAAGCGATTGCGTTGTCACGGGACCCCCAACTTGAGAGAATGACCCAACTATGAAAATATCCACATTTAGGCTTTAAAATGTGTTATTAGAAGATGAAACCTCGTAAAGCCTCCCAAATGGCCCCGTGAGCTGCGCCAAAACCTCGCACGGGGCTAATGTAACTCATTGGAACCGACCGCGTGGTCACAAGATAACTGATTGAGAGCATGACCCAATTCTTAAAATATCAACACTTAGGCTTAAAAAGTAGTGTTAGAAGGAGAAACCTCAAAATGCCCTACAAACATCCCCGTGACCGGCGCCAAACCCCGCACGGGACCAATGTAACTCGTTAGAACTGACAACTTGGTCACAGGACTGCGATTGAAGAGAACGACCGAATTCTTGAGAATATCCACACTTAGACATGAAAATGTATCGTAAGAAGGTGAAACCCTTTAATGGCCCCCAAATGGACCCGTGAGTGACACCAACACCTCACACAGGGCCAATATTACACGTTAGAATTGAGCGCAGGGTCACAAGACTCCAGGTTTGAGAGCACATATCAATTATGAGAATATCCATAGTTAGGCTAAAAACTGCCATTAGAGGGATCCCGTAACACCCCTAAATGACCTCGTTAGCGGTGCCAACACCTCGCATGGTACCAATGTGACTCGTTGGAACCGACCGAATGGTCACGGGATGCCCGGGCCAATTAGGAGAATATCCACACTTTAGCTTGAAAATGTTCCATTAGAGGATTAAATCCCGTAACGCCCCCCAAATTGCCCCGTGTACAACACCAAACGATCGCGTTGTCATGGGACAACCGGTTTCAAAGCATGACCCAATTCTTAGAATATACACACTTCACCTTAAAAATGTAGTGTTAGAAGGCAACACCTCATAACGCCCCCGAAATAGTCATATGAGCGGCACCAACCCCTCTCATAGGACTAATGTAACTCCTTATAATAGATCGCGTGGTCAGAGGACCCCTAGTTTGAGAGCATAGACCAATTTTGAGAATATACACACTTAGGTTTGAAAACGTGTCGTTAGAGGGAGAAACCCCATAACACTCCCCAAAGGACCCCATGAGCAGTGCCAACACCTCACATGGGACAAATGTAACTCATTGGAACTGATCACATGGTCACGGGACCCTCGGTTTGAGAGAATGACCCAATTTTGAGTATATCCACACTTAGGCTTGAAAATGTGCCATTAGAACATGAAAACCCTATAACGCCCTCCAAATGGCACCCTGAGCAGCATCAACAACTCGAACGGGGTTAATGTAACTCGTTTGAACTGCTAGCGTGATCCCTGGATAATCGGTTTGAAAGCGCAACACAATTATTAGAATATCCGCACTTAGGATTGAAAAGATAGTTTTAGAAGGTGAAATCTCATAACACTCACCAAACGGCCCAGTGAGTGGCTCCAACACATCGCACGGGACAAATGTAACTCATTGGAATCAATCGTGTGGTCATAGGACCCACCCCCGGTTTGATAGCATAACCCAATTTTGAGAATATCCACACTTTGGCTTGAAAATGTGCAATTAGATGGAGAAACCTTGTAACGTCTCCCAAACGGCCCCGTGAGCGGTTCCAACACCTCGTACGAGACCAACTTAACTAGTTAAAATCGACCACGCTATCACTGGAACCCTAGTTTGAGATCACGACCCAATTCTGAGAATGTCCACACTTAGACATGGAAACGTACCATTTGAGCCAACACCTCACATGGGACTAATGTAACTCGTTGGAACCAACCACGTAGTCGCGGAATCCTCGATTGGAGAGCACGGTCTAATTTTGAGAATGTCCACACTTAGGCTTTAAAACTTACTGTTAGAGGGGAAAAACACATAGCACACTCAAACGGCCCCTCGATGGGCGTGATCACCATGCACCTGTCCAATGTACTTCGTAGAAACCGATTGCGTGGTCACGTGACCCTCGGTTTGAAAGCATGACCCAATTTTGGGAATATCAACTCTTAGGCTTAAAAATGTAACTTTAGAGGCCAAAACCCTCTAATGCCCCTTAAACGGCCTCGTCAGTGGCACCAACATGTTGTACGGGATCAATGTAAGCCATTGAAACCGACCGTGTGGTCACAAGACCCCCGATTTAAGAGCACAACCCAATTATAATAATATCCACACTTAGGCTTGAAAATGAGTCGTTAGAGTGAGAAACCTTGTACCCCCCCCTCCCCAAACAACCCCGTGAATAGCACCAATACCTCCCAAGAGACCAATGAAACATATTATAACTAGTCGCATGGTCACGGGATCGTGATTTGAAAGCATGACCCAATTGAGAGAATATCTTCACTTAGGCTTAAAAGTGTGCTGTTAGAGGATGAAACTGCATAATGCCCCCCAAATGGCCTCGTGAGTAGTGCCAACACCTCCTATGGGGCTAATGTAATTCATTTAAATCGGTCTTGTTGTCTCCAGACCCCCCGATATGAGAGCATAGTCCAATTATGAGAATATCCACACTTAGGTTTGAAAATGTACTGTTAGTTGGCGAAACACCGTAAGTCCACCCAAACGGCCCCTTGAGCGGTGCCAACACCTTGGATGGGACCAATGCAACTCAATTATGAGTATATCCACACTTTTGCTTGAAAATGTGTCGTTAGATGGTGAAATCCCGTCAAGCCCCACAAATGACCTCGTGAGCAGTGCTAACCCCTCATATCGGAGCAACGTAACTCATTGGAACTGACCTTGTGGTCACGAGAACCCTAGTTTGAGAGCATGAACCAATTCAAAGAATATCCGCACTTGGGCTTGAAAATGTGCCCTTAAGGGTAAAACCCCATAAGGACCCCTAGACGACCCAATCAGTTACGTTAATACCTCGCACAGGACTAATATAACTCATTGTAACTGACCGTGTGGTCACAAGATCCCCAGTTGGAGAGCACGACCCAATTATGATAATATCCACACTTAGGCTTGTGAATGTTCTGTTAGACGGAGAAACACCTCAACAACACCAAAATAGCCCCACGAGTGCTGCCAAAAGCTTGCACAAGACCAATGTATCTCGTTGGAACAGATCGCATGGTCACAGGATGCCCAGTTTGAGAGCACGACCCCATTCTGAGAATATCCACACTGAGGCTTGAAAACGTTCCATTAGAGGGTGAGACCCCATAGCTCTCCAAAATTGGCCCCGTGAATGGTGATAATAACTTGCACAGTACCAATCTAACTAATTGGAACGGACCACTTGGTCACGGGACCCTAGGTTTGAGATCAACGGACAATGATGAAAATATCCAAAATTAGGATTGAAAGCTTGTCATGAGAGGGAAAATCCATGTACTGCCCCTCTAAACTGTCCCGTGAGAGGCACAAACAGCTCGCACGGGACAAATGTAACTCGTTGCAACCGATCATGTGGTTACGAGAACCCAAATTAGAGAGCACGACCCTATTTTAAACATATCCACACTTACGTTTAAAAACATGCCGGTAGAGGGAAAAATCCCATAACTCTCCCAAACGATTCGCACGAGACCAATGTAAATCGTTCGAACTAATCGTGTGATCACGGGACCCCCAATTTGGGAGCATGACTCAATTTTTAAAATATCTACACTTAGGCTGGAAAAACCTATCGTTATTAGGCAAAACACCATAACGCCCACCAAACGGCCCCGTGAGGGTGCCCATACCTCACACGAAACCAATGCTTGTTGGAGTCGACCGCATGGTCACGACACCCTTGGTTCGAGAGAACGACCCAATTTTGAGAGTATCCACACTTAGGCTTGCAAACGTGCTATTAGAGGACAAAACCCCATAACGCCACACAAACTTCTCCATGAGCAACACCAACACCTCGCATAGGACCAATGTAATTGTTTGAAACCAATCGCGTGGTCACATGACCCTTGGTTTGAGATCATGACCCAATTTTGAGAATATCCACACTTAGGTTTACAAATGTGCCCTTAGAGGGTGAAACGTCGTAACACCCCCCAATCAGTCTCGTGAGAGGTGCCAACTCTGTACAGAACTAATGTAGTTGGAACCCACTGCGTGGTCACGGGACCCCTAGTTTGAGAGCATGACCGAATTCGAAGAATATGTTCACTTAGGCTTGAAAATGTGTCGTTAGAGGGCCAAGCCTCGTAACGCCCCCCAAATAGACTCATAAGTGGCACCAATACCTCGTACGGGACCAACGTAACTCATTAGAACTGACTGCATAGTCACCGGACCCCCGATTTGATATCACAACCCAATTTTGAGAATATCCACACTTCGGCTTGAAAGCATACCGTTAGAGGGCAAAACCACATAACACTGCTGAAATAACCCTGCTAGTGGTACCAACACCTCCCATATGACCAATTTAACTCATTGTAACCGATCGCGTGGTCAAGGGAACCCCAGTTTGAGAGCACGAACCTATTTTGAGAATATCCACACTTAGGCTTAAAAACTAGCCTTTAGAGGGAAAAACCCAATAACGCCCCCAAACGGCTCGTATGGGACCAATTTAACTCATTAGAACCAATCGCATGATCATGGGACCCCTAGTTTGAGAGAACGACTCAATTATGAGAATATCCGCACTTACACTTGAAAAATGTGCCATTAGTGTGTGAAACCCCATAACGCCCACCAAACGTCCCCGTAAGTGGCACCAACGGCATACTGACAGCATACTGACGGCATACTGACAGGACCACTAGTTTGGGAGCATGACTCAATTCTAAGAATATCCATACTTAGGCCAAAAAACCAACCACGTAATGCCCCCCCAAACGGCCCCATGGGTGGAATCCATAACTCGCACGGGACCAATATAACTCGTAGGAATTAACTCAATGGTCACGAGACCCCCGATGTGAGAGAACAACCCAATTCTGAGAATATCCTCACTTAGGCCATAAAACGTGTTGTTAGAGGTTGAAACCCTGTAACGCCCCCAAAAATGGCCTTATATGTGTTGCCAAAATGTCGCACGTGACCAATGTAACTCGTTGGAACCGACTGCGTGTTCATGAGACCCCCAATTTGAGATCACGCCCCAATTCTGAGAATATCCGCACTTACACTCGAAAACCTTCCGTTAGAGGGTGAAACCTTGTAACGCCCACAAACAGCCCCGTGAGCAGCACCAACACCTCGAACGGGACCCATGTAACTCTGATGAAGAGCATGGCCCTATTATGAGAATAACCACAATTAGGCTTAAAAATGTGCTGTTAGAGGGAAACACCCTATAATTCCCCCTAACGGATCATACGGGACCAATGTCACTCATTAGAACCGACCGCATGATCGCGGGACCTCCAGTTTGAGAGCTTGGCTTAATTATGAGAATAACCACACTTAGGCTTGAAAAAATTTCCACTGGTGGGAGAATACACGTAGTGCCCACCAAACGGCCACATAAGAGGCATCAATACCTCGTACAAGACCGATGTAACTCGTTGTAACCGACCGCGTGGTCACGTGACCCTCAGTTTGAGAGAACGTCCTAATTCTGAGAATTTTCGTGCTTAGGCTTGAAACACATGCCGTTAGAGGGCAAAAACCCAAAATACCGCTCAAACGGCCCTGTTAGTGGCACTAACACCTCGTACGAGACCAATGTAACTCACTGAAACCGACTGTGTGCTCATAAGACCCCCGATTTGAGATCACAGATCAATTCTGAGAATACTCACACTTAGGCTTGAAAATGTGCCATTAGTGGGAAAAAATGCTATCGATCCCCAAAACTCCTTGTAATTGGTGCCAAACACCTTCGTACGGGCCAATGTAACTCGTTGGAACCGACTACATGGTCATGGGACCCCCGATTTGAGAGAAAGACATAATTTTGAGAATAGTTATGCTTAAAAACTTTCCATTAGAATGCGAAACCCCGTAATTCCCACCAAACAACACCGCGAGAAGTGCCAACACCTCACACGGGACCAATGGAACTTATTTGGAACCGACCGCATGGTCATGGGACCTCCAGTTTGAGAGTACGACCCAATTAAGAGAATATCCATACCTAGGCTTCAAAATGTGTCGTTAGAGGGAGAAACCCCATAAGGCTCCCCCCCAAAAGGCCCCGTGAGTGGACCCAACACCTTGCACAGTACTAATGAAAATCGTTCGAACTGACAAGATGGTCAGGGGACTCCCGGTTAGAGAGCATAACCCAATTCTCAGAATATCCACAGTTAGGCTTGAAAACGTGTCATTAGAGGGTGAAACCCCATAGTGCCTCCCTAACGGGCCCATGAGCAAAACGAATACCTCGCATGGAACCAATATAACTAATTGGAATCGACATCGTAGTCACGGGACTCTCGGTTTGAGTGCACAAC
Organism: Sambucus nigra; assembly: GCA_949130495.1. Classification (NCBI taxonomy): domain Eukaryota; kingdom Viridiplantae; phylum Streptophyta; class Magnoliopsida; order Dipsacales; family Adoxaceae; genus Sambucus; species Sambucus nigra. The sequence goes on along the minus strand of OX422208.1, from coordinate 665,518,428 downwards.
CAAATGATGAGAATATCTATACTTGGACTTGAAAATGCACATTTAGAATTCGAAACCCAGTAATGCCACCCAAATGACCCCGTGAGCTATGCCAATACCTCACACGAGACCAATGTATCTCATCAGAATCGATCTCATGGACATGGGAACCCTAATTTAAGAGAACGACTCAATTAAGATAATATCCATACTTAGGCTTGAAAACATGTCATTAGAGGGAAAAAAACCCATAAGGCACCCCCAAAATGACCACGTGAGCGGAGCCAACACATCCTATGGTACAAATGAAACTCCTTCGAACTGACTGCATGGTCACGGGACCCCCGATTAAAGAGCATGTCCGAATTATGAGAATATCCACACTTAGGTTTGAAAATGTGCCGTTAGAGGGCAAAACCCTATAACGCCCCAAAGGACTTGTAGCTGACCAATGTAACTCATTAGAACCGACCGAGACCAATGTAACTCTATGGAATCGACCGTGTGGTCACGAGACCCCCAATTTGATATCACGGCCCAATTATGAGAATATTCACGCTTAGGCTTAAAAATGTGTCGTTAGAGGGAAAAAACCACTAACGTTCCCCAAACCTCCTCCTGAATGGTGCCAACACCTCGCACGGGACCAATGTAACTCATTGGAACTGATAACATGATCGTGGGTCCCTCGGCTTGAGAGCATGACCCAAGTTAGAGAATTTCCACACTTAGGCTTAAAAACATGTCGTTAGAGGGAGAAACCCCGTAACGACAAGGTGAGAGGGTCCAATACCTCACACAGGACCAATGGAACCGTTGGAACTGATCACAATATAAAGAGACCCTAGTTTGAGAGCATGATCCAATTAAGAGAAGATCCACACTTAGGCTTGAAAATATGCAGTTAGGGGGAAAAATCGCATAATGTACCCCCCAAACGGACTTGTGAGTGGCATCAATGCCTTGCATGGGGCCAATGTAACTCGTTGGAAACTATCCCATCATCACGGGACCCCCAGTTTGAGGGCATGACCTAATTCTGATCATATCCAAACTTTGGCTTGAAAATGTGCTGTTAGAAAGAGAAACCCCGTAACGCCCTTGAAATGTACCCGCGAGTTATGCCAACACCTCGCCCAGGACCAATGTAACTCATTGGAACCGATCACATGGTCACAGGACCCGCAATTTGAGTTTATAACAAAATTCTATGAAAACTCACACTTAGGCTCAAAAACATGTCGTTAAAGGGGGAAACCCTATAACGCCCCCCAAACGGCCCTATGAGTGGCACCAACAACTCGGACGGAACCAATTTAACCATTGGAATCGATCGCGTGGTCACCAGAACCTCGATTTGAGGGCATGGGCCTATGCTGTGAATATTCAAATATAATCTTAAAACTATCGATTTGAGTGCACGACCCAATTCTTCGAATATCCATGCTTGGACAAAAAATTGTGCCTTCATAGTTTAAAACCCCGTAATGCCCACCAAATGACCCCGTGAACTACGCTAATACCTCACACGGGACCAATGTGTCTCGTTGGAATAGACCGCATGGTCATGGGACCTTCGGTTTGAGAGTACGACCCAATTAATAGAATATCCATACTTAGGTTTGAAAACATGTGGTTCGAGCGAGAAACCCCATAAGGAACCCCCCAAATCGCACCGTGAGTGTCTCCAACACCTAGCACAGTATCAATGAAACTCGTTGGAACTGACTGCATGGTCACGGGACCCTCGGTTAGAGAGAAGACCCCAAGTTTGGGAATATCCAGAGTTAGGATTAAGAATGTGCCGTTGGAGGGGAAAACCTAATAACACCGCATAAACTCCCCCCTGAGCGGCACCAATACCTTACACGGGACCAATGCCACTAATTGGAATAAACCGCATTGTCAGGGGACTCTAGGTTTGAGTGCACAACCCAATTCTTAAAATATCTTTACTTGGACTTGAAAACGTGTCTTTAGACCTCGAAACCCCATAGCGCACCCCCAAATGACCCTGTGAGTTTTGCCAATGCCTCACACAGGACCAATGTATCTCGTTGGAACTAACCTGATGGTCCTAGTACCCCCGGTTTGAGGGCACAACCCAATTAATATAATTACCAAAATTAGGATTCAAAATGTGTCGTTCGCCCCCCAAGAGACCCCATGAGTGGCACGAACACCTCGAATAGTACCAATGAAACTCGCTGGAACAAACTGCATGGTCATGGTACCCCCAATTATAGAGCATGCCCCAATTCTGAGAATATCCACAGTTAGGCTTGAAAATGTGTCGTTAGAGGCCGAAACCCTATAACGCCGCCTAAACGGCCCCTTGAGAGGCACCAATACCTTGCACGGGACCAATGTAACTCATTGAAACCGATCGCATATTCACGGGACTCTCAGTTTTGGTGCACGACCCAATTCTAAGAATATCCATTCTTGGACTTGAAAATGTGCCTTTAGAGTTTGAAACCCCGTAACGCCCCCCAAACGATCCTGTGAGCTGCTCCAATACCTCACATGGGACCAATGTATCTCATTAGACGTGGTCATGCCCCCGAGTGAGAGCATGACGCAATTAAGAAAATATCCTCAGCTAGGCTTAAAAATGTGCCATTAAAGGGTAAACCCCATAACGCCGCCCAAACGGCCCCGTGAGTGACACCAACACCTCATACGGGACCAATGTAACTCATTCGAATTGATAGGGTAGTCACGGGACTCTTTATTTAAGTGAATGACTCAATTTCGAGTATATCCACAATTGGACATGAAAATTTTCCTTTAGAGTTTGAAACCCCATAACGTCCCCTAAATGACACGGTGAGTTGCGCTTATTCCTCACATGGGACCTATGTATCTAATTGGAACCGACTGCATGGTCATGGGATGCCCAGTTTGAGAGTATGGCCTAATTAAGAGAATATCCATACATAGGCTTGAAAATGTGTTGTTAGAGGGAGAAACCCCATAAGGCTTCCCCTAAACGGACCTCTGAGTGGCGCCAACACCTTGGACAGTACCAATGAAACTCGTTCGAACCCACAGATGTTCACGGGACCCTCGGTTAAAGAGTACGACCCAATTTTGAGAATATCCACAATTAGGTTTGAAAACATGTCGTTAGAGCGTGAAACCTGATAGCGCCGCCCTAACGGGACCAGTGTAACTAATTGGAACCAATGTAACTAATTGGAACCAATGCCTTGTAACCAATACTTTGAGCAACACCAATACCTTGCATGGGACCAATGTAACTAATTGAAACCGACATCGTAGTTACGAGACTCTAAGTTTTGGTGCACAACCCAATTATGATAATATCCGTGCCTGGACTTCAAAATGTGCCATTAGAATTTGAAACCTCTTAACGCCACCCAAATGACCGCGTGAGTTGTTCCAATACCTCACACGGGAGCAATGTATCTGGTTGGAACTGATTGCATGCCCATGGGACCCTCGGTTTAAGAGAACAACCTAATTAAGAGAATATACATACTTAGGCTTAAAATTGTGTCGTTAGAGGGAGAAACCCCATAAGGCACCCCATAAACGACCACGTGAGTAGTCCTAACACCTCGCACAGTATCAATGAAACTCGTTGGAACAAACATCATGGTCATGGGACCCCCAATTAGAGAGAACACCCCAAATCTTATAATATCCACAGTTAGGATTGAAAACGTGTTGTTAAGGGGAGAGACACCATAACTCCGCCCAAACGGACCCATGAGCGGCACCAATGTAACTCATTGGAACTGACCGCATAGTCACGGGACTCTCGGTTTAGGTTCATGACCCAATTGTAAGAATATTCGTATTGGACTTGAAAACGTGCCTTTAGAGTTCGAAACCCTTGTACCCCCCCCCCCCCCCCGAACGATTGTAACTCCCCGCCCGTCCGGGGAGAGCGAGCGGGGCACTACACATCGATAAAACTAAATCAATTCCACAAATAACAAGGTATAGAGCATCTAAAAATCCCACAAGAGAACAAAACCACGAATCCCAAATCTCTTCAAATAAATACATCAATTCTCTCGAATAAATTACAACATCTTACTCGAAAATAAAATACAAGTCCCTAATGCTCCATACATCAAAATAATACAATCTTCTCATTGTATTCTCGAATAATCTTCCCAAAATAATCCACGCTAAAATCAAATCCAAAGCGCCCAAAATCCACGCTAACCTGCCACTAAAAGAAAATATGGGGAAGTGCATAATACAACAGGAAAGATGCTCAACAAATATTAGCGGCGAATAAAACGTAACAATAAGAATATGAATATTCAAATCAAAGTGAATCTCGTAAGCAATTATATCAATATAATTTCTCAACAACACATTAACCGGGTCACCAGGCCTCACCACCATACCGCGCCTATGCATTCTTTTAGCATATCCGGAAAAAAGAATATTGGCGGGTGCCCAACCTCAGTACCATATTAAAATCTCATGACAACATGATCGACACCAAATATAATACCACATGAATCGAAATTAGATTCCAACAAATATTTCCTGATTTTCAAATGAATTTATCTATTCAAATATGAGTCAATAATCACAAGAAAACAACGAGAATAATACTCGCGAGATTAAGGAGCATATTGTGTAAAACCCCATACCTCAAAATCATCACATTATTCAGCCTCAAAATCTAATCACACCAGCACGTTCCTCTTGCGAAAATAATCAAATCTCGTTCTAGCCCAAACTCGAGAAAACACCAAATAAGCCTTTTAATCTAAGATTGAAATCTTGAATAAGTTTGGGGCTATGGTTTGTATATGAAAGGGAGTAATTTTAGAGAGGTCTTCTGGTTGAAAAGTTTGAGAAAAAGTGATTTGAAAAGTCAAACCACGAATTATTTGATATCTCAAAATTTATTTTTTTCTCTTTATTTCGAAAATACCCCAAAAATTACGCCGGTTGTTACACTTCCCCACTAACAATGGAATTTCTCCCTCGAAATTCGCCGAATACCTAACTCTCAAAAATCAGGCCAACAATCTCCAAAAATAATCTCGTCACCAAAAATAAATTCCTCACATCTAATCTAGATGTCTGACACGAAACGATCATCTAAAGATTCTATCTCCAAAAATATGTGCCACAAAAACGCAACAGACCCAAAATCCAAGATCCGAGGGTTGTCGTATATCTAAGCTCTGATACCATTCTGTAACACCTCGCCCGTCCGGGGAGAGCGAGCGGGGCGCTACACATCGATAAAACTAAATCAATTCCACAAATAACAAGGTATAGAGCATCTAAAAATCCCACAAAAGAACAAAACCACGAATCCCAAATCTCTTCAAATAAATACATCAATTCTCTCGAATAAATTACAACATCTTACTCGAAAATAAAATACAAGTCTCCAATGCTCTATACATCAAAATAATACAATCTTCTCATTGTATTCTCGAATAATCTTCCCAAAATAATCCACGCTAAAATCAAATCCAAAGCGCCCAAAATCCACGCCAACCTGCCACTAAAAGCAAATATGGGAAAGTACACAATACGACAGGAAAGATGCTCAACAAATATTAGCGGCGAATAAAACGTAACAATACGAATAGGAATATTCAAATCAAAGCAAATCTCATAAGCAATTATATCAATATAAATTAATTAAATTAATTAATTACAGGAAAGATGCTCAACAAATATTAGCGGCGAATAAAACGTAACAATACGAATACGAATATTCAAATCAAAGCGAATCTCATAAGCAATTAAATCAATATAAATTAATTAAATTAATTAAATTCATATTTTAGAGGATATATAAATTAATTAAATTAGTGAGTTGGATTTATTTAATTTGGAGAAATTCATTTAATTTGGTGATTTAAATTTAATTTATTTAAATTGGAGAAATTATTAAATTTGGAGATTTAGAATTTATTATTTAAATTTGGGGATTTAGAAATTCAAATTAATTCGGATTATTGAAAATTTCACATGTGTCGCATTTAGAGGTTGAAATTGGAAAATTTTATAAAGTATCTCAGATGACAATTCTGAGTGCACGGTTGAGTCCGGAAGGGTCAAGATAGTCGAAAAAGAGTACTCGGTGGGAGTAAATGGGTCTCTGGGCATTTTTAGACATGACCGAGCCCATACGGGGGCATTTAAGTCATTTTTAATTGGCCAATAGGCTTAATTACGGGATTGAGGAATTTTAACCTAGGTTTAAGTGTGTTGGGCAGCCATGAGTCATTCCAAAACACAAAGGGTTGAGAGAGGAGAGAAAGGAGAAAGAAGAAGAAGGAAAGACGGATGACAAGAGCAATCCGGGAAAGAATTTCGACATGGGATCGTCGGATTTAGTCCCCCAAGGCAAGTGTTTTCTTGCTTTAATTTGAGTTGTAGTTAATGATGTAAATAGTTGTAATTATGTCAATTAATTCTGGAAATTTGGAAGTAGGAATTTGAATTGAAATTTGTGGGTTTATGGTGAAGAAGATGAAGAATAACCATTGATAGGGGATTTTTAACTTTGTGAGAAATTGAGTTAATAGTGAGATTATAACTTAATTTGAGAAGTGAATCACATGATTAGATCTTGGTTTTTGAATCTCCATTAGTGGTATTGTTGGAAGAAATTGTTAATGATGAAGTTTGGGTGGATTTAGGATTATTCTTGGGAGGTTTTTGGGGAAGAGATCTGAGTATAATCGAAGGTTTTGGAGCTTTAATGGCGATTCTGTCCTCGCTGCCCTGGAGAAAATCGCGTTTTCTACATTTTGTTGTCTCACGCGCTTCCTCCAAAACTGCTTCAAAATGCCTAAAACATCAATTTATTAATCTGGGCAGAATGTGGGAAAACTTTTTAAGAAAGATTTTTTTTTAAATCTTCTTTGAGGTGAATCTTTATAATGCCCTAACTTTGGGCATACGGACTCAGATTAGTGTGCCGTTCACGGACACACATAGATAACGAAGAGTATTACGCTGTCCTGGGAATATTTTTAATTAGACACAAAAATTGAAATGTCTAAAATACCCTTGAAGACGGAACGAGTTATTTGATTTTTAGCACAACTTTAAAGGAGCATAACTTTGTCATACGAATTCGAATTTACGTGCCGTTTGTGGCCACGCATAGCAAATGGAGAGTACTACGCAGTACTAGAAATTTCATTACTGAGGCATATATTGTGAAATGTCTAAAATACCCTTGAGTTTTAATTAGTGATGAAACTTTCCCGAATTGAAACTAAAAATTGTTGGGAACTTTGTGAGACTAATATGAACTTAATAAAGTATATACGAGGTGAGATATATAATTATATAAATTATATTAAATAGTGGGATGTAGCTATTTTGGTATTGGATCGCATTTAATACGAGCGAACTAGTAATAATTGGAATATATGTAGATATATATGAATGTGTGAATTATATATATATATATAAATACGGGAATACATAATCCAATAGAAAAATGATAATAGGTTACGGGAATACCTAAAACACTGATAGGTTGTATGAACATGTAAAACAGTGAAAGGTTGTGTGAATACCTAATATTTGAATAGGGTTCGTGAATACCTATTTAATTGTTTTATTATGTGTATGACATACCTAGCTGCTTGCTATCGCGGGGAGTTGTGTAGAGACGGTCTTATCCTGAGTGACGTTCGGGGGGATATTTGACTTGTATCTCAGAACATAGGACTGTGAAAGACTTATTTGTGAGTTGATAAGTCCGCTGACTATGGGAGCGTAGGTATGTGCGTGACCCATAGGTATGTGAACTATGTTCGCCGCCAATATGTGCGATTTGTTTATATGGTTCGTGGGACATTTCCGAACCGATAGTCCTTGTTTGGGTACGAGACGTACCGAGACATGATAGCAGAATATGCAATGCACTATAGGTGTATCCTTAGGGTGCTGTGTTAGTATATATATATATATATATATATATATAATGGTGGTGGATATATATGTATACTTGTGATACAATTACAATGTGATAATTGTAGGCTATTAAGATTGTGCTGATACATATATATAATAGTGAGGGATATATATGTATGCTTATGGTATATCTACAATGAGATAATTACAGACTATTAAGATAGTGAAATCTTATATAAACATAAATAGTAAATACTTGACTTTAGTGTGATAACACTTATTTAAAAATGATAATTATTGAGATCAAATATGACATACTACTACGAGGGGTAACTAGAAGGATAAGCCTTTTTTCCTAGTTAGAAGTGTGTCAGATGGCTAGGCGGAATAAATGAATGCGATAGGTGTGCACTATAGAAGAGAGGTGAGATTGTCCTCAAGAGAGTGGGACCGTAAAAGCAATTATGAACATTATATACTACGCATTTCATTTATTGCAATAAAATGCTTGCTAAACATTTTTATAAATCGGGCTCTGACCCATTTCTTGTACTTCTTCTCTCTTGTCTATGTATATGTATATTAACAGGTGTCCAACCATAGGGATGCCATAGTTGACTTATCTATTCCAGGGTTACGCAGCTGCAACATTGTGGATGGTTGCAGGGTTTGATTTAGACGTATCATTTCTTTATTCCTAGAGTAGGATTCTTATCTCAGTTGTAGATTCATTCAGTTCATGTTTCCCCTTTTACTTTTAGACTCAGTATTTGGTTTATGTATTCATTTATTGAATTATTATTATTAGGATTTTGAGCGGATTGTTTATTCGGCAGGTTATTTAGTCATTTAGTACTGTTTTAGACTCATGGTTTGGATGTATGGTTTATTTGTTATTCAGCATGCATATTTAATTGTTTAAAAAAAAAGATAAAATTTAACATCAGTCTTTTTGAATACTAGGTGGTTAGTAAAGTTTTAAAAAGTTTTCGACAGTGATGCTAAGAATGAACCCCTGAGACTCCTGTTTTAAATTTGATATAGGACTGATCACCCGGTATTTATTTAGGCGGGGTGTCACAGGTGGTATCAGAGCCAGGTTCTAGTGTCCTTAGGATCTGTATGTCTTTTCACGTTTCAGTTTAGCGTTCTTTCATATAGAGCCTTATGATAGGATTGTCAAATTCATCTACGTATGTGATTTCGTTCTCCTGCTATCAGGTATGGTTGATGTGATTTATGTACGAGTTCGGTTAGGTTTCGGACACCGAACATTATAGGACAATCAATGGGGACCGTTAGAAGGAATGCAGGAGGAAGGCGACAGAAGCAATAGAGTAACCTAAAAATAGTCATGGCGATAGAAGCCACCACAATTGTTGTTTAGAAAAGTGATGATTGGAAAATCTCGGGGACAGTAGTTTCCCCTAGCACAGTCAAGGATGACAATGGTGAAAATCTTACACTCACCCAACGTAGTCGGAAAGGGGTGGGGAAAGTCAAAAGGACTCTTTCGAGGAGCCATCGATAAGAATCTAGAAAAAAGAGGAAGTGTGATAAACCAATGGAAGGAGAAATCCAACGACAACTATGTAGGGTAGAGTACAACGATACTCACTAGTAAATTTTGGACAATAAAATTTTAAGCTCGTAGGAGCAACGTAAAGTGACAAGAGCCAGTCACTATATATAAGAAGAATATGGGATTAAATGAAAATTTTGAGTACAATTTAATTGTTAGATTTTCCATCTGTTGTTCGGACAGGGGTGCGAATGAAGTTTCAAAACTTATCACAAGTGAGCAAGATAGAAACTGATCGCGAGAGAGAAGTTAACTTAGTTAGTGAAATTGTACCCGACGAAGGGGATATGAAGTATATGAAGGGTACATAAGTTATTAATGGGCTCGTGAGTAGAATACAGAAGCGTGAGTGTAAAATCCTAATAAGATGACTAGTGTCGACATCATCAAGGTTGTGCGTTACAAGTTTATATCAACGCTTCCATGGGAAGTGAACCTTGAGAATTGAAAATTGAGCTGAAAAGAAAGACTAAATTTAACAGTGTTAGTGAAGCACCACATGAGGGTATACCCAGTAGGGACCCAGTTAAATGTTTCGATTAAATTGAATTTTTACTAAGTAATGGTGGATTCAGTCAGGTCCATTGAGGACAACAACAAGTCCAAGAGGGCCAGCGAAGCCAAATGGACAACGGGGGTAGCAATCGGGGACCCGATGATCAGGCAAGGAAGATAACATGGAGAGGTGTCTTATGTGTAAAGAGTAAGAACACTTGTGTATACCGTGTTTATTGCCAATCGGGGATAGAAATGGGATTCCCAGTAGGGGCAACAGTTATAAGAAATTTTGGTTCGGTTAGGACGAGGGCGTTATGTCCCAGAACCATTTGAACTGCCAATCGAGGTGATTGAGATATATTCTGTGTGATAGTAGTTTGTTAATACTAAATTCACATGTGAAACGGGTTTAGTAGAGATGTCGTGAATATTGAAATAGTATACATATCTTTGTCGTCGCGTAACAGGGCTCTCGTTAGTTCCATCTGCAGGGGAGCAGGTGAGGACACTAGGAGGGTGTCGTATATTATGTGATAGATTTTTTTCTACTTTTGAGGGATATGAAAGGGAGCATATTTGTATCTTGCATAGTGACTGTATACCGAGGGTTGGAGCAATAGTAAACTGTATGGGAAGTCTATGATGCTCGCTGTGCCAGGGTAAGACATTCTACTTCATGAATCATCGCCCAAAGGAGGGTCGAGTAAATATATATATATATATATATATATATATATATATATATATATATATATATATATATATATATATATATATATATATATATATATATATACTAGCATATGTCCGTGCCTGAAGGCACGATGAAAATTGTCCAAAGTAGGTAATCGCGAACTGATAAAAAAATTTCAAAATTCGTAATCGCGAAACGACAAAAATATCGTTCCCCAACAAAACAAAACAAAGTGTAATTTTAAAAAAATTGGTCATAATCTCCCTTGTTTATAGGACTATCTACCCTGGTTAACAAAATAAGAAATTGTCCAACACCATTCAAATAATCTAAATTCATCAAACAAACTCACATATGACATGAAATATATTATATTCATCAACTGGATTGGCATTGCCTCTAATAAACAAAGTGTCCATTTAAAAAAAATTGGACATAGTCTCCTTTCTTTATTAGACTAACCACCCTCTTAAGGGATAAAAACAAATCCAACAATATTAAATGATCTCAAATTCATCTAACAAATAATTCAACGAAACAAACTTCATAACAAAAAATAACATATATATCAACTTAGGTCCAAGGGCTTTAGACGGATATTTTTCTTTCTTCATCATCCTCGCTGAATGAGTATGCCACATCTTCAAAGCTTTAGAGATTCTCGAGGACAACATGTGGAGAATTTTGATCGAAAATAACTGTATATGCAAGCAATAAAGAAAAATTATGTCAAAATTCTAAAAAATGTGAGAAAAATAAAATAACCAATATCATATCTAAAGAATAGAAAAGACCATACCTTTCATCCGCATGACTTTGTCTATCGAGACCCTAAAACATATGTCGTTCCGAATCTTGGCCATATGAGTCATTTGTCAACAAATATACATATTCAGAAAGTGTTAATAGAGAGGGAAATATGGAGCATTTGTGATGTGTGAATGAATGTATGTTTATTTTGTGTACATCTTCAACAGTTGCATATCCTTACATGTGTTCTAATTGATTGTAATTAGAACACATTTAAGGATATGAAATTAATCAAGGTATGCAACTGTAATTAGAACACATGTAATTAGAACAAAAGAAACATACTTTTATTCTCGCACCATAACCACTTGCCTGCTCCAACATAAAAAAAATAAGTTGAATTGATAGACTATGATAAACATGAAAGAGCGCTAAGAACTAAAATGTGGTTTCAAATCAGGGGTAGCTCACAAATTCCCAATAAGGCCTAAAATTTCAAAACATGTACACAAACCAATATACACTAAACCTGTTTTCTCGATCTTTATTTTGAGATGGGAGAGCGATGAGATTTAGGTGTGAGTATGAGATTTAGGTGTGAGAGTGATAATATGGCTCCAACATGTCCCATTCTCTGCAAATAAAAGCAATAATAGGTTTTTTAGTCCCACTTTCCTTTACGAAGACATCCTAATTTTAGACCACGGATGCAATGCAACCTGACTATGAACATCAAAGTCTACAATGTGCAGATCTGTACGGAAATAGCAAATAGGAAGATGTATAGAATTTTTTTTTGACAGCTAAATAAAAGACTACTTGGACCAGAAAGCAAAACATAACCCTCCTGACAGTTTTTAAAAAGTCAGAATTTAGATCCTGCAACAGTTGCATAAAATCTTCAAAGCATTGGATTATAAAGATTCTAAACACAAATAGTCTGATATTTGTTACTCCCATCCCTAATCTGCATTACCTTGGACCATGTTTGAAATAAAATAAAATGATGGAATGGTGATGTTTAACCCACAACAGAAGTCTCCACACTTCCATAGATCCACCTATAAGTCCCTGTGAGAGCAGCACCAAACAACCAGTTTCTATATCCACTTTGCTGCACTTGTTGCTGACTGTGGTAGCGATCATCATTTTTCATATACTCATCACTTTCATTGTTGTTATTGTTGACAATCATCAACCATGGCATGTGAGAAGCTAATAATATGATATCAGATTATCAACAAAATCTGATATGCAGACCCTCTATATGCAGACCCCCATACTCATACATTCCATCCTGCTAATAATTGAGGATTTTAGTATAAGCAGGGGCATATAGAGCCCATATATGCAGACCCTCTATATGCCCCTGCTTATACTAAAATCCTCAATTAGTTCAACTCTGAGAATTTGTACAATTTGTCCAACTCATCAGATTTTGGTTGTATCGTGGCTCACTGCAGTATCATTTCAACAGATCAAATATCTTTCTGAAACTTTGAAGGTTCCAACTTCCAGCTCCATTACCTTGACGGAATGTATGAGTATCGGGGGGGTAGTTCAAAGGCAAGTTCCTTCTTGTACCAATGTTCATCCATACAAAATGATATGGTACAACTTTTTGAATGATTAGTGTACCATGAAAGAGTGAATACTTACGAATTAGTTCATAAGAAGAAGCCGAATTCGCTTCTCTCTCCGTCATGGTGCATTATTTGCAAAGAAAGATGATGAAAATATCAATGGCCTCTTGATGCATTGCAATTTTTCAAACTCGTTTGATTTAATACTTTATTGGGTTTGGGTGAAAAGGATGATATAAGCTTCCGTGGCATGACTCTATGGTGATTGGTCCGCGCTCCTAATTTCAGCATTCGGAACTCGGTGCGAAAATCAGGGTGTACATCTCACAACACCCAAACAACCCTTAAATTTTGGAAACTAAAGGGCTTTTACGCACAATATTTAGAAGCAGTAGCAAAATTACATTTCCTTAGAAAATCTTCAAATAATCGGAATCCATATAAAACTAAACCGAAAGGGAAAGAAGAAATAATTATGAAGAATGATTGATCACTAAAATGCAAAAACAGAACGTACTTGGAAAGAAATCAATAGCCCAATCAGCCAGAGCTTCCATCATCAATGGCCAAAGACTCCACATATCCATAGATATTGTTGGTGAGAAAAAGGTCATATAAGACACAATCTCCAAAACATCCTCAAAAACCTCTGCAAAACATATATAATAATTAATGGTGTTGGTGCAAGGAAGTCAGCCCCAAAATATAGGCAGGTCTTCATTGGATAGCCCCAACTGTCCAGAATGAGTTGTGCAAGTAAATTTATTTGAAAATCAAGTGTAACGCCTAATGAAGCTCATTGTCAAAAACTCTAGATATTTTATCACTTACCGGTCTCCCTCCATCAAGATTCTCCTTAAATATCAACTTAAAAGTGCGATAAAGTTCCAAGATAGTGTACAATTAGGTCCCTTCATCAGCACCAAAAGGTATAAAACCTTGATTTGGGAATTTATTCAACAATCCAACATGAAACTATGCAAGTTGTAGTATACTATTATAAGAGATGCATCGATAGCAAAGACCAATGCCATATCACAATCAGGTAACTCAAGAACACTGAGCTCAACTTCAAATTCATTACCTAATATATTCCATATGAATCTTAAACATTTTCAGATGCTGATCAATTTGTTTACATTAGCCACTGCTACCAACAGTTGCCTTGTAACTTTAGTTGAACACCCCAGCCTCTTTACTGCTTCTTGATCTAAAATCAGCTCTGCAGGTCCGCATATCTATTAGTCACAATAACATTCGAAAATCATAATAAAACACAAATCATAATAACACGCAATTCATACCTGCAATTCTTTCCAAATCAAGGGCGTACCTTTGAAAAACTCATTAACCATTCAGAACATTGAGGAAGTGAACATTCATCGGCCCTAGGAAATATCTACCAGAATGAACACATGTTAGCCTATATTTAGTTGAATTATGTGTTATTATCATATATCATAGATGTGTTATTATCATTAATCTTTTCAAAAAGTAAATCACGTGAGTTTCTAAATAGAATTCCCCAATCTGTGTATGGTCACTGAGTTGTATCATAATCCACTGCTGAGAAAACAAATGGTTTAGTATAATAACTACAAATTTCTACCTTGGAAAGATGAATATGTGGTTGCGGCCACCAGATAACCAAAAATATGGCAATGGACTCAACACCTGAACATAAACAATCAACACTACTTCTGTTTCCTCATGGTCTCCAAATCAGTCCTCTAAACTGAACAATTAACACTGCATTTTTATACTTTATTTCGTTGGAATAGAGGTCTGAAAAGATAACTAGCGGCACACGATAGTGAACAGCAGTGGCTAGGGTGCTGCAGCGGCTAGATCATAGGAATAGCTAGATCATAGTTGCTAGATCATAGTAAAACTAACTTCCTAACCAAGAACGCATTTTATTGTTGCTAGATCACAGGAGCAGCAGTGGCTAAAGCAAAGCAATTTCATTGTTGCTAACCAAGAACACATTTTAAAACTGACTTCTATAAAAACAAATTATTGACCTTGGACTCTCGGTTTCTACTTTGTCATACAATTACTTCTTATATCAAAAGAGTATAAAAAAGTATGAAAAAGTCAGGAGAGCATGCATGTTATTGAGAAGTAACTTTGGATACTCATGATATTCAAAACAAAATCAAAATAGTTACAAAACAAAGTCAACACATGATATTCAAAACAAAGATTAATATTAAACTTAAGTATACCTTTCGAATCCAAAAAAATCTCCATGAAGAAAATCCCCATTTTGATTGGTAAAACCAAACAAAAACAGAGATATGATATTCAAATGGAGATCTGTCACAAATTAAAGCCGACGGATGATATTCAAAACAGAGATTACCTTTATGGTTCACCTACACCTCTATATAACTTATAATTATCGGGCCTACAACATATCTAGTATGGGTAGTAAAGGTAGAAAAAAATCTCACAACTATAATAAATTAGTTTCGGCAAAGAATTTCATATTGATTTCATGGGTCGAATGAAGATTGACTTCATGGGTTGAATGAAGATTGATTTCAAACTGTGAAAAAATCTCACAAAAATTATATATAGGTAAAAAAAAAAACAAATCCAAATAATATACTCACTAACTTGAAGATCCCATAAGCATCACAATGAAATCAACCTAAAATTCATGTCGGCATGGTTAGACTTAGGGTATTTCATGGGTTAAATTAAGATTGATTTCATGTATCCAATGAAATCAATCCAAATAATATACTCACGACCCATAAAGATAGTATGGTTGGTGGAAAATGACTTAGTTCGAAGCAACTGTAATCAAAAGAAAAAGTAATCAATGTGTTCTCAACCAAGAAAATTTTCATTATGCAAAAATGGCTATTGTGTAAAAACTAATCAAATTTAGTAGTACACTCATTACATTCAATCTCTTAGGCGTCAGATATTAAGAGCCTCTTTAGGATTTTTCTTTGACAAACTTAGCAGCATTAGGAGTGTATTTTACTTTACCCTTACTATCATATATTGTTTTGCATTGACAAAATCATCTTTGAAAGTGTTGAGGAGCAGACATGCCTGATAGATTAAATGGTTGACACACCTAAAAGGTAGGTAGTTTTCTTGGTTGTGTGATGGACTTGAGGATGTGTGAGGTGTGGTTTAAACCCCTCATCGACCACCATTACCACACTAATTTACTCAAGGATTTTATCTATACATCAAAGTATATAAATTTTGGAGAGATCACATGGAACTTTGTGAGGATGTTTGTTATTCGAAACTAACGAAAAGTATTAGGCCGAAGTTTGTGTCCACATACCTTCTCATCCACTATCAAGACTCCTGATCAGATCATGTACCTCTATCTGGAAAAAGTAATCAGATCATGAGAGCGACATCACTCTTATAGGATATCACAACTCAACTCTCTGATTCAAAAAGGCATGCTCACAGAACATAACATCAAAAGATGAGGAAATGACTGTACACATTCGTATTAGGCTAGGCCTTGGTATCAAGAAGATTGGTAGTGTCACTATCAATAATGTAATTTTAGTGTCATACATTTTATGAGACTTCTATAATAGAGAAAAAACATTTAAGAAAATAAAGAAATTAAAGTAAAAATAAGGTCATGGCGACAAATCCTAAATTAAACTCCCAAATTAATTAGACATAGAGAGAGTACCATAAACAACAAACAATGAACACTGAAAATGATCTATTCAGACATGTAGAACAAATAATGAACACTAAATTAACATATTATGAACATTGAACAAAAAATGAACACTGAATAAGTGAAAAACCCAAACATTCAACCAAAAAACTACTTAAACCAAAATCTTGAGAGATTACCTTTTTTCGGCCGCAACTTGAAACCCCCAATCCAGAAAACAAAAGTCATATGTAGTAAGAAGCATATAAATAAAACTTTCAAAAAATTCTAAACCCAAAAACCCAAAAATTTTCAAATCCCTAACCTTGACATCAACACATATCTGAAAACGATCTATTCAGACCGGTAGAACCAATAATGAACACTGAATTAACATATTATGAACACTGAACAAAAAATGAACACTTAATAAGTGAAAAATCCAAACATTCAACCAAAAAAACTTCTTAAAACAAAATCATCAGAGATTACTGTTTTTCGACGGCAACTTGAAACCCCCAATCTGGAAAACAAAAGTCACACGTAGTAAGAAGCATATAAATAAAACTTTCAAAAAATTCCAAACCCACAGACCAATCAAATTTCCAATCCCTAAGCTTGACATCAACACATATCTTCCTTTATTCAATATCTCCTTATTAAGACTACCCAATGCATTCTTCAACACTACAAATAACACCGAACTCACTGGTTTAGCTGCCAATTAAAAAAGAAAAAGAAAACACAAATATAACTTTGAGTGAATCAAATTATAAAACAATCATATTCAAATTTCAAACAAACAATTATATAAAATTAAAATAATGAAATTGCATACTTACAATACTAAAACAAAAAAATCAAGAATCATATTGGAATCATCCTCAACCCTAAAACACAACACAAATAACAAATCTGAATTGTGAACCCAAACCGTGTAACAAAGGGTAAGAAAATATGGTATACTGGATTAGATCAGATCTAAAAATGTAAATACCAAATGAAACTATATCAGATATGTAAAAAACGTAGAGAGAATCAGAGTGGACAGGATTTGGGAAGCGAAGGAAGGCAGCGGAGGGAGCAGCGGAGGGTGAAATGTGAAAGAGTTGCTATGGGAGGGAGGGTAAAATGGGCGAGCTGCGATGGGGAGAGAGAGTGAAAATGTAACAATGGGTAGGCTTGTGTGTGAGAGGGTTTGTGAGGTCTGCGTGGGTGAGCGGGTGAGAAAGAGAGTGTGCATTTCTGATAAAAGAGGTCAAGAGAGAGTGAGAAATGGGTAAGGTGAGTGTAAGTTACTAAAATGCCCAAAAATTTGAATTAAAGGGTAAGTTTGATGAATAAAAAAGGGGGGAAACCAAATGTTTGAGGGATAAATTGGTAAAAAAGGAAGAGATGTGATCTCAACCATTAAAATGTGTAAGGAGGTGGCATCGATCCGAACCGTTAAATGTCTTCCAAACATGTGAATAGTGAAAACACCATCCTACTTTATTATATATATATATATATATATATATATATATATTGTATTATACCATAGACTTCGATGAGTATAGTTGTCTCGTTATGTTTAAATCCTAGTGAGTGGGGACTTTTACCGGTGTATTCAAGGTATACCAGCCAACCGTTAAGCATTAAGATTTAGATCATTATTGTTTACGTGCTGAGAATTAAGTGATAGCTAGAACATCGTATTGTGTGATGCCTTGAGATACATGGGCATAGGCAAATTAAATAATCTATCGAGAGACAGGATTCGTGATATCTAAGTTATGTGCTTTGGACCTACGAATTTTGTTGAAAATGCTAGAGAATAGTGCATTGAGAAATTTCTTTAAACTTAGTTGCAGGATGTTACACGTAGGGACCTTAACTTATGTCTGCGGTGACGAGACGTAGTTGGATGCTAATGCATCGGTTTTAAAATTTTAGTTACTGAACGTGTAGGGAAAACACCTTAAGTTGAGAGCTATTAAAAATATAGGGCAAGTGGATGAATATATATATTATAGTGTGCATATACGTGTACATATTTGATACTGTGTTTCATAATAGACATATGAGAATATGTTGGCATTGTTATATGTAATCCCAATGAGTAGGGACATTTACTGATGTGATTCAGGGTATACTAGCTTATTATTGAGCGGAGAGATCTATCTCGTGATTTATTCGCGCTAAGAAATTGGTGATAGTAAAAGAACCATATTATATATTGTCTTGTGTAACATGGGAGTGAACAAATATACTTTTATGTTAAAAGATAGGGATTTTGGGGGTATGTGCTATGGACTGAGGGCCTAATGGATCTCAACGACCAACAATGTTAGCTAGTAGTGTATCGGGAGGGTTCCTTGTTTGGATTTCTCTTTGCGAGACATCCCACGCATGAAACTTAGCGCAACGTTGGAAGTGGGGAGTTGTTTGGCCATAGGACATAGGTTTGGTACCGTGGTTATTATACATATATAGTTATAACTATGAGTTGATAATTATACTACGACTTAAGGCCGATAGAGCCGTATAGTGTTGATGTGAGAAAACTTTGTGGAACACTTTCACCACGAGTAGATCGGTGGGATAACCTAAATGATAATTAAGTTGCAATTCGTAGGGTAGTTAAGTATAACCTCACCGTATAATCAGCTCAAATATGAAAAGCTTAATTATAGCAAGTTTATTACGTTAAATTGAATTGGGCAGTTATGTGCAGCATATAGGGTGTATGGTCACCCTAGATAGTTAAATTTTTATATATTATCCGCGATCGATAGATGTAGAAATACATGTGCTAAAAGAGTAAACGAATAAGGGAGTTATCGCAGGGGGATGTTGGAGTATTCCCCAGTAAACGAAGTATTATAGCCGTTAGTGGTTAGGCTCATAGTAGTGTCAAAAGTTGGAAGCTTCACAGTGTTGTGTAGGTAGCAATGTGAGATGATATATTATATGATGGAACATTATAATATAAGATGACTAAAGCAAATTGGCCACAGGATTGAACGGTAGTGAAGGGATCGTTGGACTAAGGGGTAGCGCTAGGAGAAGTGTAATGATAACATCATAACAATTTAGATTGTGTGGGAAAGGATGAGGATGAAGGTGTACGAGATTATATCTGAAGCTTTGAGTACTAGTCTTATCCGAATTTCGAGGACGAAATTCCATTGTAAGGGGAGAAGTATGTAACACCCCATATTTTAGAGGATATATAAATTAATTAAATTAGTGAGTTGGATTTATTTAATTTGGAGAAATTCATTTAATTTGGTGATTTAAATTTAATTTATTTAAATTGGAGAAATTATTGAATTTGGAGATTTAGAATTTATTTAAATTTATAAAGTATCTCGGATGACAATTCTGAGTGCACGGTTGAGTCCGGAAGGGTCAAGATAGTCGAAAAAGAGTACTCGGGGGTAGTAAATGGGTCTCGGGGCATTTTTAGACATGACCGAGCCCATACGGGGGCATTTAAGTCATTTTTAATTGGCCAATCGACTTAATTACGGGATTGAGGAATTTTAACCTAGGTTTAAGTGTGTTGGGCATCCATGAGTCATTCCAAAACACAAAGGGTTGAGAGAGGAGAGAAAGGAGAAAGAAGAAGAAGGAAAGACGGATGACAAGAACAATCCGGGAAAGAATTTCGACATGGGATCGTCGGATTTAATCCCCCAAGGCAAGTGTTTTCTTGCTTTAATTTGAGTTGTAGTTAATGATGTAAATAGTTGTAATTATGTCAATTAATTCTGGAAATTTGGAAGTAGGAATTTGAATTGAAATTTGTGGGTTTATGGTGAAGAAGATGAAGAATAACCATTGATAGGGGATTTTTAACTTTGTGAGAAATTGGGTTAATAGTGAGATTATAACTTAATTTCAGAAGTGAATAACATGATTAGATCTTTGTTTTTGAATCTCCATTAGTGGTATTGTTGGAAGAAATTGTTAATGAGGAAGTTTGGGTGGATTTAGGATGAATCTTGGGAGGTTTTTGGGGAAAAGATCTGAGTATAATTGAAGGTTTTGGAGCTTTAATGGCGATTATGTTCGCGCGACCCAGGAGAAAATCGCGTTTTCTACATTTTGTTGTCTCACGCGCTTCCTCCAAAACTGCTCCAAAATGCCTCAAAACATCAATTTATTAATCTGGGCAGAATGTGGGAAAACTTTTTAAGAAAGTTTTTTTTTTTTTAATTCTTCTTTGAGGTGAATCTTTATAATGCCCTAACTTTTGGCATACGGACTCGGATTAGTGTGCCGTTCACGGACACACATAGATAGCGAAGAGTATTACGCTGTCCTGGGAATATTTTTAATTAGACACAAAAATTGAACGGTCTAAAATACCCTTGAAGACGAAACGAGTTATTTGATTTTTAGCACAACTTTAAATGAGCATAACTTTGTCATACGAATTCGGATTTACGTGTCGTTTGTGGCCACGCATAGCAAATGGAGAGTAGTATGCAGTACTAGGAATTTCATTACTGAGGCATATATTGTGAAATGTCTAAAATACCCTTGGAGTTTTAATTAGTGATGAAACTTTCCCGAATTGAAACTAAAATTTGTTGGGAACTTTGTGAGACTAATATGAACTTAATAAAGTATATATGAGGTGAGATATATAATTATATAAATTATATTAAATAGTGGGATGTAGCTATTTTGGTATTGTATCGCATTTAATACGAGCGAACTAGTAATAATTGGAATATATGTATATATATATGAATGTGTGAATTATATATATAAATATGGGAATACATAATCCAATAGAAAAATGATAGTAGGTTACGGGATTACCTAAAACACTGATAGGTTGTGTGAATACGTAAAACAATGAAAGGTTGTGTGAATACCTAATATTTTAATAGGGTGTGTGAATACCTATTTGATTGCTTTATTATGTATATGACATACCTAGTTGCTTGCTATCGCGGGGGGTTGTGTAGAGACAGTCTTATCCTGAGTGACCTTCGGGGGGATATTTGACTTGTATCTCAGAACATAGGACTGTGAAAGACTTACTTGTGAGTTGATAAGTCCGCTGACTATGGGAGTGTAGGTATGTGCGTGACCCATAGGTATGTGAACTATGTTCGCCGCCAATATGTGCGATTTGTTTATATGGTTCGTGGGACATTTCCGAACCGATAGTCCTTGTTTGGGTACGAGACGTACCGGGACATGATAGCAGAGTATGCAATGCACTATAGGTGTATCCTTAGGGTGATGTGTTAGTATATATATATATATATATAATGGTGGTGGATATATATGTATACTTGTGATATAATTACAATGTCATAATTGTAGGCTATTAAGATTGTGCTATTACATATATATAATAGTGAGGGATATATATGTATGCTTATGGTATATCTACAATGAGATAATTACAGACTATTAGGATAGTGAAATCCTATATAAACATAAATAGTAAATACTTGACTTTAGTGTGATAACACTTATTTAAAAATGATAATTATTGAGATCAAATATGACATACTACTACGAGGGGTAACTAGAAGGATAAGCCGTTTTTCCTAGTTAGAAGTGTGTTAGATGGCTAGGCGGAATAAATGAATGCGATAGGTGTGCACTATAGAAGAGAGGTGAGATTTTCCTCAAGAGAGTGGGACCGTAAAAGCAATTATGAACATTATATACTACGCATTTCATTTATTGCAATAAAATGCTTGCTAAACATTTTTATAAATCGGGCTCTGACCCATTTCTTGTACTTCTTCTCTCTTGTCTATGTATATGTATATTAACAGGTGTCCAGCCATAGGGATGCCATAGTTGACTTATCTATTCCAGGGTTATGCAGCTGCAACATTGTGGATGGTTGCAGGGTTTGATTTAGACGTATCATTTCTTTATTCCTAGAGTAGGATTCTTATCTCAGTTGTAGATTCATTCAGTTCATGTTTCCCCTTTTACTTTTAGACTCAGTATTTGGTTTATGTATTCATTTATTGAATTATTATTATTAGGATTTTGAGTCGATTGTTTATTCGGCAAGTTATTTAGTCATTTAGTACTGTTTTAGACTCATGGTTTAGATGTATGGTTTATTTGTTATTCAACATGCATATTTAATTGTCTAAAAAAAAGATAAAATTTAACATCATTCTTTTTGAATACTAGGTGGTTAGTAAAGTTTAAAAAGTTTTCGACAGTGATGCTAAGAATGAACCCCTGAGACTCCTGTTTTAAATTTGATATAGGACTGATCACCCGGTATTTATTTAGGTGGGGTGTCACAACGATATTGTGAGTTGCTCCAATACCTCAAACGGGAACAATGTATCTCGTTGGAACTGATCGCGTGGTTTGGCCCCCCGGGTTGAGAGCATGACCAAATTAAGAAAATATCCTCAGTTAGGCTTAAAAATGTGTTGTTCGAGGGGAAACCCCTTAACATCGCCCAAATGACCCCGTGACACCAACACCTCGCACGGGACTAATGTAACTCATTGGAATCGTTCATGTAGTCATGGGACTCTCGGTTTGAGTGCACAACCCAATTTCGAGTATATCCACACTTGGACTTGAAAATGTGCCTTTTGGGTTTGAAACCCTATAACTCCCCCTAAATAACCCCGTGAGTTGCGCCTATACCTCCCAAGGGACTAATGTATCTCATTGGAACCGGTCGCATGGTCACGGGACCCCCAGTTTGAGAGTAGGACCCAATTAAGAGAATATTCGTACATAGGGTTAAAAACGTGTCATTAGAAAAACCCCATAGGGCTCCCCCTAAACAGACCTGTAAGTGGTGCCAACACCTTGCACAGTACCAATGAAACTCATTTAAACCGATAAGATGGTCACGGGACCCCCGGTTAGAGAGCACGACCCAATTCTTAGAATATCCACTGTTAGGAATGAAAATCTGTTGTTAGAGGGTGAAACAAAATAGTGTCGCCCTAATGGGCCTGTGAGCTGTCCCAATACCTTGTACAGGACCAATGTAACTCATTGTAACTGATATCGTAGTCACGGGACTCTCAGTTTGACTGCACAACCTAATTATGAGAATATGCCTACTTGGACTTCAAAACGTGCCTTTAGAATTTGATACCCCGTGAGCTGTGCCAATACCTCACACGTGACCAATGTATCTCGTTGGAACTAATCACGAGGCCATGGGACCCCAATTTGAGAGCATAACCCAATTAAGATAATATACATACATACGCTTGAAAACATGTCGTTAGAGGGAAAAAATGCATAAGGCACCCCCAAAACGCCCCCTTGTGCAGAGCCAACACCTCGCATGGGACCCCCGGTTAGAAAGTAAGACCTAATTATGTAAATATCCACACTTAGGTTTGAAAACATACCGTTAGAGGGAAAAATCCTACAACTCCCCCAAAGGGCTCGTAGAAGACCAATGTAACTCAATAGAACCGATCACGTGGTCGCGGGACCCCCAGTTTGAGAGCACGACACAATTCTAAGAATATCAGCACTTAGGATTGAAGAATTTTCCATTAGTGGGAGAATCCCCATAACGCCCGAAAAACGGCCCCGTGAGTGGCATCAATACCTCGCACGAGACCAATGTAATTCATTAGAACCGACCGCGTGGTCACGGGACCCCCAATTTGAGAGCACGTCCCAATTCTGAGAATTTCCACAGTTAGGCTTGAAAATGTGCCGTTAGAGGGTGAAACCCCATAACTCCGCTCATACGACCCATTTAGTGGAACCAATACCTCACACAATACTAATGTAACTCTATGGAACCGACCCCGTGGTCACGAGACCCCTAATTTTAGATCATGGCCCAATTTTGAGAATATTCACAGTTAGGCTTAAAAATGTGCCGTTAGAGGGAAAAATCACTAACGTTCTCCAAACCTCCTCGTGAACGGTTCCAACACCTCTCACGAGACCATTGTAACTCGTTGGAACCGACAACATGGTCGCGGGACCATCGGTTTGAGAGCATGACCCAATTTCTAGAATTTCCACACCTAGGATTAAAAACATACCGTTAGAGGGAGAAACCCCGTAACGACCCCATGTGTGGTGGAAATACCTCACACTAGACCAATGGAACTCGTTGGAACATATCGCATTATAATGGTACCCACGGTTTGAGAGCATGACCCAATTAAGAGAAGATCCATACATAATCTTGAAAATGTGCCGTTAGGTGGAGAAACCGCATAACATACCCCCCAAACGGGCTTGTGAGTTGCGTCAATGCCTTGCATGGGTCCAATGTAACTTGTTGGAAACTATCGCATCATCATGGGACCCCCAATTTGAGAGCATGAACCAATTTTAATCATATCCACACTTTGGCTTGAAAACGTGCCGTTAGAGTGCGAAACCCTATAAATGCCCTGAAACGGACCCGTGAGTTATGCCAACACCTTGCACAGGACTAATGTAACTCATTTGAACCGATCGCATGGTCACGGGACCACCAATTTGAGATCACAACAAGATTCTAAGAAAATCCACACTTATGCTCGAAAACGTGTCGTTAGAGGGGGAAACCGTATAATGCCCCCCAAACGGCCCTATAAGTGTCACCAATAACTCGCAGGGGATCAATTTAACTCGTTGGAATTAATCATGTTGTCACAAGAACTTAGATTTGAGAGCAAGGGCCTAAGATATGAATATCCAAACATAATCTTAAAAATATCGGTTTGAGTGCACAACCCAATTCTGAGAATATCCACACTTGGACATAAAAATGTGCCTTTCGAGTTTGAAACCCCGTAATGCCCCACAAATGAACCCATGAACTATGCCAATACCTCACACGGGACCAATGTATCTCATTGGAGTAGACCGCATGGTCATGGGACCTTTGTTTTGAGAGTAAGACCCAATTAAGAGAATATCCACACTTAGGATTGAAAACGTGTGGTTAGAGGGAGATACCCCTTAAGGCACCCCCCAAATGGTATCGTGAGTGGCTCCAACACCTCGCAAAGCATCAATGAAACTCATTAGAAATGATTGTATGGTCAAAGGGCCCCCGGTTAGAGAGCACGACCCAATTTTGAGAATATCGAGAGTTAGGCTTAAAAACGTGTCGTTAGAGGGAAAAACCTAATAAGACCGCACAAACGGCCCCATGAGAAGCACCAATACCTCGTACGAGACCAATGTAACTAATTGGAACATACAACATAGTCAGGGGACTCTCTATTTGAGTTCACGGCCCAATTATTAGAATATCTTTACTTGGACTTGAAAACGTGTCTTTAGAGCTCGAACCCCGTAACGACCCCGTGAGCTCTGCTAATACCTCAAAGGGGACCAATGTATCTCGTTGGAACTAACCACATGGTCTTGGAACCCTCAGTTTGAGAGCATGACCCAATTAAGATATTATCCACGCTTAGGATTAAGAACGTTTCGTTAGAGGGAGAAACGCCATAATGCACCCCCTAAACGACCCCGTGAAAGGTGCCAACACCTCGCACAATACCAATGAAACTCCTTGGAATAGACTGTATGGTCATGGGCCCCCCAATTAGAGAGTAGCCCAAATTCTAATAATATCCACAGTTAGCCTTGAAAATGTGTCGTTAAAGGGCGAAACCCCATAACGCCACCCAAACGGCCCCATGAGCAGCACCAATACTTCGCACGGGACTAATGTAACTCATTGGAATCGACCGCATAGTCACGGGACTCTCGATTTGGGTGACCAACCCAATTCTAAGAATATCCCTTCTTGGACTTGATAGCTTTCCTTTAGAGTTCGAAACCATGTAATGCCCCCGAAACGGCCCTATTAAATGCGCTAAAACCTCACACGGGACAAATGTATCTCGTTGGAATCGACCACATGGTCATGGGACCCCTGGCTTGAGGGTATGACCCAATTAGGAGAATATCCACTCTAAGGTTTGAAAATGTGTCCTTAGATGGAGAAAACCCATAAGGCACCCCCCAAACGGCCTCGTGTGTGGTGCTAATACCTCACACTGTACCAATGAAACTCATACGAACCGACTGGATGGTCACGGGTCCCTCAGTTAGAGAGCACGGCCCAATTCTAAGAATACCTACAGTTAGGCTTGAAAATATGTCATTATAGGGTGAAACCCCATAACTCTTCCCTAACGGCCCCGTGAGCGGCACCAATACCCGTACGACACCAATGTAACTCTTTGGAACTGATAGTGTAGTCATGGGACTCTTGGTTTGAGTGAATAACCCAATTGTGAGAATATCCATACTTGGATTTAAAAATGTGCCTTTAGAATTTAAAACACCACAATGCCCCCAAACAACCCCATGAGCTGTGCCAATACCTCACACGGGACCAATGTATCTCGTTGGAACCGATTGCGTGGCCATGGGACCCTCGATTTGAGAGCATAACCCAATTAAGAGAATATCAACACTTAAGCTTGAAAACATGTCATTAGAGGGAGAAACCCATAAGGCACCGCCCAAATGACTCCGTGCACGGAGCCAACACCTCGAATTGTACCATTGAAACTCCTTAGAACCGACTACATGGTCACGGGATTATAGAGCACGTTCAAATTATGAGAATATCCACACCTAGGCTTCAAAACATGCCTCTAGAGGGGAAAAACCTACAACGCCCCCAAAGGGTCGGTACGGGACCAATGTAACTCGTTAGAACCAATCGCACGGTCGTAGGACCGCAGTTTGAGAGCACGGCACAATTATGAGAATATCACCACTTAGGAATTGAGAATTTGCCATTAGCGGGAAAATACCCGTAATGACCACCAAATGGCCCCATGAGTGGCATTAATACCTCATACGAGACCAATGTAACTCGTTGGAACCGACCGCGTGGTCACGGGACCCCCAGTTTGAGAGCACGATCCAATTATGAGAATATCCACACTTAGGCTTAAATATGTGCTGATACAGGGCAAAACCCCAAAAATCTTCTCAAACAACCCTTTTAGTGGAACCAATACCTCGTACGAGACCAATGTAACTCATTGGAACCGACCGCGTGGTCACGAGATCCCCAATTTGAGGTTACGGCCCAATTATGAGAATATTCACACTTAGGCCTAAAAATGTACAATTAGAGGGAAAGAAACCTAACGCTCCCCAAACATCCTTATGAACTACGAAAACACCTTGGACGGGAGCAATGTAACTCGTTTGAAATCACTGCCTCATCACGGGACCCCAGTTTGAGAGCATGGCCCAATTCTGATCATATCCACAGTTTGGCTTGAAAATGTGCCGTTAGAGTGAAAAACCCCGTAACCCCCCCTAAACGGACTCGTAAGTTATGTCAACACCTCGCACGGGACCAATGTAACTCTTTGTAACCAACCGCATGGTCACGGGACCCCCGATTTGAGATCACAACAAACTTCTAAGAAAATCCACACTTAGGCTAGAAAATGTGTAGTTAGAGGGGAAACCTCATAACGCCCCCCAAACGGCCCTATGAGAGGCACCAACACTTCGTAGGGGACCAATTTTACTTATTTGAATAGACCGCATGGTCGCAAGAACCCCGGTTTGAGATCACGGACCTATGCTGTGAATATCCAAACTTAATCTTAAAAAATTACCATTACAGGGGTATACCCCATTACGCCCCTAAACTACACGTATGGGACCAATAAAACACGTTGAAACCAACTACATGGTCACGGGAACCCTTGTTTGAGATCAAAGCTCAATTATGATAATGTCCACACTTAGACTTGAAAAATGTGCCGTTCTTAGGAAAAACCCTATAAATATGCCCAAACGGCCCCGTCAACGGAACAAATACATCGTACGGGACTAATGTAGCTCTTTGGAACTGATCGCATAGTCACGGGTCCTTTGATTTGATTGTACGACTTAATTATGAGAATATCCACTCTTGGACTTGACAATGTGACTTTAGAGATCAAAACCACATAACGCCCCTAAACGATGCCGTGAGCTGCACCAATACCTCACATGGGACCAATGTATCTCGTTGGAATCGATTGCGTGGTCATGGCCCCCGGTGTTTAGAGCACGACCCAATTAAGATAATATCACCACTTAAGCTTAAAAATGTGTTGTTAAAGGTCCAAACCCCATAACGCCATCGAAACCCCCCCCCCCCCCCCCCGTGAGCGAAACCAAGATGTTGCACGGAACTAATGTAACGCATTGGAACGAACCTTGTAGTCACAGAACTCTCGGTTTGAGTGCACAAACCAATTCTAAGAATATCCACTTGGACTTGAAAATGTGCCTTTAGAGTTTGAAACCCCATAACACCCCCAAAATGACCCCGTGAGCTATGCCAATACCTCACACTAGACCAAAGTATCTCGTTGGAATCGACCGCATGGTCATGGGACCCTCGGTTTGAGAGTACAAGCCAGTTAAGAGCATATCCACACTTAGGCTTGAAAATGTATGGTTAGAGGGAGAAACCCCATAAGGAACCCACAAAATGGCCCCGTGAGTGGATCCAACACCTCATACAGTACCAGTGAAACTCGTTGGAACCGACTGCATGGTTACGGGATCCCCGGTTAGAGAGAACGCCCCAATTTTAAGAATATCCATAGTTAGGGTTGAAAACGTGTTGTTAAAGGGAGAAACCTAATAACACCTCACAAACGGCCCCATGAACGACACCAATACCTCGCACAGGACCATTGTAAATATTTGGACCAGACCGCGTAGTCATGGTACTCTTGGTTTGAGTGCATGGCCCAATTCTTAGAATATTTTTACTTGGACTCAAAAATGTGTCTTTAGAGTTCGAAAGCCAATAATGCCCCCGAACCGACCCCGTGAGATATGCCAACACCTCACACAGGACCATTGTATCACGTTAAAACTAGACGCATGGTCATGGGACCTCCAGTTTGAGAGCACGACCCAATTAAGAAAATATCCACAATTAGGCTTAAAAATGTGTGGTTAAATGGAGATACCCCATAAGGCACCCCCCAAACGGCCCCGTGAGTGGCGCCAACACCTCGCAAAGTACCAATAAAACTCGTTGGAACCAACCGAATGGTCAGAGGACCCCCGATTAGAGAGCATGCCCCAATTTTGAGAATATCCATAGTTAGGCTTGAAAACGTGTCGTTAGAGGGTGAAACCCCATAACGATGCCTAAACGGCCCTGTGAGCTGCACCAATACCTCGCATAGGATCAATGTAACTCATTGGAACTAACCGCGTAGTAATGGAAATCTCGGTTTGGTTGCACGACCCAATTCTAATAATATCCGTACTTGGACTTAAATACATTCCTTTAGAGTTTGAAACCCCTTAAAGGCCCTCAAACTACCCTGTGAGCTATGCAAATACGTGCCTTTAGAGTTCGAAATCCGTACTTGGACCAGGACAACCAGTTTGAGATGACATCCTAATTTTAAGAATATACACACTTTGTCTTAAAAATGCATCATTAGAGGGTGAAACCCCGTAATGCTCCCCAAACGACCCTATGAGCGGCACCAACACCTCGCACGGGGCTACTATAACAGTTTGAACTGACTTTGTGGTCATGATGCCCTTTGTTTGAATGCATGACCTAATTATGAGAATATCGATACTTAGGCTTGAAAATGTGTCGTTAGAATGTGAAACTCTGTAATTGCAGCTAAACGGGCTGTGAATGGTGCCAACACCTCGCACGGTACAAATGTAACTCATTGGACCAGACTACTTAGTCACGCCATTCCCGTCCGATTTAAGAGGATACCCAATTCTGATAATATACACACTTTGGCTTGAAAGCGTGACATTAGATGGTGAAACCCCGTAACATCCACCTAATGGCACCGTGAGCGGCACCAACACCTCGAGAAGGTATAATGTAACTCGTTGGAATGGACCACATGGTCACGGGAACCCCGGTTTGAGAGCATGGCACTATTCTAAGAATATACACACTTAGGTATAAAAACATGTTGTTAGAGGGTTAAACCCCATAATTCCCCCAAAAGGCTCGCACATGACCAATGTAACTCGCTGGAATTGACTGCGTGTTAATGGGACCCCCAATTTGAGAGGAGGACCGAATTCGGAGAATATACACACTTAGGCTTGAACGTGCCCTTATAGTGAGAAACCCCATAAAGCCACACAAATGGCCCCATGAGCTGCACCAACACCTTGAATGGGACCAATATAACTCATTGGAACGGATTGCTTGTTCACAATACCACCAGGTTTAGAGCATGACTCAATTCTCAAAATATCTTCACTTAAGCTTGACAAATGTGCCATTACAGGGTGAGACCTTGTAACGCCCACACAATGGCCCTGTGAGCAGCGCCAATATGTCAAACGGGACCAATGTAACTCATTGGATCTCAACGTGTGGTCACGGGTTCCCCAGTTTGAGAGCATGGACCAATTCTACAAGTACCCACACTTATGCTTAAATGGTTCGGTTAGAGGGCGAAACCCCATAATGCACCCTAAATGGCCCCATGATCAGCGCCAACACCTCGCCAATCTACTTTAACTCATTTGAAATGACCATGAGTTCAGGGTACCCTCGATTTGAAAGAATGATGGAATTATGAGATTATCCACACTTAGTCTTGAAAACATGTCATTAAAAATCGAAACCCTATAATGCCACCCAAATGGCCCTTGATCGGTGCCAACACCTCGCAAGGGACAAATGTAAGTTGTTACAACCGACCGAGTGGTCACGGCTGTCACGACCCCGACCCAAATTAGTAGTAGGGAACGAGTGTCTTGACATGCCACCAAGGCAACATATAGTATGACTTAAATTATTTCCTTAAATAAGTGCAACAGAAATACAATTACATGGCTATGAATCATAAAATACTGAAAGTAAAGGAATTACGTCATCAGAGATTTCTAAAGGAAACTTCATTTATATTGAAAGTAATGATATATTATAACGAATGACAAAATTTAAAAACTTACTACGATAGAGCTAAACCTGCTCTAAATGATAAAACAAACACAATAACAACAAGAGCTCTAAAAGATGAATCTTCAACACAGTCCTTTTTCGTTCCCTCCGCGAACCTACTTATTTCCTGAAAAACGGTTATTTATACAACATCAGCTAAAAGCCGAGTGAGATTTAATCTCCACACATTCCAGGTTTTTTTAGAAAATTGATACTTATTCAATTCCCAACAAAAGGCAAATACATATATGGACATGAATTTGAATTAAAATATATAACATAAACTGGAAATATATATTTTAAGAATAATTAGTTCAGAACAGAACAGATAAAACAATTGAGAATATTTCAATTATTCAATTTTATTTTGATGGACATGTACGCTCTAATACCCAGATAACTAGATAGTGTTACCAAATGTTTCCACCCGACAACAACACAAACAGAAAATCATGATATCCGAAACAATGCCTTATTTAGGGCACACCAGCGATAAACCAGTTGGGAAGGTACCACACAAATATTTCCACCCGGTAGTCAAGCCCAACATAGTAAGAGAGCTTCCATAGGCCGAATCAATAATTTTAGAATTCAAATTAGATGTATATATCGAGAGATATACACATATAACAAACGGCATAATCATCGGTATCGGATGTATTTGCGAATAAAATCATTTCAAAAAATATATGTAGTTTTGATAATATAATATAATAAAAATACACAAGGAATGTCACAGAGTGCTCACGTAGAACAGAAATCCGAAGTCACATATGTTGAGTCTTGGATCACTCGTTAATTCTTAAGACGAAACATCTTCTTAAACTTTCCCGTATTTTCTCTCACTATTTCTCTCTGATCTTTGGAATGAATTTCATGTAAGAACTGATACTACGGCCTTATTAATAGTTTCTCAAAGTTATTTGGGTGATGACACTTGCCCCTATGACTAAGCATTCATTTTGGTGAGTCAGCATGTCGCGTGTCGCGTAACGGGGCTATGGTGCAACCTTAATTCATCCGGACGCGACACATGGTTTAACGTTTTTTAAATGCATGATATGTGTTTTATCTTTCCGTATAAAGGCGACATGTTTACGGTGGAGCTGTCAATACTAAGCACGAGGTGTAAAGCACAAGGTGTAAAGGTATTAAGGGTATAATTTTCATTTTACACGTGAAAGGGTATTTTAGTAATTTTACACCATAAAATTTCAATATTTCTTAGAGGTCCTTGAAAAATATTTTATTTAAAAAATTGTCCTTTTTATATTTTCATTTTAGACCCTGAAACTTTATTTATTTAAAAATCAAGTCCCGAAAGTTTCATAAATTTATAATTTCTGCCCCAAAACTTATCATTTAGCTTAGGATATGCCATAAGACTCTGATTTAATCCATTTTAATGAAGAAGGAGGTTATTTCAAAGTGTTTAAGTCGGCCTAACTAGCCTCCCCTTCCGACCAATAAAAATATAACACATGGTGAGGTAATAGGACAAAATACAACTTAAAGGATTGACATATTTGCCCTTGTTTTGTATTTTCAGCATAACTTCTTGCTCGGACTCCGTTTAATAAACTGTTCATTGTGTTACAAACCTAATTCAAATATCTACAACTTTTTAGTTTTACCTCAAGTCAATTGTTATATTATAATGGTCAAAACAAGTCTCCTATATGAACATTCCTACCGAAATCTTTGAAAGTTTATGTTCGTAACTAATTTGATATTTCATGATTTATGAAGGGAGGATTTAACATTATCCATAATTACACATTGTCTATATCTCATATGTAATAATAAAATATTTAAAATAAACTATATATGAACATATAAAAGTGGGGTCATTACATCCTACCCTCCTTATACGAAGTTTGGTCCCCAAACTTCACTTACATTAATTTTCAAACAAGTATGGTTGTTTCTCATTTATTTCATCTTCCCGCTCCCATGTTGCTTCTTCAATGGAATTATTACTCCATAACACTTTGACAAATGGAATTACCTTTGTTCGTAATATTTGATCTCTATGGTCCAAAATTTCTATCGGATGCTCAATGTATGACAAATCTTCTCTAAGTTGAAGAGGTTCGTGACTTAAGATATGTGTTGGATCTGGGACGTATTTCTTCATCATTGACACACGAAACACATTATTCATACTAGAGAGTTGATGGGGTAAGGCTATTCTATACGCAACAGCTCCTATACTTTCAAGGGTTTCAAACGGTTCTATGTATTTTGGACTCAATTTCCCTTTCTTTCCAAATCGGATTACTCCCTTTGCATGTCATACTCATAAGAACACATAATCTCCTCTTTGGAATTTTAACTCTCATCGGCGATTGTCAACATAACTATTTTGATGGCTTTTAGCGATTCGAAGTCGGTCTTGTATCAATTTCACTTTCTCTGTTGTGATCTGGATCCATTATAGTCCCAACAATTTTCTTTCTCCAACTTCTACCTAACATGTAGGGGAATGAAACCTTCTCCCATAGAGTGACTCATACGGATCCATTTGAATACTTGTTGGATAACTATTATTATATGCAAATTCTACTAATGGTAAATGATCATCCCAATTCCCCTTCATATCAAGCACACATGCGCTAAGCATATCCTCTAAGGTTTGAATTGTTCTCTCAGATTATCCATCTGTTTGAGGATGAAAAGTGGTGCTGAAATTCAATTGTGTTCCCATCGCTGCTTGTAGGATTTTCCAAAAGCGAGACACAAATCAAGGGTCACGATCAGAAATAATTGAAATCGGGGTTCCATGAAGCCTAATAATTTCCTGCACGTACAACTTAGCTAACTTTTCTAAAGAATGGGTAATCTTCATGGAAAGAAAATCAGAAAATTTAGTTAACCTATTAATAATTACCCAAATAGAGTCATTACCATTTGGACTCCTTGGTAAACCTGTCACAAAATCCATAGTAATAGGTTCCCATTTCCACTCAGGGATAGGTAGGGGTTGTAGTAATCCTGATGGTTTCTGATTTTTAACGTTTACTTGTTGACAAACTAAACACTGAGATATAAATTTTGCTATTTCCTTTTCATGTTATTCCACCAAAATAATTCTTGAAGAATACTATACATTTTTACATCCGGGATGAAATGTGAATCTCGAGTAATGACATTCCTCCAAAATTTACCTCTTTAGTTGGGCATCGGCTGACACACACACTCTATTTCCAAATCTCAACATATCATTTTGTATAAAAAATTCAATCATCTTACCTTCAATAACTTCTTCTCTAATCTTCTTCAGTTGTGGGTAATTTATTTGTGCATTTTTTATCCTTTCCATTAACATGGTTTGTACTTGTAAATTCGCTATTATTCCTCCTTTGCTATACATACGTACATATATTTCCATACTTCTCAAATCCTTCAAGAAGGCTTCCTTGTTTGTAGTAAGACATGCCAAATTTGGTGTATACTTTCTACTTAAAGCATCAGCTACTAAATTAGCTTTCCTCGGGTGATAGTGAATATTTACATCATAATCCTTCATCAATTCTAACCACCTCCTTTGTCTCATGTTCAATTATTTCTGAGTAAATATATACTTCAAACTCTTATGATCGGTATAAATCTCACAAGTCTCACCATACAAATATTGTCTCCAAATCTTAAGAGAAAAAATTACAGTTGCTAATTCTAGGTCATGGGTTGGATAATTTTGCTCATGTAGTTTTAACTGTCTCGAGGCATAAGCTACTACTTTTCCATTTTGCATTAGCACACATCCCAAAAGATTTTTAGAAGCATCAGTATAAATCAGAAATCCCCCCATCTCGGAAGGAATAGTTAAAATCGGGGCAGTTACTAATCGATTCTAAAGTTCTTTAAAACTATTCTCAACTTCCTCAGACCATTCACATTTCACCTTCATTTGGGTTAACCTAGATAAAGATTTTGCAATACTAGAAAATCCTTCAACAAATCTTTGATAATATCCTTCTAATCCAAGAAAACTATGAATATCTATCACATTAGTTGGTCTAGGCCAACCTAGTATAGCCTCGATTTTTTAAGGGTCAACCGACACTCCCCTCTTAGAAATGACATGTCCTAGAAAAGAGACACTAGGCAACCAAAACTCACACTTTTTTAATGTTTCATATAATTTCTCCTTCCTAAGGATTTGCAACACTATCTCTAAATGTTGTTCATGTTCTTCAATACTCTTAGAATAAATAAGGATTTCATCAATGAAAACAACCACACATTGATCCAAATACATCCTAAACACCCTATTCATCATATCCATAAAAGTGGCTGGTGCGTTCGTTAGTCCAAATGGCATCACAAGAAATTCATAGTTACCATATCTAGTACGAAAAGATGATTTTGAAATACAATCCTCCTTAATCTTCAATTGGTGATAGCCCGATCTAAGGTCAATCTTAGAAAATACTTGCGCACGTTGCAGTTGGTCAAACAAATCATTTGTTCGAGGTAAGGTGATTGTCATCTTATTTAGTTCACGATAATCTATACATAACCCCGTCGTCCCATCCTTTTTTTTATCAAATAACACTGGAGCACCCCTGAGGGGATATACTTGGCCTAATAAAACCCTTATCTAAGAGATCTTGTAACTGAAATTTTAATTCCTTTAGTAATAAAGGTATAATGCGATAAGTTGGTTTCGAGATTGGTATAGTTCCAGTAATAAGGTCAATTATAAACTCTATTTCTCTACTAGGAGGAAGACTAGGTAAATCATCTAGAAAAACATCTGGAAAAAGTTTAGCTATGGGAATATCTTCTAAACTAGGCTATTTTATTTTCAAATCAATAACCCTTACAAGGAATCCTTGACATCCCTTATTAAGAAAACTACAAGCTTATATTGCAGAGATAATACATATGGGAGATAGGATGCCAGTTCCTTCAAAACTGAATTCTTATTGGTTAGGGATTTGTAAAGTAACTCTCTTCTCAAAACAATCTACCTTAGCATGATACGATGCTAACCAATCCATCCCCAAAATGACTTCAAAGTCTCTTATGTCTAAAACTATCAAATCAGTGAATATTTGATGACTACAAACATCTATAGGGCAAGACTTGTATACTAATGTTCTTGTCAATAGGTCACCCGAAAGAGTAGAAATGTGCATTCTATGATTCAAGGGTTCAGGAATATAAGGAAAGCGATTAACAAAACTCATAGACACAAATGAATGGGTAGAACCAAGATCTTTTAAAGCTAGAAAAAGGTTGTGCACATATAGAGAGTGTACCTGACACTACTGCGTTAGAAGCTTGATCATCTGAAAGTGCAAAAACTCTACCTTGTCTTTCTTGGTCCTTCCTTTCTCCTAAAGGTTGTATCGAAACCCTTGTTGGGGTTGGGCAATCTTTTATCTGATGTCCTTTCTGTCCACACCCAAAACAAGATCATGTATCCTTATAACAAGGTCGTCCTCCATGTATCTTTCTACATTGCTGACATATCTTGTTATTATACCATTTGTCATCCCTAGCTCCCCCAACATTGGATGTATTCCTAAAATTATTTATATTATTTGGGTTCTTTCCTATTTGTTCCCCAAACTTCCTCTTACCATCTCTAATTCGATTATACTCCTCGCCATCCCTTTCGGCTATCGTAGCCCTAGCCACAACGTCACTATATGATGTGAACTTTAGGATGGAAATTCTACAACGATTACTCAACCTTAACCCACGTTCGAACTTTTTAGCTTTTAAAACATCAGTTATCACAACATAAGGTGTAAAATGGGATAACTCAGTAAACTTTGCCTCAGGTTGACTAATCGTCCTATTCCCTTGCACTGGACTCATGAACTCAGCTACCATTTCATCCTTCGCCGTTTCAGGGAAATATTTCTCATAAAATATCACCAATAAGTCCTTACAACCTATGCAAATATTTCTCTACTCGTCTATTCTCTTAGTCATTATCCACCAATATTTGGCTTCACCTTCTAAGATAAATGTTGCAAATGAAACTTCGTGTTCATCGATACACTTAAGAACATCGATAATCTTTTCCATCTGCATCACCCAACTTTCTATTTCAATGGGGTTAGGATTACCTTTAAAATAAGGCGGGTTCAACTTTTTGAAATGATCAATGGTAAATCTAGTTAGTTCCAAATTCCTTGGTGCTCCATTATTCACCTGATGTTCCACAATTCTTTCTAGACTTTCAATTCCTTTTTATTCACATTCCAGTCCTTCCATATTTGAACCACTAGTTCCCGCAGTTCATCTTGTCTTGGTTATTTTCTACAGCCATGGACAAACATAAGACATATTATACTATCTCAAGATTGTAGATTGAAAGAAAAATTATATATATAAAGAATTATATGTAGACTGTAAGACATATGGTGGGTTATCACATAAGTCGGATATTTAATCCTATATCCTATGTATAGAAACTGAAAATCGATAACGTTCGAAACTTATGTTCATTAGTTTATCGGCTCATAACCTAGGCTTTGATACCACCTCTGTCACGACCCCAACCCAAATTATTAGTAGGGAATGGGTGTTTTTACATGCCACCAAGGCAACATATATTCTGACTTAAATTATTTCCTTAAATAAATGCAACAGAAATATAATTACATGGTTATGAATCGTAAAATACTGAAATTAAAGGAATTATGTCATCGGAGGTTTCTAAAGGAAACTTCATTTATATTGGAAGTAACGATAAATTACAACTAACGACAAAATTTAAAAACTTCTTACAAGAGAGCTAAACATGCTCAAAATGATAAAACAAACATAATAACAATAAGATCTCTAAAAGTTGAATCTTCAACACAGTCCTTTTTCGTTCCCCTCGCGAACCTACTTATTTCCTGAAAAATGGTTATTTATACAACATCAGATAAAAGATGAGTGAGATTTAATCCCCAGACATTCCAAGGTTTTTTAGAAAATTGATACCTATTCAATTTCCAACATAAGGCATATATATATATATATATATATATATATATATATATATATATATATATATATATATATATATATATATATATGGATAGTAATTTACAGTTAAATATAACGTAAACTGGCAGTATATATTTTTAGAATAATCAGTTCAGAACATAACAGATAAAAAAATTGAGCATATTTCAATTTTTCAATATAATTTTTATGGCCATGTACGCTCTAATACCCAGATAACCAGATAGTGTTACCAAATATTTCTACCCGGCAACAACACAAACAAAAAATCATGATATCTGAAACAACACGATATTTAGGGCACACCAACGATAAATCGGCTGGGAAGTTACCACCCAAATATTTCCACCCGGTAGTCAAGGCCAACATATTAAGAGAGTTTCCATAGGCCGAATAAAAAATTTTAGAATTCAAATCAGATGTATATATCCAGAGATATACACATATAACAAATGAGGGAATCATCAGTATCGGATGTATTTGAGAATAAAATCATTTCACAAAACATATGTAGTTTGCAAAATATCATATAATAAAAATACACAAGGAATCTCATAGAGTACTCATTTAGAACAGAAGTTCGAAGTCACAGACGCTGAGTCTTGGATCACTCGTTAATTGTTAAGACGAAACTTCTTCTTAAACTTTCCTGTATTTTCTCTCACTATTTCTCTCTGATCTTTGGAATGAATTTCGTGTAAGAAATGATCCTAAGGCCTTATTAATTGTTTCTCAAAGTTATCTGGGTGATGACACTTGCCCCGATGACTATGCATTCATTTTGGCGAGTCAGCATGTCGCGTGTCACATAACGGGCCAATCTTGCAGCCTTAATTCACCCGAAAGTGACACATGTTTTAACTTTTTCTAAATGCATGACATGTGTTTTATATTTTCGTATAAAGTCGACATGTGTACAGTAGAGGTGTCAAAACTAAGCACGAGGTGTAAAGCACAAGGTGTAAAGTTATTAAGGGTATAAAGGTCATTTTACACATGAAATGGTATTTTAGTAATTTTACACCATAAAATTTCTATATTTCTTTAGGGTCCTTGAAAATTATTTATTTAAAAAAGGCTCCTTTTTTTATTTTCATTTTAGTCCCTGAAGCTTTCTTTACTTAAAAATGAAGTCCCTAAAGTTTCATAAATTTATAATTTATACCCTAAAACTTATCATTTAGCTTAGGATATGCCATAAGACTCTGATTTAATCCATTTTGATAAAGAAGGAGTTTAGTCCAAAGTGTTTAAGTCGGCCTAACTAGACTCCCCTTCCAACCAATCAAAATAAAACACATGGTGTGGTAATAGGACGAAATACAACTTAAAGGATTGACAGATTTGCCCTTATTTCGTAATTTCAGCATAACCTCTTACTCGGACCTCCGTTAAACAAACTGTTCATTGCGTTACAAACCTAATTCAAATAACTAAAACTTTTTAGTTTTTACCTCAAATCAATTGTTATATTATAATGGTCAAAACTTGTCTCCCATATGAAGAATCCTACCGAAAACTTTGAAATTTTATGTTTGTAAATAATTAGATATTTCATGATTTATAAAGGGAGGATTTAATATTATCCATAACAACACATTGTCCATATCTCATATATAATAATAAAATATTTAAAACATACTATATATGAACATATAAGAGTGGGGACATTACAATGGCCCCTTTATTTGAGAGCATGACCCAATTATCAGAATATTCACATTTTGGCTTCAAAATGCAACGTTACATGGTGAAATCCCGTAATGCCCCCAAGTTGTACCGTGAATAGTGCCCACACCTTGAATAGGACAAATGTAACTCATTAGAACCGACCACGTGGTCACGTGAATTCTAGTTTGAGAGCACGACCTAATGATGAGAATATCCATAATTAAGTTTGAAATCGTGCCATTAGAGTGTGAAACCCCATAATGCACCCAAACAGATCACATGGGACCAATGTAACTCTTTAAAACCGGCCGCATCATCACGGGACCACCATTTTTATTGAATGACCCAACTTTGAGAATATCCACACTAAGGCATGAAAATGTGTCGTTAAAGGGTGAAACCTTGTAACGCCCCACAAATAGCCCCGTGAGCGGTGCGAACTCCTTGCACTGGACAAATGTAACTCTTTGGAGCCGACTGCATGATCATGATACTATCTATTTTGGAGCACGGCTTAATTTGGATAATACCTAAATTTAGTCTTGAAAGTGTGCCGTTAGAGGGCGAAACTTCGTAACGCTCCCCAAATGATCCTGTGAGCGATGCCAATACCTTACGCAGGACCAATCTAACTCATTGGAACTCACCGCGTGGTCACGTGACCCTCGATTTGAGAGCATGACCCAATTATGAGAATATCCCCACTAAGGCCTAAAATTTGCCGCTAGAGGGTGAAACCCCATAATGCCACCCAAACGACCCCATTAATGGCAACAACACCTCGCAAAGGACAAATGAAACTCGTTGGAACCAACTGGGAGGTCACGGGACCCCCGATTTAAGAGCATGGACTAATTTTTAGAATAGCTAAATCTAGGCTTGAAAACGTGTCATTACAGGCCGAAACCCCATAACACCCCCCCCCCCCCCCCAAACGGCCCCGTGAGTAGTACTAAGACCTTGCATGGGACCAATGTAACTCATTGTAAATAACAGTGTGTTCACGGGATAACTGGTTTGAAAGTATGCCCTTATTTTGAGAATATCCATAGTTAGGCCTTAAAACGTGTCGTTAGAGGGTAAAACCTTGTAACGCCCAACAAACTGCCTCCGCAGGATAAACATAAATCGTTGGAACTGACCGCATGATCACGGGACCCCCGATTTGATAGCAGGTCCCAATTATGAGAATATCCACACCAAGGCTTGAGAATGTGTCGTTAGAGGGAGAAAATTTGTAAATCCCCCAAATGTCCCCATGAGTGGCGCCAATACCTTGAACGGGACCAATTTAACTCGTTGGAATGGACCGCGTGTTCACGGGACCCCGAGTTTTTGAGCATGACTCAATTCTGAGAATATCAACACTTAGGCTTGGAAATGTGCTGTTTGGGGACAAAACTTTATAACGGCCCCCAAACACCCTCGTGAGCGCCACTAACACCTTGCACGAGAATAATTTAACTCGTTGGAACCGATCGCATGGTCAGGGGAACCCCGATTTGAGAGCATAGTATTATTATAAGAATATACATATTTAGGCTTAAGAACGTGTCGTTAGAGGGTGAAACCCTAAACCACCCGCAAAAGGCTCGCACTGGACCAATGTAACTCTTTGGATCCGACGGCGTGTTCACGGGGCCCCTGGTTTGATAGCATGACTCAATTCGAAGAATATTGACACTTAGTCTTGAAAACGTGCCGTTAGTGGGCGAAACCTAATAATGCCCACCAAACAGTTGCGTGAGTAGTGCTAATACATCACATGGGACCAATGTAATTTTTTGGAACGAACCGCATGGTCACGGGACCCCCAGTTTGAGAGCATGGTTTAATTCTATGAATATCCACATTTAGGATTGAAAACATGTTGTTAGAG
Source organism: Sambucus nigra (assembly GCA_949130495.1). Taxonomy (NCBI): domain Eukaryota; kingdom Viridiplantae; phylum Streptophyta; class Magnoliopsida; order Dipsacales; family Adoxaceae; genus Sambucus; species Sambucus nigra. The sequence continues at coordinate 665,476,373 of OX422208.1, read as the reverse complement.
GGAAAAATGGACCCGTGAACGACGCGATACATTGCATGGGACCAATGTAAATCATTGGGACTAACTGTGAGGTCATGGAACCCCGGTTTGAGCGCACAGCCAAATTATGAGAATATACACACTTAAGCTTGAAACGTGCCGTTAGAGGGTGAAACCCCAAAATGCCACCCAAACGGCACTTTGAGCGACACCGACGCCTCGCACGTGACCAATAAAACTCGTTGGAACCCACTGTTTGGTCACGTCGATTTAAGAGCACGATTTAACTATGAGAATATCCACATTTAGGCTTAAAAACATGTCGTTAGAGGCAAAAACCCCATAACGCACCTCCCAAATGTGTTTGTGTGAGGCATCAACACCTCGCACGACACTAATATAATTTGTTGGAACCGACACCATGGTCACGGGACCGGAACAACCAGTTTATGATGATAGCCTAATTCTAATAAGATACACACTTCAACTTGAAATTGCATCATTAGAGGGTGAAACCCCGTAATGCCCCCTAAACAACCCTTAGAGCAACGCTAACACCTCACGGGGGACCAACGTATCACGTTGTAACCGACCGAGTAGTCATGGGACCCCTAGATTGAGACACGACCCAATTATGAGAATATTCACACTTAGGCTTGAAAGCGTGACGTTAGAGGGTGAAACCCCATAACGACACCCAAATAGCCCCATGAGTGATGCCAACATCTCGTACGGGGCTACTGTAACTAGTTTGAACTGACCCCGTGGTCATGATGCCCTCGGTTTGAAAGCATGACCCAATTATGAGAATATCCACACTTAGTCTTGAAAATGGGTCGTTAGAATGTGAAACTCGGTAATTCCACCTAAACGGACCTTGAATAGTGCCACCTCGCACGAGACCAATGTAACTCATTGGAACAGACTGCTTAGTCATGCCTTGCCCGCCTGATCTAAGAGGATACCCAATTATGAGAATATACACACTTTGTCTTGAAAGCGTGATGTTAGATGGTAAAACCTCGTAACATTACCCTAACGGCACCGTGATGGACACCAACACCTTGAAAATGCCTAATGTAACTCGTTAGAACGGACCACATGGTCACGGGAACCTCAGTTTGAGAGCATGGCACTATTCTGAGAATATACACACATAGGTATAAAAACGGGTCGTTAGATGGTGAAACCCCATAACACCCCCAAAAAGCTCGCACAGGACCAATGTAACTCACTGGAATTGATTGAGTATTAACGGGACCCCTGATTTGAGAGCACGTCCGAATTCAGAGAATATAAACACATAGGCTTGAAACATGACCTTAGAGGGAGAAACTCCATAAAGACACACAAATGGCCCCATGAGAGGCACCAACACCTTGCACGGGACCAATGTAACTCGTTGGAACTGACTGCGTGTTCACGAGACCCCCAGTTTTAGAGCATGACTCAATTCTCAGAATATCTTCACTTAGGGTTGAAAATTGTGCCCTTAGTGGGTGAGACCTTGTAACACCCACAAAATGGCCCTGTGAGCAGTGCCAATACATCGCACGGAACCAATGTAACTCGTTGGAACTGACCACGTGGTCACGCGGCCCCGAGTTTGAGATCATGACCCAATTGTTAGAATACCCCCACTTACTCTTAAAGCGTTCCATTAGATGGAAAAACCCCATAACACGCCCTAAATGGCCGAATGATCGGTGTTAACACCTCGCCAGGCTACTTTAACTCTTTTGAACTGATCGTTAGGTCAGGGTACCCTCTATTTGAATGCACGATGGAATTATGCGATTATCCTCACTTTGGCTTGAAAATGTGTCGTTAGAAGATGAAATTGTGTAATGCGAGCCAAACGGCCCTTGATCGTTGCCAACACCTCGCAAGGGATCAATGTAACTCATTACAACAGACTAGGTGGTCATGGCCCCTAGATTTGAGAGCATGACCCAATTATCAGAATATTCACATTTTGGCTTCAAAATGCGACGTTACATGGTGAAATTCCGTAATGCACCCCAAGTGGTGCTGTGAACGGTGCCCACACCTTGAATAGGACTAATGTAACTCATTGGAACCGACCACATGGTCACGAGAATTCTAGTTTGAGAGAACGACCCAATTCAGAGAATATCCATAATTAAGTTTGAAAACGTGCCATTAGAGGGTGAAACCCCATAATTCCACCTAAACGGATCACACAGGACCAATGTAACTCGTTAAAATCGATCGCATCATCACGGGACCCACAGTTTGATATCATGACCCAACTTTAAAAATTTCCACACCATGGAATGAAAACGTGTCGTTAGAGGGTGAAACCCTGTAACACCCCACAAACAACCCTGTGACAGGTGAAAACACCTTCAACGGGAGAAATGTAACTTGTTGGACCTGACTACATGGTCACGATACTACCAATTTCAAAGCACGGCTTAATTTAGACAATATCCACATTTAGGCTTGAAAGCATTTTGTTAGAGGCCAAAACATCGTAACGCTCCCCAAATAACCCCGTGAGCGGTGCCAATACCTTATACGGGACCAATGTAGCTCATTAGAACTGATCGCATGGTCACCCGACCCCCGATTGGAGAGCATGACCGAATTATTAGAATATCCACACTTAAGCCTGAAACATGCCCCTAGAGGGTGAAACCCCATAACACCACCCAAATGGCCCAGTTAACGGCACCAACACCTTGCAAAGGACTAATGAAACTCATTGGAACCAACTGCGTGGTCATGGGACCCACGATTTGAGAGCACGGACTAATTGTTAGAATAACTGGATTTAGGCTTGAAAATGTGTCATTACAGGCCGAAACTGCACAACACAGCCCCCAAATGGATCCGTGAGTGGCACCAACACCTTGCACGGGACCAATGTAACTCGTTGGAAATGATAGTGTGTTCACGGGTTAACCTCTTTGAGAGTATTCCCTTACTTTGAGAGTATTCATAGTTAGGCCTTAAAACGTGCTATTATAGGGTGAAACCCCGTAGCGCCTAATAAACAGCCTCCAAACGATAAATGAAACTCTTTGGAACTAACCGCATGATCACAGGATCCCTGATTTGATAGCACGACACAATTATGAGAATATCCACACGAAGGCTTTGAGAACGTGTCGGTAGAGGGCAAAAAATTCGTAAAGCTCCCACTTGACCCCATGAGTGGTGCCAATACATTGAACGGAACCAATTAAACTCATTGGAATTGATCGCATGGTCACGGGACCCCGAGTTTGAGAGAACGAATCAATTCTGAGAATATCCACACTAAGGCTTAAAAATGTTCCCTTTTATGACAAACCTTATAACTCCCCCCGAACAGCCTCGTGAGTAGCACCAACACCTTACACGGGACCAACGTAACTCATTGGAACCGACCGCATGGTCAAGGGAGCCCTGATTTGAGAGCATAACATTATTCTAAGAATATACACACTTAGGCTTAAAAATGTGTCGTTCGAGGGCTAAACCCCAAAACACCCCCAAAAGGCTCGCACTGGACCAATGTAACTCGTTGGATCCGACTGCGTGTTCACGGGACCCCTGGTTTGATAGAATGACTTAATTCAGAGTATATTAACACTTAGTCTTGAAAAACATTCCTTTAGTGGTCGAAACCTCGTAACGCCCACCAAACAGAGGCATGAGCAGTGCCAATACATCGCATGGGACCAATGTAATTCGTTGGAACTGACCGCGTTGTCATGGGACCCCTGATTTGAGAGCACGGTGTAATTCTATGAATATCCACATTTAGGCTTGAAAACACATTGTTAGAGGGAAAAATGGCCCCGTGAGCGATGACAATACGTCGCACGGGACCAACATAAATCGTTGGAATTGACTGTGAGGTCACGGGACACCCGGTTGGAGAGCACGGCCCAATTATGAGAATATACACACTTGGGCTTGAAACTTGCCGTTAGAGGGTGAAACCCCATAATTCCACCGAAACAATACTGTGAGCGGCACCAACACCTCCCATGGGAACAATGAAACTCGTTCGAACCGACTGTGTGGTCACAGAACCCTCGATTTAAGCGCATGATTTAATTATGAGAATATCCACATTTAGGCTTTAAAACATGTCGTTGGAGGGAGAAACCCTGTAATGCAGCTCCTAAGCGTTCCCGTGCATGGCGTCAACACCTCGCACAGGACTAATGTAAATCGGTGAAACCGACATCATGGTCATGAGACCTAGACAACCAGTTTGAGATGATGTCCTAAATTTGAGAATATACACATTTTGGCTTGAAAATGTGTGATTATAGGTTAAAACCTTGTAATGCCCCATAAATAACCCTGTGAGCAGTGTGAACACCTTGCACAGGATAAATGTAACTCGTTGGAACTGACTGCATGGTCATAGGACCCCTAGTTTGAGAGCACGACCAAATTCTGAGATTATCCACACTTAGCCCTAAAATGTGCCATTAGAGGGTGAAACCCCGTAACGCTGCCCAAATGGCTTGTGAACGACACCAACACCTTGCAGGGGACCAATGAAACTCGTTGGAACAAATCGCATTCTCACGGGACCCCCTATTTGAGATCACAAATTTATTCAGAGAATATACATACTTAGGCTTAAAAATGTGTAGTTAGAGGCCGAAACCCCATAATTCCCCGAAAAGGCTCGCACGGGACCAATGTAACTCATTGAAATCGATCGCATGTTCACGGGACCCCCGATTTGAAAGCACGACTCAATTCAGAGAATAACCACACTTACGCTTGAAAAATGTGTTGTTAGTGGGAAAAACATCATAACGCCCACCGAATGTCCCCATGAGTGGTGCCAATATACCGTACAAGACCAATGACACTCATTGGGACTGACCGCATGGTCCTGGGACCCTAGGTTTGAGATAAGGATCGAATTCTATGAATATCCACACTTTGAATTGAAATGTTCCATTAGAGGGAGAAACTCAAAAATGCCGCCAAAATGGCCCCCTGAGTGGTGCCAACACCTCGTACGGGACCAATGTAACTCATTGGAACTGAATACACGTTCACGGGACCCCTAATTTTAGAGCATGACTCAATTATAAGAATATCCACAGTTAGGCTTAAAAATTGTGCTCTTAGTGGGTAAAACCCCGTAACTCTCACCAAACGGCCTCGTGAGCAGTACCAATACGTGACAAGGGTCCAATGTAACTCGTTGGAACTTATCACGTGGTCACGTAACCCTTGATTTGAGAGCACGACCATATTTTGAGAATATCCACATGTAGGCTTGAAACGTGCCGTCAAAGGGAGAAACCTCATAACGCCACCCAAATGGTCCTGTGAGCGGCACTAACACCTCGTACGGGACCAGTGAAACTCGTTGGAACCTATTGCGTAGTTAGAGGACCCCCGATTTGAGAGCATGTCTTAATCATGAGAATATTCACATTTAGGCATGAAAACGTGTTGTTAGTGGGAAAAACCCCATAACACATACCCCAAACTGCCCTCTGACTGGCTCCAACACCTCGTACGGGACCAATGTAACACATTAGAATTGATCGTAGGGTCACGAGATCCATGGTTTAAGAGAGCAACCCAATTTCGAGAATATCCACACTTAGGCTTCAAAACTTGCCATTAGAGGGTGAAACTCTGTAACACCCCCCAAATGACCTCGTGAGAAGCACCAACACCTTACACAGGGATTAATATAACCCGTTGGAACCAACTTCATGATCATGGGACCCACGGTTTGAGATCACAGACCAATACTTAAACTATCCACACTTAGGCTCGAAAACTTACCGTTAGTGAATGAAATCCCATAACACCCCCCGAAACGACCCTATCAACATCACCAACACCTTGCTAGGGACTAATGTAAGTCATTGGAACTGACCATATGGTCAAGGGACTCTCAGTTTAAGAGCATGTACCAATTTTGAGAATATCCACACTTAGGCTTGAAAATGTGTCGTTACAGGGTGAAACCCCCAAATGCCCCCCAAATGGCACCATGAGTGGTGCCAATACCATGAACGGGACCAATTTAACTCGTTGGAACTAACTGCATGGTCATGGTCCCAATTTGAGAGCATGACCCAATTATAAGAATATCCATACTTAGGCTTAAACACGTGTTGTTAGAGGGAAAACACCCGAACGCCCCCAAAACGGACCGACATCGCCAACAACTTGCACATACCAATATAACTCATTGGAACCAAATGCGTGGTCATGGGCCAATCAATTTGAGAAGATGACCTAATTATGAGAATATCCACACTTTGTCTTGAAAATGGGCCGTTGGAGGGTGAAACCCCATAATGCCCCACAAATAACCCCGTGAGCGGTGCAAATAACTCGCACCGAATAAATGTAACTAGTTGGAACTTACCACATGGTCACGGGACCCCTGGTTCGAGCACACATTCCCAATTTGAGAATAACCACACTTAGGCTTAAAAACGTGTCGTTAGACGACAAATCCCCCAAACGGCCCAATGAGCACCCCCAACAACTTGCAAGGGACCAATGTAACTCGTTGGAACGTCGCATGGTCAGGTGAGGCCCGATTTGAGAGCATGGAATTAGTTTGATAATATACACACTTAGGCTTAAAAACATGTCATTAGAGGGCGAAACCCCATAACACCCCCAAAAGGTTCATACAGGACCAATGTTACTCATTGGAACCGACAACGTGTTGACGAGACCCCCGATTTGAGTGCACGAATCAATTCTTAGAATATCAACACTTATGCTTGAAAAACATGCCGTTAGTGGGTGAAACCCCCTAATGCCCAAAAAACAACCCCGTGAGCGGTTATAATACATCACACGGGCCCAATGTAAGTTATTGGAACTGACCGCGTGGTCACGGGAGCCTTAGTTTGAGAGCACAACCAGATTCTTTGAATTTCCACACTTAGGCTTGAAACGTGTCATTAGAGGGAGAAACCCCATAAAGCCACCCAAATGGCCTCGTGAGTGGCACCAACACCTTGCACGGGACCAATATAACTCGTTGGAACCAACCGTGAGTTCATATGATGCCCGATTTTAGAGTAAGACTCAATTATAAGAATATCCTCACTTTGGCTTGACAAACATGTCATTAGTGGGCGAAACCCTATAACGCCCACCAAACGGCCCCACGAGCATTGCCAATACGTTGCATGGGACTAATGTAAGTCATTAGATCTAATCGCGTGGCCACGGGACCCCTGGTTTGATAACACTACCCAATTATGATAATATCAACACTTAGGCTTGAAATGTGCCATTAGAGGGCAAAACCCCATAATGCCACCCAAATGGTCCCATGAGTGGCACCAACACCTCGAACGGAAAAAATGAAACTCATTGAAACCGAATGCGTGGTCACAGGACCCCCGATTTTAGAGCACAACTTAATTATGAGAACATACACAATTAGCCTTAAAAACATGTCTTTAGAGTGTGAAAGATTGAACTCCCCCAAAGCAGCCCCGTGAGTGGTGCCAACACCTCGCACGGTACCAATGTAACTCGATTGATCCGAGTGCGTTGTCACAGGCTAATCGGTTTGATAGGATGTCCTAATTCTGATAATATCCACACTTAGGCTTTAAAACGTGTCATTAGAGGTTCAAACACAATAACACCCCACAAACAACCCAGTGAGTGGTGCGAACACCTCACACGGGATAAATGTAACTCATTGGAACTGATCGCATGGTCACAAGACCCCCAGTTTGGGAGCACAGACCAATCCGGAGAATATCTACACCTAGATCTGAAAACGTACTTGTAGAGGTTGAAACCCCATAAAGTCCCCCCAAATAGCCCCATGAGTGGTGCCAATACCTCAAACGGGACCAATTTAACTCATTGGAACTGCTCGCATGGTCACGGTACCCCTGTTTTGACAGCACAACCCAATTTTGTGAATATCCACACTTAGGCTTGAAAACATGTCATTAGAGGATGAAACCCTTTGACGCTTCTCAAACAACCCATTCAGAGGCACCAACACCTTGCACGAGTCTAATGTATCTCATTGGAACTGACCGCACAGTCAAGTGAACCCCAATTTCAGAGCATGGCATTATTCAGAGAATATACACACTTAGGCTTAAAAATGTGTTTTTAGAGGGCGAACCCCCATAATGCTCCCAAAAGGCTCTCACACGAATAATGTAACTTGTTGGAACCGATCGCATGTTCACGGGACCCCCAGTTTGAGAGAACGACTCAATTATAATAATAACCACACTTAAGCTTACAAAATGTGCCGTTAATGGGAGAAACCACGTAACGACCACCAAATGGCCTCGTGAAAGCTGCCAATACGTCACACTGTACCAATGTATCTCGTTGTAACTGATCGTGTGGTCATGGCACACCCAGTTTAAGAGCATGACCGAATTCGGAGAATATACACACATAGGCTTGAAACGTGACCTTAGAGGGAAAAACCCCATAATACAACCCAAAAGGCCCTGTGAGAAAAATGAACACCTCGCACGGAATCGATGTAACACATTGGAACCGATAGCGTGTTCATGGAACCCCCAATTTTAGAGCACGACTCAATTATAAAAATATCCACACTTACGCTTAAAAAATGTACCTTTAATGGGGCAAAACCTTGTAACACTCACCAAACAGCCCCGTGAACGGTGCCAATACATGGAAAGTGACCAATGTAACTCATTGGAATTGATCGCGTGGTCTCGTGACCTGCGATTTAAGAGCATGACCCCATTTTAAGAATATCCACACGTAGGCTTGAAATGTGTTGTCATAGGGCGAAGCCCCATAATGGCATCAAAATGGCCCTGTGATCGGCACCAACACCTTGTACGGGACTGATGAAACTCATTGGAACCGCTTGAGTGGTCTCGAGACCCCCAAATTGACAGCACGACTTAAATCTAACAATATTCACATTTAGACATGAAAATGTGTCGTTAGAGGTCAAAACCTTGTAACGCTTCACAAACGACTCCATGAACTGTGCCAATACCTTACACGGGACCAATTTAACTAATTGGAACTAATCGTGTGGTCACTGGACTATCAGTTTGAGAGCACAACCGAATTCTTAGAATATCCACACTTCGGCTTAAAATGTGTCGTTCCAGGGAGAAACCCCATAATGCCACCCAAAAGGCCCTATGAGCAGTACAAACACCTAATATGGGACCAATGAAACTCTTTAAAATCAATCGCGTAGTCACATGACCCCCCGATTTGAGAGAATGACTTAATTATGAGAATATCCACATTTAGGATTGAAAACTTGTCATTAAAGGGTGAAACCCGATAACATCCCCCCAAACGGCATCGTGAGTGGCACCAACATATCGTAGAGGACCAATGTAACTCATTGGAACCAATCACATGGTCATGGGACCCTCGGTTTAAGAGCACGACCCAATTCTGAGAATATCCAAACTTAGGCTTAAAAACTTGCCATTAGAGGGTGAAACCCTATAACACCCCCCAAACGGCCCCGTGAGCAGCACCAACACCTTACACGACACTAATGTAACTGGTTAGAACAAACATCATGATCATCGTAACCCCCCGATTTGAGATGATGGACCAATTCCTAAAATATCCACACTAAGGCTCGAAAACCTACCATTCATAACACCCTCCAAACGATCCTTTGAGTGGCGCCAACACCTTGCTATGGACTAATTTAACACACAGGAACCGACTGTTTGGTCGTGGGACCCGCGGTTTAAGACCATGGTCCAATTATGTGAATATCTACACTTAGGCTTAAAAATGTGTCCTTAGAGGGCGAAACCCCATAATGCCCCAATGAGTGGTTCCAATACCTCGAATGGGACCAATTTAACTCGTTGGAACTGACTGTGTGGTCACAGGATCCGCGATTTGAGCGCATGACTGAATTATGTGAATATCTACACTTATGCTTGAAAACGTGTCGTTAGAGGATAAAACCTTGTAACGCCCCCCAAACGGCCCCGTGAGCAGCACCATCACCTTGCACGGGACCAATAAAAATCGTTGGAACCATTGGGATGGTCAAGTGAAGCCCAATTTAAGAGCATGGAATTATTCTTAGAATATACTCACTTATTATTAAAAATGTGTCATTAGAGGGCGAAACCCCATAATGCCCCCAAACGGCTCGCACAAGACCAACGTAACTCGTTTGAACCGCCAGCATGTTCACGGGACCCTCGGTTTGAGATAATGGATCAATTCTTATAATATCCACACTTATGCTTGAAAAATGTGTCGTTAGTGGGTGAAACTCCGTAATGCCAACCAAACGGACCATGAGCGGTGCTACGTCATACGGGACCAATGTAACTCATTACAACTGACCGTGTGGTTACGAGGCCCCCAGTTTGAGAGCATGACCAATTTCTTTGAATATCCACACTTAGGCTTGAAATGTGCCATTTAGAGGGCGAAACCCCATAATGCCACTCAAATGACCTCGTGAGCGACACCAACACCTCGTACGGAATGAATGTAACTTGTTGAAATTGACCGCGTGTTCACGGGACTCCCGATTTTTTAGTATGACTCAATTCTAAGAATATCAATACTTAGGCATGGAAATCGTATCTTTAGTGGGAGAAACCCAATAACGTCCACCAAAAGGCACCATGAGCGTCACCAATACGTCGCATGGGACCAATGTCACTGGTTGGAACTGATCGCATGGTCACAAGACCCCCGATTTGATAACAGGATCCAATTCTATGAATATCAACACTTAGGCTTGAAATGTACCATTAGAGGGTGAGATACAAAGACTCCACGCAAATGACCCCATGAGTGGGACCAACACCCCACACATGACCAATGAAACTCGTTACAACTGACTGCGTGGTTACGAGACCCCCGATTTGTGAGCACGGCTTAATTGTGAGAATATACACACTTAGGCTTACAAATATGTCGTTAGAGGGTGAAACCCCATAATTCCCCCTAAAGTCTTGTTCATGACCAATGTAGCTTGTTGGAACCGACCGCGTGTTCATGGGACCCCCGGTTTGAGATCACAACTCAATTACGATAATATCCACACCTAGGCTTGAAAAATGGGTCATTAGAAGGCGATACCACATAACGCCCACCAAATGGCCCAATGAACGGTGCCAATACATCACACGGGATAAATTTAACTCTTTGGAACTGACCATGTGGTCATAGGACCCCCGGTTTGAGAGCACGACTGAATTATTAGAATATCCACCCTTAGGGTTCAAACCCTTCGTTAGAGGGCAAACCCTGATAACGCAATCCAAAAGGGCCCTTGAGCGGCACCAATACCTCAGATAGGTCCAATGTGACTCTTTGGAACTGAATGCGTGTTCATGGGACCCTCGATTTTATATCACGACTCAATTATAAGTATATCCACACTTAGGCTTAAAAAACATGTCGTTAGTGGGTGAAACCTCATAACGTCCACCGAACTTCCCCGTGAGTGGTGTCAATACATCGCAGGGGACCAATGTAACTCATTGGAATAGACCACATGGTCACGGGAACCCCAGTTTGAGAGAACCACCCAATTCTGAGAATATCCACACTTAGGCTTGAAACATGTCGTCGGAGGGAGAAATCATATAACGCCACCCAAAAAGCCCCGTGAACGGCACCAACACCTCGCACGGGAGTAAGGAAACTCATTGGAACCAACTGTGTGGTCATAGGACATGAAATTTGAGAGCACATCTTAATTTTAACAGCATCCACGTTTAGGATTAAAATGTGCTGTTATATGGCTAAACCTCATAACGCTCCCTAAATAACCCTATGAGTGGTGCTAATACCTTACACGGGAGTAATGTAACTAATTGGAACTGGCTGTGTGGTCACTTGACCGCTAGTTTGAGAGCACGACCCAATTCTGAGAATATCAACACTTAGGACTGAAACGTGCCATTATAGGGAGAAACCCCATAATGCCACCCAAATGGACCCATGAGTGGCACTAATACCTCGTACGGGACCAATGAAACTCATTGAAACTGACTGTGTGGTCATAGGCCCCCCAATTTGAGAGCAGAGCCCAACTCAAACAATATCCACATTCAGGCCTGAAAATGGGCCGTTATAGGGCAAAACCTTATAACACTCCCCAAATAACCCGGTGAGAGGTTCCAATACCTTACACGGGACCAAGGTAACTCATTGGAACTGACTATGTGGTCATGGGACCCCCAGTTTGAAAGCACGACCCAATTATAAGAATACCCACACATAGGCTTGAAACATGTCGTTAGAGCAGGAAACCCCTTAAATAGGCCCAAACGACCCCGTAAGCGGCACCAACACCTCACACGGGATCAACGAAACTCATTTGAACCGACTACATAGTCATAGCACTACATGATTTGAGAGCACAACATAACTCTGAGATTATCCATATTTCGGATTGAAAACATTTTGTTAGAGGGTGAAACCCCATAACGTAACCACCAAATGGCCCCATGATGGAGCCAACACCTCACATGGGACCAAAGTAACCCATTGGAATTGACTTTATGGTTACGAGACCCCTGGTTTGAGGGCACGACCCAAATCATAGAATATCCACACTTAGGAATGAAAACATGCAATTAGAGGGTGAAACCCTATAACACCCCCCAAACGACCCCGTGAGTAGCACCAACAGTTTAAATGGGACTGATCTAACTCGTTGGAAAATACCGAATCACCACAAGACCCCAGGTTTGATATTACGGCTGAATTCTTAGAATATCCACACTTAGGCTTGAAAACGTGTCGTTAGCGGATGAAACACTATAACACCCCCCAAATGGCACCAAGAGTGGTGCCAACACCTTGCTATGGACTATTGTAACTCGTTGGAACCGATCACGGAACCCTCGGTTTGAGAGCATGGCCCAAATATGAGACTATCCACACTTAGGCTTGAAAACGTGTCGTTAGAGGGCAAAAACAGATAATGCCCCCCAAATGGCCCCATGAGTGGGGACCATACCTCAAACGGGTGAAATTTAACTCATTGGAATTTACTGCGAGGTTAGTGGACCTCGATTTGCGAGCACGACACAATTTTAAGAGTATCCGCACTTAGGCTTGTTAATTTACCGTTAGCATATTAAACCCTATAACGCCCCCCAAACATCCCCATAAGCAGTGCCAACACCTTGCAAGGGACTAATGTAACTCGTTGGCACCGATCGAGTGGTCATGGGAACCCCAATTTGAGAGCATATCCCAATTCTGAGAATATCCACACTTAGGCTTGAAAACGTGTTGTCAGAGGGCGAAACCCCATAATACCCCCGAAACGGCCCCCTGAGTGGTGTCAATAGCTCGAATGTGACCAATTTAACTCGTTGGAACTGACTACTAGGCCACGGGACCTTGATTTGAGAGCAAATCCCAATTTTGAGACTATCCACACTTAGGCTTGAAAATGTGTCGTTAGAGGGAGAAACCCCAAACGCCCCAAAAACAACCCCATGAACGGTGCCAACACCTCGCACGGGACCAACACCTCGCACTGAACCAATGTGACCCATTGTAACCGACCGCGTGGTCACGGGCCAATCAATTTGAGAGGACAACCTAATTATGAGAATATCCACACTTAGGCTTGAAAATGTGCCGTTAGAGGGTGCAACCTCTTAACGCCCCACCAAAAACATTGTGAGCGGTGCAAACACCTCGCACGGGATAAATGTAACATGTTGTAACTGACCGCATTATCACAATACCATTGATTTGAGACCACAGACCAATTCTATTAATATCCACACCTAGGCTTGAAAAGGAGTCAATAGAGGGAGAAACCCTATAAATCCACCCAAACGGCCCTAATGAGTGGCACCGATACATCGAACGAGACCAATTTAACTAATTGGAACTGACCGCATGGTCATGGGACCCCTGGTTTAAGAACACGATCCAATTCTGGGAATATCCACACTTAGGATTAAAATCCTGCTGTTAGAGGAGGACACCCTGTAACGTTTCCCAAATGGCCATGTGAGTGGCACTAACACCTTGCACGTGACCAATGTAATTCGTTGGAATTGATCGCATGCTCAGGGGAACCCCGGTTTGAGAGCATGGCATTATTCTAAGAATCTACACACTTAGGCTTAAAAATGTGTGGTTAGAGGGTGAAACACCATAATTGCCCCAAAACGCTCGCACAATACCAAAGTAACTCGTTGGAATCCACTGCGTGTTCACGGGAATCCCAATTTTAGTGCACGACTCAATCATGATCATATTCACACTTAGGCTTGAAAACATGTCTTTAATGGGCGAAACAAATCAACGTCCACCAAATGGCCTCATGAGCGGTGACCATACATCGCACGATACCAATATAACTCGTTGGAACTGACCATGTGGTCACGGTATCCCCCGATTTGAGAGCACGTAAGAATTCTGAGAATATACACACTTAGGTTAAAAAGGTGCCATTAGAGGGAAAAACCCCATAACACCACCCAAAAGGCCCCGTGAAAGTCACCAACACCTCACACGAGACCAATGTTACTCATTGGAATCAACTGCGTGTTCACGAGACACCTAATTTTATAGCACGGCCCAATTCTATGAATATCCATACTTAGTTTTAAAAAATGTGTCGTTAGTGGGAAAAACCCCGTAAAGCCCACCAAACCTCCCCGTGAGCAGTGCAAATACATTTCGAGGGACCAATGTTACTCATTAGAACTGATCGCGTGGTCACGGGACCCCCGATTTAAGAGCACGACCCAATTCTGAGAATATCCACACTTAGGCTTGAAACGTAACGTCAGAGGGTGAAACCCTATAACGTCGCACAAATGGCCCCTTGAGTGGTACCAACACCTCGTACGGGACCAATGAAACTCATTGGAATCAACTGCTTGGTCAGCGGACCCCCAATTTGAGAGCATTACTTAATTCTAACAATATACACATTTTGGTTTTAAAACGTGTCATTAGAGGTCGAAACCTCATGATGCTCTCAAATGACCCCATGAATGGCACCAATACCTTACACGAGACCAATGTAACTAACTGGAACTAACCGTGTGGTCACTAAACCCCCATTTTGAGATCACGAACCAATTTTTAGAATATCCACACTTAGGCTTGAAACGTACCGTTAGAGGGTGAAATCCCATAACATCGCCAAAATGGCCCCATGAGTGGCATTAACACCTCACACAAGACTAATGAAACTCGTTTCAAACGATTGTGTGGTAACATGACCCCCAATTTGAGCGCATGACTTAATTATGAGAATATACACACTTATGCTTAAAAATGTGTCATTAGAGGGAAAAACCCCATAATGACCCCAAAAGGCTTTCACAAGATCAATGTAACTCGTTGGAACCAACCGTGTCGTCACAAGACCCCCCAGTTTGAGAGCATGGATCAATTTTGATAATAACCACACTTAGGCTTGAAAAACATGATGTTAGTGGGTGAAACCACATAATGCCCACCAAATGGCCAAGTGAGTAGTGCCAATACGTCGCACGGGACCATTGTAACTCGTTGGAACAGACCGTTTGGTCACGGGACCCCCGATTTGAGAGCCCGATCAAATTATTAGAATGTGCACACTTAGGATTAAAACGTGGCGTTTGAGGGAGAAACCCAATAATGCCACCTAAAAGGCCTTGTAATCGGCACCAACACCTCGCACAGGACCAATATGAATCATTTTAACCAACTGCATGTTCACGAGGCCCCCGATTTTAGAGAACGATTCGATTCTAAGAATATCCACACTTAGGCTTAAAAAATGTGCCATTAGTGGGAAAAACCCTGTAACACCCACGAAACAGTCCCATGAGCAGTGCCAATACATCACAAGGGACAATTGTAACATATTGGAACTGACTGCATGGTCACGGTACGCCCGGTTTAAGTGAACGACCCAATTTTGAGAATATCCACACTTATGCTTGAAGTGTCCCGTCAAAGGGAAAAACACCATAGCACCGCCAAAATTGCCCCATGAGTAGCATAAACACCTCTCAAGGGACCAAAGAAACTTGTTAGAACCGACTGTGTGGTCACATGACCCCCAATTTGAGAGAATGACTTAATTCAAACAATATCCACATTTAGGCTAACAAACGTTCCATTAGAGGGAGAAACCTTGTCACTCATCCCAAACAACCTTGTGAGCATCACTAATATCTTACATGGGATGAATGTAACCAGTTAATACTAACCACATGGTTACTGGATCCCCAGTTTGAGAGCACGACCCAATTATGAGAATATCCACACTTAGGCTTAAAACATGCCATCAAAGAGCGAACCCCATAAGGCCGCCTAAACAGCCCCATGAGTAGCACCAAGACCTCTCACGGGACCAATTTAACTCCTTGGAACTGACTACTAGGTTAGGGGACCTCGATTTGAGAGCATAAACAAATTCTGAGAATTTCTGCACATAGGCTTGAAAACTTACTGTTAGCGGATTAAACCCTATAATGTCCTCCAAACGGCCCCATGAGCAGAGCCATCACCTGGCTAGGGACTAATGTAACTCGTTGTAACTGATCATGTGGTCATGGGATCCCCGATTTGAGAGCATGTACCAATTCTTAGAATATCCATGCTTAGGATTGAAAACGTGTCGTGAGAGGGAGAAACCCCATAATGTCCCCCAAACGGCCCCGTGAGTGGTGCGAATATATCAAACGTTACCAATTTAACTTGTTGGAACCAATTGTGAGGTCACAATACACTAATTCGATAGCATGACCCAATTATGAGAATATCCACACTTAGGCTTGAAATAATGTCGTTAGAGGGTGAAACTCCGATCACCCTAAAAATAGCCCCGTGAATGGTGCCAACACCTCACACGGAACCAACACCTCGCACCAGACGAATGTAAGCCATTGGAACTTACCGCATGTTCATGGACCAATAGATTTTAGAGGACAGCCTAATTCTAATAATCTCCACACTTAAGCTTAAAAATATGCCGTTAGAGGGTGCTACCCCTTAACGCCCCACAAACAACACTAAGAGCGGTGCGAACACCTCGCACAGGATAAATGTAACACGTCAGAACTGACCGTATGGTCACTGGACCCCTGATTTTAAAGCACTACCTAAATATGAGAATATCCACACTTTGGCTTGAAAACGTGTCGTTTGAGGGTGAAACCTTGTAAATTCCCCCAAATGGCTACGCTAAGGGGAGCCAACACCTCACATGGGGATAATGTAACTCTTTTGAACCAACCATATGGTCACGAGACCCAATGTTTGTGCGGACGACCCAATGGTGAGAATATCCATACTAAAGCCTAAAAATGTGTCGTTAGATAGCAAAACCCCGTAACGCCACCCAAACGGGCCCGTGAGCAGTGCCAACACCTCGTATAGAACCAACGTTACTTATTGGAACAGACCGCATGGTGATGGGACCTCGATTTGAGAGCAAGGACAAATTCTATGAATATCCACACTTCATCTTGAAAAAGTGTATTTAAATGGTAAAATTCTATAACGCACCCCAAACGGACCTATAAGTTGAGCCAACACCTCACAAAAGGACCAATGTAACTCGTTGGAGCTGACCGTGTAGTCCCGAAAACCCCCAGTTTGACAGCACAACCATATTTGAAGAATATCCACATTGAGGCATAAAAACGTGCCATAAGAGGGTGAAACCCCTTAATGCCTCCAAAATGACCCCTTGAGGGGTGCTAACAGCTCGTTGGGACCAATGTAACTTCTTACAACCGATTGTGTGGTCACATAACCCCCAGTTTGAGAGCATGACCCAATTCCAAGAATATCCACACTTATCCTTAAAAATATGTCGTTAGAGGGGGAAACCCCATGACACACACCAAACTGATTGAAGGGGACCAATGTAACTCGTTAAAACTGACCGCATGGTCACGGGACCCCCGATTTGAGAGCATGACCCAAACCTGAAAATATCCACACTTAGGCTTGAAAATATGCCATTGGAGGGTGAAACCGATTAACCACCCCAAATGGTCTCGTGAGCGGTGCCAACACCTTGCATGAGACAAATGTAATACGTTGGAACCGAACGCATCGTCATGGGACCCCGATTTCAGAGCATGACCCGATTGTGATAATATTCACACTTAGGCATAAAAATTTTCGTTTGAGTGATAAACCCCATAAAGCCCCCCAAATGACCTCGTGACTAGCTACAATATCTCGCATGTGACTAATATAGTTCGTTGGAATCGACCGCATTGGCACAGGACCCCCAGTTTTAGTGCATTACCCAATTGTGGAAATATCCACACTTAGGCTTGAAAACTTTTCATTAGAGTGAGAAACCCCATTACGTGCCCCTAAAACGGCCCTTTGAGCTACGGCAACACCTCGCACGGGACCAATGTAACTCGTTAGAACCGAGCACAAGGCCACGGGATGCCGAATTTGAAAGCATGACCCAATTCTTTGAATATCCACACTTAGGCTTGAAAATGTGTCGTTGAATGGAAAAACCCCATAATGTCTCCAAAATGGACCCATGAGTGCTTCCAACACCTCGATAATAACTAATCTAACTCGTTGGAACCGACCGTGTGGCCACGGGACCCCGGATTTGAGAGCACGACCCAATTATAAGAATATCAACACTTTGGCTTTAAAATGTGTCATTACAGGGAGAAACCCCATAACGCCCCCCAAACAATCTCGTGAGCGGTGCCAACACCTCGCATGAGACCAGTGTAAATCATTGGAACCGACTGTGTGGTGATGGTACCCTTAATTTGAGAGAACAATCTAATTCTGAGAATATCCACACTTTGGATTAAAAATGTGTCCTTAGATGGTGAAACCCTGTGGCGCACCCTAAACACCCGTTGAACGACGCCAAGACCTCCCTCGGGACCAATGTAACTCCTTGGAATCGAACGCGTGGTCAGGGGACCCCCGATTTGAGAGCACGAGCCAATTTGGTGAATATACACACTTTGGCTTGAAAATGTGTCGTTAGGGGGAGAAACCCATGACGCCCCTGAAATAACCCCGTGAGTTGTGCCAATAACTCGCACGAGACTAATGTAACTCGTTGAAACTGATTGTGTGGTCATGAGACACCCAGTTTGAGAGCACGGCCAAATTATGACAATATCAACACTTAGGCTATAAAACATTATATTATAGGGAGAAACCACATGACGTCCCCGTGGGCGATGACAACCCCTCATACAGGACCAATGTAACTCGTTAGAACCGACTGTGTGGTCATTGGATCACCGGTTTGAGAGCACGACCCAATTAAGGGAATATCCACACTTACGCTTGAAAATGTGTCCTGATAGGGAGAAAACCCATAACGCACCAACCAAACACCTCACACAGGACCAGTGTAACTCGCTAGAATCGACCACATGGTGATAGAACCCCGGGTTTAAGAGCATGACCCAATTCTAAGAATATCAACTGTTAGTCTTTAAACTTGCCATTAGAGGGAGAAACCCTGTAACGACCCAATGATCGGTGCCAACACCTTGCAGGGGACCAATATTACTCATTTGAACGGACCGCATGGTTACGAGACCCCCGGTTTGAAAGCACGACCCAATTCTAAGAATATCCACCCTTAGGATTTCAAACGTGTTGTTAGATGGTAAAACCCTGTAACGCCCCCAAAGAGGCCCCTTGAACGGAGCCAACGCTTCTCACAAGACCAATGTTACTCATTAGAATCGATCGCGTGGTCTCGGGAACCCCCAATTTGAGATCACGACCCAATTTCTGAGAATATCCACATTGAGGCCTAAAAATGTTCCATAAGAGGGTGAAACCCCATAATGCCTCCCAAACGACCTCGTGAGTAGTGCTATCACCTCGCATGTGACCCATGTAACTTATTGGAACTGATCGCAGGGTAAAAGAAACCCCAGTTTGAGAGCACGACCCAATTCTAACAATATCCACATGTATGCTTGAAAATGTGACGTTAGAGGGGGAAACCCCTTAACGCCCCCAACAGATCATACGGGACCAATGTAAATCGTTAGAACTAAACGCATGGTCACGGGATGTCCATTTTGAGAGCACGACCAAATTATAAGAATATCCACAGTTAAGCCTAAAAATTTGCCATTAGAGGGTGAAACCCCGTAATGCCCCACAAAGAGCCCCGTGAACGGTGCCAACACCTTGCACGAGACAAATACAACACATTGGAACTGATTTCATGGTCATGGGATCCCCGATTCTAGAGCATGAACCAATTCATAGAATATCCATACTTCGACTTGAAAACGTATCGTTAGAGGGAAAAACCTCATCACGCCCCCCAAACAACCCCGTGAGCGATGCCAACACTTCACACAGGACCAATGTAACAAGAACCGATCACGTGGTCATAGTACCGCCAAATTGAGAGCATGACCCAATTAATGGAATATACAAACTTATGCATGAAAATGTGTAATTAGATGACGAAATGCCATAACGTACCCACCAAACGGCCTCGTAAGAAGCGCCAACACCTCGCACGGGACCATTGTAACTCATTGGAACCGACAACGTTGTCACTGGACCCTAGGTTTGAGAGTAAGACCCAAGTTTGAGAATATCCACACTTAGGCTTCAAACATTCCATTAGAGGGAGAAACCCTGTAACGACCCCATGAGTGGTGCCAACACCTTGTAGAGAACCAATGGAACTCGTTTAAACTGCCCGCATGGAACAGGACCCCCAGGTTGACAGCACGACCAAATTCGAAGAATATCCACATTGAGGCTTAAACTCATGCCGTAAGAGGGTGGAACCTAGTAATTCCTACCAAACGACCCAGTGAGCGGTGCTAACACCTCGCATGGGACCAATGTAACTTGTTGGAACCGATCGCGTGGTCACGGAACCCCCAATTTGAGAGCACAACCAAATTCTGAGAATAACCACACTTATGCTTGAAAACATGCCGTTGGAGGGAGAAATTAGTTAATGCCCCCGAACAAACTGAACGACACCAATATAACTCTTTACAACTGATCGCATGGTCACTGAACCCCCAGTTTGAGAGGACGACCCAATTCTGAGAATATCCACAATTAGGGTTGAAACTGTGACATTAGAGCGTGAAACCCCCTAACACCCTCCCAAACATCCCCATGAGTGGTGCCAACAACTCACTAGGGACAAATGTAACATGTTGGAATAGATCACATGGTCATAAGACCCCCAATTACAAAGCACACCCTAAAGATGAGAATATCCACACTTAGGCATAAAAATGTGTCATTTGAGGGAGAAACCTCGTAAGGCCCCCAAACGACCTCGTGAGTGGTGCAAATACCTCGCATGGGACTAATATAACTCTTTGGAATGTATCGCATGATAACATGACCCCATGTTTGAGAGTACGACCGAATTATGAGAATATCCACACTTAGGCTTAAAAATGTGTCGTTTAAGGGAAAAACCCTGTAATGCCCTCCAAACGGACCTATGAGTGGCACCAATACCTCGCTAGGGACTAATGTAACTCATTGGAACCAACCGTGTGGTCACGGACCCCAAATTTGAGAGCCCAACCAAAATATAAGAATATCTGTACATAAGCGTGAAAACGTTCCGTTAGAGGGCAAAACCCCATAACCCCCCCCCCCCCCCCCAAACGACCTCATGAGCGGTGCCAACACCTGGAACGGGACCATTGTAAGTCATTGGAACCGACTGTGTGGCCACGGGACCCCCAATTTGAGAGCACGACCTAATTCGTAGAATACCCACGCTTAGGCTTGAAAACTTGATTTTTGAGGGTGAAACCCTGGTTGCTCCCCATATAGTCCCTTGAACAGAGCCAACACCTCCCACGAGACCATTGTAACTCTTTGGAACTCAACGCGTGGTCACAGGCCCCCCGATTTGAGACCACTGCCCAATTAGGAGAATATTCACACTTAGGGTTGAAAACCTGCCGTTACAGGGAGAAACCCCGTAACACCCCCCAAATGACCCCGTGAGCAGTGCCAAGATCTTACAGGGGACTAATGTAACATTACCCCAGGTTTGAGAGTATGACCCAAATATTAGAATATCCAAACATAGGCTTTAAAACATGCCACTGGTGTTAGAAACCCCATAACACCCCTGCACGCAGAGCCAACACCTCGTAAGGGACAAATGTAACTCGTTAGAACCGAAAGCGTGGTAACGGGACCTACAGATTGAGAGCATGACCCAACTCTGAGAATATCCACACTTAGGCTTGAAAATGTTTCGTTAGAGGGAGAACCCCTGTAAAGCTCCCAAATGACCCCTTGAGCAGCACGAACACCTCCCAAGGGACTAATGTAACTCATTGGAACCGAATGCATGGTCACGAGACCCCTATTTTTGAAGCACCTTATACCTTTGACTTACTTAAGTCTACATTGTATAAGTGCTCAACTAGTTTGGAAATAGTGACAAAATTTGTTGTCTATCCTAGAATCCAAAAAGCCTCAGAACCTATCTCTCTTATCCCCTTCAAATATCTATATAGATACAAAATGAATCACAGTACACACAATTAGAAGTGCATGCATGTGTTCATATTGCTTAAAATTGAGTGTGTGTTTAATTCCCCTGGTATTGGAGCTTTAATAATTTTTGGGGAATTTATAAATAATTTTTAAACCTTTTTAAACTTTTTTTTTAACATTTGTTAATAATTGTTTTTATTAATAAAATGGGTTAATAATGTTCTTGGGGTTAATTTACTATTTTAGAAACTTCTTTTTTCACTGAATTGTTTGGTTGGGTACGATCTCAAAGCGCTAGAGACTTCAGGGTGATGTTTTTGTAATTATTTTGACGCGCGTGTGAGAACCTATTAACAGCCAACACTTGTCATCCTCCGGGCTTATGTATTTGTGCTTCTTATGTGAGAGGGCTGGATGCATTATTGTTGATCGTTGGATCATTTGTTATCAAGGACCTGCATGCGTTCTTGGTTAATCCCAGTGCATACATATGAACCAATCACAATGCTTTTAAGCCACCGCTTTTCTATAACCATTGGATCAAGTCAAAACCCTTGAAGACTTGATCTCAGCCTTTGATTTGCCTCGATCATCCAGAACCTTCCCCATGCACTATATATACCCTTCCCTTCTCAGCCTTAGAGAACTTTTGGGCATTCGTCTTCCAGAGAGAGAAAAAATAAGAGAGAGAAGAGAGAAGTGAGAGAAGAGAGAAAAGAATAGAGAGAAGAGAGAGAAAAGGAAACAATTAGCCAAAACCAAACCCTAACCCTAAACACTTCGTCTCTGAAACAAACCTTCAAATAAACCTTACTCCAAACACATCCTGAGTGTTTGAAAGAGAGAGAGAGAGAGTGGTTTGTTCATATCGTTGCTGTAACCTCATGATTTCTGATCTTGTACACAACTTAAACGTTAGAGTAAAGATCTAGTTTCTCTCTCCATAGAAATATTAGATCTATACTCTGCATGTTATATTTTTCACTAGATCTGCATATTTTCAGCTTGGTTTAAGAAAATCATTTCTGTTTTGATTTGAAAAATGTTTTATAGTTTCTGTTTTTACAAAACTTAACCTGACCTAGTTGGATTCGCACTTGGAGGGTTTTCAATCTCCTAAATATTTTCAAAAGAGATTGAGAAAGGTCTTGACCGATTTCTTAAGCAAGATCTCCGTGGAATCTGGGTTATATTGAAAGGTCAAAAGGTTTTTAGTTTTGTAAGGAAGAAAAATAACAAACTCACTGCATATAGACTTTATATGTAATTTGTATAGGACTGTTTGTAAATCTAAGTGTGTGTGAGTTCATTCATGTGAATAGGAATCACTACACAAAAACTTAACACACTACTACACTGGAAGTGTTGTGTTTAAGATCGGAGATCATTGAGTCGACGTAAAGAAGCTAAAGCAAAGAAAGTTTGCAAATCGGAGAACATCATCAACAAATCAGATCTATCAGAAGTTAGAAGGAGCTAAGGGGGGTATATTCCTAAACTTAGTATAGGTTGATTTGTGTGCATGCATGTTGTGTTGTTTGTAACTGATTTTTGTTATTATTGAATTTTTTGCTTTTGTGACTTAGAAGTCACCGTGGATGTTTCCTCTGTTGGGAGAGGTTTTACCACGTTAAAATCTTTGTGTTGATTATCTTCATCTACTCACCTCATTCTTTAAGTGTGCTGAATTTTTGAAACTGCCTTAGTTTTAAAACTGATTACACAATCTTAATTAATCTCGTTCATAAGTTTCTTTGCAAACACATCTTGTTTATAATTTTTATTTTCAAAAGAAAAGGATTTCTCCAACAAACATTCGGAGTTGCTTATACAGTTTAACCTTGTGTTAAACGGCATTAGCGACGTTTTTTCAATTGGTATCAGAGCCCTGTTAACTTTTATTTTAAAAGATCTTGTGTTTCTGAAATCGTTTTCTGAAAAACCTAACTATGGACGAGAAGAATGAAAGGTTTGGTAATCTGTCCAGACCTCCTCTCTTTGATGGAAACAACTTTCCTTACTGGAAAGTAAGGATGGTTGCCTTCATCCAAGGGACTTTAGGAGATGATGTCTGGGATATTATCGAAAATGGATACTCTTATCCTACAAAACCAGCCACTGAAGGAAGTGATGAGAGGGTAAAGAAAATCTTAAATGAATTTACCCAAGAAGAGAAAACCATTTCTCGAAATAACAATAAAGGCAAGAATGCCATTTTTATGTCCATTAATGAGTATGAGTTCAAAAGAATCTCATCTTGTGCCACTTCTAAGGAAGCATGGGACACATTAATCACTGCACATGAAGGAGACTCAAGAGTCAAAGCTGCTAAAACCCAAATGCTTATCCAGCAGTACAACTCTTTGATCATGTCTGATTCTGAATCTTTTGATGATTTCTACATGAACTTAACTGATATAGTCACTAAGTTCCATGCTAATGGTATTACTTATGATAGAAATGAAATTGTTTCTAAAATCCTAAGGTCATTACCACAAAAGTTCGACAGTAAGATGTATGTTATTGAGGAAATGAATGATCAAAACCTTACTCCTGAGTTACTCAGTATCAAACTTAGGACTGTGGAAATGGAATTAGACTTTAAGAAACAATTGAATCCTTCTCAAAGAAAACAACCTAACTCTAACTTGAGTTTTGCCTCTAAGATACCCAAACTTGAGTCCAATTTGACTACCTCTGACTCTGATGAGGAGTGTTATATAGACAAACTAGATAATCAGATTGCCTTGATGTCTAAACAATTTAAGAAAATTGTCAAATTTCGAAACAAACAGGCAACTAAAAAAGGCAAGCCTAATTATCCTACTCTGTCTAATCCCAAACCTCATGAGAGAGGACTTGACAAGCATCCTAAGGACAACAATTCCAGACCCACTAGAGACCTTAAAAAGATTGAATGTTTTAGATGTGGGAAACTAGGTCACATTGCACACGACTGCAGAGTTAATCTGAATAAAGCCAACACACACAATAGAGCCAATGTCTGTAAAACTTGGAATGATTCAAGTGACTCTGATGAAGAGGAACTTGAGTCATCTAATGTACTTGACCCTTGAATGTCTTTTTATGCTAAGATCATTTACAATGATGATACTCATGTGTGTGATAATGATGCTCCTACTTCTGCTTGTGTGAATACTGCTTTGATTGGCCTAGATGCTCTATTGTCTGAAAATGTTGCTAGTTCTAGTTCCGTGTGTGTGAGTCAAAGTGATCTCGATAATGACGATGGAAATGGGTGCGTGAATACTAAAACTGAATCGTTAGGGGTCACTACACACACTTCACTTAGCGACTCAGACACTGATGACCTCCCTGATATCCATACCTTATATGCTAAAACTCTTAAAAAAGGCACTAGACTGGAGAAGACTGTTAAAGACCTGACTAAGAAATTAGATGATCTAAGTCTTATAGTGAAGTTGAACGCTGAAGAATACACTAACCAGTGTCTGACTCATCAATCTGAAATTGAAACTTTTGATCAAAAATTAAAAGAATTGACTAAAACTAATGAAATCCTGAAAATAAAATATAAGGGAACATTATTAGAATTGGAGGAAGCAAAAACAAAGACAGCTACTGTTTTCAAAAAGTTTTCTAAGTTGGAAAACAATTCAAATTGCTCTACTGACTTTGTTTTTGACTCCAAGACCAATTCAGATGATAGAACCGATATTGGATTTTGCCCTAAGAACAAACCACAAACTACTAAACTTGAACCTATTAAGTTTGTGTCTGGGGGCAAAAGACCAATTGAAACATGTCCAGACTTTCATTTGATTAAAAATGAATTTGATCAAAAAGAACAATAGAAAGACATTGGAGAGTCTAGTAATTCTAAGGCTGAGACTGCACTTAAGACTAAATACGTCTGTCCTTTGATCAGAAAGACTGATTCTACCTATAAGACCATACCCCATAGGAATAGGACTTCTGAACAGAATGTTGTCAAACCTATTTTTAGAAGTTTTCCTAAGGAAATTCATCCCTCAAGCAATCAATATTGCTCCTACTGTGACATTTATGGTCACTCCTTTGAAGGTTGTTATGCTAGGCGTCTAAATACCCCTGTTTACAACACTTCTGTCTACAAGAACTTTAACTATTCTAGGCAAAGTTGTAACAATTATGTCCTTCCTAGACAACCTGATAAGAACTCTAACTACAGAAATAGAAAGACCAAAACTAAGAGTTCCTTTAAGAGAAAGGCTCCCAGAAACTTCCCTAAACCAAAAGCTCAATTTTTTCACAATAATAAGTTCGTTGCTCCAAATGTTTTTCGACAAAAAATTGTGTCTCAAAAATTTTATCAAATGAGGGAAAACTTGCACAAAATTAAAACTAGAGCTATTTGGGTTAGAAAAGAGGATCTTTTACCCCAAATGAAGTGTAACATTGTCATCACTGCTTTCAAAGCTGAACACACTTCATCTGGTTGGTACTTAGATTCAGGATGTTCCAAACATATGACAGGAGATAAAACAAAACTTCTAAACAAAACAAGATTTGCTGGTGGGAAAGTAGTTTTTGGTGATGGTGTCTCATCTCAGATCATAGGTAAAGGAACCCTAAAAGAAGAAGGAATGCATGTTCTCGAAAATGTTCTATTAGTTAAAGGCCTTAAAGCCAACCTCCTAAGTATATCACAATTTTGTGACTCTGACCATACTGTCACCTTTTCAAAGAACAATTGTAAAATTTTAAATGATAAAGGTGAATGCATTATTACAGGATTTAGAACACCTGACAATTGTTATACTGTCAAGACTAGTTCTGAAACCTGTAACATTGTCAGAATGGATGACAATGAAATCTGGCATAATTGTATGGGTCACTTAAGTTATGATATCCTTGGTAGATTGTCTAGTCAAGAGATAGTTAGAGGTATTCCTAAAATTAAACCTATTTCAAGTGTTGTCTGTGGCCATTGCCAGGAAGGAAAAATAGTTAAGACTTCGCATAAAAAGGTTAAAGACATCCTTACCTCTAGACCTCTAGATCTCATCCATATGGACCTTATTGGTCCCTCTAGAAATGTTAGTCTATGTGGACACAGCTATATCCTTGTCATGGTTGATGATTTCACACAATTCACTTGGGTTGCCTTCTTGAAACATAAATCTGACACGTTTCAGAATTTTTTGAAAATTCTTCTAAGAATTGAAAATGAGAAGGACACACAAGTCAATCGCATCCGTAGTGATAGAGGGGGAGAGTTCATAGACACATGAATAGTTGAATATTGTGACCACAACGGTTACAAACATGAATTTAGTGCCCCAAAAACTCCTCAGCAGAATGGTATTGCTGAAAGGAAAAACCAAACCCTTTAAGAGATGGCACGTGTCATGTTGCATGCTAAATCCCTACCTAAATACTTTTGGGTAGAATCCATTAGAACTGCCTATCACATCACTAATAGGGTCTATCTTAGGAAAAACTCTAAACAAACCCCTTATGAGTTGTGGTTCGGTAAGAAACCTAATCTGAAATACCTAATAACCTTTGGAAGTCAGTGTTATGTCTGTAAAGACAGAGGACATCTGTCTAAATTCGAAACTCGTGGTGATAAAGCCATATTCTTAGGATACTCACCAAACAGTCATGCTTATCGTATATACAATCTGCGTACTAAGGCCCTTATGGAATCGATAAATGTAATTGTAAGTGACACTATTGTCGAAAATAAGATATCTGAATCACCTATTGTGGTTGAATCTGAAAATGATTTCAAAACTGATTCACCAGAAATAGATGACTCATTACCTATTGAGAGTCCCGAAGTACCTAGCTGGGTCTCTAAAGATCATCCCATTGACAACGTGGTCGGCAATCCTAAAAAGCCAGTTTGTACTAGATCCCAGTTAAGAAATTATGCTAATTATGCATGTTTCGTCTCCCTTGTGGAAACGAAAAATGTTAATAAAGCATTGAATGACACACACTGGATTTCTGCTATGCAGGAAGAACTTTTACAATTCATCATTCACGATGTCTGGTATCTCGTACCTCGGCCTCAAAATAAAAATGTTATTGGAACACGTTGGATCTTTAAGAACAAATCTGATGAAAATGGGGTGATTCTTAGAAACAAAGCTAGACTAGTTGCTCAAGGCTACTCTCAAATAGAAGGGATAGATTTCAGCGAAACATTTGCCCCTGTCACTTGTCTTGAATCTGTTCGTCTTCTTTTCGCCATAGCGTGTTACTTAAAATTCACACTTTATCAAATGGACATAAAATCTTCTTTCCTTAATGGAATCCTGTCCGAAGAAACATATGTAGAACAACCTAAAGGTTTCATTGACCCTAAATACCCTAACCATATCTTTCGCCTGAAAAAGACTTTGTATGACTTAAAACAAGCTCCTCGAGCTTGGTATGAACGCCTTTCCAACTTTTTGTTGGATAAGGGTTTTAAGAGAGGAGGAAATGACCAGACTCTCTTTGTCAAACATTTTGACAAAAACATTATTATAGCCCAAGTCTATGTAGACGACATCATTTTCGGGTCAACTTCAAACTCTGAAGTTAAATCCTTTTCTACTAGTATGCATAAGGAATTTCATATGTCCCTTATGGGGGAGTTACAGCTATTCTTAGGATTACAAGTGAAACAGAATTCTGATGGTCTATTTGTTTCTCAAACTAAGTATGCCTTAGACCTTGTTAAGAAATTTGGGTTAGAGAATGCAAAAGTTGCCAAAACACCCATGAGTACTTCCATTAAATTAAGCAAAGATGAAAATGGTAAGTGGTAGCCTACTCTATCTAACTGCATCACGACCAGACATAATGTATGCTGTATGTCTGTGTGCTCGTTACCAGAATAACCCTAAAGAGAGCCATTTATTGTGTGTAAAACGTATAATAAAGTATATAAAAGGCACTCTCAACCTTGGACTTAGGTATACTAAGGATACCTGTAGCACCATCATAGGTTATACTGATGCTAATTGGGCCGGTTGTACTGATGATAGTAAAAGTACATCAGGTGCCTGTTATTATGTCGGCAATAATTTAGTTGGTTGGAGTAGTAAAAAATAGAATTGCACATCTTTATCCACGGCTGAGTCCGAATATATAGCAGCTGGCAGTTGTTGTGCTCAATTATTATGGATAAAACAGATGTTAAGCTATTATGGAATTAAAAAAGATCATTTACAATTATATTGTGACAATCAAAGCGCCATCAACATATCTAAAAACCCGGTTCAACACTCGCGAACTAAGCATACTAAAATAAGGCACCATTTTATACGCGAACTTGTTGAGACTAAGGAATTAGAAATTCATTACCTGCCTACTGATCTGCAACTTATAGACATGTTCACTAAACCTTTGGACTATAACAGATTTCTGTATTTGCGTAATTCTATAGGCATGGTATGCGCTGATTAAACTCTTATGACCTTACTTTTTACCCTTTGTCCATTTGAGAAAAAATGGGGGAGAAATTTGAGTTATATGAGTTCATTTTTTCTGTTCACATTTCATCTAAACTGCTTGATCTTAGTGTGTATATTTGCAGGAATCTCTTCTACTGATTGTCTACCATTTCTAGTGTATAAATTTGTAAATAGTTGAGTTATGTAATTTTTGTCTTGCTAGGAAATGGGTAGATAGAATCTTTTGTATAGGACTAGGTTTTATTTTTTTTTGTTCCCTATGAGTTTTAAGCTAACTCAAAGGAGATTTTGTCTCATATTTCCAAAGGGGGAGATTGAAGCACCTTATACCTTTGACTTACTTAAGTCTACATTGTATAAGTGCTCAACTAGTTTGGAAATAGTGACAAAATTTGTTGTCTATCCTAGAATCCAAAAAGCCTCAGAACCTATCTCTCTTATCCCCTTCAAAGATCTATGAAGATACAAAATGAATCACACTACACACAATTAGAAGTTCATGCATGTGTTCATATTCCTTAAAATTGAGTGTGTGTTTAATTCCCCTTGTATTAGAGCTTTAATAATTTTTTTGGAATTTTTAAGTAATTTTTAAACCTTTTAAAACTTTTTTTTAACATTTGTTAATAATTGTTTTTATTAATAAAATGGGTTAATAAAGTTCTTGGGGTTAATTTACTATTTTAGAAACTTCTTTTTTCACTGAATTGTTTGGTTGGGTACGATCTCAAAGCGCTAGAGACTTCAGGGTGAGGTTTTGTAATTATTTTGACGCGCGTGTGAGAACCTATTAACAGCCAACACTTGTCATCCTCTGGGCTTATGTATTTGTGCTTCTTATGTGAGAGGGCTGGATGTATTATTATTGATCGTTGGATCATTTGTTATCAAGGGCCTGCAGGCGTTCTTGGTTAATCCCAGTGCATACATATGAACCAATCACAATGCTTTTAAGCCACCTCTTTTCTATAACCATTGGATCAAGTCAAAACCCTTGAAGACTTGATCTCAGCCTTTGATTTGCCTCGATCATCCAGAACCTTCCCCAGGCACTATATATACCCTTCCCTTCTCTGCCTTAGAGAACTTTTGGACATTCGTCTTCCAGAGAGAAAAAAAATAAGAGAGATAAGAGAGAAGTGAGAGAAGAGAGAAAAGAATAGAGAGAAGAGAGAGAAAGGGAAACAGTTAGCCAAAACCAAACCCTAACCCTAAACACTTCGTCTCTGAAACAAACCTTCAAATAAACCTTACTCCAAACACATCCTGAGTGTTTGAAAGAGAGAGAGAGAGAGTAGTTTGTTCATATCGTTGCTGTAACCTCGTGATTTCTGATCTTGTACACAACTTAAACGTTAGAGTAAAGATCTAGTTTCTTTCTCCATAGAAATATTAGATCTATACTCTGCATGTTATATTTTTCACTAGATCTTCATATTTTCAACTTGGTTTAAGAAAATATTTTCTGTTTTGATTTGAAAAATGTTTTATAGTTTCTATTTTTACAAAACTTAACCTGACCTAGTTGGATTCGCACTTGGAGGGTTTTCAATCTCCTAAATATTTGCAAAAGAGATTGAGAAAGGTCTTGACCGGTTTCTTAAGCAAGATCTCCGTGGAATCTGGGTTATATTGAAAGGTCAAAAGGTTTTTAGTTTTGTAAGGAAGAAAAATAACAAACTCACTGCATATAGACTTTATATGTAATTTGTATAGGACTGTTTGTAAATCTAAGTGTGTGTGAGTTCATGCATGTGAATAGGAATCACTACACAAACACTTAACACACTACTACACTGGAAGTGTTGTGTTTAAGATCTGAGATCATTGAGTCAACGTAAAGAAGCTAAAGCAAAGAAAGTTAGCCAATCGAAAAACATCATCAACAAATCAGATCTATCAGAAGTTAGAAGGAGCCAAGTGGGGTATATTCCTAAACTTAGTATAGGTTGATTTGTGTACATGCATGTTGTGTTGTTTGTAACTGATTTTTTTTATTAGTGGATTTTTTGCTTTTATGACTTAGAAGTCACCGTGGATGTTTCCTCTGTAGGGAGAGGTTTTACCACGTTAAAATCTTTGTGTTGATTATCTTTATCTACTCACCTCATTCTTTAAGTGTGCTGAATTTTTGAAACTTCCCTAGTTTTAAAACTGATTACACAATCTTAATTAATCTCGTACATAAGTTTCTTTCTAAACAAATCTTGTTTATAATTTTTATTTTCAAAAGAAAAGGGTTTCTCTAACAAACATTCGGAGTTGCTTATACAATTTAACCTTGTGTTAAACGGCATTAGCGATGTTTTTTCAATTTTGACATTGTGACCCAATTTAGAGAATATCCACACTTAGGCTTTAAAATGTGTCATTAGAGGGTGAAACCCCGTAATGGCGCATAACAACCCCCTGAGTAGTGCCAACACCTTGCACGAGACCAATATAACATGTTGGGACCAACCGCCTGGTCATGGGACCCCCTGATTATGAGCATGCCATATTCGGAGAATATCCGTACTTAGGCTTGGAAACGTATCGCTAGAGGGTGAAACCCCAAAACACCTCCCAAGAGACCCCATGAGCAGTGCTAATATCTCATACAGGACCAATGTAACTCGCTGTAACCGACTGCGTGGTCATAGGAACACCGGTTTAAGAGCAAGTCCCGATTGAGGAAATATCAACACCTATGGTTGAAAATGTGTCGTTAGAGGGCTAAACCCCATAACACACCCACCCAACGGCCCCATGAGCGGTGCTAACACATCGTACGGGACCAATGTACCTCATTGGAACTGGCCGCGTGGTCATATGACCCCAAGTTTGAGAGAACAACCCAATTCTGAGAATATCCACACTTAGGTATCAAACTGTCCATTAGAGGGAAAAATCCCATCAAGACCCCGTGAGCGCTGCCAGCACCTCACCAGAGACCAATTGATTGTACAAATATAGCACCCTGTCGCGGAACACTTCTACATACGACAGAAGTTACGGGCTGCACACCTTATGACGGACCACACACCTTATGACAGGACGAAGCCTTTTCACCTGCATGACCACTTAACAATTGTCCATCTTCTAGAAGGATTCCCTACTTGTCAGGCTCATCCATATGTCACGTGAATTGAGCATGTGACACACCTTTATACTACCTAGAAATAGAGTCACTCACCTCATTATTAAGGGGAGGGAGGGGGAGAGATAGAGAACTCATAGGCGAATCCCTACCCACCTCTACTCACTCTCTCTAGAGAATCGTACTTAGGGACTGACCCCCTGTCGCCGCCATGCCGATCGCCACTCAGGCCACATCTAGGGCTCCTCTTTAGCCAGTATCATGTATTATCCCCCTTTCGTTGTATTGTATGCCTCTAATGTCATTGTAAACTTATACCAAAACCTATGCATAATGAGAGTATAGCACCAAAGTGGACATAGGCTCCATTTTATGGTCCTAACCACTCTATATCTTGTCTCGTATCTCTCTTTACTTAATTTATTTACTCATTATGTATATTACACATGATTTGCTCGTATGTGAATGACTAGTGGATGATTTTTCATATCGACAATTTGGCGCCGTTTGTGGGAATGAGATATTTCAATCTTGTTTCTCTATGTTTTGTGTTATTAAACTCCATATTCTATCCATGGATATACTTTGGATCGTCATCTCATTAATCGATTTTGGTTATTGGGGTTTGTTTTATTTTCACACCCTTACGAGTGTAGTTCTTATAGTCAGATATGTTCTTGGGTCTTCATTTTATGACCATAGATATATTTTAGATACCCTTGTGATATCAT
The DNA here is from genome assembly GCA_949130495.1 of Sambucus nigra. Lineage (NCBI taxonomy): Eukaryota > Viridiplantae > Streptophyta > Magnoliopsida > Dipsacales > Adoxaceae > Sambucus > Sambucus nigra. Next base: position 665,442,702 of record OX422208.1, on the reverse strand, counting down.
TTCATCTGGATAATGCTGAAAAGCATGATGGATTTTGGCCCTGAGAAGGTGAATGGTTAGGGAAGGATCGTATTAATCCCATTTTGCTGTTCTTGACCTATGATCTAGGGTTTATTACTGAGATTATGTCGTTTTATGCACGGTGAGGCTGTCCTATCATTAACAAACCCTAGTACTTATGCTCTCCGCGTGTTGGGAGAGAAAAACTCAGTTTGGGCATTAGATTTTAGGATTTCTCCCTTTGTTGCCTAGGAGGGGATGCGGCTAGGCAGTTCAAATTCCTTATGGTTGCAGCCCCTACTAGCACGGTCGTGGTACAGAAGCTTCAAAACATCTAGGAACAAACTTAGATGGTCTTCAGCTCAACCTTGGTGAATACCATACAAAGTCCATGGCAATGCATGTATGTTCCTTACTGACTGTGGCCTCAACTGTAATACTATGCAATAGTGAAAATGCTATATCCCCATTTCCTGCTCGGATACTCCAATATTTTTGGGATTGCTAATTTATGTTACTTTTGTCTCAAATTGTAAATAATTAGTAAAGACTAACAAAAGCAGAAAATGGACGGAGAATCCAGTCAGAGCATAGAAGTTAAAGATGAGATTGTGCAGCTATACAATCACCTCAATGACATCTTCAACAGTCATGCCTCACTATAAACCCAGGTAAAATATTTGACTGAGAAGGACCTCATGATAGAGATCACGATCGCATCCAATGTGGGTGCAGCACCCAGGAACATTTCTTCAAAAGCCCGTGTTGTAGCGGTAGTACAAGGTGACCCTTCTGCGAAAGTAATTAGCAGGAGCCTAAAAAGGAAATCAGAGAAGACATAGGGGAGCTATAATTCCTACACCCCAATGGCCTCCTCGATTGAAGACATATTTGTGTTCATCAAAGAGGACAAGCCGAGAGATCCACCCTACAAAAGGAACAAAACTACTTGGTGCAGATTCCATCAGGACCATAACTATGATACTGAGGAATACTATGCTCTGAAGGATGAAATTAAGAGTCTGATTGGGCAAGGAATGCTACAAAGGTTACTCAAACATGTTTAGGGGATGCAACCTAGGCTTATGGGCCATACTTCCCTTAACATTATGATTTAGTTTATATCTCCTTTTGTTTATGTTCATAGTGAACATTATCTTTTATTTCATTATGACCTTTTATGTCCATCCTTATGAGAATTAATGAATATAATACTTTAATTTCTCAATTCTATTAAATGATATCTTTTGAAAGACTCATTGTCTTAAACAGATTCTATATGGAGATATCGAATTATATCGGGAATAATTATATTCAAATAGGCTCACAACGCCTGCAACGATGCCTAATTATATGAAGTCAAATGATAATTGAAAATAATGAAAAAGACTATTCGGATCAGCTATCTGAATTGGTCAGCAACATCACTCATAGAGGCTATATCCCATCATATGATAACCATATTCTCGAAAGCAGTTATCAGAAAGCGTTATTAGCAGCAAGGGTTTCCAATGCCCATTCTTAGCTTTCGGGATGCGTCATTAGCTTGGGGAGGTTACTCCCCCGGTAAAATTATTAACTTGGTGGATATGAGACTAAACATATTTCATTTGGTGATCTCATATTAACTTGGGGAAGCTTTATAATACCTAGCCCTGGAAGGGCTGAAAATAAGCCACAGGGGTCGAAGACTTTATTGTCTACAGATAATCCTATATCTGAAGGGACCAAAGACTTAATTATCTGTGGATAACTCTATTTTAGCCTGGGAAGGATTTATATATATCCACATAGGCTTGGGAAACTTCATCATACCTAGACCCCACCGGGGGGGGGGGGGGGGGGTGATAATAACCCAATCAAAGCGACTAAAGGAAAGCCATGAAAGGCAATCGAAATGACTAAAGGAGGTTGTGTTGTTGTGATCACAAGGTGTACCAAAGCTAAAAAAGGATGGACTTAATTTTATAAAGGTATATAAATGTGTCGTAGCTTTATATATATGGTTGTGGCCATTAAGTGGAATCATTCAGAAGACACGACAGAAAAAGGCAAGACGGATTGTTAACGCGCCACAGCCGTGTTCAAGAAAGGCGACATTGTGATGATGATCCAGTTATAAAGCTACAATGTATTTAGAGACTGCAACCATGTAGAAGAATTCAAGTGGAAGGGTTAAGGTGAATGAAACAGGCCTCAACCTATGTGAAGAAACCATCCACACTACAGTGTCGCATCCTTAAGCTATATCCCGTATTAGTTTCTAAATATAGATGCAATCTATGACCCATATGTTATTGTTAAAAGTGCATTTTTTTAAGAAGTAAATGTATGGTTCAAGCAATCAAAGATGTATAGAGAAAGAATTCATTCAAGTGTCAAAATAAGAAAAAAAAAAGAATAAAAAAGCTAATAGAAAATGAAGCAGATAGTCAACATGAAATGTGGCCACACACTTGATAATAAGGTTGGGTACCAAAAATCTGGACAACTATTAATGTTAAATATTACAGATAACAAAAAGATAAAGTGGTAATAAAAATGTAAATAGGGACGCAACCCGAAGATTCAACATCATCAGCTTCATCTCATTCTTCTCCCTCTGCGACCCTCATGGTCTCTTTATTTGAGGTCGCTACCTCAACCTCTGCCCTCAACCTTGCTTTTTCCTTAGCTGCGGCCTTGAGCTCAGCTATACATTGCTGATGCTTAACATCACCAAGTCCCCAGGAAAGAACCGTCTCTTTAGTCTCACGAAAGTTCTTTATGATTCTGTGCCTGAGCTCTTAGTAACCATGGAGGTAGGCCCTATTGTTAATAAGATAAAAGTCTCTGGATCCCTTGAATGATTCCACCATGATGTCAATGGCCAATTAAAGGGATGCATTATGATCCTTTTCCATCTTCTTGACCACTGTAGCATGGGCTTCATCATCCTTGATAGCCTTGGCTGCCAGTTCCTCATACTTCTTCGGTAGAAGTTAATGTTTATTATTGGCATACTCCGCAACCTTGGAAGATTCTACAGTTTGGGTTTGAGAAATCTTAAGGGACTCTCTGTCCTAATTGAAATTTTCCTAGGCTTCACCCTTGCCTTGGATGGAAGCTTCAAGGTTCATCTGAGCCGCGTGGAGTCCCGCGAAAGCAGACGTTTTTCCGGCATCAAATGATGAATTCCTTGCGCTCTCCAGATCAGTGGCATGTACCCTCTTCGCATTCTCTTTTAGATTTTATAGGGTAATGTACTTCCTTTTTTGACAAATCATGACGTTCATGGCCTAAAAAGAGAAGGAGTTAGGAACAAGGTAAGAAATGCAAAAATAAAACAAAGAAAGTACTTGCACTTACCCTTAAAACACTATGGAGGACATAATCCTCTAAGTCGTCATGATCTTCATCCAATAGTCTATCAAGCTCCGCGATGTTGGGCACCCTCTTCATCCTACAGGTAGCCCTCACAGTAGTGTCCCATGAGGATTCAGGGTTTGTCTATCTAAGCTATGGTCGCGGATGACCTTTAAGACCAACCCTAGCATGGAACTGAGGAGGCGCCAGGTTGACATTAATTGCAATAATGTGTGGCGGTGGGGGAGTAGTTAAATGGATAGGGGCATCAGATGTTGACATCAGACCTGTCATGGCCAAATTGGCCCCGATATCATCATCGAACTCATCAACATGGACTTGGTGCGAAGAAGGGATAGTTTTTTCTACAGCTTCATTTTGGGTTGTGGCGGGTGGATTTTGGTCGCTGGAAGGGACTGCGGCTGGAGCCTTGGTCTTCGGCCTCTTCCTTTTTCTGTGCCTTGCAGCATTATTGAGGATGGTTGCGTCCTCATCCATCTCTGCCAATTAGGCAACCAAAAGCTCCCTATCAACTTCCTCACCAGCAAGAAGAAAGGAAACAGTAAATATTTTAAGATTTAAATATAAATTACTGCAGAACAAAATTGTTGATCGATTTATTACCTTTCGTAACCATTTCTTTTGGTATGGATTTAATGGGGAAGTATCCTACTTCAAATACAGTGGCAGAAGTTACAAGTGCACTGAATTTCTGCTCCTCAGTAGGAATTACCGCGGCCTTGGCAACGCTTTTCTCTTATCACTTGCTCAATTGCAAGTTGTCAAGAAGTGTAAAAATTATTTCAAAGGTTAGAACATAAAGAATAATAAGCAATTATAAAGAGGGGATGCAACTATAATTAAAATACCTAGCTTAAAGGGACACCCCAATTACCGTAACATCCTAAACGATTTCTCCCTCTCGTTCTCCTGAGGCTGAATCTCCCACCCTTCTACAGAGATGAAGAAATATTTCCCCTTCCAGTTCTTTACACTGGTAGGCCTCACAGAGTAAAGGGTCTCTTCCCAACCACGAATGGAGAAGAAGTAATACCCAAAAAAATTTACAGAGTTTTCCTTCGTGCAGTAAAGTGGAAAAACTCTGCGGGAGTAATATCTTTTATGAATTGATTCTCCCAAAGTATGAAGGCTGCAGGAATGGCCCTTCAGCCATTGATATCTAACTGGGCTGGTGTTAATTTCATTATTTCAAAAATTCTTTTGATGGGAACAGGAATGGGCAATCACAAATCGTAAATGAAAGCGTGCAAAGGGAAATAAACCACATCATCAACAAGGTCTGTAAAAGGTCATTGTTCCATGGCACGAGCTAAGCACATCAAGCCCTCAAAAAACTCAAAGGCCTCAGCAACTTGATTAACCTATTCTTGGGTCATAATGCTCTGAATGTCAAGTGCAGTAGGAGGACTCTCATCCCTCTGAGATGGGCCAACTGGTTCTTACCTAACAATAGTTATACACCCCCTGTCGTAGTGTTATCTTCTATGTCCATTGGTTAGTTACTAGACTTGGCTTCCTCTTCCATTGACGTTGTCTCAAAATTCTTCCTATAGGCAGAATCCGTGGAGTCTGAGTCTAGTACGATGCAGTTGGGGAAATCCTTTAGTTGACAAGGACCTATTGACTTCAAAGGAGGAATGAAAGGAAGTTCAGGAGGGGAGTCTCCAAAATTTTTTACCCAAAAGCCTTTTAGAAATTCGTCTAGGTCAAAGTTCATATAGTTGCAATAGTACCTAAAAAGCAGAGTTCGCAGTTAGGTGCTGCAGCCAATATGGTTCTAAAAAGCCTCAAAGAAGCGAAGACAGGACTAGTTACATGAAGATTAAAGTGAATAGAAGTGATCCGCAAGGTTGGATAAATATGCCAAGTGTTGGGTTTTAGAGTCGTAGAAGACAATTGTCGTCGCGGCATATTGATTTGATAGGTGTTATTTCCTTGCATACCCTAGTTACTATGGACTAAAACACCATTGAATCTAATGTGAGAACCTAAGGCTGTAATCATCAATCTATGGTCTTAACTGTCACAGACTCTAAATTTTAAACTAAAGGATTACCCTCAGAGTCTACCGGCCGCAGCCATCACCTAAATTACTAATGGGGTATTCTACCATGCCGTGACTGCTTACTCAAACAATTTATTATCTAAATGTTGATTCATTTAAAGATCGAAGACTCAGAATGCGAAGGGTTTATTCAAGAACTGCAAGAACAGTTTCACGATTTCAATGCGATTCAACAGAAATACATGTCGTATGATGTAAGCAATGGAAGATTAATGTCTCATTTCGACATATGAATATTGATTCAATTAAAGAATTTGCAACTATTACAATTATTTGTCATTCAAACATGCTCGATCCTTGGAAATTGGCAGATTACATAATCAAAACCCTAAGTTCCAATCAAGTAGTTGGGTTTTTTTTTCTCAGAAACAGATATAATCTAGAAAAAATCTAATACTAATTCATAAAGCAACTGACGTGATTTAAGAAGGGGAAATTCACAAATTCATAAGATCATAGGATGAATTATTAACTACAAAAGCTATTAAAGAGGTTATTGGTTGGAAAAATACATGGAAATGGAGAAACTGGTAATGATTAGCCTAAAACCTTCTCAGAACCACCACACTCAACCTTGGAAGGTCACCAGTAAGATCAAGGGAAGAAATGGATAGAGTTCATCTTTAGATATGCTCTCAATGATTTGGAAAACGTAATGAAGTCCACAACTGGAATGATTTATATAAGAGGGTCTGTGAAGATGAAGCATCTCCTCAAAAGTATCGCGGCACCTCAAGAGGACTTAACTACTTAGCCACAACCCTAATCGCAATATCTTGGCACAACGACTTGGGGGCTTATTGATAGTACACATATAGCACCCCTGCCACGTCTCCCTTTTACATATGACAAAAGTTATAGGCCCGCACACCTTATGAAAGGCCTCAGCCTTTTCACCTGCATGACCACTTGACAACTGTCCATCTTCCAGAAGGATTACCTACTTGTCAGACTCATCCATATGTCACGTGAATTGAGCACGTGAAACACCTTTATACCACCTATAAATAAAGGCACTAACCTCATTATTAAGGGGAGGGCGGGGAAGATAGAGAACTCAAAGGTGAAGCCCTGCCCACCTCTACTCACTCTCTTTAGAGCACCGGACTTGGGGGCTGACCCCCCTTCGCCGCCGTGCCGATCACCCCTTAGGACACATCTAGGGATCCTACTTAGCCAGTATCATGTATTCTCTCCCTTTCGTTCTATTCTACGCCTCTAATGGAATTGTAAACTTGTACCACAACATATGCATAATGAGAGTAGAGCACGAAAATGGATGTACGCTCCACTTTATGGGCCGAACCACTCTATATCTTATCTTCTATCTCTATTTACTTGCTTTATTTACTCATTACATATTTTACACATGATTTTCTGGTACGAGAACGACTAGTGGATGATTTCTCGTATCGATATTAATGTAAATAATTTGAACTGACTTCATGGTCACAGGATCCCTAGTTTGAGAGCACGAACCAATTTTGAGAATATCCACACTTAGGCTTAAAAATGTGTCGTTAGAAGGTGAAACACCGTAACGTCGCCCAAACGGCAATGTGAGCCGTGATAACACCTCGTACGAAAGCAATGTTATTGGTTGGAACTGACCGCATGGTCACAAGACACATGTTTGAGCACACACACCAATTCAGAGAGTATCCACACTTTGGCTTGAAAACGTGACGTTTGATGGTGAAACCCCAAAATTCCCACCAAAAAGCCCCGTAAGCGAAGCCAACACCTCTCATAGGACCAATGTAACTCATTGGAATTAACCACATGGTCCCAAGAACCACCAGTTTGATAGAACGACCTAATTCAGATAATATCCAGATTAATCCTTAAAAACGTGCCATAAGAGGGTTAAACTGTATAATGCCCCCAAAAGACCCCATAAGTGGTGCCAACACCTCTCATGGGACCAATGTAACTTGTTGGAACTGACCGCATCATCACGGAACCCGCAGTTTGAGAGCACGACCTAATTCGAAGAATATACACATTGAGGCTTAAAAATAGATCGTAAGAGGGTGAAACCCCATAATGCCCCCGAGAAGACCCCGTGAGCGATGGCAACACCTCACATGGAATCAATGTAACTTGTTGGAACCGACCGTGTGGTTACGGAACCTATAGTTTGAGAATGTCCACATTTATGCTTAAAATGTGTTGTTAGAGCGGGAAACCCGTAACGCCCCAAACGGCTCACACGGGACCGACATAACTCACTAGAATCGATATCATGTTCACGGGACCCCCGTTTTGACCCCCTATTTGAGGGCACGATATAATTCTGAGAATCCTCACACTTTGGCTTGAAAACGTGGCATTAGGGGGTGAAACCCCGTAACACCACCCAAACGGATTCATGGGCAGTGCCAACACCTCGCACGGGACAAATGTAACACGTTTGAACCGACCGCGTATTCACGAGACCCTAATTTGATACCATGACCCAATTATGAGAATATCCACACTTAGTCTTGAAAACGTCTCATTAGAGGGATAAACCCCATTATGCACCCCCAAAATGGCCTCGTGAGTGGCGCCAACACATCACATGGGACCAATGTAACTTGTTGGAACCGATCGGATGATCACGGGACCCACGGTTTGAGAGAATGACCAAAGTCATAGAATATCCACACATAGGCATGAAAATGTGTACTTAAAGGAAGAACCCCCGTAACGCCCCCGAAACGGTCCCATGAGCAGTGCTAACACCTCGCTAGGGAATAATGTAACTCGTTGGCACCGACGGTGTGGTCACGGGACCCCCAATTTGAGAGCACAACCCAATTTTAAGAATATCCACACTTAGGCTTCAAAACGTGCCATTAGAGGACAAAACCTAGTAATGCTCCCAAATAGCCTCATGATCGGTGCTAACACAACACAGGGACCAATGTAAGTCGTTGGGACCAACTGCATGTTAACTGGACCCTTGATTTGAGAGCACGACCTAATTTCGAGAATATCCAAACTTAGGATTGAAAACATGCCGTTAGAGGGTGAAACTCCCTGACGCTCTACAATAACACCTTCAATGATGCCAACACTTCGCACAAGACTAGTGCAACTCATTGGAATCAAAAGCGAGGTCACGGGACCGCCAATTTGAAAGAACAATCGAATTTAGAGAATATCAACACTTATGCTTAAAAACGTGCCATTGGAGGCGAAACCCCGTAATGCCCCCAAAATGACTACGTGAGCACTGCCAACAACTTGCATGGGACTAATGTAACTCGTTGGAACCAACTGCGGGGTCACGAGACACCCAGTTTGAGGGCATGACCCAGTTATGAGAATATCCACACTTAGGCTATAAAACATGCCATTAGTGGGGGAAACCCCATAACGGCCCCATGAGAGACGCCAACACCTCGCACGGGACCATTGTAACTTGTTAGAACCGACCGCATGGTCACGACACCTCCGGATTGATAGCACCACCTAATTCTGAGAATATCCACACCTAGGCTAGAACACGTGCATTAGAGGGTGAAACCCCGTAAAGCATCCCAAACAAACCCGTGAGCAATGCAAACACCACCCATGGGACCAATGTAACTCATTGGAAATGAACGCGTGATTACGGGACCCCCGATTTGAGAGCACGACACAATTTCAAAGAATATCCACACTTCGGCTTTAAAACGTGTCGTTAGAGGGCAATATCTCGTAATGCCGCAGAGGACTTTGTGAACGGTGCCAACACCTCGCACGGGACAAATGTAACACATTAGAACCCGTCAGAGTGGTTATGGGACCCCCAAATTAAGAGCACGACACAATTCGAAGTATATCCACACTTAGGCTTGAAAACATATTGTTAGAGGGAGAAACCCCATACGGGACCCTTGTAACTCGTTGGAACAAACTCCATGGTCACAGGACCACCGGTTTGAGAGCACATCGCAATTAGGGAATATCCACACTTACGATTGAAAACGTGTTATTAGAGGTCTAAATCCCTTAACGCACCTATAAAATGGCCCCATGAGCGGTGCCAACACCTCGTACGGGACCAGTGTACCTCGTTGGAACCGACCGCATGGTTACAAGACCCGAAATTTGAGAGTACGAGCCAATTATGAGAATATCCACACTTAGTCTTTAAACTTGCCATTAGAGGGCAAAACCCCATAAAGACCCTGTGAGCGGTGCCAACATCTCACACGGGACCAATGCGACTCGTTTGAACATACTGCATGGTCACAGGACCCCCGGTTTGAGATCATAACCCAATTCTGAGAATATCCACACATATGATTGAAAACGTGTTGGTATAAGGGGAAACCTCGTAACTCTACCCGAACGTCCCGTGAGCGGTGCCAACACCTCACACGAAACCAATGTACTCGTTGGAGCCGACCGCATGGTGATGGGACCCCAATTTGAGAGCACTCCACAATTCTGAGAATATCCACACTTTGACTTGAAAATGTGTCGTTAGATGGTGAAACCCCAAAACGCCCCCCAAACGGCCCCGTGTGTGAAGACAACACCTCGCATAGGTCCAATGTAACTCACTAGAACCGACTGTGTGGTCCCAAGATCCTCGAGTATAAGATCTAGACCCAATTCTTAGAATATCCACACTTAGGCTTGAAAATGTGTTGTTAAAAGGAGAAACCCCATAACACCCCACCCTAAATGGCCCCATGAGCGGTCCCAACACCTCCGTATGGACTAATCTAACACATTGGAATCAATCATGTGGTAATGGGACCACCAATTTGAGAGCATGACCCAATTATAAGAATATCCACACTTACGCTTGAAAATGTGTCGTTCGAGGGTGAAACCCCATAATGACCCCTTGACATCCTTGTGAGTAGTGCAAACACCTTGCACGGGACCAATGTAACTCATTGGAACCAACCTCGTGCTCACGGGACCCAAGGTTTGAGAGCATGACCCAATTATGAGAATAACCACACATAAGTTTGAAACATTTCGTTTGAGGGACGAACCCCATAACGCCCTGCAAATAGCCCCGGGAGCGGCGCCAATACCCCTCTAGGGAATAATGTAGCTCGTTGTAACCTAATGTGTGGTCACGAGACCCCCATTTTTAGATCACAGTGCAATTCTAATAATATCCACACTTTGGCATGAAAACATTCCGTTTTAGTGAGAAACCCCACAATGCCCCCATGAGCAGCACCAACACCCGCATGGGACCAATGTAACTCTTTCAATCCGACCACATGATCACGAGACCCCCCCCCCCCCCCCCCCCCCGTTTGAGAGAAAAACCCAATTCAGATAAATATCCAAACTTAGGCTTTAAAACTTGTGATAAAAGGGAGAAGCCCCATAATGCCCTCGTGAATGATGCAAACACCTCACACCAGACAAATGTAGCCAGTTAAAACTGACTGCCTGGTCACGAAACCCCCAAATTGGGAACACAACCTAATTCAAAGAATATCCACACTTGGGCTTGAAAATGTTCCCTTAGAGGGAGAAACCAGGTAACTCCTCTAAGGAAGCCAAGAGCGATGCCAACACCTCCGACGGGACCAATGAAAGTTGTTAGAACCAAATATATGGTCACGGGACCCCCGGTTTATAAGCACGATCCAAATGCGACGAATATCCACACTTAGGTTTTAAAACGTGTCGTTAGAGGGAAAAACTTCGTAATACCCTAGACGACACCGTGAGCGGTGCCAACACCTCGTACGGGGCCATTATAACTCGTTAGAACTGATTGCATGGTCATGGGACCCCCCAGATTGAGAGCATGACCCAATTCACAAAATATCCAAAATTTGGCTTAAAAATGTGTCATTAAAGGGTGAAACCACGCAACGCCCAGAAATGGCACCATGAGAGGAGCCAACACCTCGCTAGGGACTAATATAACTCGATTGAACTAACTGTGCAATCACGGGAACCCTGATTTGAGAGAACGATCCAATTTTGAGAATATCCACACTTATGCTTGAAAATGTGTTGTTAGAGGACAAAACCCTATAAAGCCCTCCAAACGGGCTCATAAGTGATGCCAACACCTCGTACGAGACCGATATAAATCATTAAAAGCAACCTCGTGCTCACCAGACCCCCAATTTTTTAGAGCAGGCCCTAATCATGAGAATATCCACACTTAGGCTTGAAACGTGATGTTAGTGGGTGAAACCCCGTAATGCCGCTTCTACGGGACCAATGTAACTTGTTGGAACAAAGCGCATGATAATGGGACCCCCGATTTGATAGAAAGACCCAATTTGGAACATATCCACACTTAGGCTTGAAAACTTGCCATTAGAGGGAGAAACCCCATAACACTTACCAAACGACCCCGTGAGCAGTGCCAACAACTAACACGTGACTAATGTTACTCCATGGAACTGACTACGTGGTCACGGGACATCCGATTTGAGAGAACGACCCAATTATGATAATATTCCTAATTAGGCTTTAAAACTTTCCATTAGAGGGAGAAACCCTATAACACCCGCGTGAGTGGTGCCAACACCTCACATTGGACCACTGTACCTCATTAAAACCAACTGTATGGTCACGAGACCCACGAATTAAGAGCACAACCCAATTATGAGAATATCCACAGTTAGGCTTGAAAACATGTGAGTGGTGCCAATACCACGTAAGGAATGAATATAACACATTGGAACTCACTGTGTGGTCACAGGACCCCCGGTTTGAGAGAACAACCCAATTTTAGGAATATCCACACTTAGGCTTTAAAACGTGTCATTAGAGGGTGAAACCCAATTACGCACCCCCAAAAAGGCTCCGTTAGCATTCTTAACACCTCTCATGGGACGAATGTAACTCGTTGGAACCAACTGCATAATCACAGGACCCCTGGTTTGAGAGCACGATCGAATTATTCTAATATCCACACTTAGGCTTGAAAATGTGTCGTTAAAAGGTGAAAAACTAAAATGCCCCTAAACGGCCCCATGAGCAGCGGCAACACCTCACACGAGATGAATGTAAGTTATTGGAACCAATCATAAATTCAAGGGACCCCCATTTGAGAGCACGACCCAATTCTAAGAATATCCACACTTAGGCTTGAAAATGTGTCATTAGAGAGCGAAACCCCATAAATCCCACCAAACGGCCTCGTGAGCGGTGACAACAACTCGCACGGAGCCAATGTTAGTCGTTGGAACAGATCACATGGTCATTGGACCCCCAATTTGAGAGCACGACCTAATTCTGAGAATATCCACACTTAGGCTTACAAACGTGTTGTTAGAGGGTGAAATCCCTTGACACCCCAAACTATCCCTTGAATAGTGCCAATACTTCCAACAGGACTAATGTAACTTGTTTAAACTGAATGCGTGGTAATGGGACCACAAATTTAGGATAACGACCAAATTCAAAGAATATCTACACTTAGGCTTGGAAATGTCCAGTTAGAGGGCGAAACCCCATAACGCCCCCCAAATGACTCCGTGGGCATCACCAACAACTCGCCAGGACTAATGTTACTGATTGAAATTGACAAGGTGGTCACAGGAAACTCGGTTTAAGAGCACTGACCAATTATGGTAATATCCACACTTACGCCTTAAAACTTGCCATTAGAGGGAAAAACCCATAATGCCCCCATGAGCTGTGCTAAAACCTCTTACGGGGTAACTGTAACTCGTTAAAACTGACTGTGTGGTCATGGGACCCCTGGATTGAGAGCAAAACCCAATTCAAAGAATATCCACCCCACTTAGGCTCTAAAATGTGTCGTTAGAGGGAGAAACCCAGTGACGCCACAGAAATACCCCTTGAGCGGCGCCAACACCTCCCATGAGGCCAATGTTACTCGTTGGAACCAAACGAATGGTACCAGCACCCCTGGTTTGAGAGAACCACCCAAATGAAGAGAATATCCAAACTCAGGCATAAAGACCCGAAACGTCCCCATGAACGGTGCCAGTACTTCGCATGGGACCATTGTAACTCGTTAGAACCAAGCGCGTAGTTGTGGGATCCACAGAATGGGAGAATGACCCAATTCATAGAATATCCACAGTTAGGATTAAAAACATATTATTAGAGGACTAAACCACGTAAATCCACACAAACAACCCCGTGAGCATCACTAATACCTCACACGGGACCAATGTAACTTATTGGAACCTACTTCGTGGTCACGAGACCACCGGTTTATGAGCACGTATCCACACATATGCTTGAAAAAGTGTCGTTACAGGGAGAAACCCCATAAATCACCAACCAAATAGCCTCGTGGGTGCCGCCAACACCTCGCACAGGACCAATGTAACTCATTTATACCGATCGCGTGGTCAAAGGACCCCAATTTTTAGAGCACGACCCAATTCTGAGAATTAGGCTTCAAAACGTGTCGTTAAAGGGCAAAACCCTATAATGCCACCCAAAAAGCCCTATGATTTGGCATCCAACACCGCACGAGGGACTAATGTAACACGGTGGTATCGATAATTTCGATTTGAGAGCACAACCCAATTATGAGAATAAACAATACTTCGGCTTGAAAACGTGTTATTAGAGGGAAAAACCCCATAACACACCACAAGAATCCCTGTGAGCGGCACCAACACCCCGCTAGGGAATAATGTAACCCTTTGGAATCGAACGTGGGGTCACGGGACACCCGATTTGAGAGCATGAACCAACTCTTATAATGTCCAAACTTTGGCTTGAAAATGAGCCGTTTGAGGGGGAAACCCAATAACACCATCCAAACATCCCCGTGAGTGGCGTCAACACCTCACTAGGGACTAATGTAACTCATTGGAACTGACCGTGTGGTCACAAGAACCCCTTTTTGAGGGCACGAACCAATTTTTAGAATATCATCGTCAGTGGGTGAAGCCCCATAACGCTGCCCAAACGGCCTCTTGAGCGGTGCCAACACTTCACATGGGACTGATATAAGTCGTTGGAACCGATCGCGTGGTCACGGGACCCCGAGTTTTAGTGCATGACCTAATTTTGAGAATATCAAAATTTAGGCTTGAAATGTGCCATTAGACAGTGAAGCCCCGTAAAGTAACCCAAACAAAACCTTTAATGATGCCAACACCTTCTACGATACCAATGTAACTCGTTGGAACCGAACGCGTTGTGAATGGACCCTCGATTTGAGATCGCAACCAAAAAAAAAAGAATACCCACAATTAGGCTTGAAAACGTGCTATTAGAGGGCGAAACCCCGTAACATCCCCAAACGATCTCGTGAGCCGCGCCAACAACTCGCACGGGACTAATGTTACTCGTTTGAACCAATTAGGTGGTCACGGGACCCCAGATTTGAGAGCATGACCCAATTATGGGAATATCCACACTTAGTCTTTAAAACATACCATGAGAGGGATAAATCCCATAATGCCCCCGTGCGAGATGCAAACACCTTGTGCGGGACCACCGTAACTTGTTAAAACTTATAGCATGGTCGCGGAATCCTCGAATTAAGAGCACGAATAAATTCTGAGCCTATCCACAGTTGGTCTTTAAACGTGTCGTTAGAGGGGGAAACCTAGTAACGAACCCTAATGACCCCGTGAGTGGTGCCACCACCTCCCATGAGACCAATGTAACTCGTTGGAACCAAATGCATGGTCATGGGACCCCCGATTTGAGAGCATAATCTAAATATGGATAATGTGCACACTTAGGCTTGAAAATGTTTCGTTTGAGGGTGAAACACCATAATACCCCAAACGACCACATGAGCGATGCCAACACCAGGACCATTGTAACTCATTACAACCGATCGAATGGTCATGGGACCTGCGAGATGGCAGCATGACCCAATTCATAGAATATCCACACTTAGGCTTCAAAATGTATTGTTAGAGGGCAAAACCCCGTAACGCCCCACAAATGGCCCCGTGAGCAGCACGAATGCCTCGCACGGTATCAATGTAACTCGTTGTAACCGACAGCGTGGTCACATGACTACCGATTTGAGAGAACGAACCAATTAATAGAATATCGACACTTACGATTAAAAATGTGTCATTAGAGGGCAAAACCCCATAATGCACCCAACAAGCGACCCCGTGAGCGGCGTCAACACCTCGCAAGAGACTAGTGTAACTCGTTGGAACCAACCGCGTGGTCACATGACCCCAGGTTTGAGATCACGGCGCAATTCTTATAATATCCACACATAGGCTTTAAAACGTGGCATTAGAGGGAGAAATTCCATAACGCCCATTGACTGCCCCATGAGCATTGCTAACACCACACACGGGACTGATGTAACTCGTTGGAGCCCATAGCCCCGGTTTGAGAGCACAACCTTATTAGGAGAATAACCACACTTAGTCTTGAAATGTGTCATTAGAGGTAAAACCCCGTATAGCCCCCGAAACATCCTTATGAGCGGCACCAACACCCCGCTAGGTAATAGTGTAACTCATTGGAACTGAGCGTGTGGTCACGTGACCCTCGATAGTAAACCACGACCCCATTCAGATATAAATTCACACTTTGTCTTGAAAACGTGCCATTTTTGGGGGAAACCCAATAAGACCCCCAAAACAGCCTCGTGAACGGTGCCAACACCTCGCTAGGGACTAAAGTAACCCGTTAGAACTGACCGTGTGGTCACGGGAACCCCGGTTCGAGGGTAAAACCCAATTCATTGAATATCCACACTCATGCTTAAAAATATGCCGTTAGAGGGTGAAACCCAATAATACCCCCCAAACGGCCTCGTGATCGATGAAAACACCTCTTACGGGACTGACATAACTTATTCGAACCGACCCCATGGTCACCAGACCCCCAGTTTGACAGCACGACCTAATTTTGAGAATATCCACAATTAGGCATAAAACATGACGTTAGAAGGTGAAACTCCGAAACGCCCCCCAAAAAACCCCTTGAATGGTGAGAACACCTTCTACAGGACCAATGTTACTCGTTGGAACTGAACGCGTGGTCAACGGACCCACGATTTGAGAGCACGACCCAATTTGGAGAATAAACACACTTTGGCATGAAAAAGTTATTATAACCCCTCGTGAGTGGCTCCAAAAACTCGCATGGGAATAATGTATCTCGTTAGAGCCGAACACGTGGTCACGGGACCCCCGATTTGAGAACACGACCCAATTATGTGAATATACACACTTAGGCTTAAAAATGAGTTGTTTGAGCCTTTTGAGAGAGAAACTACGCAATTCCCCATAAATAACCTCGTAAACGGTGCTAACAATCACACCGGATGCATGGCAATGGGACCTCTAACACCGATTTGAGAGAACGATGCAATTATGAGAATATCGACACTTAGTCTTCAAAACTTTCCATTAGTGGAAAAAACCCCATAAAGCCCCTATGAACGGTGCCAACACCTCGCACGAGACCAATCTAACTCGTTAAACTAGCCGCCTGGTCACAAGAACGCCGAATTGAGAGCACTAACCAATTTTGATAATATCCACACATAGGCTTAAAAATGTGACGTTATAGGGCGAAAACCGGTAACGACCCCCAAAGACCCTTTGAACGGCACCAACACCTCTCATAGGAACAATGTAACTCGGTAGAACCGTACTCGTGGTCACGGGACCCCCGATTTGAGAACACGAACTAATTATGTGAATATCCACACGTAGACTTAAAATGTGTCATTTGAGCCATTTGAGAGAGAAACCACGTAACGCCCCCCAAACGAACCTGTGAGAGGTGCTAATAATTGCACGGGTCTAATGTGACTGGTTGGAACTGACTATGTGGTTACGAGACACCTGACTTAAGAGAACGATGCAATTATGAGAATATTGACACTTAGGCTTTAAAACTTGCAATTACAGGAAGAAACCCCATAACGCCCCCGTGAACGGTGCCAACACCTCGCACCAGACCAATGTATCTCTTTAAAACCGACCGCGTGGTCACGAGAACCCCGGATTGAGACCACTACCGAATTTTGATAATATCCACACATAGGCTTGAAAATGTGTCGTTAGAGGGAGAAACCCAATAATGCCCCCCAAAGACCCCGTGAGCGTCACCAACACCTCCCATAGGAACAATGTAACCCATTGGAACCGGATGCAATCATGAGAATATCGACACTTAGGCTTTAAAACTTTCCATTATTTGGAGTAACCCAATAATGCCCCATGAGTAGTGCCAACACCTCGCACGGGACCAATGCAACTCGTTAAAACTGGCCACGTGTTCACGAGACCCCTGATTGACAACAAGACCCAATTCTGAAAATATCAACACTTAGGCTTGAAAATGTGTCGTTAGGGGGGTAACCCCATAACGTCCCCAAATGACCCATTGAGTGGCGCTAGCACCTCCCACAGGACGAATGTAACTCATTAGAATTGAACGCGTGGTCACGGGTCCCCAGGTTTGAGAACACAGTCCAATATATGAATATACACACTAAGGTTTAAAAATGTGTCATTTGAGCCGTTTGAGAGAGAAACCCCGCAATGCCCCCAAAATGACCCCCTAAGAGTGCTAACAATCGCACGGGACTAATGTTACTCTTTGGAACTGACTACATTGTCACGGTACACTCAATTTAAGAGAACGATGCAATTATGAGAATATCGACACTTAGTTTTTAAAACTTGCCATTATAGGAAGAAACCCCATAACGCCCCCGTGAATGGTGTCAACACCTCGCACGGGACTAATGTAACTTGTTAAAACGGATCACGTGGTCACGAAAACCCTGGATTGAGACAACTACTTAATTATAATAATATCAACACATAGGCTTGAAAATATGCTGTTAGAGGGCGAAACCCGATAACGCCCCCAAAGACCCCATGAGCGGGACCAACAACTCCCATAGGAACAATGTAAGCCATTGGAATCGGACGCATGGCCACGAGTCCTCCATTTTGAGAGGAAGACCCAAATGAGGAGAATATCCTCACTTAGCCTTGAAAATGTGTCATTAGAGGGAAAAATCCCGTAATTCCCCAAATGAACTTGTGAACGGTGCCAACACCTCACACGACACCGTTGTAACTCATTAGAACCGAACGCGTGGTCATGGGACCCCCAGATTGAGAACACAACCCAATTCATATAATATCCACACTTAGGTTTGAAAAGGTATTGTTAGAGAGTGAATCCTCGTTAAGCTCCTAAAATAACCCTCTGAGAATCACCAATACCTCATACGGGACCAATGTAGGTCATTGCAACTGACCGCGTGGTCACGGGAGCCCTAGTTTGAGAGCACAACCTAATTTTGAGAAAATAAAAAATTAGACTTGAAATGTGCCTTTAGAGGGTGAGAACCCCGTAACGCCCCCAAATAATCTCGTGAACGGTGCCAACACCTCCCACTGGAGCAATGTAACACATTGCGACCGAACGCATGGTCATGGGACCCCTGGTTTGAGAGCATGACCCCATTCAGAGAATATCCACACATAGGCTTGAAAATGTGTCGTTAGAGGGAGAAAGGTCATAACACCACCCAAATGACACCGTGAGCTTCTCCAATAACTCGTACGGGATTAATGTAACTCATTGGAACCGACTGTGTGGTCACGAGATACCCGATTTGAGAGAACGACCCAATTATGATAATATACACACTTATAATTTAAATATTTCCATTAGAGGGAGAAACCCAATAACGCCCCATGAGCAGTGCCAACACCTCCCACGGGATGAATGTAACTCGTTAAAACTGACTGCGTGGTCACGGGAGCCCAGATTGACAACACGACCCAATTCTGAGAATATCAGCACTTAGGCCTAAAAATGTGTTGTTAGAGGGTGTAACCCCATAACGTCCCTAAATGACCCATTGAGTGGTGCCAACACCTCCCATGAGACGAATGTAACTCGTTAGAACCAAACGCGTGGTCATAGGACTCTC
This sequence comes from Sambucus nigra, assembly GCA_949130495.1. Classification (NCBI taxonomy): domain Eukaryota; kingdom Viridiplantae; phylum Streptophyta; class Magnoliopsida; order Dipsacales; family Adoxaceae; genus Sambucus; species Sambucus nigra. The sequence continues at coordinate 665,423,422 of OX422208.1, read as the reverse complement.
GGCTTGAGAACACGACCCAATTATGTGAATATCCACACTTAGGCTTAAAAACATGTCGTTAGATGATGAAACCCCATAGTGCCCCCGTAATCGGTGCCAACACCTCCCACGGGACAAATGTAACTCATTAGAACCAACTGTGTGGTCTCGGTACCCCCACATTGAGAGCATAACCCAATTATGAGAATATCCACACTTAGGCTTGAAAACATGCCGTTAGAGAGGGAAACCACATAACGCCGTCCAAATTACCCCGTGAGCGGCGCCACACACATACCACGGGACGAATGTAACTCATTAGAACCAAATGCATGGTCAAAGTACCCCCGATTTCAGAGCACGATCCAATTCGGAGACTATACAAACTTAGGCTTGAAAATATACCATTAGAAAGTACCCCGTAACTCCCCCCAAATGACCTAGTCAGTGGTGCCAACACCTCGTATGGGACAAATGTAACTCTTTAAAACTGACCGCATGGTCACAAGACCCCTGGATTTAAAGCACGAGCTAATTTCGAGGATATCCACACTTAGGATTGAAAATTTATTGTTAGAGGTAGAAACCCTGTAATAGCCCCCAAACGACCCCGAGATCAGCACGAATAACTCACACGAGACCAAAGTAACTCTTTGGAACCGACCGCTTGGTCACAGGACCCCAAGTTTGATAGCATTACCCAATTAAGAGAATATCCAAACTTTGGCATCAAACGTGCCATTAGAGGGCCAAACGTTGTAACGACCCCCAAATGGCACCATGAGCAGTGCCAACACCTCGCATGGGATCAAGGTAGCTCGTTGGAACCGATCGCGTGGTTTGGGGAGGCCCGGTTTGAGATCATGACACAATTACGAGAATAACCTCAGTCAGGCTTAAAAACATGTTATTAGAGGGGGAAACCCAAGAACTCCCTCCAAATAGCTCATGAGCCGTGCCTACACCACGCTGGGAACCAATGTAACTCGTTGGAATGGAAAGTATGGTCACAGGTCCCCCAGTTTAAGAACAAGGACCACTTCTGATAATAACCACACATTGGCTTGAAAAATTTTTGGTTGAGGGAAAAACCTCTTAACAACCCCAAAAGCGGCGCCAATACCTCACACGGGACCAATGTCTCTTAGAACCGATTGTGTGGTCACGGGACCTCCGATTTGAGAGCATTGCCTAATTCTAATATTATCCACACTTAGGCTTAAAAACTTACCATTAGAGGGTAAAACCCCTTAACACCCCAAACAGCCTCGTGAGCGGTGCCAACACCTCGCACAGGACAAATGTAAGTCATTGGAACTGACCGTCTGGTCACGGGACCCCCAGTTTAAGTGGACAATCTAATTTTGAGAATATCCACACTTTGTCTTGAAAATGTGTTGTTATAGGGTGAAACCCCAAAATGCCGTCCAAACAACCCCATGAACGGTGCCAATACCTCCCACGGGACTAATGTACCTCGTTAGAACCAAGTGTGTGGTCACAGGACCCCCGAATTGAGAGCATGACCCAATTAGAATAATATCTACGTTAGTCTTGAAAACGTACCTCTAGAAGGAAAAACCCCGTCAGTCCCCCCAAACGACCCCATGAGTGGCGCCAATAACTCGCATGTGACTAATATAACTCATTAGAATCGACTGCGTGGCCACGGGTCCCCCAGTTTGAGAACACATCCCAATTAATAGAATATCGATACTTAGGTTTTAAAACATGACATTAGAGGGAGAAAACTCATAATGCCCCCGTGAGCAGTGCCAACACCTCGCACGAGACCAATCTAAGTCGTTAGAACCAATCGCATGGTCATGGAACCCCCAGATTGAGAGCATGACCCAATTATGAGAATATCCACACTTAGGCTTGAAAACATGCCATTAGAGGGTGAAACCCTGTAATGCCCCTGAAATGACCTCGTGAGTGGCATGAAAACCTCCCACGGGACCAATGTAACTCATTGGAATTGATCGCGTGGTCATGGGTCCCAAAGATTAAAACCACACTTTGGCTTGAAAATGTGCCTTTAGAGGGACAAGCCCCATAACGCCCCCCAAACGCCCCCTTGAGCGGTGCCAACACCTCGTATGGGACCAACGTAACTCGTTAGAACGGTTGCGTTGTCACTAGACCCTCGAATTAATAGCATCATCCAATTTTGAAATCATTTACATTTAGGCTTTAAAATGTATCGTTATAGGGAGAAACTCCATAAAAACCCCGTCAGCGGTGCCAATACCTCACATGGGACCAATGTGACTCGTTGGAACCGACTGCGTGGTCATTAGACCCCCGGTTTGAGATCACAACCGAATTAAGGGAATATCCACACTTAGGCTTGAAAATGTGTCATTAGAGAGCGAAACCCCATAACGCACCCACCAAAAGGCCTCGTGAGAGGCTCCAACACCTCATACCGAATAATTGTAACTCATTGGAACTGATAGTGTGGTCACTGGACCCCAGGTTTGAGAGCACGGACCAATTCTAAGAATAACCGCACTTAGGTTTCAAACTTGCCATTCGAGGGAAAAACCCCATAACGGCCCCCAAACGGGCCCGTGTACAACGCCAACACCTCGTACGGGAATAATGTAACTCGTTGGAATTGATTGGGTGGTTACGGGACCGTCAGTTTGAGATCACAAACCAATTATTAGAATAACCACACTAGGTATTAAAAATGTGTTGTTAGAGGGTAATGCCCCCCATCCCCCAAACGGCCCCGTGAGGGGTGCCAACACCTCGCTGGGGACTAATGTAACTCATTGGAACCAAACGTATGGTAACGGAACCCTTAGTTTCAGATCACGACCAAATTATGATAATATCCACACTTTGGCTTTAAAATGTGTCGTTAAAGGGTGAAACCCTATAACGCCCACCAAATGGCCTCGTCAGCAGTGCCAACACCTAATACGGGACCATAAGTCGTTGGAACCAACCGGGTGGTCATGGACCCAATTTGAGAACACAACCTCATTTGGAGAATATCCACAGTTAGGCTTGAAAACGTTCCGTTAGAGGGTGAAACCCTATAACGCCACTAAATAATCTCGTGAACGGTGCCAACACATCTCACAAGACCAATGTACCTCATTACAATTGAATGCACCCGATTTGAAAGCACGACCCCATTCGGAGAATATTCACACTCCGCTAAAAAAAGTGACATTAGAGGGAGAAACCCCTTAACGCCCCCTAAATGATCGTGTGAGGTTCCCCAATAACTCGTACGAGATTAATGTAACTCGTTGGAACCAACTGCATGGTCACGGGATACCCGATTTGAGATAATGACCCAATTATGAAAATAGCCACACTCATGATTTAAAACTTGCCATTAGATGGAGAAACACCATAACGCCACCGTTAAAGGGGTCAACACCTCGCACGGGACCAATATAACTCATTAGATGTGATCGCATGGTCACGAGACCCCGGATTGAGAGCATGACCCAATTCTGAGAATATAAACACTTAGGCTGGAAAATGTGCGGTTAGAGGGAAAAAATTAATAACGTCGTCCGAACGACCCCGTGAGTGGTGCCAACACCTCCCACGGGACAAATGTACCTCGTTGGAACCGAACGAATGGTCACGGGACCCCCGATTTGAGAACACGATCCAATTATGAGAATATCCACACTTAGGCTTAAGAACATGCCGTTAGAGGGCGAAACCCCGAAATGTCCCCTAAATGACCCCGTGAGCCGTGTCAATACCTCGAACATGACTAATGTATGTTGTTGGAACTGAATGCATTATCACGAGACCCCTGATTTGAGAGCACGACCTAATTTTGAGAATATCCTCACTTAGGCTTGAAAACGTGCCATTAGACGGTGAAACCCCATAACGCCACCTAAATAACCCAGTGAATGGACCCAACACCTCCCACGGGACCAATGTAACTCATTCGAACCGAACCCATGGTCAAGGGATCCCCAATTTAATAGCATGACCCAATTTGGAGAATATCCACACTTAGGCTTGAAGATGTGATGTTAGAGGGTGAAACCCCAAAATTCCCCCAAAAAAACCTCGTGAGTGGCACCCACAACTCGCACTGGACTAATGTACCTCTTTGAAATCGATTGCGTAGTCACGGGACCCCCGGTTTTAGATCATAACCAAATTATGAGAATATCCACCCTTAGGCTTAAAAATGTGTCATTGGGGAGCAAAACCCCATAACGTACCTACCAAACGGCCTCGTGAGAGGCGCTAACACCCCGTAGGGGACCATTGTAAATTGTTAGAAGAGACCCCGTGGTCATAGGAGCCCATGTTTGAGAACGCGAACCAATTTTGAGAATATCAACAGCTACGCTTTAAAATTTGCCATTTTATAAAAAAAACCATGAAAAAAACCCCCCAAACGGCCCCATGTGGAGTGCCAACACCTCGCACGGTAACAATGTAACTCGTTTGAATCGATTGTATGGTCATGGAACCCCTGGTTTGAGATCACGACCCAATTATGAGAATAATCACACTTAGGCTTGAAAATGTGTTGTTAGAGGAAAAAAACCCGTAAAGCCCCCTAAACATCCCCACGAGTAGCGCCCACAACTCGTTGGGAACTAATGTAACTCGTTGGAACCGAATGTATGGTCACGGTACCCCAATTTCAGACAACGGCCTAATTCGGATAATATCCACACTTTGGCTTGAAAATGGGCCTTTAGAGGGAGAAACCCCGTAACCCCCCTAAATGGCCTTATCAGTAGTGCTAATACACCATACGGGACCAATGTAAGTTGTTGTAACCAACTACATGGTCACGAGACTCTAGACTGAAAGCACTTCCTAATTATGATAATATCCACAAATAGGCTTGAAAACATATCGTAAGAGGGTGAACCCACGTAATGCCCCCCAAATAATCCTGTAAACGGTGCCCATACCTCCCACGGGACCAATGTAACTTGTTGCAATCGAACACATGGTCACGGGCCCTTTTGTTTGAGAGCACAACCCCATTCGAAGAATATCCACACTTAGGACTGAAAAGTGTTGTTAGAGGGCAAAACCCCGTAACGGTGCATAAATGACCCCATGAGCTGCCCCAATAACTCGTACGGATTAATGTAACTCGTTGGAACCGACTGCATGGTCACGGGATACCAAATTTGAGAGCATAACCCAATTATAAGAATATCGACACTTAGGCTTTAAAACATGGAATTAGAGAGACTAACCACATAACTCCCTCGTGAGCAGTGCCATCACCTTGTACCGAACATATATAACTCATTAGAACCGACCTTGTGGTCACAGGACCCCTAAATTGAGTGCATGACTCAATTCTATTACATCAAGCCGTAGTGGTTATTTGTTTAATTTATCTTTTGCAAAATTCACATTAGATTAATTCTTAAGTAAAAAGATGAAATTTGTTTAAATCACTACTCATGCTTGAGTTGGTACAAAATTTAATTTGGGTAATGTGAAATTAATTTAGTTCAAGTCTTTATTTTTATTTGATGAAATTTGGTTTGGCCTAATATGTAAGAATGAATTAATTATTTGTTAGGGAAATTTCTACGACTTGGAGTGATTTAAGTTGTTTAAGTGAAATGTAATTTGCTGTTTAATTTAATGTCACTTTGATTTTGTTTAATTTTAATTTGAAAGAAATTAAAATTTGGTGTTTATGTAATTATTTCGTCGAGCCATCTTTATTACACATCTAAAAGGAAATTACTTTTGGTAAAATTTAAAAAATTTGGGGTCATCATTTCCAGCAAGGGGTATCACAGTTGGTCGCTAATTTATCGCGTCAAGGATCCATTTTTCGGATTTTATAATTTTGTGCTCCTGGTATTTTTAGGTTGTTCATTTTTTACTCACTCTCATTTTTGTTTTGCATCTCTCGATGGGACGTCTTAATGATAATGCATTTTTTGATATTCGGTAGAAATTCAATGGGCTTAATAAGTGTAATGAAAATTTAGGAGAATTAAATGTGATATTTGCAAAAAGAATTAAGTTTCTTAAAAAGGAAAATTTATGTTTTAAATCTAGAATTGATCTTTTGCAAACCTTGCTATCTCAAAAAGATATTTTGCTTGAAAAGCTCATGTACATAAATAACAATTTTAATATTTTAAATATGTCCAATAAAGAGAGTGATAGTCGAGAAAAGACTCTTAGGGACAAGTCTGCTCACATTAAGGGGGAGCATCATAACCTTCTAGGAGTTATAGAAAATTTAATGAAGGGGTCCTGTAAAATTGAGGAGTCTAATTTATTACTTCAGTCAAAAATTTTAAAAATGAAAAATGATTTACAAGACTCTAGTTGTAGTTGTAATGTTTCAAGGTCATCTGGTTCACATATTTCCATTGCTAAAGCTAAGACCATGGTTTATTTTAGAGGGTCAACTTTATCCAAGGACTTTAGCAAAAGGTCACACCTTAGGTATCATTCCTCATGTTTTCAAATGCTTTCATTGTGGTAGGAAAGGTCACCTTAGGTCATTTTGTTTTGATCTCAAAAGATGTCCTAGGAAGTCTATGTCTAGCATTTCATTAGTTCCCTAATCCCATCATTTTGAATATACATCTATATGGGTTAGGAAATAATTTTTAGACGTGCAAGATATTAGATTTGTTGATTCTCATTTTCTTTCACATGAAACCTCCCTTGCTAAATTGAAAGGTTGAATGTGTTAGTGTTTCTTGCATACTCTAGCTTCTCTCACTTCATATTATATATCATTGCTACGTGTATGCAGGTTTAGTCATTTTCTAGTCATTGCTTTATATCATATCTCATGCTAGAATTATGATGTTTGTTTATCTTTTGAATTATAGTTCCTTCATTTTAGTTTTCACTAAGTGAAAAATACAAAAATATTTGTGTTTATCATTTTTTTTTCACCTTTTATTCATTTAGGCTTAATGAAAAATGCAAACGATTTTTGTTTGTGTTTTGAGTAAATATTTTTATTTGTTTGGTTAAAAATATCAAAAACTAAAAACGATTTTTGTTTTGTGTGTATTTTGGTTTGACACACTCTAAGTGACATATACATGTGTTTGAATCTCTTCTTTTTTGCTTCCATGTGGCTAGAACTTTTTGTTTAGATTGTCAATCGATAAAATGTTCTTTACCATGCTTACATGGAGTACTTGGATTTTGTGTTGATCTAATGGATTATATTTTTATATGCCTAAATTCACATATTCCCAAGATCATTTGTAATTATATCTTCACATGTATATTTGAGCTTTGTGATGTGTTCTTCTACCAATCTTGTCATTTACAGGTTATGTGATCTAGGATGACTGATGCATGTTAAAATCCGTTGCACGCAATAATCGAGTGATACACGATTATGTATATATATGTGCATGGGGAAGGGCTCTGAAAGGAAAAATCAACCTTTGTGGGCAAGCCACTGTTTGCTTGGACCAAAAAGAAATATGTGGTCCAAAGGCCTAAAAGATTAATGGAATTAAAAGAAATAATATTTGCCAAGGCCTATTTTGTTTAGTTGATTTATTTATTCAAAACATTAAAATCTATATGCTTAAGTTGAGGGAGTTTGGATTGTATATAAACGGTTTGCACAATGTCCATTTATCCTAGTTGTACTTTAAATGTCATGACTCTATTGGTTTGTAGAATCATAAAAAGTCTAGGCTTGTATGCATTGTGTATGTTTGTTCATTGAGTTCAATTTATATTGTCACATGAGGTTATATTCAAATGTGATGAAGTTTGCGATCAATTGAGAACTCCATGAACATGTTTTAAGTGATTGGGTCTACATTTAATTGTTATTAGTTCACACCCTACACTTCCGTTTCCATATGACATATTTTTTCCATACGAGTGTGAAAAACTTATTGTATTTTGTGTCATGTGTGATGTTTATACCTATATATATGTGTGTGTGAGTTAGTGATATTCGTTATGTCTGCATATATATCGTATTTTTTTCTTTGCATTGCTTTCTAGTCCATTTATGATTCCAATTCATAATTGGTATCTATCTTGGTGAATATTTTGTTCATATCACATGCTTAGTATCGTATATATCACATTAATATCATTTTTTTGCATCTTCGTGGGTATCCATTGTTATCTGTATGTATTAGTTATGCTTTTTTCCCATAGGCTTTCATGTTCTTATCACTCTAAGCATCTTGTTTAAATTAGTTTTTATCCTTTGTCTACTCCTGAACAAAAAGGGGGAGAATGATAGAAGGAGAAATGGTATCTAATCCTGTTGTACTCATATCTTAATTTGGGAGATTTATCTTAAGGGGAGACGTCTTTCTAAGTAGGTCTTTTATTTAATAAAGGGAATAGTTATTTTAGGGGGAGTATTTATTTTAAGTGCATTTAATATTCTTAATATTCCCTATGCGTTTGATAGTTTGCTTAAGTGTGCATGAATTCTTCTAAGTGGCATCTTTCACTGGAAAATATATTGATCCTTGGGTTTCTGAGTCAATCTACGTAAATTTTATTTTTATTTTGGGTGGGATATATTTTTCAAGTCTATTAGAGCTTGATGCTCCTTTAGGATTTCTGTTTGGTTTTTGTCCCTAAATAGCCAAAGGGGGAGATTTGTAAGGACACAAGTCTTAGATTGATTCTTAATGTAGTGTTGGCTCCATTCCGAACAAAAACATTTTAGTTATAGGATAGTGTTCATGTGTATCCCTCCAATTTTATGACGTGTTAGTTGAAGACATAACGACCAAGAGTATAAAGCTTCATCATATTTCGAGTTTATTGTGCCTCGTTTCTACGTCAACAACATTGGTTCCAATGCTCCTATGGTATGAATGCATTATATATATATAGGAGCTTTGGAAATTTATTGGGTGTAATTTATTATTTTTTATAAATAATTTTTAACGACTTTGTTTTACTCAGAAAATATTTTTTACAACTTTTCATAAAAAGTTTTGGACTTAAAATGAATAGGGAATTTTCTGACACGTCGTTGAAATAAACTGGAATGTCGTTCAAATGATATTCATATATCGTTCGAACGAACTGGCTTCCCATTCGTACGAGATTTCCAGGTCGTTCGAACGAGACTTCTGATAAGTTTCATTTTTTTTCGCACTGGAACATAGTTAGTAAAGTCGTTCGGATGAAAAAGTCATTCGAACCACTTTGGCGGGAACAATTTTTTGCCAGGTTTTTGCAGTTTTCTCCATGCTCCCACTACCTTTTCTGCACTACTTTTTGACAGAATTATCTAGTGTGAGAACCAACCTTTTCCAAGTAACTTTTTCACATTCCTCCATCTCCTAGAGAGAGTTTTGAGCTTTTTAATTTCAAATAAAAAGGATCAAGTTTTAAGTGTTTCTTTTTCAAGAAAAATCCTAAAACACTTTTGTTTACACCCATTTGTTTATTTTATCCAAGTTCCTTAATATATATACTTTTCTTGGAGTGTTTGGCAACGGTTTATCTCTATTATTTCAAGAAGACAAGTTTTGGTTTACTTCTACATCCTACAAAGAATAAGACTTGTTTTTTGTTGTGGGAAAGGCAACGTGTGTGGTTGATGGGTTCCTAAAAGTCCGATCGATAGATTTCGAGACAGTGGTGGACCTCCGTGGTTATTCGCTAGGCAGATGTGTGTACAAGAAGAAGCTTCGAGCCTTGGATCGTGGCGTAGTGGGTTTTTCCCATTGTGGATTTTTCCTCGTACATAGTGGCGTAGTGGTTATTTGTTTAATTTTTCTCTTGCAAAATTCACATTAGATGCATGCTTAGGTAAAAAGATAAAATTGGTTTAAATCACTACACATGCTTAAGTTGGTGCTAAAATTAATTTGGATAATGTTTAATTAATTTACTTAAAGTCATTAATTTTATTGGATAAAATTTGGTTAGGCCTAGTTTGCAAAAGTGAATTAATTATTTGTTAGGCAAATTTCTAAGACTTGGATTGAATTAAGTTGTTTAAGTGAAAATTAATTTGTTGTCTAATTTAATGTCACTTTGAGTTTGTTTGATTTTAATTTCAAAGAAATTAAAATTTGGTGTTTATGTAATTGTTTCGTTGAGCAATCTTTATTCCGCATCTAAAAGGAAATTACTTTTGGTAAAATTTAAAAAATTGGGGGTCATCATTTCCAGCAAACCCCATAACGCCCCCAAATAATCCCGTGAACAGTGCAACACCTCCCACGGGACAAATGTAACACGTTGCAACTAAACCCATGGTCACGGGACCCCCGATTTAATAGCACGACCCAATTTGGAGAATATCCACACTTAGGCCAGAAAATGCGTTGTTATAGGGTGAAACCTTGTAATTCCACCCAAACAATCATGTGAACGGTGCCAACTCCTCCCATAGGACTAATCTAACTCGTTGCAACTGAACCCATGGTCACGGGACCCTCGGTATGAGAGCACGACCCTATTCGGAGAACATCCACACTTAAGTCTGAGAAAGTACCATTAGAGTACGAAACCCCATACACCACCAAAGCGACCCCGTGAGCAGTGCCAACACCTCACACGGGACCAATTTAACACGTTGGAACCGACCGCTTGGTCAACGGACCCCCATGTTTGATCGCACATCCCAATTATGAGAATAACCACACTTGGGCTTGAAAATGTGTCGCCAGAGGGAGAAACCCCGTAATGCCCCGCAAATAACCCCGTGTACGGAACCAACACCTTACTGGGGACTAATGTAAGTTGTTGGAATCGAATGCATCGTCACGGGACCCCAGTTTGAGAGGAAAACCCAATTCAGAGAATATCCACCATAGAGGCCTCAACGATTCCCTTAATTGAAGAAGCCTCAACAGTCGACAAAGATCCCTCTCCAACAAATGGTACCAAGGCCAACGAATGAATTTTTCTAAAAGAACACGAGGAACATCCAAGTGATGCCCCATCATGGGCAGGCACTAAAGAATCACCACGCGAGACAACACCATCAAACTTGGCTTCGGAAATAAAAAAGCCATTAAGAGAAAAGTCTTGGGTAAGGCTTGGAGAAAGCTGTAAATACAAAACCAAGTGTTAGACGCAAGGAGCAAGTACAAGAAAAAGGCAGGAATACTTGTAGGCGTTACATACCCCCATTATGGCACAAAAAAGAGGAATTGCAGTTAAGGGTGTCGTTAATGGAGTGGGAAGGCGAATGTTAGCTATCCGAGATGCCACTTCCATCTAAAACATCCCATCATATCAGAATGATAAACAAAGCAATAGGAAAAGGAAAAGATGTGAGACTTGATAAGAAATTTACCTTATGAGAACTCTCCTCCACCACAACGATGGGGCAGAGGGACCTCTTGCTCGGATGGAATTTCAGAAGAGGCTAGAGTATTTGCCTATGATTGGACAGATATTTCAACAGATCCAATGGTAGCAGCCCCTGCAGCAGCTTCTTTGGTCCATTAGAAGGACAAACGATGAGAGTATGTTAGACCTATCATGGGGAAACGGTGAGGAGTAATATTGGCTTGAGTGACACGAAAAAGCTCATGGGGAAACTACGGGGACTGGGCCTTTCTTCAAATCCTTGCACCAAAACTATAAGATAAATAAGCAAAAACAACTTGCCTTAAGAAAAGGGGAACAAGAATAAAACGTCCACACATACCTGAGATCCAAAGTGAGAATAAGAAGGTAAAACCACTGGTGAAGGAATAAAGAAGGATGTGACATAGGGAGTTGAGGATGGAGGTAACTTGGTTGTCTTTTTCTTTTGGGACTTAGTGCCCAGAGTTTTCTTCCTTACACCTGTTGCATCAGCACCTTGAGGTAACCTCGACCTTTTTCTCCTCTTCGTCGTTAGCCCAGTTAGATCAACCACGATCCTGGAGAAATCAGTCGAAGAAGAAATGATGACAGCGCGCCATTGAAACTCAATATTTATTCTTTTAACCTCATCTTGAACCTGCCTCCTCGGCTCTTTAGCTACCTCTGTAGACATAGGAGGGCGAACGAAGGAAATAAGGAATTCCTTTAAAGGAATTTGTGCCTGAGCTTAGGGCTTGGACTTTGAAGACTTGGATTTCGAGGAAACCCCACTTTTGGACTTTTTGGTCTTTTTAGTAGGCGACTGAGAAGGCCCTTCCCCTATTACAGCTTCGTCTGAAGGGGCCACACGACCCCCGATTTGAGAGAACGCCCCAATTTTGAGAATATCCACAACTAGGCTTGAAAACGTGCCATTAGAGGGAAAAATCCCATAACACCCCCCAAACAGCCCCGTGAGCAGTGCCAACACCTCGTACGGGACCAATGTTAATCATTGTAACTGACCGCATGGTCATGGCCCCCCACTGTTTGAAAGCACGCCCCAATTTTAAGAATATACACACTTAGGCTTGAAAATGTGCGTTAGAGGGCGAAACCCCGTAATGCCCCCCAAATGGCCCTGTGAGTGCCATCAACACCTCGCACGGGACCATGGTAACTCAATAGAGCTGATCGTGTGGTCATGGAACCTCCAGTTTCAGAGCCCAACCCAATTATGAAATTATCCACACTTTGGCTTGAAAACTTTCCGTTAGCGGGCGAAACCCCATACCCCCCCCCCCCCCCCAAAAAAAAAAGGCCACGTGAGTTGCACCAATACCTTGTATAGAACCAACGTAACTCATTGGAACTAGACACAGGGTCACGGGACTCCCAAGTTTAGAGAACGACCTAGTTCTAAGAATATACACACTTAGTCCTGAAAACATGGCTTTAGAAGGAGAAACCCCATAATGCTTCCCAAATGGCCCCGTCAGCGATGGCAACCCCTCTTGAGTGAGCAATGTAACTCGATGAAAATTGATTGCGTGGTTATAGGACTTTTGTTAGAGAGCACCAATTCAAGAACACCCACACTTAGGCTTGAAAACATGCCATTAAAGGACGAAACCTCATAACGCCTCCCCATCTTACAAATGGCCCCTTGAGCATCGCCAACACGTCACATGTCTCATATGTAACACGTTGGAACTAACCGCCTGGTCACGGGACCCCCGATGTGAGTGCAATCCACACTTAGGCTTGAAAATGGCCTGTTAGAGGGAAAAACCCCGTAACACCCCCTACCCCAAATCCCCCGTGAGCAGTGCCACATCTCGTACGAAATTAATGTAACTTGTTGGAACCGGCCACGTGGTCATGGGACCCCCGATTTGAGAGGACGACCCAATTTTGAGAATATCGACACGTATGCTTGAAAACATTCTAGTAGAGTGTGAAACCCAATAATTCCCCCAAACATCTTTCACGGGACCAATGTAACTCATTGGAACTAACCGTAAAGTCACGGGACCCCCGATTTCACAGCCCAACCCAATTCGGAAAATATCCACACTTAGGCTTGAAAACATGGTGTTAGAGGGAAAAACCCCATAACGCCCCCACAAACGGCCCTGTAAGTGGCGCTAATTCCTCGTACAAGACCAATGTAACTCGTTGGAACTGATCATGTGGTCACGGGACCCTCGGTTTCGGAGCACGACTAAATTCTAATAATATCCACACGTAGGTTCGAAAATGTGCCGTTGGAGGAAGTAACCCGGTAACGGCCCCCAAATGGCCCCATATGTGGCGAAAACACCTCGTACGAGACTAATGTAACTTTATTGAACTAATCACACGGTCACGGGACCCCCCGTTTGAGATCATGACTGAATTATAAGAATATCCACACTTAGGCTTGAAAATAAGTTGTTTGAGGGCAAAATCCCGTAATGCCCCCCAAACGGCCCTGTGAGCTCTGCCAACACCTTGCATGGGACCAATATAACTCATTGAAACTGATTGTGTGGTCATAGGACCTTCAGTTTGAGATCACGGCCCAATTATGAGAATATCCACACTTAGGCTTGAAAATTTGCCACTATAAGGCGAAACCCCATAACTCGGCCCAAACTGCCCCCTAAATAGCACCAACACCTCGCAAGGGACCGATGTAACTTGTTAGAACTGACTGCATTATCGTGGGAACCCCGTTTTTAGTTCACATGCCAATTCTAAGAATATCCATGCTTATGCTTGAAAACTTGACTTTAGAGGGCGAAACCCATAACACCCCCAGACGTCCTTGTGAGCGGCACCGACACCTCGCACGAGATCAATGTAACTTATTGGAAATGATTGTGCAGTCATAGGACCCCTGGATTAAGAGCATGACCCAATTATGAGAATACCCACACTTAGGCTTGGAAACATGTTGTTAGAGGGCGAAAACCTATAGCCGCCCCAAAACAACCACGTGAGTGGTGCTAATACCTCGCACATGACCAATATAACTCATTAGAACCAAGCACGTGGTCACGGGACTCCAATTTTAGGGCATGGGACAATTATAAGAATATCCCCACGTAGGCTTGAAAACGTGGCATTAGAGGTAGAAACCACGTAATGCCCCCCAAATGGTCCCGTGAGCAACGTCAACACCTCTCAAGGGTGCAATGTTACTCATTGGAAACCGACTGCGTGGTCATAGGACCCCCGATTAGATAGCATGAACCAATTCAAGAATACCCACACTTAGTCTTAAAAATGTGCCATTAGAGTTCGAAACCCCGTAACGCCCCCCAAGTGGCCCCGTCAGTGGTGCTAACACCTTGCACGTGTCAAATGTAGCACGTTGGAACTAACTGCGTTGTCAAGGGACCCCCAATGTGAGTTCACCTCCCACTTATGATAATATCCATAATTACGCTTGAAAATTTGTCATTAGAGGGAAAACCCCCATACCCCCCCCCCCCCCCCCAAACACCTCCGTCAGCGATGGCAACACATCGCACAAAACAATATAACTCGTTGGAACCGACTGTGTGGTCTTGGGACCCCTAATTTGAGAGAATGACCAAATTTTGAGAATATATACACTTAGGATTGAAAATGTTCTATTAGAGGGTGAAACCCCATAGCTCCCCCCAAACATCTTGTATGCGACCAATATAACTCATTGGAACTGTCTGCATGCTCACGGGGGCCCCGATTTGAGAGCACGGCCCAATTTTTGAGAATATCCACACTTAGGCTTAAAATATTCTATTAGAGGAAGAAACCCCGCAATTCCCTAGAAACAGACCTTTGAGCACCACCAATACCTCGCACGGGACCAGTGTAACTCATTGGACCCGATCGTGTGATCACGGGACCCCCGGTTTGAGAGCACAGACCAATTCTGAGAATATCCACACTTCGGCTTGAAAATGTCCCATTGGTGGATGAAACCTCATAATTCTCCCCAAACATCCCCGTGAGTGGCGCAATGACCTCTCACGGGACTTATGTAACTCGTTGGAACCAACTGCGTGGCCACGGGATCCCCAATTTGAGAGAACGACCAAATTCTGAGAATATCTGTATGTAGGAATGAAAACTTTCCATTAGAGGGTGAAACCCAATAACGCCCCCCATACGGCCGCGTGAACGGTACTAACACCTCTCATGGGACCAATGTAACTCGTTGGAATCGATCTCATGGTCACGCCCTCCCCCCCCCCCCCCCCCCCCCCCCCCCGATTTGAGAGCATGACCCAATTTTGAGAATATCCACACTTAGGCTTGTAAATGTGCTATTAGAGGGAGAAACCCCGTAACTCCCCCCAAACGACCCTGTGAGCTCCATCAACACCTCGCACGGCACCAGTGTAACTCATTGGAACCGATTGCATGGTCACGGGAGCCCCAGTTTCAGAAAACATCCCAATTCTGAGAATATCCACACATAGTCTTAAAAACGTGCTATTTGAGGGAGAAACCCCATAATTCCCATCGAAAGGACCCCGTGAGTAGCTCCAATAACTCACACGGGACTAATGTAACTCGTTAAAACTAACGGCATGGTCACGAGACCCTCGGTTTGATAGCACGACCCAATTTAGAGAATATCCACACTAAGGCTTAAAAATGTTCCGTTAGAGGGAGAAACCCCGTAACGGCCCCCAAACAACCCCGTGAGCGATGTAAACACCTTGTACATGACTATTTTTACTCGTATGAACTGACCACATGGTCACGGTACCCCCTTATGTGAAAGTTCATGACCATTTTTATTTATTTTTGTCACGTATAAACTGGGTCATGGATATGAGCCGTGACTAGTAATGTGACCATCGTAATATTAAAACATTTGGGTTAGGACCTTAGGCCGTGACTAGTCGAATTTAAATTAATGGATAGCTCATGGTCTAAGGCCATGACTAGTGGCATGACCAGTCGCATAAATTGAAGGTTGGGTCAAGGCCTTAGGCCGTGACTAGTGGCGTGACCAGTCGCATAAATTGAAGGATGGGTCACGGGCTTAGGCCATGACAAATTGTGTGTTTGGTTCCAGGATATAGACCTCAATCATGCGTCGTGACCCCCATGGTCCATGAACCTTCGTTTGTCCAGGGATTTGGGTTGTGACCCACCAAAATGGTCACGGTAGAAATGGTCACGGCCTTTGGCTGCAGCCCACAAGCGTGGTCAGTGACTTTAGCCATGCATTAGCCCAATATGGTGTAGTGAATAGATCAATAACAAAGCCTCTTAAACAGATGTTTACACGCAATTTAAGAGATATTTGTTTTAACATATAATCTCAGTTTGTGATCTCATCTTTTGAGATCCGAAGTTATTTACTCTTCACTATGCGAGATAGTTTATCACGGTGGACTCTATGTTAATGTGTGATAAAAAAAAGTTAGAGATCGGATAATACCAAGACTTCGGAGGATTACGTTGTGATATATTAGTGGATACATGTGTTTGATGTGAAGAAGGTTCAAGGAGTGAAGATTGCATTAAGCTTGAAGGGAGTCAAACCAGCGGTTAAGTCATTTATCATCTTTCTATAGTGTTGTTTAGGACAGGTCGTATGAGGTATTTCCCATTGTGGATTTTCCTTTGACATTTTTTCATTGTGGGTTAGCTTATTGTACTCTTGGATGCTCATATAAATGAATGTTTAGGAAAGAAAAAATTGGAATATTATTTTACACAATATTTGTTTATTTCACGATCAAATAAAAATTGGGGTATTTTCTCACTCGCTCAATTAGTTCGATTAAAATTTGGAATTTGGTAGTATGGGGTCTATTGATATATGTAAATGGATAAGGAGACCAACACCAATGGACAATTTTATTTAAAGTACTAATATCTTAGGAGAAAGAACAAACATAAAGAAAGAATAAATAAAGGAATTTGTGAGAGAAAAGAATAAAACTAATAATATAATTAAAGAATAAAACTAATAACAATGCTTTAGAGAAGTTATTCCATGTGTAACTAATAATAGAATAAAACTTTTAAATAATAAATAAAGGAATAAAAATCTTTAGAGTAGTGATTCCATGAGAGAGTAGAAGTATGAACAAATAATATTCTGAGAGAAAAGAGGGTAGAATATTCTTATGTGTGAGTTTGTGCTGCATAACCATACTTGTTATGGTTTTGTCAATAAATTTGCAATAAATGTTATATTTATAGTAAAAGTTTAATGGCATATATGGAACTTGAGTGCCCAAAATATTCCCTTGCAATAAATATCTGAAATGTTTTTGTCCATATTATTATTTGTCATTGTGTACCACGATCTCTCTGTTGTGGTGTGTCATCTAGTGTAATATTGGACGAAAAAGGTTACCTTGTTGTCCATGATGCCAAAAAGTGTTATTTTATACGTTAATGAAAATTTCTTGTTGGATAAGTTTGGTAATGTGTGAATGAACTTGAGGGTCACTCGTCGTGTGTAATGTTAAAAAATCTCTGTGAGCACTCAAGGTGGTTGGACATTGTTTGTGTGTAATGTGTGAGTGCAAGTGACATCTTGGATCCCGAATACTAAAACTCTCTCTTTCCCAATATATGGAAGAGGCTTTGACATAGGCCTCTCAATAATAATTACCTCTAAGCCTCCAAACCAAGACTCTAAAGAGGTCAGAAGTGGCCATCTTCTCAAGCCTTATTTTCTCAACCAAGGATTCTTGCTAAGTAAACATATCAAAGACAACGATAATTAGTGTTAACGAGGGAAGTACTTATCCACTTGCTTCTATGTTGTTGAGTGACTTCTCCCGTGTTCTTTACTTTCCTTAGGATAGGTTGATCATACACTTGCTCCATTATATGAGAAGGTGCATGAGCTCCCTACTGGGGCTTGGGGGATTGCTCATGAAATCTCCATAATTCCTTGGTATGTCTCACATAATCCTGAAGCAATTGAGGGTTCATGTACCCCTTTATGTTATCCCCCTTATGTAGAAGTCTATTATTCTTTTGAAAAAGGAAGTTCTACATGAAAAGTTACTTTTAGAGTTTTGCAAGGATTTTTGTCATCATTACTTTTTGCGTTATATCTCCTTTCGCAATTACACTTAACAAGAAATTCCTACGGAAATACACTTTATCTTGACATTGATGATAATCACATTTCATATACATCATGTTAATATAATCGAGGCTCTCAAAATCCCGTCCACAGACACATTACTATGAGTATAAACTCCCAAATCTCTAAAGGGTGGTAAAACAATGCACTCTTCTTATTACGACCTCCCTAGCGTTAATTATAATAACCAGCGAAACCTTTATATAA
Organism: Sambucus nigra; assembly: GCA_949130495.1. Taxonomy (NCBI): domain Eukaryota; kingdom Viridiplantae; phylum Streptophyta; class Magnoliopsida; order Dipsacales; family Adoxaceae; genus Sambucus; species Sambucus nigra. Next base: position 665,404,875 of record OX422208.1, on the reverse strand, counting down.
ATACATATATATAAAAGTATATATGTATCTGAGACCATTATACCTTTTTGAAATCACAACAATATATATATATATATATACACACACATATATACAAAAGTACAATTGCGAGCCTGTCCCTCTCGCCGATGGGGCCTCGCCATAACAAAACATTATATACCATGGTAGTAACACCGATAAACTTGCAATACCAACACACTATCGATAAGTCATATATAAAACAATAATTATGATAGTATCATACTCGTATAACACAACCCTAAAACGAGTTATTTCAATAAAGTACATACCGCAATCAATATACCCATTCTTCCTCCACGGATGACAATAAAGGTAACCCCACACTATCAGGGAAAATATTAACATAAACACTAATAAAATTGTCGATTATCACGAAACTCGACTCTCAAGCAAAAATAACAATAATAACAATTGTAGCAACTTGTTCACGCCACAAAAAACATGCAACATCATCTGAGAATATAACTCATACTTCTATCCTGACAATCGTTCTGGCTGCATACATGGTTCCGGGACATAACACACCTGTCCGTACCGAATTGAACATTTCAATAACTGTTGCCCTTGCCAGACACAATACCTTTATTCCTACACTTGCTTTGGGAAACATTTATAATTCACGGGTTTCACTGCCCATAAAATACTTTACTCATACTCCACTGATCTTCGGTTACCCTGACCATGTTAAGGTGGTCCTTCTCTCGACCATGTTAAGGTAGTCTCGGCTCTGACGATTATATCCATTGTTCCTTTAGATTGATGGATCTAAGGAACAGACGACTATTTTCCACATCTCTTACTGAAATCACCATTGCTCGATAATAATTCATCTATCTGAATCATTTTAACGGGTTCTCCGTTGTGTCTTCCCCTTGTGGTGTTTCTGTAACACCATCTTCCTAGTCTTACTCTATAGAAACTCCTAAATTCTTGTATTTACCCCTCCAAGGAAATATTTTACCTCCAAATTAACACTACGCGACATTATTACCATCTGCATTGACCGTCCAAGCAGAATTCCCCAGAAGAGCTAACAATTCTTCTTATATGTAAATTCTCCCTTTAATATCCTCTTCTCCATTTCACCTACTTCAGCCGGTGTAAGGTTCACTACATAATTAAATTTCTCCTCACAAAGTGACCTCTATTCGTCCCTCTTGTGTGAGTTCAGAATCACATTCGCCTTTCACCCTGAACATCTTATGAAGGAACTTATGGTCATCCCATACGTGTACGACTTCTCTCGACATCACATTCCAATTCTAAGTGTGTTCATTGTCTCTCACAATTGAAACTCCGCTCTTACGAGTCAAGAAAACTTTTCCCCAGATTTTCACTCTCAATTGGTCATACCCCGACATATGTCCAAGCCTTTGGATATATTACGCTTGTTTGGCTAGCACACACCATCTTCGCCTTTCGAGTATTACTACTGTCGATTCTCTTCAGTGTTTCACCTAACTCTTTCTCTCCCATTCCAACCTTATTGGATGAGTCTAATTTGACCCCACTCCTACTATAGTTGTACCTGGAAGTCACAATTCGCGCCTTAGCCATCTATACCATCCAGGACTTTCGTGCCATAATATCGATGACTTCAACTACGGTCATCCTTTTAATTAATTTAATAACCTCAACTGATCCTTGCCTCCTGTTGTTCCACCAACTGTCTTCACCTGACGTACTACGTTGTTTGCCGAACGAATGCACCCAATCGTAAATAAGATTCACTATCATATACGTCATAGCAGGAGAACAAAATCTCACCAAAGAAATAAACAATCCTAAACATAGGGCTCTACATCAAAGAAAGTTACGCTGGAAGCAAAATAAGCTGCACAGATCCTAAAGGACACTAGAACCTGATGCTCTAATACCACCTGGGACACCCCGTCTGATTAAATACCGGGTAACTACTCCTTTATTAAATTAATATAGAACATCAAGTTGGTTCAGTCTTAGCATCATTGTCGATAACATTTAATTAATTACTAGCCACCTAATATTTAAAAAGAGAGATGTCAAATTTTATTAATTAAGCCAACAATTAAACAAGAATTTATTTGATAAACCAACAATCGCATAACTAATCTCATATGAATGTTAAACGAGATGAAATCAAATAAGTTTGGAGTACACACTCCAATAATAAAGATGCCAGAGTAAATAATGTCCCAATACAAGAGTCTGAATAAATAATAAACCAAAACTGAAATAAGGAAAGTCTGCAACTACAACCTTTAAATAAGAATGGGTGACATGCCCTAACTGATACAGATTACTCAGAAGGAATCAAGGATAAAATGAGAGCGTCTACTACCAAGACACTGTAACTTCCACAGCAGTTATAGCACGTCATCGGAATGGAACTCCTATGCTTGGCGTCCCTGTGGCTGGGTACCTAAAATGGTTTTACAAAACAAACATAGATTTGGAGGAAAATGGGTCAGAGCCCGATGTGAAAACAGTTTAAAAGTTTAGCAAGTGATTTAAATTACAATTAAACATCACATATTATAAACACGTTAGTTGCGTACACTCACATGACTTTCTTACCTCTCAACTACTGTGCACGCCTAATGTATTCCTTTAACCCATCCTAGTTATGCCACTATCTAACTAGTTTGTACCACTCCGGCCTTCGCAATCTAACATAGAGTATTTACATGTAATTCCCAAATAAGCCATATTTATAACCCATGTTCACATTCCTTAAATTACATATCTCAAGTATTAATAAAATTCTCATTCTTAACCCATTCAAATATCTTACTTATTCACATCTACTAAGCAACAATGAACCAGTCACAAGTACATAAGTATATAACTCTCAGTACATAAATACATATATGGCACCCCTAGGCTAAGCTGCGGTGCACGCATACTCATCTATCAAATCTAGGTACATCACGTATGTAAGGATCACGTGTTACGAATCGCTCAGGAACCGTCTAAATACAAATCACACATATTGGAGGCGAACATAGTTCACATACCCATGGGTCACGCACATACCTACACTCCCAAGTTCAGCCGACTTATCAACTCACAAATAATTCATTCACAGTACTATGTCCTTAAGCTACCAGTCTAAATCCCCCATAAGGCACACAAGGATAAGAGGGTCCTTTTCTAGAATAAAACTAACCTCCTGTGATAGAAAGTATGGTTGGTATGTCATACACATAAGAAATCCATACACTAGGCATTCACACAACCTAACTAAACATATATCAATATAGATGTTCAAACATTTCATCTAGTTAATCTCGTACATAGAAAATTTACTCCGAACATTACATATAATATATATTCCGGTTGATAACTCTCTCTTCGCATCAATATGGGTACTTAAACCTATCTCAAAAGGTTACTAGGCCTCTTATAAGATTCTACTGTTATCTCAGTACTTAAAGTCCCTCCGTTACTGCGCTTAACTATACATCATCATAAATTCCCATTATAGTCTCAATTTGAACGCTTTCTAATCATAACTCACTCGGTAGGCCCTCGTAAACAATAGCAATCAATTCCATAAGTCATAACATCCTCCGATAATAACTAAGACCCTACTGACTTTATCTAAGTCCCACAATATTATAATAATCACCCTTATAAACAACATTGGCTTTGGGATACTCATTAACCTTAAAAAGAAACAATTTTCAAAATTCAGCAGGGTTTGATCGATCGATGAAAAGGGGTCGATCGATCGATCGATGGTTCGATCGATCGACATTCTTGATTTAATCGATCGATCAAGCAGGTATTAACCCAGAAATCCTTAACAGTTATGGGTTATCAACTTTTTACACCTCTAAATCTTCATTCTAATGTCAAAACTCACAAATCAATATACTAATCATCCTACTAACATGTTTACATCATTCCCCACGTTTTAGATTCAACAAATCAACCTATAACCTCAATTACTTAAATCAAACTACCCAGTTATCATATAAAAACCTAGTTTTCCTATTTCTTCATGAACATCACATAATTCAATCAAATTTCATAATTCTCTACCCATAAATCATAAATTCTTGGTTATAATCATCTCCAACATTTACTACATGCAAGTCCTATCCCGATTATGATTTTAAACATTTCAAATCCATTCAATTTCCATTTTTCATGATAAATCTTCAAATCTATAAAAACATGTAAACTATATGCTTTGAATCTTTGTAAGATAAACCAATTTCCTGTAAATCTAATGTTCTGATCTATTATTATTGTTCAAGGGCTGGTCTTCTCTTCCTTCCGGTCACAATTCCGTCCAAATTGGTGGTGGTGGATAGTGGTTTTGGTTTGGGGACTTTTTGTAACCTCTCCTCTAACTCACGTAGACCACCTCTTGTTTTTGATTAATAATGTCCCTAATAGCTTTTCTAATAATATATAAATAAACTCTAAAATTCTTGGGTCTTAATTCCTTAATTTTTAAAATTACCAAAATGCCATTTCGAGTTACCGATTAGGCCTAAAAATGCCCCGAGATCGAAACTAAACCCCCGTCTAGTGTCTTCTGACTATCTCGAACCTTCCGGACATGTTGGCGCACTCAAAAATCTCATATGGATGACATAAAATAAAATGCTTTTTAATCCATTAAATTGGGTCCTGACACGATTGACACGCGCATCCCAACTAAATTATCGAAACTGTCGTATTTTCAACTCATGACATTTTTAACAAATTCGATGATCACATATTACCATAATCACTCAGTAATATACAACAACATATTAATAACCAACTACTAACTCTCGTCTCGCTAGCACTTAAATCCGAATTAAATTTTCCAATTAATTATCCCAAATTAATTTAATGAATCCCATAATTAAAAATAATTTCCATTTCGTTAACCTCATAATTAAAAGCCATAAAAATACGGGGTATTACATTAGCAAGATTTATTCCTATTTTTTAACAAACAAAGAAAATGAGTGAACCATCTCCCATAGAAGATTTAACACTAGTGAAGGTACTTTCCGCAGATTTAATCAACTCTGTGGACTGAGGAAAACTTCTAGAAATAAACGAGTGTGTCGCACTCGTATCAAACAATACATGACCCATATGCCCCTGAATGAGAAACTTATCCTTAACAGTTGGCGGCGCGGGCTAGGCCGGAGGAAGCATAGCATCCTGTATGTGGTAAACACGACCATACTGTAGCTATCCCGGTTGTGGAGGGACAACTGGATTAGGTACTTGTGGTGGTAACTGAGCCTGTGGCTGCTCTGGGATCCTAGTATGTTGTCCCCCAATCAACTGTGGGCATGCCCTCCTGTAGGGACCCAACTCCCCACATTGAAGGAATCGATTCGTCATGTTCTCCTATTTTCATCCTCGATTATTTCTAAACTGCCCAACTCCTTGGCCTGTATGGGCTCTACCCCCATTACCACTCCGACCTGCCTGTTGCTGTTGCGGGGCACCTTGACCGTGCCTAATATTACTTCCATAAACATTAAACCCACCAAAACGCTGCCTTTTAGACAAGTCCCCTAGCTGGGGGTCTCTTTCTTTTTGTTTATTTCCTAAAGATTGGGACGAGGGTAGAACTCCTCCTATCCCATTGCCTCCGGGTTTCTAAGCTTTCCCCAAAACTAAAGCCTTCTTACTACCTTGAACATTTAACCGATGTTCCCGACAATGGAGTAACGCCGAATTCATCACATCTCCAAAAGTATGCAAGGTTGGAATGCCCAGCAAATGTTTTCGTATCCTCCAGTTCAAACCTACAATAAATTTAGATATCCTCCTCTCCTCCAGAGTCACCTCATCAGGTACAAAACTAGCTAACAGAGTGAATTCCTCTTCATACTCCGCAACTGATCGTTCACCTTGCACCACATCCTGATGTTTTCTTCTCATATCCCTTTATACTACGAGAGGAAAATACTTTCACTCAAATAGAACCGAGCAATCATTGATGGTCATAGCATCTCTCTGCTCTGGCATAGTCATCGACCCCCACCAATGTAATCCATCTCCAATGAGTTTAAAAATAGCAAGTATTTTCTTTATTTCCTCACTACACTCCACCATGTGTAGATGGCGTTGCATATCCTTTTTCCACTGATTAGCTACTATGACATCAGAACCTCCTTAGAATTATGGGGGATGGCCTTTTAAAATGGACTCTCTGAATCTCTCCCACAGAGAAGGTCCCTCAGGATCTTGTACATATTAAGCTCTTTGCTATTAAGCTTGTGGCAATTTCTGAACCACGGCAGTCATCGCTGCATTGACCGCTTAGGCGATAATATTTGGTCCCTCAGCAGCATTTATAGTTCCTAGCTGTGGCGGTGGAGGACCTACATCGTCTTCTACAACTCGATTCCTTCCAACGGGGCAACCTCTCTTAGGCGGCATTTGAGATAAATAAACAATAGGGTTAAAATTGCTATATAAAATAATCTAATTAGCAGAAGGTCACGAACATAGGCAAAAAAATAGTCCTAACATTAAGATCTATAGCAAAGAGCGCTACGGTAGAACGTGACAAGTCAGCATAGATTCTAAAGACTCTAGAACCTAATGCTCTGATAACATCTGTGATAACCCGCTTATCAAAATAAGGGGTGGCCAACCCGATACTCCAATAATAGCAGGATTCATAGATGGACCATTCTCAGCATCACAATAATACAATAAGTATACGGGATAACCACCCAATATTTCAGAAAAACGGGTTGCCAAAAATTTAATTTTATAAGTTAAAGAAAGCATCTAAGCAACCGAATTTAAAAAGAAGGTGGACGAACACTACAAGAATAAAATTGAACAATACATACATAACACAATAACCGAATAGGTTGTCGGTTAACAGTCTCTTAGAATGTATTACAACAATTTAATTAAGTTACATAATATATTACAATAAGCAAATACAAAATCTTGGGCCACATGCCCGAGTGAATGACCCGTTCGTAACTAGAGTATAAAAATGAAGGCGTCTACAACAAAATATCCCGCAATGTTCGCAATGTGTTGTAACTCCATGATGTAGGAAAGTCAGTACGGGCGTCCTTGCGGCAGAGCACCTGAGCGAATATAGGATTCATGCACAACAAGAAATATGAATGGGTCAGGTCCCGGTTTTATATAATAACCAAATGAATAAAGAGTATGACAATTATGAACAGTTAATCATGATTGATAAACATAAGAATCTACCTACACAATCTTAAAGCATAAACTAAGGCAACTTAAATGATCATAAGTTTAAATTAGATATGCAAGAGGATATGAATGGATATCATTAATTAAAAGTCTCCATCATTTACATTGTTTCATTCCATCGTTCCATATCTCATTTTGAAACATAATCACAGTTATTTGGTCTTTATGGAATTTATCATAATCAAGTCCCACTTGAATAAGAATAGTTATATTCATATATATATAACGATTCTAAGACCGTCCGTCTGGGTTTCCCCACTGTGCGCACCCATAAATGGCTATCATCTTCCAAGGCCTATCAACCAAGACAACCTGGGCATCCTAACGCAACATTGGGAAGTGGCCATATACCTGTGAGTGAGTCATAACCACACCCGGAATTACCCTACATCGCATAATAAATACAACATACATAATAACCGGTCATATGGCCGAGGACTACATTCACCCTGCATTCACTAGCCAAGGTACTTAACCTCATGCGCATTCTTCCCTTATGATAACATTTGGAGACGTGTGTTTAAGTAAATTATTATTTACCATTTTCATTTCCATTTTAATATATACATTACATTTTATCTAGAGCCATAAGTAATTCATGCCATCATTATAACTTCAATGATTAAATAAACTCTCAATTTATTCTCCAAACATTTTATGGTGTTACATAAACCACCAAGACTAGCATCTCCCAATAACGTGCCAAATACTCTTCAATTATTTATTTCTTCATCCCGAAATATTACATTAACTAATTAAGGGAAAATAACACCTAATATCTATTTACTAATCCCCAAGTAAGTGCTAACTATCCCTTTCTAATGTATGGTACTTGCCTACCCAATATAAGACTCTAGGACACTAAATTTACTTCATATAAGAAGGTTCCTAAGTCCTAAGCCTAAAAGAAAAGGATAAAAATTGAGTTAGAAATATAACTTAAAACAACACGATTTTCGAATCGATTAGCCCTAGGGCCGAATCGATTCGCCCCAATAAGCGAATCGAATCGCCCAAAAGCAAATTGATTCGGATGGAGAATCCAAGTTTCTCCCCCAACTGAATCGATTCGACCTTAACTCTAATCGATTCGGGTTTGCAGAACTATAGCCCTTCCCCTTAACGAATCGACTCGCAAGAAGGGAGAATCAATTTGCCCCTGGGAATTTGCCAAGAAATGGGCTACGGGTTATGAACCCTAGTTTTCCACAAAAACCAATTTCTCCTCCATTTTTCCCAGATCAACCACCATTATTCTAACCAAAACTATCCTACATGATTATCAACTACTATACTCCACATGATCATCAATTTGAACTATGATTAGGGCTAAGACACCACAAATTCAATATTTGTTCATTCGATCCCAATACACAACTATCAATACAATTTATTCATCTTAAATCACATATTAGAAGTAGAAAACTTGCCTTGAGCTTGAAATCTCATATTTCCTTTGATATTAAGAACTCCAATCTTCAATCTTCAATCTCTCTCTTTTCTTCACAAATTCTCTTTCTCTCATATTTCCTTTGATATCAAGATCCCAATACACACTTTAGATAAATGTAAGGCTTAGCAAGACTAAATCGTGACATTAGTCTAAATTCCCAACTTAAATGGTTAATACCACATTAAAATGACTCACAACTACACATTTATGTTCAAACCAGTCAAAAGTACCCAAAACCCAAAAATACAATATGACACTTATTTTGACTATCTCGCACATTTCGAGACTAACTACGCCCTCTACAATGGCATCTGGAAATATTTAAGTCATTTCAAGTTCCGGTTTCATTTAAACCATAAATGTCGTTTAAAGCATGCGACACTATAAAACGTAGCACGATGACATTTACATACACATACAGTAAATATGAAACAATCTAGTAAATATTATCTTTCAACTCATTCAATTAATATTTACTCCATTTTTCGACATTTTATATAATTACTTCACACAGTAAATTGATAAAAAATAAGTTTCTCAAAAGTGAGGGTTGTTACAAATATATACGAAGAGCTATTGCTAGATGAGTATCATCTACTATACCCTACCAAATGAAAAGATACCACAGGTAGATCAACACATTTAAATAAGAAGAACTAGTATTGAAATAAGTAATATAACCAATATAGGATCTAGAGGTACATTTTGTCCTAATTGGACTAGACCATGCATTGTAAAAACGATTCTATCGGGAGGTGTAGCCCTCCAAGTTCATATTTATGGTACAAAAATATCTTGGGTAACTAACTTAGGCCATCTCAATAAGTATTATATGTAAAAAAGGCATTCAGAAAAATAGTTTTCAAAACAAGAACTATGCATGACCAAGTCCCCCATAAATCAAAGAAAAATTCTCGATCAAATAATAAAACGATTTCGCCACGTAATATAGGTATGTAGGCAAACTTTATATGTTCAGTCAACAAAACAAATAACCATTTGGGGGAAAATCCTTTCCTTTTACTTTATCTCATTTTTAACATCATTAATGAACTAGTCGTACAGTCATATGATGGCAATGAAAGGTTTGGAGCCCTTATTTTTCGTTAAATTAAGTTCATTAAAAAGAGATAAAATTCATCATCATAAAAAACATTAAACTTTCAAAAATTACATAAATAGGATCATAAAAAATTGGTACCAATGCTGCCAGAAGGACTAAATTCCTCTTCCACATATAACCTCATATCATAAGAACCACTACATGCACGTATTTCCACCTGATTAGCCCGGAACTTGAAAAGAAATTTTACTGCTGAGTCTTATATCAGTGCAATACCTTAAAACTCCTTTGATACTGAAATAATGAGTCTAAATAGCTAGGGGAGATCCATCTCCCTCATAAAGACTATACCATAAACCATCTCCCATAACCATAGAAGTTACTCCTCAGACAAATGCATTGTCATAGCACCAACCAATCCAATGGTAACAATAAGGAATAAAGGGATGTAAATCCTACCAAAATTAGTGATTATACTAACTAGGTATGGATATACGGACAAAATGGGATCTAAGATCCCCAAGGGAGGGTAAATTTCTAGCCACCTTCTATATTCATGCATTGTGCATTAAGGGAATTAAAAGGATGTGAAGTGCAAAATGTGGAGATGAATGTAAAGGAATGATCCCATAACCATGTATGTTAATACAATCAATCGCCAAGGGAATAACCACCCACCTACCTCATTCTCCGTAAATTGAATAATCAGTCTACTGATAATAAACTTAGTAGGTTGTTACAGAGAAGATAAGGTGTACTAAATTTATCTCATGCTTTTATTGAGCCAATGTACAAGGCTTCTCATAATATAATTTTTGGGAATGAGAATCGGATAGACCATTAATGGTCTTAGCTAATATGAAAGGTATCAGACTCCTACCTTCTTTCATATGCAAACCTATAGAAACTAGATGAATGTTAATGCATATAGAACTCGTGATCAAAAGCTGCAGAGACACCAAAGCCAAACCATAGGTACATTTATGACCACTTGTGTACATCCTATCCAAGATGTCATAAAAAATAATTTGATCACTACCATGATGTCAATGCCCTTATTGGTAAGAAACCCATGGTATATTAGATGATCAACCTGTTGGGATTTATTCAGAAAACCATGTGTAGAACATTTATTATTGAGTAATAATGGATGGTTTTATTCATTTTAAAATGAGAATCAATATTATGAGAATGATTAACATTTTCTTAAATATATTGTTTCGTATTCATATGTTGTTTAATAGATCTTAGTAGGAATTCCAGTGAGTCGGCTTCGGGTTAATCACAAGCATATTGGAATTTCGATTCTAGCACTCTTCAAAAGTTCACAACCTTGATATGGCATTAACATCCTATCGGAATGGTTTCTCTAAAATCCTAATTGTTTATCTTAAGAAATCTAATGTTCCCTAGGGTTTGTAGATAAACACACCACCAAATATTATTTTCATATTTTTAATTAACTTGCACCAATTTAGAAAACACCAATTGTTGTGTAAAACAATATATAAATTTTAGTCTTAACCCAAGCATGCATCTAGGTGAGTACATGAAAGACTAAAATAAGGAATTGACAACACGAATATGTATGAGGAAAACCTAAAAGGGTAAAATGTCGGACGACCCAGCCACACAAGTCTAGTACAATATAAGAAGTTTTCAAGGCCAATGTAGACTTACTTACAAACTCGACACCTTCAAGCCTTGATGTTCTTCCTTGATCCTTGTAAACTTTTTTAAAGTTACTAATGGACTCCTTATAATAGCCACACAATGCAGGCACATTCTCACGTATCGTTATCCCACTAATCTTACTTGTCTCATGACCATGCCAGCCGTAAGACAACACCAAACATGATATCCACCATCGAAAATTCTCATAGTAAGAAGAACAAACTACTTTGATTCAAAACAAGCAGATCTCAAAACCACATATGAATAAATGATTCTTTGATATCAAATATGAGTATGCTTAAGGGTTTTGATTTGGAAGGAATTTTCTCAAAATTAAACATATAAACTTGGAGAGCTTTTTAAACAAGTAATCTTTCAAACATCAGTTCTTTGCACTCCTCTTTATTGGAGGCTTTCCATAAAAATGAGATAATATTGAAAATAAAGTTTAAATTGGAGAACACACAAGATCATTCAAATGAAATTGGTTCTTGTTCAATTAATGCTACACATCACATTCGAACAACTTCTAACGAGATTCCATATGAAGCTAGAAATGGCTCGTTCGAAGTTCATTCGATCACTATTCTAACGAGGTGTGTAAAATCATTCAAATAAAAAGTTCATTATAACAACATATTGAATTTTCAAAAAATAATCAATAAAACTTATAAATCCTTTTTATAAACGAATACCCAAAAACCAATCCAAGGAACAAACATAAACATGTATTCAAACCTCACTAAGAGCCCTCGGATGGTAAATATGAAACTTGCCTTGAAACATGATGCATACTTGATGTCACTTAATCCTTGGATGCAATATTCTTCAATAACATGTAATAGTCTTGAAGGACAAACAACTCAAGTCCTGGCCTATGACTCAAACAAGTTTTGTCCAAACATGAAATGAAGTCCATATATACAAATTGACTAGCTTCAAAAAAAATTGTCATAAGTCTCCCCCTTTGTCTATTCTAGGAAAAAATCAAAACTCAAAACTTATAGCCGCCAAGCTCACTAAGGATCAGTTGCCCCTCCCCCCCTCCCCCCCCCCCCCCCCCAACCCCCACAAAAAAAAAAGATGTAGACATTTAATCGACAAACTTGAGTAGTTTTTCTTCTTGTGTAAACATTAGTCGTGTAACCCTTTGCGGTATTATTGAAAACCCTTACACTTAAGCACACCATAAAATTCAAAGAGAATATAACAATATATAAACTTTATATGAAAAAACACTTCCTTTGTCTAACCATCTCTACTTAATAAAGGAATTTTCCCCTAAGTTAAAGATCTCCCCCACACAAAAAGAGTTAGACACCATTCCTTCCCCCTTCTTACAGAAATAAACTAAGAGTGGGGTAAAAAATGATAAAAAATTATCCCCAATAAAATCAAATCTTCCTTTAGTGAAGCATGGTAATCATAAAGTAAAATTAAATATATCATGCAGGGGTGTGAAGTAAGCATTCAAGGATAAATAATTTAGTAACACAAACATAAGTAATCCAGACTATGAACAAATAGTATCAATCATGATTCGAGAGTTTAAATATAAGATACCAAAATAATCATAACACGTGAGAATATAAATAAAAGATTAAGCATAAGGTAAACATGTATTAAATGAAATGTAAAGACTAAAAAATACCGTATATATAACCATACATATACCAATGAAGCCCAAGTATATACAGGTATAAATGACCAGAAAATACATAAACACATAAGCTTTACACACTCACATACAATCAATGTACTTAAACATGGTAGAATGAAGTGAAGGGGCCTTGACTAGAAACAAGAGAAAATGACTAATCACTCAAAAATGTAAAAGTAGATCTATTTAACCACAATAAATTATCAACATTCAATATAGTCTCATATGTTAGATAAAGAACTCAAAAGGACAAACAAGAACATTTCACAGTCGCCTAGAAATTTTTATTATTATCGAATCAATATCGTTAAAACAATTAAGCTAAACAAGGAATCATTATACAAATACGTTGATCTTCAACCAAATAACCTCAAACCTTTATCATTTTTCTATTTACTTTTCTTTCGAATATATGTAATTTTTAAAGCATCACTGTAAAAATTTGGCATTGTCTTCCTCTAAATATTTTAGGATCCTGCCAAAGGTGGCCTTTCACACAAAGGAGATTTCTCCTTGTGTATGCTTTCTTGTGCATACATAAATTTTCAATAAAGAATTAAAATCATGAGAGATGGTTTTTCCAAGCAAAACACCCCCACAGTAAAAAAAATTATGTATATGGCAAGATTTTTGGGAGAACACCTCACTTAGATCATGTGACATATGAAGTTAAAATCCAGAAGAGCTAGTGCAAAGTGTGTGTGGAGGCAAATACAAAGTGTATTCATCATTCAACTTTATGCAAACATGATTAAAAAAATCCAAGTATTGAAAATCATAATAAAATGTTTTAGTCACATGGATACATGGAAGGAATAGTATTCAAACACACCAATATGACACACAATATGTGTAAAACTAAACTACACATAAAAAAATTATTTTTGAGATTTTAAACATTTTTTAAAACGAAAAATAAGACAAACAATTTTTTTTTTTTTTTGTATTTTTCTCACTAAGAGCCCAAAAATACAAAATCAAAATACGAAATATAGACATCGTACCACTAGAAAGCATATATATCAAGAAGAACAAAAGATAGTCTATGAAAAATATGCAACCATAATCACTCATAAGATATAACATGGGAAGAATCATGTCATAGCATCTGAGAATCTACAAGTCTATCATTAAGTGCCTCCAAATAAGATATCCTAACCCACATAGGTCTAACACGACGATATAGGGTGTGCGTAACCTTGTTGACACATATAGAAGCATAACAAAAATACCTAAGGTGACATTTCATATCGCAATGTGCTTTAAGTGTATACATGAGGAATGTTACCATTTTATTGCCCTCAAAAGAGTTGGCTATCTTAAAACTTTGTTCTTGTCTTTAGGAATAAAAGTATTAGTATCATTGAAGACAATCCCATAAGTTTCATCTTTGATTCAGACAATGCATATAAATTTTTCTAACTTTTTCGGTATAGACTCCAAATCAAATTTGACATACTGAAGTCTCCCAATTTCTCTTCTAAATTCACAATCCTAGACTTAAGCAAACACGTTGACTCTTTAAACTCACGAAGCTTCTTTTTCAAATCCTCTATTAAAGCATGAATTGTAGCTCTCTTTCCCGTAACGTACTCAATCTTCTCCTTAAGAGTCTTACCACGTGACCTAAGATTCTCAATCAATTTATCATCATCATTTCCTATAGCACATTGTCTTATACTAGATTTTAAATGAAAGTTGGCCTTTTTCAACTTCAACAACTCTACGAATAATCCCAGAAAGGCCACTTAAAGCTCATTATCCACCACCTACTCATTTTTTTTCTTCATCTCTTATCTCCTCACTGGTTTGGAAACCTAAAGATCGGACCTCGAAACGATAATGTAAATGATTATCTACAATGGATGAAGGTAATTTATTTAATCCCCCATGACTAGACATGAACGCGGTGAAGTTGCAGTCTTAGGGGAAATCACATTCCTCTGCTGACTCACTATCATTAAGGGTGGATTATATAACTTAGTTTTCTTAGCCTCCTTCCTTACTCTAGTGGGACACTCATGAGAATAGTATTCAATACCTTAGAATTGAAACCACTTATCACAATTATCGATCTTTTAAGGACTATACTTATTCTTTTTATCACGGTCATTAAAGTTCTTAGGTTTCATTTTAGAAATAATCTCCTCTCTGATCTTTAGAAACATCTTTAACTTCCTAGAAAACCTAGTCATCTCTTCAACGTCAAGTTAATTGTCACTGGTAGAATTGAACACATCCTCTTTTTTGACTTTCAAATTATTTCCCCTTGTATTATTATTTTTCTTTACAGGACACATGTCAATCTCGTAACTTTAAATATCACATATAAGTTCTTGGACTCTAATAGTGTCGACACCTCCTAGAGAATCAAGGACCATGATTTTGGCATCAAATCTTTCAAGAACCAACCTTAAGATTTTTTGCACCATTCTAGACTCGGGTTCAAGCTCTCCTAAGTTGAACGAGTAATTGACAATACCCGATAACTTGACCTACAACTCATAAAAGGAATCATGATCTAACATCTTACTCATGTCAAACATAGTCATCAGATTTTATAGATTGGGAACCATAATAGTATATACTCCTTCCTATGTGGATCATAAAACATCCCAAGAATCCTTCACCCTCTCTCAAGTCATAATACGTTTAAATTCTTCAGTGGTCACAACACAAAAATAACATTCACACCTTTGGAATTAAAAGTCGAGGCATTCTTTTCATCTGTTGTCTAAGTGGTATACGCCTTAAGAGAACCACCTTCAGTGGAAGGAGTCCACCTAAACTCATCCAAGTTCAAAATGTTCTCATATATCAATTTAAGGAAAAATTGCATTCGAGCCTTTGAATTGGGATAGTTTGACCTATCAAACAAAAATACAAAACCATGGATCAAACACAAAAATAGTCTAATACTCTCTAATACAAATTTAAGAAAGCTAATGTGGCCTAGGTTTTTTAGAGAACACAACACAAAATATTATTTTCACAATTTCCAATTCATTTGCACTACTTTAGAAAACCACGAGTGTTGTGTAAAAAAATTTATCAATTGTAGTCTGGGCCTGATAATACATATAGGTGGGCATAAGAAAGAGTAAAATAAGTAAATCAAAACACGATGACGTACAAGGAAAACCCACAATGTAAATAACCTCAGACGTCCCAAAACACAGGTCCACGATGATATAAGCAGTTTACAAGACGAATTTAGACTTACTTATAGAGTCGAAGTCTTCAAGACTTGATGTGCTTCCTTGATCCTTATAATCTTCTTTGCAATTAATATTAGAGGAATTCGAATAGCCAAAAAATTCAAGTTCTTTCCCAAACCTCGATATCTCATCAATCTTAATTATGTCCAGACACAACCAGTACACTCACAACACCAAACACGATCTCGACAACAAGAAATGCTCATAGTATGAAGAGAAAACAACTTTGAAGAAAAATATAAAGGTATCGAAACTAAATATGTATGCATGATTCTTGGATCTCAAATAGGGGTGTGACAAAGGGTTTTAGTCTGGAAGAAATTTTCTTAAAAATAAACACATAAACTTGGAGAGATTTTTAACTAAGTTTGAGAACTCAAAAGGTTTGTAAAAGTCTCTCAGAAATCTGTTGCTTCTCACTCCTATTTATAAAAGGTTTTCCAAATATGATACATGCTTCAAAAACAAAGTTTATGTTAGAAAACATTCCATCTCATTCACATTGAATATCCCACATGTGCCTTTCCATTTGATTGTTGGTTCAACTTCTTGGAGGTGGTCGGTATGTTGCTGACCAACAAGTACTTGTGCCAACCAGATCTTGTCTAGCATGGAAGGTCTCAGGCAGCGTTGACATGTGTCATTGTGTTACTGGTCCACATGGTTAAATAAATTTAACCTACAATAAAATCCACTAATACCCCATACTTGAGGATTTATAAAATAAATGGAGTAATTACATCAAGAAGTTTCTCGGTGATCAAGAAGGTTGAAGGTAGGCAACCGACCTACCAGACATGTAAATCTTTTACTATGGTACTAGAGAGATGGCACTTTCATAAATAACTTTAAAAGGTTGAACCGCCAAAGGGTACGCTGGTCTCTTGCTTCCTTGGGATTTTAAATGTCGCCAAAAGCTTAATTGTTTAGTTCAATTAATTATTTCAAATCCTAGAAATGGAGGGTCATATCTGTATTTATAAAGGTTGATTTTCCCTCCATTCTCTTTACCTCAACATTCTTGAACTTTTTATTTTCTACTGTAGTACTTTATCCTTACCGCTTAAGAGCTTTTTGTCCCAATAATTTCAACTATAAGACTTTTCCCTTTTTAATTTTTACCTTTAAAAATGGTTTAAGTGGTTATCGATAGGTCTGGGAGGAATTTAGGGAGAGAAAAATGATTCCTGATTGGGTAATATTAGAAATGGTATCCGGTCTAGTGGAGTGTGTAACTTAGATGAGGGTCATCGATTAAATATAATTTTTAGAGCTGAGTGTGGAATCACATTTCCCCCCAACAACCCATTTTTGGAGTTTTGTCAATGTTTTGATGTGGTCCCTTCTAATATAGCCCCAAATAGTTGGAGGGTAGTAAATAAAATCAACTATCTTAATGAATTATATGACACCCATATATGAATAAAGAAGTTAATGTAGTGCTATAAGTGGGGAACCACTGGAGACAATATTTATTACTTGAAGACTCGTTAGAACAATAGGGCTTTTGTAATGCATTTTCCTGACTCCAATAATGATTATTAGGATTATGGAGTCATGGTAAAGAATTAAAAACATGCCCCCCTTCCTGGGGGTAAGGTATATTAGTCCCGGATGGCCCCAAAAAGGGCATGGAATAGGTCGGTGCCTCAAATTATTTATGTTTCCTTTATGCCTATATGTTGTTTATTGATATGCCAACTAATATAGTGTGCCTTTTTGCAGAGAAATGAAAAAAAGATTGTTTTCTTGAATCTGAGGTAAACTTTGTGGAAATAAAGTTTATTTGGTCCATTCAATAAAGAATTAGAGAAGATCACCCCAAGTAGGCCTCTATTTTTTTGGAGTATAAGAGCTCTATCACCTCCATTGTTGGTCGGCCAATAGAGGACATTTTCTTAGCCCCCATAGATTTTGAAGACTCGATTTCATCCATTGCTGCATCTGAGTCTCCTTTTGAAGAATGAGATATTTTGGTTTAGGAGTAACTTCTTTATATTTTGAATCCTTTAACATAACTGCTATCTCAAAAAACTCTTCATCCCCCAAGAAGATGAAGATAAAAATTCTAAATTTGATGTTTGAAGCCATGTCTCCCCCACCTGTTGAAAAAAATAAGACTACCGATGAAGGCTCTAAGAGGCCAACGATTGTTAACACTAAGGAGATTAGGAACACTAAATATAAATTTTAGATATTGAAGAGAGAACCTATTGAGACCTAGGTCGACCGGGCCTTCACTACAACTGCCTCTATGGCAGGGAACCCGATTTGCCCACGGATAGGTCAACGACTTCTCCCATGTCTAGGGACAGAGTGTTGGAGAGGGACAACTTAGATTTAGTTATGTTAATTGTGTACACAAAATTTATTTCTTTAATTTCTGCTCTCCTTTATGTTTTTTCATGAAATCCTTGTGTTAATATTATTTGTAGTGTTTAGTCGACTCTGACCAATTACTAGTAAGGGATGATCAATTGACGGAATCATCTGTGGATTTTAAAGAGGCCTTCAAAGCTTGAAGGTTTCTTTGGTTACAACTAAGGGAGATAATAAAAAGGACAATGGAAAATGGCAAGGTCTATTGAATAATGCCGAGAAAGGACGCTAAGAAGGCTGGTGCTTATTCTACCTTATGGGAAAAAGAGGAAATTGCATGAAGTCATAGCCATAGTGAAAATGGGGAAAGAATATTAATTTACTAGGGGTTGGGACATATATTTTTATATTTATTCCCTCCATATTAAATACATGAAGAAGGTTTCCTTTAAGGAGGGTTGGGCATTGGCTTTAAACCAGATTGACCCTGTTGTCGGCTCTGATCTCTTTCAACAGTATCACCCTGGCACTCGTCCCAACATTGATGAATAAATGGAGTGCTAAGAAAGTAATGGATAATCTTCAATGGAGCGGAATCTTCTATGGTGGTACTTTATTCATCAGAGGAGGAGGCTCAAGGCAAGAAGCACGTGAAACTTCTTGGCTGGGTAATAGTATATTCTTGACTTTTGAAATGTTTGATTCCCTTTTTGTAACACTGAATAAGATTCTATACTATGTAACCTTTCTATTAAATAATTATAAAGCTTTGTATTACATTCCCATATTGTTATTTTAGAAGTTTTTGTTCCACTATGGTGCCTATAGTCTTATTTTTTTATATTAAATGTAGTATAGATACCATAGTAGCTACTGAGGAAGTGTTTAGCTATTTGGCATTAGTCATAAGGATTTGGATGAAGCTAAGCTAGAAGAGTTACTCTATTCTTAGAGTCTTTAACTAGGAAGTGGAAAATATTGCTATTTGTTATGAAATGATTCAGCAAATCCAGGAGGATCATAAGGCTTCTCTCATAGCCTTCATGTTGATTATGAAGTAGAGTATAACTTGTTGAGCACTGGGCATGGTTTTAATAAAAAGATTAATGATATTTCTTCGATTAACAAAAATAAAGTATTCCAAGTTTAATCGTGAAGTGGACAGTACTCGGGAAGTGGCTATCTTGTAAGAAAAAGGAGAATAATTTCATTAGGAATGAATAGGAGAGCCTGAAAAAGTTCTCGGGTGTTTTTCAAGATGACGGTGCCTCCTTCTTAGAACATAATAATGTCAGGTTGATGGAAGAATTAGAATTTTTGAAGAAAATCAACTCTGGCCAATCATCTAAACAAATGCTTTTTGTTCGATGAATTATTAAAGAGCAGAGGACCAAGAAGACCTTAGCCGATTAGGGAGCCTTTAACTGTAAGGATGTGTCCATTAAGAAACTCAGTGATAAGATTGATCGACTAACTTTCAATTTCCATAAGCAACCCGGGGCAACTTGGATGGATGGCTATGATGAAGCCTTGTCTCATCTAGGGGAAAGTTAGAGCAAGCCCGATGTGAAGGACATAAATTGGCCTAGATAAATGTGTTATCATTTTTAAAGGTTCCTAAAGCATATAAATTATGGTATTAGCATGATTCAGGTGTGTTGGATTACCTTAATGCTCCCTTCATAATTGATGTTGATTGGATCCCTACTAACACCATTCCACAAATATTAGTTAAAAAATATTTGGGTGATTTTAGACTACATAATGAAGACATTTATGTTCGTGTCCATCATCTAGTGAACAAGCCGAGTTCAAGTGGTTATGGCAGGCTGAGAGACTTGAGTTCTACCATTATAACTTCTGCTCTTAACATTCCTCCTGCTGGCATGGGTAAAGCTCCACGAAAATGTCATGTCAAATGATGATTACTTTTCTCGTGCTCTTGTCTTTGTCTTGTACTGTTTAATATCGATTTGTAATGTAACATTAGGACCATTTGAATATAAGACCTTTGTTTGCAAACACATGTTAATTATGTATTTAGAATTTATTTTTAAACTAAATGTTCTAATTAGTTAGTCGACTGTTCCAGTCGACAAATCTACTTAACTTGGTTTATGTTTTGGGACGAACCCAAGTTATCCATTTGTAGGTTCTACAAATGCACTTAGGCTTGAAAAAAATGAATCTTTGTCATTTTTAGACTAATTGTTTTCACTAGTTACCATTGGCCACCAAATGTTTTAGGATATTTCTTAATTTAATTCTGTCTGGTAAAACTCCTTGTGAGACTTTAGGTCATACAAGATGTTTTATGAACTTCTTGTTCTTAACTTGTCAAAAATGAAGCCATATATGAAGTTCTTACTTTTTTGTTCATAGTTGGTTGCTTATTTGAAATGATCATGACTATTACATAAATTTCCACTAGTAATATTTTTTTAGATGCTCACCAATCCATGGATTCTTGAATTCTTCTCCTTCAAGTGTTTACAAATAGTAAGTTCTTGGTTAGACTACTATCGAGATACAGTAAGGGCCATGCCAATTAGCTTCCAATTTTTTGCCTTTTTGGATTATGTTTTTCTGAATATAATCTCCTTCCTTCAGGTTGCTCGACTTGACTCTCATGTCATAAAATCAAGAAGTGCATTGCTACTAAACAACTATTCAAACTGTAATATCTTCTCTTACCTCTTCAATTAAATCTAAGACTAACCACCTCATGAGATCACATTTTTGTGAGTCAAAATAGAGCACTCATTGGTTTAGTAGGCCCACTTTTGTAAGAACCACTGCTTTTGTTCTAAAGGCTAGCATGTTGGGAGTTTCTCAAGTAGTTGTTCTCGGCGTGGTTTTATATGCCCAGAAAACGCTAGGTAGTTCATTTATTTAGTTCCCCTTTGAATCTTTGATTTTTTTTCAATCCATCAAGTAATGTTTTGTTAGTTACCTCTATTTTACCATTGTATTAAGGATATGTTGGGGGCAGAATAAAGTTCCAGCATTTTGGACTAGACCCAATACTCCTCAAACTGCTAGTTACCAAAGTGAGTTCCATGGTCAGTGATGAAGACTTACGCCATCCCATATCTTCATATGATATGCTTCCATATATATTGGAAGACTTTTTAAAAGGGCATTTCCACTAAGGGTTCAGCCTCCACCCACTTGGTTAAGTAATCCACTACAACTACCAAGTATTTAAATCATCCTTTTGTCTTCGACAATGACCAAATAGATTCCCCAAATGGGAAAAGTCCAGGGAAAAGTGATTAGAGTTAGGGTAGCACACGTTCTTCTATGTATGGTGGAGAATCTATTTAACTTTACACATTTCTAAGAAAATAAAGCTCATTCTTCTTTCGTAGTTGTCCAGTAATACCCCTTCATGGCTATTTATCTTACTAGTGATCGGACTACTTGCTGAGATACACATGAGGCTTCATGTACTTCTATGGTTAAATCTCTCACTTCAGTGGGGTGTACACATCCAAGCGATGAAACAATGTATCCCATTTTATATAAGGTTCCCTTTCCAGCATATAACTAGATGCTTTGTACCCTAGTTTTCTTACTTCTTTCAAGTCAGTAGGTAATAGACCCTTGTCAATGTAGTCTTTTAAGGGGTCCACCGATAAGGGTCCTAATGGATATTTAATTGATAATATCCTCATCTATGCTTCTATGCATAAGGATCTCCACTAATATAGTCCTTCTGAGCTCTGTCCTCGTCGTCGAGGCCAGCCGGGCAAGTACATTCGCTAGAGCATTCTCAATTCTTGGTATTCGAATCATTTTGATATCCAACAGTTTGGAGATGATGTTAAAAGCTTTATAAAGATACTTTTCCATGAGATTCCACTAGAACCCGTGCATTTGGAGGATTTCATTAATAACTAATTATGAGTCACTATGGGTTATTACCTGTTCGACACCTAATAATAAGGCTAAGTCCAAGTTAGTGATCAATGTCTCATATTTTGCTTCATTATTTGAGGTTTACACTAGAAATGAAGTACATATTCCAAGTCTATGTCATTAGCAGTGTGTATCATGAGCTCTGCTCAAGTACCCATAGCTCAGGAATATCCACCTATATATAACTTCCAAATAGGGATGTCATTAGTAAAAGTCCCTTCATGTTGGGTGATATCTTAGGCAGCGGACGTCTTAAGTTTGTCATCTGTAGGGCTTTCTTTTAAAGGAGCTTACATGGTTTGCTTTGGGGCTGAGCTCCCTTCCAAGGAAGTCTGCTCGACACACAAATTTAGATTTTCCTCTTAATTAGTGAATTCAATAATGAAAGTTTCTTCATCTTGTCCCTTCACTACTATTCTCGACTCATAAGGTGCATCATATTCTACCAAATTTTTTTTTTTTGCGAATTGATTGCCAAAAAGGAAAATATGTGTAAACCAGTATTGTATATTCCTGGAAGTAGTTTTTCATTCTTCTTGATGCTTCAATGAGGGCAAGGACAATTTATCCAAGTGGGGATACCACATTTCTTCTCCTTCAAAGTCCTTGCGAGTTTAAAACACTAGCTTTTATATCCAACTTTCCAGTCAAAATAGTGCCAAGTTGATAGCAGATTCGAACACAACCATGTATAAGTATAATCTCCCTCCCATGAGTGGCCATGAGAGAAGTGGTGAAGATATCAAGTATTGTTTTAGGTCTTAAAAATGATTTTTCACACCCAAAGTTTTTTCTAATTACTTTGAAGAACGTCAAACACTTGTCAGTAGATCGAGACATAAATCGATTGAGAGATGATACCCTTCTAGTCAACATATATACATATTTCTTACATCAGGGAAGTTACATGTTAATTAATGTTTTTATCTTGTCTAGATTAGCTTCAATTCCTCTTTGATTCATGATGAAACCGAAGAACATCCCCTCTTATACGCTGGACACGTATTTAGTCAAATTGAGTTTCCTCTGATGTTTCTCTCCATGTTCAAATTTTTGGATTAGATCTTTGATGTGGTCGATATATATCTTTCTCTTGGTGACCATGTCATCCATTAGATGCTTCCATAGTCTTCCCTATCTACTCCTCCCCAAAAAAATTCATTAGCCTTTGGTATGTTGCTCCAGTATTTTTTAAACCAAAAGGCACAATGTTATAATAATAACTATCTCAACTTGTGATGAAGGATGTCTTCTCCCTATCTTCTAGATTCATCTTGATCTGGTTATATATTGAGTAAGCATCCATAGAGCTTAGTAACTCATGCCCTACTGTGGCATCTACCAATTGATCAATCCTTGGCAAAGGAAAGTGATATTTAGAATAGGATTTATTAAGGTCGGTGAAGGCAACACACATGCGCGACTTATTGTTCTTTTTATTCACCATCACTACATTAGCCAACCAATCTAATTAGTTTACATCTTCAATGAATTTTTCCTTTTGTAGCTTATACACCTCAACCTGGATGGCCACATTCTTCCCGATACTAGACACTCATCATTTTTGCACAATTAGCTTATCACACTTGATGATGTTCATCTCGTGGCATATAAATTATAGATCAATTATCGTTATGTCTTCATGAGTCTAGGCGAACACACTTTTTTTCTATTTAAGGAATGATATCAATTCTTGCTTAAGGGATGGTTCAAAGGTTGAAGCAACTGTGTTGTCCTCTCATGTATGTTATTATCCCATATAATTATCTCAGTGACTGACACAACTTGCCCTTTAACCAAATCATCTTGCTCCCACGGATGTATAATAGTATTCTATGGCCTCCACTTTATTCCCCTTTACTATGCCAACAC
Organism: Sambucus nigra; assembly: GCA_949130495.1. Classification (NCBI taxonomy): domain Eukaryota; kingdom Viridiplantae; phylum Streptophyta; class Magnoliopsida; order Dipsacales; family Adoxaceae; genus Sambucus; species Sambucus nigra. The sequence goes on along the minus strand of OX422208.1, from coordinate 665,380,480 downwards.
CATAGTGAGTAGGGAATTTTAGACAATGGTGAACTGTGGACGATACTGTTTTAAATTACTTCAGACAGACTTTGCCAAGGATCATGTTGTAGGTTGATTGTTCGTTTTTATCAAGGATGAAGAAATGGATATTCTCAGTTCTACTACCTATCCAATTCCTGATTAAAACTTATAACTTGATGGTTCCCAAAGGATAAACCTTGTCCCCTAAGAAACCTACCAAAGGTCAATGATAAGGTTCTATCTTGTTGTCACTCAGTCCTAAACTATGGAAACAATTGTAAAACATAATATCATTTGAGTTGGTGTTGTCTACCAGGATCCTAACAATTATTACTTAATGTACTCTAAAGGTGATGAATAGAGGATCGTCATGTGGGCCGAGTACTCCTGATATATCTTTCTTGGAAAATCCAATGACTATCTTGTCTTTGTTCACCTTTCTGGGTTGGCCATCCACCTCATCTTATACGTTAATCTATCGATGTAAGAAAAAACTTTGGCTTATTCAAATAGGCTTTTCTCTAAACTATTTTGCATCCATTGCCAGTGTCTCTTACTAAAATTAAATGACAATTAAAGGATAATATTTATATCAATATCTGGTTCTCGAGGTTTTTTCAACAAGTCTGGATCATCTTCTGAATCTTCATCTCGACCTCCCTTTTTGTAATCTCTTCCTTTGAATGGGGATTATGATATTCTTTTGGTGTTCGGATCCTCTATTTGATCCAAAAGTTGGTCAACTTTCAGTGATAAAAAAAGAAATTATATTTCATTTTTAAGGTCAATGCAATTATTAGTGGTATGCCCGTGATTTTTTTAAAACTCGTAGTATTAAAACTTATCCCTCCGATTAGGGGGGCAATTTCAGCTTTCCAGGCCATTTCAGTCTCTATAGCCCTTGATTTCTTCCAAGATGTGACGCACACCAACGATGAGAGGAGATTATTCCTTAAACTTCTTGGGCTTCTCAAATTTCTTATCTTTTTTCTCCTTCTTCTTTGAACTCTTTTGACTATCGATCTTAGTTCCTGTAACTTACTTGGCTACCATCACTTCCTAGGCTTTCATAATTTTTCCTGCCTTTTCCATTAACTCTGTCATGGTTTTAGGATAATCCTTTGCAACTGCATAATATAGATTCTCTAGAAGAAGTCTACTCATTAGGGTGGTGATGGACGTCTTTTCCTCATAGCCTACTACTTCCAACTTCTCACTATTGAAGTGGGTCTCCTGGTCCTTGGCAAACTCTTAATAAATGATCCACTCTTTTGATGGGTTTATCTCTGAAACAAAAGTTGCGGATGACTACTTCATCGAGCTGCTGAAAAATGGAAATTTATCATCAGGGTAAATTATTGTACCAAATTTGGGTAGATCCAATGATGGTACTTGAGAACCCTTGACAACCCATGACGTGAGGGACACAATATATATCAGTTGCGGCCCAATATTATTCAACATAGAGGACAGGGTCAGTCCTACCATCATATTTACATGTGACAACTGGCATTTTAAACTTGGAAGGTGTGGGGAAATTCACAATGGCAATAATCTTCACAAATCTCTTTTGTAGGGGATTTTTAATCTTAACTATTTCCCCAAACAATCTTCGAGTCGCTGTATTGATCCCTTCTAATAATGATCTTTTGGATTGGATTTGGCTGAGGTATCATTGGCATCTTTATTGAGCTCTCTTCCCGAGAAGGCTTCTCGGTATGCACAGATCCCCGAATATTAATTTAGGACTTAATTGATACTTCGTGATGCTCGACACGATTATAACATGATCTAACCTTCTCCCCATGTAAGCCTTTAGTTTCTTGGGTACCAAGACGATCGAAGGAAAAGGCCCTTCTCAATCGTTCCCCGTTATCGAGTGGAGCTGAAGTGGAAAAGGTGTTGCCTTTGGCAAGACTTCTTTCTAGAATTCAACAATCCTTGAATAGGATTCAAGGATTGGTCTTCAGAAGGTATTAATGGAAAAAGATGATTTCCTATCGTTCCAACTGACGATACTTTAGACACCCCATCTTATGACCCTTTAAGCACCTCCTTAGGTCCCTAGCACTCACTGATTCGTAATAAACCCTAGGTAATACTTCAAGTACTAATATGGAGGCCACTAGCCACTCCCATGCCCCGTTTGACTCTGTTCAACTTCATTACCTAAGCAAAATCTTAATGAATCTTCGAAGGGATTTGTATCCCTTTTCCAATGATCCACCTATGACTTAGAAGAATGGTTCATTTTTCTCTAAACTGATATGGAGGCCACATGTGCTCCCGAGACCTATTTGACTCTCGTTAACTTCCTCACCTGAGAGTAAGCTCAAATAATTTTTTAAGTGCTCTGAATCCCCTTTCTAAAGGTCTTCCCCGTGCACAAATTGGCCTTAAGATACTGTAGAATGATTCATTTAACCCTAAAAACTGACCTGGAGGTCATCGGGTACTCTCGGGACCCATTTGACTCGATCAACTCTTAAATTTGAATGAAGATGAATGATTTTCGAAGGGAATTGAATACCCTTTCGAACGGTACTCCTTCTGCGCAAATCAACCCTACGATATGGACGAATAATCCATTTTACTCTGAAGGGTCACTGGGTGCTTTGGAGCCCCGTTTGACCTTAGGGAACTCCACGAACCAAATGAATCTGAATGAAATCTCAAAGATCTCCAAGTACCATTTCTAACAATCTATCCTATGTACAAATCAGTCTTACGATTCAAACGAATGATCTATTTTCCTCCCAAAATTTCTTATCTAGTGACCAACGGGCGATTTTAGCTCCACTTGACCTCGTTGAACTATCAAACCTATGAGTTGCTTAATGGATTCATAAAGTTCTTTTAATACCATTTCCAATGATCTACCCCATGTGTGATTCTGACTTATGATTCGCATTTTGTGATTTTTTTTCAAAAAATCTATCTCAGACTATCAAATGGCACCACCAGAACCCTGCTTATCGGGAGTCTGTCTGGGGTTCTATGCCAATAGGGAGGTCAAGGACATGTCGATTGGTACACCCCTATATCCTATAAATAGAGGCCATGACCCCATTTTTAAAGGCACCCCTGAATATTCATTTAAGCAATTCTGATAAAATGATCTTGAATTTAGAGTTATTACCTTCTTAAAATGCCCATTTTTCACATTCCTTCCATCATTTCCATTCTCATTTTAGTAAATTCTCACCCATATCCTCATACCACCATCATCTCGTCGTGAGATCGGCGTATCTACAATCACGATTAGCTTCACGTCTTCATAAAGAGGTTCAATTCTTCATCTTTTTCTTTAAATTCTCTTATTTTAGCATTAGTCACTTTATTTTTTACTTTAGCTCTTTATTTCATTACATCACACACCTTAGTCTTAAACCTTTATTATTAGTATTTTCACATACATTTTTTTCAGAAAAATCCCAAAAAAAGGAAAAAAAAAAGTATTTACTTATAAATTCCAAAAGAGAGATCATCATTACCCTTCCTCACAATTGAAGCACGTTTATCTCTACACAGACACGTAAGAGAATTCCCTTGTTTGTATTTATGGGTTATTTTTGACAGAATGTTATCTTTGAACCATGTGCACTTTGATGATCCTTGGGCTACATAGGCGTCTTGACTAAATCCCTAGACTCGAGTGCTCCGTTATACATCATTTACTGTCATATATTCTTAATGAATGCTACATGGTTACATGCTTGTGTCTTGTTCGGAGTATGCATTGTTTCTTCTAGAATGACTTTTGAATCAACAAACACTTACATTATACATTTAATTATTATTTTAGGAACACTCTTAAGGATGAACTACCTCTTCCTTTGTACAGGACGTGAGTTGATTAATTCCATTCTCCATTAGGATTATGCATATAGGCACACACTTCATGGATTTTAATAAGAAAAGATTAACACATTCCCATAACAGACCGAAAGGGAGAGCTGGGTGCCTAACACCTTCCCATTTCGTAAGTGAGTCCCCAGATCCTTGAACTACTTGGTTTCATAAGCATTTATATCATCCTTGATGTCGTTCTCTCGAGATGAAAAAATTTCATTTTCCTATTTTGTGAAAACTAGGATGGCAACTATATCTCTACATATTACCGAATATCAATGATGGCTGAGCGCCCTGATAAAGGGAGAAATCTTGGGAGCACGCCGAAAGAAAAAGTAGGAGAGGCCCTCCTCAGACCCCTCGGGATGGAAACAATGGCCACTCTACTGGGGAAATTTTAAAAGGAATAGAGTTTCTTTTTGCATGGGTGTTATTCTTTTATACATGTGTGCATATGCACCTACCCATATGTTCCCTTTATCCTCTATTTTCCTTTTTTTATATATATCTATCATGTATATATCCCTTTTCACTCACTTGTACACTTCACACACTTATATAAACTCTCCCTATACACTTTACACACTTACACTTAGCTTCACTTTATACTCACATGCTTCACACACGACTTAGAATATCCATGTTTAGGCTTCACTGGCACACCCCCACTTCCCACACTTTTATATATCTTCATGCTCACTTACTTATATCACAAACCACTTGTAGTTGATCCATGTATAGGCTCACTACAACACACATTCACTTCTATATATTCCCATATCATTTACTCAGTCACATATATCCATGTGTAGTCAGTCTCCATGCTAGATTTACTTTTCATAATACTTGTATACGATCCCTCATTAGTGCACTACTCCCTTCACATATGATGCCAATAAAAAAAATATTTCTCCATAATATGTTAATTAAGAATCATGCATTTTTGCACACTACATCACCAAGAGCATGGAAATATTTTCCAAAATGTTGTCCCATACTGGGGGGTCACTTTGTGATGGGCGCTGGTCCTGTAGGTTTCAGTTAGCCTAAGCGATATGACTCTCACCTTCCATTGGCCTTGTACCTTTCACATATATTAAACGGTTCCCCTGGAGTTATATTGATTAACCAAACTCATGACGGGAGAAAAATAACAGGGAACTCATTTATGTACATCTAGTATATCGAATTCACTCTAACAAATATTGTCCCTATGAGGTATATAGTGAGGAAATTCATGTACACTCAGGTATATGAAATGGGTTGTCCACACGTACCGATGAATTATTTCCCTTATAGTCAAGAGATATATCATGGAAGTCATGCTAGGGGGGTACCCCTCCACTAACCCAACAAGTGCATAAACCTCATATAGTTGTCAAACCTAAGCTACTCATATTTAGTTTGTCGGTTACCATGCGAAACTCTTTCGAAACTCCAAATTGGCATACTGCCCAAATTTTTCAAACCATGTCTTACACATTTCAAACCCTATTTTCCAGGCTTACGTCCTGTCCAAAATGTTTTTTTGCATTTAGGAAAAACAAATACAAGCCAGAACCTAATAATAACATTAATAATAATCATGATGAAATTCCTCTCCTTTTTCACTCCATTTTCAAAAATACCAAAAACCTTTCCTTTTCCTCCTTCCAATTTACTAAACAACCCCCCCCCCCCCCCCTCATTCTCTCATTAAATTTGAACTATTTTCCCTGTAACGCTGATGACATACCCGATTTTGGCCTGCCTCCTTATAAGCTTCAATATTCTGTCAAATTGCCCCTAAACCCTGTCGGTTCTTCTGCTTCTTCATCCAACTTTTGTATTTATCTTCACAAGTTGTTCATAGAGAACACTAACCTATCATCGAATGTGCATCCCGATCTGATCTCCATCCTAGCCTAACTCAGTGACTAGATTGATAACCTTCAAATCGAGTTCCATGAAATGCAGCATCACCATGACCGAATTCCCAAAGAACCTAATGTTATCTTTCCTCATGCCATAGATCCACCCTCTCCCGAGCCTATTTGGGTCATAGAAGAGTATCAGTATGCTACGCGTTCCCCACCTTCCAATGGTCCACCACTAGCTCAACTGCTTATTCTGAACCTTGCCCAACTAGGGGTTAACCTGCCAATACCCATGAATTCCAAAAAGGAAGAATGGAACAAGGTCAAGGAAGACCTAAAACTTTTGTTAACGAAGTTCACCAAGTTAACACATTCGGGAACTACATGGTCTACACCAATATGTTTCCCTATCCCAAAGCCAAGTTGCTCAAGAAGTTCAAAATGCCATACATCGAGAAGTTCGGGGGAAGTATAATCGCCCAATTGTTCACCTTATAAGCTATCATAGAGCCTTCTTAATTCCTTTGAAGAAAAAATGTCCTAGATTATTCAGCAGACCTTAAAAGAAAAGTGCACTCCAGTGGTTTCTATACATTAAACAAATAAAATCTATAGTTAGGAGGATGTAGCTCCGAAATTCATGACTTTCTACATGTACAATGAGGAGCTAGAGGTTTCGTTTCGAGATCTTGAGCTTTTTAAGAAGATCCATGGGAAAATAGTTAGTAGCTTCATACGAAGGTGGATAGATAAAACTTCTATCATGGCCAACAGGCCCTCCAAGGAGTAACAAGTCAGTATTGTGAAGAAGAATCCTGCCTCATATTCGAGCATCTATATGAGGACAACATTGCCCTCACTTTCGATCCCTTCAAGAGGCTAGTGTAGAAATTGAGGAAAGCATTACCAAAGTTGAATATGAACCAAAGAAAGTGACCAAACAATTCACTCCCCATAATTATGAGAATCCTCGTAGTGATATGGTCTCAACCATCAATAATATTTCCCAACCTGCTATAATTTGGGCAGCAAAAAGTCCCCCTAACCATACCAAGAAAGAATACACTGAGATCCATGTTCCCCTGTCCAATGTCTACCAGGCCCTGTTAAGCTGAAATCTCATTAAATCCTTGGATCCCCATTCATTACCATATCAACTCCCAAAAAACATCAAACCCTATGCCCGTTGTGATTTACACCAAGCCGTTAGTCATACCACTAACCAATGCTCTTACCTTAGGAATGTGATCCAAATAATATTTGATTGGGGTATCATCGCCCCACTAGTTAATCCTAAACCTAATACCACGCATAACCCACTTCTAGTACATACAAATTCCATCTTTATAGAAAGTGACCTAGACTTTGACCCATCTACTCAAATCGTGCCCCGCAAAGCACCCATTATCCCTATAATCTCACCCAAACTGCTCAAAGTTTGCATTTCTTTACTCATGAACCATACATGATTCATTAATAAAATTTTGTCACTCCTTACAAGGGCATGTTTTGCCGTCTGCACCCAATCTGAGGGAAAAGACATGGAGTTACTAGCTTTGTTGAACCAACTCTTATAATTTAGGCTAAACTTTCTCGTCGAAATGACCATTGATTTTCAAAAAATGAGTGGCTTTTTCATTGAAGATCGAAAGTGGGCTTGAGAATTAGATGAATGGGTGGTACCTCTTGGTGAATACAGTCTAGATGATGTGGTACAGACCATGGATGACATATTTCGACAGATAAATGAAATCTGCCGCATTTTTATGTTACTCATCGCTTTTAATCTTCAGGGATGCTTGGTCCCTTCACTCCTGCACCTCCCCAATGAGTGGGAAGATTTGTACGATGAAGTCATTGAAGTTATTGAATGTATTGATTTTGCTTGGCAAGGGGACATAGTCTCCAACAAATGGCGGGATGATTTTGACAATTCAGATGATTAACCCAGTCACAAAAAGTCAGTCCAATAGCCAGCATGTGTCAAATGATATCCTTTGCAGATTTATTAGGAGAAATTAATAAAATGTCCATTCATCTCAAGGTAGATGAAGCCAGGGGATTTCTGTTCTTCCCCACTTCAGTGAATCACATGACCAGATATGGAAGACATTACAAAGATCAGATTCCTCATGAAAACAAAATAGATAAAGGAAAGGGAGTTACCGAAGAACATCCCATGCCAAAAATGACCATTGATTAGAGAAAAGTTAGTGGCCAACTCAAGAAGACCCAAGCCAATATCACCCAATTGGGATTTTTCATATATTCCCAGTTGCACCCGAATTCTTTGATAAAACTCATCACCGGGCCCACAGTCCCACATTCCACCACTCCCAAAGAATCCGTAAACATGGTTGTGTCCTTGACCTCTTCCAAACTTCTTTTCTTTTTTGAATAAGATTTACTGAAATCGGCCCTGATCACAATTAGGTCCTCAACATCTCCATTGAAGTCTGGGAAAATATAGTCCCACTTTCACTTATTGACCACCAATCTTCTCTCAATGTTTATCCTCTCAAAACCTTTAACTTTTTAGGACCTAAAGACTGTGATGTTATTCCCACTTCCTCCACCGTGCATGCTTATAACAATACTTTCTTAGAAGAAATGGGGTCCATAAAACTCACAATAATGTTTAACCCTATCAATCCTATTACTGAGTTTCAAGTCATTGACATACCTACGTGTTTCTATTTACTCCTTGGTCGTCCATATCTCCACAGCATCCGATTGGTATGTTTTTCTCATTATTAGAAATTAAAGTTTTTCACTAAAGGTTAGATTATCACAATTTTGGGGGATGACAACAGTACCGACAATGCCAGCACTACTAATCTAATAGTGGAAATCCAACATGGAACGAATGACATGCTCCTCTCTGGCTTTAGATTTAATCCCCTTCTTCTTCTACCAGGAGATAATTTCAAAAACCGAGTCTATTCATAACACACCCCTCATGGAAATGTAAATGTAATTCAGATGTTTAAGACATAAACTTCATGCTCGGAATATGGCTATGGTGATGCCAATAAGGGATTCTTGAGCTCATAGTCCTCAAGGAGGCCTTTCCCGTATGTATGTTGGGTTACCATCCTTCACCAAGGGAACTAAAAGTACTCTACCACCACTACTGAAAAGAATATTGGAAGATGAAGGGACTATTTTAAAATACTCTTTGAATGTAAGGTTTATCAAGGAGAGTGAATATTTCCCTTTCTATGGCTTCCCCAAACCCTGGTATGACCATGATAATAAGAAGGGGAAATTGGCGATGGAAATCTTCTTTCAATATAGTAACTTTTGGGTTGAAGACTGCAAACATAAAGTGCAATCTCTTACCAAGAAATCCATGATAATTACCAAAGATTCAGGGGAAAGTTATTTCGAAGACTCATTCGACCTTCAAACACTGGGGCAGAGTCTATGCATGATCCTCTCAGATGTCGCATCGTCAGACTTGTCCACTCAAAACAAAATTGATAACATGCATCTCCTTACCTACAATGGCGTGCCTGTCCAACCTGCTGAGATTCAACCCTATTGTTTACACTATCGAAGTCTCTTCACCTGATATTCTTGTTCCTTTTCTAATATAAATGTAACTTAGACCTCTTTTGATGAGGTTCTCAATGTTAATTTTCTCAAAAGTGCAATAAACGAGGATTTTGATTATCTTGTTGTGCCATACTTAATTTTCTTAATTCTAATAAAACCTTTGATGATGATGAGTTCGCAAATGATCAAGTCATAAGTGATCTTAATAAGGAGAATAACAAATCACATAACTGCATTCAAATTAATAATGATGAGACGGTTGTTATTAATATTAATTCTAGTACCCATTAGGGTGAGGTAAGGATAATTTCAACCCTTAACTAGCATGAGTGTGTGAAATTTCAAGATCTGCTAAAAGAATTCTTAGATGTCTTCTCATGGTCCTATGATGACAAGCGCGACATTGACGTAAAAAGTAGTTGCCACATCCCGGTTATCCGAGGATGGGGGTTAACCTGATAATTATTGAATCATAAATAAATCTGAATACTAAAATAACTGAGGCATTTATTATGTTACAACTAAAATCTAGGAACAATACAAAAGTATTTCTCCTGATAAATAGGTTCATTTTCTTCTAACCTGACGTTTCTTTATCTCTATGTATTAGCTGATCTCTGAACTATTCATCATGGCATATTGGTACCTGTGTAAAATAATTGAAAAATAAGAAATAAGCAAAACTTTTCCCACTAGGTAATTGTAATTCTATAACAATGTAAATATAGGAATCTATTTAAATAGCATATATGGGTTTTAAATGCTCAAAATATAAAACAGTGCATGGCAATCTGCAGCAAAACGAAATATAAACAGAATTAACAGCGGAATACTAAAGTCTGTAATATATGAAAGAACTATATGGTGATAATAACGAGATATGGTATCTATACAATTATAAATAAGGTTAAGACTAAATATGAAAACCCATAAATTATTTTCTATATGGGTTGTAAATGCATAGACATGCCATTATAATATCGCTCAAGTCATAAAATGCCCTTGAATATGCAATCCTGTAAATTTTGGGAAAAACAAAATAACTTGGTACAATAAGCTATAGTGGCACTCAAATGTAGAGTAAATAAAACAACAAGGCACTCAACATCTGAGTCCTTCAGGCCAATTACAGTTAGCAGGGGTTTATCAGGTCTAATCCCTGAATTATACGTTATGCTACTAAAGGTTTCATTATTAATAATTATAAAATGGTAGCCTATGATCCAAATAAGATGAACGAATCCAAAGTTTAATAACATGCAGGGTATACTGCAATATGGTAAAATAGTTTAAATAATTATTCAAAGGGATTAAGTGGTATAATGCAATTCGGATAATCAAATAGGTTATCAGGACTGGGGTTTTCTTGAGTTTAATCAAATAACAAATTGAATCAATAATTACGGTATAGTTGAATTATCAAAAGAGTTCATAAATGATAATACGAGTTCAAAGGTATCACAAAGAGATATAACAAGTAGTAATATCAAAGACATAAGTTCAAGGTATAATAGTGAAATACAACCACCTACCGATATTTGCAAGCTTTTCGTTGTTATGCACGAATCTTTAATTATTGTGCTCCAGTTCCCATAGTTATTGACTCAAGGGCTTAAATGAGAGTAGTTATAATAGAGTTTAAGGAAAATGGATTGGGTTTAGGATATATGATGTCTTTCGATAAATACAAATAAAGTTCATTCTATGATAAGAATACATATATAAATTTCGTATATTATTATAAATTACACGTTTTAGTTAGTTGATGAAATAAGTACTATTTGAAATTTAGAAAATACTTTCTTATGGAAACTCAATATTTGAATAACACAATTTATCTAGGAAAATATTCTTTATATGGAATCAAAGGATTTAGTTTGTTTGAATAAGCAACAATTTTATATTTGATTAAAATATTAACCAGGTTAAATATACAATTTCATTATTTGAACAAAATTCACAATTTTATACGAATGTGAAGATCTTTTTCCGATTACTATTCCTATATATGATATTCGAAAAATATTATTGTTCGAAGTTGATCCCAAATGAATTTCTTAACCGAATCAATTAAAATATTAATTTTAATCCAGTATTGTGTTAGTGTTTACGATATCTCGTTGGTCATACTTTATATTATCCGAGTGCCAATCTTATTATGGTGAGTATAAAATCAATGTTCGTGGCACAAAATAATTTTAGAAAAAAAGTTGAAAACTTCCCCCCTTATTTGGACATTAATCCAGTGGTCATGACACTTCCAAAATGAACCGACACAACAATTAAGCATCCCAACATCTGCATAATGACAATATGACTCGTAATATAATCTTGAGTTACTACGACGACATAACCATGAGTCGTTTGGTATTATACTCGTTAAAATATATTTTTAACAGAACAATGACACTTGAGTCAAATATATATTTTTAGAAAAAAGTAATATTACTCGTACATGTTCAGGGGTTCATGTTTACGAAAAATAATACGTAACTAAGTATAAATAGGGACTCAAAATAACATAAAAAATATCCCAATTAATTTGTCCAAATCCAATTACCAAATTGGCAATAACCCCAAAAATTAAGTCGAGTCGTGATGAGTTCACACACAAAAAAAAACAAATCAACCTTGGTCATATATATATATATATATATATATATATATATATATATATATATATATATATATATATATATATATATATACGTATGTATATATATGTATACAGTAAAAATAAAAATAAATGAATAAAAATGATTCGGGTGAACTCTCATCCCCTTCTTGAGGGGTTTCGATCATCGACCATGGCCATTGCTAAGGTAAGCAGGAGCTTGGTTTTACACACACACATACACTCATGTATCTATATATGTATACCAAATCAGACGCTTCGAGAGATTCTCTAATGGTGCCCATAGAGAGAGAAACAAAAATGAAAATAGATAGTTGAGAGGGTAAACCGAGTTTTGATCGGAGGTGAGAGAGAGTAGGGGATTCTGGTCGGGAAAAAAAGAGATAGGTCCAGAGTGAGATGCGATTTTGGCTAGAGGTTCGTTGGTGGTGGTAAAGGGTATGGTCAACGGTGAACTCAGGGTTTGACAATGAGGTTTCGGAGATTTTTTAGTAGAGCTTTGTTCCTTCTTCATGGCTTTGGGATTTTGAGCAAAGATTCGAGGTTTTCTCTCATGGGGGGAAGAAGAACATAGGCTCAATATGTTCTTATTTGGTTTGTTAGAAGAATAAAGCTTTGGCTCTTTGAGTTGTTAAAATAATAAGAGTAGGGTTTCGGCTCTTAAATTTCTTCATAGAGAGAGAGAAAGATAGAATAAACTCATTTATTTTAAATGACAATGAGGTGCAATAAAAATCAGGATGTTACAGTAGTTCACCATGAGATCCCGATATTCCAAGAATGCAAGTCGATCAAGTAGGAGATAAGGAAGCTCCGCACCAAATGGTCGCTCAAAGTCAAAGAGTAAGTGGTCAAATAGTTGAACATGGGTTTCATTAGCATAGTTGAATATTCTATTTGGCTCGCCAATATCGTCCCCGTACCGCAGTCTTGTTCATCGACTATCGGAATTCGAATAAAGCATTCGCAAAAGATGATTACTTAATGCCTAACATCGACATGATCGTGCAAAACATGGATATCCATGCCCTCATATCTTTTGTTAAATAGATTAAGATACACCCGGACCACCAAGAGAAAATGGCCTTCATCAACCCATGGGAACCTTCTTCTATACTGTCAGTCATGCCATTCGAACTCAAAAATTTCAGGACTACCTACCAAAAGGCTGCCACAACCTTATTCATAAGGAGGTTGAAGTTTAAGTAGACTATATGATTATTAAGTCTAAGACTAGGCAAGGTCATATTCTCAACTACAAAAGTTCTTTGAATAAGTGAGACAATACCAGATGCAACTAAACCCACTAAAATGCATTTTCGTCATCATGAAAGGAAAACTCTTGGGATTCATGGTTAGTGAGAAGGGAATTAAAGCAGATCCTGCCAAACTAAAATCCATACATAAGATGCCACCACCACGGATAGAGAAGAAAGTCTGAGGATTATTAGGTACACTATAGTGCATCAGCAGATTCATTGGCGAACTGAATTTTATCTATGAACCTATTTTCAAAATTCTCCAAAGGGATTCAACTAAAATCTTGAAAGAGGCTACCCGAATCCTTTGACGAAATCAAGCGACACCTCAGCCGACCTTTAATGCTTATGCCTCAGCAGCCAGGTCTCCCCCTCCTCTTATACTTCACAGTAATCGATACTATAACAAGGGCTTTGCTAGACTAGTACATTGAAGTATCCCATAAGTAAAAAGGAATTTATTATGCTAGTTAAAAATTGTTCGAGAAGGAGGTCAATTGTACTACTTTGGAGAAAGCATGTTTTCCCTTGGTCTAGGCTGCGGAGAAGTTACGACACTAAATGATTGCCTTTCATATCAAAATAATCTCCCGCATGCATCCCATTAAGTACCCACTGGAAAATCCCACTTTTTCCAACTTAATGATCCATTGGGTGATTATGCTATCCAAATTCGATATTGTGTACATCACGCAAAGACTATAAAAGGGGGATACACTAACGACTACCTTGATGATTACCCCATGAAAGGGACCAATGTTTGGGCCACTGAATTTCTAGACGAAGGCATTCTCTACACCTATGAGGAAGGCCTTATATGGAAAATGTTCTTTGATGGAGTGTCCAACAAAAAACATTACGACATTGGGATACTCTGAATCTCCCCTGATGACTCTCACACCCCTATTTCCATCAAGATAAACTTCTCTTGCACTAACAACAAAACTGAGTATGAGTCATGAAATGTAGGCCTCATAATTGTCGTCAAGAAAGGAATCCAAGACCTAGATGTGTACGAAAACTCTGCCCTCATCATCAACCAAATCCTTAGAAAATGGAAAGATAATTATGAAAAGCTCCTATGCTTCCATACCCTCCTAAAAGAGATGTCCTCCCAGCTCAAAGATGTCACCTTCCGCTACCCTCCTTATGTAAGGAACAACCAAGAGGACTCATTTTCTTCCCTAGCCTCTATGATTAACATGCTTGAGGGAATAATAGTGGATCCTCTCCTAGTTTAGAAAGAAGTTATTGCCGCCCACTGATACCACATTAAACTCGTTACTAAGGAAGATTTTGATATGACTGAGTCGTGGTACCATGACATTTGGCGCATCCTAAAACATGGTAGGTATCCCCAAGACGACAATAAGAAAGAATGTGAGACTCTTCCTAGGCTGACTTCCCAGTATATCATGTGCGATAAAGTACTATTAAAGAGAAACTTCGATGAAACCCATTTGCACTACTTTGCACAGGTTGATCTTGAAGAAATGACGCAAAAGATCCACAACGAGGAATGTGAGACCCACATGAATGGTCACAATCTTTCTAAAAAGATCACCTGTCAAGGGTATTATTGTACCACCACGGTTCAAATTTGTATTGTTTATGTTCGAAGATGCCTCAAATTCTAACAGTTTGCCAACCTCTAACACTTTCCTCTAAGAGAATTATACAACATGGCCTCTCCCTGACCCTTCATCCCATAGGCACTGATATCGTAGGCAAGGTTACTCCCAAAATGTCATATGGTTACGAATTCATCATGGTCGCCATTTAAGAGAAACATCTGCTGATAAGAAGTTCTCTATAGCTTCCATTTCAAATCTGAGTTCACAGAACTAGTAGACGAGTACGGGTCAAAGCTTCCAATAAAGCCTCAAAACCATAATACACAATATGATTTAGAATTGTAGAGATTGAGTTCATCGGACCCCTTATGCCCTCTAGGGATACCGCACTTCATTAAGAATTCATGCTCGAGAGAAAAGTTAATGAAGAAAAATGGTGTAAAAAATGCTTGGATGAATTATCACTCTCGGAAAGAAAAGAGGCTAGAAGCACTATATCATATACATGGGTACCATCATCGGATAGCACGATCATTCGACCGAAACGTTAAGGATCTAGGTATCCAAGAAGGAGACCTTGTCCTCAAAAAAATCATAGAACCCGTCAGGGACCCCAGAGGGAAATTCGAACTGAATTGAAGCGACCCCTACATTATGAAAAAATTTCTCTCAGGAAGCGTCGTTATGCTCGCATACTTTGACAAAGAAGAGATGGTAGGTCTAGTCAACCTTGATCATCCCAAGTAATTTTATCCTAAGGTTGAAATCTCAACGTGCTATGACTCTTCTCATACCCCTTCAATTCTAAACAAAATTCTTCATTCCCCTTACCAAGAACTACATGGGACTTGATCCTCTCAAAAACATTTTCTTTTCGAAATGAAACTCATGAAAATTTTCAAAACCCCCAAAGGTATTTTGGCATACCATAGACCATACATAGGCTCGGTCCCCTTATTATCAAAATTCTATTCTTTTGTAACCTCAAATAATTGCGGTCTAATATATTATTTTCATGAACAAAAGGATTATATACGCCATTAAAATTGTTATAGATAATTCAAATGAAAAGCTCATCAAGAGGTACAGTAAAATATGATCAAAATTAATTTGTATATCTAAATGAGGAATACAATATTTTTACATGAGGTAGTAACTAAGAGTGTTAAGAAAACCACCCCCTTACACTAACTAAACCATTCTTAAATAAGCCAAACCCTTACAAAGCAACACCAAAAACTATTCCTACAACCCCAAAACAAAAAAACACCAAAATTACTCTACCTACATAAAAATTCACCTAAGCTTCACAGGATATTGCCTTTAACTTCATGGAGGACCTTCTTCATAATTATTTTTGACCCCCAAAGGTCCCCAAGTCTCCCACTCCTGGTTAACATTTTGTATGCGCTACATGGAGTGGTATGCCTTGACAAGCCTGGATAAAACCACAAACCTTCCTCAATGGTTTTGAAGGAAACATACCACCTTTGACTGGTCTCTTCCACCAATATTTTATCTACTACCTGCTTCCATAACCACTTCAAATAGCCTAAGACATGTGTTATACCCCTCATATAGATTGTGATGGATGGGATATATGGCCGACAACACTGCCACAATGATCCTAGCCTCATCCTTAGTGATTCAGTCAAATCCTCCACTAGGAAGAAGTTCAGTATGTGAGGGGGTACAATTTGTTCCCACTTGACTTGGCGTAGAAGACATCGGGGGAAATAAAAAGAAATATAGAGAAGGCCAACCAATTGCACATACCACTACTATCCAAGATGTAAAATAGGCTACAAGTCCCCACATCATGGTAGTGACGAATAAAGACACCGGGCTCCGTGCCCCACAAACCAGTTGACCTAGTTCTCTACAAATGGGCCAAAAATAAAGAAAGGTCGGACAACGAAATTAGGCACACCTACCGAAGAATACTCAGGAGGGGCTTCCAGACCAAACCTCTCTCTAAGCCACATGAACACCATTATCGAGCACCCCCTGAGAAAGTTAGAGAGACCCTTTTTCCAAGCATCATGATCGTCCAGGGTCTCATCCAGCATCACTGTCCTAAGATTATGGTGGTTAAATATCTATGACATTATTTCACGCACTTGGGGATCCACTTTCATCTCCCTTGTCACCAATAAAGCCTCGTAATAAGGCCCAAGGTGACAACTCTAGCCAAGCCAACATCCTTTAAACTACGCAAGCGCACTGAAGAGAAATAATCCCTCCAGTAACCAACGGTCGAGCCGTCGAAGGAAAAATATGGAGAAACTCATAACCGCTGTTACACTAGGGGTAACCCCCAACATGGTCGAGAATTCTCCATAGGTAGGACAGACCTCGTCCAGGGAAAAATAGAAGATATGATCCTCAAGGTACTAAAATTATATCATCGCTGCTAGCAAGTTCAAATCTATGGCTCGATGATGCCACAGAGAAACCCGGTGCAAGTTGAAAGCGTCATATTCCACAATGTATAGGAACATGGCCTCTAGACCATCAAGGTAAGAGAAGAATTCTTCACATATGGGAAGAGGGATTTGGGGAATAAGAAATGATAAGCAAGAAGATACATGTGGCTATTGGTGGAGAAAGAATGTCCCATACCCATCCCTTTAAACTCAAAATCCTTGGCAAAAATAAAAAACTCAAGAAACTCGATTAATTCTAAGCCCTATTGGAGTACACGAATTTGCAGGAAACTTCAATCAAAGCCTAGGGATGATTTGACTTGATCCCCATGTCGACAGACATGTTAAGGGGCATGCCAATCAACACCCCCTTATTTTGGAAAATTCCACATTTCCTCTTTCACCAAAATCAATTTCCAAAAAACAATCCTCATTTAGAAAATGTCCCTCGCGTCATTATTTTTCAATTTCTCACTTTCTCTATTTTATTCTCCTTGAAAAATCTCCTTCATTCTCAAAATAAATTCTTACTCTAAAATCTTTTCCATCAGTTGATTAATTTTACTCCCTTTTCCTAAAATAATAATAATAAACATTTTCCCTTCCAGTTCCATATTTATCTTATTCTTTGAATAAATAAACAATCTCAGGAGAAAATTAAAAGCTTATATTGGCTAAGTCACTAAATCAAGAAAAATGCTAAAAATTAAAATGTGTATTTTTCATATATATTTTGTTTCGCTTGTTTACATCTAACAGGTACAAAAGAAAAGAAAAAAAAAATAGAAATGAAACTCTGCCTTAACCCTCAACTTTCCCTATCAAACCCTCAACCCCCACAGAAGATACGATTTACGTGACGACGAGCGGTGGATCTTCAACTCCCAAAACCTCCACCATCATCTAAGGTGGTAGGCGGAACAAAATAGGAAGGAGATGACTTCTTAATATAATAATACATGGAGGCCATCCAGTGCTTGATATATCTCGGCCATTTGATTGGGACTCGAACATACTCCAAACAAATAAGCAACAACAAACGACAAATCAGTCAATAAAGAAGAAAAAAAATCAACAGAACAAGAGAAAGAGACAAAATTCACCTCATGCCAGAGGGCCTTATGTGTAAGCCTCATTAGCCCAGACACCGGCGCAAACGAATGATACATCACTCTTAGTGGCTCCCTGCTACTCAGTCAAAAATCGTAGGAAGGGGCAGTAACCTGAATGATCGAAGCCTCATCTGGCGCCACCACCGCTGACATGCCACCACATGTATTGTGTGACAATCCCATTGGCACGCTTGTACCCCTTATCGAAGACTTGGTGGGTGGAGGTATGTTATCCACATCATAGACACCGAAGGGCATCAACTAGCTCATAACAAAATCTAGATTCCCATAGCTTATCAATGTATACGTTTAGAGCATATTGGGCTCGCCAATCATAATCGCCACCCGGGCATTATCTGACATCATTCTCACCCGACTCATGAACATAGGGTTGATGATGCTGAGACGACCACCTTGTCCTCCATAATCTACCTCAATACGATCTCCCCTAGCTACCAGATTTACTCAAACTCATATGTAATCAATCACTACATTTGATCATGTAGACCCATCACCCTAGTATCCCATAGAGTCACCCCCTAGGGGGTATAAGGTCACCTGCAATCCCCATTAGAGAATTAATATCTTCTTAAGGAATGATGATGCCAAAAATAAATAAAAAAAGAACGAAAAATAACATGGTCACTCGTTAGTGAGTTCAGATCTCGTTGCATGTCATCCAAAGATAAGGACTGATTTCACTACCAGTTGGACTTCTATCATCGAAACATCCAACATAAGTCACCTAAGTCCTCATACTTATGGGCCATTAAACCTACATTGTTATTGATCACCCTATAGAACCATGTCTTCAAAAGACATGAATCAGCACAAAAACAGAAAAAAAAAATCAAGGAAATGCATAAAAAAGAAAAAAAAGGCCAAGTTACCTCCAAAAGATACCTAGCTCCCTTAAAAGCCTACCGACAGAACTGGTTAAAAGCATCCAAATAAAAATAAATGGATTCGAAGGTGATGCTCAACCATTCATATAACTGGACATCGTAAATCGTCCTCAAATACGACAAGAACCAAAGGTGGAGACGACGTTATTACTCATGGCCACCAAAAAAGCCACTCGTAAAAGAAAAATAAACAGACAGGTCATCTATCTCTCCTGCCACCCGTTGATCACGTCGAGCCTCCTCCTCAAAAGCATCTCTCTCAAAGAAGAAATGTGGATAGTTAGCCTAGAAATGTCTCACCTGCAATACCGCCTACACTACCTCTGATGTCACCCTCAACATGCTATCCACAACTATCTACAAACCTCACAACACACACGCATCAACTGCTGGATGGCTATGGGAGTGATAGTCAACTACCCAAAGCTAAGGTGAGAAGTGGGGGTAGTATCCCACCACACTCCCCCAGAGCATAAAACACCGCAGTAGAATGCGGTGTCTCATCCAAAGCTTGCGCCAAACGAACAAAAATGACATACGAAACCGTCCAGTGCTCATAGAAGGAGCTTCACCCAAACCTCATTTGGCCCCGTCATCCCCCAAGACCGAATACTCAAAGGATCTATGTCAATATGCAAAAGAATAATAATAGAAACTTTTCATTACGACAAAGAACAAAGAGGAAAAAAATAAATGTCACCGACTTACGTTGTCACTATGGTTCTTCACCATAGACAAACGGTGTTATGCAGGATCATATTACAGGATATGCTCATCAGCTACAAGATTGATAAAAGCAAACGCATTATCATTTCCCAATGAAAGTGGAACCCTATACTACCACTATATGCCAGCCCAATCATCAACAGACACCCACTCAGTGTTTTATCCCTCACTTAAAAAACAAGCCATTTGAAGTCTTGAAGAAAGAAAGAACTTAGGAATGATTTTAGAGGGAAAAAATAGAAGATTCAGCTGATTCAAGGTGTGAAAATGGGGGGGGGGGGATTGCCCCCTTTTTATAGAAGGTTAAGCAGCATGCCGATCGATAACTCCTGAACATGATAAGCAATAACACATTTTCCTATTCCCAAGGAAGCCCAGGAATCTATGCCACCATTACCGATTGTCACCCCCAAGCTTGCCTATCGGTAACTATTTTCACATTTGTACAAAAAATGCCAAAAAATTTCAAAAAAATCCTCAAATTGCCCAAATAATTCCCAAAAAAACCTGAAAAATATGGCACATCATTTCCCCAAGAAAACCATTTTGGTGATATTAATGCACTTAAAAACTCTCAAAATCCCTAGCAGGAATAGTCGTACACTTTTATCCTCAGCAGAACCAATGATGCACTCGCATCCAAGTCTACTATGATTCCTCAATCGCAATCGCAAAACTAAAACATCCCCTAGTGGAGTTTCAAGACAAAACAATCCTCATCGGAACCATAAGTACACATGCACCCTAAAGATAATTCCAATTTCCGCAGGAAAGAAATTTCTTAATCTACAACTTAAGGTTTCTAAAATTTACCATGACCTGCAGAATTGATCGTTACAACTTTAGGTCCTCAAAATTGACCTCGACCCGTAGAATTGGCCATCATAATTTTAGGTCCTCAAAATTAACCTCAGACTGCAGAATTGGTCGTTATAACTTAAGGTCCTCATAATTGGCCTCAGCCTCCCAAATTGGTCATCACAACTTTAAGGTCCTCAGAATTGACTTGGGCCCTCAAATTTTGGTCATCATAACTTTAGGTTCTCAAAATTGACCTCGGCCTACAGAATTTTTCATTACAACTTACGGTACTCATAATTGACCCGGGCCTTCGAAATTGGTGATTGCAACTTAAGGTCTTCAGAATTAACCTCGGAAGTGACCTCGGCCCTCAGAATTGATCTTCCCAACTTTAGGTCCTCAAAATTAACCTAAGCACATAAAATTGTTCATTACAACTTAAGATCCTCATAATTGACCTCAGACCGCATAATTGTTCGTCACAACGTTAAGATCCTCAAAATTGACATCGACCCAAAAAATCGGCCTTTACAACTTAAGATCCTTAAAATTGATCTCAGCCCTCAGAATTGGTCGCCACATCTTTAATGACCTCAGAATTGACCTCAGCCCGCAATATTGGTCTTTAAAATTTTAGGATCTCAAAATTAACTTCAACCCTCAGAATTGATTTTCAAACCTCTAGGTCATTGGAATTTACCTCGGCCCTCAGAATCGATCATCCCCATCATTACTTTAGGTTTCCCAGAGCCTCAACCCACTAAATTGGTCTCCTTAGACCTTTAGGACCAATCTTAACCCGCTAAAATAGTCATCCCCGTCTCTTTATGTCCTTAGAACTAACCTCGACATGCTAAATCGATCATCCACATCACCTTACATCTTCAAAACTGACCTCAACCCGCAAAATTGATCAACCTCATACTCTAGGTACATAAAATTGACCCAAGGTCATCTTCCCCGACGTTAATTTTGTGTCTACCATTCGAGGGACTTCACTTCTACCAAGCTCTCTTTTCGAGGGGTTCTCTGTAGACACTACATCCTAGGAACCCCTAACCACTTCCTTAGGTGCCTAACACTCCCTCATTCATCATAAACCCAAGGTCACACTTTTAGTACTAATTTGGAGGCCACGGGGAACTTTCGATCCCCCATTTGACTCTATTTAGACTCCTTACTGGATGGAAATATCAATGAATCATTAAAGGTCTATGAATCCAATTTCCAATGGTCCACCCTATGTGCAAATCGGCCTTGCGGTTTGGATGAATAATTTATAATCCTTCTAACTAATCTGGAGACCACTACACGCTCTCGAAGCCCATTTGACTTTGGTCAACTTCCTTTCTTGAGAAAAATCTCAATGAAACTTTGATAGAATCGGAATACCCTTTCCAATTGTCCACCTCGTGCACGAATTGGCTTTACTGTATAGACAAACGATCCTATTTACTCCTAAAACTAGTTTGTTGGCCATCGGGAGCTCTTAAGCCCGTTCAAATATGGTTATCTCTTTAGCTTAAATGAATCTAAATGAATATCAAAAGGGATATGAATACCCTTTCCAATGGTCCACCCCATTCACAAATCAGTCTTACGATACATACAAATGATCGATTTTACTACCGATTTTACTCTAAAGGGTCATTGGGTACTTTCGGGCCCCGTTTGACCTTGGTCAACTCTCTAAACCAAATGAAGTTGACTAAAATCTCAAATGGATATGAATAATCTTTCCAATGGTCCACTTTGTACAGGAATAAACTTTCCAATTCAGACGAGAACGATCTGTTTGCCTTCGAAAATTTCCTATTTAATGACCAAAGAGAGCTTCCGACCCCGTTAGACCTTGGTCAACTCTTGAACCTGGGAGTGTCTCAATGGAAACTCAAAGGTAACAAAAAACCATTTAAAACGGTCCACCCCGTGTGTAATTTTGACTTACAACTCGCATTTTACAATCGTTTTTTTGAAAAATCTGTCTCAGACTGTCGATTGCCATTGCTAGAACCCTGCCTATCGGCAGTCTATCTGGGGTTCTATGCCAATAGTAAGCTTAAGGAGCCATTCAATCACCACTACCCTTATCCCTACAAAAAAATGCATGACCTCACTTAGCAATGCAGCCCAAAACTAGTCTCTCGGTAATTCAGAGAACATTATCTCGAATTCTGAGTTTTCCCCTCTTGAAAAGACCATTTCCCACATTTCTTCCATCCTTTTCATACTACTTTTAGTAAATTCTCACCAATATCCTCATACCACCATCACATCTTCGTGAGATCAGCGCATCTACAATCAATATCCACTTTATGTTTTCATGAGGAGGTCCGATTCTCCACCCTTGTCTTTAAATTCTCTTATTTTAGCATTAGTCAAATTATTTTTACTTTAGAAGTTTATTTCATTACAACACATACCTTAATCTCAAACTTTATTATTAGTATTCGCACATACTTTATTTTCATAAAAAACAAAAGTAAGAAAAGGAGGGTTTACCTATAAATTCCAAAAGAGGGATTATCACTACAAATCCTTACAATTGAAGCACGTTTATCTTTACACACACGTATAAGATAAATCCCCATTTGAATTTATGTGTTAGACCCCTCCCAATGTTATCTTCAAACTATGTGGACTTTGATGCCCCTTTGGCTACGTAGGCATCTTGGATAAATCCCTAGCCTCGAGTCCTCCCTTATATATCATTTGTTATCATATATTCTTAATGGATGTTACATGCGTTCATGCTTGTCTCTTATTCTAAGTATTCATTCGTTCTTCTATAACAACTTGTTAATTGACAAACACTTACATTATAGTTTGAAATCTTATTTTTGGAACACTTCTAAAGGTGAACTCACTATTCCTTTGTCCATGACGTGAGATGAGTGATTTCATACTCCATTTATATTATGCAGATAAGAACACACTTCTTGAAGTTTAATAATAGAAGATTAACACATGCCCATGAGAGACCGAAAGGGTGGAATGGGTTCCTAACACCTTCCCATTCCGCAATTTTGTCCCCGGACCCTTAAACTACCTGGTTTCGCAAGCATTGGTATCATCCTTGATGCCCTTCTCTTAGGGCGGTAATATTTCTTTTGCCTTTTTTGTGAAAAATAGGTTGACTACTCTATCTCTACATATTACCCCACATCGATGACAATCGAGATCCTCGATAAATGGCGTAATCGCGAGCTCATGCCGAAAGGAAATGAAGGGGGAGACACTCCTAGGAACCCCTCGTGATGGCCATAGATGCCAATCTGTTGATGTCTAAATTTGAAAAAGGTATTTAGAAATTATCTTAACTTTAATTATCCAAATTTATAATCACCGATAAATAAATAGAGATAACGAATAAAAATGATGAAAAATACACAAGAGTTGTACATTGTTCGACTTTGGGAATAAGCCTACATCCACGGGTAATGTTGTTTATAGTTTTTATTTATTTCTATGGGATACAATTACAAGGTGCGATTGTGTTGTAAAAACTTGCCTGTTTAGCAAAGGGAAATTGTGTATGTATAGTAAGTAGGAAGCCAAGAGGTGTAATGCCATTATAGATTCAAGCATTCACACCTTTATATAATAATAAAGAGTTGGGTATCCTTTCACGTGCATGTGCATGCCGATTATTGAATATTCCATGTGTGTCTTTCCATATGATCAATGGTTCAACTTCTTGGAGGTGGTCGGCTAAGTAGCTGATCAACAATTACTTTTTCCAACCCGATCTGATCCGATATGGCATGTCTCAATTAGCATTGATAGGTGTCATTATGTTATTGTCCCACGTGGTTAAATCATTTTAACCTACAATAACAAGGATTTTTATTTTGAGATCGGCCTAGATCACCACTTTTCTTCTAATTTTTTTGTTTAATTTATTCTTTTCAAAATTGAATTAAATAGAGGTAATTAAATATAATGATGTGAGTTAAATTGAGCTCTTCGAGTTTTATTTGGTTTTGTAAAATTAGAATTATTATTTTATTTTAAGAACATTAAAATGTGAGGTCAAGATTTGTAATTCGTACAAGTAAATTGGGAAATTATCAAGTATTGAAATTTTCTCTTTTGGAATTGAAAAACTGTTTTCTTATAACCCTCAAATCCTTCAGAATACTAAGTGGGAGTGGGTTATCAACATAAACTGCATGGTTTCCATCGATGTTTTAATGAATCAATGTGTAATAAATTCCTCAAGTTAGTTAGGCTTCCCCATCCTTCTCCATGGATTGAATTAATAAAGGCATCAGTGATTCATTAAAACTTTAAAGTGATAATTCCAAAAATTAGAACGTGAATGAGTTCGATCTCCTCCATAGTAAAGTTCATTACAAGCAAAATTTATTTTAAGGAATGAACCGGTGATATACATTTAGACATAATCAATAATATATCTCCCCATGGAGTCATTAGGATTAATTATGCTACCAAAAGTCGTTGACTATTCAATTATGTTAAACAAAATTTCCTAAACTGTCAGGGTACATAATTGAAACTTTTAGATATCTCTAGTTCATTGTGGGGTGATTTAAGCTTCACACGAGAAATCTCACCACATATGGAAACTAGGATATCAAGCGAGTTTTACTTTAAAATAGAGTACTGGAGCGGCCTCAAAATTAACAACAAAAAAAAAACATAAATTATTATATGTCTATGTAGAAGTTAATTTATGTTTTCACAATTTATGATTCTCAAATTTCAAAATAAAGTAATGGAGCGGCCTCCAGTGCGAGCTATTTCCAAAAGGAGAGAAAATGGGAAAATCTCTCTCGGCATGTGTGGGGATTTGCGGATATGAATATTTTTTCTTCCACTTGTGCGATCTTCGCATGCTACCTTGACTATAAATCGATCATCGTCAAAGGGGAGAAAATGTTGATAATGGAGTCACCGGCCTATTTTTCTCAAAACAGGCAAAATAATGTAGTCGTCCCCAAAACAATAGCATCAAAAGACAAAAATTTTCATCCAAAACAAAATGAACTGAGGGTTTAGGGACTAAGTTAAGGAATATTAAGAAGTTAAGCACCCATTCTACCCTTTCAGTCTCTCGTGGGCTATAATAATCTTCTCCTTTTTCTCAAAAATGTGACTCATGCATATAATGTGTGTGATATGGAAATAAGTTATAAAGAAAAATAACCATACTCACGTCATGGTAAGGACGAAGCGGATTCATTCTAAGGAGTACACAAAAAAGAGAATAATATAAAATATGATGTTTACGCGCATCGGATGATGATTCATTATGAGAAAGTGAATTTGCATGTTTGGTAAGAACACAAATATAAAGTTGAGTGCATACACTCAATAGCACTAGATATGAGATATGAACAAAGGTAGACAATGAATAAAGTAGGGCACGAATCTGAATATTGATTCGAGACACCTACATAGCCAAAATAGGCATCAAAGTTCACGTAGTTGGACATATCAAAAGGGTGGGATTTAACCCGTAAACCCAAATTTATGAGTCCTTTTTAGTTTGTTTGAAAAGAGGTTCTCAAGTGTAAATGTGTAGAAAAAAGTAAGGAAATCCTTTTTTGGGATTTATAAGTAAACCCTCTTTTTTGTCTTTTTGGTTTTATGAAAATATATTATATAAATACAAGTAATAAAAAAAGGATATTAGTTGATATGTGATAGTGGATCAAGACTAAAAGATATCAAAAGTTGAAGAAAAGTAAATATACAACTCTAATTAAATGAATTAGAAAATAGTGAGAGTATACCTCCTAGAAGATTTTGTTACTTATTTTTTAAGTAGAGTGGGATGATTTTATAGTGAAGGTACGATGATGGAGTAGGGGTGAGGTAAGTGGCAAATGGGGGTATGAAAATGAGGTAAGAAAGGTTAAGTGAAAGTTTGAAACATAAATGTTTTGGACCAGCAGCACATTGATTGCGAGATGAAATGTTCTTGTTGCTGAAAAGGGGTCCTTGGGAATGAGGTCATGACCTCCTTAAATAGTAAAAATTAGGGTTCAGGTCGCTACGAATCAGCACAGAACCTAGTATTGCACACATTAGGGACCGTTGGAAAAGGGATATAGATCCCTATGAAAATCATTTAGGCCACTCCTGGGTTCGAGAGTTGACTAAAGTCAAACATTGATTAGAAATGTCAAATGGCCACTAGACGGGGGTTCTCGGAGCAAAAAGGTAGTATGCAGGAATTATAAGGACGATTTATGCACAGTATGGACCGTTGTAAAGGGGATTTAAATCCCTATGAAGATGTGGTGATCTCCACTCGAGTTGGAGAGTTGACCAAATTTTAATGGGGCTTGGGAGAGCCCGGTGGCCTATAGATCAAGGTTTAGAGTAAAATGGAAAGTATACGCAAATTGTAAGGCCAATTCGTGCAAGTTATAGATCATTGGAAAGGGTATTCAGATCCCTACAAAGGTATAATGAGCTTCGCTCAAGTTAAAGAGTTGACCAAAGTCAAACGAGGCATAGGAGAACTCGGTGCTCTCTAGATCAAGGTTTAGAGTAGAACCTGAGGTCGTAGGGGGAGAGGAAAAGTGGTAGGGACCCAAAGGAGGTATTTGGAAGGTACTAGGATAGGGTGTCTACATATCCACTTGACGGGCAAGCTTGGAACAAGTAGAAGTTATGGAAATATGGACACATCATGAATATTTAGGAGTTTTGGAGGGTCGAGTCTTCTACAGATGATTTAAGGGAGTGAAGGTGATCGATTAACTGGGTCGATGAAAAATTATATGGACCTAGGTCAATTATGTTGGCCGATTCAGAGGGTCGAGGTTGATGTTTTTGACATAGGTCAATTATGTGGACCCGAAGAGTTGAGGTGAAGGATTCATAGGGTGAAGGTCGATTCTCTGAACCTAGGTCAATTATTCATACCTAAAACGTTGAGTGACAAATTCAGAGTCTTAAGATTGGTCATGCAGATCTAGGTCAATTATACAGACCTATAGAGTTGAGGTGACTCATTCATAGGGTCGAGGTTAATTTTATGGACCTAAGTCAATTATGTGAACCAAAAGAGTTGAGGTGTCCGATTTAAAGGGGCGAGGTTGATTCTGTGGACCTAAGTCAATTCTACAAACCTAAAGAGTTGAGGTGATCGATTCAGATAGTCGAGGGTAATTCTATGGACCTATGCTAATTTTGCAGACCTAAAGAGTTGAGGTGACTGATTCAGAGGGCCGAGGTCAATTTTGTGAACCTAAGTCAATTTTGCGAACCTAAAGAGTTGAGGTGACTAATTTAGAGGGTTGAGGTTGATTCTTTGATCCTGAAGAGTTGAGGTGACCAATTAAGGGGATCGAGTCTGATTATATGAACCTAAGTTAATTTTGTGGGCCTAAATATTTGAGGTAATCAATTCAAAGGTTCGAGGTCGACTCTGTAGAGCGAAATGCTTTCGATAATCAGTAGTTATGACCGGTGATATTCATTCATTTTGATTCCGTTTGGTATTACAGTAGTGGTGAGGTGTCTAAGAGTGTTGGTGCGCTTTGTTATTCAATTTCTTGAAGCCCTTATGTACTTGATCCTTTAAGGATTTTTTGAGAATTTTTTTAACCATTTCTGGATCTTTCTATAATTTTGTGATGAAATTGGAGGAGTCCACTAACAGTCATAGTCAAATGGGTACCTATCTGCATAGGTCCCTGACTCCTGTTCTCCTTGGGGCCAACAGGCATGATTGGGAGAGTGCTAATTTGCACACTCCTTTGATCCTTATGAAAGTGTGTGGCCCTCTTCATTTTCTAATACCATTATTCTAGTGAATATCTTCCTTTGTATATAGCAATCTATTTCCAGTGTATATCTTTAAAAGAATTTATCGCGGGTGTAGCAGATAATGCTCGAATGGCTACGGATGGCTGGGTCGACTTGGAGTGGTGTGATGCTGAGGCAATGATATTGGGGAGTGATAATACGTATAATAGTTGCAAGCTTGTTTTTGATGATGCATTTTTGTTACGAGAGCCGATGAATCATCGTTCTGTGGGGGTGAAGAACCCATATGATTAAGTAAGTGCTTGTTTTTTGTTCTTATTTTTTATGTTTCCCATTACTTCTATCCTTGGGAAGCTGAAGGGTCTTGGCTTATATGCAGGTGGCTAGAGCATCGTCGATTATTCATTCTCGTGGCTTGACAGGGATGAAGAAAGTATGGGACAAGCTCCCTTAGGGAGTGAGATCAGTGTTCAAGGACACCTTATTGTATAGATATATTGATGATACTAATGGTAAGGAGGGTGAAGCTGTCATCTCGTTTGTTTATTTTCCTTTTGATGAGAGGGTTCTTTGTGGTGACGAGTGGTGATGTGGTCCATTTATTATTTCTACCTTACATGAAGATCATATTAAATATTCATCTATATGACTGGGGGAGCTTTACGCTGGCATCCCTTTTTTTTTTCTTTGGATGCTTTCATCCCCGCCTTCGACAGACCTTCACGGGGCTCACATACCTTTTGGAGGTAATCTTTAGATATTGTTTTTCTATATTTTTTTTCCTTCCTATTTTTTCTTTTTGACATTTTTCATCGCTATCTACAAACTTGATTCTATATTTTGATTGGGCACAACATTGGTTTGGTGTCCCTAAAAGAGATTAATATTGGGAACTTCTTGTGGATGTATAGGTGTAGGAAGTCAAAAAATAATTCGAACCAATCCTTGATTTTGAAGGATGAGTAGGAGGTGTTGAATGCCTTGATAACGGATCAGGTTAGGCTTTATTTTTTATCCTTCTTGTGGATTTCATGATTTATTTGTACTTGGTAGATTTTTTATAACTTACCTTTGTTTTTGGGTATAGGTGACAACCTACCGTTGGCATATGTCCTCAAGAGCAACAGGGGGTATGGGCATGCAACCGTAGATGTGGATGTTATTAGCACATGAGTTCATGCACCTTTGGTAATTAAGGGATAGGGTGGTGAGGCAAGTTATGGAAGGCGAGGTAGAGGTCCCACCATCAGCGCCCTTGAGTTCATGCGGCAAGTAAAGGAGATGTCAGATTGGGAAAAAGTGGTAGAAATGGACTGTGAACCTCTTATGATTTATATGGATAGGATGACAGGATACTATTATTTAGACTTGGCAACCAGTTGGTTGATGTCGTCATCTATCTATGATGTGGAGGGCATACCTCTACCAATAGCAGGATCAGGGAGGGGTACTAGTTCGTTTGTGGATTCATTTTATAGATAGGTACAAAGTTGATTAGGTAACCCTAGCCATTTTCTCTCTAGCCAACCCTAACCCTAGCTAGGGTTTGCATGGCTTTCCTACCTTCTCCTATTGTAGGATAAGGCATGCAACCCCTCCATCAGAATGATTCTTCGTCTCTCCTTTCAAAAGCCTCTCCTAATCTTCATAACCACGTCTAATATGCTCCAAAACCAAAATCTTTTGCTGATGTTGTTTGTTCCCAAAACACGCCTCAAACCATTCTTCAACCCATAACTTCTTATAAAGGCGAACCCGCTATTATGTATGAGGATTCCAGTATTTAAGAAATGGTTGCACCATTCAAATACACCTTAGTTGGAAAGTTCTCCCATGGTCGACCTTCGGTGGATGATATTCGTAAGTTTTTCTGTTCTCTAAACCTTAAAGCCTCTGCTCATATAGGATTAATTGACCAGAAACATGTTTTGATCCGTCTTGACCATGAAGAAGACTTCCATCATATATGGCTTAAAGACACTTGGTTCATACATGGTTTCCCTATGCGATCCTTCAAATGGGATACAGATTTTCATCCAAATAAGGAATCATCAATTGTTCCTGCTTGGATTTTACTTCCTCTCCTCCCTATTAATTTGTATAATATGAGTGCTATGTTCTCTATTGGACAAGTAGTAGGGAGGCCTCTCAAGATTGATGGTGCGACTGGTTCAATTGCTAGACCAAGTGTTTCTAGGTTGTGTGTGGAAGTTGATTTTAAAAAAAACATTGCCTTCAAGGGTATGGATTGGCAATAAGGATAAAGATTCTGGATTCTGGAAACCTATAGTATATGAAGATTTACCCCCTTTTTGTTATTTTTGTGGTAAGAAAGGTCATGATCAAGGTAAATGTCATTTCAAGAAGGTTTTGGAAGCTGAGAAGAATAGGATGAGTAACAAGGAAAGTCAGAGAGGGAAGTAAAATCAAAAAGAGTCTACAAAAGAATGGGTAGCTAGATCGTTTGAGAAAACTACAGTAGAAGAACCAATTGTAAGTGCAAGAGAATTGGAGATAGAAGAAGGAGAGATCTTGGAGAAAAACCATTCCAGCCTTACAAGAGTAAGACAAACTTTGATTTCAAATTTTTTCAAAAAACATGAAATGTTGGTGGAGTTGAGGCCT
Source organism: Sambucus nigra (assembly GCA_949130495.1). Classification (NCBI taxonomy): domain Eukaryota; kingdom Viridiplantae; phylum Streptophyta; class Magnoliopsida; order Dipsacales; family Adoxaceae; genus Sambucus; species Sambucus nigra. The sequence goes on along the minus strand of OX422208.1, from coordinate 665,349,402 downwards.
ATTGTAGAAGATCAATTAAATGTGCAAACTCCTAGAAATGAGTTCCTTACTAATGTTCTAGAAGTAGAATCCATCTGTGATACAGGTGATACCTTCTGTATGCCTGTTTCAGAACTAGTTGAGGTTGCTGCAGATAATTGTATTGAGACTATGGTTGGGGTAATAGACAAGACCTGTAATGGTGAGGAATTTGTCCAAGCAAACCAGGAAGATGTTATTCAAAATAGGTTTGGGGTAGGCAGTACATCTGCTGAGAGAGAGCAGATGGATGGGTTTACAACAGTTGTAAGGAAGAGAAAGTCTCCAATCTTGAAGGGACTCACTAATATTAGAATATTAAGGTCCAACTCAAACTCCAAAAACACTAATAAGTCCAAATGATTGAAGCTATGATCTGGAATGTTCGGGGAATTTCTAAGAAAGGTGCAATGAGGAGAATAAGAAGACTCAATAAAATTCGCAGGCTGCAAGTAATGGTCATTTTAGAGCCTAAGCAGGAATTGGGGAAAATTCAAAGTTTTATGATCAAATTAGGTTTTACATCTAGCAAATCTAATATTAATAGTAAAATTTGGTGCTTTTTCAAGGAAGGGGTGGAATGGGATCTCATATCAGATATGTCGCAGTGTATAACTATGAATGTTAAACTTAATGGTGTTGTTCAGTCTGTCCAATGTAGCTTTGTTTATGCTGGCTGCATCAGACTTGAAAGAAGAGTCCTGTGGCAGCATTTGTCAGATATCTGTATTGATACATCTTGGATGATTTGTGGGGACTTCAACATTATATCTAATCAGGAAGAGAAGGCTGGTGGTAATAGTATTAATATTGGAGCTATGTTCGAGTTCATTGAGTGCATTGAAGGAAATGGGCTAGTAGACTTGGGTTATAAAGGTTCAAAATTCACATGGCACAATAAGAGAAGTGGAGGGAGCAGTATTTGGTGCAGGCTTGATAGAGTTTTAATGAATCAACAGTGTATAGATTACGGCATTAAATGGGAAGTAAACCATCTCAATCGTAGTATGTCTGATCACAATCCCCTATTATTATCTGGTAACTTAATTAACCATCAGATTCCAAGAACCTTTGTATTCCTTAAATTTTGGACTGAGAAAGATCCCTGCATTAAAATTGTGGAAGAAACCTAGTGGGAAGTGGAGTGCGCTAACCCTATAGTAGCTATATCCCTCAAACTCAAAGCTATTAGAGGAAAACTTAGCAGGTGGAGTAGATCCTATTATGGGGATATTTTCCAGGCTACTAGGCATGCTGAAGACTTACTCTTATAAGATGAAATTACTTATGAGAATGATCCCTCTGAGTTTAATAGAGAGGCTCTTTCCCAGGTCACTGCTTCCCATAATCAGTGTCTCAAAATAGAATATGAATTCTGGTCGCAAAAAGCAAATGAGAGATGGGGTCAAGATGGGGATAGGAACACTGCCTATTTTCATAAGTGTGTAAAAAATAAGCAGAGAAGATTAGCTATTGATAAGATAAAGAAGGATGATGGTACGTGGATACATACAAAAGAGGAGATAAAAGATGAAGCAATTGATCATTTTTCTGCAGTTTTTCGATCAGATGAGGTTGTGAATCCAGAAGGGGAACATGAACTGCTTAGACATATTCCACAAACCATAAGTGAAGACATGAACAAAGCTTTGATTGTGTGGCCAGATATGGAGGAGGTGGAACAAGCTATAAAAGGTCTAAGTTCTTCTAGCAGTCCAGGTGTTGATGGCTTCCCTGGGTACTTCTTTAATTTTTTTTGGGGTATTATAAAATTTGATGTGTTGAAGGCAGTCCATAGTTTCTTTGCAGGCGCTATCCTTCCAAAAATTTCAACAACTACCAAAATTGGGTTGATCCCAAAGACTTTAAATCCTCAATCGTTTAATGAGTTCAGACCTATAAATATGCAAAATTTTATCAACAAAATCTTCTCAAAGATTTTAAATGACAGGCTTTCAAAGTTTTTGAATCAAATAATCTCTCCAGTTCAATCAGGCTTCATCAAAGGCAGGTCCATTACAGAAAATGTTTTGTTGGCTCAAGAATGTCTTTCTCGTCTTCATCACAAGAATTTTGGAGGTAATATCATCCTTAAATTGGACATGACTAAGGCATATGATAGGGTCTCTTGGCTATTTCTAATAAAGGTTATGCGAAGAATGGGGTTCTGCGAGATATGGCTGGATTATATCTGGAGGATGATCTCTAATGCATGGTTAACTATAATGATTAATGGAGAGAATTCTGGATTTTTCAAATCTTCAAGAGGATTATGGCAAGGGGACCCCTTATCCCCTAGTCTATTCATTATGATGGCAGATGTCCTATCCAAAAACATTGAATTCTTACTAACTAACTCAAATTTTGTGGGGTATAAAATGCCAATTGGCAGCCCCAGATTTAATCATTTGTCTTTTGCAGATGACATTATCATTTTTAGCTCAGGCTCTTTGAAGGAAGTGAAGAAGATTATGAGGGTGTTAAGACTTTATGAGCAGGTGTCTGGTCAACTAATCAATACAAGTAAGAGCAATGTCATGGCTTCGAAGCAGATTAGTCTCAGAGCTCTCAATAAAATCAAGGAAGCTTCTGGTATGCAACTGAAGTCTGATCCTATAAAGTACTTAGGCTGCCCTATTTTCAGGGGAAGGAAAAAGAGTATTTATTTTATAGAGATGGTGCAGAATATAAAGAATAGAATTCAAGGTTGGAAGTCTAAATGTTTGAGCCTTGGAGGAAAGGTTGTTCTCATTAACTCAGTGCTCTCTTCCATGTATCTGTACAAGCTATCTGCTTTGAATCCTCCAAAAGCGATTCTCAATAAAAATTTTGCTATTATTGCAAAAAAAATTTGGAGTAACAGCTTTGGAGAGTCTCGGCATCATTGGTGTGGCTGGGGGAAAACTGCTAAGCCTATAACTGAAGGTGGGTTGGGAATCAAAAATATATATGATGTTCATTCGGCCATGAGTATGAAATTATGGTGGAATTTTAGACAGAAAATATCTATTTGGGCAAAATTCATGATGGAAGCTTATTGTAGGAATCAGCATCCTAGTTCAGCTTCTATGAGAGGGCCATCTCAGACTTGGAATCGTATGTGCAATGTGAGGTACAAAGCAGAAGATAAAATGATGTGGATTATTGGAGAAGGAAATATCAATATAGCAAAGGACAACTAGGGTGTTCCTGAATGTAAACTATCAACTGTGGTAGAAGCTGGTCAGATTAAAGAATTCTGGAACCAAGGTAAACTATGGGAAAAAGAGAAGTTAGAGCAGGTATTCAACACTGTGATCACTTATAAAGTGTTATAATTCGATGAAATTATGCCTAATTCTTTTGATACTCTGATTTGGAAACCATCAAGTACAGGATCTTTCTCTATAACCTCTGCTTGGAACATTTGCAGGCAGTGAAGTCCATCTAGTTTGAGTTCGAAGTTTATCTGGCATAAATATCTTCCCATAAAGATGTCTGTCCTTATGTGGAAGATGTTGAATAATCTTCTTGCTACCGATGACAAGATCAAAGCTATTGGTTTTAGAGGGCCTTCAAAATGTTGATGTTGTCAAAAGCCTAGAGAAGAAGATGTTGATCATATTTTTGAGGCTGGAGAAATTTCTTCTGCAATATGGGATAAAGTAACTAGAGAATATGGGATTACTAGAATAAGAGGTGGAGGTGTGCGAAACCAGCTTTTTCAATGGTGGATTCATGGGGTTAAGATAGATCATTTTGCTAGCAGAGTGGTGCCATCAATTGTATGTTGGTATTTATGGTGCTATAGAAATAAATGTCGATATGATGATTGCTCTCCTAGTGTGGCTTCAATTTTGGTCCTCATTAAAAATGAAATTTCCCGAAGGGCAGTTCCTCGTATGGAGCATGGTAAAAAAGATATAATGTTTATAAAGTGGAATCCTCCTATAAATGGCTTTTTGAAGCTAAATGTTGATGGGAGTGCTATAGGGAATCCTGGGCAGGGAGGAGGAGGTGGCGTTCTTAGGAATCAATCAGGAGATATGGTATGGGCTTTTCATGCTCATTTTGGAGTGGTGTCTAATATGGAAGCTGAAGCTTTGGCATTACTAAAAGGCCTTGAACTCCTCTTAGACTTAATTGGTTATGACCTGTTGATAGAAATTGATTCAGAGGCCTTAGTGAACATCATCAATTGTCATAGAAAGCCTCCATGGAAAATAAGTTGGGCTATTCATAAAATCAGGAGCTTAATGGATTTGATGAAGATAAAAATTGTTCATGTTTATAGAGAGGCAAATCAAGTGGCTGATTTTCTCGCCAAGCTAAGAGCATCGAAGAAGAAGGACTGTTTTTATCTTGTCTTAAATGACTTCCCAAAGCATCTCAAAGGTCTTCTAGTAGTGGATAAATGGAGTCTCCCATCCATCATACATGTATAGTGGGCATTGGTGTTCTATTTTGTCATTAGGGGGTCTTAGTCTATTTCTAATTTGCTCCCTATATTATGGCTTTGTAAGGGATCTATTCTATAAAGATCCTCATTTATGTTTTCTTCTTTTTTCAAGTTCTCTGTTCTCTTTGGATGTAAGCCATTTAGAAGAGGCAAGGTCTTCTAAATATTGCAAATAAACCTTTTAAATTAAAAAAAAAGGGGTGGCGTAGCAGTGGTGGAGGATGTTCAGGTTTAGTATCTTTTGACTTGTTCTTACCATATTCAAAAGGGTGGTGGGAATTTTTTCCTCGTGCCTCGTCATCCTCAAGAGGAGCTAGACAGTTTTGCAGGTCTTCCTAAGGGGGTTCTCTGGAGAGATTTATAACTTCATTTTCCAGTTTTGCACTTCTTCTACTGAATTTCCATTTTTATTATTGACTTGTTTGATTTTGGTGATCTGTTTCTTTTACAGATTGTTCATGTATCAACATCCTGGCTGCGAGACACCCGATACTGGATGGCTTTATTTCCAATCATGTGAGGAAAATAGTCAGGTCTTGTATGGTGCTACCAACCACTTATGAGGGAGCTTCGATTCAGGGAGGGGAATCTATCACTCGTCATCGAGCAAATCATGTTCATCGAGATGCTTAAGGAAATTGTTTTTAGTTAATGGGGGTTTTGAGGAAGTTCGAGATGCGTCCTGATTTATTATGATTTTTTCCTTTTCTTGTTATGTCTGTACTTGATAAATGTACGCATATATACTGACAAATATATGCAAGATGCATTTTCATATTTTTTATTTATCATGCATTAAATGATTTAGTCTACATGAAATTTATGTTTTTTCTAGTTTATTTGTTGCAAAGGTATACAAAATAGAGATAAGAAATAATCAAAAAACTTTTTGAAAACACGTCATTTTCTTTTTACCAAAAAAGGACTTTATTAGACGGGTACATACAAGAAGGGAATATAGGTGATTTTTGAAAATGGGGAATGATGATTGTCATACCCATTGGACTGCCTATCACCATATAGGTCAAGTCTAAACCACTTTTATAGATTAAACTACATTTATTATGTACTTAGGAGTACTTAGGAACAATATTCATGGAAACAGGCCAAGCCTTTTGTTTTTAGTGAGTTCCTTGGGTATAAAAAGGAGCTTGGAGAGGGGTACCATCACCACACTTCAATATTCTCTCTATTTTCCAAGACTTTTTGTTTTCTATTAAATGCGCTTTCCATAATAGACGAATTTTCTTCTTATCTTGAGGTCTTGGAGGCCATGTGTATCAAATGTCAACTATGAATATTTTAACCTACACCTTATCTCCTTAGGCACAACCCTCATATTGATTGGGATCTTTTGGAAGAGGCATTAAAGTTTCAGTATCCTAAGGAACATGTAATTAGCTTTGGCCTACACGATGTATACCCCACCTATGGAGAGTTTTGTGTTATATTGGGCATCAACCAAGTGTTACGATAGCTATGCTAGACCTATTTCATTCCCCTCGGGTGTCATTACCCGAGTTACATCACATTTCTCCTCGTTGTGCCACCATTGGCGAACGAAAGGAGTGTTATTATTCCGCCACTATTGAAATTGGTGTGTCAAAAAGCCTATATTGATAATGTCTTAAAGAGTAATGTGGCCCTAGGGTTGATTTCCAGGATGCTTTTAAGGACCGGTAACATAACGACGGACCCCTAAGTGACCGTGATAGTGTTGTGAATGTCCCATTATTATAATCCTACTGCGATTATACCGGTGGAGACTCTAAATAGGCTTAATACCTTAAAAGAAAATTGGGGCAATTTTCTATGTGGCAGCGCTGTGATGTTGTTCACGTGGTTATCAGAGAGATTGTATGTGGCAGCTCCTCTCAAGCAACCTATTGTGGATATTCCTAATTTCTTTAAACGGTCTTTTTCAGCTTTGTAGCATCTATAAAGAACTGGGTAAATTTGTTTGTGGAGCATGGGGTGAGGAATATTTGGTGTTTCATGTCGTGGTGGGGCAACTAGCATCCTATTTTTTAATTGGACGATTATTGGTATGTGCGATTGGTAGGCCTTCACAAGACTTATTTTTATTTTCCTTGGTGGATTATGGGTCGATTCGGATGGGAGAAGATCATTCCTCCTCGTATAACAAACTTATTTCCTGTGGAGGATTTGACTAAGTCATTTAGAAAGATTTTAGGGACTTTATGGCAGTGTTAGTGGCCATCTACCCTTTTGGTTTAGTCTATTAGGGAGGTAGGGTTTGTGCTTGGGGACTATTTGAAATGGCTATAGAAGGAGTTGTTTATGAAAGTATGTGCTGAGGAGACTGGGCAAAGGTGTCTTCTGATGTTTTACACATTAGAGGAAGGCATCATGGTTTCATCATAGATGATCAAGGTATACCATCGCATGGAGTAGATACGAAAGCGTAACCAGGATTTATATTCCAAGGGTCCTTCGAGGATAGGGATTGATGATGAGGTGGTCCCACCTAGCAGTTGAAACATGTTTTGAATATGGGAAAGGTGTTGGAAATATGTGGGTTTGTTTTGTAGGTTAAGTTTAAGGTGTCTGGTTTGTGAAGTGTTTGTAAGTTGTTTGGTTGTTTTTCGTTCTTATTACTAATGTATCATGTAACAACCATATTTTGTTTTTATAAAATGGTGATGATTTTGATATATTTCGGTATGTCTTCGATGAATTTATTTTGTTTGAACTATCTATACCGATTTCTAAGGCATACATCATCCTTTCATTCATTTAAATAAAGAGATAGACTAATGTTCTCGGAGGGAGAAAAGAATAACATTTTATGAAAGAGAAAGGGCCGTGCCCAAAGTGTTTTATGGACTGCCTACGTACCTCTATGAAGTTTGAAAATTGTGGGTTTTTCTTTTAAAAATGTGATTTTTTTAGAGGATGAAAACCTACAATATTTTGAGTAGAGAAGGATAATGGAGAATATTTTAGAATAAAGGAGAGGTGAGAAGATCCGTAGCATGACGAGAGTTTGGAATTCAGGGTAAAATTTCTTAAGATAGTCCAAATTGATTGGACATGCCATCTCCTCTCCATTGAGGTCCGTGAGCATAGAGGCTCCACTTGACAGGATTTCCTTTACAATGTATGGGCCTCTCTAGTTGGGCTTGAACTTTTGTCTCGGATCTCACACGGGTTTTATGATTTCCTTGATGTCAAAATCTTGTCCTTTGACACCACGATTCTTGACCTTTTTATTGAATAATTGCGTAATAGGACACCCTTGTATATGATATACGGCTTTCAATCTTTTTTCATGTTAAAACACAAGTTTGTAGTAACAGGTTTGTTACTAATCATTTTTTATGACCTGACTTTCAAGAATGACGAGCAAGGAGGTTATTTTCAGTTCAAGAGGTAAGATTGCCTCCATGATGTACATTAGGGAGTAGGGTGTAGCACAAATGGGAATTCTGATGGAGTTATTGTAGCCTTAGAAAGAGTAGGGGATCCTATCGGGGCAGTCTCTGTAATTTTTTGTTATCGTTTTAATTATCGTTTTGAGGCTTTTTATTGGCATATTCGATAACCTCATTGGTTTGCGGTCGGTAAGGAGAGGACTTATGCGTTTCGATTCCATATTTGCCAACCAATTCTATGACCTCAACATGGAAATACAACCTATTATTTTATACCAGTTCATGGGGAAATCCATAGCGCCAGATGATGTTTTTCCAAAAAACTTATCTACTTTTTTTGCATTCAATACTGCATAGGACTCATCTTCAATCCATTTGTGAAGTAGCCAATTGCTACCATTATGAATTCATTCTCGTTTGATGCTTTAGGAGTGACTTTCCTGATGATGTATATGCCCTAAGTTAAGAAGGGTTAGGGATAAGTCGTGTTGTACAACTCTCGGGAAGTCAAGTGTTGAAGGTCCATAAACTATTATCATTTGAGGCATCATCTGATGCAAGAAGCAAAAACTTGAACCATAGTGGACTAATAATATCCCTGACAAATAATCTTATTTGTAAGAATATGAGAGTTCTTATTGGTCAACATTCCACGCTATAGATTTTCTCCATCATGTCTTTCATCCCAGCCCCTGTTATAGGATGCAAGTGGTTTCCATCTATATTTATTTTGAAGAGTGTCTTGTCATAAATAATGTACTGAGAAACCAACTTGGGAAGGGTCGCAAAATCTTTCTCATCAGCATCCTGAGGATACCTAACATTCTTGAAGAGGTGACAAATAACATAATACCACAATCATGTTATGTCCAAATCTTATTCTGTATAGAGCTCAATGTGGTAGGAGTTAATGGGAATTTCTTATATTTGAACTAGAAAGGGGGCTTATTCTTATCCACTTAGGCATGTCGACCATAGAGTCCAAGGTCTCCAATGGAATGGTAGGATCATCTCATCTTTGAGTTTCCATATTTTGAGAATGTGCCCTATGATGAAGGTTTAATAACTATAGACATCCATGGGCTTGATTCTTCTTTCAAGGGAGATCTTAAACCCTATGGTATATGCCTTATCTTTCGTCATGTTGTTCTATCAAGGATTTAATGGTGATGGGAGTGTGAGAGTCGTCAAGAGCAATCAGGAGTATCTTAATCCAGTATCCTTTCTTGTTAGCAGCGTCGTCAAAGAACATCTACCATTTGAGATCCTCATGAGAGGTATAAATAATGTCTTTATTTGGGAATTCAGAAATCCAAACCTCAGATCTCCCCATCGAGTTGTCAGTAAGGAAATCAAAAAAGGATCTTCCTTTTATAACTTTCTAGATAACATACGTGATGTTGATTCTTTTAGTAACATCAACCATCTAGCCATGCGACTGTACAAGCCTGGATTTTCTAACAGGTATTTCATCAGATCCATTAAGGATACCAATTTGATAGGGAATGCGAGAATCAAGTGCTGAAGCTTCTCCATGATCGAGACTAAGGTGACACGTGCCTTCTCCAGTGTAGTGTAGTTAATCTTGTACCCTTCCATCTTTCAACTAGCATAGTAGATAGCTTTCTCCTCACATGATTTTTTGATACATTGGGCTTGAATTTCTCCTGTTTTTGTGTCTATAACAGGGAGACATCGAAGGAGGGGCAGACCTAGCTATGGAGGCATGAGCACCGGAGGTCGGGTGAGGTATTTCTTGATCTAATGGAAAGCTTCTTGACATGCCTCATTTTAGACTTTAATTGAATCTTTATGAAAAAATTTGAAAATGGGCTCACAAGTAGAGGTCAATTAGATGATGTATTAGAGTTTACCTAGAAATGCATGAACTTCTTTCTCTGTATGACGTGGTATCATATCTAGTATTTCCTTTATTTTAGTAAGGTATCCCTTGATACCATTTCGCTAACTATGAAGTCAAGTAGTTTACCATTTAGGACACCAAAGACACATTTTTATGGGTTGTCGCATCTGGCATTGTTGTAGTCGCTCAAAAAATTTCCTAAATATAGGAATGTGAACTTCCCTAATTTTAGACTTAATGATCATATCATTCACATAGACTTAAACCTACTTGTGGATAAGAGCATGTATAATGGTTGTAGTGGGCCTTTGGTAGGTACACTCGACATTCTTGAGACCGAACAGAATATTTGTGTTATAAATATTTCCCCATGAGGTGATGAAGATAGTTTTTTTCCTGATGGTCATGGTGCATCTTAATCTGATTATACCTGATGAAATCATCGATAAATGACGTTAGGTAATGCCCTGTATTCTTATCAATCATCGTGTTGATGTTTGGCAGAGGACAATCATCCTTCAAGGATTCCTTGCTCAAATCTCAATAGTCGACAAACATGTGGACTTTTCCTCTAGATTTTGGTATAGGAACGATGTTTAGAATCTATGTAGGGTATTCAACTACACGAATAAAGCCTACATTTAATTATTTCATAACTTCATCTTGGACCTTGAGAGACCACTTTTTCGGAAACTTTCTTAACTTCTGCCTGACACTCTTACTATTTGGGAAGGTAAGAATCCTATATTGTGCTATTTTTGGGTCAATGTTGGGCATGTCACTATAGCACCACACGAAGATGTCCATGAAACTTTAAGCAGTTATTTGAATTGTGACCACTCATGATCGTTGAGGGTGGACCTTATCCTAATCTCGCACAAATTTCTACTAGAATCGAGATTGATAACAATGGTCTCATCATCATTAGGTTGAACGCAACTATCTTTTTTAGTTTTTTCCCTATTGAGACAAGTTAAGAATTGTTCGTTTATTATATCATCTTCATTAAATTTTTTTGTTAGAAACAAGGCAATTAATATAGGTCATAACAATATACTCCAAGTCATCCTTCATTTCATTTAAAACATCTTTCAAAAATCTAGCAGTGAGAACCTCATCAAAGGATGCCTCATTCATAATTACATCAGAAATAGAACAAAAAGAAGTAGATTCATGTGTTTCTTTGAGGGTGTGAACATTAAGGTTAAAATTGACTTGGGCATAATTGATAGGTATAGCATCCCATATAATTAGTGATCTATCAGCAGTGGTGATATTTTTGGATGGATCAAATGGTTCGACCTTCATGTTGATCATGAAGAGATCCAATCCAAGTGCGTGCAGGTCTAGCGGTTCATGATCATTACTTCCTTCAAACTTCTCGGTGCTTTACATAACTTTGATTATCAGAGGCCCCACCTCATTGTTTAAGTCATCATCCCACTCGACTTCATCTTTAAAGAAGAGCTTTATCCCCAATTTCATCTTTTTATCTATAGGTTCGTACCACGTCTCAGTGAACCCAGAGAAGGGGAAGTCCTCCTTTAGCAAACCTTCCATTTAGAGAGTCTCTTGGGGTCGTCTTTTTTCTTTTTAAGATACCCTTTTAGCATGGATGATAGAGCCCTCTAATTTCATTCGATGATGGTTAGTAGCTCAGGCCGTAAGGGAAAGGCTTTCTTCAGGATTATTGGCTCGAGGATTCCTTATTGGAGGAACCAACCCCCATTTGAGGCATCAAGTGAATATTTTTGAACATTTGAATCACGTTGACATTACCATGGGGGTTTTCCTCTAGACACACTTGGTCCTTAAATTTTTCTCAGATAGGGATGGGAAGTGGGTCGATCTTAAAGCTTGAGAGGAATATATCATTAACCCCATGAATTTCTAGTAATACGTTTCTCGTGATGATACCATACGAGTTGACATCATCCCCGGGAATGGTGATAACCTAGCCATTGGCAAAGAACTTCAATTTCTTGTGGAGGGAAGAAGCCACACCTTGGATACTATGCAGCCAAGCATGGACAAGGAGTAAGTTGAAGTATGCATGTATGTCAATGACATGGAACTCAATTTTAGGGAACGTAGGACTAGTACTTGATGTCAATTTTATGGATCCCATAACCTCCCTACGGGCATTATCATAGGCGTGCACAGTGGTGAAAGTTGGAGTAAGGTCACTGACCTTTCTCCCGAGGTAATTTAAAGCCCTGAGTGGATAGACATTGAGAACTTACCCATTATCCACAAGTCCTAGTGGGACTATTTTTTCCAAGACTTTGACTGAGATATTGAGGGCGTAGTTATGGTCAAGACAGATTTTTTGTATTTCCTCTTCGAAGAAAGAGAGGATCCTTATTAAGGTGATAGGTCCTACCATATGAAGGCCTATTCAGGAGTGGTAGTGGGAGGAACCTTGGTTCCTGTGAAGATTTTTATCAGAGCATTTTTGTTCAATTGTGGGGACATAAAAATTCCTCATAGAGTGATATTGGCCTGCATTTTTTAAGATGATTGAGGACCCTACTTTCTTTTACTATCATCTCTGGCATCGAGAGTTCTTCAATGACTCCTATTTTGTATAGAACAGGAAAAAGAAATATCATCGCCTCGAGAGAACATCATCAAAAGACAATATTAATTCTCGTGAAACCAAATAGTTCAAAGCTCCTAGAAGTAAGTTACAGAACGGGAAGGTGTTAGGCACCCATCTCGCTCTTTCGGTCTTTCATGATCATGTATTAATCTTCTCATATTAGACTCTGTGAATCATGTGATCATGTACATAATAGAGGTGAATAATGGAACTATTCAACTCAAATTTTGGAAAAGGCGGTGTAAATTAATCCTTAGGATTCCTCCCAAAAATAATAATTCAAAATATGATATAAGTGTAAACCGGATCACAAGTCTCTATGGAAGAGCGAATGTGTATATCGGACAATACACAAGCATGAAAAAATATGAACGCATAAAGAATATATACATGATAGGAATGAGAAAATAAACATGAAAAACGGAGAACTTGAATCTCGGTATTAACCCAAGATGCCTACGTATCCCAAGGGGCATCAAAGTCCACGTATTCTGACAACAACATAGGGTGGGGTTTAATCCATAAATCCAAATGGGGGACCCCTATTATGTGTGCGTGTAAAGAGAAATGTGATTTTAAGAGCGAGAGTGTGAGATGAGAATCCCTCTTCTAGAATTTACAAATAAACCCTCTTTTTCTTTTTCTTTTTTTATGTAAATAGAGTATGTGCGAGTAATCTAATAAAGTTTCAGATTAATATATGTGATTTACTGAAACAAAGTGCAAAAGTATATATAAAGAAAATAATACTAAAACGAGAGAATTAGAGATAAGGGTGGAGAATTGGACCTCCTTATGGATGCTAAATAGTTGATCTATGATGTGGATATGCTAATCTTGCATTGGTACGGAGAGGGGGGGGGGGGGGGGGGGGTTACTAAGTGAGGTATGAAAGTGATGGAAGGAAATGTGTGAGAATGGTTTTTTAGGAAAGGAACAACTCTAAATTTGAGAGAATGTTCTCTGAATTATTGAGAGGGGTGTTCAGGGGGTTCTTTTTCAAGTGAAGTCATGGAATCTATTTATAAGGCCAAGGGTCTGCTGATCGACATGGTCCTACCTGCCTATCCGTAAAGTACATAGGCACACTGGCAATAGGTAGGATCCCTAGGTAGCCATTTGGCAGTTCGAAATAGGATTTTTAAAAAAGGTCATAAACTCATACCCTAAGTCAGGACCACGTGGTAGACCATTGAAAAGGGTTTTTAGAGCCCTTTAAGAATCCATTGAGCCACTCCAGTGTTCAGGAATTTACCGAGGTCAAATGGGGCACGAAAGCGCCCATTGGTCGCTAAATAGGAAGCCTTCGGAGGAAAATGAATCATTTTCCGAACAATAAGGCCAATTTTTGCACAAGACAGACCATTGGAAAGGGTATTCGGTGCATTTCAAAATTTCAATATTCTTTGTTCAGTTTGCAAAGTTGACTGAGGTCAAATGGGGTTCGAAAGTGTCCAATGGGTCGTTCATCCGTACTGCAAGGTTGATTCGTGCACAAGGCAGACTGTTGGAAAGGGTATTCATATCCCATTGAAGATTTATTGAGCTTCCACTCAGGTGAGAAAGTTAATCAGAGTCAAATGGGGCTTAGGAGTGCTCGATGGCCTCTATATCAGTTTTTAACAGTGAAATGGATCATTCGTCCAATCCATAAGGTTGATTCGTATACGGGATGGACCTTTGGAAAGGGTATTCTATCCGCTTTAAGATTTCATTGAGATTCTTCTCAAGCGATAAAGTTGACAGGACTCAAAGGGGTGTCGAGAGTGCTCGATGGCCTCTAGATCGATATTTAGAGTATGACCTAGGATTTATGTTGAACGAGTGAGTGCTAGGGACCTCAGGATGTGCCTAGGGGGTCCTAGGATGGGGTGTATACCGAGATACCCTCGACGAGCGAGATTAAAATAAGTGAGGGTCATTGAATGATAGACACAACATTGATATTAGGGAAGGGGACTTTTTAGTCGATTATGTGCACATGAAGGAAGAGGGTGACTTATTCAAAGGGTTGAGGTCAGTTCTGAGGACCTAAGGATATAAGGATGATTTATTTAGTGGGTTGAGGTCAATTCTGAGGGATTGAGGTTGTGCTAAGGGTGATAATTTTTGTGGGCTGAGGTCAATTATGAGGACCTAAAGTTGTGACGGCCAATTCTCAGGGCCAACGTCAATTTAGAGGACTTGAAGTTGTGATAACCAATTCTAAGGGATGATGTAAATTACGAGGACTAAAGTTTTGATGACCAATTCTGAGGGTTGAGGTCAATAATGAGGACTTAAAGCTGGGGCGAACAATTATTCGGGCCGACGTCAATTCTGATAATTGAAATTTGGGGGCGACCAATTCTGAGGGTCGATGAGAATTCGGATGACTTGAAGTTGGGGGAGACAAATTCTAAGGGTTGAGGACAATTTTGAGGACCTAAAGTTGGGGGTGTCAAATGCTGAGGGTCGAGGAAAATTCTGAGGACTTGAAGTTGGGGGCATCCAATCAGAGGGTCGAGGTCCATTCTTAGGAACTCGATTTGGGGGTAACCAATTCTAATGATCGAGTTCAATTTTGAGGACCTAAAGTTGGAAATGACCAATTATGATGGTCGATGTCAATTATGAGAACCTAAAGTTAGGGGCCACCAATTCTGAGGGTCGAGGTCGATTTTCATGACCTAAAGTTAGGGGCGACCAATTCTGAGCATCGAGGTCAATTCTAAGGACCTAACGTTTGGGGTGACCAATTCTGAGTGTTGAGGCCAATTATGAGGACCTAAAGTTATGACAACAAATTTTGTGGGTCGAGAACAATTTTGAGGACCTAAAGTTTGGGGCGATCAATTTCTAAGGTCGATTTCAATTATGAGGACCTAAAGTTGGGGGCGACCATTTTTTAGGGTTGAGGTCACTTTTGAGGCCCTAAAGTTGAGTATGACCAATTATGGGGCTCGAGGTCAATTCTTGGGAACTATAGTAGGGAGTGACCAACTATGAAGGTCGAGGTCAATTATGATGACCTAAAGTTATGACGGCTATTTGAACACCTAAAGTTGGGGGCTACTAATTCTAAGGCTCGAGGTCAATTCTAGAGACCTAAAGTTGGGGGCAACCGATTTTGAGGGTCTAGGTCAATTCTGAGGACCTAAAGTTATGACAACCAATTCTAAGGATCAGGGTCAATTCTGAGGACCTAAAGATGGGGCGACTAATTCTGCGGGTCGAGACCAATTCTAAGGACCTAAAGTTTAGGGCGACCAATTGTGAGGCTTGAGGTCAACTCTGAGGACCTAAATTTGGGCGTTACCAACTTAGAGGGTAAAGGTTAATTCTGAGGACCTAAAGTTATAGTTTGCAGGGGGATAACTCTACTTGGGATATCATGAAGGACTTTGACGTAGGTGCACCTTTGATTTCACTGCGAATGGTGTTGTCCTGAAATTCCGTTGTGGATGGTGTTTTCAAAGGGTTTGTGTGTGTTACTAGCATGCATGCACAAATGCGATGGTTGATTGCGCATGAGTTTGGGTACGTCTAGTACATGGGAGAGAGGGTGGTGTGGAAGATAGTGGAGGAGGTGGTGGTGGTCCCATCGTCGATGCAGCTATGTATATGAGGCTATTGAGGGAAATGTCTGGTGATGCCAGGGTGGTAGGGATGATAGGGGATCCCAGCATGCATTACACGGATATGGTGGCGAGTTACGATTATCTAGACTTTTTGATGAGATGGTTGATGCACACTTGTATCTATGATGTGGAGAATATGCCTCGACTTGCCATAACTTTTGTTAAGGGTAGGATCGCCTTGCAGTACGACTGGTGGTACTTGGTGATGGCGATAGAGGTAGATGGGGATATGATTATTGTGATTACTCCCCATATTACAATTTTTAACTTAGTAATGGGGAGTCACTTAGTGTGTCGCACCATCCTCATGCATCAATGTCTGGGTTGATGGGCCTTACGTATGAGGCCCTTTAGTCGAGGTATATTTTTTTTTGTTTTTCTTTTTTTGTTTCAATTGATTCTTGCCTTTCTCATTACTGACCAACTTTTCTTATTTGTTTCTCTTTGATTGCAGTATGTATGGGTGCCTACCAACTAGTAAAGGGACATCAAGGACCGGATGGCCTCCAAGTAATGATGTCTACCACTTCTTGCTTAGTGCCATCAACTACCTCATATGAGGGTCTCGGCTCTGGGAGTTGAGGGTCCATCTCTCATCATTGGGGAAATCGTGTAAGCCATGAAGGTCAATGGTTTTAGGGTAAGGTTGAGTCGGGCGATGTCCCTTTTTTTGTTTTTTGTTTTCCTACAAAAATGTAATCATGCAACAATATATATGAAATAAATTATTTTTCTTTTTTGGTATTTTTCTTAATTTAGCGACTTATACTATATGAAATTTTTGGTTTTCTCGTGAGATTATTTTATTTTATGAAAAGATATAGATAAATTCATAAATGATAATGAAAGGGAAAAGGTTTTTTTTCCTAAAAAAAGAAGAACGAAAGTAATTAAATCAGGGGTTAATATTTATTTTCAAAGAAAAAAAAAGGTAAAAGATTTTGGAGTAAGAATTTAATTTGTGAAGACCGAGATGATAATGAAAATGATTTTGAGGAAAATGTTTATCAAGAAAAGGAGTAATAAAAAGAAATGATTCGGGGGTAACTTTTCAAAATAAGGATTTTTGGAAATTGATTTTTTGTAAAAGACGAAAAATGGAATTTTCCAAAATAGGGGGGTTGCCGATCAGCATACCCCTTGATCTTCCTATAGGCATATGGGCCAAGTCAAATCTCTCCTATTATTTTATTCTACTTTCCTACATACTAGTGTACTTCTGAATGCTAGGGGTTAAACGAGATTCCAAAAATTGTGTTTTTTGCATGGATTTTTGGGTGTAAAAGGAGACTGTCTGTGGTGTCTTTCCTCGCAAACATCCATATTTCTCCCCCTCCTTTTCTTTCTATATTATCTAAATGAATTTTCCAATGTATGAACAATTATTTTCTTATCTTGAAAGCTTAGAGGTGATGTGCCTCTACAATGTTGACTATGATACTTTCAACTTGCGTCGAGTTTCTCTGTAGCGTAATCGAGCCATATACTGGAACTTGCTAGCAACAGTGGTACAATTTTATCACCCTAAGGACCATGTCTTCTTGTTTTCCCTGGATGAGGCTTGTTCTACCTATGAGTAAATCTCAGTAATGTTGGGGGTTCCCCCTAGTGTAGCGGTAGCCATGCCCTAATTTTCTCATTTTTAGCAGGCATTTCTAATAGAGTTGCTCCACATATCCGCTTTGTTAGCTCGAACTTTGGTTCGTGGAGGGGCTATTTCTCTTCTTGTGGATAGGCATTTTGTGCATCTGAGGGGTTTTGATGATGTTGGTGTAACACCCCGCTTAAAACAATAACGGGTGGCCAGCCCTATATTATATTAAATCAGGAATTCCAGATGGTCCAGTCTCAACATCAACTGTCGGTACTATATAATATAGGACTAACTACACGATATCATATGAGCGAGATGTTAAATAAATTAAAACCAGCAACATAACACAACCCACACTACAAAATTTCTAATAAATAAGAGAAAGATGCAAAAAGGAACTATAAGAAATGAAAGGTATCACTATACATGAATGTGCCTTAAATAAATAAACCCGAATAAGCTGTCGGGTCACAGCAAATACAATAACTGAAATGGAATGAATATAAACATATATATATATATATATATATAAATATCCCTTGGGTACAAACCCGATATACAACATGAATCCTACCTAAAAATTTAAAGAAGTAGGAAGCGGCTACATGAAACATCCCGGAACAGTCCGCACCTGTAACGGCTCCCAAGACTCTAGATAGAAGGTTATCCGGCATCCATGCGGTAGGATACCTGTGGAAATATATATGTATATACAAGAAGGAGAGAAAAGTAAACGTGTCAGAGCCCCGAATGTGTAAAATATTTAGCAAGTGTGTTAACCGTGCATAAGAAATACCGGTGTACATTATTTCATAAATAAAGTGAGACCGCACTCTCGTGGAACCCCAACTCACCTCTCATCTAAAGGCGCGCACCTATTCGCGTTCTCAAATTTTAGTTAAATTACCCCCATTGATTTTAGGACAACCTAACTTATCAGGCCTAGCCTATATCCACGAGAGCTACCTTCCCGTCATAATCTAAGGATCCACCCATTTCTAATCCTATTAAATTATGATTACAACAATTATGCCATAAAAGGCTTAATGAATTCCGATTAAGAATCACATGAATTATAATTATCATAAATCCTAAAACATTACCCCTATACATATACATATATATATATACCTATATAGGCTAAAAACGTAAGAATTAATATACTTAATAATATGCACATGGAATATTGGCAAGACTTCTCTCTAATCCAAAAATTGTACTACGTTTCGTGCGTGGGGAGTCTTGCAAAGCGAAATCCAAACAAGGAACCGCCCCGTTACACTACTCCTGACAAGGTCAAGACCAGAGATCCGTGATGCCACCTATGGAATTACTTCTCTCAAATCTCGACATGGCACTGCGTTTCGTGCGTGAGGTGTCTCGCAAAGCGAAATCCAATCAAGGAACCACCTCGTTACACTACTCCTGGGCAATGTCGATCCTAGAGATCCATAATCCACAACATACAAGTTAATACTACCATTACTACTAACTATAACTCCTAAAGAAAGAAAGAAAGAAAAGAAAAGAAAGAAAACAATTAAGATAAAATAAAAGAACCTACAATAATATCCTTGGGATGATGTAACCGAAATAATACCTTATGTGCGATACATCAACCCCCATCAATCTAGTACACCATAATCATCTAAGATGTACTTCATAAAAGTCCATATCCTTTCATCTATAGGATATATATATATATATAAATATATATATATATATATATATATAGGTATTTATTTCTAACCGTATATATATATCATCAATCCAATAACCAAGTGTACATACTACATATGATGTACAAAGCCATGCACATAATATACTCGGCTATATATATCGCCGATAAACTGCATCAATGCTATCATCTTCCCAGTGCCCGGCTTACGTAGCAAAACTGGGGCCACCATGGTGGGACTAAACGACACCCATCTCGTGGTAAACTCACGCACACGACGTCCCGGGAAGCGGTCATAGCTCCAAACCGGCAATGAGACGAAACATACCCATCACGTCTCATCCCTAAATAAATATATATATCATATGGTAACACACGGGACGACTATGACCTGGGGAATATCCACACCCTGCTTTTCTAGCCAGGATGCTCACCCTCTACGCGCGCAACTTCCCAATGATAGCATGAGCGGGGTATGCTTAACCAATTAAGTATATATATATATATCATTTACATGCATTGTATATATAATCCATATGATCCAATCATATGATCAAATAATAAACCATCATATACGGTTTAAATATCCATATCATGTATGACCACAACATAAATATATCCATATAGTCATATCTATATAGATACATAAGTATACATATATTCACATAAACCATATATCTATCTATATATATATATATATATATATATATATATATATATATATATATATATATATAATTCTCGTTCATAAGAATAAGATATATATATATATATATATATACCCGGCTATAAGTATACTTAATCCTCATTATACAAGCCGTCACCACAATTCCTTTAATTTACCTCGATATGTGAATATAATCCCATACTTGAAACATATTCGATCATTTTCCTATGATGAATAGTCTCCCAAAAACCATGTGTATATATCTATACCTATATATTCAACATTAGGGCTATCACCCAAGAGTTTGCGTAGGAATCCATCACTACACATTTCATCTATATTTGCGAGTACATTAAAGAATCTAGTAATCATTATGACTATAGGTATATATATAACTAATAGTCTATAAGCCTCAAGCTCATTCTTTCAATCATCACAAAATCTCATTTCCCTCGATTTCGACTATGGTTCGATCACTTTTGTGAATACCCTAGTCTGAGATCTCTCTAAGAGTTCCTAGCCTCACATCACATCTACACATACTTTTCATCTACAATTAGGATTCTCAATCCCAAAGGTTTTCTCCAAAATCTCTATACATAACTCCAAATACAAACATGGATACATTTCTCCCAAATTACCCTAAGGAGTCCCCAAAACTCTAATGTGTGAGAAACTCCTTATGTGTCTCCAAGAATATATCTCTTACATCATAAGAGAAGGCCCCAAATCAATAAACCCAACCAAAAAGGGTTTGAATTCACTATGGAGAAAAACATCTCAAAATACCCTGTTTCCGAATCGATTCGGTCCTATTCCGAATCGATTCGGTCTAGCGAATCGATTCGGCCTCCAAGGCGAATCGATTCGGGCCCAAAGACCTGAGCTTCTGCAATAGGCCGAATCGATTCGGCTTGGGGTCCGAATCGATTCGGTCAATGCAGACCTGCCAATTTTACCAAACCGAATCGATTCGCTTGAGGGGGCGAATCGATTCGGACCTGCAATTTTTGAAGGTTTCATCTGCTTCTACAAAACCCACGAATTCTAAACCCTAAATTTTCATCCTAACCCCCAAACCTTCATCAAATCATGATTTTAAGCCCATTAATCAACCCAAAGTTGATCCCAACCATTTCTATTCCATTAAATCCATATTTAATCACTGATTTCAAGATTTAAACCTAAAATCTAGGTTTTGACATTAATACCCAAAAATCCATTTCTTTAACCCACAAATTATGAAATGAAATACACAAATAACTATTTAGCAAGATTAAACACTTGCCTCAGGTTTGTAGAGGTTGAATCGTCCTCGATGTCGCGGTAGGGCCGGAAATCTCCAAGCTTTCTTCCTCTCTCTCTCCCTTTCTTCTTCTTCCCTTCTCTTTCTCCCTCTAGGACTTTTTCTCTCTTTCTCTCAATGAGAAATGGCTTCATCCATAAGCCTCATAAACCTTTAAAACAAAATCCCAATTTTAAATGTTAATACACACTTTAAATGACTCGTTTACTCTAATTCGAGTCAAACTGACATAAAAATATTCCGGAGCCGAAATAAAACCCAATGACAGTCATTTTGACTATTTCGACCCTTCCGGGATCGATGGTACCCTCAAAAATATCATCCGGAATACTTTGAAATATTCTCGATTTTTGGGCCTCAACTCCCAATTTTGAAATTCTCCAATTCAATTAAATTTTATTTTCCCAAAATTTAATTTCTCAATCTCAAAAGTCTTGGGGTGTTACATTCTTCCCCCCTTACAAAAAATTTCGTCCGCGAAATTTAAGATGAGCCTAGGACATCAATATCATCTAATCCTTACATCAATCCTCAAGATCACTATGCCGATCCTTTCTAGTTCTCACATCGAACCATATAGCCTTAAAAACAAACTAACTACTCAGGGCGCCCATACACCCCGTACCCGAGTCTCTACTCGTAGAATCCTAATCAGGCTCCATTAGCCTCAAATTGTAAGATAGCCCTCGGTAATATAGTCTATAACAATATACTAAATAAATAAAAGTTTGAAAATTTCCACTGGTTGAACTCTCCTCAATTCCTGACGCTAGCCACCTTCGTGCGGGGGAGGTCTCACAAGCGAAATCCAAACAAGGAACCCTCCCAATACACTACTGTGTAGCTAGGTCGGGGATTGAGATTAGTTGAACCAGGGTTAAGATTTTTATATTTTTGATATTGCCCGAGGGCCTATGCAACAATACTATATAAATCAATCCCGCGTCCTTCGACACGCCAAACAAACACCTTATGTTTAAAACACAAGGCATCAACGAATACAATACTCTAGCCAATACCTAGTTCTCAAAACTAGCACAACTATGAGCTAAGCTATCCGCTCCACATAAATCTACCAAACTCTGAACCTCTCAGTTATGAAATTCCTATACATCATATTAACACCTTTATATAAAAATAAATCCTTCCCTCATTGGGATTCTAAAACTTCCCTACTATTTCGTTACGAAAAGATGTATCATCTCCCAAGATGCCATACAAAGGCCACACGTGCTCATTTCCTCCTCTAGGAAAATTCCATACACCCTAGCGGTGTAGCGGCTAACTACCCAACATGCCTTAAGCGCGATGTTCCTAATTATTACCCAAAACATAACTCAAACCCAAAGAAAGGTATTCTACCTTACAATTCCATAACCTAATGGTTTCCCCTCACCCTAGAATCTCAACTCAGGGTCCCCAACTCCTTCCAGGAAAATCATTATCCCTAAGCCTATTTCTTCACAAGAGAAACATCTTCCTCAAAATCCTTCCTAACCATATTGAAGGGCAAGGCGCGGTTGCAACTGTCGGAAACTCCTTCAGTTCTACACAACGAAACTTAGTCTCCAAAGGCATTCTCCCTCATCTTAGAAGGCGATACTCCTAATATTGGGACAACTACACCTACCTCACCTCGGTAAAAGTCACCAACATTAGGTTTCCTAACTAAGGTTAACAGATTCTCAATCTAGACCTCCCAAGGACTACACTACATAACTCTCCACGGGTTTACCTCACTAAGACCAAGATTCGCCATTCGAGTAAATTTCCTTTCTTACTCAACTGCCGATAAATCACCTCGAACCACTGCTAGAAATCTCCTCAACATGTCCTCCGGAACCGGGGAAAACAATTACCCCCGATGAGAGCGTACCCAATATATACTATGGGTATTGTACTTTTAATCCTATCCCTTCCTAGATGACAAAAATCTAGGCGACGTCTGAAATGAAACAAAAGCAACTGTTATCAGAACGTCAATCAAGTGAATATACTCCACAGAAGAAAACAACGCAGTGAACACAACAGTCCTATTTGTAGGGCTTTATGTCAAGAACGTTAACGGAAGAATGCAGAACGCGCACAGATCCTAAGGACTCTAGAACCTGATGCTCTGATACCATCTGTAACACCCCACTTAAAATAATAACGGGTGGCCAACCCTATACTATATTAAATCAGGAATTCCAGATGTTCCAGTCTCAACATCAACTGTCGGTACTATATAATATAGGACTAACTACCCGATATCATATGAGCGAGATGTTAAATAAATTAAAACCAGCAACATAACACAACCCACACTACAAAATTTCTAATAAATAAGAGAAAGATGCAAAAAGGAACTATAAGAAATGAAAGGTATCACTATACATGAATGTGCCTTAAATAAATAAACCCGAATAAGCTGTCGGGTCACAGCAAATACAATAACTGAAATGGAATGAATATAAACATATATATATATATAAATATCCCTTGGGTACAAACCCGATATACAACATGAATCCTACCTAAAAATTTAAAGAAGTAGGAAGCAGCTACATGAAACATCCCGGAACAGTCCGCACCTGTAACGGCTCCCAAGACTCTGGATAGAAGGTCATCCGGCATCCATGCGGTAGGATACCTGTGGAAATATATATGTATATACAAGAAGGAGAGAAAAGTAAACGGGTCAGAGCCCCGAATGTGTAAAATATTTAGCAAGTGTGTTAACCGTGCATAAGAAATACCGGTGTACATTATTTCATAAATAAAGTGAGACCGCACTCTCGTGGAACCCCAACTCACCTCTCATCTAAAGGCGCGCACCTATTCGCGTCCTCAAATTTTAGTTAAATTACCCCCATTGATTTTAGGACAACCTAACTTATCAGGCCTAGCCTATATCCACGAGAGCTACCTTCCCGTCATAATCTAAGGATCCACCCATTTCTAATCCTATTAAATTATGATTACAACAATTATGCCATAAAAGGCTTAATGAATTCCGATTAATAATCTCATGAATTATAATTATCATAAATCCTAAAACATTACCCCTATACATATACATATATATATATATATATACCTATATAGGCTAAAAACGTAAGAATTAATATACTTAATAATATGCACATGGAATATTGGCAAGACTTCTCTCGAATCCCAAAATTGTACTACGTTTCGTGCGTGGGGAGTCTCGCAAAGCGAAATCCAAACAAGGAACCGCCCCGTTACACTACTCCTGACAAGGTCAAGGCCAGAGATCCGTGATGCCACCTATGGAAATACTTCTCTCAAATCTCGACATGGCACTGCGTTTCGTGCGCGAGGTGTCTCGCAAAGAGAAATCCAAACAAGGATCCACCTCGTTACACTACTCCTGGGCAATGTCGATCCTAGAGATCCATAATCCTCAACATACAAGTTAATACTACCATTACTACTAACTATAACTCCTAAAGAAAGAAAGAAAGAAAGAAAAGAAAAGAAAGAAAACAATTAAGATAAAATAAAAGAACCTCCAATAATATCCTTGGGATGATGTAACCGAAATAATACCTTATGTGCGATACATCAACCCCCATCAATCTAGTACACCATAATCATCTAAGATGTACTTCATAAAAGTCCATATCCTTTCATCTATAGGATATATATATATATATATATATATATATATATATATATATATATATATATATAGGTATTTATTTCTAACCGTATATATATATCATCAATCCAATAGCCAAGTGTACATACTACATATGATGTACAAAGCCATGCACATAATATACTCGGCTATATATATCGCCGATAAACTGCATCAATGCTATCATCTTCCCAGTGCCCGGCTTACGTAGCAAAACTGGGGCCACCATGGTGGGACTAAACGACACCCATCTCGTGGTAAACTCACGCACACGACGTCCCTGGAAGCGGTCATAGCTCCAAACCGGCAATGAGACAAAACATACCCATCACGTCTCATCCCTAAATAAATATATATATCATATGGTAACACACGGGACGACTATGACCTGGGGAATATCCACACCCTGCTTTTCTAGCCAGGATGCTCACCCTCTACGCGCGCAACTTCCCAATGATAGCATGAGCGGGGTATGCTTAACCAATTAAGTATATATATATATCATTTACATGCATAGTATATATAATCCATATGATCCAATCATATGATCAAATAATAAACCATCATATACGGTTTAAATATCCATATCATGTATGACCACAACATAAATATATCCATATAGTCATATCTATATAGATACATAAGTATACATATATTCACATAAACCATATATCTATATATATATATATATATATATATATATATATATATATATATATATATATATATATATGTATATATATAATTCTCGTTCATAAGAATAAGATATATATATATATATACCCGGCTATAAGTATACTTAATCCTCATTATACAAGCCGTCACCACAATTCCTTTAATTTACCTCGATATGTGAATATAATCCCATACTTGAAACATATTCGATCATTTTCCTATGATGAGTAGTCTCCCAAAAACCATGTGTATATATCTATACCTATATATTCAACATTAGGGCTATCACCCAAGAGTTTGCGTAAGAATCCATCACTACACATTTCATCTATATTTGCGAGTACATTAAAGAATCTAGTAATCATTATGACTATAGGTATATATATAACTAATAGTCTATAAGCCTCAAGCTCATTCTTTCAATCATCACATAATCTCATTTCCCTCGATTTCGACTATGGTTCGATCACTTTTGTGAATACCCTAGTCTGAGATCTCTCTAAGAGTTCCTAGCCTCACATCACATCTACACCTACTTTTCATCTACAATTAAGATTCTCAATCCCAAAGGTTTTCTCCAAAATCTCTATACATAACTCCAAATACATACATGGATACATTTCTCCCAAATTACCCTAAGGAGTCCCCAAAACTCTAATGTGTGAGAAACTCCTTATGTGTCTCCAAGAATATATCTCTTACATCATAAGAGAAGGCCCCAAATCAATAAACCCAACCAAAAAGGGTTTGAATTCACTATGGAGAAAAACATCTCAAAATACCCTGTTTCCGAATCGATTCGGTCCTATTCCGAATCAATTTGGTCTAGCGAATCGATTCGGGCCCAAAGACCTGGGCTTCTGCAATAGGCCGAATCGATTCGGCTTGGGGTCCGAATCGATTCGGTCAATGCAGACCTGCCAATTTTACCAAACCGAATCGATTCGCTTGAGGGGGCGAATCGATTCGGACCTGCAATTTTTGAAGGTTTCATCTGCTTCTACAAAACCCACGAATTCTAAACCCTAAATTTTCATCCTAACCCCCAAACCTTCATCAAATCATGATTTTAAGCCCATTAATCAACCCAAAGTTGATCCCAACCATTTCTATTCCATTAAATCCATATTTAATCATTGATTTCAAGATTTAAACCTAAAATCTAGGTTTTGACATTAATACCCAAAAATCCATTTCTTTAACCCACAAATTATGAAATGAAATACACAAATAACTATTTAGCAAGATTAAACACTTGCCTCAGGTTTGTAGAGGTTGAATCGTCCTCGATGTCGCGGTAGGGCCGAAAATCTCCAAGCTTTCTTCCTCTCTCTCTCCCTTTCTTCTTCTTCCCTTCTCTTTCTCCCTCTAGGACTTTTTCTCTCTTTCTCTCAATGAGAAATGGCTTCATCCGTAAGCCTCATAAACCTTTAAAACAAAATCCTAATTTTAAATGTTAATACACACTTTAAATGACTCGTTTACTCTAATTCGAGTCAAACTGACATAAAAATATTCCGGAGCCGAAATAAAACCCAATGACAGTCATTTTGACTATTTCGACCCTTCCGGGATCGATGGTACCCTCAAAAATATCATCCGGAATACTTTGAAATATTCTCGATTTTTGGGCCTCAACTCCCAATTTTGAAATTCTCCAATTCAATTAAATTTTATTTTCCCAAAATTTAATTTCTCAATCTCAAAAGTCTTGGGGTGTTACAGTTGGCTTTGCCGGAGCTATTGCTTTGGGCCTTACTGTGAGGCTGTTACTGGTGACAAGGGACTTGACGGTTGATCCCCAAGTGGCTATGATAGAGACATGGATGTCTTACCGTCATAGTCCTACAGTGGTGGTGCTGGCAGAGACCGTGAACTATATGGATGCTTGGAAATAGGCCAGCTCCGATATTATGAGGGGGATCCTAATTATGTTGTCCATGTGTCTTGCAAAGAGGTTTCGTCTAGCGGCCCCTCTTGAGTATCCCCAGGTGGGTGTGCCTAATTTCTTCATCCGGCCTTTCTTTAGTTTTGGCCCATCGATAGAGGACTGGGTCAATTGATTTGTGGAGTATGAATATCAGTGTCTTCATTGGTCGGTTCTATGGTGATGAGACTTGTAGAATATTTTTCATCTAGGAGAGTACTGATATGTATGGTTGGTTAGCCTCCGTCAGACCTCCTATTATTTCCCTTTGAGGTTTCTGCGCTAAGATGGGTGGGAAAAAATAGTGCATCCTCCCATAACAAACTTCTTTCGGGTGGAGGTATTGATTTAATCATTGGTGATGATACTGGAATCCTTGTGGAAACACCGTCGGCCATCTATCCATTCATCACAGTCTATAGGAGGGGCATGGCATGTGTCTGTGGGATACCTAAAGACTATTATGAACGAAGAGGCTGGGGAAAGGTGGTTTGTTTCCTTAGACACAATGGAGGCTGGTGTTAGGGTTTTGTCCAAAATTGTCGGGGCATATAGCTCAATGGAGTGCATACGGAGTGTTAACAAGGAGTGGGATATTTGGGGACATCGGGGGTGGGAAATAATTAAGAGGGAGGGACATCTAGTAGTTGAGGACAATGTCTGTTAAGCTGGAGTAACGTTTTGTAAAGATATGGTAATTTGTGTTTTGGTGATTTTGGTGTTTCTCTGTGGGGTTAGAGATAATTTTTGTGAAACTAGTAGGGATTAGGTAGGTTTGTTCAACATGGTTTTTTTAGTGAAAGAGGGTAGTCTATTTAACTCCCTTCACTGATACGTCATGTAACGATTGTATTCCTTTATCATAAATAAAAATGTTTTTGATCATATTTTGTTGTGCCCCTTGATAAGTCTTGCATTTGAATTAGATATGCCAATCGCCAAGGCATACATAATCCTTCTTTCATCTAAATGATTAAATGGTATGTTGTTCTAGAAGGTTAGAAAAGAATAGCATTTTGTAAAAAAAAAAGCGGGATTTTGCCCATGTATGGCGTATGGGCTGCCTATATACCTCTTGGGGTTTTGAAAATTTCCATGACTTTAATTTTGAAAGAAAATGTTTTGAGAGGATCAGGTCCCCTGTATTTTTGGGTAGGGGAAATGAATATATTTTAATTTAATATAGAAGGGGGATAAGAAGAGTCGTTGCATGTCGAGATTTTGAACTAAGAGAAAAATTTCTTGAGAGAGCACATATAGACTCAATGTGTCATCTCTTCTCTATGGAGGTCTATGAATATAACGGAACCGCCTGAGAGAATTTTCTTCATATTTTAGGGGCCGCTCAATTTGGTTTGAACTTCCTTTTGGGGTCTCAAACGGGTTCTACGGTCTCCTTGAGGTCAAAGTATCCTTTTCGAACACCGCGATCCTTGAATTTTTCATTGAATGACCGCGTTATCCGGTGATGATACACATTTATATGGTATAGATATTTAAGTCTCTTTTCATCTGAGAGTGATAGTTCACCAAAGGGCTTTGATGCCAATATTCTTTTCTAACGTTTCTCTCGAGCATGACATGTAGGGAAGGTATTTCTAACTGAATGGGTAGGACTGCTTCCATGTCATATACTAGAGAATAAGGGGTATCTCCAGTAGGAATTCTGATAAAGTCTTCAAATGGTATGTGTGTTGCCTTTATGGCAAGTCACGCGTGCCCACCAAGTTTGTCCCATGACGATTAGGATACTTGTATATGTGAGAGCATATATGATAATTTGAGTGCTTCGAATGAGTGTGAGAGAGAGTTTTGTAATACCCCGTACTTTTGGCTATATTTATTTTGGGATTAATTAATTAAATGCGTATTAATTGGAAATTAATCCGGGTTATAAATACTAATATGATGCGATTGGTATTTGATTATGTACATATATGATTATATATGTATTTGGCATTATAAAATTTGTCGTGGGATTTATATACGGCAATTTGGAAATTTTGTTGAGACGCGTGGGACCGCCGCGTCACGGTATAATATTTTGATATTATAAGTGAGTTTAAAATCTATAATCCGTATGGTCGTTTTGAGTGCGCCAACGCGTCCGGAAGGGTCGAGATAGTCAGAAAACACTAGCTGGGGGTATAGTTTGGGTCCCGGGGTATTTTTAGGCCATACCGGTAACAAAAAGGGTATTTTAGTAATTTGGTGTTTTTGGGTAATTAAAAGTGACGAAAATTGAGAGTTGTAATCTGATAAGGATTGACCCCAACCAACCCTTATTAACCCAACTAGCTACGGAGGTTTATCAAATTAGGTTTTCATAAGTTTCCCCAAAGCAAACCCTAGCCACCATAGCCTTTTGGAGAAGAAAGCTTGGAGAAGAAGAGAGAGAGAGGAATTCTGCAGAAATTCGACACCAAATCCACACCAAATTCAGAAATCAAACCAAGGCAAGTGACTTTATTTCATTTAAATTCGAAGAATGTCTTTTCCATGATAGATATTGAAGAATCTTGATTGTTCTTGAAAGATTAAAAGAAAACCCATGAAATTTGAAGATATTATTGAATGTTGGGATAGGTTTGCATGTAGAAACATTGTTGGGAGATTTAATTTCGGAGATTTCATATCTAGGTGATGTATAAACGAATTAAAATCTGGGAATTTATGATGAGAAAAAGTTAGGGTTTATGTTCTTGAAGAAAATTGGGAATTAATGTAGAAATTGTGATTTAATGATGTTTAGAAGATATTAAACCCTTTAATGATGTTAGTATAGCCCCTTAACATGTTTGAGGATGATTAGAGAACTCAATATATTGTGGGAACAAATTTTAGAAGAGGTTTGAGGAGTAAAAATGATGAAAAACGATTTTTGGGAAGTTCTGGGCCGAAACTGGCATCTCGTTAGAAGCAGCCCCAGGTCGTTCGAACGAGCTTCTAACGAGTTGACCAGTCGTTATTAACGAGTAGGGATTTTCGTTCGATATCTCGTTCGAACGAGATATCGTTAGAAGTGACAGTTCGTTCGAACGAACTGGGATCTCGTTCGAACAGCCTCGTTCGAACGAGACTTCTAACGACCTGACAGTCCAAACTCGTTCGAAGCCTCGTTCGAACGAGACTTCTAACGAGTTGATAGTTTGACCCCTTTTGGACTGTTTTGACTTTTGGAGTTCCGGGAACTGGTTCAAGGGTAGAGTTAGCATTCCTTTGATATTATAGTGATTTATTTGGGACTTTTGGGTTATTGAGATGAGTAAATCATACACTAGAGTTATATTCAATGAACCGTTTGGGTTGAGACGTGAGTGTCTTCTACGATGTGAGGATAAATTATGGCACGTATAATTATGAACCGGAATAAAATGAGTTGTGATAATTATAATTAGTACGAGAGTGCAAAATGTACTACGAATATAATACGGTATTACTAAGATGTGTTTTTACTTAGTATTGATATATGGACTGTATGTATGACATACCTACCATACTTGCTATCACGGGAGGTTTCGTTCGCTTAGGACCCTCTATTCCTTGTGTGCCTACGGGGGGGATATAGACTGGTACCTTGATGAACATAGGTCATAGAAGGACTTATTGTGATATTAATAAGTCTGCATGATCATGGGAGCGTAGGTATGTGCGTGACCCATGTGATGGTGACTGTGTTCGCCTCCACTATTTGTGATTTGTGTTATCTGAACTATTCCTGAGAGATTCGGAATATGTGATCCTTATGTACGTGATGTACCGGGATAGATAGCAGAGTATGTGTGCACTACAGCTTAAATTGCGGGGTGCTTGTATTGTATATTTATGAGATGAATAATATACGTTATATTAATGGGAATCCTCATGTTAATGTTGTCAAATATTACGGTATTGTTTTGAGAATATAACGAATTAACTGATAATTATACCAATGGCATATTTAGTAACTGAGTTTACGTTAAACCTCTATTTAATTACGAGCGTTGTTATGTTAATTGGAACCGAGTAAAATGGGTAGAACCTTTGGTAGTCTAGCTAGTTACGTTGTCACTCAGCTAGTGGAAAGGGTAGTTATAGATGGGTACTTTCGTTAGGAGTGCACAATTAGTCGAGAGGTGAGAATTTAATGTGAGTGCACGTCCTAACATGTACTTTGCATTTAATGTTTTAAATGTTTTTAAAGCACTTGTAGGTTTTTAAAATGATTTCCACTTTCGGGCTCTGACCCATTTGATTTCAAATATATTTTCTTGTAAAACCATTTTAGGTGCCCAGCCACAGGGACACCAAGCATAGGATACTCATTCAGGTGACGAGCTGTAGCTGCTTGTGGAAGCTACAAGGATTTGCATGTAGATGCTTCTATCTTTTGGATTCCAGAGTCACCATCTATCCGTTGTAGGGCATGTTGCCCATTTCTATTTAGAGACATCATTTTTATATTTCAGTTTTCAGACTCTAGCATGTATTGCTCAGTATTCAGTTTTAGTTATTTATTTCAGTTTACTTATCAGTTGTGGGATTCGTATTGAGGAGTTTTTCCTCCAGGTTTTATTTACATATTGTGATGGTTATCCGTTTTACTTCAGCATGGTGAATGGTGTTATTTAGTTATCCATTACTTATGTTGCATGTTAATCAGATTTAATAAAAATTTGTCACTTACTTTTTAAATACTAGGTGGTTAGTAAAAATAAAACGTTTTCGACAGTGATGCTATTAACTGAGCCAACTTAGCATTTTGAATTAATTTTATAAAGGAGTAGCTACCCGGTGTTTAATTAGTCGGGGTGTCACAGGTGGTATCAGAGCATCAGGTTCTAGTGTCCTTTAGGATCTGTACGGCTATTATGTTTTCGCTACGTTTCTTTGATATAGAGCCCTATATTTTAGGACTGTTGTATTCTTTTTGTGTATGCTTCGTTCTTCAGCTATTTTAAGTTTATAAACTGTGAACTTATAAACTTTGTTCTTATTTCAGATGCCTCCACGACGTGCACGACGAGTTCCCAGGAATGCAGTGCCCGAACCCCAGCCCGCTCCAGTTCAGGGCATGTTGAGCGCCGCTCAGGTTGCAGCTATAGTAGCTCAAGCGGTGAATGCCGCGATTGCCGTTGTTCAGCAGGCACCACCACAGGCGCCGGTTGCCGCGCCAATTCAAGTTAATGCATTCCCGTCTGCTTGGGAGCGTGTACGTGACGCTTTTCAGAAAGCGCATCCGCCAGAGTTTGCTGGTAGCTCAGATGTGGTAGTCTCGAGCCAATGGAGGAAGGACATACAGAGGCATTTGAGGATGCATGAGTGCACTGACGTTCAGAAACAGGTGCTAGCTACTTTCAAGCTAGTGGGATCTGCGCTGCAGTGGTGGGAGTCCATTACCACCGCGGAGGAGAGGGATACCCTCACCATACAGGAGTTTTGGGTGCGGTTCGACCGCAAATACTTTCCGTCCGCAGTTCATACAGAGATGAGGAGGAAGCTGATGAGTTTGAAGCAGGAGGGCAAGACAGTGGCCGAGTATGAGGCCGAGTTCACTAGCCTGTTGAATATCTTACCAGACGAGATTCCAACAGAGAAGAAGAAGATAGAGAAGTTCACTGATGGGTTGAATTGGAGGATCCGTCAGCATCTGCTTGGGAACCTATCGTTGGCCACGTATTCTGATGTGGTTAACGCTGCATTACTACACTGCCAGGACCACCGTTTTCATATGGCCGAGGGCAAGCGGTCGGGGGAGTCTAGCCATCAGGGCAGGACTGGAGGACATAGTGCTAGCGGGGCACAATCGGGTCAGGGGCAGAGGCACAGTGAGCAGGGCTCCCAGCAGGGGGACAATAAGAGGTTCCGGTCAGGGAACTACAGGCAGGGACAGGGAGGTTTCCGCCAGGGCCATCAGGGTCCAAACGGCCATCAGGGCCAACAGGGGCAGAATGGGCAACAATTTCATCAGGGCCAAGGGAGGAATGGTAACGGCCACCAGGGCCGGGGACAGCAGGGGCAGAGGGGAGGGAACTTCCCAGGGAAGTGCTTTACTTGTGGCAAGACTGGCCATAAGAAGCAGGATTGTCCTGATAGGGGCAGGGCCCCACAGCAGCAGCAGCAGGGTGCTC
The DNA here is from genome assembly GCA_949130495.1 of Sambucus nigra. NCBI lineage: Eukaryota > Viridiplantae > Streptophyta > Magnoliopsida > Dipsacales > Adoxaceae > Sambucus > Sambucus nigra. Next base: position 665,315,865 of record OX422208.1, on the reverse strand, counting down.
GCCAGGAGCCACAAAGGCCTATGTTTCCCGCCGCTCTTCCTGCACCGCCACAGATGGCAGCATTGCCACCCATTCCAGCAGTCCCAGCTCAGCAGGGGCAGCTACAGTATGGACATGTCTACAATGTTCACCAGGCTGCAGTTCCACAGGCACCGCCCGCGATCGAGGGTACGTTTCCTATCCATGGCACTATGGGTCCGGTGTTATTTGATACGGGTGCTACACACTGTTTTATTGCTACACACTTCGCGAAAGCTTTAGGATTGTTAGCTACGGCAGAGAGCACAGTGACGTGTGTCGACTCACCATTAGGGAATGGGTCACTTATTTTCTTTATATGCCGGGGAGTCGGGGTAGAGGCTGGTGGTTTGGTATTGCCTGCGGACATGTTAGTGTTAGACATGCATGTTCACGATGTGATCATCGGTATGGATTGGCTCATAGCATATAGGGCCATGATTGATTGCTTCAGCGGGAGCATTGTTTTTGCCATTCCGGGGCAAGAGATGTTTGTAGTGGCGATGCCTCGCCCAGAGGGAGGATCGACCGCTCATCTGTATTACATAGAGGAGGATACCTCTAAGGAGGTTGTTATTCCTTTGGATTCGATCCCGGTTGTCAGGGAGTATTCGGATGTGTTTCAGGAGATACCAGGCCTACCACCCAGTTGAGAAATAGATTTCGTTATTGATTTCCTACCGGGTACGAGACCTATAGCACGTGCACCGTACCGTATGGCTCCGGCTGAAATGCGAGAATTACGGGATCAGATAGAGCAGCTGTTAGGGCAAGGCTTTATTCGCAGGAGTACCTCACCTTGGGGCGCTCCAGTTTTGTTTGTGAAGAAGAGGGATGGTTCACTGAGATTGTGCGTGGACTACCGAGAGTTGAATAAGGTCATGATACGGAATAAGTATCTGTTGCCTTGAATCGATGACTTATTCGACCAGTTGAGAGGAGCTTCTTTCTTCTCGAAGATTGACTTGAGGTCAGGATACCATCAGTTGCGTATCAGGGAGGAGGATGTCTCGAAGACTGCGTTCTTGTCGAGATATGGTTCTTACGAATTTCGGGTTATGCCTTTCGGCTTGACCAACGCTCCAGCAGTGTTTATGGACTTGATGAACAGGGTGTTCAGAGATTTCCTGGATCAATTTGTCATTGTCTTCATTGATGACATTCTGGTCTACTCTCAGACAGAGGAGGAGCACGCCGAGCATTTGAGGCAGGTTTTGCAGACACTTCGTCAGAACGAGCTGTATGCAAAATATGAGAAGTGTGGGTTTTGGCTGAAGGAGGTCCAGTTCTTGGGTCACATTATTTCCGATCAGGGAATATCTGTCGATCCGGGGAAGGTATCAGCGGTGAGGGAGTGGGGACAGCCCACGACACCAACAGAGATTCGTAGTTTCTTGGGCTTAGCAGGATACTACAGGAGATTTATTCGGGGTTTCTCGGAGATAGAAGGTCCTTTGACACATCTTACTCGTAAGGGTGTGCCATATATCTGAAGTGATGCCTGTCAGTTGGCATTCGATGAATTGAAGGACAAATTGACCTCAGCACCTGTGTTAGCATTGCCGAGACCGGGAGTTGAATATTTGGTTTACACCGATGCGTCTTTGCAAGGACTTGGAGGTGTTTTGCAGCAGGAGAGACAGGCCATAGCTTATGCTTCCTGTAAGCTTAAGCCTCATGAGAAGAATTACCCCACACATGATTTGGAGTTGGCGGCAGTGGTATTTGCCTTACGGATTTGGAGGCACTATCTTTTGGGGGAGAAGTTTCAGCTGTTCACGGACCACAAGTCACTACAGTATCTGTTCACGCAGGAGTTGAACATGCGACAGCGTAGGTGGCTTGAGTTTGTGAAAGACTACCAGTTCGACATACAGTACCACCCGGGTAAGGCTAACGTGGTAGCAGACGCGTTGAGCCGTAGGCCAGCAAATGAGGTGGCAGAGGTGTGGAAGGCGAAGTGGAAGGAATTTGGACACCAGGATGCAGTGGCTCGATCTTTCATGTCTGTGATGACTGTTACACCGTAGATTATCACAAAGGTAATACGGGCACAGGCTAATGACACGTTCTGTCAGGAGCAGATAGTTCGGTTGCTAGCAGAGGGAGTCGAGTCCTATACCGTTAGCTCAGACGGGGGATTACGCTTCAATGGGAGATTGATAGTTTCGGATGGGGAAGAATTGCGGCACGATGTGATGGCAGAGTCGCACGGCTCACGGTTCGCGGTACATCCCGGAGGGGACAAAATGTACCAAGACATGAGACGGCAGTATTGGTGGAGCGGTATGAAGAGGGATATCGCTAAGTTTGTCTCAAGATGCGCTACTTGTCAGCTTGTAAAAGTGGACCATCAGAGACCAGCAGGATTGCTACAGCCATTGGAGGTTCCGGTGTGGATGTGGGAGAGCATATCCATGGACTTTATCACGGGGTTGCCTACGTCGCAGAGCGGCCACGACTCCGTTTGGGTAATTGTGGACAGGTTGTCCAAGGTCGCTCACTTTTTACCCGTTAGGACTGATTACACTGCGGGTCAGTATGCCCAACTCTTCATTTTAGGGATTGTGAGACTTCACGGTGTGCCCCTGAATATCGTGTCTGACAGAGACAAGATATTTGTTTCGAGGTTTTGGGAGAGTTTCCAGGAGGCCATGGGCACGGAATTGCGGTTGAGTACGGCTTATCATCCGCAGACCGATGGGCAAACAGAGCGCACCAATCAGATGTTGGAAGACATGCTACGCATATGCAATATCGACTTCGGGGGTGGATGGGAACAGTACCTTCCACTGGTGGAGTTTGCTTACAACAAGTCCTATCAGTTCACGATTGGCATGGCTCCGTTCGAGGCATTATATGGTAGGCCTTGTCGTTCCCCAGCATGTTGGTTGGAGGTGGGGGACAACAAACTACTTGGGCCGGAAGTGATTCAGGATACTTCGGCAAGGATTGAGTTGATTCGGAGTCGCATTCGGGTAGCTCAAGACAGGCAGAAGAGTTATGCTGATGCGAAGAGATTTTTCAGGGAATTCCAAGTGGGGGACCAGGTTTTGCTCAGGGTTTCTCCGATGAAGGGGATTATGCGATTTGGGAAGAAGGGGAAGTTGGCACCGAGATATGTGGGGCCGTTTCCTATTATTGAGCGGATCGGACCGGTTGCGTATAGACTCGGGTTACCGGAGCATTTGCATCGGATTCACGACGTGTTCCATATTTCCTCGCTGAGGAAATACCTTAGAGATAATTTGGATCATTCTCACATTGCTGTGGAGGACATCGATCTCCAGCCGGATAGCTCTTATGAGGAGGGGCCGATTGCTATTTTGGACCGAAGCGAGAGGAAACTGCGGTCAAAGATAGTCCCGTTAGTGCGTGTTCAGTGGCGACATCACAATGTCGAGGAGTCCACATGGGAGCGCGAGGATGAGATGCGCGAGCGTTATCCAGAGCTGTTTTTAGAAGGTACTTTCTAGTTTCGAATTTCGGGACGAAATTCAGTTATTAGGGGGGAAGTAAGTAATACCCCGTACTTTTGGCTATATTTATTTTGGGATTAATTAATTAATTGCGTATTAATTGGAAATTAATCCGGGTTATAAATACTAATATGATGCGATTGGTATTTGATTATGTACATATATGATTATATATGTATTTGGCATTATAAAATTTGTCGTGGGATTTATATACGGCAATTTGGAAATTTTGTTGAGACGCGTGGGACCGCCGCGTCACGGTATAATATTTTGATATTATAAGTGAGTTTAAAATCTATAATCCGTATGGTCGTTTTGAGTGCGCCAACGCGTCCGGAAGGGTCGAGATAGTCAGAAAACACTAGCCGGGGGTATAGTTTGGGTCCCGGGGTATTTTTAGGCCATACCGGTAACAAAAAGGGTATTTTAGTAATTTGGTATTTTTGGGTAATTAAAAGTGACGAAAATTGAGAGTTGTAATCTGATAAGGATTGACCCCAACCAACCCTTATTAACCCAACTAGCTACGGAGGTTTATCAAATTAGGTTTTCATAAGTTTCCCCAAAGCAAACCCTAGCCACCATAGCCTTTTGGAGAAGAAAGCTTGGAGAAGAAGAGAGAGAGAGGAATTCTGCAGAAATTCGACACCAAATCCACACCAAATTCAGAAATCAAACCAAGGCAAGTGACTTTATTTCATTTAAATTCGAAGAATGTCTTTTCCATGTTAGATATTGAAGAATCTTGATTGTTCTTGAAAGATTAAAAGAAAACCCATGAAATTTGAAGATATTATTGAATGTTGGGATAGGTTTGCATGTAGAAACATTGTTGGGAGATTTAATTTCGGAGATTTCATATCTAGGTGATGTATAAACGAATTAAAATCTGGGAATTTATGATGAGAAAAAGTTAGGGTTTACGTTCTTGAAGAAAATTGGGAATTAATGTAGAAATTGTGATTTAATGATGTTTAGAAGATATTAAACCCTTTAATGATGTTAGTATAGCCCCTTAACATGTTTGAGGATGATTAGAGAACTCAATATATTGTGGGAACAAATTTTAGAAGAGGTTTGAGGAGTAAAAATGATGAAAAACGATTTTTGGGAAGTTCTGGGCCGAAACTGGCATCTCGTTAGAAGCAGCCCCAGGTCGTTCGAACGAACTCGTTCGAACGAGCTTCTAACGAGTTGACCAGTCGTTATTAAAGAGTAGGGATTTTCGTTCGATATCTCGTTCGAACGAGATATCGTTAGAAGTGACAGTTCGTTCGAACGAACTGGGATCTCGTTCGAACAGCCTCGTTCGAACGAGACTTTTAACGACCTGACAGTCCAAACTCGTTCGAAGCCTCGTTCGAACGAGACTTCTAACGAGTTGACAGTTTGACCCCTTTTGGACTGTTTTGACTTTTGGAGTTCCGGGAACTGGTTCAAGGGTAGAGTTAGCATTCCTTTGATATTATAGTGATTTATTTGGGACTTTTGGGTTATTGAGATGAGTAAATCATACACTAGAGTTATATTCAATGAACCGTTTGGGTTGAGACGTGAGTGTCTTCTACGATGTGAGGATAAATTATGGCACGTATAATTATGAACCGGAATAAAATGAGTTGTGATAATTATAATTAGTACGAGAGTGCAAAATGTACTACGAATATAATACGGTATTACTAAGATGTGTTTTTACTTAGTATTGATATATGGACTGTATGTATGACATACCTACCATACTTTCTATCACGGGAGGTTTCGTTCGCTTAGGACCCTCTATTCCTTGTGTGTCTATGGGGGGGATATAGACTGGTACCTTGATGAACATAGGTCATAGAAGGACTTATTGTGATATTAATAAGTCTGCATGATCATGGGAGCGTAGGTATGTGCGTGACCCATGTGATGGTGACTGTGTTCGCCTCCACTATTTGTGATTTGTGTTATCTGAACTATTCCTGAGAGATTCGGAATATGTGATCCTTATGTACGTGATGTACCGGGATAGATAGCAGAGTATGTGTGCACTACAGCTTAAATTGCGGGGTGCTTGTATTGTATATTTATGAGATGAATAATATACGTTATATTAATGGGAATCCTCATGTTAATGTTGTCAAATATTACGGTATTGTTTTGAGAATACAACGAATTAACTGATAATTATACCAATGGCATATTTAGTAACTGAGTTTACGTTAAACCTCTATTTAATTACGAGCGTTGTTATGTTAATTGGAACCGAGTAAAATGGGTAGAACCTTTGGTAGTCTAGCCAGTTACGTTGTCACTCAGCTAGTGGAAAGGGTAGTTATAGATGGGTACTTTCGTTAGGAGTGCACAGTTAGTCGAGAGGTGAGAATTTAATGTGAGTGCACGTCCTAACATGTACTTTGCATTTAATGTTTTAAATGTTTTTAAAGCACTTGCAGGTTTTTAAAATGATTTCCACTTTCGGGCTCTGACCCATTTGCTTTCAAATATATTTTCTTGTAAAACCATTTTAGGTGCCCAGCCACAGGGACACCAAGCATAGGATACTCATTCAGGTGACGAGCTGTAGCTGCTTGTGGAAGCTACAGGGATTTGCATGTAGACGCTTCTATCTTTTGGATTCCAGAGTCACCATCTATCCGTTGTAGGGCATGTTGCCCATTTCTATTTAGAGACATCATTTTTATATTTCAGTTTTCAGACTCTAGCATGTATTGCTCAGTATTCAGTTTTAGTTATTTATTTCAGTTTACTTATCAGTTGTGGGATTAGTATTGAGGAGTTTTTCCTCCAGGTTTTATTTACATATTGTGATGGTTATCCGTTTTACTTCAGCATGGTGAATGGTGTTATTTAGTTATCCATTACTTCTGTTGCATGTTAATCAGATTTAATAAAAATTTGGCACTTACTTTTTAAATACTAGGTGGTTAGTAAAAATAAAACGTTTTCGACAGTGATGCTATTAACTGAGCCAACTTGGCATTTTGAATTAATTTTATAAAGGAGTAGCTACCCGGTGCTTAATTAGTCGGGGTGTCACAAGTTTGAGAGTGAGTGTGAAAGAAACTCCAAAAATCATCCAAAGATTTATACGCCAAAACCTTAAAGACGAAGAAGGTGAATAAGGAGTTAGGTCTTAAGGTGTTAGATTTGGAGAGAAAGATAGAGATTTTGAGGGGATTTGAGACGTCGGCAACTCAACTCGAGAAGGTGAAGATTTCATTGAGTGAGCATTTGATCGTCATAGGTCGGTAAAAGAGTGAACTTGAAGCCCATGTGTTACAACTAGAGAGAGATCTCGAATGTGCCCAAGAAGTAAGGGTCACTATAAAGGACACATATAAGAAGGTTGGTAGGATGCTCCTTAGTCCTGCTTTGGGTAATGTTGAGAGATTAGGAATAGATTATGATGGTTCTTATACTTCCCACGTTTCACCCGAGCTGGTTCCCGTTTTTGTGATAGATCCATATGGCTCTCAACCTAACCCACCTCGGCATATGTTACCCGATAGGAGAGTACGTCCTAGACGTTTTGAGATAGGTGTTCCTAGGTCCGTGTATGTTTGCACCCATTGTAAGAAGAGAGGACACCTTAAGGAATTTTTCTTTAAATTTTTAGTGTATGACATAGAGTTTTGCCACATGTTCCTACACACACACATGATACTTTTCCTACTCCCGGAGATTGAATGAGAGAGTTTTCACATATTCGAGAGTAAGTTAAGTTTTTGGTCAAAACTCCACATGATTTGATGGATGTTTTTCATAGGACGTCACCCTATTTTGAAAACTCCTCCACACCTAATGGTTGAGGTTTAGACTTGTTTGCTAGCATATGATGGTTTTTATGATGATATTGCAAGCCTATTGCAAGTTTGTACCACTTTTGTATTTATCTTTTCCATTTTTGGTATATTTTTCGAAAAAACAAAAATAAATTTTGTTTTTGAAGAGTTTTGGAAAAATACAAAAAGATTTTCTATTTTTTTGAAAATATTGAAAACGCCAAAAAGATCTTATTTTAATAAAAAAATTTAAAAATTGAAAGATTTTTTGTATTTTAGTTTACACAGTTTATGAATAGACATTTAGGATGACCAAGTCACAACATCATTCCATATCCATGTGACTATTTTATAGTGATTTGAGACTCATCATCATTTCATTTTGTTCTTTATAATGTTTTGAGTCATTAGGATGAAACTTGAGATTACTTTCTACATGTTTGACTCACGATTTCCTTTTATTGAACACGTGCATGGATTTATTGGATTATTGTGCATGTCTATCACATGTTGGTCGAAACGTTTTCATCCCAATATTGTCTTTAAAACGAACCAAATGCGATAAAACTTGACAATGAAAGTAGTGCATGTAAGATTCATTGCCCGTGAGGAATTTGTTTAGAAATAAAAAATGATGAGTGAACGAGGAAGGGCTATGAACGGAACACGTATTCTTTATGATTAAGCCACCGTTTAAATCGGACCTAAAAAAAGTGTGGCATTATAAAAAGTAGCCAAGGTCCTAAGAGGTTGAAAGGATCCACAAAACAAATTAAGGAAATAAAAAGATAAATATGCCAAAAAGGGTCCATTAGGATTCAGTTCACCTCAATAAAAAAATAAAATATTTATTATTTATGAGGGAGTTTAGTTGGAAATAAATCAATGGGTTTGCACATCCGGATAAAGTCTTAAAAAATCATTGCATAGTTCTAGATGTTATTGGTGTGGAAATCATTTTAGACTTTGATGTGTCGATTAATAATAGTCTATGTCATTTAAATTCACATTTTGACACCTTAGGACAATTTTCAGTTCATTCATTAGGAGTATATATATTCATTGCGCAGATATGTTGTGTTTGATTACATTGGTCTTCCTATCGAATTTGTTCACACCCATTCATTCGGTATCCACGATTTGGTTATCTTAGTGTAAATTTATGGTGTGTGTTATTTTTGTAAATTTTCTTTGCTTTAAAAACAATTAAAAAATCAAAAAAAGTTTGTGAATGCTTTTGAGTATTTCCTTGCATGAGCACATTTGATCCATATTTGCTATGTTTGTCTGGACACTCCATGCTTATTTTGTTTGTTCTTTTCCCTGTCTATTTCAGACAAATAAAAAGGGGGAGAACGAGTTTAGATTATGTGGGAGATTTGAGATTTGTTACTTGATTTAATTTATGTTTCTCATAACGAAGGTATTCATCACATTGAATATTTGAAGAAGTTTAATATTTTTGAAGAATTTGAAGACTTTCATTTTTTGTACCTTTCACTTATTAGCTCATAGGAGGATATTAGATTTGTATAGTTTATTTGATGGGATAAATCGAATTGTTTTTAGTTTTTTTACCGGCATAGACATAGGGGGATATTTGTAAGGACATATTTTACAAAGTCCGATTTACATTGAGTATGTTGTATACCATTAAACCCATCGAAGAATGTTTATGATCATTCTGTCAAAATGATGGATCCGAATATCAAGATTTTTTAACATCAATCCTTTGCAAGATTGATTTTGGTAAGGTTGTGTTTAACATTCCTTAATGATTCATTAAGTGTTGGGATAATTTTTCTAAAATGTTTTTATCAGCCTGAGGCATTTTCATGAGTCAAAATAATATTTCAAATACCTGTAGAGGGAGTTTAAAAAAATAAAAAAACTTTGATCGTTCATATGATATTGATACGTCGTTCAAACGACGGGAAGAAGTCGTTCAAACAACATTTTCAAATCACATTACATGTCGCGCAATAAGTCATTTGATGGTCGCTTGAAATTTTCATCTAACGACAACATAATGTTTCATGTTTTTGAAGGTCGTTAGAAGTTTGCGCGATCCATGGACCGAACAACATCAATTGTCATTCAAATGACATGGATTTCTAATTCGAGCGACCCCACTGACTCAAATTTTCTATAAATATCTATTTTTTCATGACTCTTTCTTTAAGACTTTGACAAAAATGAAACTGCAATCTGCAGAATTTTCAGTCTTCACTTTTAGGGTTTAAACACTTTGTTTTTATATTCACAAACCATCCCAATTAATGTACTGAGTCGTTTTGGAACCTATGAAACAATTTTGTTGAATTTTTTTCTTATAGAGACTATATCCCTAATATTGATTTAGTATATACTGAGGGAGTTGTTGGCTGACGATTGTGATCACTTGGGAAGACTTGAGGGTGTTCATTATTTGAGACAGATATGGAGTTCTTATAGGTTCTTGAGGGAGCCCATTGCTAATTTCAAGGTTATGACCTATGTGAGTTTGTTGTGGTAAATTCATTGCATTATTGTAAGTTGCGATTTACATGTTATAGTGAAATAAAGTTTTTTCCCTTTAAGGGACTTTTTTCTTAAATTAATGTGTCTAGAAATTTGTTATTGTTTTATGATTTCATGATTAATTTATTCATCTAGATGCTTGTTTTGGGGTTTAATTACTTTGGATCAAAGATGGACTCTAATTAAATAAGTTTACTCCATTAAGAAATTTGTGAATTTATTAAATTTATATCACATTGCATTCTCAGGTGCAATAGCCCCAAAGGGCGTATGGGATCCGATTGGCCCAATCCCTATAACTCTCGATCATCTAGGTCATAACAGTTTTGAGGCTTTTATTCGAAGCTTCGATAGTACCACTGGTTTGGGTTAGTAGGGAGATGATTTGCATCTCGGAATCCTTTACTCATTGACCAACTCAATGACTTCGGCTTTGAAATGGAGTCCACTACCGGATACTAACTCATGGGGAATCCCTTATCGGTAAATTATGTTCTTTCTGATAAATTTTTCCACTTTCTTGTCATTCAGCAATGCATACGATTCGTCTTTGACACATTTAGTGAAGTAATCAATGGAGACCAGGATAAATTCATGATCGTTTGAAGATTTGGGAATGACCTTCCTTTTAATATCAATGCCGCGGGTGGAGAAATGCCAGGGTGGGCTGATGTCGTATAATTATCAATGAGGTAAGTGTTGGAGGTTAGCAAACTGTTGACATTTGAAGCATATTTAAACATAGGCAGTACAATCATGAACGATGGTGGTCCAATAGTACTCTTGACGAATGATCTTCTTGGAATGCATCTGACCTTTCATGTGGGGTATGCATTCATTGTTGTGGATCTTCTTCATCATCTCTTCAATATCATCCCCTACTATGTAATGCGAATGGGTTCCATCGAAGTTTCTCTTAAAAAGTTCTTTATCACGGATGATGTGTTGGCTAACCAGTTTGTGAGGGGTCACGTGGTCTTCTTATCTGCATCATGGGGGTACCTACCGTATTTGAGGAGGCACCAATTGTCACAGTGCCATAATCTGTCCATATCATAATATTCCTTGGTGTAAGATCAATGTGGTAGTAGTGAATGGGCATAGCTTGTTTTTTAACAAAAAAATGGGCCATTGTTGTACCCTTAGGCACGTCGAACATAGAGGCCAGGGTAGCAAGGGCGTCATTTAGGTTGTTCTTTGTATGAGGCAAGTAGTGGAAGGTGACATCTTTGAATTGGGAGGCCATACCTTCTAGGTGGTCATGGAAGGGTTGGATCTTATCGTCTATAATATTCCATTTTCTGAGGATTTGCACGACAATGAAGGCAGAGCCCCCATAAATGTCTAAGTGCTTTATTTATTTTTTGAGGGAAATCATAAGGACTAAAGGGAATGCCTCTGACTCAGTCATGTTGTTTGTGTAAGGGAAGTCCATTTGATGGAAATGGGGGTGTGAGAATCATCAGGGGCTATCAGGAGTATTCTAATGTCGTATATTTTCTTGTTGGAAGTTTCATCAAAGAACATTTTCCATCTAAGGTCTTCCTGAGAGGTGCATAGGATGTCTTCATTAATAAGTTCAGAGACCCAAACATCGGTTCCTTACATGGGGCGATCAGTAAGGTAGTCAAAGATGGATCTCCCTTTTGTGGATTTCTACGTGATGTACACGATGTCAAACTCAGCTAGTACCATTAACAAATGGGCCATTCGGCTGGACAAAGTGGTATTTTCTAGCAGATATTTGATATAATCCATTTGGGATACTAGTCTGCGGGAAAGGCAAGCATGTAATGCCGTAACTTCTGCATGACCTAGAGCAGGGTGACATATGCTTTCTCCAAGGCAGTGTAGTTGTCTTCGTACTAGGTCCATTTCTGAATGGCATAATTTATTGCTCTTTCCTTACGAGATTCTTCAATGTATTGGGCTAACCAATCCCCCAATGTGTTATTTATGATGGTCAAGTATTAAAGGAGAGGGAGACATGGTTGCAGTGTCCTGATCACCAGAGGTCGAGTGAGGTATCAATTGATTTGGTCAAGGACTTCTTAGCATGACTCATTCGAAACATTAGTTGAATCCTTCTAGAGAATTTTGAAAATGAGTTCTCAGATATAACTCAATTGGTTGATGAACCAACTGATTGTCAGGGTGCATCTTGATCTTATTATATCCGTCAAATATATTAACAAACATTTTAAGGGAGTGGCTTGTAGTGTTGTCTATGATTATTTTGATGTTGGGTAACGGTTAATCGTCCTTTGGGGATGCTTTGTTAAAATTCTAATGGTCGACACGTATGTTGACTTTTTCTCCTGACTTTCATACGGGGTCAATGTTAGTGAGCGTGTTGGGTATTCGACCACGCGAATGAAACCCACATTCAAATGTTTGACCACTTCCTCTTTTACTTTAAGCGACCATTGAGTAAGGAGTTTTCTTAACTTCTGCTTGACTGTCTTACATTCTGAGAATGTCGGGATCTCATGTTGAGTTATTTATGGGTCAATGCCAGGAATGTCATCATAGGACCATGTGAATAAGTATATGAATTATTTTATTAGTTCCTTAAATTCCGCACGGTCATGCTCATTAAGGGTGCACCCTATCCTAATCTTACACTAGTGGCTACTAGAATCGATATTACTAACAACACTCTCATTATCATTAATTTGAATGTGGTTATGTTGTTTGTTATTATTGTTATTAAGATCAGTTAAGAATTGTTCATTTTCCAAATCATTATCATCAATGGTTTGATTAGAATCAACACAATTAATGCAAGGCATAACAAGATACTCAATATCCTTGTTTTTTCACTTTCAGTAAAAACAACGTTGAGAACCTCATCAAGAGAGGTCTTGGCTCCATTGATATTATAAAAAGAAATGATAACAACAGGTGAAGAGACTTGAATAGGGTAATCATCAAGGTTGAGTTAAATTTGAGAAAGTTGTACTTATTCGACATTCTGGTTGAGGAGAGGCATGTCAGTAGTTGTGATCTTAATGGATGGTCCGATGGTGCAAAAACTGAGCGGATTATGCAGAAACATAGCCCAGTGTCTACAAGTCAAAGGAGTGGTTTGAGTTCAGTCGGAGAAGGTTAGTAACCTAGGTCACATGTGGGAAAGGCCTCTTTCATAACTATGGGATCAAGAAGTCTTTACTGGTGTCACCCTATCCCTATTTCAATCATGAGGTGCATGTTCTCGAACATCTGAATCAAATTTCCATAAGTGTTGTGTTTTATATAGACTCGATCTTTGAAGTGGTCGTCTACTGGAGAGGGAGGATTAATTTTGAAACTAAAGAAGACCATGTCATTAGTCCCATGTTGAATCTCCAATACTGGGCTTAGTGTTAGCACTATCTCTACTGTCGGTGTCACCCAAAATGGTGATCACCTAACCTTTGGCACAAAACTTTAATTTTTTATTGGAAGAAGAGGATACTCATCGGATGTTGTGGAGTCTAGGGTAACCAAAGAGTAGGTTGAAGCAAGCAGGTATAGCAATGACTTAAAATTATGTGAAAATATTTATAGGTCCAGCTCCTAGTGTTAGATTTTTAGAACCCATTACTTCTTCGTGAGTGTTTTCAAAAGCATGCACAATGGGAGAGGCAGGAGTGAGATCACTAAATTTCAGTCTCAAATAGTCAAAGGTTCCGAGTGGACAAACATTATTAGCAGATCCATTATCGAGAAGTGATATTGAGATTATCTTTCCCGAGACTTCAATGAAGATGTTGATAGCATAATTGTGATTAGGGCCAAAGTCCAGTATTTATTCTTCAAAATAGGATAGGAGTTTGGAAGAGGTAAGGGATCCAATAATATTTACGGCTTCTTCAGGAGTAGTAGAGGGGGAAACTATGGTTCACGTGAGGATTTTTATCAGGGAATTCTGGCATAGCTGATAGGACATGAAAAGTCCCCATAGGGTGATATTACCTTGGGTATTCTTGAGTTGATCGAGGACTATCTTCTCCGCAATGGTCATTTCTATAATTGAAAGTTCTTCGGCCACACCATTTCCTTTATTTATTTTAGTTACATAAGGGATTGGATCTTTATAGTACCGCCCTAATCCGATCATATGGTTCACTAAGGATGGGAAGAACAAGAACCACGTGGCTTCAACTATCTTGGGCTGAAAGGACACTTTGTTGATTTCCCCCAATAAATCCTTAGGGGAGATTATTCCACATAAACTAGAAACTAGACATGTTTCTTCACGATTTGACTCATCGTATGAACTATCAAAGTCACCCCCATCCGATAATAACTATGTTTTCTTTCCAAGAGTAATAAATACACTAGAAAAACTCAACGACTTCATTATATAAATCTTCCCACTCTACGAGGAAGTGCAAGAATGAAGGGACCAACCATCCCTGAAGTTTCAAAGTAGTGAAAATCTCAGAGATGTTGTATATTTTTTTTTCTTCTAGCGTAACATATCGGCCATGATTAGCGCTATATCATCCAGACTGACTTCTTTAACATTCACTACCCATTCATTTAATTCTCGACCCCACTTACCGGCTTCCATAAATAGGCCACTGAATTTTTGGTAATCAATTGATATCTCGACGGGAAATTTCAACACAACTGGTAGGTTGATGCCTCCCCCCCCCCCCCCCCCCCAAATTGGGTACAAACAACAATGATGTACCTTGTAAGAAGTGAAAATGCCTTATCAACAAGACTTGTAGGTTGCAGGAGGTAGGATGGGCAAACCCTGAGAGGTTTAGGTAGGACTAAGGATGATGGGTTCTTTGTTGGGAAATACTTGAGTAGATGGGTCAAACTCTAGGTCATTTTTTATAAATATGACATTCTTATGTGCTGGAACAGGGCTACGAGTGGTATTGGGTTTAGGATTAGGTAGTATGGAAATGATACCCCGATCAATCATGCCTTGATCACATTTTTAAAGTGAAAGCATTGGTCGGTGGTATGACATGCGGATTAGTGAAAGTGACAGTGAGTATAATATTTGAAGTTTTTAGGGAGTGGACTTGGTAATAGTTAAGGTTCCAAAGGTTTGAGGAGATTTTGACTTAACAATGTCTTGTAGACTTTGGAAAGTGGATGATAGAGCTCTGTGTACTCTTTCCTTGTCAGATTGGGGTTAACTTCGCATGCCCATGAAGTAGAATGTTAGAAAATATTGTTGATGGTTGAGAATATAGCACTAGCAGGCTTATCGTACCTCCGAGGGTGAACTATTTGATCACCTTCTTAGATTCAGATTCCACTTTTGTGACACCTTCTTCAATTTCCACACCAGCCTCTTGGAGGGCTCGTAAGTGTGGGTAATATTGTCCTACCATGGATGCTCGGATATGATGAAAGAAGATCTTCTTCATAATGCTAACTTGTTCTTCCTCGGAGGGCCTGTTGGTCATAGTGGAAGCTTTCTTTCCACACCTTCTAATAAGGGTACTAATTGATTCTCCAGAGTTTAGGGTTCTATTTGATAAGCTCTAGGTCTCGGTGCGTGACTTCTAACTCTTCATTCTACTTGTATTGAGATATGAATTCTTGGGTGACATCCTCCCAGCTACAGATTTTGGATTCTTCAAGACATAAGAACCATCAGAGGGAACTTTTGTTCAAGATCTGCTAAAACATTTGGGCCACTATCTCTTCGGAGGCACCAAAAAGGGTCATCGCTCGATGGTAGCATCAAAGGTGCATAATTGGGGGTCCGCCTCCCCTAAGCTTATTCATATACGATATATTGAACTTCTCTAGCAGTATAGCCTTGGGTTAAGAAACCATATGCGTGTAATCCATGTAGTTCCCAAATATCTTGACTTGGTCGAACTTCTTCGACAGCAGTTTGAGGTCTTCCTTAACCTTGTTCAATTCATCCTCTTTGGGATCCAGGGGTACTAAAAGATTAGCCCCTAGCTGGGTAGGGATGGAAATCGGGAGTTGAGATGGTGGCGGCCCATTAGTAGGCAGGGCATGTGGGACCTTCTACTACTTTTTTGGGACCCAAACAGACTCGGTAGTTGACGGACCCATAACACGAGGAAAGAGAACCTCATGATTTTTGGGAATCTAGGCCTAATGTTGCTACATTTAGTGGACCTCGGTTGAAAGTTATCTATATTATCACTAAGTAGGGATAGGACGACGATTAGATCAGGCTGCACATTCGGTGCTTGGTAGGTGTTATCCATATAGAGCTCATGGAGGTTGATCCCAAACTCGGATGAAGTATCAAAAGAAGCGACGGAGCTTTGGGGTGATTTTATGGAAGATCGAAGCCAATATGGAGAAGGCCAAAATTGGGTATGTGATTGACCTGAGAGGGAAAACGGTTCGAATTTATTTCTTAGGGATAATATTTTTGGTGTTTTTGAGAAAACTAGGGGAAAATGCTTTTGGCATTTTGGTTTTTGAAAAAAGGAGAAAAAATAAGAGGAATCTCACCATAATTAGTAATATTATTAGGTTTTCACTTGTATTAGGTTTTCCTAAATGCAAAAAAAATGTCGAACATGACCCTAGCCCAGGAAATAAGGTTAGGAAATATGTCAAACACAGTTTGACTTATTTCTCAGCACACGGACATGGTCTTGTTTTGAAAAAAATGAAATAACTCAAAAATTTAAGGGGTACGCCGACTAGAAATTTTGGCATTGTTCCGCATCGTAATCGGTAAACTAAATGTGAGTTACCTAGGCTTGATCCTATATGAGTTTTATGCACTTGTTAGGATAGTGAAAGATTCCCCCCCCCCCCCCCTGGCATGACGTCCACGGTATACCTCTTGCCTATAAGGGCAATTATTCATCAGTACTTATGGACAAGCCATTTGACATACCTGGGTGTACATGAATATCCTCACGATAGATCTCTTGGGGATAGTATGTGTGAGATCGAGTTAGATATACTCGACGTACATGAGCAAGTTCTCTGCTATATACTTGACGTACATGAACTAGTTCCCTGCTATATACCTGAGTGTACATGAACAACATACATGATCGACGTACAAGAGGTGCGATGCAGGGGAACCGTTCGATATTCATCAAAGGTGCGAGGCCAATGGAAGGTGAGAGTTATATCGCATAGGTTAACTGTTCCCTGCATGACTAGCACCCATCACAAAGTGACCCCTAATATGGGATAAAATTTTGATCAATATTTCCATTCTTTAGGGACGTTGTGTGTAAAAATGCATGACGCTTACTTAGTATATTATGGAGAGAGAGAGAGAGAGAGAGAGAGAGAGAGAGAGAGAGGCTTTTATTTTTTTATTTGGATGATGAGTAAAGGGATTACTACACTTATGAGGGAGTTATCATGCAAAGTAAATATAGTATGAATTATGGAAGCTATACTACGCATAGTGATAGGGATATACACATGTGAGTGAGTGACATGTGAATATTTACAATTGAGTGTTTTCGATAGTAAGCCTATACGTGGACCAACTACAAGTGGTGTGTGAGATGTGTAAATAATCATAGAGATATATAAAGGTGTGAGAAACTTAGGTGTGTGCTAGTGAAGCCTAAGCATGGACTGTCTAAGTGTTATGTGAGTAGACGTGAAACTAAGTGTAAGTGTACGAAATGAACAAGGAAAGTATATACAAGGTTGCGAAGTGTATAAAAAGATATGCATACATGAGAAAGGAACATGATAAATATAAGCATGATGTAGATATACATAAAAAGTAAATAGATGGGTAAAGGGAACATACAGGTAGGAGCATATGCAGACATGTAGATAAGAATACCACCCATATAGAATTATAGTCTAGTCCTCTTAAAACAAAAATGTTCCGAGCGGATTGACCATTGTGGCCATCCCGGGGCCTCCCTTTTCGGATTCATTTTGACACGCGCTTGAGGTTTCAACCCTTTCTAGGGGAGCTCAGTCGTCATCAATGTGGGGGTTAATGTGAAGAGAGAGACTCCCCAATCTATTTTGCACAAAACATGGAAAAGAAATGCTACCGCCTCGAGAAAATGACATCAAGGACAATACGGATGCTTGTGAAATCATATAGTTTAAATATTTGGGGATTAAGTTATGGAATAAGAAGGTGTTAGGTACCCATCCTTCCCTTTCGTTCTCTCATGGGAATGTGTTAATATTCTTCTGTTTGACATCGTGAAGTGTGTGCTCATTTGCATAATATAGGTAAAGAATGGAATCACTCAACTTGCATCATGGGAAAGGTCAAAGTGAATTCATTCTTAGGAGGGTTGCAAAAAATAATATTCAAAATATGATATGAGTGTTCGTTGGATCATAAGTCTCTATGGAAGAGCGAATGCATATCAGACAACACAAGATTGAAAAAATATGAACTGATGAAGAATATATATATATATACATATATATATTTATAATACAGCATGAGGGGTTTTTGCCACATCATAATATTTTTTATACAAAACCTTTAGAATTTTTTTTGTATCCATCTTTGTTAAGTGATGGCTGAGATTAACTCTTAGGGATTTGAATCCAAGGGTCCAAAATGATTCATGTGGTGAGATTGAAAGTTAAGACCTGGAGCCATGTGCTCTTTTACTAACTCCCCCATATAATTTGTACTTACCCTCATGCATCGAGCCACGTACTATATAAAACTCTACCCATCTAATTTTAAACAATACCCATTTCTCCCTCTCCTATAATGGTAAACTGAATCACCCAAACTATAACATCTTCTCAAACATCTTCTCTACTTCACTCCACTTCTCACCCGAACTCCACCTTCACTCTCTTATACCATCTTCTCTAACATGCTCTATATCATCTGTTATATCATCTATGTTAAATATAATCTTCTCTAACATACTCTATATCATCTATCTATATAACTTTTTTTTGTATAGCTATCTGTTTCTAATGAGTTGTGTCTCTTTTCTCCTACTTCTCTAATTTTTTTTAACATATATTATAAGATTCGTGTCCCCTTCCAGCGGTGAGGGGTGTAGTAGAATCTGGGCGATGGTTGTTGGGTCGAGATCGAAAAAAGTTAAGGGTTTCATCGAATCATGGCTACTGCGTGTACAGACCTTAGATGTTTTGACGAGTTTTTATAATTATAACGAAAAGGTTAGTGTGCAGATACGTATGTACAACTGCGTGTACAGATGGGTTCTAAATAATTTCACAAATGGGTTCTACATAATTTCAAAACCATAGACGAAACCATCTCATATTTCGTCGATTACTTTGTCCGCCGAAAAGATTTCAAAGATTTCAAATGGGCTTTCCAAGTTCTAAACTTTTTTATGTGCTTTCACCGAACAAAGCATGAAATGGGAAGCAAGGTATTCTATGAGTTGTCAGGTTCTAAACTTTAGTTTTTTTAGATCTTTGGGTATTTTAAACTAATTTATTATTATACATGTGCTTAATTGTCTGAGTAAACACATTAGTTTTTTTTTCTTTCGGCATTTAGTGTGTTTGATTAAAAAAATTATGTTAATACATTTTAAAGGAGAAACCTTTGACATGGATGTTGAAACATATTTTCCCTCTTTGTAATGAATTTTTTTTAACATTTGTTGTTTTGTAATTGTTTTTGGGCTTCTCTTTTTTTTCCTGACAGATAAATATGTTTTGATGTAATATGTTGATTCAAACATTAGTCCTAATAGTTTTTATAATAATGTACTAACACTTTATTTGGTTCTTTTAGTTAATTTGAAGGATTTAAAAAGGTGATATTTCTTTCATGAACCTCAGCTATTTGACAAAATGTGCATCTGAGTACTTAAACGGTTTTTGGTTCGGTTCCAAACATTATACAGTTATAATATTTTTTCAATCTGAAAACTCTATTCTATGCAGTGCATTTGATTTCTTGAACTGCTTGAAGTTAATATTTTTAATGTTGGTTATGGAATATCACTAAGATCTTTGTTATGGTAGAGCACTAAGGTTTCTCACTCTTATCTCAACCACTGTCTTCAAATGATTTCTTAAATGACAGTCATCAATTTTTATCTTTTGGATCTTACTTTATTTGTATAACATAAAATTTCTCCTCTTACTGAAAAGTAATCATTCTCTCTTTTTTTCACATTGAAAATTAGGATTCTATATTTGGTTCAGTTGTAAACAGTATTTGTTCAATTGTAAATGGGTTGAACAGATGTGAAGAAAAAATTTGATTGCCACAGGTATATGAAGAAAAAAGTTTGATTGCCACTAGTATTCACATTGGTTTTCTAATTTAGTGGCCTTAATACTTTTACATCCATTTAAACATTTATGTGAGTTTTATTGCTTATTTTATACCATATAATTTTTTAACTTTAACATGTTTGAATACAGAAGCAAATGGAGGGATTTGGGTTTGTATACATAAGCAATGGGTTTAAATACATAAGCAATGGGTTTAACTTCAATGGGTTTTTGTTTTGTATGCACATGTGAGTACAAATGGTTTTTAAGGAAGTTATATAATTCATGATTTTGGTTTTGGCTAACTCAGTAGAATGTGAGAGCTCTTTTGGTTTTAGTTAACAAATTAATAGTTTTTCTGAGTTTTATGGTTGCTTCAATTTTGTTGGGTATAATTTTGTCTTTTACACTTTGGCATAATTAATTATTATTTGGATTAAATTCATTAATCTTCGAATTAAGGTAAATGATTCTTTAAAGGTAAAGTTTTTTCGTTTCATAATAGACTTGAAAGAGTAACTTTGTTGAATATGAGTTATTTTAATAGTCATATGCATTTATTTGATTTTATTTATATAGAACTTGTGAATTCAAGATAATTTGTTACTTCATACTTATTTCTTAAATTACTTCTTAAATTAATTTGTTACAAATTATCAATTAAAAGTAGCAAATTTGTTACTTCTTAATTATTTCGTAATTAATTTGTTACTTCTTACTACTATTACCAAACACAACAGATAAAATTGAAAATGAATCGAAGTAACTTTTTTTCTTAAGTGAATGAAAATATGATGGGTACAAAGTCTAATTTGTAATTATCAATCAAATTCACTGAAGCACCCTATATCTTTGATTGGCTTGAGTCTATAATATAGGTGCTCATCTAGTTTGCAAAAAATGACAAAATTGAGTCATATCCTAGTCTACTAAAAATCCCAATGACTCTACATAATATGGCTCGTCACCTAGGATTACATTTATTTGTTGAATTCTTCATAATATGGGTGTGTGTGAGTTAAATCCCATCAAAATCATTTTTTACACTTTTTGGGATATTTTAAATAATTTTTAGGATTTTTTAAAATAATTTCTAGAATTTTAAAATTGGATTTTATAATGTTTTGGGTTGTTTTATAATTTCCCTAATTTCCTAAAACCTTGTTGGGTAGAATCCAAAGGCGCTAGATAATATTGTGGGGGAAAATTGAAATTTTCAAACATAAAAAACACGCATTTTTTAGTCCATCGTAGCCTTACACATGTTGGTCTTATATCGGCTTGTAAGGGCATTGTTCTCACATCTTACATTTGTGTATAGCGTATGCCGCTACAAAAGGCACGTCACTTCACGATCTCACATGATGGCCACAATCTGAATTCTGGGAATCAAGCATTCAACATCTCCATCAAGTGTCCCTCATATGCCTCAACGACATCACATTCCACGATTTTAGGGAATTTTTGCAAGTGGTACGCTAGAAAAGTCAAAATAAATAAAGAAGGCAAGATAGGAAGGTTTAAGGTAATTTTGGTAATTTTACAGCCAACGTCAGGAGGTTTGGCCAACTGAAAAGTTAAAGAGCTCAACGCCACGAAGACACTGGAGGAAACGTCACCTCAATCTGAGCTACGGTGAAGAAGTTGTGGCTATTTGAAAGTGAAGAAAATCCTTATAAAATAGTTATGAAGAATGATATGTGTTTAAGCCCCAAATCCAGCGGACTATCGCAAACCGAAGGCGAAACCGATTTGGGGGGCGAATTGGTTCGAGGTACATGCCGAACCGGTTCGGGGTACCTGATGCTGACAAGAGTTCCAAAGTTTTAAAATTCCTTTTGGTTTCCTATAAAAGACAACTTCAGGGGAGTTATTTTGCAAGACTTGGAGAGTCGTTTTTTATAGTTCTATTAGCTCAAGTCTTCATATTTTTTAGTGCCAAAAACTCATGTTTTGATTCACACATCATTCCCATATTTTTGTGAATCCTTTTGGAACCCAAGAACACAACTTTGCTTTTGTTCAACCTTAGTGGAGAAGCCATCTCCATATTTTATCGGTGGATACCGAGCGTAGTCCTTATGTGTGTGGACGAGCCGAAGAAGACTAATCGACGCCTGGAGGGTATTTCGTTGTCTCTCATATCTTTGAAGGTTTGATGAAGGCACTGTGCATTACACACTTGTGAGCGATTATCATGTTGTATGTAAGTCAAAGGACTTGTTAATTCTTCAAAGTGTTATAAAATGTTTTACCCGAAAGGGTTTTTTTTCTATATCGATTGTCTTTATTTTTCATCCAAGGCTTGAAGAATTTATCTCTCTTAGATGGATGTTTAGAGGCAGAATTAATAGACTCTAATTAAATAAGTGTGCCAATTTAGAAATTTGTGAATTTAATCAATTATCTCACAGTCACGTTTTTTCAAATTAGTATCAGAGCAGGTTATGCTAATTTATCACGTATTCCTATTTTACACATAATTTGTGTGATATTGATTTTTTTTTAATCAAGTTTGTGAAAATTCACAATTTCTCCTATAGAGCACTAATATAATCAGATGCCTATTTTTGACGGGTCTAATTGTGCCTATTGGAAGGCTCATATGAAATCTAGTCGTGTGAGCACACCCACTTTGTCTCACGAGAGTGAACACGAGAACGATGATAGTGGTTTGTGTTCTTCGAGTGAGGAAGAAAGCGAGGAGGAGAGTGGAGATGAAAGTGAGCTACAAAAATATTTTAGAGATTTGTAAGCCGAGACCTTGAAAATGAAAAAGTATAATAGAGATTTAGGTCGTTGGGTTTTAGATTTGGAGAGAGAAAAGGAGGTTTTGAGAAAGGAGAAGTGTGATTTGACCAACACGTTGTCTACTCTGATGACACGTGTATCCCAACTCGAGAGTGATCTCGAACGTTCCAGGGAGGTCAAAGTCAATTTTGAGAACACACCTAAGAAGGTTGAAAAGGTGGTTCTTAAGGGTAAAGGTGAGAATTTAGAAATAACTCATGATGGTGCTTCTATTTCCCAATTAGCACCCGAGTCGGTTCCCACCTTAGTGATAGATTCATGTGTGTCTCACCCTAACCCACCTAGGCGTCCCATTCCTATTAGGAGAGCGCGTCCTAGTGTTTTGGAGACAGGTGTTCCTAGGCCTATGTATGTTTGTTCACATTGCAAGAGGAGAGGTCACCTTAGAAAAATTTATTTCAAGTTGGGTTGTGTGTCACATTTTGCTTCTACATGCGCTTGTGGCACACATGAACCCACACATGATACTTTACATGCTCCTGGAGACTACATGAGAGAGTTTGCACATTTAGGTGAGAAAGTTAGGTTTTTAGTCAAAACATCACAAGATTTAATGGAGGTTTTTCATAAGTTGACACCACCTTTGAGAAACCCATCCGCACCTAACTATTGAGGTTTGACTTGTTTACTACCATAAGATGTTTTTCATGATGACATTATTTGCCTATTGCTAGTATGTATCATTTGTGTATGTTTTTTTGCAAATATTTTGAAAAATACAAAAAGATTTTATTTTGATAAAAATTTTAAAAATCCAAAAAGATTTTTGTATTTTGTTTGCACTGTTTGTGGATAAACACTTAGGATGACCGGGTCACAACATCAATCCATTATTTTCCTGTGACTGTTTGATAGTGTTTTGAGACAATAGGTCAATTCATCCTTGTGCTTTATAATGTTTGGAGTCATTAAGATGTAATTAAGTGTTACTACCTACATGTTTGACTCATGATTTCCTTTATTGCACACGTGCACGGATTTGTTTGATTAATGTGCTTGTCTTATCACATGTTGGTTGGGTGTTTTCACTTCAATCCTGTCCTTAAAACGAACCAAGCGCGATAATTTTTTATAAGAAAATTGTGCATATAAGAACTGTTTTGTGAGTTTGTGTGCTTTGTTTGAAAACGGGGAAGGGATGCAAAAGGTTCATTTTGCCTTTGCGAATACTAAGGCACCGTAAATTTGTACCTAAAAATGGAGGAATTTTATTATCCGGGGTCCAAAGAAGTTTAAAAGAGCCCAAAAAATTTAAAGGCAATAAAAAGAAATTCATGCCAATTATGGGCCAATTAGGTTTTTGCACCAATTCTCCAAAGTTTGAGAATTTAGTTTATACACCTCTAAAAGAAAATATATATGAGGGAATTTGGAGGGAGAATTAAAATGGGTTTGCACGTCCTTGAATTCTTGAAAATGCACTACATAGTTTTGGACGTTATTGGTGTGAAAGTCATTTTGACTTTGATTTGTTGATTTGAATAAGATGATGTAATCTAAATTCAATAATGTTTTACACCTAAGGATACTTTTGTTGTTCATTCGTTAGGAGTACACATATGCATCGTGCACATATGATTGATTGAGTTTATTTACCTATCGAATGTGTTCACACCCATACATTCCATTTCCATGACTTGGTTGTTTTAGTTTAAATCCATGGTGTGATTTTTTATATCCTATTTTGTATTAAACAAACTGAAAAATACAAAAAATAGTTTGTGGATGTTTTGGAGATACTCCTTTGCATGCGCGTAGTTTGATCAATGTTTGCTATGCTTTTGTCATGAGACTCCATGTTCAGTTTGTTTCGTCTAATCTGTCTATTTGGGGACGTAATAAAAGGGGGAGAATGAATTATGATTTATTGGAGAGTTTTCATTATGGGGGAGATTTGATTATATTGATTAATTTATTCTTATATCATTTCAAACTCGATACATCACATGGTATTTGTTTTTTCTCATGTGTGTAGGTACTACATTGATGATCATATGTTGCACACCCTGATGAGAAAAGGTTTGAGATTTTGAAGAACAAACGATGAAGACTTATTCATTTGTATCTTTCCAGTTTTGGGTTCATGGGAGGGTAGATTTTTATAGGTCAATTGAATGATAATAATTCGGATTTTTTTATTTTGTACCGGCATAGATATAGGGGGAGATTTGTAAGAACATTTTTCTCATATCTTACGTTTGTGTATGTCGTACGCCGCTTCAAAAGGCACGTCACTTAACGATCTCACATGACGGCCTTTATCTGAATTCCAGGAATCAAGCATTCAATATCTCCATCAAGTGTCCCACATCTGCCTCAACGACTTCACGTTCCACGATTTTAGGGTATTATGCAAGTGGTACGCTAGAAAAGTTAGAACAATGAAAGAAGGAAAGATAGGAAATTCAAGGTCATTTTGGTAATTTTACAACCATCATTCGGAGGTCTAGTCAACTTGAAAGTTGAAGATCTCGATGCCACGAAGACACTGGAAGAAACGGCACCTCAATCCGAGCTACGATAAAGAAGTTATGGCCCTTTAAAAATGGGGAAATTCCTATTAAATTCTTATGAAGAATGCTCTGTGTTTCAGCCCCAAATCCAGCGAACTATCTCAAGTCGAAGGCCTAACCGGTTCAGGGGGCGAACCGGTTCGAGGTACATGCCAAACCAGTTTGGGGTACCTGACGCTGATAAAAGTTCCAAAGTTTTAAAATTCCTTTTGGTTTCCTATAAAAGCCAACTTCGGGGGAGTTATTTTGCAAGACTTGGAGAGACGTTTTTTAGAGTTTTATTAGATCAAGTCTTCATATTTCTAAGTCCCCAAACCTCATGTTTTGATTCACACATCATTCCCATATTTTTGTATATCCTTTTGGAACCAAGGAACACAACTTTGCTTATTTTGATGTCTCTTGTATTTTTGAAGGTTTGTTGAAGGCACCGTGCATTACACACTTGTGGGCGATAACTGGTTGTATGTAAGTCAAAGATTTTATGAATTCTTCAAAGTGTTATAAAAGGTTTTACTCAAAAGGGTTTTTTTACTATATCGGTGGTCTTTCTTTTTCATGCATGGCATGAAATATTTATTTCTCTTAGATGCATGTTTGGGGGCAGAATTAATAGACTCTAATTAAATAAGTGTGCCAATTTAGAAATTTGCAACTTTAATCAATTATCACATAGTCACATTTTTTCACGGCTGGATCTGTGTTTTCTCTTCCTTACATAACTGAGACCTTATTTAAACTGTTGGATCAATATTATCAATGGTATGCATGTCTTCTAACTCAATCCAAGTGTTAACTAATTGAACCAATCAGAGTATTTTTAAAATCTGTGCAAAGACAACCGTTAGATTTACTTCGATCCTTTACATTACATCTTGATCATTGATTTGGTTCGATGTTCCAGACCCTTTTATGCTCTAATATAAATATAAGTCACATGTGAGACGTTTACAATCTTTAGATCAATTCACCTCTGAGAGAAAAAAGATAAAAGAGAAAGAGAGAAAGAGAGAGAGAGAAAAAAAAAAGAAAACCCTAAACAAACTCCAGCCAAATTATCACCTGAAAATCCTTCTCTGCGTTGAGTTAGTTTGAGTATTGAGAAGAACCATCCTGTATAGTTCTTAATCTCTTGTCCAATAAGTCACGAAGTCCTGATCTCATTTTCTTTCATAAAAAGTTGAGATTTGAGACTTTCTCATACGTTTCACGTAGATATTACTGAGTTTGATTTCTTCTTTCGAGAAATATCTATTTTGTTGGTTGTTTTTAAACCTCTATGTTGATTTCAAAACCTAAACCGACAAAATCATTTCTTATTTCAGTTTCTGAAATTATCCAGACTTAGATCAAGTTAAGATCTTGTTGGCGATTTACACTTTCATATATTTCACATTCTGTGAAATAACTATATATTTTTTAATAAATAAAGTGTCAAGCATCTTGGATCTTTTATATAGAAAAATTCAATCTTGATCTTAAGGTAAAATTAAAGATCCAAAGTCTAAGAGTTTCGATCAAAACGAGTTCCAAAATTTCTTTTGCATATTAGAACTTTGTTTCTAATTAGATAATCATTATGTCTATAACAAGTGTGTGTGAGTTGCATGCATGTGTTTGGCACATCACATAACAACACTTTCACGCTACAACACTAAAAGGTATTGGTTGAGAGATTTTGGAATTTAAGAGTTGACGTAAATCTAAAAGGAGTGGAGTTACAAAGCTGAGAGAACATCAACAACATCAGAGCCTTGGGAGAGGTCAGAAAAATCCAGAGGAGTTGGGATAATTTCTAAACATAGATTAGGTTTGATTGTGTATTTAGATTGTTAAATAGTTTGTAGCCTCTTACTCTATTTTAGTGGATTTTTTGTATTAAGGTGTAGAGACCTCCGTGGATGTTTCCCCAATTAGGTGGGGTTTTACCATGTTAAAATCTTGTGCACTTGCCTACTTAATCTTGCTCTCATGACCTTATAATAGTCTGATTATTTAAAAACTATTTTTTGTTTTGGTTTTCAAAACTTGGATACGTAATATCTGAAATATCCCATTCATAATTCTTTTTTTTACATATATTATGTTAGCTATTTGTTTTAAGAAAATAGTTTCTTCAAAAAATTATTCGGAGCCATTAAACTGTTTAATCTTGAATTAAACAATTTAAGTGGTGCTTTTTTCAATTAATATCAGAGCAATGGTTTTACAAATTCTTTTAGATCTTGAGTTTCTGAAATTATTTTCTCAAAACAAACTATGGACGAGAAATTTGAGAGATTAGGTAACCTGTCCAGGCTCCCTCTCTTTTATGGAACCTATTTTCCTTACTGTAAAGTGAGGTTTTATCAAATGGGCATTTGGAGATGATGTTTGGGATGCTATTAATAATGGCTATACATTTCCTACTAAACCAGCCGTTGATGGAAGTACTGTGAGGATTAGGAAGTTGCTAAGTGAATTCACAAAAGAAGAAAAACAGACTTCCCTTAACAATAATAAAGGCAAAAATGCTAATATTCATGTCTATCAATAAACATGAATTCAAGAGGATATATTTATGTATTGCCTCTAAGGAACCATGGTACACCCTAGTGATTGCACATGAAGGAGACACAAGTGTTAAAGCTATTGAAACCCAAATGTTAATCCATTATTACAAAACTTTAGTCATGACTGAGACACATTTGTTAAAGATACTAAAACCCAAATGTTAATCCGGTCGTACAATAATTTAGTCATGACTGAGATTGGGTCATTTGATGACTTCTACATTAGGTTGACAGACACAGTGACTAAGTTGCATGCTAATGGGATAATTTATGGTAGGAAAGAAATTTTTGCTAAAATTCTAAGGTCACTTCCATAAAAATTTGATAATAAGTGTTATGCAATTGAGGAGGTGGACGATCAAAACCTTACCCCTGAACTCCTCAATAGCAAGCTAAGAACTTTGGAAATGGAATTAGAGTTTAAGAAGAAATTAATACAGACCCATAAGAAACAGTCTGCCTCCAATCTAGTGTTTACCTCTAACTTGACTAAACATGAATGTCATTTACTTGAAATTGACTTACATTCTGATTAGGACTGTAATTTGGAGAACTTGGATAGCTAGATTTCTTTAATGTTTAAACATTTCAACAAAATTATGAAATTTAGAAATAGAATTGAAAATAGACAAGGAAAACCTAACTATTCAAATAACCCTAATAATAGGCCTCGTGAGAAAAGGCTGGAAAATAAACCCAATAGAGAACTTAAAAACACTGAATGCTACAGATATGGAAAGTTACACGTAGCTAGTGACTGTAGAGTTAATTTGAGTAAGAACAAGAATAATAAGCCTAATTTGTGCAAGACTTGGGATGACTCAAGTGAATCAGAAACTAATGAACCTGAGTCATTTAATACTTATGACCCTTGTATGTCCTTCTTTGCTAAAATACTATACACTGATGATAAGGAATTTGATCATGCTTTTTGGAATGATGCCTATCCCTTCTGATTTGTTTTCTTTGTTACTTGAGAATGCTGATAATGCTTCAAATGCGATGTGTGTGAGTCAAAGGGAATGATCTATTGTTTATGCCAATGGGTATGTGAGTCCTAAAAATAAATCTTTAGGGTACACTGCACACTGCACACTTAGTGACTCTGACAATGAGGACCTTCCTAACATTCACACACTGTACTAAAAAACTCTCAAGAAAATCATCAGACTTGAAAAGATTGTCAAAGACCATACATAGAAGATAGAAACCCTAAGTCATATGAGCAAGCATAAAGATGAAGAGTACAATTTTCAATGTCTAATTCATGAGAATGAAACTAAAACTTTTGAACAAAAACTGAAAGAGTTACCTGACACAATTGAAATTCCGGAAAAGAAATATAAATGGTCACTCTTAGAATTGGAATAAAAAAAATAAAATACATCAACAGTCTTCAACAAGTTTGTTAAATTTGAAAATAACTCAAAATGATTTGAAGACTGTGTTGCTTATTGTAAGACCAATTCTGATGACAAACTGGAATAGGCTTTTGTCCCAACAATTCCAAGCAAATAAAAACTTTTGAACCTATCAAGTTGGTCTCTGGTGGCAAAAGACCTATTGAAACTTGTCCAGACTTAGAAATCTTAAAAAATGATTTTAACTTGAAACAACAAAAATTAGATATTGGTGAATGAAGTAACTCTAAGCATAATGTTGAGCATAAGGCTATATATGTCTGCCCTCTTATTAGACAAGTTGATTTGTCATTTCATCATGTGCCATCTAGGAACAAGAATAGAGCTTAAAACTCAAAAAATTCTTTGATTAGCAATTTTCCAAAGGTTAAGAGTTCTATGAACCATCTTTACTGCTCCTATTGTGGTGTATATGGACATTACCTTGATGGTTTCTATTCCAAACCTCTATATAAAAAAGTTATCACCCTCCTGTTTACCACAACTTCAACTATTCTAAGAGAAGCCAAAACAATTATGTCCTACCTAGACAGCTGGACAAGAATTCTAACAATCGAAATAGGATGATAAGAACAAATACTAATAGACCATCAACAAGAAGGAATCCTATATTCTGTTCTAAACCAAATGCTCAAACTATTTATAATCCTCATAAACTTGTGAAAAAATGTTTTAAATAAAAGACTAAAGCTCGCATGTTTTATCAAATACGAGCTAATAAGCGCTAATTGAAAACTAGAGCAATTTTGGTTAGAAAAGATTATCTATTACCCCAGATGAAATGTAACATGGTGATCAGTGCTTTTAAAGCAAAACATACAGCATTTGGATGGCATTTAGACTATAGATGTTCCAAATATATAATCGGGGATAATACCAAACTTTCAAACAAAACTAATATCTCTTGGGGAAAAATCTTGTTTGGAGATGGTGTATTAGCCCAAATGATTGGTAAAGGAACACTCCATGAAGAAGGATTACCTATTCTTAAGGATGTTGTCTTGGTAAAAGGTCTTAATGCTAATTTACTAAGTATATTATAGTTTTGTGACTTCAACCATACTATCACGTTTTCAAAGAACAATTGCAAAATTTTAAATAAAAAAGATGATTGCATTATTACCAAACTCCATACTCTAGATAAATGTTATACAGTCAATCCAAGTACAGAGGTTTGTAACACTGCCAGAATGGACGACAATGAGATAGGGCATAATAGGTTGGGTCACATTAATTATGACAGTGTTATTAAATTGTGCTCCCAATAGATAGTTAGAGGTCTTCCTAAGATCAAACCAATTTTAAACATCATATGTGGTCCATGTCAAGAAGGGAAAATTGTTAAGGCTCCCCATAAGAAAGTAAAAGAAGTTATATCCATTAAACCTCTAGAACTCATCCATATGGACCTAATGGATCCTTATCATACTGTTAGACTTTGTGGCAACGGTTATATCTTAGTGATGGTTGATGATTTCACTCGATTTACCTGGGTTGACTTTTTAAAAAACAAACCATAAACTTTTTGTAAGTTTTTGAAAATCTTAGTTCGTATAGAAAATGAAAAGGATTCCTACGTAGATAGAATGCGTAGTGATAATAGATGTGAATTTATAGATTCAGGTGTCATCGAATATTGCGACTATAATGGTTACACACATGAATTTAGTTCCCTAAGACACCTCAACAAAATGGAATTGTAGAGCGTAAAAATCACACTCTTTAAGAAATGGCCCGTGTGATGATTCATGTGAAGAACCTACCTAAATAGTTCTGGGTAGAATCCATTCGTAGATCTTGTCACATAACCAATCGAGTTTGCCTAAGTAAAAATACCAAACAAACATCCTACAAACTTTGATATGGGAAGAAACCTAACCTAAAATACTTTAGAACCTTTGGTAGAACTTTTTATGTCTGCAAGGATAGAGAACATCTGTCTAAATTCGAAACTAGGGAGATAAAGCTATTTTCTTAGTATATTCTCCAAATAGTATAGCCTATCGTGTATACAATCTTCATACCAAAACCTTGATGGAATCCATTAATTTGGTTGTAAGTGACACTAATGTAGAGAGTAAGAACAAAGTACCAACTGTAGTGGATGAATTCGAAAACATTTTAACTTATGATTCTCCAGAGATAGATGAGTCCTTACCAACTGAGATCCCTGAAGTGCGTAACTGGGTTTCCAAAGATCATCCTTTAGATAGTGTAGTTGGTAACCCTACTGAGCTAGTTCGTACAAGATCCCAACTACATACTCTTGCTCATTATGCATTCTTTGTTTTTCTCATACAACCAAAGAATGTTAATGAAGCACTGAATGACCCATTGTGGATAAGTTCTATGCTGGAGGAATTTTTTCAATTTGTCATTCATAATGTATGGTACCTTGTACCCGACCTGAAAATAAAAGGGTTATCGCCACACGTTGGATTTTTAAAAATAAAACAGATGAATCTGGGATGATTATTCGAAATAAAGCTAGATTAGTTGCCTAGGGCTACTCTCATATTGAAGGAATAGATTTCGAGGAAACTTTTTCATATGTCACTTGCCTTGAGTCTGTTCGCTTACTCTGTGCAATATCTTTTTATTGGCATTTCACACTTTATCAAATGTGTGTTAAATCTGCTTTCCTTAATGGAATCTTAACTTAAGAGACCTACATATAACAATCCAAAGGGTTCATTAACCCTCATCATCCAAATAACATCTACTGTCTTAAGAAAGCTCTTTATGAATTAAAACAAGCTCCTAGAGATTAGTTTGAACGTCTATCTACCTTACCTCTAAACAACGGTTTTAAATGAGAAATTAATGAAAAAACTCTTTTTGCCAAAGACTTTGACCAAAATTTTACCATAGCGCATGTATGTGTAGATGTTATTATTTTTGGATCTACCTCCCCTACAGATGTCAAAACATTTTCTGAAATTATGCATAAAAATTTCCATATGTCACTTATGGGGGAGTTACAATTATTTTTAGGACCCCAAGTTAAGAAAAATTCGGATGGATTATTTGTATCGCAATTTAAATACACTTTACTGGCTGTCAAGAAGTTTGGCCTACAAACAGCAGAAGAAGCTAGGACTCCTATGAGTACTTCTATCAAACTTTCAAAAGATGAGAATGGTAAATATATCGATTATATTGTATGCTGTAGCATGATATGAATCTTACTTTACCTTACTTCCTCACATCCTGATATTATGTACTATGTTTGCGTGTGTGCTTGATATCAAAACAATACTAAAGAGAGTCATTTATTAAGCGTTAAAAGAATTATTTAATACATTAAAGGAACTATAAATATAGTACTTTGGTACACTAGTGACACTTATAGTACTATAACAGGATACACTGATGATGATTGGGATGGGTGTTCCGATGATAGTAAGAGTACTTCAGGATCATGTTACTACATTGGTAACAATTTTGTAGGATAGAATAGTAAGAAACCAAGATGCACATCCTTATCTACTGCCAAATACGAATATATCGTCAAATGAAGTTGATGTGCTCAATTACTTTGGATAAAACATATGCTGAAAGATTACAATATAACTAAAGATAAGTTACATCTCTATTATGACAATCAAAGTGTGATTAATATTTCTAAAAATCCAGTTCAGCACTCTCGTAATAAACATATTAACATCAGATATCATCTCATACACGAGTTAGTTGAATCTAAGGAGTTAGAATTAATTACCTACCTACTTAATTGCAATTAGCTGACTTATTTACTAAACCAATGGATTATCTTTGATTTGAATCTTTACGAAAATCTATTGGTATGGTTATCGCAGAATAATGATTTATTGTTTCATATGTATATCTTCCGGCTATCCATATGCTTATAATTAATCATTGAGGATATAAGGCATGGTTGTTAAATAAATGACAAAGAACACCTCTTGTATCTGTTTAAAGTAGGAGATTCTTATGATTGCCCGTTGATTATACATATTCTTGGTGATGTACTTATTTATAATATTCATACTTGTTTTCTTTGCCCTATGTCCATTTAAGACAAAATAGGGGAGACAATTGAGTCTACTTGGACATTCTTGTTGTATTCTGAGTTATCTCATTTTTAAGAATCAGTACCTTCATTTACATCAGAATTTTGATATAGTATTGGTCTGTAACTAGTTGAGTTATGTAATTTTCCTTTTTAAGGATATTGGGTAGATAGAATTTTTAAATAGATATATGATTTTTTTTGTATCCCTACGAGTCCTCGATCACTCAAAGGAGATTTTATCTCATATTTCCAAAGGGGAAGATTGAAGCACCCTATATCTTTGACTCACTTGAGTGTATACTATATAGGTGCTTATCTAGTTTGGAAATAGTGACAAAAATTGAGTCATATAGTAGTCTACCAAAAATCCTAGAGACTCTACATATGAATTCCTCTAAAAGTACCTAAAGGTAGAACTGCAAGATCTCACCTAAGATTTCATTTATGTTTTGCAATCTTCTTAATATGGGTGTGTGTCAGTTAAATCCAATCAAAATGATTTTTTACAATTTTTGGGATATTTTAAATATTTTTTAGGATTTTTTAAAATAATTGTTAGAAATTTAAAATTGGATTTTATAATGTTTTGGGTTGTTTTATAATTTCCTAAAACCTTCTTTGGGTAGAATCCAAAAGCTTTAAATAATATTATGGGGGAACATTGAATTTTTCAAATTTTAAAAACACGCGTTTTTTAGTCCATCGTAGCCTTACACGTGTTGGTCTTATATCAGTTGGATTTGTGTTTTCTCTTCCTCACATAACTGAGAACTTATTTAAACCGTTGGATAAATCTTACTAATGGTATCCATATCTTCTAACACGATCCAAGTGTTAACTAATTGAACCAATCGGAGTGTTTTTAATATCGGTGCAAAGGCAGCTATTAGATTTACTTCGATCTTTTACATTCTATCTTGATCATTCATTTGATTCGATGTTTCAGAGCCTTTGATGATCTAATATAAATAGAATTCATATGTGAGACATTTACAATCTTTGGATCAATTCACCTTTGAGAGAAAAAAGAGAGGAGAGAGAGAGAGAGAGAGAGAGAGAGAGAGAGACAAAAAACCCCAAACCAACTCCGGCCAAATTCTCACCTGAAAATCCTTTTGTGAGTTATGTTAGTTTGAGTTTTGAGAAGATACATCCTTTCTAGTTATTAATCTCTTTTCCAACCAAATAACTCAGTCTTGATCTCATTTTCTTTCATAGAAAGTTGAGATTTGAGATTCTGTGATACATATCATGTAGATATTATTGAGTTTGATTTATTCTTTCAAGAAATCTTTATTTTGTTGGTTGTTTTTAAACCTTTATGTTGCTTTCAAAACCTAAACCCACAAAATCATTTCTCATTTCAGTTTCAGAGAATATCCAAACTTAGATCTAGTTAAGATTTTCATTGGGGATTTACACTTTCATATATTTCACATTTTGTGAAATAACTGTGTATTTTTTAATAAAGAAAGTGTCTAGGATCTTGGATCTTTTTTATAGGAAAATTCCCTCTTAATCTGTGGGTAAAATTAAAGATCCAAAGTATGATAGTTTCGATCAAACTGAGTTTGGAAATTTCTTTTGCGTATAATAACTATGTTTGTAATTTGATAATCATTATGTCTGTAATAAGAGTGTGTGAGTTTCATTCATGCGTTAGGAACATCACATCATAACACTTTCACACTACAACACTAAAAGGTGTTGGTAGAGAGATTTTGGACTTTAAGAGTTGACTTAAAGCTAAAAGGAGTGGAGGTACAAAGCTAAGAGAACATCAACAACATCAGAGCCTTGGCAGAAGACAAAAAAATCCAAAGGATTTGGTATAATTTCGTAACATATATTAGGTCAGATTGTGTGTTTAGATTGTTAAATTTCTTGTAACATGTTACTCTGTTTTAGTGGAGTTTTTGTTTTGAGGTGTAGAGACCTTCGTGGATGTTTCCCTAGTTGGATGGGGCTTTACCACGTTAAAATCTTGTGCACTTGCGTACTTAATCTTCCTCCCATCACCTTTTATTGGTCTGCTGATTTAAAAATTATTTTTAGTTTTGGTTTTCAAAACTTGGATGCGTAATATCATAAATATCTCGTTCATAATTCTTTCTTTTACACATCTTGTGATAGCTTTTTGTTTTAAGAAAAGAGTTTCTTTAAGAAATTATTTGGATCCATTTAGACTGTTTAATCTGGAATTAAACAACTTAACTGGTACTTTTTTCATTGACTTTACTACTTTATTAATTTTTATTTTAATCCAATTAATCAGTTTGTTAGACTCGGGAACATTTTTCGTCGTTAAATGTCACATTTAGATATGAACAATAATCAAAATTATAATAAACGGATTACTTTGTCTAAACTCGAAAGTTAAAATATAGTATTGTATTAAAGTAAAAAAAATTATATGTATTATTTATGAAAATAGAATCAATATTAAGATTTTTTACGCAAATTAATCTTTTTTAATATTAAAGTGTGGTGGTTGTTCCTCTATACTCATGCACATAAACATTTTGTTATTCATTTTTTTGCAAGTTATATTGAACAAGTTTGGATCATACATGGAGAAAGATGAAGATAATTCCCTTGGTTGTACCTACTTCATTTTGGGTGATGCTACGCAAATAAATTATGCATTATTACTTTTTTTAAATTCAATATTAAGTATGTTGATTTACAGTTTGAAATATGTCGTTTTATTTGTAATTGAAATCAAATTCAAGTTGGTGGGGAAGATTTTAACAATTTTTTCCATTAATTTTAATTAGAGTTTCATTTTACCATGCCATCGGCGCAGGCACACCCTAAGAGTATGTCGATTTTCAAGTTGTGTCATCACATCGTGTCTAAGTTTGATTAGAAATATTTATTTTTTAAATGAGTTCCAATTTATCATATCATGTTGTGTCCATATTTTATTATAAGCGTTTATTTTTTAAAAACAACCTCCAATTTTCTTACGTTATCATGTTGATCAAATTTTGAAACGAACATGATATGTTCGTATAAGTAAATCCCGACATAAATACGTCTTTAAAAATATCAATTTCGAATCAATGTGTTGATATTCCTTTCGTGTATGAATTTGAGGAATATTAAATTATTAAAATATTATATATATATATATGGGAGTCTAGCTATATAAGAGGCAGACCCTCATACATACTAAGTTTGCATACTTGCTAGCGCAACCCAATTTTAATAAAATATTAAAAAAACATTTTATTCAACTGATAAGACTTAGTATACATTGTGTTCTTTGTCGAACATCGTGATATATCTCGTTAGGTATATGTAGCACCGAGTACTTGGTGTAGTGAGAGCGCCATGCTTCATGTTATGTTTAGGGACATGAGAGTGGACGAGCAAACTCTTATGTCAACATACAGAGATTGTAGAGATGTACATAGTATGGATTGAGGGCCTTACGGACCTCGACAACCGACTAGGTTAGATAGTAGTGTATTAGGGGGGTTCCTTGTTTGGATTTCGCTTTGCGAGACATTCCACACATGAAACTAGCGAACGTCAGGAGTTGGAGAGAAGTTAGGTTGATAGTACATAAGTTTTGTACGTTGGTTATTATACTTATATAAGAATATAATTTAGAGTTGATAATTGCATTATGAATTAAGGCCAGTAGAGTCTCATACTCTTAATATCATTATGAATAGAGCAATGATGTCGTTAAAAGAGTGATTAAATTATGACTAGTGGGGGATTGAAATACTGAAATGGTGCGCGAGACATAGGGTGTGGGGGAGCCCTAGGTGATCGAAGAAGATAGTGAATTATCGTAGTCATGTGAATCCGACAACACATAGTTGAGAAAGCCAAAGCTTTTTCTGTAAAATCTAACAGAGGCCTACAATTCACGAGAAACTGAATTTCAGAACAGGGAAAAGACTTGTGTCACGCTGTGGGGGTAAAGTCACAAATATCACGATTATAAGTACATTCAAGAGAGTATAAAATGTATCATGTTTCAAATAACAGGGGTGAAGTGTTATGATGTAGAGTAATATTGCAAAGTTCGTCTTCCAGTGGGTCACCTGACTGTTGAAAAAAAACGGTGGACAATCCGAAAACAGTAGGTATTTCTTCCACTAGTGAATGGAAGAGTATTCACCAGGATCTTCTCATGTAGATAAGATGCTGAGACCATAGGGACCGAGATGAGATTGAGTATAACCTACCAACCACAGAGGGATGGGAAGAACAAGTGGTCTAATCAGATGCTGTAGAGAAAATTTTATGTGGACCCTTATATCTTAAGGGAGGACGAGAGCAGTACTTTGCATTAGTGAAGTTTGTGTCCAAATAACTCCTATAAGTTCACGTTTGGGCAGAGTGCTAGAAGAGATATGGCACGATAAAATTTAGTGTTGTCCTACATGATAGTTAAAGGCGGGGGAACAATTACTAGTCCGGATATCGAAGAATAATTGATATTATCATATAGATATTGTGGGTGAAATATATATTTCACAACTAACCCTCTCGTACGAACGACACGAGGCTAGGTCATATTTATCTGAAAGTATGATAAATCTACTAAGGTGAAAATATTAGAAGGCTAGATTGAGAATATCTAAAATAAACTTTAAGTAGTGGAACTTAATCGGTAAGGCTTGGGAAGAGCCTATATGACAGGGTAACCTGGAGTTTAAAACAAACACATGTGAAGTTTTCACAAATTAAGGGTATTCGATAGCGTACTATATGGGTGGTATGGAGTAGTTTACTTGGGAGCGTAAGGACGCCATGCGCAACTTAGGCACAACGTTGTCTGTACCTGCTATACTTTTTTCGAATTTCGGGACTAAATTCTGTTGTAAGGGAGGAAGTATGTAACCCCCCGTATTTTTGATGATTTAAATAATTATGTGGTTAATTATTATTGTTGGATTAATTCAATTAAAAGCGAAAAATTAATTGTGTATTAATTCATATTAAAATAATTATTAACTAGCGTGACAAGGGTTAATACTTGTTGTGGAGAATTATTGAATATTACTATGTGATATGAAATATGGAATTATGAAATTTGATAAATTGTCGAAAGTGAGAAATACGACAG
Source organism: Sambucus nigra (assembly GCA_949130495.1). Lineage (NCBI taxonomy): Eukaryota > Viridiplantae > Streptophyta > Magnoliopsida > Dipsacales > Adoxaceae > Sambucus > Sambucus nigra. Next base: position 665,277,468 of record OX422208.1, on the reverse strand, counting down.
TTTAGTAATTTAAGTATGGCGCGCATGTGAGTCGTGTCGAGACTAATTGATTGGGATAAAAAGAGAATTTGTTTTTATTAACTCATATGGTCATTTCAAGTGAGTCGTTGAGTCCAGAAGGATTGAGATAGTCAGAAAACACTACCCGGGTATTTTATTTGAACTCCGGAATATTTTAGGCCAAATCGGCAGCCCGTAGGGGTAACTTTGTAATTTGGATTTTTGGGAGTTTAATTAATGACAAAAATCATTACTTAAATAACAAAAGGTACGTGGGTAAGACATTACCCATCAAATTATAAACCTGAGGGAGAAATAGGGAAAACCTAAGAGGGAGAACTAGGACTCCATAGGTGTTCTTGGAGAAAGGTTCAAGCTTTTACACCGGAAATTCCACCAACGCGTGGATTGCAAAGAGAGGAACGAGTCTATACCAACACCACCAAAGGATCAGACCTTCAATTTAAGGCAAGTGTTTATTTCTTGTGTGCTTTATTAATAATTGTGTTCATGTAAGAGTAGGTGATAACCCATTAATTATGAAAGTTAATTATGATGAAAATTGATGTTATGATTCGTATATTGGGATTGAGATATCAAGAGATTAATTACCTTCATGTAGATAGGATTACATTCATGAATTGATGATAATTTGCCATGAATAAATCTGGATTTAATTTGGAGTTATGCTCTTCATTTAAGAACTAGGGTTCTTGTTAAATTAATTTGTGGATTTTGTATTTAATTTATGTATAGTGAGGATTTAATGATTCTAGGTTGTTAGAAATCATCTAGATATGTTAGGAAATCAATTGGATTTGTTGTTTGGGTGTTTGGTATTGAACAATAGAGGTTTTAGAGGTGTTAAGGAGGAAAAATGTTGAAATTTAGGCAAGAAGACGAAAGAGTGCATCTTGCCCGATGTCGCGCGTAGTCGTTCGAGCAAGATAGAGATGTCGCACGAAGTTGGTTCGAGCGACATGTGTAAGTCGTTCAAATGACTTAACCTTCTGGTTCGAGCGACAGGTCTAAAATTCTAGAAATTCCTATTTTTATCCCAAATTAAGTTACGCAATTAATTTAAGTGAGAAAACTGCTATTTGATGGACTTAGCCTAGTGCAGAATTCTTAGGAAGTATTTGGGAAATAATACTTAATAATTGGAACGGTATGTTGACCTTTGAGATTACATGAGTGATAGTAATCGAATTAAATATATTATACGTGGGAATGAGAGAATAATATGTATGGAATATATATATATATATGTGTGTGAATTGGTTGGGTGAATACCTACGAATTTTAATAGGATGCGTTTATGCCTATTATATGATATAATTGTTAAGTGTACTGATGGGTGATAACCCGGCGGTACAAAAATAATATTGTTAAGTGTACTAATGGGTAATAACCCGGGGGTACAAGAATAATATCGTTAAGTGTATTAATGGGTGATAACCCGGGGGTACAAGAATAATATCGTTAAGTGTACTAACGGGTGATAACCCGAGGGTACAAGAATATTATCGTTATGTGTATTTATGGGTGATAACCCGGGGGTACAAGAGCATTGTTGTTAAGTGCACTAATGCGTGTTAACCCGAGGGTGCAGGATTATTATGGTTAGGGGCGCTAATGGGTCTTAAACCGGGGGTGCAGAAATAATATATATATATATATATATATATATATATATATATATATATATATATATATATATATATATATATATATATATATATATATATATATGTATAGGGATGATGTGACTATATGTGTATATATCTATGAACTTATGAATACTTCTACTGTGTGAAACTAGTAGGTATGGTGACAATAATAAAATTCTTTGTGCCAAGTCGTCTTAACCTAAGGGTGCATGATTAGTATATATATATATATATAGGGATTATGTGACTGTATATATATATGAATATACTTGCAAACATTCTACTTTGTGAAATTAGTAGATATAGTATAAATGAGAAATAAATTAATCTTAGTGGGTAAAATATTAACCATTCGAACGGTGAATAATGGAAGTTAGTTATGTAAGATAAACTATTTCTTTAACGTAGTGTATGGGTGATACAGGTATACTACTGGAGAATGTAGATGGTGATATTATGATTTCGAACTAGTTAGGCCGGGTAGCATAACTAGTGTAGGTTAGATTTACGTTAGGCGTGCACAATAGATGAGAGGTGATAATCTCATGTGAGAGTATGATATCTAACATGCACATAATACTTCTTCATTGTAGTGTTAAATACTTGCTAAATGTTTTGAAAACATCGGGCTCTGATCCGTTTCTTGCAATTGTTCTCTCTTTTACTATATATATGTATTATATGAGGTGCTCAACCATAGGTAGGGCTGTGTTTCGGCCGGATCGGATCGGAAAAGCGTATTTCGGAAAAATTCCCGAAAAAATCGGCAAAAAAATCAACGTGCCGAAGCCGAATCCGATTTTTTTCGAAAAAGTTTTTTTTTCGAATTCGGAATTTTCGGCAAAATCGGAATTTTCGACAAAATTCGGAAAATTCGGCAATTTTCCAGAAAAATACTTTGGAAATTATTTCGGAAAACAGTTCGGAAAATATTTCGTGGAAAAATTGGAAAATAGTTCGGAAAAACAATCAGAAAATAGTTCGGAAAAACAATCGGAAAATAGTTTGGATAATATTTTGAAAAATAATTCAGAAATTTGGATCGGAACCAATTTTGGAAATTCGGATCGACAAAAATCGAAAATTCGAAAAATAAAAAAATTCCGATTTCCGATCCGATTTTTTTCTTAAAAAATCGGAAATTGGCAATAAAAAAATCTTTCCAAAATAGGAAAAAAATCGGATCGGAATTCGAAAAAATCCGAAAAATCGGAAAAAAAACACTGCCCTAACCATAGGGATACCAGAACTAGAGATTTGGATTTCTTTACGTGCTACAGTTGTCGTGGAAGCTGTAGGTCCCTACATTAGACGCATCCATCATTTCCATTCGGTTTTATCTAGACATCTTAATTAGGGCATGTGTCGCCCATTCCTAGTTTTTATTGGAGTTATTATTAAGTTTACTTTACAGGTCTTTTAGTTGGATGGAATTTTACTATGAGTACGTGAATTGGAGTTTTGAACCGGAAGGTTTTACCAGTCTTATTTATTTCAATGTTTGATTCATGTTTAGTATTTGGTATATTCATGTGTATGATGAATGGTTTATATTTTAATAATTAAATTGAGAAATGGTTTTATTTGGTTATATGAAAAAATGAAAATGTTTTCACGCCTAGCTTAATTCTATATTAGGTGATTAATATGTTTATAAGTTTTTCGACAGTGATGCTAAGAATGAACCTACTGAACATTCTGTTTTAAATTTGGTAAAGGACTGATCACCCTATAGTTTATTGGGCGGGGTGTCACACTTAGACCTTCCTATTGGCATAGCCCCTCAGGGACACTACAGATGGGCAGGGTCCCTGGGGTGCCATTTGGCAGTTAGAAATAGTTTTTTTCAGAAAAATGGTCATTAAACGCAAACCATAAGCTAGAATCAAACATGGGGAAAACTGTTAGAAAGGGTGTTGAAAGCCAAATAAGAATTCATTGAGCCACTCCCATTTTTAGGAGTTGACTGAAGTCAATTAGGGCGAAATCTCCTGTTGGTCAGTAGACAAGAAGTTTTTAGAGGAAAATGGACCGCTTTTCGAACCTTAAGTCCGATTCATCCATAGGATGGACCGTCGAAAAGGGTACTCAACGGCCATTTACCCTTCGAATTAAAATGGGTCGTTCATCCGTATCGTAAGGCTTATTTGCACATGGGGTGGACTGTTCAAAAGGGGATTTAGAGACTTTAGAAAGTTCATTTAGCTTTTGTTGAGAATAATGACAAGAGTCAAATAAGGCCCGGGAGTGCCCGGTGGCCTCCAACTTAGTTTTTAATGGTGGAAAAGAGTGTTTATCCGAATCGTTAGGCCAATTCACACACAGTATGGACTGTTAGAAAGGGTATTCGGTGACCTTTGAGATTTAATTGAGCTTCCTCTATGGGGAGAAAGTTTACCGGAGTCAAAATGGACCACTCGTCGGAACTTTAAGGATGATTCGCATATAAGATGGACCATTAGAAAGGTTTTTTAGTACCCTTCAAGATTCAATTAAGCTTTAGCTCAGGATAGAAAGTCAATTGGAGTCAAATAAGTCCCTGTAGCACCCGTGGGCTCTTGATCGGTGTTCGAAGTATGACCTAAGGTTTATGGTTAACGAGCGAGTGATAGGCATCTCAGGAGGTTCTTAGGGGGTCCTAGAATAGGGTGTCTTTTTTTTCTTTTTGGTAAGGTAAGAAATTATGTTGTGTTATTTTTGGGTCAGTGTAGGGTATATCACTATAGGACTGTGCGAAGATGTCCATGAATTCTTTAAGAAGTTCTTTGAATTATGACCACTCATGCTCATTGAGGGTGGAACCTATACTAATCTCTTGCGGATGTCAACTAGAATCGATATTAATCACAATGATGTCATCATCATTAGTTTGAGCGTGGTTGTGTCGTTTAGTTTTTCTTACGAAGATCAGTTAAGAATTGTTCATTTTTTAGATCATCTTCTTCAATTGTTTGATAAGAATCAAGAAAATTAATGTAAGTCACAACAAGATAATCAAAATTATCATATATTTCATTGAAAAAACTTCTCAAAAATCTAGCGGTAAGGACCTCATCAAAGAAGTACTCATTCATAATTACATCAAAAATAAAAGAAAAATTAGTAGATTCATGTGTTTCCTTAAAAGGGTGAACATCAGGGTTCAGATTAACTGGGATAGTATTAACAGGGATGGTATGCCAACTGAGGAGAGGTTTATCAGCAGTGGTGATTTTTTGGATCGATCAGACGGTTCGGCCTTCATGTGGATCATAAAGAGATCCAACCACAGTTTGTCCAGGTCTAATGGTTGATAATCCTTAATGCCATTGAAGTTCTCAGTGCTTTCCACAAGTTTGATTATTAGAGGCTCCACCTCATGATTTAAGTCTTCATCCCAAGTGACTTTATATTTAAAGAAGATCTCTAGCCCCGATTCCATCTTTTTATCTATAGAGTCGTACCATGTCTAAGGGAACCCACAGAAGGGGAAGTCATCGTACTCTTTAAGAAACCTTCTATTTAGGAAGTCTCCTAAGATCGTCTTTTTGCTTTCTAAGATCCTATTTTGGCATGGAAGATGGAGTGCTCCGAGTTCAATTGGTGATGATTGGTAGCTCAGGCCGTAAGGGAAAGGATTTTTTTATAGGATTATTGGTTTAAGGATTCCTTATTGGTGGCACCCAACCCCGTTCCGAGCATAAAGTGAATATTTTTTAACATTTGAATCACATTGACATTACCATGGAGGTTATTCTCTGTACGCACTCGGACCTTAATTTTTTTTTTTATTGGGATGGGAGGTGGATCGATCTTAAATCCTGAGTGGAATATATCATTAACTCCATGATGAATTTCTAGTATCAAGTTTCTCGTGATGATACCATACGATTGACCATAGTTCTCGAGAATGGTGATAACCTATATGTTGGCAAGGAACTTAAATTTTTGCTGGAGGGAAGAAGATACACCTCGAATACTGTGGAGACAAGGGTGGCTAAGGAGTAAGTTTAAAGAGGTAGGTACGCCGATGAATTGGAACTCAATTTGAGGGAAAATAGGACTAGACCCTAGTGTGAGTTTTACGGAGACCATACATCGACGAATATTATCATAGGTGTGCACAGTGGTGGAAGTTGTAGTAAGGTTATAAAGGTTTATCCGTAGGCAATTTAGAGTCTTAAGCGGGCAAACATCGAGAAGAGACTGGTTATCCACAAGTGTTAGTGGAACTATTTTCTGAATGACTTCGACTGATATATTGAGGGAATTGTTATGGTAAGAATCGATCCTGTGAATTTCCTCTTCGGAGAAGGAGAGGCGCCTTTGATTAGGCACACATTCTTCATATTTATCCCCTTAATTTTGGTATTTTTATGATCCCGTGTTGTGTATATAGCTTGGATTTGTCTCGTATTTATGCTACTAACCCCTTTTGGCAATTATTTCTTGTTTTTTGTATTTCTCATGTGTTTTACAGGTATTTCATGCAAGTTAGTGCGAAAGAGAACTCAAAATAGTGAAAGAAAGCACAAAAAGGAGAGTTGAAGGGCATTTTCGTAATTTTACAGCCTTAGTCCGGAGGTGGTGCCAACTAGAAAGTTGAAGAGATCTAAATGAAAAGAACACTGGAAAAAACGGCACCTCAATCCGAGCTACGGTGAAGAAGTTACGATGTTTTGAAGTTGCACGATAATGGACCGGTCCGGTCATGCGAAATCAGGCAATTAATTATGCATTTAATGGAGTGCAACTCTTGGAAAACTTGTGCCACAAGCGAAATTTGATGCCAAATTCGTGCAACTTAGTGCTATAAAAGACCAATCCCTACCTCATTTTCAAGAGGAGTTGAATTCTAGAGAGAGGGAGACAAATTCTAGAGAGTAGAATAGAATTTTAGAGAGAGAAAGTGAGATTTTAGAGAGTTTTCTTAGTTTTTCTTTACATAGAAACTTTCATAAACTCTAGTTTGTAAGGTTGAAGAAGAATAATTTTTCTGGATTCAAGTTCATCTCTTTTCCCTATTGCTGAATACAAGTGTCAATTTTTCATTCTCTTATTTATTCTTTACTTTATTTCCAATTTAATTCTCAATTCTTTTGCAATTTGTTAACAATGTTTGTTAGATCCATAATTCCATATATTGTTATGAATTTGCTTTCTCATAAAACCATGTGTTAGTTATGTTTTTTAAGGGTTGGGATGCATGAACCCATCCCAATGTAAATTACTTATGTAGAAAATAGAATTCAAATTAAAAATTTGAAAGAGTCGTGTGAGACAATTTTACAACCATTGTAGATCTTTTAATCTCTCTTGCCCTAGGTACTTGGGATGTTTAAGAATATGATGTGCGTAAAATTATTTATCACCGCTTCATATTTACCTTTGACTTCATATGGTGCGGGCTTGATCCTCATGTATGTAATGCTTAGGATCTATAAAGACTGGATTCATTCAAATTTATAATTTACAATTCTAGGATTCTATACGGTAAATTACTAGGGTTAGGGGGATTGTATTCCAACCTACTTTCTCATTCATCTTAATTAGTTTGCTCATGCATGCATTGTTAACTTTTATATTTTTTTTGTCTTCAACCATCATCATCTTTTTCACTTTTATTTTAGAAGTAATAAATCAGTTAGATTCTATCAAACATTCCCTGTGGATTCGATACCCAGACTCGACACTATACTCCTTAAGAGTGTAATTACAAGTTTAGTTTTTTTTGTATTGAGGTTGGAAGCCGATAACAACGACTAGCGTATTACACGAACGCTCGGTTTTCAACTCGATCAAAATGGTGGGATATTCTTCCCGTTTATTGTTTAGATTCATTGATTCAATCACATGTTCTTTCTAAGTGTGTTTTTTAGAAAATTTCAAAACAAATAATAATTGAAAAAAAGCCAAAAACATTTTTCTTCAAAATAAATAAAAATTAGAATTTAAAATTTTCAAAAATATCACCCTTATTCTATTTAAAGTCTCAAATTGTTAACAATCATAATGCACTAAGCCAAAATTGACCGAAGATGGAAATTGAAAGAAAATTGACGACTTAACGAATAAGTGTGGAGATTGATCAAACCCGGTGAGATTTCGAGCCTTTCAATTTTTTATGAGTTTATAAATCAATCTGAGTTTATGATTAACTCAAAGTTCTTTTCAGCGTTTTAATAAGTCCTTGATGATCTCAATCCTTTGTTTTGATCGGTTATGGGAAATGTGTGAAATGTTGTCTCGAAATTCGTGCTAAATATATCTCTAAACTTAATTAATCTCGAGATGCATATGGTAATGTGATTAGCAATTTGGACAATGAAGTAGGCCCTCTTTTGTTTAACCAAAAAATATTAGTCATAAAAAGTTGTGAAAAACAAAATTATCCCTTTGCAACCTAAGTTGAGCCTAATAAAATATTTTCCTTTCGTTTGATAACCCGAAAAACCCAAATAACCTGAAATTGCGAAAATGGAATATTCATTAAGTCCGAAAAGTGCAACAAAAAGGGGCAATGAAAAGAAAAAAAAAAAGAAAAAAAAATGAAAATAGAAAAAAGAAAGAGAAAAATGAGCAAATGCCCGAAAAAGCACTAATGGACGTCATAAGGAAATTTTCCAATTTCAAACAATCCGTCTATTCCCAATTTTACCCTTTACACTTTTTAACCCGAAAAGTCCTAACCGAGTCCGAATGGCGAAATTAATTACTGCATGGAGAGCTAAGACATGAAAAGATAATATAAGAGATTAAAATGGTGTGATTAAGAGATGATGTTTCCCGTTTCCTTATAACTGTATTCCGATGATGAGATCTTTTCACCATATATTTTCTTCTTTTCAATTTTGTATGCGTGAATTTCTGTTCCATTATATTAACTCTTTATATCATGCATATCGAGAGAAAATAGCCACAATCCGAGTGATTCGTTTGTGAGTGCATCCATAAGAATTTGAATCAAAACGAATTTTCGGAAAGTAACGTAATGCTCAATCGGCGAAAATTTGAGGTTTAATTTCTGGCTTTGCACACACACACTATGGTTTGAGACATTTGAATATGAATTTGTGGTGATTATTTTTCGAAAAGTTTAAATTGTACAATTTTTAAGTATTTTGATATTTATTTGAGTCAATAAAGAATTTTGTGGGAAAATTCACTGCAAACCCTCACGAGACAAAACTCGTCCTACTAGGGTAACCAAGGGGTTTAAAGGCTTGTTGCATACGCTAAATGCAATCGCTTACCCGCGAAAAAGGTATTCTATCCCAATAAAAGACTTTCAAGAGTTGAACTTTAAACTAATTTCATTTACATTGCGTGGGACGCGCAAAGTTCTAAGTTAGCGGGTGTGATTAGGCACACATTCTTCATATTTATCCCCTTAATTTCGGTATTTTTATGATCCCGTGTTGTGTATATAGCTTGGATTTGTCTCGTATTTATGCTACTAACCCCTTTTGGCAAGTATTTCTTGTTTTGTGTATTTCTCATGTGTTTTACAGGTATTTCATGCAAGTTAAAGCGAAAGAGAACTGAAAACAGTGAAAGAAAACACAAAAAGGAGAGTTGAAGGGCATTTTCGTAATTTTAAAGCCTTGGTCTGGAGGTGGGGCCAACTAGAAAGTTGAATAACTCTAAATTACAAGAACACTGGAAAAAACGACACCTCAATCCGAGCTACGGTGAAGAAGTTACGATGTTTTGAAGTTGCACGATAATGGACCGGTCCGGTCATGCGAAATCAGGCAATTAATTATGCATTTAATGCAGTGCAACTCTTGGAAAACTTGTGCCACAAGCGAAATTTGATGCCAAATTCGTGCAACTTGGTCCTATAAAAGACCAAGCCCTACCTCATTTTCAAGAGGAGTTGAATTCTAGAGAGGGAGACAAATTCTAGAGAGTAGAATAGAATTTTAGAGAGAGAAAGTGAGATTTTAGAGAGTTTTCTTAGTTTTTCTTTACATAGAAACTTTCATAAACTCTAGTTTGTAAGGTTGAAGAAGAAGAATTTTTCTGGATTCAAGTTCATCTCTTTTCCCTATTGTTGAATACAAGTATCAATTTTTCATTCTCTTATTTATTCTTTACTTTATTTCCAATTGAATTCTCAATTCTTTTGCAATTTGTTAACAATGTTTGTTAGATCCATAATTCCATATATTGTTATGAATTTTCTTTCTCATAAAATCATGTTTAGTTAAGTTTTTTAAGCGTTGGGATGCATGAACCCATCCCAATGTAAATTACTTATGTAGAAAATAGAATTTAAATTAAAAATTTGAAAGAGTCGTGCGAGACAATTTTACAACCATTGTAGATCTTTTAATCTCTCTTGCCCTAGGTACTTGGGATGTTTAAGAATATGACGTGCGTAAAATTATTTATCACCGCTTTATACTTACCTTTGATTTCATATGGTGCGGGATTGATCCTCATATATGTAATGCTTACGATCTATAAAGACAGGATTCATTCAAATTTATAATTTACAATTCTAGGATTATATACGGTAATTACTAGGGTTAGGGGGATTGTATTCCAACCTACTTTCTCATTCATCTTAATTAGTTTGCTCATGCATGCATAGTTAACTTTTATATTTTTTTGTCTTCAACCATCATCATCTTTTTCACTTTTATTTTAGAAGTAATAAATCAGTTAGATTCTATCAAACATTCCTTGTGGATTCGATACCCATACTCGACACTATACTCCTTAAGAGTGTAATTACAAGTTTAGTTTTTTTTGTATTGAGGTTGGAAGCCAATAACAACGACTAGTGTATTACACGGACGCTCGGTTTTCAACTCGATCAAAATGGCGCCGTTGCCGGTGAGTGTTTGTTATAGATTATAATTGACTTACTACTTCGTAAAAAAAATTGAAAAATATATGGGTGTCACGTTCTTGAATTGCCCAATTTGATCGAGTTGAAAACCGAGCGTTCGTGTAATATGCTAGTCGTTGTTATCAGCTTCCAACCTCAATACAAAAAAAACTAAACTTGTAATTACACTCTTAAGGAGTATAGTGTCGAGTATGGGTATCGAATCCACAGGGAATGTTTGATAGAATCTAACTGATTTATTACTTCTAAAATAAAAGTGAAAAAGATGATGATGGTTGAAGACAAAAAAAATATAAAAGTTAACTATGCATGCATGAGCAAACTAATTAAGATGAATGAGAAAGTAGGTTGGAATACAATCCCCCTAACCCTAGTAATTTACCGTATAGAATCCTAGAATTGTAAATTATAAATTTGAATGAATCCAGTCTTTATAGATCCTAAGCATTACATACATGAGGATCAAGCCCACACCATATGAAATCAAAGGTAAATATAAAGCGGTGATAAATAATTTTACGCACATCATATTCTTAAACGTCCCAAGTACCTAGGGCAAGAGAGATTAAAAGATCTACAATGGTTGTAAAATTGTCTCGCACGACTCTTTCAAATTTTTAATTTGAATTCTATTTTCTACATAAGTAATTTACATTGGGATGGGTTCATGCATCCCAACCCTTAAAAAACATAACTAAACATGGTTTTATGAGAAAGCAAATTCATAACAATATATCGAATTATGGATCTAACAAACATTGTTAACAAATTGCAAAAGAATTGAGAATTAAATTGGAAATAAAGTAAAGAATAAATAAGAGAATGAAAAATTGATACTTGTATTCAGCAATAGGGAAAAGAGATGAACTTGAATCAAGAAAAATTCTTCTTCTTAAACCTTACAAACTAGAGTTTATGAAAGTTTCCATGTAAAGAAAAACTAAGAAAACTCTCTAAAATCTCACTTTCTCTCTCTAAAATTCTATTCTACTCTCTAGAATTTGTCTCCCTCTCTCTAGAATTCAACTCCTCTTGAAAATGAGGTAGGGCTTGGTCTTTTATAGCACCAAGTTGCACGAATTTGGCATCAAATTTTGTTTGTGGCACAAGTTTTCCAAGAGTTGCACTCCATTAAATGCATAATTAATTGTCTGATTTCGCATGACCGGACCGGTCCATTATCGTGCAACTTCAAAACATCGTAACTTCTTCACCGTAGCTCGGATTGAGGTGCCGTTTTTTCCAGTGTTCTTGTAATTTAGAGCTCTTCAACTTTCTAGTTGGCACCACCTCCGGACTAAGGCTGTAAAATTACGAAAATGCCCTTCAACTCTCCTTTTTGTGCTTTCTTTCACTGTTTTGAGTTCTCTTTCGCACTAACTTGCATGAAATACCTGTAAAACACATGAGAAATACACAAAACAAGAAATAATTGCCAAAAGGGGTTAATAGCATAAATACGAGACAAATCCAAGCTATATACACAACACGGGATCATAAAAATACCGAAATTAAGGGGATAAATATGAAGAATGTGTGCCTAATCAGCCTTATTGCAATCAGAGATCCTACCATATGAACGACTTCTTCGGGAGTGGTAGTGGGAGGAATCGTGGTTCCTATGAGGAGTTTTATCAAATAATTTATGTGAAGTTGGTAGCATATGAAAAACCCCATAGAATAATATTATCATTGGTTTTTCTTAGATGATTGAGGACCTTACATACTTCAACTATCATCTCTCGCATCAGGAGTTATTCAATGACTCATTTTACCTTGTTTGTACGTACTGATGGAGGAATTAGATCTTTGATGTGCCACTCGAATTGAGTCATGTGGTTTATTGAGGCAAGGAAAAACAATAATTTGTTATCCTTATCTATTTCAGGTGCGATGGATACCACGTTAATCAAGCCTATCAGATCCTCGAAAGAAATCATTCCACATAATCAGGCAACTGAGTTGTTTTCTTGACCATTTGACTCATCATGTGAGATGTAAAAATCGTCCACTCATCTAATGGCAATGATGTCATCTTTCCAGATAAAATAAATGCATCCCACAACTCTATGGCTTCATTATACAAGTCTCCCCATTTAGTAGATAAGTGTTGGAAGGAAGGGATCAAATTCCCTTGGAGCATATTTCTTGATTTTTGACAAACATATTAGAATTTACCTCCACAATGTCATGTAAGATAAACTCTTTTATGGGTACGAACCATTCATCAAATTGTCAAGCCTACTTACGGTCTTTCATGGACATGGCGTTGATCTTCTCACAGTTTTCTTCTCTGAGGGTCCTTTGTGAGGGCGATTTCAGACCACATTCTTGAAGTTGATCTAAGATTTTAGGGAATTCCATGTCTCCCCCTAATTAATGGGTACAAATGGCTATAAAGGATAATATGAGGAGAGATAAATCTTGATCAATAAGATTCCATGGATATATGAGATAGGAATGGTAGATCTTGAAGGGTTTGGGTGAACAGGTGGACAAATCAGGTGTTTTGATAGGATTGAGTTAGGTGGAAGAATCAAATTATGTGTTTAGGATGGCATTCACCCCCGTTCAGTGTGATGAAAGTCAGTTTTAAGGTGTATTGGGCTTTAGATTTTCTGATGGGGCAATGATCCCCCTATTTATGAGGCTTTGGATAATATTCTTTAATGAAAACCCTGATTGGTGGTGTGCTCGATGATTTGGTGGAAGTCGCAACGGCATTATACCTGAAATTTTGAGGAAGCAAATCTAGTAATAGTAGGGGTTGCAGAGTTTTGATGAGATTTCGGGATTGAATGTCTTAATATACTTTTAACAAAGTGACATAAAGTTCGGTATATTCCTATCGAACTAGATTGGGACAATTTTTAGGTGTCAATAATGCAACAGGTTCGGAGATGTTGTTGATGGTTGATACTGAGGTTTTGGTCGGCTTATCATACTTCTGAGGTGTGAGCTTCCCCATTATCCTCTTTTGCTCAGATTCATTTATGTAACTTAAGACCCCTACTTTAATTTCTAACCTTGCCTCATAGAGGGCTCTGAAATTATTGTAGTATTGGCCTCTCATTGAATTTCTGGTATGGGGCAGGATGTTCTTCTTCATAATGCTTACCTTATCTTCTTTATGGTCGATTTGGTATAGTATCGTGTTTTTCCCCCTACCTTTTGATAAAACTATCAATTGATTCTCCTTGATTTTTCTTAAGCAGTAATAGGTCTCGATGAGTAACTTCTAGTTCTTCGTTATACTTGTATTGAGTCATGAGTTCTCGGGCCACATCTTCCTAACCACTAATTATGCATTCTTCGGGGGACAGGAACCATCAGAGGGAACCTTTTTTGCGAGTCTGTTGGAACAGTAGAGCCTTTATCTATTTTAAAGCCCCGTGGAGAGTTATGGCATGGTGGTAGATGTGTAGGTGTGTAATTGGAGATCAACTGCCTCCAAACTTCTTAATATCTAGCATTTTGAAATTCTCTGGTAGTTAGGTTTTAGTATAGGAAGACGTGTGGGTGTAATGCAAATAGTTCCATGAGATTTTCACTTAGTCGACCATTTTTACAATAACTCGGGGTCTTATTTGACCTTGTCTAACTATTCTTCTTTGGGATCAACTGGAACTGGAAGATTACCCCTTTGGTTGGGCAAGATTTGATATCGGCATCTGAGATGATGGTAGTCGATTGACAGGTGGGTCATGCAGGACATATTGGTACTCTTTCGGAACCCATACTGGTTCCAAAGGTTGCGAACACATAGCACGGGGAAAGAAGATCTTGGGATCAAGGGAATCAAGAGTCTTAACCCGATGTTGTTCCATTTCCTGGACTTTTGTCTAAATATTATCGATCTTGGCATTGAGCTGAACAAGGACTACATCAGATCTAGCTGCATATTTGCAATCTAGTCGATGATCTCCATGAATAGTATTCTAAGGGATAGTTCGGATTATGTAGAAGCACCAGGGAGGCTATGGAGCCTTAGGGTGGCCTGATGGAATAACTTAGTCAATAGTGATACAGGCCAAGATTAAGGTATGCGATCTCAACTGAGAGGGAAAAGGGAATTTTCCTTTTTTATTTTAATGAAAACATAAATGTTTTTGGTATATATGTTTTGTCTTATTTTTCTTTAAAAAAAGGGAGAACATTTTGTATTTTTGAAAAGGGGAGAAGGAAAGTCCTCAACATAGTTATTATTATTAGGTTCCACTTGTAAAAGTTACGCATAGTGTGCAATTAAAATTCCAGATAGGACCCAAGCCTAGGAAATGATAAGGCTTGAAAGACAAAGTTTGACTTATTTCCAACCTCACGGATGTAGTCCAGTTTTTAAAATGTGCAAAATAATGAAAAATTTGTGTGATAGGGTGACCCAAATTTCAACATAGTTTTGCATGGAAACCAACAATCTAGGTAGGAGCGTCCTATGGAAGATGCCTATATGGGTTCATTCATTGGTAGATTAGTGGAAAGGCTCCTCCCTTTGTCCTAACTTCCACGATATACCTCTTTCCTACAAGGGTAATCATTCATTGGTACGTGTGAAAAATACATTTTATATACCTGAGTGTATGTGAATTATCTCATGATATATCTCATGGAGATGGTATGTGTGAGAGAATTTGATATACTTAATGTATGTGAACAAGTTCTCGATTATATACCTCCCCGCGTGAGTTCAGCCAAACGGTACGATGCAGGGGGAACCATTCGATATACATCGAAGGTACTACACCAATGGAAGGTAGGAATCATATTTCTTAAGTTAACCGCACCCCGTAAGATCAGAAGCCATCAAGAAGTGACCCCCACTATGGGATAATTTTTTTGTTATTTTTGTAATGATCAAATAACGTATTGTTCTAGAATTCTTGAGTCTTGGTTAGTTTTTTATTGATAATTTTATGTATGCTGAGTGTGATAAATACTAATATTTTGATAGAGAACATAAAATATACAGGTAGCATGTGGAGTAAAATTAAAGAATATGTACATAAGGCATGGAGCCTATACAAATCATGGTGATATATACAAATATGATATATGTGAACATACATAATAATATGTGCAAAATGAGGGTGACATGTGAAAATGTGAGTAAATAAAGTGAAATATGGTGACTATATACAAGTGAGGAAAGCGTGAAACATGTGTATAAACATCTGATGAGAAAAGAGCATAATAGAGATAAGGATATAGACAACATAGTATGGATAAGGCATATATATACCATGTAAGTATGAGAGTAATAAGGATATACAAGTGGAGCCATATGTATGCATGTAAAAAATAGAGAGAAGGGAGAGAAAAAGAAATAAAACCCATGTGAAATTGAGTCTCGTACTCTAAAAAATAATTCCCCAGTGGAGTCACCATTGTAGCCATCCGGGATTCCTCCCATGCGGGCTAGCCCTGAAAGGAGAGAAAGTGAGGAAATCTCTACTTGTGTGTTTAGGGATTCGAGGATAGGAATTCTCTTTTCTCCACTCACACAATCTTCACGGGCTGCCATCAATATAAATCGGTCGTCATCAAAGGGGAGAAAATGTTAAAAATTGAGTCGCCAATCTTTTTTGCACAAAACAGGAAAAATAATGTAGTCATCCCCAAAATAATAGCATCAAAAAAAAAACTGTTGCATACGAAACCAAATGAATCGAGACTCAGAGGACAAAGTTATGGAATGGGAAGATCTAAGGCACCCATTACTCCCTTTTGATCTCTTATGGGCTATAATAATGTTTTCCTTTTTCTCCAAGATGTGACTCATGCATATAATTTATGTGATATGGAAATAAGTGATAAGCAGATATAATCCTACTCACGTCCTTAAAAGGGTGGAGATAATTCATTTTAAGGAGAACAAAAAAAAGAAAATAACAGGAAATATGATGTTAGTTCCCATCAAATTACTATTCACTGTGAGAAAGTGAATGTTCATGTCAGGTAGGAACACTAATATGTAAGCATCTGCATACGCATAATACTACTATATAGGAGATATGGACAACCATGGCACAATGACTAAAAAGGGACTCAAATCCCGATAATAACTCGGGACACCTACATGGATAAAATAGGAATGTAAGTCCACGTAGTTCGACATATCACAAGGGTAGATTTTAACGTACGAACCCAAATTTAAGACTCCTCTATAGTTGGTTTGGGAATAGGTGCTCAAGTGTAAAACTCTAGAAAAAAGTTACTAAATTATACTTGGGGTATATAAGTAAAATCTCTTTTTTGTCTTTTTGGTTTTACAAATATATATTATGTGAATAATAGTAATAAAAAATTATATTAGTTGATGTGGGATAATGGAGAAAGGCTAAAAGTGGTAGAAAAGTAAATAAACAACACTAATTAAATGAATTAGAAAAGAATCAGAGTAGACCTCCTATAAGATTTTCTTACTGATTTTTTAAGGAGAGTGGGTTGAGTTTATGGTGATGGGATGATGGTTCTGTAGGGGTGAGGTAAATGGCAAAATGAGGTATGAAAGTGAGGAAAGAAAGGTGAAAAAACTTGGATTTTTTGGTGTGGCGGTGCATTGATTTAGAGACAAGGAATGTTTTGATTACTGAAAATGAGTCTTTAGGAATGAGTTCATGACCTCCCTACATAGTAAAAATTAGGGTTCAAACGGCTATCGATCATCATAGTCCCTTTCCTGCCTATTGTCATACCATTGGCTTGTTGGCAAAGAAAAGTATATGTCTGCTTATAGGCAGGGGATCTAGGGTTCCTATAGGCAGTACTTTTCAAAAAATAGGCATGAAATACAAACTGTATGTTTGAATTGCGCATGACCAGGACCATTCGAAATGGGATTTAGAGACCTATGAAAAAATATTGGTCCACTTCTAGTTTTGACAGCTAACTAAAGTCAATGAGGACTCAAAAATTCTTGATAACCTTTAGACAGTGGATCTCGAAGTAAAAAGGCAAGTACGTGCAAATTGTAAGATCGATTCCCTCACGGTATGGAGCACTGTAAAGGGTGTTCATAAATTTATGAATTTATAATGAGCTTCACTCAGGTTAGAGAGTTTACCAAAGTCAAATGGGGTTTGAGAGCTCCTGATGGCATGTAGATCAAGGTTTAGAGTAACAAAGAAAGTACATGTGAACCGTAACACCGATTCGTGCACGATATGGACTATTTGAAAGGATATTTAGAGCCCTATTAAGGTGCAATGAGCTTTGATCGGGTTGGAAAGTAGACCAACATCAAATAAGGATCAGTATCTCCTGATGACCTATAGATCAAGGTTTAGAGTAGGACCTGAGGTATTAGTGTGAGAGGAGAAGTGTTAGGGACCTAATGAGGTATTTGGAAGGTAT
Organism: Sambucus nigra; assembly: GCA_949130495.1. Taxonomy (NCBI): domain Eukaryota; kingdom Viridiplantae; phylum Streptophyta; class Magnoliopsida; order Dipsacales; family Adoxaceae; genus Sambucus; species Sambucus nigra. The sequence goes on along the minus strand of OX422208.1, from coordinate 665,259,606 downwards.
TAGGATGGGTTGTATATAATATTATCTCGAAAATAAACATAGACATTGTCCTAAATGATGAGGACTCAAAGTTTGTCTTAACAGAGGCATTCCCTAACGATCTGGAGGAAGGAGCACATGAATGGGATGTGTAAGACTACCAAAGGTGGCAAAAGGCTAATCCAATCGTTCACTTCTACATATTGTCCTCTAAGACTAATGTTTTGAAGCACCAACATCAGCAAATGCCCACCACTTACTACATCATTCTGAACCTCAAAGATACGTTTGTGGATTAAAATTGTGTCATAAGGTAAGATTATATGTCAATGTTTTTCTACACCAAGATACGCATGGGTACTCCCATATGCGAGAATGTTATATATATATATATATATATATATATGTGTGTGTGTGTGTGTGTGTGTATGTGTGTGTGTGTGTATCTTGTCTATCTTAAGGGAATTGAAAGTTCTTAGATCTGAAATCGATTGGAAAATCAAAGTTGATTTTGTGCCCCAATCACTACCGGAGTCCTTTAAATTGTTTTGCTTGAATTATTCTATTATAAAATTAGATTACTCACTAGCGCCACTGCATAAGGAAATCTAGGTTGTTTAGAATATTAATAAGCATAAGGGTGAGTTTTAGGTTGATGAGAAAGGCCCGTCTGCTTATGTTACGAAAGGTAAGAATGAGAAGAAAGGAAAGCCCCAAGTACAACCTAAAGTTTCTAAGCCGAATTTTGAACCCTAGTTTGGAGGTAAGAAGTCGAAAGTCATATATTACATTTGTAAATAGTAAGGACAATAGAAGAAATAATGATCCATCTTCTAAACCTTGAAGAATGGAAATGGTAATTTCTCCTACATAATTTAGATATATTTTATGGTGAAATCTACTTGTACCTTGTGTGTAGATTTGGGAGCCACTAATCATGTTTAAAATATTTTAGGGGTTTTAGGTAACTAGGGAGCTCAGTGATGGAGAGATGTTTGTATTCATAGGAGATCATTAATAGGCAATACTATTAGTGGCAGTAGTAGCAGTAACAGTAATAGCACTAGGACTAGCAACAGTATTAATAGTAGAAGTATTAGCAGCAATAGCAGCTGTAGTAGAAGTAGTAGCAGTAATAGTAGTAGCATTAGTAGTATTAGAAATAGTAATAGCAGTAATAATAGTCATAGTACTATTAGTGGAAGCAGGAGCAAGAGAAACAGTAGTGGAAGTAGTTGAAGTAGTAGGAGTTGCAGAAGTAGGAGTAGTAGTAGCAATTGCAGTAGTAGAAGTAGGAGGAGTAAGAGGAGGAGGAGGAGGAGGAGGAGTAGGAGGAGGAAGATGAGTAGGAGGAGCAGGAGCAGGTCCATGTTGAGCTATTCGAATCTACCATATTCCTTTTCGGGTTATGCACTTATGATGGCTGCACATTTATCAAGCTTAGTTCCGTCTAAATCTATCTATTCAAGTCCCATAAAACTATGGAAAGTGGAAAAATACAGGTCTAGCTCACATTTAAATATGGGGGTGCCTAATAAACATGTTTAGAAAGGATCTAGGGAAGTTAAAATCAAGGAAATATGTATGCCTTTTTAGGATACCCTAAAGGAACCAAGGGTGGTCAATTCTATGATCATAATGACTAAAAACTATTTTATGTAAAAAAATGATTGGATCTGGGAGAAATATTATATGATTAACAATAACCCAAAAATAAATATCATCTTGTAAGAATTAAGTGGATAGGAGAAAAATTCTCCGGAACCACCCGTACATGATGAAATATAACCTAATCTCTATAGTACACTACCTGGTCATAGTGGGAGCATCATAAATTATCACAAACTTTTTTCCCTTATACTGGACCACAAGTGGAGACACATCGTAATGGGAGGGGTAGGTGCCATCCTAGTAGGTTACGATATTTAGGATCTCGAAGACAATGATGTTGATCTCTAGCTAAATGTTATGGACACTAAGATAGATTCGATTTCTTCAAATCAATTATGGCAACTTTTAGACTTTCCAACTAGGATAAAACCCATCAATTTCAAGTGGATATATAAGAGGGGTAGATAAGAAGTTGAAAACCTTCATGGGACTTCTTGTTGCAAAAGGGTTAACTCAAAAAGAGGGGATTGGCTACGAGGAGACTTTTTTGTCGGTATCCATGATTAAGTCTATCTGAATTCTATTATCCATTATTGCAAATATCGATTTAGAGATTTGGTAGAATTCTTGAATGGTAATATTGGTGAGTGCATCTATATGGTCAAATCCATGGGATTCATAGGGAAGGGCCACGAAAGAAAGCTGTGCAAGCTTAAGATAACCATTAATGGACTTCAGCTAACATCAAGGTCTTGGAAACATATTATTTGATCAGGCAATCAAATGTTTTGGTTTTGATGAATGTATAAATGATACTTACTTGTATAAAAAGAATTATGGAAGCGTGGTGGTATTTCTAGTACTTTACATACATGATATTCTCTTAATAGGGTACAATGTGGGTGTATTGAATAACGTAAGAATGTGGTTGTGTAGTCAGTTTGATATGAAGACTTAAAAGAATCCAGTAACATCCTTGGGATTAAACTATTTATTGATCAAAAAATAAGATGTTTGTTTTATCACAATCTTCTTATATCGACAATGTTATCAAATGGTTTAGGATGGAGGACTCTAAAAAAGGGGTTTTCCCTTTCAGTCATGGAGTTACTCTATCGAAGCACTAGTGTCCTAAGACACATGGTGAGATATAGGGAATGAGGAGCATACCTTATGCTGCAGTGGTGGGGAGCCTCATGTGTGTTATGGTATGTAATAGATCGGATATATGTTATGCCATTGGCATTGTCAGTACATTCTAGTCTAATCCAAGGGAGGAGCACTCGACTATTATGAAGCACGTTCTCAAGTACCTGAAGATGACTAGAGATTTTGTGCATGTTTTCTCAATAGAAAATCTAGTACTTGTTAGGTACATAGACTCAGATTTTTTAATCGGATAGGGATTTTTAGAAATCAAAGTAGGGATTTGTGTTTACCCTAGTAGGTGGAGCCATAAGTTGTACTATTGTAAAGCACATTCTTAAGTACATGAGGATGACTAGAGATTAAGTGCATGTTTACTTGATAGAAAATCTAGTACTTTTTGGGTACACGTACTCAGATTTTTTATTCGGATAGGGATTCTAGGAAATCAGTGTATGGATATGTGTTTACCCTTATAAGTGGAGCCATAAGTTGGATGAGTATCAAAAAATCATGTATTGCTGATTATATCATGTAATTCGAGTATGTTGTCGCTCCAGAGGTAGAAAAAGAGTTTATTTGGCTCCATAAATTCCTAAATGATTTAGGTGTGGTTTCTTCAGTACAATCGGCTATTACACATTATTGTGACAATAGCAGTGCACTTGTAAATTTGAAATAACTAAGGAATCATCAGAGGGTGAATCACATTGAGCATATGTATCACTTGATTCGGGAGATCTTATAGAGGTGTGACATCATTGTGGCCAAGATTATAACCGAGGATAACCTGGAAGGTCCTTTTACAATGATCTTACTAGATAGGACTTTTAATAGTCATGTAGAAGAAATGGGAGTCAGGTGCTTAGCCACATAACTTTCAGACTAAGTGGCAGATTGTTGGGGTTTATTCATAAAACCGCGTTTAAAACATTTACTAGTAATTAATAAAGTATTGATTTATTCATTTTTAAATATTATGAGAATGATTTATATTTTTTTAAATGTATTATTTCATTCATATACAGGTCAATAGAGCTTAGTACTAATTCTAGTGAGTTGCCTTTTCGTTGATCATATAGATATTGGAATTCCTATTCTAGAACTATTGAAACGATCACAATCTTGATAGGTTGTTGACATCCTATCCGAATGGTTGTGAAGTAATCCTCATAGTTATATCAAGTTATGGAAAATTGTACAATGGTTTGATAACTTGTAACATACTTCAATAGAGGATTGTGATTTGTACATTCCACGAATGTATTTAACATGACCACCAATAATATTGGAGTCTAACGTTTGTCTTGATTAGACTTAGAATATCTCACACCATATGCAAAGGGTTCATATATTCTTAATCCCGAAAATTATGAGAATTGGAATGCTTATTTGATTGTTGTGTTGATTGGTATGGGTCTGATTCAATCATAAAATGAGTTAAATGCTATCCACATATTGGGTGATATTTATATAAGTAAGTATGAGATCTTAATTTAAAGGAATCAGAGTCTCAGGATACCATGTGTTGAGATACCCCATGATAATCTTATAAAATTTGTTTCCACTAGTAAACCTAATCAGTGGATTATTTATAATCTGGTAGAGTAGAAAAATAAGTAAAATATGACAATTAATGAATTGATTACATGTTGGTGAAAGTCAATTTATGAAAAATTTATTTGACCAACTGGGTATTGGAAGCTTAATGCGGGGAATCGCATTATCGACTTTGCAAAAAAGACCACATTATATATGAGATAATTAAATTCAAGTGCAATCATATTTATGTAGAGGAATTAGTTGTGTTTTAATAAATAAAGAAAATAAAATTACGATTTATGTAATTTCGGATTTTTGAGTATTTATTTGCAGCTAATTTACTTGTTTATCTTGGGTCCCTGGTGTGGTCCAATACCAATGTAGTCAGGACCATACTCTCTAGAACCCTGGTTTTGCACAAGCCCACCTTTTTTAATTATATATAAAGGTGCGGAAGGGATTTCAATCATTATTAATCACCTTTAGGTTTTGACAGAGGTGAGAGAAAATACTACTCACATTTATAGTGAAAAGGACAAGAGAGAGGTCACCATATGTCAATTTTTAGCAAAGGTTTTTTTTATCTCAGAAGGTGACCACCCATATACTCTACTTTGGGGAGGATCATACAGCAGAAGATACTAGCATTCTGAACGTGTAAGCGAGGTTTTAGAGATCCAAAACAAGGCTTCCCTACATTTACATCAAATACTTCTTTCCCTATCAAATTGCAACTGGACACGCAAAGGAATTATGTTGTAAACCCTGGGTTTTTACTTCAAAACTAATTTTTGGTTATACCTATTTCCTAAGTTTTATTAATCAAATATCCAGTGTTAAAAAAATTATTTTGCGTATACTAATCCCCAACACCACCTCCAAGAGATAAAATCCCATTTGACCCAGATAAGGCTCTGCTATGGGATGGTCCACAGCGTACACTGTCACAATGCTATGATATTTGAAAGTTGGATAAATCTCCTCCAGTGCGAAATGAAGGACGTTATCTTCGGGATACCAAAAGTGAGAAAAATCTTGCAAAAAGGCATAGTCAATAGAAATGGTTATCCAATATAATAAAGTGACTAGTAGATAGCATTGTAAAGCCGAGCGTCACCAACTATCAAAGATGCAGATAAAAAACTCTAGTTGAATATTAAGGATAGCTTGGTTGTCGGAACATGGAAGAGATGTATGAAAGAAATATGTGAAAAAAAATTAAACATTCTTTCAAGACTATGATAAAGATCAATTGAATATGAGTTTCCAAGCACAATTTTTATACCTATTTATAGGGAAGTACCGTGGATATATGGCATACCGATCCGTCCACCTGAAAAGGCTCTAGGACCGATTGATCCTCTTATCAATAGATGGATGCAACTCCAAGAATATGGTTGAAATGACTTGTTATAAAATGAAAACTGTAATAAATCCAAAAAAGTGGAAATGAGACTTTGGCCATTTTAGTTTTGACTTTTTCTGTAATTTATGTCCCTCATGCATGTGACACAATTAAATAAAATCGATATTCTAGGAAACAGAAAAATGCAATAAAAAAATTCCCAAATAATATATTTCTTCTTTTAATCCATTCATATATACAAAATACTTTTTTAGGAAATAAAGGACAAGTTCTTTAATCCTTACAAAAGAAAGATAAAACCTAAAGATGAAAAATAACAAAATAATATAATCTAAAAATGTCTATAATTTCCCCCGAATGAAGAATATTCTCCATCCTCATCATCATTGCTCAAGTCGATGCTGACATCGGCATTTATTTACCCATAGGGAATCATTGCACCTCCTTTAGGAACCGCGAGAGATGAAGTGAAATGAAATCAAGGATGCAACCTCATGGAAGACTCGGGGATTATTATTGGGGAAACTCCAGCATTCGAAGGACCAAAGATGCCATGGAGAAATGAACCTGAGGCTTACTCGATCACTAGATTACCCAAGATCCAATATCTCATCATAATACAAATGAAATCTAGTTATGAGCCTAGTGATCTAGACAACTACTCCAACACCATATGAGGAATGGTAAAAGACTATAATAAAAATATCAATGCATTAAAATTTGATCTAAAAAGAAAATAAATACAAGTACCAAATAAAAGGAGAAAATGATGCATACCTCAACAACCGCCTGTATGGATAAGTAAGGCTGAGAAGAAGGAACGAAAGCTTCATAATAGACTTTGTCACCTCCAGTATATTGTAGGGCTAAAATAAGAACTTATACCACTAAGGTTGTAGACAAAGACCATCTAGATGTTGTGGCAGCCTCAGTAGTATGATCTTTAAGGGTGTGAGTGAGGTGGCTATTGGAGGTGCCTCTCTCGAACCATAACCCTCTCTAACCATCATAATATCTTGAAATCAACCTCTCTATAATGAACACGGATTAGGTAAATATACAATAAAAATCGACATTAAAAACTAGAACTCCGCTAGTATATTCCACTAAGACATCTAGAACTCCCCTAATAGATGCCGCCAAGTCATCTGGAGAAAGCATTTTCATCTCCCTTATCCTGAAAGAACGGGCTATTAGAGGATTTAGCATGGCACGGTTCAACTACAGAAGGATGATCCTCTCTCTTAAATAAAATTCCATGTATCGATTAATGTAAAGAAACAAACATGAAATGGTATGAGTAGTGTTCATGTCTCCAGACCCATGCTCACGGATATAACCTAAGGGAAGAAAGTAACCTAACATCTAGATATCAAATGAAAAAAATGAAAATCCAAAAAAACTACATTTTAAGTACACAAAAAAATGAAAAGAAGTGCATACCTTCTCGCCAATCAATCCACTCAAGTGAGTATGTATCTCCCTGTGAGTATACACATAAACTCTCGATTAGAGGTTGTCATGCCTGCATTGTAAAACTCTCGATTAGTGGTTGGCATGTCTGCATTACTTCTAATGAGGCAATTTACCCTCCTTCGCCTCTCTCAAATAATCTCTATGGAGCTCAAATACCTCAAAACACCATGTTTGTATGAAGGAACGAATGAAGAGATTTTAATGACAGAATGAAATAACACACAAATAAAATAAATGAATAAATTAAATCATACCTCCTAAATCGCCATGTAACCCACCAATCATACTCGTGAACGCAACTAAAGTATCCGAGGGAGAAAACAACACTCTCATGAACAACATCATGAGGAGATAAATAAATATTCTCCCTGTAGGTACCCAGAATTGAGAACCATGGGCTGGACGAGTAGCCCAGTTCTGGTGGCCCAAAGTCCAGGCCCTCTATCTTTGATATTGATCTGGTCTCTCCCCACGATCCCATGAAGAGAAGTTATAGGGGAGCACAACCCCATGAAGGGAAGGGATAGGGAAGATGGCTAATATGAAGGAACCCATCATCTCCACTAACTAGCATACACATATATAAATTAAACCCTAGGTCCGGGGCAAAGGAAAAGTTGTATTCTCTGTACTTATTCTTCAGAATATAGAGAAATAATACTGACTGTACCACCGTGGATGTAGGCACATCTTTGCTGAACCACGTATGTCCGTTGTCGTGTGATTGGCGTCTTATTTGTTCTCTCTTGGTCATTACTTCTTTCATATTTATTTGTGTTGCACAACCATTGTCACCACAATTGGCGTCGTCTGTGGGAAGCGTTCATCTTTCCCCAAGAAGATCCCACACCAAGAAAAGAATCTAAGATGTCTCGTCACAGCAGCAACGCTCCTCAAGCAGGAGATATTCAAGATCCACCTGCTCCTCGCAGGATTAGGTCTGAGGTTCGACGTTCAGATCGTGAGGATCGCCTGGAAAGGCCATCCTCAGAAGAAAGTCAAGGACCAGCAAAGTCCACGCAGATATCCAGATTGATTGATGCATACGAGGCAAGGCTCCACGAGCAGAGGGAGTCTTCGCGCAGATACGAGGCTGAGAATGCTCGCTTGAAAAGCAGACTGGAAAGACTCGAGAAGGAACTATGTCCCGATACCAGGAGATGCCTCTATCACACTCCTAGCCCTCAAGCGAGCAAATCTCGCAGCCGAGGCAAGAGCCCTAGGCGAGAATATCAAAGGGTTGAAGGTGGCAACTCAGACGAAGACCTCCGCGAGCAACTAAGAAGAGATCGCCGCTACCAGAGCCCTGCTCGCAGCGACAAAAAACATACGGAACCTGGTCCGCAAAGAAATGGACCAACATCCAGCTCACCGCGACACCAGGTCGACCAGAGAGCTCGCCAGGAGAGCTCTTAAGACCCAGATGAAGTCACCCTTCACGAAGGAAATTGAAGAGGAAGAGGCTCCCAAGAAATTTGCCATTCCAAGGTTCCAGATTTACGACGGGAAGACTGATCCCATTGATCATGTCAGGTAGTACCGGCAGGCCATGACCCTCTGGAATCACCGGGATGCACTGATGTGCCGTATTTTCCCCTCGAGCCTCCATGACGTGGCTCAGAAATGGTTCGAAAAACTCCCCCACCGATCCATCAGAAATTTCAAATCCCTGGCCGAGCTCTTTACTGCCCGGTTCATCACCAGCAGCTCCCATCCCAAAAGGATGGATGCTCTATTAACCATGAAGAAAACGCCTCAAGAAACACTCCGAGACTATATGAAGAGGTACTGGGAGTTATTCAACGAGATTGAGGACCGCGCGGAAGAGGTGGCAGTGGCTTCCTTCAAGATCGAATTACCTAGCTCTTCCCTCCTTTACCAGTCCTTGACAAAGAAGGAAGATATGACCATTGACGACCTGATGGCCTGAATTGAGAAATACGCAAAGGTGGAAGACGTCACCCGCTTTATTATAGGAGAGAACGGTCGAGCCAAGCTCACTACCAAGGGAAGAGAGAAAGTTGAAAACCAGAAGAAAGGAGGAAAGAGTGGGGGCAAGAATGGCTCCAAAATCGGAGGGAACCCTGACGTAACAAAATCGTTCCAGGCGGTCAACACCGTCTTCAAAGAGCCGATTTATAAAATTCTCGTGAAGATCAAGGATGAGCCGTTCATCAAATGGCCCCCGAAAATGGGGGGAGATCCCTCAAAAAGAAACAATGCATTAAGATGCACCTTCCACAAAGAGGGAGGGCATAAGACCGAGCACTGCAAGGCTCTTAAGTCCCACCTCGAGGAGTTGGCCCAGTCCGTACATTTGAATGATTTTGTGGAAAAGAAGGTAGAGAAAGTGGCTGCCCACAAAGAGGCGAAACCCGATAACGTATTGGAAGATGACGCCGGACACGAATTCACAGTAATCCACGGAGTATCTGACGTCAAGCAGATCTAAGGTAACTCAGCTCAAATGGAGGTAAAAAAACTGACAGCGGTAATGCAGGCTTTTCAGATTGACCCAGCAAAATCACAGTCAGGAAAACGTCGGCGAGCAGAGGACATCAACTACAACAAGCATATTGTCTTCACAGATGAAGATCTTGTGGGAGTAAGGACCCCACATCATGATGCCTTAGTCATTACACTCAGGATAGCCAACTTTGACATCGACAGGCTGCTCGTCGATCAAGGAAGCTCATCCGAAGTAATGTACATCGACCTGTTCCAGAAATTGAAGTTGAACATCGCTGACCTAAAGGGAACCACTGTCCCTCTGGTCGGCTTCGCTGGAAAAATGACCATGCCTCTGGGCAAAATAGTACTTCCAGTGCGCGTTGGAAATGTTTCCAAGATGATCGAATTCTTGGTGGTCGACATCGATTCACCGTATCAGGCCATCCTCGGCAGGGGATGGCTTCATGCAATGAAGGCGGTCTCCTCGACCTACCACCAGAAACTCAAATATGTCACCGAGCGAGGAGTAATGGAGATACATGGCGACCAGGCGATGGCAAGGAAGTGCTTCATAGCGGCCATCCGACCAAAGCCAGAGAAAAAATCCGTTCAACCCAGCGAGAAAATGGAGGAAGGTGCAATTCCTTCCAAATAGCAATTAAAATATGGAAGGCCTGGAGTGGAAGAGACCAGGCTCCTCCCCTCTGAGCGTGTCATTGAGGACCTGGTAGAAGTAACAGCTAAAGAAGGCGATAACAGCAGAGTCTTCCTGATCGGAGCATCACTCACCGACCGAGAGAAAAAGGATTTGTCAACCTTACTCAGAAGCAACATAGATGTTTTCGCTTGGGAACCCTATGAGCTGCCAGGAATCGATCCCAATATGGTTTGCCATCAGTTGCACGTCGATCCCACATTCAAGCCAATAGCGCAGAAGGCACGGCGAACTGCTCCCGAGAAAGCCAGAGCAATAGAAAAAGAAGTCGAGAAACTGCTGGATGCACGATCCATACGGGAAGTACAATTCCCCAAATGGTTATCCAACCCAGTGGTAGTTCCGAAAAGCAACGGGAAGTGGAGAGTTTGCATAGACTTCACTGACCTCAACAAAGCCTGCCCCAAGGATAGCTTCCCTCTTCCGAAAATAGATCAACTAGTAGACACCACCGCAGCTCACGAACGAATGAGTTTCTTGGACGCGGACTCAGGATATCACCAGATTCCCCTGTATGCCCCAGATCAGGACAAAATGGCGTTTATCACGACGGTTGGTTTATACTGTTACAAGGTCATGCCTTTTGGGCTCAAAAATGCAGGGGCAACCTATCAGCGGCTAGTTACTAAAATGTTCAAGAATCAAATGGGAGACACAATGGAGGTCTACATCGACGACATGCTGGTCGAGAGCAAGGAGAAGAAGAATCACCTCTCGGACCTGTCAAGTACCTTCGAAATCCTCAAGAAGTACCGAATGAAACTCAATGCGAGCAAGTGTTCCTTCGGTATCCTGTCAGGAAAGTTTCTTGGGTATTTGGTCAGCAAGAGAGGCATAGAGGCTAATCCGGACCAGATTGATGCAATCAACAGAGTGCAAACTCCTCGCACAGTCCGAGATGTACAGAAGCTCACTGGAATGCTCGCTGCTCTAAATCGTTTCATTTCTAAATCCTCCGAGAGATGCAAGCCTTTCTTACAACTCTTAAAATGCAGCAAAATAGTAGAATGGACCCTAGATTGCTCGTGAACATTAATGAGCTCAAGTCCTACCTAAGCTCTCCACCATTGCTTGTCATACCACAACAAACGGACTCTTTGTACCTCTACCTCTCTGTATCCAGTCATACTGTCAGCTCAGCGCTAATGTGTGAAGTTACAGGAATCCAACATCCAGTCTATTACGCGAGAAAAACCTTATTAGATGCCGAGCAGCGCTACCTACCATTGGAAAAGGTCGCATTCGCCCTAGTAATGGCCTCAAGGAAACTGAAGCATTACTTCGAAGCTCATACGATCATCGTCCTTACATCACACCCCCTCAAGGCTGTCCTAAGGAAGGCGGATTTGTCGGGCAGACTGTCTAAATGGTCAGTCGAGCTCGGTCGATTTCACATCCAATTTCAACCAAGGACAGCTATCAAGGGTCAAATCCTTGCTGATTTCATAGCTGAATTCACAGGCAAAGAACCCTTCGACTAGCCTAAGCCAACAGAACAAAATAACCAAGCTATAGTGGAAAGATGGAAACTATTCGTTGATGGAGCCTCCAACTCAAAGGGGGCAGGTGTAGGAATTGTTCTCATCACTCCAGAAAATACAGTCCTTGAACAAGGAATCAGGCTGGGATTTGCAGCCTCCAACAACGAAGCAGAATACGAAGCCCTAATAGCAGGTCTCCAAAAAGCGCAAAATTTGGGAGCAAAGCGTTTGCAGGTATTCGGCGATTCACAACTAGTTTCCAAACAGATAAGTGGAGACTATAACGCAAAGGATGAAAGAATGGTAGCCTACCTCTCCCTGGTGAAAAACTTAGTGGCTAGCTTTGAAGAGATCAACATCCAACAGTTTCCCAGGGGGGAAAACAGCCACGTTGATGCGCTAGCAGCCCTCAGTTCGGCAGTTGATTCTAGCCTTAAAAGGGTTATCCCTATCGATTTCCTTAGTGGCCCAAGCATTAACAGCAACTGCGAGCTTCCAAATGCGAAACCAATACTCCAATTGGAATCAGCCCCCAGCTGGATAGATCCCTTGAAGGATTATTTAAAGGACGGAACGCTTCCAGAGGACAAGAGAACTGCCCACCAGATAAGAGTCAAAGTTGCTCGCTTTCACTTATCCACAGGAGGCGACTTGTATAAAAGATCTTTCTCCGGTCCCTACCTTAGATGCATCCACCCAGGCGATGTCAAGGCAGTGCTTCACGAGCTTCACGAAGAAATCTGTGGAATTCATATTGGAGGAAGGTCTCTAGCCTTTCGAGCAATGAAGGAAGGCTATTGGTGGCCATACATGCAAAAGAACTCCGTAGTATATGTCCGCAAATGCTTGAAATGCCAACTTCACGCTCCTATGGTCCACCAGCCCGCCAGCGAATTAAAATCCCTGACCAGCCCCTGGCCTTTCGCCCAATGGGGGATGGACATCGTGGGACCACTGCCCACCGTTGTCGGCAACTGCAAATATCTGTTGGTTGCAACTAACTACTTTACCAAGTGGATGGAGGCAGAACCACTGGCGAACATCCGAGATGCTGACATGATGAGGTTCGTATGGAGGAATATAATCACTCGATTCGGAATCCCCAGGGCCATCATCACTGACAATAGAACACAGTTCGAGAGTGGCTCTTTTCAAGACTTCTACAACGAACACAGGATCAGGCACCATTTCAGCTCGGTAGCTTACCCTTAAAGAAACGGACAAGAAGAAGCTTCCAACAAAATAGTGATCGCTGGATTGAAGAAACGGTTAGAGCGAGCCAAAGGCGCATGGCCAACCGAGCTACCGCATATCCTATGGGCATACAGAACGACTCCTAGTCGAGCAACAGGAGAAACGCCATTCTCACTAACATATGGTATGGAGGTAATCATCCCACTAGAGGCGGGATTATCAACAATGAGATCCGACCTTGTCGAACAAGGCCAGAACGATGAAGCTTTGCTCACTGAACTCGACCTAGCCGACGAGCGCAGGGAACTTGCCCTAGTGAAACTTGCGAGCTATCAGCAACAGCTCGCGAAGCACTACAACAAGAGGGTCAACCCGAGGAGATTCAGAGTTGGGGACTATGTCCTAAGAAAGGTCCTGGGCAACACAGTGAAGCCATCAGACGGTAAACTGGGCCCAAACTGGGAAGGACCTTATAAGACAATTAGAGACGACCTGCAGGGTGCCTATCATTTGGAAACGATGGAGGGCAGGGAGATACCACGAGCATGGAATGCAGCTAATCTCAAGAAGTTCTATTTTTAGGAATTCTGTTGTTAAATCTTTTATTGTATTCGTTATGAGATAGGACAGTTCATTTCTCATTTCACTAATGAAAATCTCTCAGTTAATCACTCTCTGATTAGTAACAGTCATATTTTATTGCGCATCCTTTCCAAATCACAGGCATAATGGTTGACATAGCAGGGGAACACCCCTCCTCAGGTCATCGTCATAAAGCACGACAGACCTCTTAGCATTGCCCCTGGCAATATATGAAGCCCTACAGAGTATTCTTAGGCATCAAACCTACTTTGGTTGAACAAAATCATGATCGGATGATGACATATAATAGCAGGTGTGTCCTCGCCAATTGCCCTACTTAGGCCTAAGGGAGTGTGACGACACAACCTAAAAGGTAAAGTAAGGGCACAATGGTATTCTTGTACTGGACTGGGCGGACACTCAAATGACAAAATAAAAAAGGATTGTGAAGCAGCAAAATATAAAAGGATTGGATGAACACGTTTAGTTGGCAAAATTGCCCAAAACTCGAACTTTTCATTAATCTTTTATATTTACAAACAATGATAATACATGTTTAGTCGGCGAAGCTCGCCCAAAGCATTTACAATTATCAAAAAGAAAAAGTGCAACAAAATATCAAGGAGGTGGAAGCCTCCGAGCAAGATAATCAGCAACTTTAGCTCTCCTTCCATCATCAGGAGCAGGGGCGAGCTCCTCCACGACCTCATTTGCATCCAATTCCAATAGTTGCCGGGGAATGGCATCAATGGGGATCCATCGATCATCCCGCCTGAATGGATTGGGCATCAGAGTGGAGGAGGACATCTCGTGTCGATACCACAACGTCGAGTTCCTCGGGACCTGCACCTCTTTGAGGGTACTCAACCACCCTCTGATGAAGGAGAGCTCCTCGAACTCTGATAGTCTCGTCGGAGCATCCAGCCAGCCTTGATCGTAGCCCTCGGACCACACTTGTCGAGGACCGTTCTTAAACAAATGCCGTAGTCGGGTGACATCCCTCTGGAGCCCAGCAGCAGTCACATAAGCTCGCCGAACGTCACCGCGCAGCTCCTCCATCTCCCTCTCACGATGTTCCTCGACTTCCCTGTTCCTACCCCTGGCACTCCTACCAGCACGCGGGAGGGAAGGCCGAGCAGCTCGTGATGAAGAAGAGCCTTGTAGGACTGTCGAAGCGATGCTCGGCGAATGCTCCTTAAGGCTTAGGACTTCCCTCCTCAAGTCTTCATTATCCTGCTGCAGGAACTCCCCGACCTGGTTAATCTCGGTGGCCTCTAGCGACCTTGCTCTCAGTGCACTGACTTCTTCTTGCACTGAAGCACCGATTTCTCCCATCTCCTGGAGCCTGTCCTTCAACTTGGCCACTAGCTCGGACTGATCCTTATATTTTTGGTTCCTTGATTTAGCAAACCTGCAAAGCCTAGCAAAGGCCTGGCGAACTGCAGGGCTTGCATTAGGACCAAGAGTCCTACCCAGTTGGGAGGTAACATGAATATAGTCATCCACATCAACCAACTATAGATAAAAGAAAGATAGAAGAGAAAAAGGGATCAGCGTAAACAAAATGGAGAATCTTATCATTCAATAATAAAGGCCAAGTACATCGAGCAGAAAAAACTTGGAGATTACAAGCAAAAAGTACAAAAGAAAATCCTAAAAATAGATTAACTGGCAACCTCAGACTGCCCAGCGGTGTCTGGTTGCTTCCCCTTATCAGCTGCAGCAGAAGTATCCCCCTTAGCAGAAACTGTATCCGAGGGAAGATCAGAACCCTTGATAGTTGGAGCAGGAGCTTCTTCGTCCACAGTTGGCTTGGGACCCGGTTCGTGCTCGTCAAACAAGGGAGACTCAGCATCCACACCAGCAGCTAGAAGAGCTTTGTTCCAGCCCTTCTTGAAATTCAGACGGCTGATGTAGCCAATCTGAGCCTCAGCATCATCATAAGCAGCAGCCCACCCAGAGTTGTATGAGTCCTCCTTCATGGTGGCTGCCTGGGCTTTCTCTTCCTCCAACTGCTCGGACAGAACTCTGCTCTTCTCTGCAAGGTCCAGCTTGCTCGTACATACCAGATCATAAGCCTTCCTCAGCTCGCCCAGCTCCCTGACCGCATCATCTCTCTCGCGAGCGGAAGTGGCAAGGGCCAAATCAGACGAGATCCTAGCAGCATCAACAGCCTTGAAACTGGCCTCGAGCTCCTTACCCTTCAGCTTCAAGGCAGAGTTTTCTTGCTCCAGTTCACTATTCTTCTTCACCAGCTCGTCGCGTGAGCGATACAGCACAGCGAAGTCGGTAACGAACTACGAAAAAGAAAGAGATATCAGAAAAGGAAAGCAAGAGAAATTAGCAAAACACGAGAGGAAAAGAAACCTTACCAGAGCAAGCCTCTGACTAGCCTGAAGGGTCAGATGCTCCGAACCTATTGCCCTTTGGCGATGAGCTGGGAGGACAGCTCTCTCGAGCAGGGCCAGAGCTAGCTGAGGGGAGATTGCCATGGAAGCTCCCTCTGGCAGAGTAGACACTGGAACTAAGGCCTGCCCGGCCTTCATCCTTGCCTCAGCTCTCCTCTTCTCCTCCTCCCTCTCACTCTCTCTCTTCCTCCTCTCCTCGACCCTTTTCCTTTCTTCCACCTTCTTTTTCTCCTCCTCCTTCTTTTTCTCCCTCTCTTTCACCTGCTCTTCTTCTCTCCTCTTCCTCTCTTGCTCCTGAGAGGAAGGCCGAGAACCTGTAGCCACAACCCCAGATACAGTCTTCTGTTTCTTTGACCTTTGTGCAAGGAGCACATGGTCATCATCATCATCATCTCTGATCAGGTTCTTCCTTGGAGGCATATCTTTACCAGAACTGCTAGAAGTACTCGACGATCCTAGAGCCTTAGAAGCCTCCTCGGAATCAGAAGAGATGCTACTATCAGAACTCCCTTCACCGAGATTACCAGCAGGCTCACTTTCAGAGCTGCTCTCTTCTTCGCCCAACGGTATCGGCTCAGCAGTAGTCTCTCCCAAAAAATCAAACTCTGGCACACTTTCCATAGGTCGAGCTATGAAGCTGGAGCCTGTGTTCTTGTACTCGAGCAAAAAGGCAGCAGACTTGGGATGCTCACCGTCACCCAGAGGCTCCCTAATATTCCAAGCTTTTACCAACTCCGAGATGCGAACCTCGCTGAGAGCAGGCTCCAAATTCTTTGTCCTCACTGTGAAAGAAAAAGAAAAGAGGTTAGAAAAATCACAAGCCAGCAAAGGTTGAAGTAACAGTACAAATATCTACCTATATATTCTTCCCCATAAAAAGGGACAGTGAACTTCTCAGACCTCGACCCTTCAAACTGGGGAGGGAACTGCCAATTCCTAACGAGGAAACCCTCTTGCCAGTAGTCCTTATGGGAATCAGGTAGGTTTACTACCAATACCCTATCAGGACTCCTAGCTTTGAGATATAAAACACCTGAGCTAGTTCGAGAGAAGGAATATCAGAAATAGATCTCAGCAAGTCCTAACCTAGTACCATACAACTGGTTTATTCTATGGACGCCATTTACTATCTTCCATACATTGGGCGAGCACTATGCGGAAACAATATCAAAATAACCAAAAAAATGCAGAAATAGATCATTAGGGGGAAAAGTAAGCCCCCCCTGGGAGAGCAACAAAACATGGATCCAGTGAGAATCCTCTATATCCCTAACGTTCCTAGGAGGGGAGGCACAACATTCAATATCTACCCACTCAGGAATATTGTAGAACTTCCTAAACTCAGAGATTGACCTATTTCCAATCTTCGCCATTGAAAAACTCAAATCCTACAAACCAAAGAGAAAGTGCAAAGAAAGGGCACGAGAAACTTACAAAACAGAAGATCGGTTCGAGTGGTGAAGAAGCACGAGCTCAAGACGACTAAGAAGCAATGAGAATGGGAATTCAGAGAGGAAGGTACGAGGTGCTAGAGTTCTCAGAAGAAGGAAGAATACTGGAAAGGCTGAAACGACGAATGAAAAAGTGGCTATCCCAACAAGCCTTCAATTCTAATCATAGAGCACGGATAGCGAAGCGGGTGCCGCCAAAGCAACTTCATAGTTTTTGAAGACTCACAAATCAGCCATAATGGCTGATCATTTAAATTCATTGGACCCATAAACATGGCCCAACAAATTTAGGGGCAATTGTAGGTACCCAGAATTGAGAACCATGGGCCTGGACGAGTAGCCCAGTTCTGGCGGCCCAAAGTCCAGGCCCTCTATCTTTGATATTGATCCGGTCTCTCCCCACGATCCCATGAAGAGAAGTTATAGGGGAGCACAACCCCATGAAGGTAAGGGATAGGGAAGATGGCTAATATGAAGGAACCCATCATCTCCACTAACTAGCATACACATATATAAATTAAACCCTAGGTCCGGGGCAAAGGACAAGTTGTATTCTCTGTACTTATTCTTCAGAATATAGAGAAATAATACTGACTGTACCACCGTGGACGTAGGCACATCTTTGCTGAACCACGTATGTCCGTTCTCATGTGATTGGCGTCTTATTTGTTCTCTCTTGGTCATTACTTCTTTCATATTTATTTGTGTTGCACAACCATTTTCACCACACTCCCCTATAAGGAAATCCTGATAACCATGATAAACTAATGAATATGTCTCACATCATCCCCCTAATGTCTCATGCGACTGCTCATCCATCTTTCAAGAGACAAAGTCAACCCTGACCAAACATTAAGTAAAAAAACCAGGGCAACCCAAATGGTTGCATCCAAAAATCTAACATGGAAAGCGATCATCATTGGATACAGTCTGTATGGCAACCCGGTTAGCACAAGTAAGCCATAGGGTGTCACCTCACCCATTGGTAAATAGAAAGGAGACAGCATGTCCCACCACCTCATCACAAGCATCAGAATCATGAAGGTCTATCAGACGGTCACTAAGATCACAATAGAAGGCTAAAACCTAATATGTGTATAGTCTCTCGGATGACTTATGACATAGACTTATCAATTCATAAAGACAAAACCTGGTTAAGGAAACCCCTATGTCGGAGGTAGGAACTATGGCACATGTAGAAGCGCTGCAAAAAGGGAGGACACAATAAATAACATCCAAATAAATTAAACTGGGAATAAAAATATCCACAAAATAAAATCAAGCAGCTGGTAGTAAATAAAATAAATCCTGTAGACCCGGAGCTGCCAACACAATAAATAAACATGGGAATAACTGATTACTAAGGGTCTGTTTGATAGAAAAGTGGGAAAATGCAAATGATTCCAAGTCATTTGATTCTATGGCAAAAAATTCCAAGGCAAATGAATATTTTCCCACTTGTGTCTGTTTGATACAAGTTGGAAAACTAACAATTTTCCACATATTCTATCAAACACAAAAGCTGGAAAATAGATGTAAATGTGGAAAATAGATCAGGATAAATGTAAATGTGTATATATATATTGAATATAATATTTATTTAATATTATATATTATGTATTCAATTATATATTCAATAATATTATATATTCTGTATGTTATATATATATATATATATATATATATATATAATATTTTATATTTTATATCAATATATTGAATATATTCGATATATATTCAATATATTGAATATATTTTATATTCTATATTCTATATCATATATTGTATTATATATTATATATTGAATATATAATATAATATAATATATAGTATATTATATATTATATATTATATATATATATTGAATATGTGATTTACGATATATATAATTTCTGGAATATATATAGGCACACATGAAAAAATATATACAGTTATGAAATCCACAAAATTATATACATATATGATATATATGAAAATAAATATATTAATAGATGTAATATATATTTTTATATATTTATAAACCATTGAGTTTAAAAAAATTGATTTTGAGTGATTTGTCACTCAAATGTGGCAAACAAAAGCCTGACCCCCCCCCCCCCCCCCCCTCACACACACACAAAGAATTGGATTCCACCCGAAGGTGGAGAATTGTACTTAATGGGTGTTGTACCTGAAAAACAAAAACCAAGGAAAATTGAGGCTATCAAATAGCCTAAAAGATTGAAATTTTCAAAATTTTCCAATTTTTTGGAACTTGCCTTGGAAGTTTTGTGCTATCAAACGAACCCTATGAGTAGTGGTGGAGATATGAGGGTTAGGGTTAGGCTCAGGAAGAATGACTGCCTAATCGCCTGGCGGGGAAACATGGTGACGCATGTCGACATTCCTTGCTATAGCCTACATCTACCCCTTAATATAAGTCCGGTCATTAGGATCCCTATCCTCATGTCGTGTCATAACTCCAGGGAGATAATCAAAAAGTATCTCCAATAGCTCCTCAACATTTTTTCAAGCATCACTAAAAATTAAATAAAGTGGAGAGAAAATTGAGGAAAAAAATTGAACTAGAGAGAGTTAAAAGAGATATTTTGAAGGATGAAATGAACTAAATGAAAGAAATCTATCTTTTATATAGGTTAAGTACAATGATTGATTTATCATGTACACGTTTGACCGATCATTCATGTATATGCATCGTCGATCGATCATCCCCCATTTTTCTAACCTAAATCCTTCCTAGTTAAACCATTTTTTTTCCTCTTTACCGATTTATCCCCGTCTAAGAGTCTCTTCCATTCAAAATGATCTTCATATGTCCTGATCTAGTAATAAATAGTTTGGTTACACGTGTGATCTTAAATATCTTCGTATGTCCCGGTGTGATGATTAATAGTTCACCCCCAACTGTGACCATAAATAACTTCATATTTCTTGATGTGGTGATAAATAGTTTGGTCCCATGTGTGATCTTAAATATATTCGTAAATCTCGATGTGATGATTAATAATTAGGTTAATGTGTGACATTAAATAGCTTTATATGTACAAATGTTTTGATAAATAACTCGGTCCCATATAAGACCTTAAATAGTCAACATTGTAATAAAGTTTTAAACACTACCATTGCATGAAAAATGATGTTAAAAAATAAGATTCTCCAATGTCAATACACAAGTTTTCAATTAAAAGTTATTCATACCCAAACCCTATATTTGAAGATCCAACATCCAACAATGGTGGGTTAATGATCCTAACCCATTATCTTGGCGATAACCATGGTAAAATAACTATAACAATCAAACAAAGAGATAAAACACGAGAGAAATTGATACAAACTAATTGACATGTATTGAAATGGAAACTAAGATTCCAAATCTATAAAAGTAATCTACAATGAATTAATAAAGAAGGAAGACATAGAAATGAAGAATACTCATTCACTTAGAAACATGAACCTAGGAGATAGAGGAAGCTAAGATCCCACAATCACCTTGAGCTCTAAAGCCTAACTAAATTCACCAAAAAAAGAAGTACCTAACTTAAAACTAAGTTTACATATATATACCAAAGCAAACCCCTCACCCCCACCCCCAAAAAAAAGGAAATAGAGTTTTTGATTTGTTGAGAATAACCAAATCAGTTCGAATAAGGCTGAATTCATTCGGGGCATTTAAATCACAATTAATACATATTTCATTATAGTATAAATGATTCGGTTCTTGCACGAATCAATTCATAATATGACACTGAAAAAACTAAAATAGCCATAACTTCTTAGTTCAGAATCAAATTGATGAACGATTGAAATTCACACATATATAATTTGGTGCTCTATGTGTTGGGTAGTTTATGCCATCAAAGTTACCTGAAATATCAATCATATGCCAAAACTTTCTCGAGACACATCCAAAACTTCACGTCTTGTATTCTAACACCTATACCTAACTAGTCGAATATGGTCCCACAACCTCCTCCCATGGCTTGGAAGCTATTCAGTGGGTTATCCTACATACTCGGAGCCGAAAGTACTTTACTTTCATTTCTTTTTTGAAAGAGGAGGATACCCCAAAATTTAAAGAATCAACTAAATTTTAAACTGTTAATTATGAGATGGTTCAATACAATATTCCAAATTAAAATTTATTTTCAAATTTTAATAATTATAAAATTCTAATTCTAATTTCTTTAAAATCAAAATTAAATTGTACTAAAAGTAAAATTAAGCTACACCAACATTTTAATTTTCACTAAAACAAAATTAATTCAAGTTCTATGTTAGGCGAAACAAACCAAACATGACTATAGCCAAATTAATTTAGATCGACTTGAATTAATTACACCAAACTTACCCAAAATTAAACTTAGCACCGAATTAAACAAATTGTGTGTTTAAACCATTTTTTATCTTGATTAACCTAATCATGCATGCAGATGATTTTTGCAAGATAAAATAAACACAACACATTAGGCCGCAACGTACGAGGAAAACCTACAATGGGAAAAACCTTCGACGACCCTGCCTACAAGTACACTAAGTACAGTATTTTTACAAAAGACACGATAAGAGCAACATAGAACAATGACTTGAATCCATACAAGCATTTAAGATCCTTTGCTCTTCAACCTCCACCTAGTCGGCAACCACGGACTCCACCGTAGTCTCGGAATCCACCGATGGGGCTCGATCGCCATCAATCCACACACGGTGCCTTTTACCGTATGAGCACGCTGTAGAAAACAAAAACTCTCCTTTTTTGGAGAATGGAAGGAGCCTCAACACTCTCTAATGTGTATAGTTGGAAACTTGGTGCCAAAACCTCTCCGAGCAAGTATATATATCAAGGAACATGGATTTAAACTAACATGGGTGTAAAAACATATGTTTTGGTGAAATATTGTTCTTAAATTATGAACACATGAAAAGGACCTTGAGTAGGAAAAATTCTCTTGAAAAGCACTTGTAAAACTCTCCTGAAAAACTGCTCCCCGAACTGATAAAAAAGGCAGGTGAAAAGTAGTGGGGAAGAAGGAAAGTTGGATTAAAAACTATCAAAAACTGTTCCCGCCGATAGGTCATTCGAATGACTTTTTGATGTCATTCCAACCACATTGTTCAAACAAGAAAACAAAAGACAACAAGGTCAAAATTTCATTGGATAAACTCGTTCGAACGAGACTGTTTAAATGAAACTACGAATGAGAAAATAGAAAATTGGAGCACGAATTCGTTTGAACATCGTGAGTAGTTTGTTCGAATGACCTAGGCATATTTTTTGAATGAGATCCCGGTTTCGTTCAAGCTACATTACAAAAAATACAAATTCTTCATTTTAAGCCTAAAATTTTTATACAAAGTACTAAAATGATTTTCTGAGAAAAACTAAAGTCATTTTGGCAAAACTTTATAAAAATAACACCCATAAAAAAAATATTCCAAGATCCTATATATATATACATATTTTTTAATGCATTCATACATTTAGGAGACACTGGAATACACATGTTGATGACGTGAAACATGGCACGAAAACTGGCAATGATATATTCTTCCATTTTTGGCTGCTACGTCTTCGACATACACTTGTCATAGGCTTGAAAGGATACAACATGAACATATATCTTATGACTCAAATTGTTTTGCCCGAAATTAAGCCAATACTACAAACTGACTCGATTGGAAATTTTCCCTTACATTTTTGGTTGGTAATCCAAGCATACTAAACCTTGTAAACTCAGTTTCCTTCTATTTTTATGGGCCTTAACATCAAGTAAACCTTGAAAAATATATTTATAATGAAAATGAAGTTTATATACTATATAAGCGTAATCATAGGAATTAACGAATGTCAAAATGCTTGAATTTTTAAATATAAGGGGTTATAAAAGTAATATTCATGAATTAATATCCCCTAGTGTGAATTTAAGTATCATCCTACGTTCCGATTTGATGAGAAATAATTTTGTCTCATTTGCAACCTTAAATAGCTTTGTATGTCCCAATGTGAGGTAAATACTCTAGTCCATATGTGACATTAAATAGCTTCGCATATACGGATTTTGGTTTAAATATTTCCGCATGTCCCAATATGATGATAAATAGTTTCATCATATTTGTGACCTTATATAGATTCATATATCTCGATGTCATGGTAAATAGTTAGTCCAATGTGTGACAGTAAATACAGCTGTATGTCCCGATGTGAAGAAAATCGTTCGGTCCCTTGTCTGACCTAGAATAAATTCATATGTCCGGATGTGATAATAAATAGTTTGGTCACATGTGTGACCTTAAATAGCTTCATATTTCCTGATGTGATGATAAATAGTTTAGTCCCGTCTGTGACATTAAATAGCTTCGTATGTTTTGGTGTGATGACAAATAGTTTTGTGCCTTGTATGACCTTAAATATCTACATATGTCCCCATGTAACGATAAATAGTTCGATCCCATGTGTGATCTTAAATAGCTTTGTATGTCTCAATCTGAAGATAAATTTTTTAGTCCCATATGTGACATTAAATAGCTTTGTATATCCCGATGGGCTGATATAAAGTTTAGTCCCATAAGTGACCTTAAATAGATTTGTATGTCCTAATGTGACGATAAATAGTTTTACCCCATGTATGACATTAAATATCATCATATATTCCTATGTGATGAGATATAGAATAGCCCCATATGTGACGCTAAATATCTTCATATGTCCAAATGTGATGATTAATAGTGTGAACCCATATATGACCTTAAGTAAATTCATATATCTTGATGTGGAGAATAATAATTCGATCCAATGTGTGACTGTAAATAGCTTCGTGTATCCCACATTAACAATAAATAGTTCAGATCTACATGAGACCTTAGATAGATTCTTAAGTCTCCATGTGATGATAAATAGTTCGATCGCATGTTTTACCTTAAATAGCTTCATGCGTCCCTATGTGATGATTAATAATTCAGTCCTGTGTATGACCTTAAATAGCTTCATATTTCTCGGTGTGATGATAAATAGTTGTAGTCCCACATGTGACATGAAATATCTTCGAATGTCTCGATATGACGATTAATAGCTTGTTCCCACGTGTGACCTTAAATATCTTTGTTTGTCCCAATAAGACGTTAAATAGTTTGATCCCATATATAGCAGTAAATATCTATATATGTCCGGATACGATGATAAATGGTTCGGTCCTATGTGTGATTATAAATTTCTTTGTATCTCCTGATGTCACGACAAATAGTTGAGTCCCATTCGTGAGCTTAAATAACTTAGTATTTCTTGATGTGGTAATAAATAGTTTGTTCCCACGTGTGACAATAAATTTCTTCGTATGCACCAATGTGATGATAAGTAGTTTGGTCCCATGTGTGATCATAAATAACTTCACATTTTTCAATTCGACGATAAATAGTTAGGTCCCATATTATAACCTTAAATAAATTTGTATGTCTCGATATCACAGTAAATAGTTTGGTCCAATGTGTGGCCTTGAATAGGTTCGTATGCCTGGTTATGATAATAAATAGTTCGGTCTCATGTGTGACGTTAAATAGCTTCGTATTTCCAGATTTGACAATAAATAGTTCGGTCCCTTGTGTGATTTTAAATAGTTGCGTATGTCATGATCTGATGATTGATAATTCGGTCCCGTGTGACCTTAAATATTTTTATATGTCGCAATGTGATGATAAATAATCTGGTCCCATATATGAACTTAAAAAGGTTTACATGTCCCGATGTGACACTAAATTTTTTTTTACTATGTGTGACCTTAAATAACTTCGTATGACCCGATGTGATGATATATAGTTCGGTCCCATGTGTGAACCTAAATCACTCTGTATATTTTATTGTGATGAAAAATAATTTAGTACCATGCATGACCATAAATAGCTTCTTATGTACCGATGTGACGAAAAATAGTTTGCTCACATGTGTGACCTCGAATAGCTTGTCCGAATGTGACGATAAATAGTTAAGTTCCATGTGTAACGTTAAAGAACTTCGTATGTTCTGATTTGACGATAAATATTTGGTCCCATTTTTACCTTAAATATCTTCGTATGTCCTGATGTGATAATAAATAGTTTGGTGCCATGTGTAACCTTGAATAGCTCTATATGTCTGGATGGAATAATAAGTTGTTTGGTCCCAAGTGTGACCTAAAATAGGTTTGTATTTCCCGATGTGATGATAAATAGTTCGGTCCCTTATGTGACCCTAAATAGTTGCATATGACCGATGTGATGATAAATAGTTCGGTCCGATGTGTGACCTTAAGTAGCTTTGTATGTTTCAATGTGATGATAAATATTTCGGTCACATGTGTGACCTTAAATAGGTTCATATGTTCGATAAATAAATATGTACCATGTGTGACCTTAAATATCTTTGTGCGTCCGAGTGAGATAATAAATAGTCCAGACACATGCATAACTTTAAATAGATTTGTGCTTCCCGTTGTGACGATAAATAGTTAAGTCCCATGAGTGTCCTAAAATAGCTTCAAATGTCCCAATGTGATTATAAGTAGTTCGGTACCATGTGTGACCTTAAATATCTTCGTATGTACAAATGTGATGCTAAATAGTTTTGATGTGATGATGAATAGTTCAATCGCATGTGTGACCATAAGTAACTTCGAATGTACCGATCTAATGATAGTTCGGTCCCATGTATGAGTTTAATATCGCTATATGTTCCATAAGACGTTAAATTTTTTGATCCCATATATAACCTTAAATGTCTTCATATGTCCCGATACGATGATAAATTGTTTGGTCCCATGTGTGATCATAAATTTATTTTTATATCCTTATATAACGATAAATAGTTCGGTCCCATGTATGACAATAAATAGCTTCCTATTTCTCGATGTGATGATAAATAGTTTTAACCTATTTGTGACCATAAATTAATTTATATGTCTCGACGTGACAAAAAATAGTTCAGTCCCACGTACGACCTTATATAGCTTCGTATGCACCTATGTGAAGATAAATTGTTCGGTCACATGTGTGATCTTAAATAACTTCATATGTTTCAATTTGATGATAAATAGTTCGATCCCATTTGTGACCTTAAATAGCATCATATGTCTCGATATGACATAAAATATTTCGGTCTCATGTGTGACCTTGAATAACTTCATATGTTTTGTTATGATAATAAATAGTTTGGTCCATTTTGTGACCTTAAATAACTTCTTATTTTTGGCGGTGACGATAAATATTTTGGTCCTTTTCGTGAGTTTAGATATCTATATTTGTCAATATATGATGATAAATAATTTGGCTCCATGTGTGACATTAAATATCTTTGTATGTCCTGATGTGATGATAAATAGTTTGGTTCCATGTGTGACTTGAAATAAGTTTGTGCGTCTCGATATGATGATAAATAGTTTTGTACTATGTGAGACCTTAAATAACTTTGTATGCCCCAATGTGACGATAGATAGTTCGTTCCCATGTGTGACCTTAAATAGAATCGTAAATTGCAGTATGATTGGAAATAGTTCGGTACCATGCCTGACCTTAAATAGCATCTTATTTCCTGATGTGATGATAAATAGTTCGATCCCATGTATGACCTTGAATAACTTGTCCGGATGTGACGATAAATAAGTGAGTCCCACATGTGACCATAAATAATTTTGTATGTTCCGATTTCATGATAAATAGTTAGTCTCATATATGACCTTAAATATCTTTGTAGGTCCCGATATAATGATAAATAGTTGGGTCCCACGTGTAACCTTGAATCACTTTGTATGTTTAGTTGTGATAATAGATAGTTTGGTCCCAAATATTACCAAAATAGTTTCATATTTCTAAATGTGAGGATAAATAGTTTGTTCACTTGTGTGACCTTAAATAGCTGGGTATATCTCGATATGATGATAAATAGTCTGGTCCCATGTGTGACCTTAAATATATTTGCATGTTTCGATGTGACAATAAATATTTCGGTCCTAGCTGTGACCTTAAATCGGTTCATATGTTTACTAAATAGTTCGGTACCACGCGTGACCTTCAATAACTTTGTATGCCCCAATGTGACGATAACTAGTTGGGTCCCATATGTGACCTTAAATAGTTTTTTTATCGCATTATGATGAGAAAGACTTTGGTTATATGTGTGACCATGAATACTTTTGTATGTCTCGATTTGATAAATAATAGTGCATCCCCATGCGCGACATTAAATAACTTTGTATGTCGGAATGTGACGAAAAATAGTTCAGCTCCATGAGTGACCATAAATAGCATAATATTTCAACATGTAACAATAAATAGTTATGTTCCATATGTGTCCTTAAATAGCTCCTGATGTGACGATAAATAGTTCGGTCCCATGTGTGACCTTAAATTTCTTCGTATATACAAATGTGACGTTAAATAGTTTCGATGTGATGATAAATAATTCGGTCTCATATGTGACCTTAAGTGTAAGACCCACGTTGTACTAAACCCCGGAATAATCAATTACGATGTGATAATTACAAATATTTCCCCATATCCCTTGTGTAATATAGTAAAATTCAAAAACACCCTTAATAAAGTTAAAACTGCATATAAAACTCTATAACTTTGCTTAATCACATAAGTATCCCCGGGTTACAAAATGACTAAATTACCCTTGTAAACATTGGAAGAAATATAACTTGACCCCTATTTCACCCAAACAACCAAACTTTATATCAAATTGAACCTTTAAACCTTAACTAATTTAATTTTACAATGTAACCCTTAAACGTTCATAAAATTGCACAAATACCCCTAAACATGCAAAATTATCATATTAAATACCAAATAAATATAAAACTTCATCTTCAAGTAACAAAACCAAAACTAAACTATTTAGACCTTCCTCACCTACAACAAAGCATCCCCGTCAGTAGAAAAGGATAAAAATCACATGTCCTACACAATTTCTTTAAGTGAACTTCTTTCCATCATATTTTATCTTATTAAAAAATGGGAGAATCCACCTCCTAGCAGGACCAATAAATAGTCGTTAGATTAGGGTATAAATCCATCATGAAATACAGCCTCAAACCCCATCAATTCAGCAAGCAATAAGATTTATTTTTTTCCCTCCAAACTAGTAACCGACGATTTTATTCATTCATTCTTTGTTTTCATCCCAAACATTTTCTACACCATCATAATACTTAACCCAATCAGAAAAAACAAACTCTTATGTGTGGAATAGCCTATATAGCCAGAAACCTTCAAAAACTCCACCAAAGATTGAGATTTCATGGTGAAACTTCATTCTTTGACATTGAATTTGTTTCAAAGTGAGGAATGGCTTCCTTATAATCTTAGGAGCTCAAGTTGAATGGCCATTTTCTAAACCTCATATGTTTTGAAACATAATTTTCCAAAAGTGTTTTCGAGTTTCAAAAA
This sequence comes from Sambucus nigra, assembly GCA_949130495.1. Classification (NCBI taxonomy): domain Eukaryota; kingdom Viridiplantae; phylum Streptophyta; class Magnoliopsida; order Dipsacales; family Adoxaceae; genus Sambucus; species Sambucus nigra. The sequence goes on along the minus strand of OX422208.1, from coordinate 665,230,792 downwards.
CTGAAATTCCAAAATTCTCTTCAACCAGAATATCTCAATCCTTAAAACTAAAGCCAAACTCTTCCTTAAGATAGAAAAAACCTAGTCATAAGCTTAAAATCCATTACCATATTCTGTAAATCCATGAATTTTTTGTCAAATTTCCTAAAAAATACACAGTAGTTTAAACTCGATGAATATTGAACCTCAATACATGAAACCTGTATATTTGCATTCCTAATGAAATATTAGGTTTGATTAGTTTAAGAATCATCTCAAATGGTTAGGGAAATTAGAAATTATTCAAGGTCAAAGTTTTATCAAAATCTAGGTCAGTTATCGAGATGTTGAATATGAACTTTTTAACCATAGCATTAACCAGGCGCGTGACAAATCAAAATTTGTATCTTTTTCCAATATTTTAATTAAATTTTCTAGTGAAAATGGTATATAAAAAGGCAGTTTTGGTTAACCCAAGCCAAAATTTCATAAAACCAAGATTTTAGGTTAAAATAATCTTCTAAAACATAAAAATTGACCCCTCCTACTTTCTTCAATGATGAATTTTGACCGTAACGTTTTTCTACATACACTTTGATAAATTTTGAGCCAAAAATCATCTACACCATTTTTCCAATAGGTCCATAAGGATTATAATTAAACTCTTAAAATTGATTGCAAATTAGCCCCTAAACATTCAAAGATACAGTTTGTCCATTTATCTTTCCAACATAGTCTTTTTACCAACAACATACACACACAATTATGTTAATTGACAAATAATCAAGAACCTGACCCTATCGATCCTGACTTCAATCATATTTAATCACGTTCCTCCCAGCTAATAAGTAGGTTTTGCCCTGCCAATAGTAATTTCAGTGTATTTGATACAACTGCTACTGATATCATATTATCATAGTCCCAAATTACTCTTAGTTTGTGTGTGCTTTGATACTACCATACTACTTATGTTGATAAATATCATTTATAAATTAATTTGGTTCATTTGTATCAATTTAAACATCTTCATATAATAATTTATTTCATTAGATTATTGCAATGATTGAATCACTTCAAACATGCACTTACGTGCCAGTTATCTTTGTTAGAAACATCAATATTAACTAGGGAGTTGACCTATGTGTTATCCCATGGAATTTTTGTACATGGCCTAATGTCTCAAATTTTTAAGAGTCTGGGTTTGTCGTTACATACATATGAGTGCCACTCTATTTGGTGTGCCTTGTTTTTAATTTTCCCCAAAGGTTTTGGGTTGTCTTTATTATTTAGTTATAATGATTATGCATAAAGTATTTATGTACTTATTAGTAAATTGGTAAGTATAGGATTATTCGTTTAAAAATCCTTGATCTTTTTCTGAGAAATATTGCTTATGCTTCATATAGGAGACAATTAACTCCATACACGCTCAAACCTATATATACATATTATTATTATTATTATTATTATTATTATTATTATTATTATTATTATTATTATTATTATTATTATTATTATTATAAAATGGCTAAAATCTACTATCATATTTGTGCTAATTCCTTTTTCCTCCAGATCTTCTAGGATAAGGAAGATATACCCCTCCCTTTTGTGATACGCGCGAATAATATGTATGCATATATAATTATACAAAAGGAGATTATGGAAGATGGTAGAAAAGAGTGGCAGTTCTCGATGACCCACATCATTTTTTAGTTTTTGGAATAAAATGTAAAGTGAATAATTCACCCCTGCAGTGGTAGTACAATATATGTAATATTGTATTAATGAATAAAGTTTTTTATTCTGACTCAACTTTAGTTTCGTTACTTTGTCACTATCTTCTACATTCATACCAAAAATAAGGTATGACAAGTTTGTATCAGAGCAGGTTTCTAAAATGCATCAGATTAGACGCCTATACGGGAATAATATAACATATTAGTTATTTTACACTATGCGTAACTTCTTTACTTTCATCATATCTTAACTCTATATTACAACATGAATATTTGGGACTCGTAACTTTTTAGTCTTTATATAGTTCCCACTAATATATGGGTAAACATGGTAAGGGAACAAACTTTACATTGACTCAACACTATGGTCAGGGAAGTGGATGACGATTGGATAAATTCCAGTTGGTTCATGAAATAATCAGTGTTAATGAATCGAATCTCTGGTGAAGCACAAGTAATGATGAAAATGCAAGAGTACAGGTATTATCCAATCATTCTTCAAAAGGTTATTAATCTTTCATTGAATGATACTCACTCCCCACGCCCGCTCCAACCCGAAGCCACCTCTAATGGAGAACTTATTAAGCTTTACTCAGGATCTTCTAGTATCTCCACTGATGATGACCCACCCGAGATAGGTGACTTTGATTTCGTTCACGACTCTGATCCTTTCAAAACCGACGTCGTGGTTTCGGAATAAAGAACATAATAATCTACCTCATCATGTCCATAATCTATTTAATAAGTAGTTTGTAAATATTATGACAGTGCTATAAATATAGGTGGAATCATCTACTAATGGTTGTATAAAAACTATAGTTCTTAAGATATGTATGATAACTTAGAATTGCTAGTTTTAACGACCCTTTAATATAATATTACTTACTTAGATTTTCTTTTCTATGCTCTCTCTTTAAGATTTTATTCGTATATATAATATATATATGTAAATGTCATATTGTTTTTTTAGGATGATTAACACTCGCTCGCCTTCCTCCGGAACTCAGACTGAGCAGACTCACACCAAATGAATTATGAAATGCCTTTAGGAATTAACATCTCTAACCAGATAGTAGTAATCACCGGTTCCACACCTTTATTAAGAAGAAGTTACAAATTAAGCACGTCGAATGAATGCTATCAAATAATTTCTAAGACAAAAAACCCCTCCATTTCTTAGGAAGCCGGGAGCAAGTGGGGTTGAGAAATGAATACGTCAGATTATGAAGATATTCAATGGGGTAGGAATTGATGCTAATATTTTATTAGTTTTCAAATATTATATGTTTAGAGGTAAAATCAATTTTTGGTGTTAAGCTATAGCACAAAGTCGTAATGTAGCCTCTCTAAATTGGGAACAGTTTGAGGAAATATTCTTCAAAAAGTATTTTTCGAGATCGAAATAGACCAGTTGATGGTAGATTTGCTGAAATTACAGCACGCTAATCTATCTGTGGCCTAGTATGAAGCTCAGTTCACAGAATTATCCCATTATGTAGCCGAGTATGTGAACATTGAAATGAACAAATGTAAGCATTTTGAGGGAGGGTTTCACCCAAGAATTAAAACCTTCATTACCCCATTACAAATTTGAGACTTTTCCCAACTCCTTGAAATTTCTTTTATTCTTGAATGTAATCTTACATCAGGTGGCTATGTATGCATGCCTAATCCTATTAATAGGATAAATTACATTGCTAGAACTTTAACCATTCCCTGAACCAAACCTTATCCTGACTCTAGTGAACAATTTTATTATCAAATTCACCATAACACTACTCATCTAGTAATTCGATTCCACGAGTCTCAAGAAGTAGGACATATCCGTCCGCGATGTCCTATGATGTACCCCTCCGTGACCCAAAACAAACCATGTAATTTCCCAAGACCCAATGGAACAGATCCTTCCAACAATCAATGCATGCCCTATAATGTTGGTAAAAAGCCTGAGTCGGTCCACAATTGTGGAAAACATTCTGCCATATTGCCTATACGGAATTTCCACGACGTGGTGGAGGGTACAATTTTTTTATAACTATCCCGCTCAACTTTTATTTAATTCTGGTTTAACTCGTTCATTCATTAGTCTTAAAGTAGATAAAGTTTTGAAAAATTTTCAAAAATCATTGGACACTCTCATAGAAATACAATTACCTATCGGTAAGGTTATCACACCTACTCAAGGGTATGATAATAATAAAATACAGCTAAGTTTAGGTATACTCTTTGTAAATTAATAATCCTAGATATGGATGGTTTCAATATTACTATCGGAATGGATGTATTATCAAAATAACATGCTTATATCGATTGTTATTTATAGAGAGTGTAGTTTTGAAACCCAGAAAACTACCATTTTATGTTTCAAAGAACGGGTCATTTTGTACCTTCAATTTCCCAAATCCAAAGTATCACCTCCCCTTTGTTTTCTAGAATCCTAGAACAATTCAATGATGTTTTCCGAGAATAAGGTTTAGAAATGCCACCCTCCCGAGAAAATGAGTTTACCATCAATATTTATGCAAATACTTTCCCTATTTCGATACCTCAATATTGAATGGATCCTCTAAAACTTCACAAAAATTATAAACTTCGTACCCAAGTAGATTATTTACTTGAAAAAGGTTTTATTCACTTTAATTCATCTCCGTGGGGAGCACCTATGTTGTTTGTGAAAAGAGTGATGTAAGTTTTGCATTATGCATAGACTACTGTGAGCTGAATTCGGTAACAATTAAGAATAATTATTGATTATCTGGAATTAGATATTTATTCAATCAACTTAGAGGTGCAAAGATATTTTCAAAAATAGACATGCGATCTGGTTACCATCAATTATGAGTGAGAGAATAATACATTCCAAAAACCAGTGTTCGAAGTCGTTATGGACATTCTAAATATATTGTAATGTCTTTTGGATTAACTAATGCCTCTACAACTTTCATGGACCTAATGCATTGGATATTTTGACCTTTTCTTAAATAATTTGTTGTCATATTCATTAATCACATTCTCATTTATTCCTAAAATCCTGAACAACATGCCCAGCATTTAGAGATAGTATTAGGTACTTTGAGAAACCATCAGTTATATACTAAAAAGAGAAAATGTGATTTCTCAATAAAGGAAGTAAATCTCTTAGGACACGTGATTTCTAAAAGTGAAATCCAAGCCGATCCAGCTAAAATCACATTTATTATAGAATGGAAAAATCCCACCAATGTCATCGAGATTAGGAGTTTTCTCAGATTAGCTGGTTATTATTGTCATTTTGTAGATGGATTTGCCAAGATTTATCTCCCATTAATGAAGTTAACTAGGAAGGAAATACCTTTTCTATGGACTGCCGAGTGAGAGCAGGAATTCCAAACATTAAAGTTCATGTTGACCATTCCCCTTGTCTTAACCATTCCTTATAGTAATATTAGCTATGACGTATACGCTAACGCCTCATTGAAAGGTTTAGGTTGTGTCCTAATGAAAAATGTATGGGTAATTGGGTATGGATATTGACAACTCAAGATTCGTGAATGTAGTTATCATGAGCATGAGCTTGAGTTAGCAGCCGTAGTTGTTGCTTTAAAATATAGCATTGTTATCTATACGATAAAGAATTCTAAGTATTTTCAGATCACAAAAGTTTGAAATACATCTTAAACCAAAAGTACTTGAATTTTAGACGAAGACATTGGATGGAATTTTTGGAAGATTACAGATTGACGTTGGAATACCATCCCAAAAAGGGAAGCGTTCTAGTCGACGCATTAAGCTGTAGACTTATTAGAAGACTAAAAAACCCAATTTCTTATGATGTTGCGGCTACCATAGAGCAATATGATCTTCAACTAACCTTGCCTTTATCAAAATTTGCAAATATCATTGGTTACCCAAAACTGAGAAGAAAATTTCAGAACAACAACTATAATATCCCGTTTTGAAGAAACAACAAACCAAAAGTAAGACCCAAGAATTGTCACAAAATAAGGAGACAAATAAATTTTATATAACTAATCGATTATCATTACGAGAAGACATATTACAATAATCTCATCATTCTAAATTCATGATACATCTTGGAAGCTCAAAAATGTATCATGTAATGAAAAAACAATATTGGTGGAAAAATATGAGATATAATATTGTGAACTTAATGAAATAATGTCTCACTGTTCAACAAGTAAAGATTGAACACTAGTTTCCTTGTGGACTTCTCCAACCTCTTATATTTCATGGGTGGGAATGGGATCACATCCAATGAACTTTATTAGTGGACTACCTCTAGCATCCCAAGGATATAATTATGTCTGGGTGATAGTAGACCGACTCACCAAATCCACCCCTTTCTCCAAGTGAAAACTATTGACTCTTTTTAAAAGCTCAGTAAGCTCTACATCCAAGAAATTATTCGATTAAATTGAATCCCTTTGTCTATATTATCGGACTGAGGTTCTCATTTGGTGGTAAATTTAGCAGGCACTCCAAACTGAAATGGGTACTAAACTTCATCTAAGTACCGCATTTCATCCCCATCCCAATGGACAATTTGAATTCACTATCCAAACATTGGAGAACATTTTAAGATCCCGTGTTTTAGATATGCCTCACAATTAGAGGAAACACGTACCATTAGTTAAGTTTTCATGTAACAATAGTTACTAGTCAATTATCAAAGTTGCGACATTTGAAGCATTGTATGGAAGACCTTGATGATCACTAGTATGTTGGACCGAATCAAGAAATATTAAGAAATATGGCTCAAAATAATCCAAGAAACCATTAAGAAGATACAACAGATCAAGAAAACACTAAAGGAGTCCCAAGATCGATAGAAGAGTTACGTAAATCATTGTAAAAAGCCCTTAGAATTTTAAGTTTTCAGTAAAGTATTTCCAAAGTCTCACCCCCAAAAAGGAATTCTATGATTCGGAGAGAAAGGGAAGCTAGTGCCAAGATACATCGGACCTTTTAAAATCACTAAACCTTTTGGGCCTGTGTCATATGAATTAAACTTATCACCATAATTATCTAGTATTCATAATGTACTCCATGTGTCTCAACTACGTCGATACATTCCAGACCCAACACGTGATTACGTGGCACGAAATTTTTGTTCAAACCAATTATGAATTTAAGGAAACACCTTTTTAAATTCTAGACCACCAGGTAAAAATTATTAGAAGGAAGTAATTTCCCTCAGTAAAGGTACTCTAGAAACACCAAAATTAGTAAAATGCCACGTGGGGACTAGAATAGTCCATGTAAAATTAAAATCCTGCAAACCAATAATATTGATAGGAAATAAACTCGCGAGTGAGATGAGGAGGCAGGGACCCTTTAGAGCAAGGTTTTATAGAATGAGGTTTGGCAGGCTTGGCCTCCTGGCCTCCTGGTCTCGACTATTCAAAGTTCTGTCCACGATACGCGCAGGCCGTAAGTCACTATGGTATCTCCTACTACAGTTATGGCGCTAGCTAAGCTTGTAATTACTGTACCCGAAGGTGGTACGTATCCTATAAAAGGTAAATTTGAGGACGAATTTTTTTTAGGTAAGTAGATTGTAATACTCGGGTAGTACTAAACCCTAAAATCATCAACCATGATACGATAATGACATATATTGCCTCATATCCCCTTATAATTTAGTCAAATTCAAAAACACCATAAAAAGTCAAAACTATATACAAAACTCTACATATTTGCTTAATTACCAAATTACTCTAAAGGTTACAAAATGAACAAATTACCCTATGAACTTTGAAAGAAGTATAACCTAACCTCTATTTCACCCCAAGACCCAAACTTTATATCAAATTAAACCTTTAAACCTTAATTAATTTTGTTTTACAATCCTAACCCTAAAACTTTCATAAAATTACCCAAAATACCCTAAAATATGCAAAATTATCGTATTAAATACCAAATAAATATAAAACTTCCTATTTAAGGACCAAAACAAAAAATAAACTATTTACGCTTTCCTCCCCTGCCAAAAAGGCATACCCATAAGTAAAAAAGGATAAAAACACATGTCCTTCACCATTTCTTCAAAACAACTTCTTTCCCCCGTGTTTAGCTTCTTAAAAGTTAGGAGAATCCACCTCCCAGTAGAACTAATAAAAATACCCTAGCTAAGGGTATAAAAACAAACTCTTACGTGTGGAATAACATATATAGACAAAAATCTTGAAAACTCCATTAAAGCATGAGCTTTATTGGGGAAACTTCATTCTCTGACTCTGAACTTGTTTCAAATTGAGGAGTGAGTTCCTTATGATCCCAGTACCACAAGTGTAATGGACATTTTAAAAAACTCATAAGCTTTGAAACCTAATTTTCCAAAAGTGTTTTCGAGTTTCAAAAATTAAAATTCCAAAATTCTCTCCAACTAGAATACCTCAATCCTTCAAACCAAACCCAAACTCTTCCTTAAGATAGCGAAAACTTATCCGTAAGCTTGAAATCCATTGTCATATGCTATAAATACACAAATTTTTGGTCAAATTTTTAAAAAAACATGTAGTAGTTGAAACTCGATGAATACTAAACCTTAATCAATGAAACCTACATATTTGGATTGCTTCTGAAAAATAGGTTGGATCGATTCAAGAATCATCTGAAATGGTTTAGGAAATCAAAAGTTATTTATGGTCAAATTTTTATCAAAATATAGATCAACTGTCGAGAGGTTAAAGATGAACTTTTCAACCGAAAACATTGACCAGGAGCGTGAGGGCACGTGATCAATTAAAAAAATTCTTTTTTTTTTCTAATATTTTTACTAAATTTTTAAGGTCAAAATGGTATAAGGTAAGGAAGTGTTTAATTAACCCTATCCCGAATAATAGAAAACTAATGTTTTAAATTAAACATATCTTCAAAAAATTACAAATTGACCGCTCTTAGTTTTTTAGGTTATGAATTTGGACCCCAACTTGTTTTATGCACACTTCGATAAATTTTGTGCCGAAAAGTCTTCTGCATCATTTTTCAAGTAGGAACTTTAGCCTTTTATTTAAACTCTTAAAATTAATGCAATTTATCCCCTAAACTTCAAAAGGTTACAATTTTTTTCATTTACTTTTTCAAATTTAGTACAAATGCCAACAAAATACACTCACATTCATGTTAATTAATAGAAAATCAAGAACTTGACCCTCCCAACTTCAATCTAAATTAATCTTGCTCTACGAGATAACAAGTTGGTTTTTCTTTTTCAATAGTAATTTTAGCATATTTGACACAACTGCTATTAATATCACATTGTGATAGGCCCAAATTACTCTTAGTATGTGCATGTTATGATACTGCCATGCTACGTATGCTGCTAAATATCATATATATATATATATATATATATATATATATATATGTATATATATATATGGATGATTTCGATCAATTTAAAAACATCTATTCTAATAAATAATTTCATGAGATTGTTGCAAAACTTGAATTATTTCACCCATGCACTTATGTGCCACTTATCTTTGTTACAAGCATCATTATTAACTAGGGAGTAGACTGCCGTGTTATCCCATTAAATTTTTCTTCTTGGCCTATGGTCTCAGATGTTTGAGAGACTGGAATTATTGGTATATATATATATATATAGGAGTTCCACTCTAATTAGTGGCCTAGCTATTTATTTTTCGTAAAGGTTTTTAGTTGACTTTATTATTTGGTTATAACTATTATGCTTAAAGTATTTCTATACCAATTAGTAAATCAGTAAGTATAGGATTATCAATTTAAAAATTCCTGATCTTGTTTATGAGATATATTTCTTATGTTTCATTTTGCAAAATAGTTAACTCCATACACACTCAAACCTTTATATAGATATAATTATTATAGAAATTGTTAAATTTTGCTTAGCATATTTTTGTTAATTCATTTTTCTTCAAGATGTTCTAGGATAAGGAAGTCGTACTGCCTCACTTTTATGATATACACGGATCATATGTATGTATATATAGCTATATGGAAGGAGATTAAGGAATATATGAGCAAAGAGTGGCCTTTTTCGATGACCTACGTAATTATTTGGTTTTTGGAATAAAATGTAACATGAATAATTCGCCCCTCTAGTGGGGGTACAATATATGTAACATTGTATTAGTTAATAAAAAATTTATTCCTGCCTTAAATTTAGTTTCATTGCTTTGTTACTATCTTGTACATTCATACAAAAAATAAGGTGTGACATTAAGTACTTTCGAATGTCCAGATGTGATGATATACAGTTTGGTCCCAAGTGTGATAAAAAATATATTTGTATGTCCAAATATGATGTTAAATAGTATGACTCCATGTGTGACCTTACATAGCTTCATATGTCTCACTGTGAAGATTAATAGTTCGGTCCAATGTATGAGCATAGAAAGATTTGTATCTCCCGTTGTCAAGATAAATAGTTTGGTCCCATGTGTGACCTTTAAGAGCTTCATATGTACTGATGTAATGATAAATAGTTCAGCCCTATGTCTGACCTTAAATAGCTTTGTATGTATAGACGTGACGATAAATTATTCGGTTCCTTGTTCAACCTTAAATAGTTCGTAAGTTCGAATGGGACGATAATACTTTGGTCCCATGGTTGGCATCAAATAGTTTCTTATGTTACGATTTGATGACAAGTAATTGGGTCCTCTTTGTGACCTTAAAGAGCTTCGTATGTCCCGATGTGACGATAATAGTTTAGTCCCTTATGTGACCTTAAATAGCATATGTATATTCAACGGGGAGAATAAATAGTTTGGTCACGTCTGTGAAGATAAATAGTGTGATTCCGTGTGTGTTCTTAAATAGCTTCGTACGTCCCGATGTGATGATAAACACTTCAATCCCATGTTTGACCTTAAATAGTTTCTTATCTCCTGTTGTGATGATAAATAGTTCGATTCCATGTGTAACTTTAAATAGATTTGTATGTCATGTTCTGATGAGAAATCATTCGTTCCCATCCATGACCTTAAGTAGTTTTTTGCGTCACTACATAACGATAGATAGTTTGGTCCTATGTTTGTCCTTAATTATCTTCGTATGCCTAGTTTTAACGATAAATAGTTTAGTCCCATATGTGGCGTTAAATATCTTTGTTTGTCTCGATACGATGATAAATAGATCGATTCTATGTGTGAATTTAAATAACTTCGTATGTCCCATTGTGATGATAAATAGCTCGGTCTAATGTGTGATCATAAATATCTTCATATGTCTCGAAGTAACGATAAATAGTTTGGTCCCATATCTGACATTAAATATCCTCATATGTCCTGATGTGAGGATAAATGGATGACCGGGAATAATTTCGTATGTTTGGATATGATAATAAATAGTGTGATCTCATGTGTGACCTTACATAGCTTTAAATATCTTGATATGATGATAAATAGCACGGTCCCATGTGCGGCCTTAAATATTTTTAATTTCCAAATGTGATAATAAATAATTCGGTATCATGTTTGACCCTAAATAGCTTAGTATGACCCGATATTATTACAAATACTTCAGTACTATGTATGACCTTATATAGCTTTATGTCACGGTGTGACTAAAAATAATTTCATCCCATGTTTAGCATTAAATAGTTTATTATGTTTCGATGTGATGATAAACAGTTCGATCCCATATGTGACCTTAAATAGCTTTGTATGTCCCATTGTGATAATAAATAGTTTTGCCCCATGTGTGACTTTAAATAATTTTGTATGTGCCAATATGAGGATAAAAAGTTTGGTCCCAAGTGTGACCTTAAATACCTTATTATCTCCCGATGTGATGCTAAATAGTTTGGTCCCATATCTGACCTCAAATAGCTTCGTATGCCACATTGTGATAAGAAATAATTTGGTCCCATGTGTGACCTTAAATTTCTTTTCATATCCCCAAGTGATGATAAATCGTTTGGTCCTTATATGTGTCCTTAATTTGCTTCGTATCCCCCCTTGTGATGATAAATAGTTTGGTCCCAAGTTTGACTTTAATTTTCTTCTTATTTCTTGATGTGATGATAGATAGTTTGGTCCCATGTGTGACCTTAATTATCTTTATAGATTTCGAGGTGGTAATAAGTAATTTGGTCCCATGTGTTACCCAAAATAGCTTGTTCGCATGTGAGGAGAAATAGTTGTGTCCTATGTGTCACCATTATAAATAGTTTGGTCTAATGGGCTCCCTTACATAACTTCGTATGTCTAAATGGGATGATAATTAGTTCATTCCCATATGTGATCTTAATTATCTCTGTATGCCTCAATGTGATGATAGATAGTCAGTCCCATGTGTGACCTTAAATATCTTTATATATCTCGATGTGATGATAAATAGTTTAGTACCATGCGTGACCTTAAATATCATCATATTTTCCATTGTGGCGATTAAAAGTTTGATCACACATTTGACCTTAAATATCTTCGATTATTACGTTATGATGCGAAACAGTTCCGTCTTCTGTGTGATTTTAAAAATATTATCATTCCCCCATGTGACTATAAATATTTTGATCCCATATGTGACTTTGAATAGCTTCGTATGTCATGTTGTCATGATAAATAATTTAGATTGATCTATGGCTTTTAATAACTTCCCACGTATTGATGTGACTAAATAGTTCGGTCTCATGTGTGATATTAAATAGCATCGTATGTCTCATTTTGACAATAAATAGTTCGATAGAATGTGTGATCATAAATAGCTTTGTATGTCCAATGGTGACGATAAATAGTACGGTCCCACATGTGATCTTAAATAGCCTTGTATGTCCCGATGTGACGATAGTCCTATGTGTGATCTGGAATAGCTTTGTATGTCCGGATGTGACAATAAATAGTTTTGTTCTGCGTGTGACCTTAAATAGCTTCATATTAACCAATGTGATGATTAATAGTTTGGTCCCATGTGTGACCTTAAATAGCTTCAAATATCCCAATATAACAAGAAATAGTCCGGTCCTATCAATGACATTAAATATCTTTGTATGTCCCAATGTGACTTTAAATAGTTTGGTACCATGTGTGACCTTAAATAGCTTTGTATGCCCTGATGTGATGATAAATAATTTGGTATTGTGTGTGACCTTAATTAGCTTCATATGTCTTCTTATGATGACAAATAGTTCATTTCCATGCGTGACCTTAAATAACTTCGTATGTCCCATTGTGACGATAAATAGTCAGGTCATGTGTGTGACCTTAAATAGCCTTGTATTTTCTAATGTGACAAAAAATAGTTCGGTCTCATGTGTGACATTATATAACTTCTTATCTCCTGATGTTATGATAATTAGTTCGGTCCCATATGTGATCTTAAATATCTTCATATGTCGCGTTGTGACAAGAAATAATTTGGTTCTATACATGACCTTAAATAGGTTTTTATGTCCCAATGTGACGATAAATCGTTCGATCCCATGTGTGTCAGTAATTGGCTTCACACGTCCTGAAGTAATGAAAAATAGTTTCATCCCATGCATAAAATTAATTAACTATGTATATCCCGATATGAAGATAAATAGTTTAATCCCACATGTGACCATAATTGACTTTATATCTCCCAATGTGATGATAAATAGATCGATCCAATGTGTTGCATTAAATAACTTTGTATTACCTAATGTGATTATAGCTAGTTTGGTCCCATATGTGACCTTAAATATGTTTGTATGTCCCGATATGACCAAAAATAGTTCAGTCCTATGTGTGACCTTCAATAGCTTTGTGTATCTCATGGTGACCATAAATAGTTCGGGACCATGTGTGACCATAAATATCTTCATATTCCCTACTATCACGATTAGTAGTTTGGTCCTAACCCTGACCTAAAATAGCTTCATATGTCGCGTTGTGACATGAAACATTTGGTCCCACGTGTGACCTTAAAAAGGTTCTTTTGTACTCATGTGACGATAAATAGTTCGGTCCCACGTGTGACCTAAAATATCTTTGTATGTCCCATCGTGATGATAAACAGTTTAGTCGCATCGGTGTCTTTAAATATCTTCTTATGTCCTGATATGGTGATAAAGAGTTCAGTCATATATGTGACCATAAATAACTTTGTATGTAACATTGTGCTAATAAATAGTCCAATCAAATTTTTGATCATAAATAACTTCGTATGTTTCGATGTGATGATAAAAAGTTAGGTCCCAAATGTCACATTAAATAACCTTATATGTCCCGATGTGATGATAAATAATTCGGTCCTATGTGTTCAAACCAGTTTTTGAAGGGGAAGTCCAAATCTGTCTAGGTTAGTGCGAGTTTGGCAAGGTTTTTCTTGAATTCTGTTAGAAAATGGTTGGTGGAAGTAGTGTAGACTTTGATAAAAGATGAATAAATTGGAGGAATTCATTACAAATCCTCCAAAGGATGTTGCAGCAATAGCACTCTTAATCAAGTTGGAAGAATTGTGGTTAAAATTACAACATGTTCGAACGCTGCAAGAAAATCACATCTGGTTGATGACAGTACTGAGAATCTTGTGGTTGATGTTGGTGTTTTGGTCGAAAAACTTCGTGCTCATTTCGGTAGACTTGATGAGAATTCTGGTTTGCTGAAAAAGGCATGCCACAACATGGGTGAAAAGGGCACTAGTGCTTGTGTCAAGAAGTATAAAATTTCGAAACCGATGGCTTTTGTGGGTGCAAGATCGGTGAAGCAATTGGAGAATTTTTTGTATAATACGGAACAGTATTTCAAGACTGCTCATATCAACGAACTAGAGAAGGTCGCAATCACCATAATCTACTTATGTGATGATGAAAAAATTTGGTGGAGAATTCAAACTGAAGACAAGAGCATGTCTGAAATCAGTTTCTGGAGTGAACTAAAGATGGAATTACGGGATGAATTCTTTCCGGTAAATTCGGGTTAGTAAGCAAGAGAATCATTACGATGTGTCAAGCATTACAAGACTATGCGGGATTACATGAAAGAGTTCACATCGGTGATTTTTGATGTTAAGGGAATGTTCGAGGAAGATAAGGTCTTTAAGTTCATTTATAATCTTTAGCCTTGGGCACAGGATGAATTGAGGAGAAAAGGTGTGCATGACTTTTAGTAAGCAGTAGCAGTAGAGGATAGTTTAGTGGATCTCAAACTTAACCGGTCAGACGCTGTTTCATCTAAGTCCAAAGGTAAAGACAAAGTCATTTCAGAATCGGTCAAAGATGGAAGGATAGAAAATGACAAGGGAAAGGTGGTTGATGCACAACCAAATAAAGGCAAAGTTAGTTATTCTAGGTGTTTCATTTCCAAGGGTTCACAACAGGCAGAGGATTGTCCAATGTGGTAGAATCTTATTGCAATTCAAGTGGAAGTGTAAAAAGATGTTGGCTCAAGTTCAGTTGGGTGAGATGCTCATTTTAACCCCTTGGTTTTGCTGGGCAGACTCCAAGCATTAGATCTTAGGAAAAAATTGGAGATGATGCTTTGGTATGCGCTGGTTACAGGAACCAGGCCTTACCAAGAAAGACTTATGCGTTGGGGGCTAAAACGTGGAGGTTATGGTCCTGCATGGAGGAATTGACCAGAAATGAGTTTGGTTTTGTGTTACACTTGGGTTTAATCAAATATTTCAGTGTCTGTTCTCGGTAAAGTCCAAGTTTTGGTTGGGAAATTTTTAGTGGAGTTGGAATTTTCTTACTGTCGATGAGGTCATCGAATTTTATGGTAGGGAGGGTTTGTCACACCCCAAACATACTTGAGTTTTTGATACGGAAACAAACTTTCCTTAGTCGCACTTTGCTATGGTAAGTGAGTTGATGGGGGAAAACGAAGTCAGGTTGGATGTTTATGTAGCTTGTGATCATTTAGCAATTGATGTCAACTGCTTCCACTTTAGATTTTTCATTAAGAACATATGTAAAGAGTGGAGTCATCTGAGGCAGAACTGGCACTTCCTCCATAGGTGCTCCTCCATAGGTGACAATCCCACATGTCGTATTCGTGGGACATGTGGTATTGTCCTAAGACCAGTGCGGGTTTAGTAGTACATGGATTTTAGGGCGTGATCGGGACTTTTCCCGAATCATCCCGATTTTACAACATCGGGTTGTATCAGTGGGTTGAGGTGCTAATAATTGTCTTAATTCGTGGGTTATTATTATTTAACTTCAAAGAGAAGTTGTGCTTCTCCAAAAAACGTATTTGGGTAGTTTTCATGGGAATTGTTGGTCTAAATAGGTGTAACAACACAATTACATCAATTTGGCACATGTGGATCATGGGATAACTCCATGGACACTTATTGCGATGCTAATGCAGCAGTTTTAGAGAAGTTCTATGGTAGTTACTGGGCAAAATAGGTGTAAAAATGGGATTGCATCATTTGGACACATCGGGATCATGGTATAACTCTCTAGATACCTGTTGGGAAGCTAATGCAGCAGTTTTGAAAGTTGTTTCATGGAGAAACATGGAAACATTGTAATTGAGACACATGTCCTAGTAGTTGGGGTTGTTAACTACATTTGTAACCTTTATTTATAGAATTTGTCCCTGTAATTTTTTGGCCGTAAGCCTTAGGCCTAAATTGAGTATTCCTTTGTAATCTTTTGAGTGATTAACAAAGTTTGGGAGTTGAGTTCTTGTAATTTCGTGTCCTGTATGCTTGTGTCTCATATATTGTGATTGGGTTTGCTGTTTTACTTGCTATTAACGTGTTCAAAGTAGGTTATTTGAGTGAACTTCGAGTATTGGTTGGTTGATCAGGTTTTGCGGAGAAAACATGGTTCCTCGCCAGAGAAGGTTGAAAAAAAAATTATCCATGTCGCACTTTATATGTCATGATGTTACAATAAACAGTTCGGTCCCATCTGTAACCTTGAATTCTTCGTATCTTTGGATGTGAAAATAGATAGCTCTGTAACATGTGTGACCTTAAATATATTTGAATGTCTCGATATGGAAAATAATGGTTTGGTCACATATGTGACCTTAAATATCTTCCTATGTTTAAATTAAACGTTAAGTAGTTTGATGATCATATGTCCCAGTGTGAAAATTAATAATTCGGTCAAATTTGTGATCGTAAAATAGCATTATACTAGTTGGAAACCCGCACGATGCACGAATTATACGTTAGCGTAAATGAAATTATCATCCAATATTAAAATTTGGAGTATATAGGATTGGTAAACACATAGAAGAGTGTGAATAAGATAATATCATTGTTTGACATATTCTAGAAACAATTATTTAGATGATTATTCTTGTTGTAGAAGACTTCAAATCTTGAGGTATGTAATGTACCCTATTTTTCCTTTCATCCATGTTCCTGTAAAAACTTAAACAGAAATATTGTAAGATAAAAAATTTCAATAACGCATGGTTCAATATCATGTCGGAATGCAACTCATATACTAACCCTCATTGTTTTTAAAACTTTAAGGCGTGATAAATTTTTAATTACTCCTTAAAAATGAATATATATTCAAAAATAAATTTTTATAAGAACACAGACAAAAGTTAACATTTCATTCATGTGAAGCACAGTCAATTTATAATGCAATTATGAAAACATTTAACATTTGCACCCATTTCAATCATCAATACCACATTCTTCTTTATAATTGGCATATCAACCCCCCTTACTCCATGAATATTATGGTACACCTAGTGGAAATCAACTTGTCCACGTGGTTAGAGACCCCATGTTGATGTTGTGGTCAGAAGTAAAATGTTTCCATGGAAATCACACGGCTTTACACCAGCAGGAGTATGAGTACCTTTTGGCTTTAATCCTTCTAGATCATTAGAGTATGGGCGTAATGATATTTATACAAATTCCCAACCTTCTCAACCCGGCCAGCAATTTCAACCTGGTAATGAACCTTTGATTCAAAGAAGTTTCCATCATGTCCCACCGCCTCAAGCTCCATCTAGTCATTTCCCATATTCAGATCCATACTCATTAAGTCATACTAACGGTTCAAGGCAGTATGCTGTTGACAAATAATGGGGGATGCCCTCAAATGAGCTTAACATTGATGATCAGTGTCGGCGGTGGCTAAGTGAAGGGTGAAATTCATCTTTTCCAGGACCTCCTTTTCCCCAGGAGGGTTATTTTCAGCCACCTCTTGATCTTCCTCCCATAAACAATGTTGTTTTTCATCCCTCCGTTGTCAATACACCTCGAGTTGGAGCGCCAATTTTACGCCAAAGTGGTCCGTAGATAATACCTCGTAGGCCTGGTTTGTCCTCCCTCAGTTGTTGGAGGCCATATTAAGCCAAGCCTGTAGCTATTTTTTGAATATCTCTTTGTTGTGGTGTAATACCCCGTAATTTTATTGATTTTATTTAGTGGGATTAATTAAACTAAATGGGAATTAATTGGAAATTAATCCGGATCTAAATACTAGCGAGACCTGAGTTGGTATTTCTTATTATGATGATAATGTTGAATATTACTGGATAAATATGGTAATATATGATTATTGAATTTATTAAAATTATCGCGAGTCATAAATACGACAATTCGGGAAATTAAGTTGGGACGCGCGTGTCAATTACGTCAATAATCAATTTTATTGGATTTAAAAGTAAAGTATAATTTTATCATCCGTATGGTCATTTCGAGTATGCCAGTGTGTCCGTAAGGGTCAAAATAGTCAAAAACACTAGCTGGGGGTTTAGTTTGGATCCCGGTGCATTTTTAGGCCAAACCGGCAACCCGAGAGGGTATTTTAGTCATTTTAATTTTTAAGGGATTTTGACCCACAAATTTTAGGCCTTATTTGTCAGCAAATATGACGGCCATTAGGGCCATTATCTACCAAAAATCAAAGAGTGGGCAACGTCATAAAGAGGAGAAGTTACAAGAGGGTTACAAAGCCATAACCACCACACGCCACCATTATTCATCGGAAATGTTACCGGGGAGAGGGAGAGAACCAGCCTTTAACATCACCAGCGGATCAGAACATTAATTCTAAGGCAAGTGATTTGATTTCATTAAGTTTCAGCGAATAATTTATCCACGATAGTGTAGGATTTGATGATAGCCATGAACAATGATTGAAACTCGTGAAATTTGGAGAAGAAACCTAAACTTTTGATAGGATTTTCGTGTAGTTTAATTCTGGAAGTATCTCAGAAGCAAAATCATAACCCTTGATGAATTAAAAATGAATATAGGAAGAGAAGATTGATGGTTCTTGAAGAAAATAGACAAAAAGGGTTTTTATGTTAATATGAAGATTTGATCCAACAAAGTCTAATTGTTAATGATTTAAAAGTTTTGGAAAGTTAAGAAACATGTAATTAGGTTGTATAATGACCCCGTATACTTACATTAGGATTTCACATCATCTAATAAAGATTTGGGACAAAATTCGGACTGAAAAATGAAGAAACCCATAGCTTGCAACTGCTTGATCGATCGATCGGCATTCATAGGTCGATCGATCGACCATCGATCGATCGATGCCCAAGATCGATCATCGATCTCCACAGAAACTGTGATTTTTTTCCCTTTTTAATTATAAGTATTTTCGGCCATCGAACGTTGTAGTTGGGCATTATGTGAATACATTAGGACTTGAGGGAGACCAATAAGGATATATTTGAAGCCCGAAACATATTACAATTTGGTTGGAATGTAGTGTTGAATTTATGAGGGCTCGAAGAGTAATTTCCTATTTTATGATGCGGTAACATGATATAAATTCTTAGGAGTGATTAGTTAGGATTTGGGACATGAATAAGGACTTAAGAGTACTGAATTAATATGTGGGAAAAGTAAGAGACTTAGTAACCTCTTCGGTTAGGTTTTAAGTACTCGAAACTATACGACGTGAGACGTATCAGCGAAATATATTATATATCATCCAGAATTATAATGGTGTACGAATTGGACTACTGGTATAGGGCTGAGAACATGCCTTTAATAATATAATAAGTGATTTAAGTTGTGTGAATGCTTAGTAAATGGATTATTATGTGTATGACATACCTACCATACTTTCTATCAAGGGAGGTCGGCTTTCGAAATAGGTCCATCTAATCTTTGCGTGCCTACGGGGGGGGGGGGGGGGGGGGTAGATTATTACCTTAAGGACATAGAGTTGGGAATGGCTTATTTGTGAGTTAATAAGTTAGATGACCAAGGGAGTTTAGGTATATGCGTGACCCATGGGTATGTGAACTGTGTTCGCCTCCAATATGTGTGATTTTACTTATTGAAACGGTTCCTGAGAGATTCGAAACACGTAGTCCTTAAGTACGTGATGTACCGGGATTCTATAGCAGAGTATGTGTGCACCGCAGCTTAGCCTAGGGGTGACCTATTTGTATAGTTATGCTGAAAATAATATACTTGTGATTATAACGGACTCTTTGTTAAGGTGTGAATATGAATAATTGAGACATTTGAATGTGATTAAAAATGAGAATTTCCAATCGTAACTGTTATAAATTAATCTGATGAATGAAAAGGTGAGATACACGCTGGATATGTTAGAATGTTATGAATAAATCCCTATATATAATGTGAGGACAGGAAGTGGTACAGACTAGTTAGTTAACGGTATAACTAGGACTGGTTAAGGATATACGTTAGGCATGCACATTAGTTGAGGGGTGAGGAACTCATGTGAGAGAACGCAACTAACATGTATATAATATTCACTGTTTAATGCAATTAAACAGTGAATATTATTTTTAAACTGTTTTCACCTCGGGCTCTGACCCATTTTTTTCAAATCTATTTTTCTTGTAAAACCTTTTATGTGGCCAGGCACATGGATGCCAATTATAGGAGTCCCTTTCCATTGACGTGATGTAGCTGCTGTGGAAGTTACCGAATCTCGATAGTAGATGCCTCCACATTTTGCATTTGATTCTATTCAGGGTCATTTATCAGTTAGGGCATGTCGCCCCCCTTTCCAACTATAGACAGCTTTCTCAGACTTGCAGTTTCATTTCAGTTTTGGATTTATTTAGTTATTCAGACTTTGTATTGGGTATTGTTCAATATTTGAATTATTCAGGGGAGTGTTACTCCATACTCGTTTTATCATTCCATTATTATTTTATTGTGATTGTGATGTGGATGTGGTATAGTTAGCTTATAATTTAATTGGTTGCATGTTAATTTAATTTAATAAAATTTGGCAACTAACTTTTTAAATATTAGGTGGCTAGTAATTGTTTAAAAATGTTTTCGACAGTGATGCTATGAACTAAAATACCTTGACATTTTGTATTAATTTGAATAAAGGAGTAGCTACCCGGTATTTAATTAGTCGATGTGTCACAGGTGGTATCAGAGCATCAGGTTCTAGCGTCCTTAGGATATGTACGGCTTGTTATGTTTCCGCGTAGTGTCCTTTGATATAGAGCCCTATATTTTAGGATTTTTGTACTATTTTGTGTATCTTACGTTCTTCAGCTATTTTGAGATATTAAATATGGACTTATAAAACTTCTCTTTCATTCCAGATGCCTCCTCGCCGTCCACAGTGAGTTCCTAAAGGTGCCCAGCCCGAACCTCAGCCTCAACCAGTTCAGGGTTCTATGAACACTGCAGAAGTTGCCGCCATTGTAGCCCAGGCGGTAAATGCCACGTTAACAGTCGTTCATCAGGCACCACCTCAAGCACCAATGGTAGCCCTAGTCCAGGCTCATGCATTCCCATCTACTTGGGAACGTGTATGTTATGCCTTTCAAAAGGCACACCCTCCGGAGTTTGCAGGGAGCTCTAACGTTATTGTGTCGAGGCAGTGGAAGAAGGACATTCAAAGACACTTAAGGATGTATGAGTGTACAGATGTGCCGAGGAAGATACTGGCTACATTTAAGATGGTAGGAGAAGCATTGCAATGGTGGGAGTCCATTACCCCTGCAGAGGAGAGAGATATTCTTTCTATTCAGGAGTTCTCGGTGCGGTTCGACCGTAAATATTTTCCCTCGGCAGTCCACACCGAGATGAGGCAAAAATTGATGAACCTTAAGAAGGAACGGGGGAAAGTGGAAGAGTATGAGGCCGAGTTTACCAATCTTATGAACATAGTTCCCGATGAGATCCCTAATAAAGAGAAGAAGATCCAGAAGTTCATCGATGGGTTGACGTGGAGGATTCGTCAGCACCTTCTGGGTAATCTCACATTGGCCACCTATTCAGAAGTGGTTAACGCAGCATTACTTCACTGCCAGGGTCACCGCTTTTATTTGTCAGAGGGTAAGTGAGTAGGAGAGTTCAGCCAGCAAGGCAGGACACAGGGTAATAGTTCTAGTGGGGAACAGTCAGCTTAGGGTTAGCACATGAAGGGTGATCAGAGTTCTCAGCAGGGGGATTCTAAGTGATTTAGATCAGGAAGTTTCAGGCATGGCCAGGGACATTTTTAGTATGGCCATCAGGGTGAGCATATCCAGGAGGGCTAGCAAGGCAAGCAGCAGGGCCAACATGACCACGGTAGGGATTGTAAGGGCCATCAGGGTCATGGACAGTAGGATCAGAGAGGGGGGAACTTCATAGGGAAATGTTTCATATGTGGAAAGATTGGCCAAAAATGCAAGGATTATCCTGAAAGGGGTAGGGCCCCGCAGTAGTAGCAGCAGGGTGCTCGACATGAGCCCAGAGACCGATATTTCCCGTTGCCCTCCCAGCTCCACCGCTGATGCCAGCATTGCCACCTATCCCAGCAGTCCCAGTCCAAGAGGGACAACTTTAGTACGATCGAGTTTACCAGCTCCAGCAGGCCGCAGTCCTGCAGGTTCCACCCGTGATTGAGGGTATGTTTTCTATTCAGGGGACTATGGGGCGTATTTTATTTGACACGGGAGCCACACTATTTTATTTCCATGAGATTTGCACGCACTATGGGGTTATTAGATACCGCGGAGAGCACTGTTACTTGTGTATATTCACCGTTCAGTAGAGGTTATGTGATTTCTCTTATATGTAGAGGTGTGGGCGTAGATATTGGGAGGTTTACTTTACCGGCCAATATGTTAGTATTAGATATGACCGAGTACAATGCGATCATTGGTACGGATTTGTTGGTTGCGTATCTAACCATGATTGATTATTTCAGTAGGAGTATTATTTTTTCCATACCTTGGCAGGAGATGTTCCTAGTGGCGATTCCTCGTCTTGAGGGAGGATCATCCACTCACTTGTATTACATAGAGGAGGAGACCTCTAAGGAGGTGTTTATACCACTTGATTCGATTCCAGTTGTTATGGAGTTCGCTGACATATTACAGGATATTCTGGGATTACCTCCTAGTAGAGAGATAGACTTTGTTATAGATTTAATGTCGGGCACTCGACTGATAGCCAGCGCACCTTACCGCATGGCTCCAGCGGAGATGAGGGAGCTACGGGATCAGATAGAGAAGCTGTTGGGCCAGGGGATTATCCGTAGTAGTACTTCGCAGTGGGGTCCTCCTATGATGTTCATTAAGAAGGGGAATGTATCTTTAAGGTTGTGTATAGATTACCGGGAGTTGAATAAAGTCATAATACGGAATAAGTATCCATTGCCCTGAATCGATGACTTATTCGACCAGTTGAGAGGAATTTCCTTCTTCTCAAAGATTGAATTGAGATCGGGATACCATCAGTTGTGTATCAGGGAATAGGACATCTCAAAGAGTACCTTCTTGACGAGATATGGTTCCTACGAGTTTAGGGTTATGCCTTTTGGACTAACCAACGCCCCAGCCGTGTTCATGAACTTGATGAATAGGGTGTTCAGAGAGTTACTAGACCAGTTTGTCATTGTCTTCATTAATGACATACTGGTTTACTCTCGGACAGAGGAGGATCATGTCGACCACTTGAGAGAGGTTTTGTAGATGCTACGTCGGAACGAGTTGTATGCAAAATATGAGAAGTGTGGGTTTTGGCTGAAGGAGGTTCAGTTCTTGGGGCATATCATTTCAGACAGGGGGATATCTGTTGATCCAGGGAATTATCAATGATGGGGAAGTGGGGATACCCCACGACATCGATAGAGATATGTAGTTTCTTGGGCTTAGCGGGATACCATAGGAGGTTTATTCAGGGATTCTCGAAGATAGCGGGTCCTTTGACACATCTGACATGCAAGGCTGTGCCATTTATCTGGAGCGACGCCTTCCAGTTGGCATTCGATGAGTTGAAAGACAAGTTAACCTCACCACCAGTGTTAGCATTGCCCATGCTGGGAGTGGAGTATCTAGTCCACACTGATGCGTCCTTACTAGGACTTAGGGGTGTGCTACAGCATGAGAGTTGAATATGCATCAATGCCGGTGGCTTGAGTTTGTGAAGGATTATCAGTTCGATATCCAATACCACCCAGGGAAGGATAATGTGGTAGTAGACGCGTTGAGTCGTAGGCTAGTAGGTAAGGTGGCTGAGGTGTGGAAAGAAAAGTGAAAGGAGTTGGGACACCAGGACGCAGTGGACCGATCATTCATATCTGTGATGACAGTTACGCCCTAGATTATTATGAGGGTGATACAGGTCCAGATAGTAGATCCATTTTTTCAAGAGCAGATAGTACGATTGTTACCAAAGGGGGCCGACTCTTGTACCGTTAGTTCAGATGGGGCCTTACACTTCAAAGGAAGGTTAGTTTTTCCTGAGGGGAGGACTTGCGACACGAGCTAATGACCGAGTCGCACAGGTCATGATTTATGGTGCATCCTGGTGGGGATAAGATGTACCAGGATATGAGGCAATAGTACTGGTGGAGCGGGATGAAAAGAGATATTACCGAGTTTATTTTGAAATGTGCCACATCTCAGTTAGTAAAGGTGGACCATCAGAGGCTTGCAGGACTTTTACATACATTAGAGATTCCTATGTGTAAATGGGAGAGCATTTCCATGGACTTCATCACTAGATTACCTACGTCGCCGAGAGGCCATGACTCCATATAGGTGATTGTGGATGGGTTGACACAGGCTGTTCACTTTCTGCTAGCCTGGATAGACTACACTACGAGACAGTATGCCCAAATCTTCATAGTTGAGATAGTGAGACTCCACGGGGTGCCTCTCAATATCGTATCCGATAGAGATAAGATATTTATGTCACAATTTTGGGAGAGTTTCTAGGAAGACATGGGAACGGAGTTACGATTGAGTACAGCCTATCACCCGCAAACAGATGGGCAGACCGAGCGGACAAAGCAGATGTTGGAAGACATGTTGCGTATATAAATCCTAGACTTTGGAGGTGGTTGGGAGCAGTATCTTGCACTGGTGGAGTTTGCCTATAATAACTCCTACCAGTTCATTATTGGTATGGCTCCATTCGAGGCATTGTACGGTAGACCTTCTCGTTCCCCATCATGTTGGCTAGAGGTGGAGGATAACAAACTCCTTGGGCTAGAGATAATTTGGGATACTTCGACGAGGATAGAGATGATACGGAGCCGTATTCGAGTAGCTCAGGATCGATAGAAGAGTTATGCCGATGCAAAGAGGTCCTTTCGAGAGTTCAATGTGAGGGACCAAGTGCTGCTCAGAGTGTCTCCTATGAAGGGGATTATGCATTTCAGGAAGAAGGGTAAGTTTGCACCTAGATACATGGGTCCATTCCCTATCATCGAGCGAATTGGGCCAGTCACATATAAACTTAGGTTACCGGAACACTTTCATAGGGTCCATGACGTATTCCATATTTCCTCACTGAGGAGATATCTTGGGGATGATTTGGCCCATACTTACATTGCTTTAGAGGATATTGATATACAACTATATAGTTCCTATGAGGAGGTGTCGGTTGTTATATTAGACCATAGCGAGAGGAAATTGAGGTCGAAGATAGTACTGTTAGTACGTGTTCAGTGGCGACATCATAATGCCGAGGACTTTACCTGAGAGTGCGAGGATTAGATGTGCGAGCGTTATCCAGAGTTATTTTTGCAAGGTATATTTTATTTCTGAATTTTGGGATGAAATTCTATTATTAGGGGGGAAGTATGTAATAACCAGTAATTTTATTGATTTTATTTAATGGGATTAATTAAATTAAATGAGAATTAATTAGTAATTAATCCGGATTTAAATACTAGTGAGGCGTGAGTTGGTAATTGATTATGATGATAATGTTGATTATTACTGGGTAAATATCGTAATATATGATTATTGAATTTATTAAAATTATCGCGAGTCATAAATACGACAATTCGGGAAACTAAATTGGGACGCGCGTGTCAATCGCGTCAGGAATCAATTTATTTGGATTTAAAGGTAACGTATAATTTTATCATCCTTATGGTCATTTTGAGTATGCCAGCGTGTCCGAAAGGGTCGATGTAGTCAGAAAACACTAGCCGGGGGTTTAGTTTGGGTCCCGGGGCATTTTTAGGCCAAATCGGCAACCAGGGAGGGTATTTTAGTCATTTTAATTTTTAGGGGATTTTGACCCACGAATTTTAGGCCTTATTTATCAGCCAATATGAGTCCCATTAGGACCATTATCTGTCAAAAAGCAAAGATTGGGCAACGTGAGAAAGAGGAGAAATGACAAGAGGGTTACAAAGCCATAACCACCACACACCACCACTATTCACCGGAATTGCGATCGAAGAGTGGGAAAGAACGAGCCTTTAACATCACCAGCGGATCAAAACATCAATTCCAAGGCAACTAATTTTATTTCATTAAGTTTCAGTGAATAGTTTATGCATGATAGTGTAGGATTTTATGATAGCCATGAACAATGATTGAAACTCATGAAATTTGAAGAAGAAATCTAAACTTTGGATATCATTTGCATGTAGTTTAATTATGGAAGTATCTTAGTAACAAAATCATAACCCTTGATGAATTAAAAATGGATCTAGGAAGAGAAGAATGATGGTTCTTGAAGAAAATAGAAAAAATAGGGTTTTTATGTTAATATGAAGATTCGATCCAAGAAAGTCTAATTATTGTTGCTTTAAAAGTTTTGGAATGTTAAGAATCATGTAATTAGGTTGTATAATGACCCCATATACTTACATTAGGATTTCACATCATGTAATGGGGATTTGGGAAAAAATTCAGACTGAAAAATGAAGAAACCCGTAGCCTGCAACTGCTTGATCGATTGATCGACATTTATAGGTCGATAGATCGACCATCGATCGATCGATGCCCAAGATCGATCATCGATCTCCACAGAAATTGTGATTTTTTTCCCTTTTTAATTATAAGTATTTTCGGCCATCGAATGTTGTAGTTGGTCATTATGTGAATACATTAGGACTTGAGGGACACCAGTAAGGATGCATTTGAAGCCCGAAACATATTAGAATTTGGTTGGAATGTAGTGTTGAATTTACGAGGGTTTGACGAGTAATTTCCTATTTTATGATGCGATAACATGATATAAATTCTTAATAGTGATAAGTTAGGATTTTGGACATGAATAAGGACTTAAGAGCACTGAATTAATATGTGGTAAAAGTAGGAGACTTAGTAACCTCTTCGGTAAGGTTTTAAGTACCCGAAACTATATGACGTGAGACGTATCGATGAAATATATTATATATCATCCGGAATTATAATGGTGTACGAATTGGACTAATGGTATAGGGATGAGAGCATTCCTTTAATAATATAACAAGATATCTAAGTTGTGTGAATGATTAGTATATGGATTATTATGTGTATGGCATACCTACCGTACTTTCTATCACGGGAGGTTGGCTTTCGAAATAGGGCCATCTAATCTTTGTGTTCCTACAGGGGGATTTAGATTGGTACCTTAAGGACATAGGGCTATGAATGTCTTATTTGTCAGTTAATAAGTCAGCTGACCATGGGAGTGTAGGCATGTGCGTGACCCATGGGTATGGGAACTATGTTCGCCTCTAATATGTTTGATTTTTCTTATTGAAATGATTCCTGAGATATTTCTGAACACGTAGTCCTTATGTACATGATGTACCGGGATTCGATAACAGAGTATGTGTGCACCGCAGCTTAGCCTAGGGGTGCCCTATTTGTATATCAATGTTGAGAATAATATATTTTTGATTGTAACGGACTCTTTGTTAAGGTGTGAATATGAATAATTGAGACATTTGAATGGGATTAAAAATGAGAATTTCCTATCGTAACTATTATAAATTAATCTGATCAATGAAAAGATGAGATACATGTTGGATATATTACGATGTTATGAATAAACCCCTATATTATAATGTGACGAAAGGAAGTGGTACAGACTTGTTAGTTAATGGAATAACTAGGACGGGTTAAGGATATACGTTACGCGTACACATTAGTTGAGGGGTGAGGAACTCATGTGAGAGCACGTAACTAACATGTATATAATATTCACTGTTTAATACAATTAAACACTTTATGTATTTTTAAATTGTTTTCACCTCGGGCTCTGACCCGTTTTCTTTCAAATCTATTTTTCTTGTAAAACCTTTTAGGTGCCCAGCCGCAGGGATGCGAAGCATCGGAGTTCCTTTCCATTGACGTACTATAGCTGTTGTGGAAGTTATTGAATCTCGGTAGTAGACGCCTCCACATTTTGCATTTGATTATATTCAAGGTCATTTATATGTTAGGGCATGTCTCCCCCCTTTCCATTTAGAGACAACTTTCTCAGACTTGCAGTTTTATTTCAGTTTTGGATTTATTTAGTTGTTCAGACTTTGTATTGGGTTTTATTCAGTATTTGAATTATTAAGGGGAGTGTTACTCCAGATTCATTTTATAATTCCATTATTATTCTATTGTGATTGTGATGTGGATGTGGTATAGTTAGCTTATAATTTAATTGGTTGCATGTTAATTTAATTTAATAGAATTGGGCAACTCAGTTTTTAAATATTAGGTGGCTAGTAATTGTTTAAAAATGTTTTCGACATTGATGCTATGAACTGAACCAACTTTACATTTTGTATTCATTTGAATAAAGGAGTATCTACCTGATATTTAATTAGTGGGGGTGTCACATGTGGATGGTGATACAAGTTGGTAATGGTATATTTAGTAGCGCTCTGAAGGAGCAGTTAGCTTATGGATTAAATTTAACATCTGCTTAATGGAGTTCTTGAGAATTTTTTGAGACCCTTGGCATGATGGTGTATAGTGTAGTTTCTTGACAAATATGCATCCCAAAGGCATTGCATCCTGTATGTAATATATTTTTACTCATTTAGTCATGTTGTTATTAACTGTTGTAATTGTGCCAGATAAACTACATAATTGAATTATTTTAATACAATTACCACTTACAGTGAAAAAAATTAAATATAGACATTATTCAAACGCGTCCATGTAACACCCCGCATTTTTCATGCACTAAATATGTAATTAATTCGGGAATTGAAAATTACTTGTGAGACATAATTTTAATTGAATTAATTAGGGAAATTTCATTTAAATATTAATCGGGCAGTGAATGGTTAATATTTATGGGAATTTATTTACTAAGTAAATAGTAGTCAATTATTTAAGTCATTTCGAGTATTAATGACGGGGTATGCACTTATCTCAACCCGGAGTCGGTATAGACTAAAGGGGTGGAGGGATAAGTATTTTTATAAATTAATTCGGATGCTAATTCTGATTGTACGGTTGAGTCCGGATGGGCCGAGATAGTCGAAAAAGTGTACCCGGGGGTAGTAAACGGGTCACGGGGCATTTTTAGACAGAGTCGGGCCCACACGAGGGCAATTGGGTCATTTGGGCTTGGCCCATTAGGCAAAAAACGGGATTTAGGTTAATTGGTAAATTAGGAGAAGAAAGGAAACGGCTAATAGAGTTTTAG
Source organism: Sambucus nigra (assembly GCA_949130495.1). NCBI lineage: Eukaryota > Viridiplantae > Streptophyta > Magnoliopsida > Dipsacales > Adoxaceae > Sambucus > Sambucus nigra. The sequence goes on along the minus strand of OX422208.1, from coordinate 665,201,360 downwards.
AAAAAGGCTAAGTGTATTAAGGAACCCTAATAGCAGTTAAAGGTAGTTTTGGGATCACTAGAGAGCCAACAAGGATCATCTTCAACCTTGGAATTCATCTCCGAATCAGACACTACGAAACCTAAGGCAGGTGGATAACTTGCAATAGTATTGAATATGTTTTTCAATTCATATTCATGTGATGTGTTTGATCAAAAATTCGTTTTGGGTGTTCATGACATAAGCATGAGGTTTTGAAAATAATAATCTGATTTACGAATTTGAATGAGAATTCTTGTAGAAATCTGATATTATAAATTGATACATATCTGGTAGGATGATATTTGGATAATTAGAAACGAATTTTGTGAAGGAATTTGGGATGTAAATGGGTAAGGAAATAAAGATGAATATTTCCCCAAATTCAGAAATTGTAGTTAATGGAGGTATTAATAACGTTGGAGGGCATTCTGGAGGTCCCTAATAAGGTTCCTAACTTGTATTATTGTTAAGAAGGCTTGAGATTGCTGGTAGAAGGAGTTAGGGTTTTATGAAACTCGTCCATGGCAGAATCTGTCTTCGCGAAGAAGACGAAGACCTGCTCGATCGATCGATCGAAGGTCTGGGGTCGATCGATCGATGGTTGGCAGATTTTGACAGTTAGCCCAGTTTTCTTTTATATGAAGAAACTTTCAATTTAATCTTTTTCCATGAATTAATTTGGTGAGAAATTTATACATGGGTTTTAAATCTAATTAATGGTGAATAAAGTTAATTTAGAATTTGGTGACGACTTAGTGTGACATCATAATTTAAATTTGTTGGGTTTTGGAGAAATTAGGTGTGACACACTAAGGTTCAATTTTTGGGAAGGTGTTCGAAAGGATTAAATATAGATGTAGTGAACAAGTCCGGGGATAACGGTTGAGGAATACCGAGAGATAAATATTATTTAGGTAAAGGCTAAATAATTCGGGAGTCGGGAATTTAGACTCGGGTGAGGTTAATTCGGACTACGAGAGTAAGTCCAATTTTATGGTGGGGGCGACACCAAAGGGTGACTTAATTAATTAATGTGCGAATTAATTAATAATTAGATTTGGACCACAAACTCTTAATAAATTAAATAGGCTTATGTTACGGATTTTGTACATGGTCTAGCCGGGACATTTTATATTTATATATATATACGGAGTGTGATAGTATATCTATATATATAGTGTGTGTGCATTAATATCAGTGATTGAATATTATTAGTATATACTCTAGTGCTATAGGGGGAGGTTGCGCGTAGTGGATGAATCCCCTAGCTTGAGGAGTAGGGCGAGTATAATCCCAGGTCATAGCGTCCGTTATATGGGTGAGGGGCATCTCAGTTTCAGGGAAGGAATATGACCACCTCCAATTCGTATGTTAAACTAAGTTAGTGAGCGAATCTAACTTGGATAACTAGGTTATGTGAATACACCTAGTGGGATAGCACTTGGGAAATTTTTTATTTTGTGAGTATTTTTACTCGGTCAAAAGTTTGTATTAAATGTTATTTCAGTATGTTTGTGAATACTGTAATATGATTAAATATATAATTAGGTAAATAATTATATATGGGATAATTAATACATAGTGAAAAATGTATTATGTGCATAACAGGTGTGAATGTTATATGAAATTAAAAAGGGTAATGATTTAATTAAGTTGGCGTTTATAATAACTTAAAAATCATGAATTAAGGCATACTGGGTTAGAGTAGGTAAATTTCAAGGGTTAAAATAAGTATTGGGTCAGGAGCGTAAGACCTAGTAAATTAAATGGAAGCGTTAGTAGTGCACATTAGAGGAGGGGTGAGGAAGTCCTCAAGAGAGTGCGACACTAACTAAAATATGAAGAGCATGCATATTTATTTATTACTGCAAGTTAATCATTTGTTAAATGTTTTCAAATGTTTTTGGGTACTAACCCTTGCTATCAAAAAATTTAAAAACCTTTTAGGTGTCCAGCCACAGGGACGCCAGGCTTGACTCTATTCCAGGTATCCTTTGTTGCAGCACATGTGGATGTTGCGGGGTTTTTGATAGACGCCTCCTTCTTTCATTCGTGTAGTTATCTGAGCTTGTCGCTCACAGTTCATTTATAGTATTAGACTTATTGAGATTTTTTTCTTATCTTTACTTGTATTGGATATTTTGACCGATGGTTTATTCGGTTAAGTATTTTATTTGTGGATGGTTATTTTAGTTAACTGTGATTGTGTATTATTTTATGTTCCGCATGAGTTTTATTTAATTAATTGAAAGATAAAAATTGGCACCAGTCTACTTTTCTCACTTAGGTGATTAGTAATTAAAAAGACGACAGTGATGCTAAGAATGGACCAACTGAGAAACCTTTTCTAACTTGATTTAGGACTGATCACCCGGGATTAATTAGGCGGGTGTCACAGTCCATTCAAAAAGGTCCCTGCTCAATAGATTCATACTGTAAAAAACACACACTTATATATATACTAGCGGAATGCCCGTGCCTGAAGGCACGGCGAAAATTTCCAAATTATGTAATCGGGAAACTGTACAAATTTCTAAAGTACGTAATTATAAAGAGAAAAACATTGTGTTCCCCAACAAAACAATCGGATTCACATATAATTTAAAATATACAATATTCATTAATTGAACTCACAGTGTGCCTAAAAAAAACAAAGTGTCAAATTTTAAAAAAATGGACATTATCTCCTTTGTTTATTGGACTATCCACCTTGCTCAAGGGTTAGCAACCAATCCAATAATATAAAAAAATACCCATTTTCATCTAAGAAAAGCTTCAGCGAAATAAACTTCTTAAAAAAACGCATATCAATTGAGGTCACCCCATATGATCCACTATAATGATTGTCCGTTATTTTCAAAATGCGACTTGATACAAAATAAAAAATATAATAAGTCAATTGAAATAGCTAGTCAAATATTATATAAATTGTGCTAATTATTAATTATATAGTAAATACACCTTGTCGCTAACATGTCGCTAGAGAGTTCCCATAGCTGATCAAATAATATTAAAATATGTGCTTTTATGATAATGTTGAACTTGTGTCAATCACTATATTGTATGTGGCTATGTAAATATTATTAAACATGACAATCAACATATTGTTTATGGATAGTGGAAATATAGTCATTCGTTGTTCCCTAATTAAAAAGTGGCAATATCATTCAGTAACTTTAAGAATTCCATCGAAAATTGACATGGTAAGACATGGACATGCAAACATTAAGAACCTTACCTAATACAAAATATTTTAAGACTTGGTGAACAAAAACTAATGTTTAACAACTCAAACAATTGGAGTTGGTTTCTCGTCAATGTCTTAAACATGCTCTAATGCATATTTCATATGATTGTTGGCAAAATTATTAGGTATGACCATTTGCATAAAATGGAATGACCATTTACAAAATTGGTAAGACCATTTGACAATATTCGGGAGGAGATTTTACCAAGTGAGTTCGATTAGAACTCATATCAAACATAATAGGCAGCCAAATGAGTGTAACAGTATAGCACAAAAGCATTATTTAATTTGAAAATAAATAGATTTCTATAAACAAATGTCTAATAACATTCCCCATAAGTTTTAGTAAATCTCTTACGGAGAGATTTGACAATTCAGTCCCTAACTCTTACTAACAGATTTAGTACATATGAATGCAAGATACGTGATTCGAATCACGGTCATTAACCAATCAAATTTCTATAGGTTGAAGGTTAGATGGTAATTTACAGTTGCGAAGGTTTGATGGGAATTTTCTACATGATACTTAGCGAGTTCTAAAGGTAAACCAGTGTTAGAAGATGATCTTTCTGAAGTTGGAGTCAATTTATTAGCTAACTATGATGGTGGTGAGATCCTTCTTACACTAGAATAAGTAAAAACTGGATGGAAGAAGTGGGTGAAAAGCTTCAGTAAATCATTGAAATGCAAGGCAAGATCGCTTCAATAAAATAGCCTAAAGTCAAAATTTTGCCTAAAATCAAACATTTCGGATAGTTTCAATCAAACATCATAACTAAACAAATATGCTTAACAAACCCAATATGAAGAATTAAGTTTTTATATCTAAATACAATATCATATATATAGACTAAAGTCGCTACTAAAACTCTTGTACGGATTATCTTGAGTTTTTGTAATGAGGTGAACAGACCAACATTACAGTATTGGAGCAAAACATATATGGTTTAAATTTTTAGTTCAAGTCGTAATTCAAACCTACATATAGTTGAATATACCTTTCTTAGTAAGCAATGTGAAATGTTTATTAGAGACCAAGTTTATAGAAATAAGTGATGTACCTCCTAAGTTACATCCCGGTGTGGCATTTTTATAGGCAACTTGCAGGCCAAATTAACGATTTCAGAAGCATACCTGCAAAAGGAGCAATTCCAATGAAAAAAGGTATCTATCATGGAAGAGATAAAAACATGCAGTTTGTGGTTAATGGTGACAATGCCAGAGTGGAGAGTTTCGAAAGATGAGAGTAATATATCAAATTAAAAGTTACAATGAACCTGACAAGATTCTGTAGTTAACCCATAAATAAAAATGAAAGTCATCTCAACAATATTAAAGTAATCACCAAAAATAGTACCTCTTGATCAATTTCAGGGCAAACACAAACATTAGTGGAAATTATCGAAGGAACGCATCGATGAAGGCATAAAAAAAGCATATGCACCTATAACATAATGTTTTATAAGCAGGAGATTAAGAAAGCACAGAAAACTGAAAAAAGAATGTTAGTATTGATGTGAAGATCTCCACTCTATTAGTATTGATGTATACAAAAATCATCGTAGACAAAATCGTACACAAAAAGCACGAAAAATTATTAGTATTGATGTATATCTATTTTCAAAACTTATTCCCCATGCCATTTTTATAATGCATTAGAAGCACCATTTTTTATATTACTCAAATAAGGATTAAGTTTTTATTTTGTCTGAACTTACACTCTCACTTAAATGTTAATGTTTTTTTCTTACATTCTCTCTTAATGAATATCATGTTTGTGCTTAATGTAGCCCTGTGTTGACAGTGGTCTGCTGATTTATATTTTTTTATTTTCATCTTTGAGTAAATTAAGAGATTAACATCTGATATGTCATACGCCACATTCAACACTTCTAGAATGCCATATGATGGAATTTGTCATATGCCACAGCCACATGCACATGGATTCACATTTTATGTTTGATAGATCCTATGTTATAGAGAGAAACTATAAAATGTTTTTTTTAATTACACTTTTTTTGGTCGGGAATTAAATTTTTGCCGTTTTGTATTTATGAATTTTGGAAATAATCACCGTGCCTTTAGGAACGGGCATTCTGCTAGTTTTTATAATACATTAACAGCAAAACCTTAAAGGACATTGGTGTCTTCCATGCCATTGTATCATTTACTGTTGAACATCAGCAATCATCTCATCAACCTTTTCCTAGCAGCCCTCTGAACTTGTTGAACTTCCGAGAAACTTCTAAATTTGCTAACCTTTTCCTACCAGGAGTTAAGGTTTATTGAAAATCTCTTACAAGACTTTTTCTAGTAGCAAATTCAGAAGTTTCTCGCATACATATTCCATTCTCATGATATTGTTGGATGGCGTTACTTTCATATTCACATCTAACACATGGTTGAAAGGGAAGCTTGAAAAAGTACAGGGGTATTATATCATACAAAACATGTACCTCAAACATTCATCTTATGAAATAAACAGTCATTCAGTTCTGCTGTTATGAGACACACGGGTGCATGACCAGTCTATTATATAAATATATATATATATATATATATATATATATATATATATATATATATATATATATATATATATATATATATATATTAGCGTATGCCCGTGCCTGAAGGCACGACGAAATTTTCCAAAGTACGTAATCGCAAAACAGCGACAATTTTTCAAAGTACGTAACAGCGAAACGCAAAAAATTCGAAGTGTAATTTTAAAACAAACAACAAATAGTCCAATAACATTCAAATAATCTTGACTCATCAAATAAATTCACATATAATACGAAATATGTAATATTCATCCATCGAATTCACATTGTGTCTCAAAAAAACAAAGTGTCAAATTTTTAAAAAAATTGGGCATAATCTCCTTTGTTTATGGACCTGTTCACATTGCTTAACAAATAACAAATAATCCAACATCTAAATTGTCTAAATTCTTCAAAAAAAATTCACATATAAAATGAAATATACAATATTCATCAATCAAATTCACTGTGTCTCAAAAAAAAAAAGTGTTGATTTTTTTAAAAAATTGGGCATAGTCTCCTTTGTTTATTGGACTATCCACCCTATTTAAGGGGTAACAAAAAATCCAACAATATAAAAAAAATCTCAAATTCGGAGATGGGAGCTAGAAGGCCGGGAAAGGAGAATATGAAGTTATTCTTTCTGTGGGACTTCCTCAAAATGTCTGTGTCGTGGTGTTTGACCACCATCTTGGATGGGGTGAGAGAAACTAAGCAGGCCTTTGCGGGAGCATCGAAGAGCATGTTTTTGGAAATTGCAATTCCTTTTAAGTCTTTTGCACTCATCTGCTCCTAGATTAGGTGCTACTACTTCTGTCTTCCCATCCTGCCTCCAACATCTCGCCATTATCACTCTCTCCCTCTCGGTTTTCTGCACTATTTGACAAATAATAAACATAATTAATCAGTTTCTCGAACAAAGATAGAATCACATAAGTAAATATACAATCAGTAACATAAATGAGCTTTTTTCATCCTAATCTTATTTGCATCCAAGGAAAAGAAGATTGATAGTAGTTTCCTAGCCATGTTATTCGATTATTGTAGTGAAGCTGAAAAGTGGGTAACAATAAAAATTAATAGTAATTTCCTAGCCAAGTTATTCGATAAAAAGTCCAACTGTGCGTGTGAGTGGGTAAAGGGGGAGGGGGTGGGGCAGGGGGTGGCGGAGGGGGAGAAGATGAGGGAGAGATATTTATGTGTGTGTGTGTGTGTGTGCGCGTGTATGTGCGTGTGGAGTGGGGAAGGGGGGAGGGGACGGGGGTAGGGGGCGGTGGAGGGGGAGAAGATGAGGGAGAGTTGTGTGTGGGGGGAAGAGGGTAGGGGGAGGGATTTTACCAGGGCCGGGAGGGGGAGGGGGTGGGGGCTGCATGTGTGAGTGGGGAAGGGGGAGGGGGAGGGGCAGGGGGCGGTGGAGGGGGAGAAGATGAGGGAGAGTTGTGTGCATGTGTGTGAGTGGGGAAGGGGGGTAGGGGATGGGGCAGGGGGCGGTGGAGGGGGAGAAGATGAGGGAGAGTTGTGTGTGTGTGTGTGTGTTTTGTGCGTGCGCGTGCACGTGTGTGAGTGGGGAAGGGGGATGGGGGAAGGATTTTAGCATCGCATATACGCATATTCATTGAAGTAACAGACTTGGTTGAGCCTGGCATCTAAGTGAACAAATGAAGTTGGCATTTTAAATCAGAAGTGATATGTAGGGAATATATGCAATATGCATATATGCTGATGCATATAAGCATATTCACATGCATCTATCGTGGGATAGCTTGGCGTGGGATATCATGGCGTATCTATAGCATGTCACTTACATTACGCCTAAACTAAATCTCCCATAACACTATCTAAAATCACGCTTTCAATTCATCAATATCACTAATCTAACCCCAAATGAAAAAACATACATAAAGTTTGGAAGTTGAATTAAAATGGATCCATGTTTATAGTCTAAGACTTCTTAACAACATGTATTTTCATTTTTCAGCCGACACGACTTTATATTTTCATTTTTAGACGACACGCTTTCAATTTAACAAGATCTATTTTCGTTTTTGAGCCGATGTGGCTATAAGTAAATGCAATATTCATATATGTAGATGCATATATGCAGTTAAGTAAATGAAATATGCAGATATGCAGATTGCATATATGCAAGTTGCATATAGGCAATATGCATAAATGTATCTGCATATATGCAGCTGAATATATGAAAATTGCACTAAGAAAAATAAATCAGTTCGGTCATCGTCGTCTTCTACATACCTGTCAAAAGAATAATAGATGAGGACATCGATGTAGACATCTTTGCGTCAATGTGTTAGATTAAACATGAAATTGTAAAGATGCCAAACTATGTCCTTAATAAAAGGCCCACAATAAAAATCCTCAAACAATAAAAAGTCCAAACCACTTTTCGTGTCTCTCTCTTCTTCCTAACTTCTTCTTATCTGTTATAGTAGAAAAATCCGACAACATGAACTTAATATTATAACCGAGAAGTTAAATATACCGAGGGTTACACTTTGATGTTGTCCTCACCCAGTTTCGATAAAGATCAATTTGTATCAGCATTGCAATTTTGTACCTATAAAATTGGTGGACTCTGAGATTGAGAGAATACCCATATGTAAGTTACAGATTACATCATATGAAATGAAAAAAAGAAATCCAAACACTGTGTTTAACCCCTTATTTGAAATGCCCTTAGCTGAAATTAAGACCGAAAATCCCCCTAAAAAAATTAACACCGAAAAACCCCTTAAGCAAAAACCATATATATGCATCATATATATGCATATGCATATATATGCATATGCATATATATATATATATATATATATATATATATATGCATATGTATATATATATATATATATATGCATATGTATATATATATATATATATATATATATATATATATATGCATATGTATATATATATATATATATATATATATATATATATATATATATATATATATATATATATGCAATCTTCTTATATATGATACATATATATGCAGTTGCATATATATGCATGTGAAAATGCATATATATGTAGCATATATGCAGTGCATATATGCAGCATATATATGCATATGCAGCATATATATGCACATGCAGCATATATATATATATATATATATATATATATGCAGTGCATATATATGCATATGCGTATGCTGCATATATATGCAACATATGCAGATGCTGCTTACAATTCGCTTGGGACTCGCCTTCGCCAAATGCCGCTTACAATCCACCTTGAAAGACACGTGAGAATAATGCACAATGTTTAGAGAAATGTAGAATGCACAATGTTTAGAAAAATGTGAAAATAGGCATACATTTGATAAATGTGAGGGTAAAAGATCAATGTTTAGAGAAAGGCTATAAAGTAGGTAATGCACAATAGAAATATCACAAAGAGAAACACCATGAAAATTTAATATGCTTAAAATAGTGAGAGTAGAATAATACCTTCTCTGTTGCAAACATATTAACCAAAAACTCATTTGAGGAAATAAGGTGCAAACTAAAAACCCAAACCCGCAAAATTAGTTAGTAGTTGAAAAATGAAAACCCAAGATATGGTAAATATATATAGTTAGAGTATGTTAGAGAAAAAATGCAGTATACGATGGTAATTTAACGACTATGTAAACAAATGAGTATTCGAATTGAGCCATAAAATCAAAACAAATGACTATGCTATAATGCAAATAACTGATCAAAAACGGAACAAACTTAAAAAATGAACACCCCCCACTTTAAAATTGAACACCCCTACCTACTACTGCCCCCTCCCACACGTCCATCGCCGCTACCTGCTGTTTTCCCCCACCCCCACCCCACGTACATCTACTGGTGTTGCCCTCACGCACACCTCCTGCTGCTGAAAAACAAATATAAAATAGTCAATTAGTACCTTGAGTCATTAAAAAAGAGAACAATGTATGAATATAAGAGTAGTGAAAGAAAAATCAGCGCACGTAGAATACATTAGATTCCACGATCGAAAAATTACACAGAACATACAAACTGATCCAAACAAATCACGTTTTAAGTATTTTAGACTCCACAGTTGATGAAGCTTATTGTATAGAGATATATCTGATTTTACAAAATGAGTAAAAATATGGAAGATGAAATTTTAAAACTTCTAAACTATCCCAAAATTTTAAGAAAAACAACCGCAGATAATTCAAGCATGGAGAATAATTAAAAAAAATAATGGCTCAGAGCTTAGAGTGTGGGAGATATGAAAAAATATTACATGTCGTCCTGCAAAACCAACCAATAAGGTTAGAAAATAACTTAAAACATAAAAAAATAATCATGAACCAATATCGTAAACTCATATATAAAATTCCATATCGTAAACCCAAATCTGTATATTCAGAACCATATGATCTGGAAGAGAAAAGATCATCAAAAACAAAAACTCTAAAAGAGATATACCCCAAAACCATATGACTAAACTGTTTCAGGTTCAATGTCAATTTTATAGAAAATATTGTCATGTGTTGCATCCTCGGCCTGGTGGAGCTGAATATATCACAACTTAAGTTCATGGGTTGAGTTTTAATCATAATCTTACCAAATAATTATGCTTGACATTAGAATTGGTTTGCTCCTCCCTCCATGTTTTTTTATGCATAGTAAAATGCTAGGAGAAAAAATAGAAACCAATTAGTGAACCTGTAGTAGGAACAAAATTTATAAATTCCTACTCATCAACTCATATATATAAGAAACACAGTAGTTTAGACAGGTCTAGGAGGAAATGTAAATATATATTCAGACCATCATTAACAAGTAACAAAAATAAAAATGCTAAAAATACATGAGAACTAAAAAATGCAACTACAATGAATGAGATAGCATTTTGTATTGAAATGCTCCCAAATTATGTTAACATTACTATTCATGTAACGACAATGAATGAGATAAAATAAAAAAGTATATTCACTAATAAGATCTAAGAAATAAGAATACTATTCTTTATTGGCCAACTTGAAACTAAAAAACAAAGTAGTATAAGCACAACAAGGATATTAGAAGTTGAATTGACTGTACTTATTTTGCAAAATCAACTAAAGTCATTGTCTTTGTAGTTGACTATACATGTTCTGCAAAATCAACCAAAGTAGATAGTCATTGTTCTGCAAAATCAACCAAAGTCTAATGTACAGAAAAATGTCAGTGCTCAAAATTCAGGTGATATAAACAATATAAATTATAATAAAAGGGAAATGATATTATTCAACAAACTAATGAACCTATAAACCCTCCATGAACAAATAAAAGCAAAGCATTAAATGTATTAAACAAATTGAAGATCATACATTCAGAACATATAAACCCTCAAACATATAAATTCGCTATAATTATGAAAAATTAATACTCTAAACCATGTCGCTAAAAAATCGTATTTGATAAATGGATTAGCTACCACGCAAATCTACTAAAAGCACAACTTGATTTCAATCCTCATAGCTATTGAGTCCCCAAAGTAATAATATGTAAAAAATAACGTAACGTAATGTATTAAATTAAAAAAAGCAATAAAATGAAATTTTAAAATTAATTTTTCAAAGATATTCTAAGATTTACATTGGCAAGACGATTGCCCTGTTTCTGTATAAAAGTTTACACCATGGTTTCTAATCACACACTATTAAAAACCAATTTATATAAACAGGTTGATACGTAAATAGGTATAAACACATGAGTAAAAGAGGTTGTATAACTCAAATAAGCATCTTCCCAGTAAGCTTTATTCCACTCAGGACTACTACCTGCTCAGAAAAATATGGATACTTTTAACATCTTAAAAAAAACATAAACCGAAATGTGTGTTTCAGTGTGTGCATGTGATGTCAGTGTGTTTTTGTGAGATTTGTGCGTATGTGTGTGTGTGTGTGCATGTGTGAGTGGGGAAGGAGGGAGGGGGGTTTACCAGGGGCTGCGGAGGGGGCGAGGGAGGGGGATCCGTCCATCATCGGCGTCGGATTGCCATGTGCGTGTGTGCGTTTGTGTGTGTGAGTGGGGTAGGGGGCGAGGGGTTTACCAGGTGCGGGAGTGGGCAGGGGAGGGATCCCTGGGGACCGTGCCAGATTGCCTCTGAGAGAGAGAGAGAGAGAGAGTGTGTGTGTGTGTGTGTGTGAGAGAGAGAGAGAGAGAGAGAGAGAGCTGAGTGAGGTGAAAGTGCGGGGGTTGGAGCGAGAGAATGAGGGAGTGAGGTGAGGATGATGGGGAGGCTTTGTGGGGTTTGAAGAGAGAGAATGAGGGAGACATACGAGATGGTGCGTGTGTAAGAGTGTGAGGGAGACACAATTCCAAAAATGCCCAATTTTTTAATCAAAGGGTAAGTTTGAAAGGTATAAAAAGAGGGGGAAATCAAAAAATTAAGGGCTAGGTTGGTAAAAAAGAAATAGAGTTGATCTAAACAATTAAAATGTGTAAAAATGTGTAAGGAGGTGGCACACATCTTGACCGTTAAAATGTGTAGACAATTCAAAAACTTCCCTAACTTATTATTATTATTATTATTATTATTATTATTATTATTATTATATATATATATATATTTCCTTCAAATTTGAGATTCTCTTTGTTCGTGTGTTTGGAGTAGAAAAGGAAACTGGTCGTTGTACATACATTGAGCCTAAGTCATTTTCTCGATATAAAAAAATTGCATTCCAAGTATATATGTGCATTCTAAGTGTATAATTATGCAGACCAGAGAGATGAATTGGTGTCCTAGTGAGGTAGAGAAGAAGCAAATGAGGTCTAATGTGACACTGCATAAATCCTACCATGGCTGCGACGCTGCACAAAAATAAACATTCAAATAATCGATAACATAATTTGTATGTCTTAAAGACATTTGTATGCTTAAAAAACATCTTGGGCGATGAATCATTTATATATTAACATTCAAATATTAACACAAAGGGATACGAATGAGTTATCATACCTGGAAATATGGCAACTGAAATTCGGAAGCATCACCCAAAAAAAATGAAGAAGTTGAAACACTTGTAAGACAAAAGACATGATTTAGCCATTTTAGAATTATTCCATCGTTCTTTATAATGCATTAAACCAAATGTCACAAACTAACTTTTGTTAATTTTTTATTACAAAAATACATACAGATTATGTAAGGTAAAAGAAAGGTCTAGAAAACTATACAAAAGTGTGAGCAAATTTTTTACAAAAGTAGTATAGCAGGGCATAAAAAAATGAATATCCCATTGAAGGGCAATCACATTGCATTCCTGGGATACATTCTCTGAATCACTCTACGAAATGTCCTCGTATCGATATCAACGTATTTCTAATGAAAATTAGGGTTCTGCACGACAATCTAGAAGAAACATTAATAGTTATAATTGATTAAATAAAATAGATGAAATGAAGAAGCGATATATAGACAACATATAGATGGTGTACCTTGTTGTGGGAACCCCATTTAAATAATCTATAGGAATTTATCCACTTTTGATGCCTGGTCATCGGCTCCGAATCCTAATAAAGGTTACAAAATGGTTAGAAGTTGATATAGAATCGTAACATATATATAATGATATTGTTCATAATAAATTAACGACACACATCTCATTGGCATTTATAAGAGTACTTCCAGGTACACAATGTTTGTCGTGAAAAGCAAACCATCATTGGGAAGGAGGACGTTGATTTGATTAGAACTTATGCATCGAGATAACGCTACATAAACCTGCCCATGAATGAAAACGGTGTGGTCTAGTGAATTCCCACAAACTTTACAGATTGACCTTGTGATTTGTTAATTGTCATGGCATATGCGAGACGAATTGTAAATTGACTTCTTGTCATTTTGATAGGCATTTTCGCAGACGAAGGATTTAAAGATACTCTTGTAATAAAGACTAAATTTCCACACTTATCCCCAGCTAGAATTGGGGACTCAATGACATGTTCTCCAAGCTTCGTAATGACCAAAAGTGTGTTGTTGCAAAGACCATCTTTCGACGCAATATTTCTCAACAACATAATTAGACACCCTAATTTTAGGTCCAACTTAAATAAGGGTAAACCTGAAGGATTAAGAGAGTTTAAAAACTCATTTGGGTATTGATTATGTACGTCTGAACCCGATTCATGATCGCATAATTTGTCGGCACAAAAATATATTTTTGTAGAACCTGGGAAAATATTTAAGCTTAAATTATTTATAGCACTCACATCATCATTACACACATAAAGAATTGCCCGTTTAGTGAGGAAGCTTAGAGTAACAGTACCATCTACATTCAACAATGGATACATTTTGGCAATTAAATCTTCAACATCGTTACACTTCTGTATGGTCAGAGGCAACGTTACATTTTTGAGTGGGTTGGACCCAATCTAATGAAATGGGGGAAAAGTTAAACTAACATAGTAGGTGTAATGAAGAATATTGAACATATTTATAAAATAAAAGGTGATACCTGATTTAAGAAAGTTGAAAACTGCATAGTTTCAAGATCCTAATGATTGAGTCGCATGTTTCGATTTAAGGTCAAAACATGGATGTGTTTCCGAAGCGCATACCGCCTCAGTGACGCAACTATAATTTCCTCACGAACTCCTCTCTGGATAACAGGTAAGATTTGTCTAAAATTGCCACCTAAAATAATAGTTATTCCCCTGAAAGGCTTTTTAACATTATAGATATCTTGAAGAGTCAAATCAACAGCCTCAACACAATGCCTATGTTGCATTGGGACTTCCTCCCATATGATAAGTTTAGTCGGTTTAAATAGCTCAGGATGGACTGATTTCTTTGTAAATACACAATTAGAGTTTTCAAGAATATCTAATGGAATGTCGAAGGTTAAATGCGTAGTTCAACCACCAACCAACAATAAAGAAGCAATCCATGATGATGCGACAGTAATAACCGTATGACCCAAACTACGATAAAAAGTTGCAATCGTGTTATACAACAAAAATTGCCAGTGCCAGCACCCCCATTCAAGAAAAAAGTAGTTCCTTTATTTTTAAAAATAGATGAAGTTATTGTCGTGTAAGCCAAACGTTACTCCTCGTTAAGGCGGGTAATATCAAGTAGTGTGTCACCTTGCTCTGCTAATGATTGTAATTGTTGATGTTCCCACACTAACCTATTCCCACACATAGTACTTCAATTTGAAGTTGGTAGAGGCATTGAAGGGAAGTTAGATAAAGTCTTACCAGACTCTTAAAGCACCTCATTTAGAAGAAACAAACCATAATCTTAAACTTGGACGTCCGTTGGGTTTTGAATAGCATAGAATGAACGCAACTTATGGATTAGATCATCACATATGTGAATAGAAAATTGATTCCATAATATATCAGGATACAAAGGGAAACATTGTTTAAGTATAACACCAAAAAGACGTCTAAGTTGATATCCAGTTTAAATGATTGATGCCTCTTTTAAACATTGAACCCATTTATTATCATCTTAAAGAAATCCCCTTACTACAAATGAAGACTTAAAAGTATTGTGCATGACATTATTGACCTTGCGTAAGCACTCAAAGGATGTAGGTTCTTTCACCTGAATTAGGGCTAGCAATATACATTCTTCCCATAGAAAACTTGCATGTTTTCCTCGGAGTCCACACTTTTGTTGTATTACTCTAATCATAATGTTGGGGAAACTCTTGGTAGATGTAATCTTGTGCAGAAACATTTGATACGCAGAAAGCAAAAAATCAAGTTAACGAACTCATTTGAACCCTAGCCCTATTATCAATCGTTCTTGGAGATTCTACAGGATTGAACATAACATGATGCATCCTTGGTAAATGTAAATCTAACTGTATAACAAGTGGTTTTTCTTGATGCATGTGATTACCAAAAATTCGCCAGGCTGCTTCAGGGGGCAATGTTCCTTGCATCTAAATATTGTTGGATTTCATCAGCAGCTCCCAAGACCATAGTCATGCGATCATGGAATTTATAAATGTACTTGTTAATATATTTAACGCATCTAAAATCGTCACAGATCTTAACATTGATGTGACAGTTGAATAGCTGCAATAAATACGGATTATAAGGAACAACATCATTATTTTGTACCTATTTCCCACTGGAAGTAGTATATTCCCTACCATCATCAAGACGACGATATATTGGATATCTGTTACTATCCATTGAAGTGGCATCTGCAAATGCTCGTCAATATCTCTTCTCGGATCTACCATTTTCCATGCAAGGAGAATTAGGATTCAAGGATTTTCAGGGTCCATGAACTATACAACCAAGAATGGTTTTGAAAAGCATTGGATCGTCGTTGGGGTCTGGAAACTCTATACAAATGATGTTATCTACCTAGGCACATGTTTTAATCTAGCTTTGGCTATCAAGGAAAAGAAGAGCGTGCATGTGGGGTAAACCCCATTTTTGGAATTAGATCCTAAAAATGTGGGCAACTTTCTTACCAAAAACATTTTTATCCTTGATCTCCTTCATTAATTTTTTTTATTCAAATAAACGTGCGACCAAGTTGAGATGATTGACCACATTCTGACCCGGTAATAGTTCCTTAGTGATTTCAGGCCATTTAGGATTGGCAGTTAATGTGAGAAAAATATCTGGGTGTTGATGGAATCGTGTTATGGCCATCGAATCTTGGTAGATCTCAAACATATTTCGTACACTACCACTGAAGGAAGAGGGAAAATCATTCGTCTACCAATTTGCAATGGTTTAACACTCTCAGATATACAATCCGTAAGATCTTTGTATAATTCAACACGAAGGGTGTTCTGATTAAGTCTAAAATAAGTTAAGCGATTTTGTTATGTAGAAGCCCAGGTATCCATAATGAGCTCCTAAAAAAAATTCCTCCTCTCAAAATTATATAGTATTCAGTACCGTGTTGGAAAAAATTATATCTGTAATAATGCAACTGAGTAAGTCGATTATCTTGCTCAACATTATTTACTACATCCTATAGGTTCATTTCAGGCTCCCATCCAAGCTGACCATGAGGTTATAGAAGTACATAATGCAAAGGAAGGTATGACGGGTGACATTCACTAATTTACATCAATTGATTTACCCCATGTAAGCGAACAACAATATCTCTCATTGTAGAGGAATTATGGCCATCGCCAGGAAAAATAATAGCAATATCATCGGCCGATGAAAAATTATACGTTCTACGATCTGCTACAGTATTGTAATGGAGGTATGATGGCAAGTTTTGGCCCGCTCAAGAGGATTCTTCTAATATGGCAAATGCCTGACGATATTTGTATATAAATGGATTATTCGCCTCCATGTAACCTTGAATTATTCAGAAGACATCAGTACATAAACATGGATTTGCATGTTCCATAATTTGCAATGCCACATCCGAATCGTATATGTATAATTGTGCATATGCAGCTTCATCTTCAAGCCATGGTTTCGGTAATAAGGCCCCGGTACGATGATGTAGCTCACCATGAATAGTGAAAGATGTGGGACGCCTACCTGTGAGGACTCTATCATCCATCTAGACAACTAGACTCGTAACTGCATTAGTAGCATTATACTCCCTAATATGATTCTGAAAAGACTTGCATTTAACATCTTTTCCATCAAATAAATGTTTAATCCCTAGTGGGGGTTCAAAGAGATTGGGCAAATGAACTTGTCCTTATTTGCAACACTTTCCAAATAGGGGCATACTTTCGATGTTCCGAATAACCTTTCATTCATCCAATGTAAAGCGCGATAATAAGGTCACGGAATAGTCATGGGGCTAAGAAAATGTCTACTAAAGTCATCATATGATTCTCAATTTGTACTCATACTTGCACATTGCTGACACCTGATGGAGTGGATTTAAGTATAAACTGAAAAGAATGTGTTAAGGAATATAAAATATGTCATTATATAAATTACCAATTAATAAAAGATACATAAAATATTTATGTAGGATGGTTATCTTCAGTTTGGGGGAGACCTTCAATACTATTTGTATCAGTGGAAGGTAGATTTTGAACAGTTTCATATGGGTCATAGGGGACGTCGTGATTAACAAATGTGTCGAGTTCAATTTTGTTAAAATCTTGACAGAGTTTGCGAGGCAAAACTATTAGGGGAATATAAATTTGATCAACTGGGATTGGTAAACTATCAGTCAAAGGGATAAGTCTTTGTAGAGGAAAGTCCAATTGATCAGGGGGGTTTAGTTTCACAAAATTCTCGATTATTGTTGAAGGGAGTTTAACCCTTGCATCAATAGAGGAAGATTGTGAAACCCTTGATTTCTTAGGAAAACGTTATGTGCAAGTAAGGGTAGGTGGTCTTATTGACTTGCGAACATTACGAGTCTCAATAGATGATTGATTGTCTAGTGTTTTTTGTAACTGAAGTGATCTTTCTCGATCACGTCATTGTTGTTGTCGTCCAAGCGCACATTTTGCGTTTAAGTTATTACATGGTGCCATATATTCAACAGTTTTGGTGGATTGTGGTGCAGAGTGATGGGGATTGACAGATGTAGGTTCTGGAGTCATAACATCACACGAAGATTGAAAGCAAGAAAGTCTTTCATGTTCTCGACACTGTCGTTGAGGGAGAACAGGACTTGAGATTAAGTTATAAGATAGTGTTAAATGTTCAGTAGACGGGAGATATTGGGACGACAAGGAGATTTCATTTGTAGTTGGCAAAGGAAGAAATGTTTCTCATTCTTGTTCCCATTGCATTCCGTGCCTAAAGAATAAATAAGACTATCAGCACACAACGTGACAATAATGAAGGGGTTTTCAATAATGGTCTTATATGGTAACATTAGTAATAGAAAGTGGTAATAGTTTGGTATTTAAAATGAGGTAAATATTTTAAACCGTACGGTGTATAGCAAGATGGTAAATTAAAGATGTAAGTTATTCAGAATGGTTTACTTTACATTTATAGTTACCCTACATGGTAAATGCAAAATGTGACCCTATAAGTAGAGGGATCATTATAAAAACAAATAAGGTAATGTTAGAAACATACTCCTCTAAAAGAGGCATTACCCTTACCTAGGCCTGTCCACGGATCGGATTTTATTCGAATCCGAATTCGATCCATTTACACGGATTTGGATCACGCTTGAAATTCGATTACCCGATTACCCATTTATTAAATGGAGCGGATTTGGATTCATCTGATCCGATCCGTTAATAATCCGATCCGATTAATATATATCTATATATATAATATTTTTAATTAATATATATATATATTGTATTTAGAAATTTATTAATATTTTAAATATATAATTTAATAGTTATTTATAATAGTCCTATATTAATATATATTGAATTTATTTATAATAGTAATTTATATTATAATAGTTTTTTAAATAAATTTTTTGAAATATATATTATAATAGTTATTTATAATATATAATGTATTGTGAAATTTATAATAGTTATTTATAATATTATAAACGGGTCGGATTAATGGATTCTTAACGAATTCGGATTCGAAACCCTAACAGATAATCCGTTGGATAATAGGATTGGATCCGAATCCGTTTAACATAAACGGATTCGTATTTGGATTGTCCTGATCCGGTCCGAATCCGACTCGTTTACTTGCCTACCCTTACCCATCGAGGATGCCTATAGAAACAATCATAGCATATAAAAAGAGATGAAATGAGTATAAGGTGCGATTTTTTTTAACTGAAAAAGGAAAAATGTAGAAAGTTGCTGAGAAATACCTTATTTTTTTTCTCTGTCCCCTTACCCATCCAAATCACCACATTTTCTTTCTCTTTCGCCTTGCCTTTGTCGTTGCCATTGTTATGTTGAGTATACGGCTATGTAAATGAAATAACATCGATGTCATTAATGAAATGTGAATAAGAACTTAATTATAAGAATTGTGAAGGGAAAAAAACATATATAGAGGATTAGTTACCACAACACAAATAGTATCGAGTTGAACATCATCACGTATAACAACACCGCCGATATTTTTGCGCGGCCTTCGAAACTATATAATACGAAGGCAAAGTTGATACACAGAATTAAAAGAAAGAGTGTAGATTAAATAGAATAGATTAAGAAAAAATGAAGAACATGATAAAAAATAATGAGAACAAATAGAGTCATAACCATTGAAATGTTAAACATACCACTTGTGAAGAATCCTTCTCCTTCCCTTTCCCTTTATCCACATTTGGTGCCACATTTTCTTTTCCATTCCCCTAGAATTAGGGGAAAAGTAAAAAAGGAAAATAAACTAAAAATGAAGGAAATTGTTAATAAGTATTAAGGCACTAAATAATATAATTATGTTACCACGGAACGAATAACATTCAGGCGGGATTCATTATGAATAACAACACCAATATTATTTATGAGAGGCCTTTGAATCTAAGTGAAAAGGCAATATTTAAAGTTAAAAGCAAAACATATAATTGCCAAACAGATGAATAGAGGAGAGGGGGTAGTTGTTACAGCATTTTGTGCATCTTCATCAACCTTTAATAAAAAAAAGTAAAGAACGAAGTTAGTCGGTTGAAAAAAAGTAAAGAACGGAGTTAGTAGGTTGAAAAAAAAGTCAAGAACTATAAGTAGCATACTATGCCAAATACAGTAATGTCCTCCATGTGAAAAAAGAAGTCAACTATCAACTACAAAATGAAAAAGATGGATACCTCAACTATTAACTACGATTGAAATAGTTATTAAACATACGGGAATACAAGTATACACAATGTTAAAACAGGTTTGTTGAATAATAAAGCAGTTATACACATTGCATCATTGACAAGATTGTAAAAAGGCTAGGGATGTAAAACTAAATGATCCAAAGTTTATGTATATTTCCTGCTATCGTGTGGCCTGATGATGTTCTTAAATTGAAGCATACTAGAATGAAGGTATACATAATGTTGAAACATGTATACATAATGTTAAAATTTTACTAATGTCAGACTATAACATTGTGTATACATATTTTAATATTAAAACATATTTGAATGGTACTACTGGACACCTTTGACAATATATAAAACTAAAAAACAATACATAAAACTAATAAACTAATCGACATAGCAACACATGAAACTTAGCACTACTAAACATAATGGAAAATGATCAATAAAGTGTATATCTTTACAAATAAAAACTAAAAGAAGAAACATTAAGAGACGGAATAAGCAATAAAAAAATAGAGTATTTCAGATTGGATGTTTCATCAACCAATAACGTAATAATCGGTATACACAATGTAGTAGCTTTTTTCTTAAAATATATTTCATCAAGTATACCAGCTTAAAATACTATATGTTTTCTAACAGGTATATATGCTTAAAATATATTTTAAGTAGCTCCAAACTATATTTCATCATGATGAATAATTGGGTTCATGATGAAAAAATTCTCCAAAATAAATTTTCCCAACGTAGGAAAGTTCAACAATCAGTAACCAAGTGTTAATCATAACAATTAATTGAGAAAGAATATTCTCAATTTAGAAATCATGTAACAAAAAAACAGATGGAAATTCAAATTAGAAAGAAAAAAAAGTTTTAGGTTTACTTCAAAAATCCCCCAGCTTAGATATCAAGGGATTTGAGCATTTTTAAAACGTATATCAGTAAGGTATAATACCAAATCCTTGTTTTAGACATTTTTTCAAACACACGGTGAACAAATACATGTGAAAACTGAAAATATGTGAAAATCCAGGTGGAACTACATCAAAAATGTGTCAGACATACATTTAACCAATACACAACAATAATAATGAGGTCATTTCAACCAATAAAGTATAACAAGAACTCAAGTGAAGAAGGAAAAAATGTCATTGCAAAAATACACAGGAGGCCACACACAAATGTCATTACAAAAAGGAAAAAAATAGGGCGAATGGGATTTACATCCACAAAAATGGGGCGAATGGGTTTTACATCCACAAAAATCCCAAACGAACAAAAAAAAATTATTTTACAAGAGCTAGATATGAATGGGATTTACCTCCATAATGTGGCAAGACCAGGCTCTGACAGAGGGAGAGAATAAATAGAGAGAGGGAGAGTTGAATGACTTCATAGGAGCAGGTAGAGATGTCGTGAGAGGTCGAGTGTGGAGGTTGAGTAGGTTTGGTGTGAGATTGAGTGAGTATACCCAGTTGATTGATCATGAAGTGATTGAGGGGAGGGTAAGTTTTTTTACAAAAATACCCATCAATTTGAACACAAAGTGAAGGTTGAAATGGGAAAACCCCATCATCTTAGTGCAACAAAATGTGAGCCATTGGATTCAATTTTTCACCATTCAATCCTAGCCCCTTATTAAGTTATCAACTTATGGAATAGTGTCAAAACTTCTACTCCTTATATATATATATATATATATATATATATATAATTTTAAGTCGAGATGTATGTTCAAACTAAGAAGTGATAACATTGTAACTATAGTAGCAACTAAGCCTATTATATTCTAACCACGATATACCATATAAAAACCCCAATCCCATATGGAAGTAAGGTTTGTGCAATTATGTTACGACTGTTAGCATAAGTTTTTCAATAAGTACTATAATTATTTGATTTGATCTTAACTTTATCTTAATTATTAATGAAAACATATTAACATTTTGGATTTTCAAACATAGTCAATTTGTTGTTAATTAATGTCTCAGCATAACATTAAACGGAGTATTGAAGTATAAAAAACCTCAAACAGATTAAACACTGACAAAGTATAATGCATTAGATACTTAGGAGTGAACTCAAACTATATCGGAGTTGTTTTATTATGTACTATGATGTTTTATCTATATAAAAAAAATGAGAAGATCGTCAATTTAGCCAAGAAATCATTGTCACCTTACTATTTAGCACCTAAACGATGCCTCAACTTTCCTCCCCAAACTATCTAACAATTTGTAACCAAAAATTCATACATACACAAACCTTGATCCGCCTTTACATTATCCCAATATCCTAAAACTAACATTTCCCCAAACTCATTCATCGCTATTCTAGAAGAATAATCCACACCTATTCATTCAAGGTCAAGTGCACTAGTGTGAATTTAATATGGAAAGTTGTGATATTATCAGCATCAAATGTACATGAAGATAACTAATGCCAATACATTTAAAGTATATATAATACAATCAGACGGGAGTTCACTGTAATATATATAGTACATGAAGATATTTAAAGTATATATAGTATATATTTAAAGTATATATAATACAATTAAAAAATACTTGTTTAGAGGGGAGTCCTCTTAGCATTCTATGGATTTTTTGGAATGTGATGCAATTAGAAAATGCACAAGGCCCTCTTCCCCAAAAATCTCCAAATAGGAGAGAATCAAAATATAAAATCAATTATGTCACTAGTTTCTTATATTAATGCTTTAAAATCAATGCTTTCATTAGTTTCTCAGATTAATCCTTTTGACCACCACATTCATACAAGTTCTGTGAGGGAAACACTATATATTTCCCCAAACTGAATGCTTATAAGAATACTTGGATGCGGTGAGGTTAGCCACAATTTCTAATTTTACAATATCATTTTAATTTAAAAAACTAGACTCAACTTATATATACATAGTGGAAAAAACAATGCACAATTTCCAGCAACCATCAGCTCATGTTACTTAAGAAGCTCTTATAAGTAAACAAACAATAAGATAGAGTGGCCTACAAATCAGAAAATTCATTAATTGGAATATAACCGGACAAAATATAATTGTTAAAAAGGAAGTAAAAAAGTGAAATATAAAACACACAGCTTGATAAATCATTCTTTTACATGAGCCTGATAAATCACATTACATCATAAATAAAATTCTGCCTCATTTTCTATTTCTCATTTCATCCCGTATGAAAAAAATAATTATTCTGTTATTTGAGATGAGTTTTTTTTGTAATTTTTAATACTTGAATAAAATAGATATGAGGAGTCAAATATCAACATATGGGATGTTCATAATAAAAAAATTCACAACAGTCAACTTTTAAAAAGTAAGTTTCATGAGTTCATTTTAAAATTGAAAGAAAATACATTAATAGGGGACTTGATTTATATCTAAACATTTTGTCAAACACATGTCATGCATCAATAAGAGGTTAACTTTAAAATTATTTCAACTTATCCCAATAACCTCACAAATTCAACACCTACAAAAACCTTATCATACTTACACCTAAATAACACACATAAGTGAAAAAAACCTTTATAGGAAATTTTTTCAGATAAACATACTTGTTTAAGAATTCCGCTATAATTTGAAAGTTGAAATATCTACAAAATAAACGTATGAGCAGATCAGTGATTTTTTTTTTTTTTTGAAAAGTCGAATCAATTTAGGGAAGTGAAAGAGAAACCCAATAGAATGTTCAATAGTTGTGTCACATGGACTATTTGTCAAGTGAGTAGAAATATAAATGCATGTTTATATAAATTATCCAATATCTGATTATGAAAAAATGATAAATCTCATTTAACTACATATGCGTGCTAATAAAATTACAAAAAATCGATAATAAATACACCTTTAATATACCTAATCCACTCAATGATTGGGTGATACAAAATTACTTGGGTTAAAAAATCCTCTATTTTTTCACATATTTATAATTTTATTTTCTACTTTCCAAACCAAACAAGTCAAAAATTACTAAAAACAAAATCTCCTATGTTCTCACCGACAAATAAATCATAACATAAAAATATTATTTTCCCTTTTTATTTTCCCAAACATTTTTTTGGGAACCAAATAGGAAAAACAAAAGACAACCCTGATTAAAATGCAAAGAAAATTAATTTCGTTTGTTATTTAGTGGCATATGTTCGTCTTGTAATGGGTCTTCATTCTCTGATTTCACCAGCAAATTATCTCCCAACGAGATCATTTCGGGTCCCGAACGGGGATTGCTTTGTGATCTCGCCAACTGAACCATCAATTTTCAATGTTTTGGAACAAATTGTGTTCAATGAAAAAAAAGGATATAATTTGAGATCCTCGAAAACTCTTGAGATTCTGAAGGACCTAGAAAAAGGATTTTGATTTTGGTTTTGCAAAGGTGGTTACACTTGTCCAAACCAAAACACTATGTCATATATGCGTTTTAAATGGGAAAAGGGATAGTAGGAGGCCGAACAGTTGAGAATACAATGTTAATATTTTGGGATAGTTACATCAATAGACAATCAGAAGAGTAGGGACACCTGGACACTCTAACTAAGTTGGGCTTTTAATTCTTGTATAGCATTTTAGAGTATATAAAGATGTGTTAATGTGCCGATAAATAGTCCAGTCCCATGTGTGACCCTAAATATCTTCATATGTCTCAATGTGATGATAAATAGTTTTGTCCCATTTATGACTTTAAATAGATTAGTATGTTCTTGTGTGATAATTAATAGTTCGGTCCCATTTGTGACCTTAAATATCTTCCTATGCACCGATGTGATGATAAATATATCGGTCTCATGTGTGACATGAAATATCTTCGTATGTTGCGTTATGGAGAGAAATGGTTAGGTCCCATACGTGACCTTAACTAGATTTTTATTTCCCTGTGTGATTATAAATAGTTCGGTCCATTGTGTGATCGCAAATAGCTTCATATGTTCGTACCATGTGTGACCTTAAATAGCTTCGTATGTTCTGATGTGACAACAAATAGTTTGGCCCGATAAGTGACCTTCAATAGCTTCGTATGCTCGGATTTAACAATAAATAGTTTGTCCCCATGTATGACCTCAAATAACACTGTATTTTCCTATGTGATGATAAATAGTTTTGTCCCATGTGCGCCCTAAATAGCTTCAAATGTCCCGATATGATGATAAATAGTTTTGTCTAATGTGACCTTAAATAGCATCTGTGGTTTTTAATTGGAAAAAAAATAGTTTTGTCCCATGTGTGACCTTAAATATCTTTGTATGTCTCGATGTGATGATAAATAATTGGGTCCTATGTGTATCCATAAATATCTTCGTATCTCCCAATCTGATGATAAATAGTCTGGTCCGTTCTGTGACCTTAAATAGCTTCGTATGTCCCGATGTGATGATAAATAGTTATGTCCAATTGTATGACCTTAAATATCCTTCAATGTCTTGATGGTAAAAAAAATTATATCACGTGTGACCATAAATAGCTTTGTGTGCCCTGATGTGAGGATAAGTAGCTCGGTTCCATGTGTGAACTTAAATAAGTTTGTATGTCGAATTTTGATGACAAATAGGTTGGTCCCATGTGTGACCTTAAATATCTTATTATGTCCCGATGTAATGATAAGTAGTCGTGTCCCATATATGACCTTAAATAGCTTTGTATGTGTCGATGTGATAATAAATAGTTCGGTTCCCTGTGTGACCTTAAATACCTTCATATGTACAAATGTGAGGATAAATATTTTGGCCCCATGTGTAACATTAAATAGCTTCTTATGTCTCAATACGATGATAAATAGTTCGGTCCCATGTGTGACCTTAAACAACTTCGTATGCCGTATTGTGGTGACAAATATCTTAGTCCCATACATGACCTTAAATAGTTTTTTATGTCCTGATGTGATGATAAATAATTCGGTGCAATGTGTGTAACTACCCAGCACAGGTTTGGTCATCGTTGGGTCAACCTGCACCAAGTCCAGGAGGGGGAGGGGGAAGTTCAATTTGATTACTTAGGAAAAAACCTTTTTAATTGCCCCATTTATTAAAGATTAATTTACCATTTTTAATTGAAAAAAGGGTGGCTACTTTAAGAAATTAATTTAAACATTCCTTAACCACCTTTAACTCCTTGACTCGGTGTGAGTTGACCCATCTGTGACCCAATTTTGGGTTGGGGAGTTACAAATGGTATTAGAAGAATAGGATCCTCGGGTGTGATGGAGTTTTTATGCTTTCTTAGTGCGCTTTCCCTTTATGTTTCCGCATTGTTAGTACTTTAGTTATTATTTAATTATTTTTGCTACAGATTTCCATAGTTATCATTGTGTATTGAACTCTCCATTCTTATTTAGATGCCTCCACGTTCTGACATAGCTAGTGCGTCTGGCACTAGTGAGCTTAGAGGCATGGAGCAAGTCATATGCTAGATAGCCAAATCTCTCACACAGCCAATCACAGTAGGAATACTGAGAGAACCACCTCCCCCTCTATCCTTAACAAGTTCAAAAGGTTCCACATACCCACCTTAAATACGGCAGCTGGCCTTGATTCGGCATAAGAGTGGCTCGATGAAGTCACTAGGATAATGGATATTATTGATGTGCCAGCTGGGTACAAAGTTAAGAGGTCTATATTCCAGGTCATGGAGAAATCCCAGGGCTGGTGGAGCACCCACTCAGCCAGTGCTACAAATACCATTGATTGGAACAGCTTTAGAACTGCCTTCCTTGATCATCACTTTCCTCGGGAATTCAAGCATGCCAAGAAGGATAAGTTCAATAGTTTGATTTAGAAAAATAATTTAATTAATGAGTATCTGGTGAAGTACAAAAGTTTGTGCAAGTATGTTGATGTTGTTCAGAATAATTGGACTGAGAGGACGAGGTTGTTTCTTAAGGGCCTCAGCTAGGTATTCAATGGACTCTGACAGGTTTTGATCTGCCCAACTTTAAGATTGCAGTGAACAAAGTTGTTCGGTTGGAGCTTGATGAAGAGGATAGCAAGGCCATTAGGTTGAAAAAGAGGGAGCCCAACGGATCCTAAGGCGGCAGTCACAAGAAGTCTTGAGGTAGGGCTCGAGGCTTTATTGTGAAGTTAAAGGTTGCCATGGGGTCGGTTCTTCATCATCCAAGTGCACTAGTTATCAGAGTCCTATAACCCTCATAGAGAGGAATTATTTTACTTGGGTACTCCTAGGTTATTTTAAGAGCGATTTCCCTCAATAAACTTTAGGCAGTTAGTAGACTATTAATTTTGTGTTGAGGCGGAGTTTAATTTATACATGCCCTTTTTAACAGCACTAGCAGTTCTCTTCGAGTTATCAGCATACCACGACGCATAACATGGATGGTTCATGTCCAATATAGGGTCAGGGTATCCATGGGCAAGATCAAGTGCCTAGCGGCCAAACTGACATGTTCAATCCGAGCAAGCTTATGCCATATCACAACAGGCTGCGCCTTCCAACGATCCTTTGATGATGGAAGGCATAACTCTTCTATTCATTTTATGGATAAAGGCATTATTTGATTCTGGTGCATCGTATTATTTCATATCAAGTTCCTTGGCTTCTAATTTGGCACTAGAGGTAGACCAGTTTCGTCCTCCTATCTTTATTAGGCTTCCAGTGGGTGGAGATGTAGTTCTTGATTGGGTTTGCCATAGATGTGTGATCATGGATGCAGATTTTATCCTGGAAGATGACTTGATCCTTATGGAAATGGGTGGGTTTGAGGTGATCCTTGGTATGGATTGGTTGTCATGTTTCAAAGCAACAATCTAATGACATTGACACAGTGTCCTAATATCACTTTTGAATAGGTCTCGTCATCGCTTTAGCAGTGAGCAGGTCATTATTTATCATTGCAAGGTTTCTATAGTTCGATAGAAAAAAAAGGTATTTTAGTTGGTTGATAAGCTTGGTGGCTTAGGACGAGCCGGATGGTATGGTTTTAGACCACCCCATGGTGCAGGAGTTTCCTGATGTATTCCTAGATGACCTCTTTGGATTTCCACCATGACGAGAGGTGGATTTCTCTATAGAGGTTCATCATAGTGTCTCAACCATATCTATTACACCTCAAAGGAAGGCTCTGGTAGTATTGCATGAGCTAAGGGTTCTGTTGGAGGTGCCAATGAGTAAGGGCTTCATTTACCCCAGTCTATCATCGCGAGGAGCTCCAGTCCTCTTTGTGAAGAAAATGGACAATTCTCTTCCACTTTTCATCGATTACAAGCAGATAAATAGGGTAACTGTGAAGAGCAAGTACCGTATGCCCCGTATTGATGATTTATTTGACTAGTTGCATAGGGCGGGCAAGTTTCAAAAATTAACCTTCAATTTTGGTTCCATCAATTGCATGTCAATGAGGAGGATATTCCTAAGACTACATTCTGGGAACGGTATGGGCCCTAAAAAATTTGGGTAATGCCCTTTGTTTTGATCAATGCCCTGATAACTTTCATGGACTTGATGAACTGTATTTATCATACCTATCTAGACAAATTTGTGGTGTTCTTCGTGGACGTCATATTAGTCTACTCAGCATCAGACATAGACCATGAGGAACACCTTCATACGACATCGTAGGTGCTTCGGGAGAATAAGTTTCACTCTAAATTTAGCAAGTACGAGTTCTAGATGGAAGAAAGTTCCTTGTCCAAGTAG
Source organism: Sambucus nigra (assembly GCA_949130495.1). Classification (NCBI taxonomy): domain Eukaryota; kingdom Viridiplantae; phylum Streptophyta; class Magnoliopsida; order Dipsacales; family Adoxaceae; genus Sambucus; species Sambucus nigra. The sequence continues at coordinate 665,172,211 of OX422208.1, read as the reverse complement.
TTTCTAGTGAGGTCATTTCGATCGATCCTTCCAAAGTGGAGGTCGTCTTGGGATGGGGCTTGTCAAGGACAGTTATAGAGTCATATTTCTTCTTGGGTTTGGTCGGTTACTACAGCGTCTTTGTACAAGATTTCTCTAGGGTCGCTTTTCCCCTCATGATGTTGACTCAGAAGGATGTGCACTACAAATGGTTTGAGGACTGTGAGTCAGCTTTCCAAGAGCAAAAAATTAGGTTAACCTCGACACTCGTTCTTGTCCTCCAAGAATGAGGTAAGGGTTACACGGTATATTGTGATGCCTAGGGGTCAGGGCTTGGGGTAGTTTTAATGCAGAGTTGTTAGGTAGTCACTTATGCATCCCGATAATTAAAGGTTAATGAGATATACTACACCGCCAATGATTTGGATCTAGTTACACTGGTGTTGGTACTCAAGAGTTGGAGGTATTATTTGTATGCATAATGGTTTGAGCTATTTTTTTATCATAACAGCCTCAAGTACATCTTTATACAGTGTAATCTTAATCTCTGGCAGAGATGGTGGATGGAGTTAATGGAAAACTATGGTTTCTCATTGGAATATCATCTCAAAAAGGCCAATGTGGTGGCCGATGCTCTTAATAAAAAATCTAGTCCCACCCTTGCGACAATGAGATTCCATCAGGTAAAGATGGTTGGGGAGTTGGAGAAGTTTGGTTTTCATGTTCAGCGGTGTTACGATATGGCATACCTTTGGGTGGCTAGGTCCATCATCCAATAGAATGTTTTAGATACCCATTCATGTGATCCCAAGTTCATCTAGTATCGTGATCGCATTCTGAATGGGGAAGTAGTCAACACTCTTACTGTGTACAAGGACAGCGGGGTAAGGCATAAGGGTCGGTTGATTGTCCCGATTATTGAGGAGCTCCAGAATGCAGTGATGGTAGAGGACCATCACTCGTGTTTCAGTATACATTCTGGTGCTACCAAGATGTATAAGTACCTTTGTAGGTACTTCTGGTGGTCCATCATGAAAATAGATATGGCTACGTATGTAGCCAAGTGCTTCACTTGTCAATAGGTAAAGGTTGATCATAAGAAGCCAACCGGGCTATTGTAACCATTACCCGTGGTAGAATGGAAGTGGGATCACATAACAATCCATTTCATCATGGATTTACCACATTCCAGTGGTCATGATGCGGTATGGGTTATAGTAGATCAACTCATGAAGTTTGTACACTTCTTGTCGATCAAGGTCACAGACAGTGTGGCTAAGTTAGTGAAGTTCTATATATGAAAAATAGTCAGGCTTCTTGGTGTGTGGGTCTCGATCGTGTTGAATAGAATTACTCAGTTTGTGTCCCTATTAGGGAAGAAGTTTCAATAGGAGTTGGGCACTGAGATCAACAAGAGTATGACATATCACCCCATGACCGACGGACGGTTGGAGTGAACTATTAAAATTCTGCAGGATATGCTGAGAGCATGCGCTCTTGACTTTTAGGGCAGTTGGGTGGAGAATTTGGATCTGACGAAATTATCCTACAATAATAGCTATCAAGATAGCATCAAGATGTCCCTTATGAGACTCTTTATGGGATACTATGCCTCTTTCCAATTTATTGGGTTGGGGTGGGTGAGAAGCATCTCACCAATTCAAATTTAATTCAAAAGATGACCGAGAGGGTTCGAGTAATTTGGCAGAGAATCATGACAGCAAAAAGCCAACAAAAGAATTATGCCTATAGCCAATAAAAGATTTAGTTGGTTGGCCCTAGGCATTTCTAACAATTATGGTTGTGATTAAACCGAATATAAATAAGTAATTATGCACACATGAGAATACATGCATGCATATAGCCCGCAAAACAAGTGTTATATAACAAGAAATGAGGGTAAAAGATAAAAACATGAACCACAATAGATAGCCATTGACTATCTATTGCGGTTATCGCTACTATAATCTAGGCATGCATGTGTAAATTTACATTAAGTCAACTTCTTATATAACACTTTCTTTGGGGGGTGCATGCATGCATGTATTCTCATGTGAATGCATGCCATAACGATTATGTAACATTTATAACTACTTGAAATTACATATAGTGCACATAGATACTAGTCTTCTAGTTCTTATGCATATGCATTTAATAGTCCTTAGGCCCGTTTGAGAGTCATTACCCCTGTATTGACATCTCTCGAATTGTCCCATTTGGATAGTTTGGAACTGCATAGTTTCTCTATAATAATATTCTTAGTGGCTTAAACTTATTACTTTTGGGGAAAGTTCTGTTGTCGTATCTTAATATTCTTTGGGTACATACTAGATGATACAATGTTAAGTGTTATTTAAATTGATAAATTGAAATAACACTTACGCTTGTGAATCTATGTAGTGTACTTGGAGAACTATAAGGGTAAGTTGCTGATTTTTTTTTCAAATTGGAACAACGTTCATGATTTGTTAAGTATATTACAAAAATATGTGGTATTGAATGGGATAGGACCACTCACCCTTTAGAGGAGATAGAGTAAGTAGTAATTATATTGTTGTTATAATATAACACCAAAAGATGAAATGTCAATCTTGTGGTAAATTAATTAATGGGAACTAAATGTTCACACTTTTGTTCATACTAGTCCATGAATATACACTTCCTACCCATAATAGGTGATTTTTTATAGTAGCTATGATGGTATATCCTAAATACAAAGAGTGGATGGGTGAGACAAATAGATTAGGGGATGTGTTTCGCAGAGGTGCTAATGAATTTGTGAAATACGCAAAGAGATGTCATAATGATGAAGAGTTACTGTGTCCGTGTGCTAAGTGTAAGAATGGTAAGGAGTTTGAGTCCAAACTATTGAACTAAATTTGTTAAGATGGGGTATGCAATATAGTTATCAATTTTATATTTTTCAGGTGGAATCGACAGTTCGTTTTGTACCCAAGTAGCCTTCATAACAACTTTCAACAAGTAGGATAGATATACAAGGGCAGGAGGACAATATAAATCATAATATGATAAAGAATTTAGTTGATGATGCATATGGAGTTCATGAAGTGGAAGAAAATGAGGTCACTGACGATGTTTCAAGGTTCAGGTGCTCATAAAGATATCGAGATAAACCTCGATGATGACTATCAAAGTTTAAAATTTAAGGCGACCCAACCGTTATACTCTGACTGTGAGAAAGATCAACAACTTTACATGCCATGGTTGGTTTTCATATTTTAAAGACCAAATATGGTTTTCTGTCAATTGCATGACACGAATTTTGAATTGGGTGAAGGGCTTGCTACCCAAGCAGAATACGCTTCAAAATAGCTATCCTTATATGAATAACAGTTTGCAAGGTTTAGGGATGAAGTATAAATCAATCCATGCTTGTGTGTATGACTACATACTATACCGAAAGGAGTATGAAAATCTTGATCGGATTTTGGTATGCGATGAACCTAGATATGTCCAATCTACTGGCAAGGAAGGAATGTGCTCAAAATTTCCTCAAAAAGTGTTAAAATATTTTCTCGTTGGGCCTAGATGAAAAAAAAATTTCACAGTATCATGGATAGTGGAGGCAATGACTTGTCATGCTAGGGCAGAAGTAGCGGATAATCTCATGCGTCATCCTATTGATTCTACAACTGGGAAGAGGATGAGTTTTGAGTATCTCAATTTTGCTCGAGAATAGCATAACATTCATTTGGCAATATCAACTGATGTTTCAACCAATTTGGAAATCTAAATGCAAATCAGAGTGTATGGATAGTGATCATAGCCCCCACTCAACCTCCCTCATTCACAGTGTATGAGACGTGAATTTTAGATGATGCCTTTGTTGATACCTGGGCCAAAGGCACCAAGTGAGGACATCAATGTATACCTGGATCCTTTAGAAGAAGAATTAAATGAGTTGTGCGAAGAGGGTATGCAGGCATTTTACCCTTTTAAAAAAGAAGCGTTTACCGTGAAAGCTATATTGATGTGAGAATTCATGATTTTCTAGCTTATGGGACAATACCCGGTTGTGTAGTACATGGTTATTTGGGGTGTCCTATTTGTGGAGAGAAGACTAAATCTCTTCGTCTCCCCCACTAGCTCAAAAAATGCATACATTGCCATTGGAGGTTTTTACCCCCCGCTCATAGTTTTAGACTTGAGAAAGGTTTCAATTTTTTACTTGGCGGGGTTGAACATAGGCTATCTCAGAGAAAACTTTCAGGTTCAGAAATTGAAAGTAAATCTTCTGATTGTGGCCCTAATATTCCAGGTAAGAATCCTATATTTAAGAATGTCAAGTGTAATACCTCGTATTTTCTTATAAATTAATGACAAAATATTATTTTTAGGATAAATAATTAATTTTGGAAATTGGACCTAAATAAATATTTTCAATGTCAAGTGAAAATTGTTATTTAGTATACTAGTGTGTGAATCATTTTTATGTGCTTGGTTATGGTATTTACATATAATAAAAGAAAAATACATAATTTATGTGCAACACATATTAAAAGTGATTATTATTGGCATAGATAATTCAGGACGTATTTCGGGACTCATATCGACTCGTTTAGATGGTTTATGCCTTTAAAAATTGTCTTGGGTCGCTCAAACGATGTCATGGGTATTTCGATCGACGCACCATGTCGCGCGAACAAGATCCACGATCGTTTGAGCGACGTGGGTCATTTTCTCTCTTCGTCCCTTTTTGTTGTAGCCTTATTGTTGTAGATTTTTTTTTGGCTAAAGCCTTTGAATGCAGTTGTTTAATTCGTGAAAAGTAAGTAAAGAAATGTTAAAGAAAGGGAATATTAATGTATGGGTTAAAATATTGATGGAAAATTGTTATAGCCACTTTTGAGTTAATAATAATTACGAGTAACTAGACAATTAAGTAATTATTTTATGGAATGGAAATTGATAATTTAATAGAATGGTAAATTATTAATAAATGGAAAGGTTACAATTATTAGATGGACTTTTGGGTAATTATAGAGTAATTACATTTACATATTATATAGGATAATAATATGTACTATTATATAAATGTGTGTGGACATACCAGTGGACCGTGCTATCGACTTAGGGGTTCGCGCGTTCGGGTTGTAGACCACATGTCGGCACAGGTGGGCATGACGATGTGTAGGCCGTATAGGTACTACATAGAGGCTCCTCCCTTTAGGGGTAGGTGTGGAGCTGACCCTTCATGTATCACCGCTGGGTATGGGTTGTATATAGGTGTCGTACGTAGGGATCACCCCCAACTTATGTGTGTTTTGTGGTGTCTGCTTCGGATGTATGGATTCGTACGGACTTGTCGATAGAGCGAGAATTAGACACCAATGGTATATGCCCTTGTGTGTCAATTTTATGGAAGGACGTATATTATTAATTACTCGGATATTATGGAAATAAATTAAATTGTCAAAGATATGGACACTAAATGTTATTTTGACCCTATAACGCATAATAGATGTTTTTGCCTTACACTTGACACTGAAGAGAATGTAATTAATGCAAGTTGGTAATTTAATTGTAGGGATTGCATTTAATTTAATTAATTGGTGATGAATTCCTTCTATAATTGAGATGATGTCATAATTTATTACTTGGGACGTATTAGGGTGCAAATAATATCACACTTAGATGAGAGGTGAGGTGTTATATGCATGTTAGTGACGAAACGGGGGTATTTATTGTGCATTGAATGTATTATTGTAATAAAAAATTATTCAAGTTAATTCTTGCATACCTCGGGCTCTTACTCAAATTTAAATGTCCCCCCAGGTGCTCATAGACAAGGACAGCGGGATTTTGCATAGCAGTCTTTCAACCTTACTTACTCTCTGATTTCATCTCAGTTGGTTCTAGCATAGGTGCTTCTCAACTCTAGTCATTTTTTTATTTGGAACTTTGTAAGGGCATAAACTCGAAACTTTATTTTATGTTGGTGGAGATTATGTTACTTCAGTTGGATATTTATCTTATTTTTCGTGGATTAGATTTACTTATTAATTACAAATGTGTTCATGACTTTTCAAACTTGGGCCTTATATTATAAACTATTTATATTCACATTTGTGGTAAGGATTGTATTAATTGACAAGCGAACCATATCTTCGGCATATCGTGCCTGGCCAGTCTTTACGTGAGAAAATAGGGGTTGTTACAGTTTGTATCAGAGTAGGGTTCTAGTGTCCTTAGGATCTGTATTTATGCTCATTACATTTTGCATTGCGTTCTTTGATATATAGAGCCTACACTTAGGACTCGTTATATTCTGACGATTAATACTAATTCGAACCTTATTTGCTTTTAGATGGAAAACGAACGTAGGGGCAGACCCAGGAGAGTAGTTCCACCAGTTGAGGAGGAGGGGCTCTCCCGTAGCCACCATAGTCCCTACAGGCCCCACCGGTCCCACATTTGATCACCCTCGTTGATATAGCCACAATTGTGTCTCAGGCGATACCTATGGCAATGGCAACCATGCTTCAGCATTTCCCACCACCACAGGCACCTCAGTAGCCGCCACTATAGTAGGTGGCTATTCCAGCATTGGCACCGAGCTACATATGGGACCGTGCGATGGAGGACTTTGTTAAGGGCCAGCCTCTAGAGTTTATAGGAGGGTCTGATATTCGGGTTGCTAGTCATTGGAAGAAGGACATCGAGAAGCACTTGTGAATATAGGAATTTACACCCGTTAAAACGCAGATGTTAGCTTCATTCAGGATTGTAAGGGACGCTCTTCAGTGGTGGGAGGTGTTCACGATTGTTGAGTAAAGCGAGAGACTCATGATTAAGAAGTTGTGGGAGAGATTTGAGGAGAAATACCTTCCCCTAAATATGCAGTCTGAGATGAGGACCCAATTTATGGATCTTAAGAAGGAGGAGCATACTGTTGTAGAGTACGAGGAGGAATTCACTATCCTCTCATACTTTGTAAAGGAGGATGTTCGGACAGAGCATATGAGGATGGATCATTTTATTAAGGGATCAACCTGGAATATTAGGAAGGCTCTTCTGGGAAATCCAGCCTTAACGACGTATAACTAGATGATTAATGTTGCACTTCTCCACTACCAGGATAACTGGGCCTTTTTAAAGACTAAGGGGAAGAAATGACATGGAGGGTAATTGCCTAGCCAACAGGCCAAGATGAGTGGGGGTAATGGATCTGGGGCCCAACAGCATAGGGGGACCCCGTCCGTCGAGCTGCATAACAGGTTTAGGGGTACAGATGACCGATAAATCCAGGGTCAACAGGGCCAAGGTAAGGAGGGCAGGGCCATCAAGGCCAGCAGTATAGGGGCCATCAGGGCAAGTAGTTCAGAGGACATCAAGGCCAGTAGGGCAGAGGCCAGTAGAGCCAACGATTTCCATAAGGACCATTTCAGGGAAATTTCTATACTTGTGGTGCGAGGGGTCACTCTTCGAAGTATTGCACGCGAAGGGATCAGGCAGGCCAGGGTAAAAGACTTTTTTGAGGACAGCAGGAGCCTCAGGGACATCTCCCACTTATTTCAACACGGGGAACCATTGCACCAACCGCTCCAGCACCCGATGCCCCACCTCAAGGGCAACAGCCGTTACCGTATGATCGGGTCTATTATGTAGCAATAGTAGATGGACCTACACCTCCACAGGTAATTGAGGTATGTTTACCATTTTTGGTAATGTTGATCACGTACTTTTTGATACGGGTGCATCACACTCTTTATTAGCACGGGGTTTGCATGGGAGACGAGTATGATAGACTTTGCTTCAGATATAGTTTTACACATAGACTCACCCATGGGTAGAAGGGCACCCATATGGTCAGTGTGTCGGGGTATCGGTATTGAGATAGGGAGGCTTACTTTCGTTGCGAATTTACTTATACTTGACATGCATGAGTACGACGTCATTTTGGGGATGGACTAGATAGCCACTTATAGGTCATGTGTGGACTTCTTTGGGAGGTCCATCGTCTTTTCCATTACGGGGTAGGATATGTACGTAGTTTCAATGCTGTACCCCGGGGTGGGTCAAGAATGCATTTGTATTACATTAAAGAGGATACATCTTCAGAGGTTTTGATGATGCCAGGTTGCATTCCAGTGGTGAGGACCTTTTCTGATGTCTTTGGAGAAATTTTTGGGTTACCACCGAGTCGAGAGATTGATTTTATGATACACCTGATTTCGAGCACGAGACCTATTGCCCGTACTCCATATAGGATGGCTCCTTTGAAGATGAGGGAGATACGAGAGCAAAATGAGCAGTTATTATGGCGAGGGTTTATCAGGAGGAGCAGTTTCCCCTGGGCTGCTCCAGTATTAGTCGTCAAGAAGAGGGATGGATCTTTACGACTTTGTGTCCACTATAGGGAGTTAAACAAAGTCACGATTCAAAATAAATACCTGTTGTCACATATAAAGGATTTGTTCGATTAGTTGAGGGGTTCTACATATTTTTTGAAGATTGACTTGAGGTTGGAAGACCATCAGTTGAGAGTCCGAGAGTAGGACGTCCTAAAGATAACCTTTCTTACTCGTTATGGGTCATATGAGTTTTTGGGGATGCCATTCAGGCTAACTAATGCACCAACGTATTCATGGATTTGATGAATCGAGTTTTTAGGGACTTTTTGGACCGGTTTGTTATAGTATTCATAGACGATATTATATTCTCGAACTACGGAGGAGCACGTACAGAATCTGCGGGTGGCCTTACAAACACTTCGAGATCATTAGTTGTATGAAAAGTTCGAGAAGTGAGGGTTTTGGTTGAGGGAAGTCCAGTTATTGGATCATATTATGTTGGAGTAGGGGATATACGTGGACCCAGGACAAGTTTATGTTGTGATTGAGTGTGGAAAGCCCACTTCACCCACTGAGGTGCGCAGCTTCTTGGGATTGGTCGAGTTCTACCATCGATTCATTCAAGGGTTATCCAAGATAGTCGAGCCCTTAAATAATTTGATGAGAAAGGGGGTACCTTTTATTTGGGATGAAATGTGCCATCAGGCGTTTAAGGAGATGAAGACGAATTGACTATAGCACCAGTTCTAACGTTGCCTCTGGAAGGGTTTGACTACAGAGTTTACACTGATGCATCCCTAAGGGGCCTTGGCGGGGTTCTGATGCAGGAGGAGAGACCGATAACTTATGCTTCCCTAAAGCTTAAGCCTCACGAGGGACATTACCCCACCCACAACTTAGAGTTGGCAGTCGTGGTTTTTTCCTTACGAGTGTGGAGACATTTCCTTCTGAGGGAGAAGTTTCGGCTTTTCACAGACCATAAGAGCCTCCAGTATTTTTCACACAGCAGGAGATCAACATGCGATAGAGGAGGTGGATCGAGTTTGTGAAGGACTATCATTTTTACATTCAGTACCACCCAGGAAAAGTGAATGTCGTAGCGGATGCGCTAAGCCGTAAGCCATTTCAAGAGTTGGCAACAGTATGGAAGGCAAAGTGGAAGTCACTTTGTGGGGATAATGCATTGGCTCGAGTGTTTATGTTAGTTCTCACCATCACCCCCGAGAGCATTATTCGGGTGGTGAATGCACAGGAAGAGGATCATCTTTGTCAGGAGTGAGTGAGAGAGTTGGTAGCCGAGGGGTGGAGCATTTTTCTATCGGGTCTGATGGAGTTTTGAGGTTTCCTGGGTAGAGTGGTTGTTTCGGATGATGAGGAGTTGAGGTGAGTCGTCATGTCAGAGGCTCACTATTCACTATATACGGTGCATCCTGATGGGGGATAAGATGTACCACGATAGGCGTCGTCAGTATTGGTGGGTTGGTATAAAGAGGGATATAGTTGAGTTTGTGTCCAGATGTGCTACTTATCAGATGGTGAAGGTGGATCATCACCGTCTCGCATGTACTCTGTAGCCTTTGGAGATCCCGGTGTGGAAATGTGAAATTATATATATGAACTTGATTACTGGTCTACCTACTTCACAAATGGGGCATGATTTGATATGGGTGTTTATCGACATATTAACAAAGGTGGATCATTTCTTACCGGTCAGGACAGGCTATAGTTCAGAGTAGTGAGCCAGACTCTTCCTTGTAGATATTATTAAGTTTCATGGGTTACATTTTAATATAGTGTCAGATAGGGACAAGATGTTTGTGTCCCACTTTTGGAGGAGCTTCTAGCATGCTTTGGGGGCAGAGTTGAAACTGAGTACATCATATTATCCTCAGACGGAGAGGGTGAATTTGATGCTGGAGGACATGCTACGGATGTGCATCTTGGATTTTAACGGGAGCTATGAGTACTATTTGCCCTTAGTAGAGTTTGCCTCCAACAATAGCTATCAGTTCATGATAGGGATGGAAACGTTTGATGCCCTTAGTAGAGTTGGCTCCTCAATACGTAGGACCATTCCCTATTTTGGAGAGGATTAGCTCATAGCGTACTGGTTGGGATTACCAGATCAGTTACAAAGGATGCACGATGTGTTTCATATATCTTCACTATGGAGATTCCTTAGAGATGAGGTGGCTTACCAACACATTTCTATAGATGAGATTGAGATCTATCCAGAAGCTACTTATGAGGAGAGGCAATTACTCCTTTAGTTTGGATGCAGTGGGGGCACCACCGGGAGGATGAGTTGACTTGGGAGAGGGAGAACAACAAGCGCACATAGTATCCTGAATTCTTCTAGCTAGGTACATTCTTTCTTGATTCCAATGAGGGAATGTCGTTATTAGGGAGGAGAATGTAATACCCCGTATTTTCTTATAAATTAATGATGAAATATTATTTTTAGGATAAATAACTAACTTTGGAAATTGGATTTAAATAAATATTTTCAATGTCAAGTGAAAAATGTTATTTAGTATACATGTGTGTGACTCATTTTTATGTGCATGGTTATGGTATTTACATATAATAAAAGAAAAATACATAATTTATGTGTGACACAAATTAAAAGTGATTATTATTGGAATAGATATTTCAGGACGTATTTTGGGACTCGTATGGACTCGTTTAGATGGTTTAGGCCTTTAAAAATGGTCTTGGGTCGATAATATATAGGTTGGGAAAGTTTTGGGCCAATTAGATAATGGATCCGAGCTCATTTGAGGGTCCAAAAGTTGGGCTTAGGGTCCAACACGGGATTTTGCAACTGATTAGAGTTTAAGTGGGGGTAAAGCACTCCTCCATTAACATTCCACAAACCTAAAAGTTACAGTTACAGGAGGAATTGAGAGAAACACTAAAGAAGGGAGAAAATTACTAGAACATAAGAGGAACCAAAGAGGGAAATCAAAGGGGATCTCCTCTACCATTTTAAGGCAAGAATTTCTTTCATAACTTATATTCTACAATTTAGTTCTTGATGCATATAATTACCCCTTTTAAATTTGTAGTAATTAGGTATACTAATGTTGATTTGAGGATGAACCACATATGTAGAGGAATGAATTACATGTAGGAATAGTCCCAGAAATTACGTATCGAAAAGATAATTTCTTATGTTAGATCTCTTTAAGTTTTTATAGCTAATTTGGGGAAAACTGAATAACTAATGTAGAGACTATTAGATAAATATTGGGACGAAAATCTTATTGTAAATCCCCAAATGAATATCCCTTGTTGCTAAATTTCATTAAGGTTGGAAAAATGGAAAACAACTATCCAAATTTTAGAAGCCCTTAACAGGTGAATCCCATTGAATTTGATTATATAAATGTTAGAAAATTTTATTTTCATGTATCGTAACTGTTGGTGAATTAGCAAAGATTTTTGGGTTTAAAAACTAAGTGGCAATCTCATGGACGGTGAAGAACAGAAGTGGAGAAACGGAGAAAAGAACGAATAGGGGTTCACTCAAATGACGGCATGGGTCGTTCCAGTGAAGCAAAATGTCACGCGAACGAGAGCCAAGATCGTTCGAGCGACATGAGGCATTTTATCTATCTTCGTCCCTTTTTGTTGTAGCCTTATTGTTGTAGTTTTTTTTTTTTTGCTGAAACCTTTGAATGCAGTTGTTTAATTCGTGCACAGTAAGTAAAGAAATGTTAAAAAAAGGGAATATTGATTTATGGGTTAAAAAATTGGTGGAACATTGTTATAGCCACTTTTGAGTTAATAATAATTACGAGTAACTAGACGGTTAAGTAATTATTTTATGGAATGGAAATTAGTAATTTATTAAAATGGTAAATTATTAACAAATGGAAAAGTTGCAATTATTTAATGAACTTTTGAGTAATTATAGATTAATTACCTTTACATATTATATGGGATAATAATATGTACTATTATATATTTGTGTATGGACATACTAGTGGACCTTCCTATCGGCTTGGGGGTTCGCGCGTTCGGGTTTTAGACCACAGGTCGGCTTAGGTGGGCTTGACGATGTGTAGGCCATATAGGTACTACGTAGAGGCTCCGCCCTATAGGGGTAGGTGTGGTGTTAATCCTTCTTGTATCACCACTGGGTATGTGCCGTATACAGGTGTCCTGCGTAGGGACTCCCCCAACTTATGTGTTTTTTGTGGTGTCTGCTTAGGATGTAGGTATTCCTACGAACTTGTCGATAGAGAAAGAATTAGACTGCAACGGTAGATGCCCTTGTGTGTCAATTATATTGAAGGGCATATATTATTAATTAACCAGATATTATGGAAATAAATTAAACTATCAATGATATGAACACTAAATTTTATTTTGACCCTATAATGTATAATAGATGTTTATGCCTTACACATGATACGGAAGAAACTGGAATTAATGTAAGTTGGTTATTTAAATGTAGGGATTGCATTTAATTCAATTAATTTGGGATGAATTCCTTCTATAACTGAGATGATGTCACAATTTATTACTTGGGACGTATTGGGGTGCGGAGAATATCACACTTAGAAGAGAGGTGAGGTGTTATACGCATGTGAGTGAGGAAAAGGGGGGTATTTGTTGTGCATTGACTATATTATTGTAATCATAAATTAATCAAGTTAATTCTTGCACACCTCGGGCTCTGACCGAAATTTAAATGACCCCCCTCCACACGAGGTGCTCATAGACTGGGACAGCGGGATTGTCCATAGCAATCTTGCAGCCTTACTTTCTCTCTGATTTCATATCACTTGGTTCTAGCATAGGTGCTTCTAAGCTCTAGTCATTTATTTATTTGGAAATTTGTAAGGGCATAAGCCCTAACCTTTATTTTATATTGGTGGAGATTATGTTACTTTAGTTGAATATATATCTTATTGTTATGGATTGTATTTACTTATTAATTATAAATGTTTTCATGACTTTTCAAACTTGGGCCTTATATTATAAACTAGTTATATTCGCATTTGTGCTAAGGATGGTATTAATTGAAAAGTAAGCCCTATCTTCGGCATATTAGGCCTGACCAGCCTTTGCGTTAGAAAATAGGGGTTGTTACATCAAGCACAAGAAGACCCCAATTGAGAATGAAACTGAGACAAGAAAGACATGGTCTAGGAGACCAACTTTATTTGACTTGCCTTATTGGAAGAATAACCGGTGCACCATGTGTTGGATGTAATGCACGCAAAGAAGAACATCACTGGACATATTATGAGCACATGCCTTGGGGAGTCATTCGAAGGATGGAGAAAATGCACGAAAAAACTTTAAATCGTTGAAACTTAAGCCACAACTATGGTTGAAAGAAGATAGTAAGGGAACGACAATAACTCCCCCCGGTGCGTTTGCTTCAACGAGTGAGAAACTAATGGTGCTTTTAGACACAATATATAATTTGAAGGTTCCATATAATTTTTTGTCCAACTTGTTGTAATACCCCGTACTTTTATAGATATTTAAATTACATAAGTGGTTATAATGTGGTAATTAAGGGAAATTTCTGTGAATAGTAATTTTAGAATTTATGAGTGTAATCTAATAATTTAGAAGTTAAACATCAATAGTAAATGTTAGTTCGCTAGTTCAAGATTAATATTTACATGGGTTATGTTTTCTTACGGTACTTAGTAAATGAGTTAGAATATTTATATGTCATGTCACAGTTAGGTTAAGTGACGGGAAATAGTTTGCGTTACAGGAAACGGGTGTAGAGAAGTGTCGAGTACGACTAGTGAATTTTAAGTAGGTAACTCGGATGGAGATTTCGAGTGCACAATTGCTTTCAGAATGGCCTAGATGGTCAGAATAGAGTATTCGAGGGTAGTGTTCGGGTTTCGAGGACTTTTGAACTAATAGGGACTCGTAATTGTGTAAAAGAGTCATTTTTCGGTTTAATAGCAGATAAACTCCTTTTCTTTCTTATAAGGCACGAGAGAGTGAGAGAAAATGGGAAAGAAATAAAGGAAGAAGGAAAATATGAGAGAAAAGGGGATTCCGGGCTAAATTCCGCGGGATTGGACTCGAGGTCATTGGATTTCATCCTCGAGGCAAGTATTTACTTGCTTTATTCATTTGAGTGTGTATCTCATATTATAGATGGTAAACTAGATAAATTTTGGGTTAGAAACCTTAAAATAAATTTGGAAAAATTTTATTTAGAGTTAACAAATTTATTTGTTGTTAACTCCTTATGGATTCTAGTGTTAAAACCATGTTAAGGGTGTGTATATATGAATCGAAATGGGAGAAATGATAAACTAGGGTTTTAAATGGTTTTAAGGTTTAAATCTAAGAGAAATGGTTTAATACCACAAATTAATTGATGTGTTAGTTGAAAAGCATAGATTAGATGTTTATAGAGTTGTTGCTTGAGATTAGAAACAATAAAAATGGATATTGGGATGATATTTGGGTTTTGGAGAAGTTAGAAAACCTTGGCAGATTTTTGAATTTGAACCACCCAAATCGATTCGGCATGAGAAGTTAGAAAGTTTAACCTTTTCGAATCGATTCGGACAGGCCGAATCAATTTGGTGGCCAGTGAATCGATTCGGGCAGGCCGTATCGATTCGGTCCTGGCAGATTTTTGAGGTTTTCTCTTCTGAGTTAAGGGAAATTAAATACTAATATTTGGAGATTATTAAAGGGGATTCTAGATATGATATTATGACTCCTAAATGATCGTATTGAGGGTGAGTAAACCTTGGGATGAAAGAGGGAACCTCGGATTAATTTAGTGTACGATCCAGGGTATGGATTTAATGAATGTTTGGGATGAGAGACATTCGAGTGAATCATTCGGTAAGCGTGTATAGTTATATTTATGCAGTTAGAATAAATATGGGTCGATCGAAATTGAGAAAATCCTAGGATGCGATTAGGATGGAATTTAGGATAGGGGCTAAGGAGAATTGAGCGGCTATCCGATACGTCTATTAAAGACTATTGTTATAGGTGATACGATAACTACGGGATTAAGATAAGTAATTCGTATACTTATTTAATTATTAAAAATTGGTACATTCGGGTCTATATTATAATCCTTAAAAGGTATTAAAGTGCGAGTTATATTTTAAGTAAGACAATACTTATGGGTTTAGTATGTGAAGTGTGTATATACTTGTATACTATTACGAACGGGAACATTCGGGGTGTTGGCTATCGCTATAAGAGTTTGGCAATTATAGCTGTAGAGGGGGCCTGAGGTAATCCCGGGATTAGGGATAATCCACCAATTAGCAACAGTGTTCTGAGGATAAGCTCATCGAGGCAGCTCAAGCGAAGTAGCTCAGCGAGGCAGCTCAGCGTGGAAGCTTGGCGTGGCAACTCGTACTTTAGCTTATTGTTACTTTATCATATTATAGCTTTGTTTATATTGATTACGAGTTGTAACGACTGTAATGTTGTAACGATAATAATGAATGGGTGTGAGGTCGAACGGTACTCGCGAGAGACTAGGCTTTGCAGGACCTGGGAGAGCTTTCATGCTCTATCGAACAACCTCACCGTGGGAACTTTAGAGGGACTTGGTTTGGAGGATTGAGAAGTGGGGCACCGTTGGGGCTTGTCCTAACCATCTTAGATACACCTGGTAAAACACCGAAAGATCTTCACCGTGGAACCTAGAGCAAAGTAGCTTCGAGTTCCATCGGGAGCTTTGCTGTGAACCAAAAAACCCTCTACTTTATGTCCCATCTGTTGTAGGTGATGTCACTAGCCAGCTAGACAACGTCAAGTCTGCACTTGAGTAAACCACCATGGTATTTGGGGATGTCAGACGGTTGGTAAGCAACCTCTGTGGCAACAGCCCCTGACACACAGTGGTTAGGAAAAAGGCATGTCTTGGCATTTAATGTTGATGGTGTAAAGACAACTAGTGCATCAGGTATTTAATGCTGGTGACATAAGGTATGAGGGAGGTCTTTCACAGGCATTAATGACTTAGCTGCCTCGGGGGTGGTGTGGGGGCTATTTAAGGCCCCAACCACCTCCAAGGAGGGGCATCGATCAAAAAGTTCTAAAAAGAGTTCTTTTGGAGATATTCTCCTAAGACTTTGAGAAATTATTACTAGAGAAAGAGTTATTGAAAAACCAGAGAGTTCTTCCACCCACCATTTGTCATTTATTAGGGAGCCTTAATAACCTGACAGAAATCCTTGAAGAAGACCTTTTCGATGCGTGTGTTTTTACCTGCCTACTAAGGTGTATCTAGGATGCTTACTTCTCTATCCCTCTAGTTAAGTTGTCTCGGAGTTCTTTATGATATTGTGAGTTATACACGAGAGATTTGTGAGTTTAAGTCGGGTTTCATACGTTCCAAACTGTTCTTGGTGTCTTGTGGCTAAATCACTAGTGTTTACTGATTAACCTTGTCTTCACCATACTCAAAAGGGGTTACGCCTCCATCTTATCTAAGCTACCCTCTTACATTTGGCGACTCTGCTGGGGAGGCATTCTTCTAAGGAAGGAGTATGGCGCAAGATAACGTTAATCGAAGGCTCAACTTTGATGATATCCAACACAGTGAAGAGCAAGCAGCGGTAGAATTGGAGGCTTTAAGGAGCGGAGCTCCTCGAATAGAAGTGCCCCCAGTTCAGACAACAACGGGCGCTCAAGGAGTGACGCAGGCTTCCACGAGCGATGGGCTGGGACCTGCCCAGATGACCCTCCTCATGAGAAAGTTCTATGAGTTCTTGCAAACTCCTGCAGCATCAACGGTGCTGGGAGGACTCGAAGCCAATTCCTTCGTAACACCAGGGGCAGCTCCAACGGTCCCACCGGGCGCAGGTACAACGGGAGCAGCCCCGGTAAGCATACCCTCCATCGTGAATCCGGCGGTGGGAATCTCCGGAGTATCAACGGCGCCAGCTATAATGATGGCTCCAATTGTAACGGTCATTCAGCCAACACCCCCATTGGTCGTTGCCCCATTGCCCATGGAGGAAATGAGGAGAGAAATGCAAAAGGAGATGTTGAAGTTCATTCAGGCTTCCTCACAGTCTATAGGCGAGGTAGCTTCAGTCTATGATGACTTTAGGACACCTTATCCTTAGGAATACAACGATGAGCCTTACCCGAGGGATTATATTCCCCCCATCTTTGAAAAATACACAGGGAAGGGTGGGAATCCGAAAGAGCACATTAAACGTTTTATTGAGCACCTGGGGGCTCATTGCAACAACAAGAAGCTCAGGTTGAGGGAGTTTTCCAAATCCCTAACCGATAAAGCATACATGTGGTATTCTCATTTGGCCCCTAAAAGTGTTTCCACGTGGGAAGAGATGCATGTGCTGTTTGTCCAAAAGTTCTTTCTAGTAGAGGATGAATTCACTCTGACCCAACTAGGGAGAGAGAAGCAATGACCAGGAGAAGACGTAGTGGCATATGTTCGGAGGTTCAGGGAAAGGTCTCTGGATGTGAGAGAGGAGGCCAAGGAGTCCAAACTATTACAAATCTGTGCCGAAGGACTACTCCCGGAGTACATTTGCCATCTTATCAATGAGACGCGCGAGGGAACTTTTTTGGCGTTCTTAAAATCTGTAAGGAACATCTCATTGGTCGTACGACCAAACCCGGTGGCGGTACCTATGATATTCAGGCAACCGATACAACCTGGGGGAGGAAGGCCTCAACCCCCACGAGTGGGATACACCGAAGGAACAGATGGGGGTAAGGTGGCGAAGAAGGACAACAAAAGGAAGTTCGGAAGGGATAGAGAAGACCCACCACCGTTACCATGCACGATAGAAGAGGCGGTGAGTTGTTATAACGCCATGGTCCAAGGTGGAACGGTCTACCTACCAAAAGGCGTTCCGGCGGAAGAACCCGATGACGCAACGAAGGCGGATCCTAGGTATTGTCAGGTTCATCGAAAGATCCAGCACCCGACAGAGAGTTGCTTCACACTAAGAAGAATCCTTGACAAGTACATGAAGGCAGGGACGCTGCAGATCCCCCCACAGAACGTTAACAATAAGCCACTTCCAGCGCATGGGGCCAACTTGGTGATGGCCTACGATGATGAGGCGGAAAGAGAAGGAGGAAGGTCAACAATGAAGCAAAGGGAATTCGAAGAAACTCTGGAACATTGCACCACAGGAATGGCTAACGTAGTTTTAGCCTACGATGAAGCAAGCGCTAAAGACGTGGAAGATGTATACAACATTGAGGGCGAGGAAAGGGAGGCAATCGTTGAATACAGTGCAGTTTCAAAATCCCCAAAGTTCGCTTGGTTCTTCGATCAAGTGGGGATACCAAAGGAGAGCAGACTGGAAATAACTCGGACGATCCTAGACATCGCGAAGAAGGACGCGGTTCCCTCGTTGAAATGGAGGGGACCCATGGCGAGGCTGGTGAAAAAGTTCATATCAGAGGTGACCTTCAGCGATGCAGATAGAGCTGTAAGGTTCCCTCATAACAGGCCCTTGTATGTGACGGCCAGTATTAACGGGGTTAGTTTTGCAAGAACGCTTATGGATGGGGGTGCTTCCATCAATATTATGCCGATCAACTCCTTCCACGCAGCTAATATCCCAGAAGAAAGGTTGGTCCCCATGCCTCTGGTAATCTCAGGGTATGACAACCAATCCTCCAAATCCATTGGGTATGTGAATGTGGGAATTGTAATGGAAAATCTGAGTTCCCACATCAAGTTCCATGTAATAGAAAGCGCAACTTCCTATCATTTACTAATAGGAAGAGTGTGGATGCACAATCAAGGTTTAGTTCCTTCAACATATCATCAATGCGCCAAGGCGAATGTCAAAGGAACAGAAGTGACCATTAGGGCTACAAAAAGGCCTTTTGCTATCGAGGAAGCTCAATTTGTAGATGCGGCCTTTTATACGGAGTTGGAAGAGGATGCTCGAGTCCTAACGAGAAGAATGGAGGGGGCATGGGTTCCCTCGATCAGAGATAGAATGGGGCCTCTGAACGAGAAAAGTAAAGAAGCCGCGAGTAACGAAGGGGTGAGGGCCGAAGAAACCCATCAGGTGATCCCTCGACCCCAAAGTACCACGAAGCAGCTCAAAAACAAAGTAAGGCTTAGAACGGATCCTGTGGAGCATGAGGCCCAGCGGCAAAGCGTGCTGAGTCACTTTTCAGGGGGAAGAATCGCTGAAGCTTCGAGAGAGAGGAAGAGGAAGGACGTGGCAAATGCTACCAACAGGCAATGCAAGAAGGTGGTCACCGAAGAGGGGAAGGTGGTATACCGTTTATAACGATGTGAGCGGGCGGCCGAAGAGACCGAGGATGGGGCTGAACCGTTATATGAGTGTTTCTTGGTGGATCAACAGGGACAGTATATGGTGATAGACAACTCCAACATACAGGAGTTCGTGGAGGAGGTCGCCGAAGAACCAGACTACATGGTAAATCAACCAAAGCCCCAGGCACAAGAGTTGGAGCAGTTGAACCTGGCAGGAGAAGGGGAAGACCCAAGGCCCATCTTCATCGCGAAGGATCTCGGTAAGGAGAAACGAGAAGCCTTGGTTGGGTTAATCCGGGAGTTCATAGATGTCTTTGCATGGAAGTATACCGAAATGGAAGGGCTAGATGAGGAAGTAAGCTGCCACAAGCTAAACGTGATGCCTTCAGCCATCCCGGTGAAGCAGGCAACAAGGACTTATAAACCTGAGTTAGACTTGAAGATTAAGGAGGAGGTTCAGCGTTTGTTGGCAGCAGGATTCATCAAACCAATACAGCATCCCCTTTGGCTATCTAGCATTGTGACAGTAGGGAAGAAGGACAAGAGTCAAATAAGGATCTATGTGGATTTTAGAGATTTGAACAAAGCTTGCCCCAAAGATGAGTTCCCTCTACCCTCCATTGATAGCTTAATAGATGCCACGGCTGGGCATGAGATGTATAGCTTCATGGATGGGTACGTAGGGTACAACCAGATCAAGATGGACCCCGCGGACGCAGAGAAAATGACATTCAGAACCCCGTTGGGTAATTTCATGTACAAAGTAATGCCGTTTGGACTTAAGAACGCGGGAGCTACTTATCAAAGAACGATGATGGACATTTTTCACGATTTCTTCAACAAATTTGTAGAATTCTATATGGACGATTTGGTCATCAAATCGAAGAAGGAGGAGTCTCACCTAAACGACTTAAAGAAGGGGTTTACTCGATATAGGAAGTATAAATTAAAGATGAACCCATTGAAGTGCGTCTTTGGAGTAACAAGCGGGAAGTTTCTAGGCTTTGTAGTTGATCGACAAGGGGTGCAAATGGACCAGGATAAACAACGCGTGATCTTAGAGATGCCGTGCCCAAGAACGGCGAAGGAGCTAAAAAGTTTCCTCGGCAAGGTCTCCTACCTCAGAAGATTTGTATCGGGATTAGCCTAGGTAACACACCCGTTGATGCAGCTGCTGCGAAAGAACACAAAGTTCAGGTGGGAAAAGGATCACCAGGAGTCTCTCGAAGAGTTGAAGAAGCTGCTCGTTTCACCACAAATCATGGTTCCTCCATAGGCAGGAGTATCGTTGCAGCTGTACCTCACCTCCACTACAAGGTCCGTTGGAGCTTTGCTGGCACAAGAGATTGACGGGAAAGAACGGCCAGTGTATTACCTCAGCAGGATCATACATGGGCCAGAGATTAGATATAGCAGCCTAGAAAGGCATTGTTTGGCCTTAGTCTTTGTAGCACAAAAACTTAGACATTATATGCTGTCTTTTACAATTCATATTATAACTAGATGTGATCCTATTAAGTATTTGTTGGCTAGAACTATCTTGATTGGCAGGGCAGCTAGGTGGTTCCTTATTATCTCCGTATATGATTTAAAGTGTGTGGTTCCTCGTGCTATCAAGAGCCAGGCGTATGCTGATCTGTTGGAAATCTTTCCATCAGGAACGTTTGAACCACCTAAAGAAGACATTCCAGGAGACGACTTACAAGCCAACTATCTGGATGCAACCGATGAGGAATGGACGATGCAGTTTGATGGGTCTTCGGCAGAGAAAAAAGGAGGGGCAGGGGTCATCCTTTCAAAAGGAACGGAGGAGATTTGCCTTTCCTACAAACTAGATTTCCCTTGCTCCAATAACGAAGCAGAATACGAAGCGTTGGTGCTAGGGTTGTTGGAGTCTCTTCGAAGGGGAATTCATTCACTCTGCATCAAGGGTGACTCGAACTTAGTGATTCAACAAGTTAACGGAGAATATGCGTTGAAGCACATGAGTTTGGCACCGTACAGAACGATCATTCAAAGGCTCCTCAACCAGTTCCATCGGACCAAAATCAGAAGACACCCCAGAACGATGAACCGTCATCTAGACGCTTATGCCACTATTGCTCAAAAGATGGTCATGAGGAGCGATACGACTATCGTTACGATCTAACGAAGAACAGATCCTTCGGTGGTGCAGTCAATACTACCGATGGAGGGAGACGCGGATTGGAGAGGAGAGATCAGGAAGCAACTGGAGTCTGGCGAATGAGCTATGGGACTAAGAGAGTTAGCCCAATACTTTACAAACCAGGGAAATCTTTACTTCAGAAATGCAGGGGGATGGTTATCAAGATGCATTGGGCCAGAGAAAGCAGAGCGGAGGTTGAAGAAAACACATGAGGAGCACTGCGAAACAACTGAGATACCTCTTTATAGGAGAATTCAAAGAGGGGGATTTTTTTGGCCTAGAATGAAACAAGATGCGGCAGAACTACAACGGAATTGTGATAAGTGTCAGCTATTTTTCGAAGCAGCTGAGTGCCATTTCATCGAAGCCCAAACGGACTGGAGGCAGCCCTATATCGACTTTATTCAAGATGGAATTGTCCCAACGGAGAAAATGGATGCGATGGGACTGAAACGAAGGGCACCGAGGTTCTATATCCAGGAGGGGCAGCTTTATCGAAGGGGGTACTTCAACAGGCCATTGCGTTGCATCACAAAGGAATAAGCAATTGAGGTCCTCAAACAAGCCCATGACCCAGCTCACATAGGAGGGGCCAAGTTATATGATCAGCTGATGACATTGGGGTATTATTGGCCAACGATGGAGAAAGACTCTGCCGAATTTGTTCGAAAATGAAAAGCTTTCCAACTTCATGGAAATATGATCCATGCCCCATCGATGGAATTACACTCTCTGGCAACGCCTTATCCTTTCCACACTTGGGCGTTCGACCTCGTGGGGGCGATACATCCTTCGTCGAGGGGCAAGATATGGATACTGGTAGCAATGGAGTGCTTTACAAAATGGGCTGAAGCAATACCACTCAGAAGGGAAACGGCTGGGGTAGTGAGTAACTTCATTAGAGAGTATATCATTTGCCGTTTTGGGATCCCAAAGGTTATTCTCTCAGATAATGGGACTCCCTTCATCAACTCAGAAGTAACGATGCTCACAGACAAGTACTCCATTGTTCATCACACTTCAACGGTGGCATACCCGAAGGGGAACGGTCAGGCCGAAGCAACTAAAAAAACTCTGGTTAATATCTTGGCTAAAACGATGGAGGACTTTCCAGGATTGTGGGATGACAAGATACCAGCAGTGTTGTGGGCCTATCGGACGACGAAGAGGAAGCCCACAGGGTACGCTCCGTTCTCCCTTGTCTACGGGGCTGAGGCAATCCTTCCAGTGGAGTTGGAAGTTCCCTCTGCTCGATACGCCTTGCGAAGTAGCATGCTTCCTCAGAACAGGCATGTGCAGTTGGAGTCATTGGATGAACACAGAGACAACGCGATGCAACATTTTCAAATGTATACAAAGCAGCTCTCTAGGGCATATGACAACCTGGTAAGACCAAGGAGGTTCGTGGAGGGAGATCTCATTTTGAAAGCAGCGGAGAAACACATTAGGGGACTTCCTCTGCCAAAGTTCGCAGCCAATTGGGAGGGACCTTTCGTCGTGAAGGAAGCTCATGATTCAGGTTATTGTTTAATTTCTAAGTTGGAGGAAGATAAGCCATTCAAAATTAACAATAAATGGCTGAAAGTATATCATGTATAAACAATTAAGTTTGTACCATCGATGTACCTAGTCTTTGATTATGAATACACAAGTTTTATTAATGACGTGAAGTATAGACATTGATATGAAAGCAGTCATAACTCAGAGATAAACTGGAAAATATACATTCTTTCATTCATTAAACAAGAGAGCATTACAAAAAATTGGGAACTATTGCCCAAGAATTACATGAATGGGCGAAGAAAGAAAATATATACAGGAGTTTACTACCCTAAGAGGAACCATAGGTCCGGGGAAGAGAAAAAATCCCCAGGAAGGCCCGAAGAAGCTGACGCAAAGGAGCTTTGAGCGTTGACAACAACCTCTAGCCTGGTTTGCACCTGTGCGCGTTCAATAAGAAGTCTCTCCCGTTTTAGCTTGGCCAAACGCAGAGCCTTTTCGGCATTCTTTACTTCTTCATCCACCGATTCCAAAAGAGGTGCCAGCTCAGCTAACTTAACCTCCTCAGCCCGTTGGTCCTCCTGGTGCTTTCTCAGTAGTTCCCTCTGGCCGATCAGCTGCTGACTCTTCAAAGTTTTCAAATACGTTATAAGCCAGTCGAAACGGAAACCGTCACGACCCAATTCCTTCAGAAAACCCATAAACTGATTAATAAGGGCTCGGGTAACACTGGAAGTGGGAGTACTGGCAATCTCAGCAACAACGATCGCCATGCCTTGCATTCGATGACTCATCACGGGAATGTTGGACCGTAGGCAGTCCATGGTAAAGGTCTCGGGGTGATCATTCACTAACTGCTCAATCACCAAGCGATGGCTCACAGGCATTTGGGGAGAACTGTGAAGCACCATTAGGCAAAAGGCAGGAGGAGTTAAGTCAGGAAGAGGCAATTCGCACCCAGATTCACTTTCTGCCTCGGCACCAGTCGTGGAACCTTGGTCAGCATGATCAGGTTCTTCCGAAACAGCAGGTTCCTGATGAGGTGCGCCCATAAGTGAAAGAGCTGGTGAGGAATCCTCCCGAGCAACCTAAGAAGAGATATAAAAAACAGTGAGATTATATAAAAAAAAAACTTAACAAACGTTTTCGTTGTTAAGTCACCGTTATAAGGTGGAGATTATATAAAAATCTTAACAAACGTTTTCGTTGTTAAGTCACCGTTATAAGGTGGAGATTATATAAAAATTTTAACAAGCGTTTTCGTTGATAAGTCACCGTTATAAGGTGGAGATTATATAAAAATCTTAACAAGCGTTTTCGTTGTTAAGTCACCGTTATAAGGTGGAGATTATATAAAAATCTTAACAAGCGTTTTCGTTGTTAAGTCACCGTTATAAGGTGGAGATTATATAAAAATCTTAACAAGCATTTTCGTTGTTAAGTCACCGTTATAAGGTGGAGATTATATAAAAATCTTAACAAGCATTTTCGTTGTTAAGTCACCGTTATACGGTGGAGACTATATATAAAAATCTTAACAAGCGTTTTCGTTGTTAAGTCACCGTTATAAGATGGAGTTATGAAAAAAAAAAACCTAACATACGGTGGAGTTTATGCAGAAAATTGAGAAAGTACCTGAGTCACAACAGGGGCAAGAATGGGAGTCAACACGGAGGTTAAAGGGGCAGGAACCGTTGGGAGGGGACTTGTTACCTCATCAGCCTCAACGGGGTCTCTGGCCGCAGAAACCTCACCTATCGGCAAAGTTCCCTCGCCCACATAAGGTACCAAAGCAAGCGTAGGGGGTTCATTGGGAATAGATGATGGACTCCCGAAAGAGGCCCCGGCACGAAGGGACGCAGAAAAACCACTAGGCTGCGAAGAAGCCCCAACCTTAGCCCTGTGTGCGTAAAGACTACCCAAAAAAGAGGGTGGTGAAAGATCAGGGGAAAGCTGTAATATAAAAGCCAATGTTAGTAAAGAGGAACAAGTACAGAAAAAGGGCGAAATATATCCAAGTGTTACTTACCTCAGTTAGGACATTGAAAAGGGGCACTGTGGTCAGAGGTCTCGTCAGCACCGTTGGAAGAACAATGTTTGCTAGCAGCGAGGACACTTCGACCTAGGGCAACCAACATCCCAAATTCAGCACACAGAATGGGGTGAAAGAGAAGGAATGCTAGATCAGACAAATTAAGTATGAAATCATTACCTCAGGGTCACTTGCAGCAGCCATAACGATGGGCAGAGCAACCTCAGGGGAGGCCAGTGAGCCAGAGGGGACTGAGGTAGTTGTCTCGGATTGCGTTGTCTCTGGTGGCAAAGAGACAGCCATGGGCTCTATAACCTCACCCTCCATAGCTGCCTCCCTCGCCCGTCGTGAGATTGAACGACGGGCGTAAGTAAGCCCGGTCATGGGCGAACGGGGTGGGGTAGTATCGGATGAGAGGGCCCCACAGCGACCACCCACGAAACGGCTTATGGGGGGACTTGGGGGACTAGGAGGATGAGGCCCAGTTTCTTTAAACCCCTGCACCAAAATAATTAAGAACAATATATATAAGCAAATACAGCTTGATTTAACTGAAGAGGAAAAGAGAACAAGATAAGTGTACATACCTCAGATCGGGAAGAAGAATGAGAAGCTTGCACCGTGGGAGCTTGCTTCCTCTGGGACTTGGTGCCTAAAGTCTTCCTCCTTGACTTTGTCACGTCACTTCCAATAGCTTTAGGAACCTTCGAACTTTTCCTCCTCCTTGCAGCTGGCTCAGTTGGATCGACGACGATCGTAGGGAAAGCAACCGAAGGAGGAACGACGACAGTGCGCCGTTGAAACTCTGCATTTACCCGATCTACCTCAGCCTGCGCCTCCCTCCTTAACCTCTCGGCCCTTTCAGGAGACATGGGAGGAGGAACGGAGGCTATGGGAAGGGCTGCCACAGGAGTCTGGGATTTGGCCTTCTTGGCCTTCTTGGTTGATGGCTGCGAAGACCCTTCATCAGCAGTGGCTCCAGTCGAAGGAGCAGTCTTCCTAGATACCCCAGCACTTTTGGCTTTGGGTATGGAAGTAGGAATCATGGGGCATAACGGAGGAAGCTCTTCGGTTGGCCTTTTAGGGGTTTTGCTTAGAGGGAACTCAATCCCAAGAATGGAGTTGCCTTTAAGTCCCAGCTCCAACGCAGGAAAAGACAGAACTGGAGGATACACGGGCTCGCCATCTATGAACTCAGCAATGTCAGCCAGTTGTTTCGGCCAGAACTTCGTGGAAAATAGACCGGTCACATTCCCTTGCCTTTTGTTGGAAGGAATGGTGACTCGCCCAGCCATTGATTCACTTATCCCCCACGTAGCAGTAGAGGAAAATAAGGAACATGCCTCGCTGAAGCTAACCTTTGGGCTTGAAGATTGGAAAACTGGGCGAGGAACCCCCTGATCAAACCCAAATTGACGACTACACCGATTGGGGTTATAATGTTCGCTGGAATATCCCCACTCGGTGTAGGACGGCAGATACCCCAGAGAAAGGAGAAGCACCGCGGCTAACTGAGGATCTTCAATGTCTACCCCCACCTAAATCACCCTGGATTCGTGCTGGAAGAAATCACAAGTATGAAAAAAGACGTCCTCTCCGTAAGGCCTCATAACAAAGTCCTCAAAACGGTCAATTGAGGCGATCAGCTCTTTTCGGCTCTGCCTCTTGTGATAAATATAAGAGCGTGGGGGCAGAATGGTTTCCCCAGAAGGAGGTCGGTTGGCCTTGGCCGCTACAACAGGAAAGCGCACGTATCGGAAGCCGGTTAGAAGGACGCTGTTGGCAAAATTGGCCAGGTTATAACGGCCAAGCGATCGTTCCATGTCGAACAATGTTCTGTCGAGCCAGGTGTAGAGGGACCCTAAGGCAATTGCAGCCAAAGGAAGTTTGATGCCCCGGGCCAAACGAAGGGATATGTTGATAAGGTCCCTTCGGGGCTGATCATTTGGTTTTCCCGTCAAAAGAAAACGGGAAAGAATCACAAGGATGTAAGCAGGGAGCTCTAACGAAGTACCTTGACCAGGGGCATCCGTTGAAGTTGAAGAACTGCCTTCACTAGAACCCTTGAAAAAGTAGTTAATCAGCGGAGTGAAGGTAGCTTTGTTTGAAGAACCGATGTAACTTCGGCATATTCGGTCCAACGCCAAACGGTCAGCAATCTCTTGGGCGTCGAGAGGCTCATCGGTATAAGGCTCATGGCCTGCTGCTTCGAGCCCCAGGAGCTCGCAGACATCTTCTAGGGTTATCGTAAACTCGCCCCACGCAGCGATGAATGTGTGGGTCGTCACGTTCCAACGGGAAATAAGAATGGGGAGAGCAGCATTATTTTTGGAGAGAGTAAACTCACCAAACCATTTGGCCCGTTGAAGGCCAATCTTACTCAAAATATCACCATAGGAACTCACCATGTGAGAGTTCCAAGCAGCAAAAGGGGCAGGAGAACCCCCTGGTGCCTCGAAATCAATTTGGGACCATTGGAAGTCCCCTCGCTCCAGAAAAAACCTGAGAGTCCCCTCTGGAGGAAGAAAGCCCCACTTCGAGGGTTCTTCGTCCTCGTCACCCAGTAATAAGGTCTCAAACTTGCATTCAAAATTGACAGTCTTGCAGGCAGCAGCAAAGCTATCATCCTCGCTAAAAATGGGAGAGCGACGATAAAACCTTAACTGTTCACGACGGGCAGTGTCCAAAGTGGCAGCAACAGTGGTAGCAACAGCGGTAGTAGGCGGTGCACTGGTTGAAGAGATGGTGGGGGAACTTGGAGACGCCATGGCAGAGTGTTAGAGCAAACAAAAAAAAAGCCTTGAGTAAAAGGAGCTTGAGCACGATAATGGAGGAGAGCAACCACAGGAGGTGGCGTAGAATATGAGAGCAAGAAAAGGAAGGCACAAGCTTGAACAGCAATGGAGGTTTCAGATGCTCAACAATGGAAGCTCTCTCTCTCTCTCTAAAAGAAAAGGAAATTTGAAGAAGGTAATGACAAAGTAAGAGAAAGGAAGGTTTTAAGTGTTTGGGGGATTTAACCGTTTGGATTTTTTAAGTTCGTCATTTAAGTTTCCCACAGTTGCACGTGTGAGGCCGCCTGCAATCATTTCAAATGAACACGTGGCACTTCGGGAAGTGTTCTGACAATGGAAAAGACAACGCTACGTCATTAATGAAGTGACACCTAAGGAATCGCCATCGTTAATGAAGTGACACCTAGGGAACAGCAATCGTTACCTTCCTAAGCAAGATTGAGTTTTGGGCGCCAAGATTTTCTCAGACATATCCAATTAACCCCCCAACGAAGAAGATGTCCCAATGGTTCAAAAAAGCCACGATGACCCCTCGTCAAAAGCTCAAATGTTGTTTAGTTATGACTCAGTTACATCGGGGAGATTTTCGAACATTACTGGGAGAATATTAGCAGGTCCTTCAGGAGAATTTCAGATATTCAAGCTAGAACGGTTGAGGCTCGGCATTAGGAAAAAGTAGCAGGACAGACAGAAAAAGGTTCATCGAATTGAGAAGTTTTCGTGAAGGCACTTCTTGTTCCCACAACAAATCCCTCCACGAAGGGGCAAATGTAGAGGGGGTCTGAAGGTAATCCTAGGATTAGGGATAATCCACCAATTAGCAACAGTGTTCTGAGGATAAGCTCAGCGAGGCAACTCAAGCGAAGTAGCTCAGCGTGGAAGCTTGGCGTGGCAACTCGTACTTTAGCTTATTGTTACTTTGTCATATTATAGCTTTGTTTATATTGACTACGAGTTGTAACGACTGTAATGTTGTAACGAGAATAATGAATGGGTGTGAGGTCGAACGGTACTCGCGAGAGACCAGGCTTGGCAGGGCCTGGGAGATCTTTCATGCTCTATCGAACAACCTCACCGTGGGAACTTTAGAGGGACTTGGTTTGGAGGATTGAGAAGTGGGGCACCGTTGGGGCTTGTCCTGACCATCTTAGATACACCTGGTAAAACACCGAAAGATCTTCACCGTGGAACCTAGAGCAAAGTAGCTTCGAGTTCCATCGGGAGCTTTGCTGTGAACCAAACAGCCCTCTACTTTATGTCCCATCTGCTGTAGGTGATGTCACTAGCCAGCTAGACAACGTCAAGTCTTCACTTTAGTAAACCACCGTGGTATTTGGGGATGTCAGACGGTTGGTAAGCAACCTCTGTGGCAACAGCCCCTGACACACAGTGGTTAGGCAAAAGGCATGTCTTGGCATTTAATGTTGATGGTGTAAAGACAAGTAGTTCATCAGGTATTTAATGCTGGTGACATAAGGTATGAGGGAGGTCTTTCACAGGCATTAATGACTTAGCTGCCTCGGGGGTGGTGTGGGGGCTATTTAAGGCCCCAACCACCTCCAAGGAGGGGCATCGATCAAAAAGTTCTAAAAAGAGTTATTTTGGAGATATTCTCCTAAGACTTTGAGAAATTATTACTAGAGAAAGAGTTATTGAAAAACCAGAGAGTTCTTCCACCCACCATTTGTCATTTATTAGGGAGCCTTAATAACCTGACAGAAATCCTTGAAGAAGACCTTTTCGGTGCGTGTGTTTTTACCTGCCTACTAAGGTGTATCTAGGATGCTTACTTCTCTCTCCCTCTAGTTAAGTTGTCTCGGAGTTCTTTATGATATTGTGAGTTATACACGAGAGATTTGTGAGTTTAAGTCGGGTTTCATACGTTCCAAACTGTTCTTGGTGTCTTGTGGATAAATCACTAGTGTTTACTGATTAACCTTGTCTTCACCATACTCAAAAGGGGTTACGCCTCCATCTTATCTAAACTACCCTCTTACAATAGCCATAATATATTGAGAAGTGATATATATTATATACACGATGTTGTTATAATATATATGATATGATACGAATATAAATATATATGTGTATGATTAGTATATTTGTATTTAGAGGCTGATTCCACGGGCATAGGGATGGATAGCCAGATTATATATTTCCTCTAGTGCTATCCCGGGAGGTTGTGCGATGTGGGCAAATCCCCTGTCTTAAGGAGTAGGGAGAGTATAGTCCCCAGGTCATATCGTTCATGATCGCCTCCGTCGTTTAGTATTTTTACCATGTCCGTGAATGAGTCTGACTTGGTACCGGGGTCACATGACCAAACCCGGATGAGGATGGGAACTTTGAGACTGCGTCCCGAGTTATAGCTCGGTGGGATGGTTATTATACCTTTTATTGTAAAATAGGTATAAATATACTTGTTGCTTATAGTATATTCCTAGTATATGAAAATGAGGTGTCATAATGAAGACTTATGTCAAGTGTAAAATGAATAAGATGTTATTCTTCTCCCGGTAGATTTATATCCGGACTAATATAAATGTAAATTGTAGGTTCAAGAGAGAACTATTTATATAAGGGTTATTATATGTTAAAGTGAAAAATAGTAAGTTAAACTAGTGAAAGTTACGGAATACCAACGTCATAGTTATATATATATATATATATATATATATATATATATTTATATTTATATATATTATATAATTATATTAACTAAAAGCTTATGTAATAGCTTATGGTATAAAATATATTATATCACACCAGGTAGGTGATAGTTATGAGGATTTAGAGGATGGGCGAAGGTGATTAGTTAGGTGGGGTAGCTTAACTAGGTTGTTTAAAATGGTACGTGATAGGTGGGCACTATTAGAAGAGGGGTGAGGTGTATCTCATGGGATTGCGATACCAGTTTTAATATGAGATATTTCATATTTTAAAATATAACATTTTGATGCACTTGATGAATATTTTTAAAACTCGATCTCTGAACGTTTCTCTATTTTCGCTCTCTTGCTATATATGTATATATATAGGTGTCCAGACATAGGGACGTCTGGATGATGATTCCTTCGAGTCAAACGTTTGCTGCAACAGTTGTTGATGCATGGAGGTTTATTATAGATGCTTCTCTCTTTGAGATCTAGATAAGTGGTTTTAAAAAAGCACTCAGGCCGATAGCCCAACTGAATTTTTTATTCTTTTACCACATTTTGATTTGCGAATATTCGATTTGGTTGTATTATGTTGTACCGAGAGTTTGGTTAATTTATTTCG
The DNA here is from genome assembly GCA_949130495.1 of Sambucus nigra. NCBI lineage: Eukaryota > Viridiplantae > Streptophyta > Magnoliopsida > Dipsacales > Adoxaceae > Sambucus > Sambucus nigra. The sequence goes on along the minus strand of OX422208.1, from coordinate 665,140,893 downwards.
CTGCAGTTGTTGCTTATAAACTGTTGTGATGGTTTTAAATTTGAATGGTTTGGTTAAAAATATTAGTTAAATAAAATATTGACGCCAGCCTAATAAGTTATTAGTAATTAAATTGGTTTTCGACAGTGATGCTGAGAATGAACCATATGAGATTCCTATTTTAATCTGGTAAAGGATTGATCACCCAATATTGTATTAGGCATGGTGTCATGGATGGTATCAGAGCATCAGGTTCTAATGTCCTTAGGAATATGTGCGGATGTACTACGCTTTAAGCGTTGCATTATAATTGATATAGAGCCTTATGATTAGGATTATTGATTTCTATGGTGAGATTTCGTTCTCCGGATATTATGTAAGATATTAGTAAATCTTTTACGCGCTCATTCAAGATTCGTGTGTTGATTGATGAAGGGAGACCAAGGAAGGCCGTGATGAGGGAAACAGTAGGAAGGGCTTAGATGGAGCTCTAAGTTGAAGTCGGGGATAAGGACCGTAGCAAAAGTTACTTCCTTTGTGGCATTTTTGTGTATTGCTACAACGACTACTAAAGTATAGTAGTTATAATTATCCGTGTACCGCTATAGTAGAGGGTGGTGCTAAACTTGAATTACCCAGTGAAGTAAATTGGGAAAAATCTTGAAAGGGTCTTTGATAAGGACCTTACGTTGAAGTTAAGTCATGTAGAGGCAGTGTAGCTTTATTCAGTGGAAATGTAGGGCTCGAAAGCTTTGGCTTAGAGCAGGGTATGGAAATGCCCAGATGTGAAAATTTAAAGAAAATTTTTCACTCATTAGAGAAATGTTGAAATGGTGGGAATGGTGGTCACCATATTTTAGGAAGTATGACGTTTTACTCGTAGAGGAATCTTGCGGATTGTTTTACCCGCATAGGGGTGAAACCGGTACGGTATGGTCGGTAACGATCCCTTACCAATACCAAAATCACATTCTACATGGTAAAACTGTACCGTACCAATTTACCGACTGGTACATCAAAACAAAAACCAAAACCAAGCCGACCGTTTTTTTGGTTTTTTCGGTATTTTCGGGGTTTTTTGGTTTCGATAATTTCGTTTTCAATTCGTTTTTTTCCCGGTAAATACCAGAATTTCAAATCGGTTTATGCATTCGATAAATCTGGTATATATTTCGATATACCCATTTCTAGCTGTTACAATTTCTAGCATTTCTAGTTGTTTGGAACAATTAGAAATATACACAAACAAGTATAATTTCTAGCATTTGTAGCATTTGGAAAAATAGATTTAAACAGATACGAGACCAAACTAACCGGTTTGCTTTTGTCAGAGCTGGAGGAGAGTGAGACGAGATGAGGGAGCTGGTGCCTGAGGAGAGTGAGCGAAGATGATGAGCCTCAAAAAATGAGGGAGCTGTTACCTCAAAAAATATTCGCCAGAAAGTCAAAATCATCCACACCTCCAACACCGGAAAAACAAACCTTCGTCGGAAAAGCCAACTCGTCGGGAAAAAAAATCACTGGAAAACACGAAGGGAACTCAGATCCGAATACATTTGGCGTCGAAAAAATTGTCACCAAAAACCCGATCTCAAAATGAAGTAACCACACCAAATCGAAAGCCAAATCTCAAAACAAAAAAATGGTGTTATCAAATAAAAGTCACCAAAAAATTATTTCTCAAAATCAACCCAAGGTTGAAGACGAAAAAAAAATGAGAGAGAGAGAGAGCTCAAACAAAAATGACGGCCACACTTTTGAGAGAGAAAGAGGTAAAAAAAATGAAATGGTAACTCTAAAAAAAGAACTCTACACAAACCACAATATAAAGCCCAAATGAAATAAGGGCAAAACGGAAATATAGCCAACAAAACAAACGGCTCTTTTTATTTTAACAAAATGCTGCCCAATTCATTTTCTGTTAGATGTTTGATTAATTAAATAAAATATATGTTTAATTAACATGATTATTTAACACTTAAACCAAATACTCAAATAAATAAATTTAAATTCAAAGTGAATATAAAAACTCACTCATGAAAAATAAAATAAATAGAAGTAGTATGATACCCAAAATAATTTGACACTGCACAAAAAGTTTGGTACGGTATTTCGGTCCGGTAATTTTGGTACGATATCGGTACGGTAAATCGGTTTTTTGTATCTAAAAACCAAAACCAACCAAATTTTTTGACGGTATTTTTGGTTTCGGTAAAATTGGTTTTCGTATTTCATAATATGAAACCAAAACCATTTTTTCCCGGAACAAAACGGTACGATACTGTAATAACCTAAACTGGTTGCACCCCTACACCCGGGGGTTCCTTTGATTAATCAGTAATGAAGAGAATGTAGTTTTTGAATTATTCGCATGAGGATCGGTCAGAGGCCGACAGTGAATAAAGAATGTTATGGAGAAGTGAACTTTGTACCGAATGAAGAAAGAGTCCATCAGTAGAATGATGGGCTCACTAGTATGTGTTGCTAACACTTATAGATATTTTACTCGAATTCCTTGTGTATATGATCGTAGTCTCGTTCCTCTTATACGGGGAATGTTAATTGCTTCCATGAAAGTGGAGCTGGAGGAGTTGAAGAATTAAGTCAAAGGGTAAAGACTAAAATCGTTTGTGGTTGTGAAACCCCATAGGTTTACATCCGCTCGGGGATTCAATGAAATGGGATAGTTAAGGTCGGTAGTTTGTTTCCGTTAGGAGGAGGAGCGGAGGGAACTACGAGGGTGATTGTCAGGATCGAGGCTATAGAGTTCGGGATACTGATAACCTTAACATGGTAAGGGAGGCCAGACATGGAGCATAGAGTGATGTGCAGTGTAGAACCACACGGTTAGTCCTTGCCCAGTAGGAGTTAAAGGACAAGATTAGGATGCATAGGTGGAGCATCGAGTAAAGTAATTTTGGTTCAGTTAAGATAAGTGTACTATATCTGGGGACCAATTGGAGCAGTCAGTGAGATTGGCAAAGTTATCATTATGAATTTCACCTCAAATGAAGGAGGAATCTTTTGTGTCTAGATAGAGTCACAGTATTTTGTTAACCATAGATTTGTGTGTGTGATTCGAGTTTACTGGTAGTATAGGTAATATTATATAGTGTATATCTATATGTGTTATACGAGTATAGTATTATTTCGAGTATAATATGTTTTTGATTGATCGAAGAGATAGCAGGCTAATGATTGCAAAGTTATCATATTCGCGGTTCCAAGGTGGAACTGGTTGTTTTTGCGATATCGCACCTGGATACAGGTTGATCTCGCCATATTTTTATATGTTTAGATGGAACTTAGATTAGTAGATGTTTCACTAGCATGACTTTAGTGCATGGGGACCTTATAGATATGATCAAAGGTATGCAGGATTTATTATTTTACAGTTGTTATGATGACATGCCTCCATGACCGATAAAGTTAAGTAGTAGTATATTGGAGGGGTTCCTTATTTGGAGTTCGATAGCGAGACACTCCACGCATGAACCTTAACGATGTTGGGTGTGGAGAGATGTTAGTCTATGCAAGGATGTTGGTTTTGATGATAAGTTACATAGTGTGAAGAAAACACTATAAACTGAGAGCCATGTCATGATTGGAGGCTTATGGAGATGGAAGTGCTATGGAAAAGCATAGAAATGGTTCTCACACCGTAAGTAATGGGTGAGGTAAGAATTAGAGAATTAATTTGAGGCTTATAGCCAGGCCTTGAGTAAAAGGCAAATTTTGGATGTAGTATGATTTGGTTATGATGCTAGTAATACTTGTGCAGAGTATAGGCACCCCAATTAGTTAAAATTTCCATTTCACCAAAATGAAAGGACATAGTGGTAGAAACGCGTTAGTGTGTTTATGAGTTAGAATTTAGAATGTCCCGATTGTGTGCCTTAGGCTGTTATATCTTGATGACCAACGATGCAAGGAAGTAGTGTAACAGGAGGGTTTCTTGTTTGGATTTTACTTTACGAGATGTCCCACGGATGAAAATGAGCTAATGTAGGGAGTTATGAAAGGTCTTGGCCGTTAGGGATATAGTTAGTATAGTATTCATTTTACGTGTGTAGGAAACATATCGATCTTAGGGTTATTAGGAAGTAAGTCTAGTGTGGCATGTAGAACTTTTTTAGGAAGATTGTAGTGAGTTGACCACGAGAAGATTGGTTGGTTAACTTTAAGAAGGATTGGATTTCCAAGTATAGGAAGAATTAAATTTTGACTTATTCAGGTTCGGAGTACCCAGGTGTCAGCACCAGGCTGTGGACGTGTGTTGATTTTATATACCGTCCGAGATAGAAAAGGGGGGTTGTATACAAAGCGGAAGAGTGAAGCACATTATACTCTTGACTCACTTGAGTCTATATTGTATAAGTGCTCATTTAGTTTGGAAATAGAAACAAAATTAAGTCCCATCCTAGAAACCAAAGATCCTCAATCCTTCTCTTCATTTTATTCCTCTTGATCTAAGGTATATTTACCAACACTCACACACATTAATATTGCATTCATACATTGCATACTGCATATAATTGGTTATGTGTGTATTTTATGTATTAATTTCCCTTAATTTGAATTTTAATAAGTTTTGGGGAATTTTTAATGATTTTTAAAATATTTTTTTTCTAATTTAAAAATGGAATTAAAAGTTTTGGGGTCAATCTGCAATTTTGAATTGATGATTTTACCTCTGGAAGTTAACTAGGGTAGAAACCGAAAGCGCTAAAGACTTAAAGGTGTTTGCGTAATTATTTTCAAAACACGCGTTTCAGCATTAATCTCAGCCTTACACCTGTCAGCCTGATATCGGTCCGATTTGTGTTTCTTCGGTGAGACATAAGCCTTTCTCATTTCCTGCCCTTGGATTGTTTTAATCAACGATCTTCATGCGTTCTGGCTTAATCCCGGTGAATCCCTCTTAAACCAATTAAATTTATTTTAATCCACCTCTTCTCTTATATCGTTGGATCAAAGTCAATAGCCAAAGACCAAATCGTAGCCCTTGATTTTGAACCACGTTCTCGAACCTTCTCAGCCCCTATATAAGGAGCCTTACTCTCAGCCATTTAGAAGCTTTTGTCATTTCATCATTTCTGGGGAGAGAAGAGACTATAGAGAGAAGAGAGAAACACGAGAGAGAGAGAGAGAGCGAGAGAGAGAGAGAGAGAGAGAGAGTTAGAAACCCTAACCCTAAATCATCCAAAACACCTTTCAAACCCAATATCTTCAAAACTAGTTATATACCAAACACAACCTTGAGTGTTTGAGAGTTTGAGAGTTAGTTTGTTAAGCTATTTCGTTCCGTAACCTCTTTGTGTTAAGATCTTGTTTCCAACTTAAGCATTAAGCTAGATCTGCGTTTCTTATTTGTAGAAATCATAGATCAAAGAATTTTATGTTACATGACACCTAGAACTGCATTTATAGTTTCTCATCTTGAGAAATCCATTGTTAATTCTTTTTTGTAAATGTTTTCATACTCAAAATCAACAATAATACTTTCTAGTTCTAGTTCTTTTGAAACAAGACCTTTGACCTAGTTGGAATCGTACTTGGTTATTTTCAATCCCAAAAATATTTTCAAAACTTTGAGATTGATTAAGATCTTGATACATCTTCTGATCAAGATAGTCGTGGATTATGGGCTAATATTAAAGGTCAAATAACGTTCAAAGTTTCCTAAGAAAAGAGAAACTGAAAATCACAGCATATAGATCTGATTTGTAATTTTCTAGGACTGCTTGTAAAAACAAGCGTAAGTGTGTGCATGCGTGTGTTAGATCACCATCCCCATCACAAACACTTACATATAACAATACTGAAAGTGTTGGTAATAATATCTTAATACAAGAGTCGACGTAAAGACTGGAACAAAGTGAAGTTAGCAAACTGGGAGGACAGCATCAACAATCAGAACTGCAGAAAAGTTATAGGGACACCAGTGGGTACATTCCTAAACTTGTATAGGTCTGATTCGTGTGAATGTGTGTTATATAGTTTGTAACTGCTATATTTATTTTAGTGAATTTTTTTCTTTTTACTCCATAGAGGGAGTCGTGGATGTTTCCTTAGTTGGTTGAGGTTTTACCACGTTAAAAAATTTCTTTTCATTAAACTTTCTACATCTCCTCATCCCTTTCTATTTAGTGCGCTGATTTAAAACTATTTTAGTTTTATTTTTCAAAACTTGTTAACAAATCTTGAACAGATCTCGTGCAAATTTTTTAAACACATATTTTGATTAAACTGATTTGATTTCTAGAAAAGAGTTTCTTCAAAAAATAGTTCGGAGTTACTTAAATAGTTTAATCTTGTATTAAACGGCTTTAGTAACAATTTTTCAATTGGTATCAGAGCTTTGGAAATCTTTTTAAAAGATCTTGTATTTCTGAAATTGTTTTCTTAAAATCATAACAATGGACGAGAAAAATGAAAGATTTGGTAACTTGACCAGACCCCCACTCTTTGATGGAAACAACTTTGCTTACTAGAAGGTAAAAATGGTTGCTTTCATACAAGGAACCTTGGGAGATGATGTCAGGGATATTGTTGAAAACGGATACTCTTATCCTACTAAACCAGCCACTAAAGGAAGTAATGAGAGGGTTAAGAAAGCATTAAGTGAGTTCACACAAGAAGAGAAGCAGACTTCTCGAAATAATAACAAAGGCAAGAATGCTATCTTTATGTCCATAAATGAACATGAGTTCAAAATGATCTCATCTTGTGCCACTTCTAAGGAAGCTTGGGATACACTGATCACTACACATGAGGGTGACACTAGAGTTAAGGATGATAAAACTCAAATTCTTGTTCAGCAGTATAACTCACTAATTATGTTTGATACCGAAACCTTCGATGATTTTTACATGAAATTAACTGACATTGTGACCAAACTGCATGCTAATGGGATAACTTATGATAGACATGAAATTGTATCTAAAATTCTAAGGTCATTACCACAAAAATTTAATAATAAAAGATATGCTATTGAGAAAATGTGTGATCAAAATCTCACTCCTGAATTACTCAGTAGTAAACTTCAAATTGTGGAAATGGAATTAGAATTTAAGAAACAAATGACCCAGTCACATAGGAAACAGACTAGTTCCAACTTGAGTTTTTCCTGTAAGTTGATGAAACCTGAGTTTACCATTCCCATTGATGATTCTGATGAGGAATGTGATATAGATAGTTTGGATAATCAAATTGCCTTGATATCAAAACAATTTAAGAAAATTATCAAATTTAGAAATAAATTGGCAAACAGACAAGGCAAGACAAATTATCCAAGTCAGTCTAACTAAAAAACTCATGAGAAAGGTCAAGACAAACATCACAAGGACGTGAGACCCAATAAAGACTTCAAGAACATTGAGTGTTTTAGATGTGGAAAATTAGGACACATAGCACAAGACTGTAGAGTGAAACTGAACACTGTCAATAAACATACTAGGGCCAACCTCTGCAAAATGTGGGATGATTCAAGTGATTTTGAGAATGAGGAACCTGAATCTTCTGATGTTTTTTATCCTTGCATGTCTTTGTTTGCTAAGATAATATACAATGATGATATTCCTATGTATGAGAATGATGATAGTAACTCTACTCCTACTGTTATGAATCATGATGCTACTAGTTTAGATGCTTTACTTCCTGAGAATATTGTTAGTTCTACCACGGGGTGTGTGAGTCAAAGGGAATGCGATAATGACGATGTCCATGGGTGCATGAGTTTAAGAAATCAATCCTTAGGGGTCACTTCACACACTGCACTTAGTGACTCAGACACTGAAGACCTCCCTGACATTCACACACCTTATGCGAAAAATCTCAAGAAAAGCACGACGCTAGAAAAGATAGTGAAAGATCTCACTAAGAAATTAGAAGACCTAAGTCTGATGGTTAAACATAATGCTGAAGAGTATATTACCCAATGTCTAACTTATGAAAATGAAGTTAAAACTTTTGATCAAAAATTGAAGAATTTGATCAAAGAAAATGAAACCCTGGAGAAAAAATATAAAGGGACATTATTAGAATTGGAACAATCTACAGAAAAGACAGCAACAGTTTTCAAAAAATTTGCTAAATTTGAAAATAACTCAAACTGTTTTGATGGATTTTTTGTTGATTAAAAACAATTCTGATGATCGAACTGGATTAGGATGTTGCCCCAATTTAAAGACTCAAACTAAAAGTTTTGAACCAATTAAGTTTGTTTCAGGAGGCAAAGGACCTATAGAAACTTGTCCAGACTTTCATTCTCTGAAAAATGAGTTTGACAAAAACCAATCTAAGTTTGATATTGGGGAATCAAGTTACTCTAAGTGTGAAAGTCCACCTAAGACTAAATATGTTTGCCCCCTATTAGGAAGAGTGATTCGGTCTTTCAAACGGTACTCCTTAGGAATAAGGTTCAACCTCAAAAACTCATCAAGCCTATGTTTAGAGACTTTCCCAAGGGGATACCATCGTCAAGCAATCTATAATGCTCTTACTGTGATCTATATGGTCATTCCTTTGAAGGATGCTACTCTAGACGTATAGTCAACCCTGTCTTTAATTCTCCTATGTATCAAAACTTCAACTATTCTAGGAGAAGTCATAATAATTATGTTTCTCCTAGACAACCAGAAAAAAACTCTAACTATAGAAGGAGAAAGACTAAACCTAAAAGATCATTTCCAAAAAGGATCCCTAAACTCCTTTCTAAACCAAATGTTCGCTCTTTCCATAAAATTCAGCCTCATGCGCAAAATATTTTTCAACAAAAATCTAATGCTCGCAAATTTTATCAATTAAGACCAAATAAGCGCAAAATAAAAACAAGATCTATTTGGGTTAGAAAAGATGAGTTATTACCCCATATGAAGTGTAATATTGTTATTACTGCTTTAAAAGTTGAACACACTCCATCTTGTTGGTATTTAGACTCTGGATGTTCAAAACACATGACTGGGGATGATACCAAACTTTTAAACAAAACCAGTTTTGCTGGAGGAAAAGTTATTTTTGGTAATGGTGTATCATCTCAAACCATTGGTAAAGGAACACTCCAAGAAGAAGGATTACCTTTACTTGAAAATGTTCTTCTAGTAAAAGGTCTTAAGGCAAACCTACTCAGTATCTCTCAATTTTGTGACTCAAATCATATTGTCACCTTTATAAAAATAATTATAAAATTTTAAATGAAAAAGGTGAGTGCATAATTTCAGGACTCTGGACAATTGTTATACAGTTCAAAACAGTGATGAGGTCTGTAACATTGCCAGAATGGATGACAATGAGATATAGCATAATCATATGGGTCACATAAATTACGAAAATCTTAGTAGATTGCCGTCTCAAAAAATAGTTAGAGCGATACCTAAGATCAAACCTATTTCTAACATTGTTTGTGGTTCTTGTCAAGAAGGAAAAAATTGTTAAGGCCCCTCATAAGAAAGTCAAAGATATTCTAAACTCTAAACCCTTGATGCTCATCCGTATGGACCTTATGGGTCCTTCTCGAACTGTTAGTCTCTGTGGACACAGTTATATTCTTGTTATGGTTGACGACTTCACCAAATTTACTTAGGTAGGTTTCTTAAAATAAAATTCTGACACATTTCAAACCTGTTTGAAGATTTTACTTCGAATTGAAAATGAGAAAGACTCTCAGGTAAATAGGATTCGTAGTGATAGAGGTGGAGAGTTCTTAGATACATGTGTTATAGAGTATTGTGACTATAATGGTAACAAACATGAATTTAGTGTTCCTAAAACTACTCAACAGAACGGCATAGCTGAGAGAAAGAATCGTACCCTTCAAGAGATGGCACGTGTTATGATTCATGCTACGACTTTACGTAAGTACTTTTGGGTAGAAGCCATTCGTACTGCGTGTCACATTATTAATAGGGTCTATCTTAGAAAGAATTCTAAACAAACTCCTTATGAACTTTGGTATGGGAAGAAGCCCAATCTTAAGTATCTTGGAACTTTTGGCAGTATGTGTTATGTCTGCAAAGACAGAGAACACTTATCAAAATTTGAGACTCGAGGGGATAAATCCATCTTTCTAGGATATTCTCCTAACAGTAGAGCTTACCGTGTTTATAACCTTTGCACTATAGCCATAATGGAATCCATGAATGTAATTGTAAGTGACACTATTGTAGAGAGTTACACTGGAGAACCAACTATTGTGGTAGAGTCTGAGAATATTTTAGAAAATGACTCACCAGAAATAGATGATTCTTTACCAATTGAGACACCTGAAGTACCTAATTGGGTTGCTAAAGACCATCCTATAAACACCGTTGTTGGTAATCCTAGTGAACCTGTGCATACAAGATCACAATTAAGAAACTATGCTCATTATGCATGTTTTATTTCCCTTGTGGAACCAAAGAATGTTAATGATGCATTGAATGATCCTCATTGGATTTCTGCAATGCAGGATGAACTTATTCAATTTGTCATTCATGATGTTTGGTATCTTGTACCTAGGCCTGATCACAAAAAGGTTATTGGCACACGTTGGATATTTAAAAATAAATCTGATGAAAGTGGGATAGTCATTAGAAACAAAGCCAAATTATTTTCTCAAGGATACTATCAAATAGAGGGAATAGATTTTAACGAGACTTTTGCTCCCGTTACTCGATTAGAATCTGTTCGTCTTCTCTTTGTCATAGGTTGCTACTTAGAGTTACGCTTTACCAAATGGATGTCAAATCTGCCATCCTTAATGGAATATTGACTGACGAGACCTATGTAGAATAATCAAAAGGGTTCATTGACTCTAAATATCCAAATTATGTCTTTCATCTTAACAAGGCTTTGTATGGCCTAAAACAAGCGCCAAGAGCCTGGTATGAGCGCCTTTCCAACTTTCTCTTAGACAAAGTTTTTAAGAGAGGTGAAAATGATCAAACCCTTTTTATCAAACATTTTGACAAACATATCATTATAGCTTAAGTTTACGTAGACGATGTCATCTTTGGATCAACTTCCCCTTCAGAAGTTAAATCCTTTTATGAAATTATGCATAAAGAATTTCAAATGTCTCTTATGGGGGAGTTGCAATTTTTCTTAGGTCTTCAAGTCAAACAAAATTCAAAAGGATTATTTGTCTAGCAATCAAAATACGCATTAGAGATTATTCAAAAATTCGGCCTTGAAAGTGCAAAAGATGCTAAAACACCCATAAGTACTAATGTCAAATTGTCTAAGGATGAAATAGGGAAATCCGTAGATCCCACCCTTTATCGTAGTATGATTGGAACCTTACTATATCTTACTGCCTCACGTCCTGATATTATGTACGCTGTTTGCGTTTGTGCTCGTTACCAGAACAATCCTAAAGAGAGTCATTTAACTTGTGTTAAAAGAATTGTCAAGTACATTAAAGGCACTCTAAATTTAGGACTTTGGTACACCAATGATACTCTTAGCACTATAATAGGATACACCGATGCTGATTGGGCAGGGTGTATTGACAATAGCAAGAGCACATTAGGCGCATGTTATTATCTTGGTAATAATTTGGTAGGTTGGAGTAGTAAGAAACAAGACTGCACTTCATTATCCACTTCTGAACCTGAATACATAGCCTCCGGCAGTTGCTGTGCTCAATTACTTTGGCTTAAGAAAATGTTAAGTGATTATGGTATTAAAGAAGAACAATTACATCTCTATTGTGATAATCAAAGCGCGATCAATATCTCTAAAAATCATGTTCAACACTCGCGAACAAAATACATAAAATAAGGCATCACTTTATCCGCGAACTAGTTGAGACTAATGAATTAGAATTCAATTATCTTCCTACTAATTTGCAACTCGCAGATATGTTTACCAAACCTTTGGATTATAATAGGTTTATTGCCTTGCATAAATCAATTGGGATGGTGTGTGCTGAATAATTTCATAGATTTACATAATATTTCCCTTTGTCCATTTGAGCCAAAATGGGGGAGAAATTTGAGTCTTATAAGAATTCATTTATTTTGTACATATTCTAAAGAGCTTGTTCTTAGTGATTAATTGCAAGATTCTGTACAGTTTTTCAGAGTTATTCTCTGTTATGTTCAAAGTTGTAATAGGGTATTGAATTGTATTTAGTTGAGTTATGTAATTTTTGGTTCTAGGAAATGGGTAGACAGAATTTTTGTATAGGAATAGGTTATTCCTTTTCTTTTTGTTTCCCTACGAGTCCAAGTTGACTCAAAGGAGATTTTGTCTCATATTTCCAAAGGGGGAGATTTAATCACCTTATACTCTTAATTCACTTGAGTCTCTATTGTATAAGTTCTCATCTAGTTTGGAAATAGAAATAAAATTGAGTCCCATCCTATAAACCAAAGAGACTCAATCCTTTTCTTTATTTTATTCCTCTTGATCTAAGGTATATTTACCAACACTCGCACACATTAATCTTGCATTCATAAATTCCATATTGCATATAATTGGTTATGTGTGTATTGTATGTATTAATTTCCCTTAATTTGAATTTTAATAAGTTTTTGGGAATTTTTAATAATTTTTAAAACATTTTTTTTTCTAATTTAAAAATGGAATTAAAAGTTTTGGGGTCAATCTACAATTCTGAATTGATGATTTTATCTCTGGAAGTTCATTAGGGTAGAAACCGGAAGTGCTAAAGACTTAAAGGTGTTTGTGTAATTATTTTCAAAACACGCGTTTCAGCATTAATCTCAGCCTTACACATGTCAGCCTGAAATCGGTCCGATTTGTGTTTCTTCTGCGAGACATAAGCCTTGCTCATTTCCTTCCCTTGGATTATTTTACTCAACGATCTGCATGCATTCTGGCTTAATCCCTGTGAATCCCTCTTAAACCAATCAAATGCGTTTTAATCCACCGTTTCTCTTATATCGTTGTATCAAAGTCAACAGCTAAAGACTAAATCGTAGCCCTTGATTTTGAACCTCATTCTCGAACCTTCTCAGCCCCCTGTATAAGGAGCCTTACTCTCAGCCATTTAGAAGCTTTTGTCTTTTCGTCATTTCTAGAGAGAGAAGAGAGAAACTAGAGAGAGAGAGTGTTAGAAACCCTAACCCTAAATCGTCCAAAACACCTTTCAAACCCTAATATCTTTGAAACTAGTTATATACCAAACACAACCTTGAGTGTTTGAGAGTTAGTTTGTTAAGTTGTTTCATGTTGTAACCTCTTTGTGTTAAGATCTCATTTCCAACTTAAGCATTAAGCTAGAACTGTGTTTCTTATTCATAGAAATCATAGATCTAAGCATTTTATGTTACATCACACCTAGATCTGCATTTATAGTTTATCATCTTGAGAAATCTAGTGTTGATTCTTTTCTGTAAATGTTTTCATACTCAAAATCAACAATAATATTTTAAATTTCTAGTTCTTTTGAAACAAGACCTTTGACCTAATTGGTATCGCACTTGGTGATTTTCAATCTCAAAAATATTTTCAAAACCTTGAGATTCATTAAGATCTTAATACGTCTTCTGAGCAAGATAGTCGTGGATTCTGGGTTAACATTAAAGGTCAAATAAGGTTCAAAGTTTCTTAAGAAGGGAGAAACTGAAAATCACAGCATATAGATCTGATTTGTAATTTGCTAGGACTGTTTATAAAAACAGGCGTGAGTGTGTGCATGCATTTGTTAGATCACCATTACAAACACTTACACACTACAACACTGAAAGTGATGGTAATAAGATCTTAATATAAGAGTCGACGTAAAGACTGGAACAAAGTGAAGTTAGCAAACTGGGAGAACAACATCAACAATCAGAAATGCAAAAAAGTTATAAGGACACCAATGGGTACATTCCTAAACTTGTATAGGTATGATTTGTGTGCATGTGTGTTATATAGTTTGTAACTGCAATATTTGTTTTAGTGGATTTTTTTCTTTTAATTCCGTGGAGGGAGTCGTGGATGTTTCCTCAGTTGGTTGAGGTTTTACCACGTTAAAAATATCTTGTCATTAATCTTTCTACATCTCCTCATCCCTTTATGTTTAGTGTGCTGATTTAAAACTATTTTAGTTTTGTTTTTCAAAACTTGTTAACAAATCTTGAACAGATCTCGTGCAAATTTTTTAAACACATATTGTGATTAAACTTATTTGATTTCTAGAAAAGGGTTTCTTCAAAAAATAGTGCGGAGTTACTTAAATAGTTTAATCTTTTATTAAACGGCTTTAGTAACAGTTTTTCAAAGAGTATGATTTGGAGAAGCTATGGGTTGGATTGAATGTCATAGGAGGTATGCAATAATCTAAAAAGATATGTGCAATAAGAGTTTCCACACCTAAGGTAAGTGATAAAATGGACGGGAGTAGTCAAGCACTAGTGTATTTTCCTTTTTGAGGGAAATCCAATATCCTGATGTGGATGAGTGGACACCTGGAGTAGCGGACCTCCGATGGGATCAATAAGTTAGAGCGGTGATTATAGGATCGTCTTCTTTATATCCGGTTATAGAAGCACTAGGTGCGATTCATCATTGTTAGAATTAACCTCATGACCAAAGTATTAGCATATAGAGATTGGGTTAAGCTTGTTGTTAAGATAGTGTTTTAGAGTATAATCCTTGAGATAGGTGGGTATCATGAACAAGTACGTGGTAGGGTAGTACCATTAGACTTTGGTGCACTAGGAAATAGTGTGATTAGCGATCCTGCGTTGGTGATGCCGGTTGTAACCGAATTTCGAGAATGAAATTCTATTGTAAGGGGAGAAGTATGTAGTACCTCATACTTTTATAGATATTTAAATTACATAAGTGGTCGTAATTTGGTAATTAAGGGAAATGACTGTGAATAGTAATTTTGGAATTTATGAGTGTAATATAATAATTTATAAGTTAAAAATGAATAGTAAATGTTAGTTCTCTAGTGCCGGATTAATATTTACATGGGTTATGTTTTTTTATGGGACTTAGTAGATGAGTTGGAATATTTATATGCCATGTCGCAGTTGGGTTAAGTGACGGGAAATAGTTTGCGTTATCGGAAATGCATGAAGAGAACTGTCAGGTACGACTAGTGAATTTTAATTAGGTAACTCAGATAGAGATTTTGAGCACACGGTTGGTTTCGGAATGGCCGAGATAGTCAGAATAGTGTATTCGGGGGTAGTGTTTGGGTTCCGAGGACTTTTGGACTAGTAGGGACTCGCAATTGTGTAAACGAGTTATTTTTAGGTTTAATAGGAGATAAACTCCTTTTCTTTGTTATAAGGCATGAGAGAGTGGGAGAAAGGAAATAAAAGAGAGAAAATAGGAAAGAAATAAAGGAAGAAGGAAAAGAGGAGAGAAAAGGGGATTCTAGGCCAAATTCCGCGGGATTCGACTCGAGGTCGTTGGATTTCATCCTCGAGGCAAGTATTTACTTGCTTTATTCATTTGAGTGTGTATCTCATATTATAGATGGTAAACTAGATAAATTTTGGGTTAGAACCCATAAAATAAATTTCAAAAATTTGATTTAGAGTTAACGAATTGATGTGTTGTTAACTCCTTACGGATTCTAGTGTTAAAACCATGTTAAGGGTGTGTATATATGAATTGAAAGGGGAGAAATGATAAATTAGGGTTTTGAATGGTTTTAAGGTTTAAATCTAAGAAAAATGGTTTAATACCACAAATTAATTGATTTGTTAGTTGAAAAACATAGATTAGATGTTTACAGAGTTGTTGGTTGAGATTAGAAACAACAAAAATGGAGATTGGGATGATATTTGGGTTTTGGAGAAGTCAAAAAACCTTAGCAGATTTTTGGATTTGAACCAACCGAATCGATTCGGACAGGCCAAGTTGATTCAGTATGAAACAATTCAAAAGTTGAACCTTTCCAAATCGATTCGGACAGGTTGAATCGATTTGGTGGCTAGCGAATCTATTCAGGGAGGCCGAATCGATTCGGTCCTGGTAGTTTTTTGAGGTTTTCTCTTTTAAGTTTAGGAAAATTAAATACTAATACTTGGAAATTATTATAAGGGATTCTAGATATGATATTGGTACTCCTAGATGATGGTATTGAGGGTAAGTAAACCTTGGGATGAAAGAGGGAACCTCGGATTAATTTAGTGTATGATCCGGTGTATGGATTTAATGAATGTTTGGGACGAGGAACATTTGAGAGAATCATTCGGCAAGCGTGTATAGATATATTTATGCGGTTAGAATAAATACGGTCCGATCGAAATTGAGAAAATCCTAGGATGCGATTAGGATGCAATTTAGGATATGGGCGAAGGAGAATTGAGCAGCTATCCGATACGCCTATTGTCGACTATTTTTATAGGTGATGCGATACCTACGGAATTAAGATAAGTAGTTCGCATACTTATTTAATTATTAAAAATTGATACATTTGAGTTTATATTATAATCCTGAAAATGGATTAAAGTGCGAGTTATATTTTAAGTAAGACAATACTTATGGGTTCAGTATTTTAAGTGTATAAACACTTATATACTATTACGAATGGGAACATTCGGGGTGTTGGTAATTTCTATAAGAGTTTAGAAATTATAGCCATAATATATTGAGAAGTGATATATATTATATACACGATGTTGTTTTAATATATATGATATGATACAAATATAAATATATCTGCGTATGATTGATATATTTGTATTTAGAGGTTGGTTTCACGGGCATAGGGATGGGCAACCAGATTATATACTTCCTCTAGTGCTATCCAGGGTTGTTGTGAAATGTGGGTGAATCCCCTAACTTAATGAGCAGGGAGAGTATAGTCCCCAGGTCGTATCGTTAATGATCGCCACCGCCGTATGGTATTTTTACCATGTCCATGAATGAGTCTGGCTTGGTACCGAGGTCACATGACCAAACCCAGATGAGGATGGGCACTTTGAGAATGCTTCCTCGAGTTATAGCTTGGTGGGATGGTTATTATAACTTTTATTGTAAAATAGGTATAAATATACTTATTGCTTATAGTATATTGCTAGTATATGAAAATGAGGTATCATAGTGAAGAATTATGTATAGTGTAAAATGAATAAGATGTTATTCTTCTCCCGGTAGATTTATATTCGGACTAATACAAAGGTAAATTGTAGGTTCAAGAGATAACTATTTATATAAGGTTTATTGTATGTTAAAGTGAAAAATGGTAAGTTAAACTAGTGAAACTTACGAAATACGAACGGCATATTTATATATATAGAAATGAGAACTATCTCTCTCTCTCTCTCTATATATATATATATATATATATATATATAGGGAGAGGTTCACAAGTGGAGAAAAAGAATGGACTTTTTAATGGACCTTAACAAAAAACACATAATAACACATTAATTTTAATTCCTATAGTGTAATTGGTCCGCGCCAGCGGCACCCGAGACCACACCTTCACCCCACTACCCCCCCACCCCACCCCCCACCGCCCCCCAACCACCATCATCACCATAGAAGCCCTTGTGGCAGCCCTTATGACAGCGGGGATGCCATGGGGGTGGGGGTGGGGGGTGGGGGAGGGTGGGGGCATGTGGGGGGTGGGGGATCAATCGACACGCATATTTGGTGCCGCTGGCGCGGACCAATTACACTATAGGAATTAAAATTAATGTGTTATTATTTGTTTTTTGTTAAGATCCATTAAAAAGTCCATTCTTTTGGTCCACTTGTGAACCTCTCCCTATATATATATATATATATATATATATATATATATATATATATATATATATATATATATCACATGGATAATTATATTAACTCAAAGATTATGTAATAGCTTATGGTGTAAAATATATTTTATCACGCCAGGTACGTGATAGTTATGAGGATTTAGAGGATGGGCGAAGGTGATTAGTTAGGCGGGGTAGCTTAACTAGGTTGTTTAAAAAGGTACGTGATAGGTGTGCACTATTAGAAGAGGGGTGAGGTGTATCTCATGGGAGTGAGATACCAGTTTTAATATTGGATATTTCATATTTTAAAATATTGCATTTGATGCACTTGATGAATATTTTTAAAACTCGGGCTCTGACCCACTTCTCTATTTTTCCTCTATTTCTATATATGTATATATTTAAGTGTTTAGACATAGGGATGCCTGGATGATGATTCCTTCGAGTCAGACTTTTTCTACAGCAGCTGTGGATGCATGTAGGATTATTATAGACACTTCTATCTTTGAGATCTAGATAGGTGGTTTTGTAAAAGCACTCGGTTCGATAGCCCAACTGTATCTATTTATTATTTTACTGCATTTTGATTTGCGGCTACTCGATTTGGTTTTATTATGTTGTACCGAGAGTTCGGTTATTTTATATCATTGCAGTTGTTTCTTATAAACTGTTGTGATGGTTTTAAATTTTAATGGTTTGGTTAAAAATATTAGTTAAATAAAATTTTGACGCCAACCTAATAAGTTATTAGTAATTAAATTGGTTTTCGACAATGATGCTGAGAATAAACCATATGAGATTACTGCTTTTATCTGGTAAACGATTAGTCACCCGATATTTTATTAGACGGGTGTCACACTTGTAAAGGATTGTGAATTATGCTACCCATGATTTACATAAGTATAAGTCCCATGATTGGCATGTGATCATGCAATTGGTTCATCTATTATTTAAGCACTATTTCTCCAAGCACAATGATTTTCGAAGGTCTATTATGCAAATTAGTATCTACTTCTCACTTTTAGTTAAATTAAGCATTAATTCAAAGTCCATGACATGACCCGATATTGAAACAATATTTAGATTTATAATGTTGTTAACTTGTATTCTTCTAGTGCTTTGTCATTATTGGATTTGAATCAAAATTGGTTTTTTGGTTGGTGAATATTTTAATTTGAATTTTAATCAATTTAAGATTTAATTCAAAGTCCATGACATGACCCGATATTGAAACAATATTTTTAGATTTATAATGTCGTTAATATGTATTCTTCTTGTGCTTTGTTATTATCGGATTTGAATCCAAATTGGTTTTTTGGTTAGTGAATATATTAATTTGGATTCTAATTAAATTAAGCATTAATTCAAAGTCCATGACCCGATATTGAAACTATATTTAGATTTATAATTTTGTTAACTTTTATTCTTCTAGTGCTTTGTTATTATCAGATTTAAATCAAAATTGGTTTTTTAGTTAGTGAATATCTTAATTTGGACATTAATCAATTTAAGCATTAATTCAAATTCCATGACATTAATCAATTGAAATAATATTTTTAGATTTATAATGTTGTTAACTCGTACAATATTCTAATTCATTTAGATTTGGCCATTTTCTCATATACATGTTTGTACCAATAACAATATTTTTTTGCTAGAAATTGTCTTCATTAGGGCATCGTGGTAGAGGAGGTGACGAAGGCTCCTCATCCACTAGGCCCCCAAAATGGGGCAAATTGGGGTCTGTCGTCGAGAATAAGGCGACATTATATGCTAGTAACCTGGAGTTATTGAAGGCGATCATTGGCCCTGGGTACACTAATTGGAGGAAGGTGTCAAATGAGCTCAGGATCACCATTCGGGGTTCACTACAGGTTGTGTACTTATATTTATATATATTTATATTTTATAATTTAATTGCAACTAACAGTTACTTTCTTTTTTGTTTGTATTTGCTTGACAGGATCAATTTGGCCTACCCTCACATGTCCCCGACTTCACATTGGAACAATTTAGATAACAGTATAAGATGTGGAAGAAAAACATGTGGGCATAGTACTTTAGACAGACCCGAGAGTTCATTATTAGAGTGAGTGACACTATCCCGTCGAAGGAGCCGATCTCATTAGCATAGTGCCAGCAGTTTTACGATAATGAGATCGAGGAGCGACAATTGACATCTTATCAATCAGGTAGGGAAAATCGGGTGAAAAGGTGGACATGCACTACTCTGGGCAGATGTCTTATGCCGAGGTGGTGTACAGGATGGTAAGTTTTTATTTTATTCTAATTTTAGTTTTATGTAATTCTAATTTAGCATTACTTTTAGTTACTTACTGATTCTGCATTATTTCATTTCAAGAGACGGGGAGTGGTCCTGGGGGTAGTCCACATAGACTCGATGCCTATATGGCAATCCGAACGGAGAAAGGAAAGGATAAGGAGTTGTCCCCGAGCGTGGCAACCATGATTCTAAGTTATAATTGTTTAGGGCCCGTTTGGTTATGTATTCAGAAAAATCAATTCAAACTATGTTTTTAAATACAGTTTTAAAATTCAGTTTTTTTAGTTTATAATTATTGGTGCACATTTTGTAAACTTATTTTTAAATACAGTTTTTTAAAAATTTGACAAAATTGACAAACATGTATATTTATATTATACATGTGTCTCTGTGTGTGTGTGTGTGTGTGTGTGTGTGTGTGTGTGTGCGCGTGTGCATGTGTCTATATAATGATATTGCATGTATCATTCACAATAAAATTATATACATACATGATATGATAATATTTTTTAATACATATTACTACATGTGTAATTTATATTATTTCATACATAAATAATACATGTATAAAAATATATATAAGTATCATGTATTTATTGATAATATTATTTAACATATGGATCTTAGTATATTATATAATTTAATAATATAAATATACTTAATTTTGTGTACGTGTGCATATATATTTTTTACTTATAACAATTACACACATAATAATGTATTATGTATGTATATTATATATTAAGGTATAAATGCATTAAAATATTAAGAATGAACAATTTTGAGTTGAAAAATAAAAAACATAAGTTATAAAACACCTTTTTATTATTTTCTGAAAAACTTAATTATAACACAGAAATATTATAATTCAGTGTTTAAAAATCGGTCTTCAAATGCAAATTTTTATTCGAATTATATTTAAACATGGAAAACATATTTATAGTTGCAAACCAAATAGGCCCTTAATTTTTTTAATTATGTTATAATTTTTTTAATTAACTCAATTAACTAATTGTGTACTTTTTGTCGTTTCAGGCAAAGTTTAAGGAAGTGCATGAAAAACAGTTTGATGCCAACAAAGTATCTTTGTCTATGGACGCACTTTGTCAATTGCTTAGGAAGGATCACAAGGAGAGGACTAGGGGGTGATCTCTCTCATGGGGAAGTTGATGAACATCAGGATAGAGACAAGCAACACCAGGTTGTCTCATAATGTGGACACCAATGATAATAAGCTAGAAATATTGGAGGCGATGGTCCTAGATATGTACGCCTTCATGAAGCATTAGTGGGGGTCCACCTCTGATAAAGGTACCTCCGATAAGGGGAAGGGGAAGGGGAAGGGGAAGGAGGTAGACGAGGACGCCACTGCTCCATCTCCGACACACGGACTCGTCGCCCTTATATGATTCATTTCCCATCTTGACCCCCATCGAACGGCCTATGTTAACAATTATTTGGTGGCACACCGATAATGAGGTGGGTGAGGGATCCAGACACCCTTCTGGGCATGTTGGTTCATGGATGTGCCATTTCAAGACTTTGAGGCAAAGGTTCTCGTCACACATATTTTGACCGGAAAGGAGAATCCACCTTAGTGGTTATAAGAATAATGCGGCATTCGGCGAATTGATGGGTGTCTCAATTCATATATTGTGTGGTCTTCCTTCCTCCTCTACTCTATGACATTATTTGTATTTATTTTATTTGGATATTGAATATTATTTGTATCTTTTTGATTTGGTTATGGATATTCACATCTTGGTTTGGTTTTGGTTATGGATATTTACATGTTGGTTTGGTTTTTGTTATGGATATTTATATTTATTTGTATTTGTTATTGAATATTGAATGTTGCTTGATATATATGTTGTTTGGACAAGTTAAAATTTACTATAACATGTACAAATATACTGCTGGGCAGTGCAATGGCCATACTCCCCAGTAATTTTTTTTTAAATCTACCCAGATTTGTCACGAACTTTAACCATGACAAAGGAAACTTGTTACGGACTTATCACAGTCAAAGTCCATGAAATTTCTTTATTTGTCATGGACTTGTCATAGCTTTTGACTATGACAAGCTTAACTCTTTGTCATGGATTTGTCACAGTCAAATTTTATGACAAACTTGTCACGGTCAAAGTTCATGACAACTCCGTGACAAATCTAATAGACTTATCACGGTATTTGACCCTGACATGTCCGTGACAAGTTTATTTATTACCCTAAAACTTGTCACAATCAAAGACCGTGACAAGTTTGACTTGTCAATGTTTTTAACCGTGGAAAGTGGGCAGTTTTGGTGTAGTGATCACTTTTGATCAAGATTAGAATTTTTTTGAGTCACTTTTGGCACACCTTGTGGTGAAAGCTTGGAATTAGTTTGAAATTTAGTGCATCTCATCATCCACAAATTGGTCGGCAAACTGAAGAAAGGTTGGGAAATTTATTAAGGATTTTGTTGGGAAGTAACATTTGAATGTGAGATCTTATCCTAGCACAAGCTAATTTTTTTACAACGGGTCTTCGAGCAAACTACGGGTGCTAGTCCATTTGAAGTTTTGCATGGGAGACATATAATTAGTCCATTTGATTTGTATCCACTTCCAAAACCTCACCAATTCAGTGGAAAGTAGAAGAAAAAGGAAAGTATATCAAAATTTACCTGAGCAGATGCATGATCGAATAATCAAGCGGAATGAGAAGTATCAAAATCAAGCCCATAAGCATTGCAAGCTATTTGCATTCAAAGATGGTGACTTGGTATGGATTCATTTACAAAAATAAAGGTTTCCACATGCAAAACATAGGAAACTTAATCTCATAGATGATGATATGTTTGAGGTCCTTGAGAGGTATGGATATAATTCTTACAAGATCAAACTTCCAGGGAGTATGGAGTTTCAGCAACTTTTAAAGTGTCGGATCTTTCACCATACCATGATAATGAAGCTGACTTCGATTTGAGGATAAATCTTTTTCAGTGAGGGGAGAATGATTTAGAAATAACATTTGAAATTCCTAAAGGTCCCTAGTGTTTGGGTTATTTTCACTTGCTTAATAGTTACATAGGATTGCGAGCATACCAGACAAGATTTATGGTCTTATCAACCAAGGATTTTAGCCTAGTGATAAATTATTAGGCGATTGTGTTGTGTTAGATGACTTAATTAGTAGGACTTATACTTCCCTTAGGGAAGACTTTGAACTGTGTGCTAAGTAGCAAACTAAGACAAAAATAATAAATTGTGTGAATTAAGGAAAAGTAAATATTTGTAAACTAAAGAAAAGGAAATGCGATGAAAGTAAAGAATTACAAGAAATTAAATTGTGAGTAAAGTAAAGCTTTGCAGGAAAGTAAATAATAATAAATGTAAAGGCAAGAAACTTTAGATAAACTTTGAAAGAAATAATTACAACTACGTTACAATTTACATGATGAATTGAAAGAAACACAGTAAATAAAGAAAGAAAAATAAAAGAAAAGGAAGAACATGATAAATGTAATGTAAATGTATTTTTGGTGATGGCTTCCTCTCTTCCTTGTTGGGTTCGTTGATTATTTATAGTGTTTTTTTCCGTGCTACGAAACCACTCTTTGGTAACTGATAAGTGGTTATTAACCCACTTGATTTTTTCCCGATTTCTTGAGAATAACTGATTCTTATTTGACTCCAAATAACTACCAATTTGAATTTGAATTACTTCTCTACAATAACTTCTTTTCTTCGAGTCCAAGTAACTCCGAGTTTGATTTCAAATGAATTTTCTATAATGACTCACTCTTATTTGGCTCCAAGTAATTGTCAATTTGAATTCGAATTATTTCTCAGTACTGACTACATCTTATTTGGCTCCAAGTAAGTGCCAATTTGAATTCAAATAATAATTACCTTGAAATTACTGTAATAACTACCGTATAACTGCCTATGGATTATCCCATTTTCTAGCTGCATATTAAAAAATGACTACACAATAAAACTGATAAAATATGGTGTAAACACCTAAAATCTTCTTGCTTCATTAATTGGTCTTAAAGAAACTAAATAATTTAATTTTGATTTGTACAATCAGAATTTACACTCTTTAGTAAAATGGTCATAACTCAACCCTCAAAGTCCAAATGATGTGATTCAAAGTTAATTGAAAATAATACTTCCATACCTTTGATTTGATATATCGTTTATCTCATAATTCAATATTCATATAAAATAATAAGCATTTGAAGTGACGTCAAATTCTAATATTAATAGTCTTTTAGATCTAGTCTAGTCTTTTTGTTTTCGAATTTTAATTTATTCAATGTTCTTTAATATCTATGAATTACCTATTGTTTGAGGGATATTCCAAGCTCCTATATAAAGGTTGAGAATGTATAAAGCTAAGGCACACTCTTTTGATAATGTAACTACACTTTTGTATAAGAAGTGAATTCTTCTTGTTGTTGCTCTTAAACTCTCGGGTGAATTCCTTAGAGTGTGAGCGTGTAATATAATTTTACACTTGTGTTATCTTCTTATCTTTCATTATTCGGTGTGAGACATAGGCTTCATGCATAAGTGACTTTTGCTAAACAATATTTTGGTAACTTGGTATATTTTTTTATCCCTAAATGGATATAAAAAGGATAAAAAATACTAAGGAAAATGTTGAAGAGACGGATGCTTTTAGGAAATTACATGTATTATTGAAAAAACTAAGTTTTCTAAGATTTGTTAATAATGCCACCATTTTGAATTGGATCATGTGAACACCGAGCTTGTACCTATTTAGGACAAAGGATGAAACCAAAAATTCTTAACCCATTAAAGTTGTAAAAAAAGTTTACAATATGGATTCACATGCAATAATATGACTTTTGGATTAAGGACCGAAACGCGAAGATCAAAATGACTATGGGTGGATTGCAGAGAACACAAAAATCTGTGTGTGGGTGTGTGGAGGAAGTTCGATGTCTTTGAGATGTCAAAAGTTTAATATTTTGGAGATGTGATTCGTTAATGCCACTGGCGTGGACCCACATTACTTATGGAAATGGGTTCGCGCCAGCAGCATTGACCAACCACATCTCCACGACATCAAAATTTTGATGTCTCAGAGACATTAAACTTTTATTTTTGTGTGTGTGTGTGTGTGTGTGTGTGTGTGTGTGTGTGTGTGTGTGTGTGTGTGAGAGAGAGAGAGAGAGAGAGAGAGAGAGAGATGGGGGAGAAAAGAGAGAGTTAAAAGTTATAAGAAAAGAAAATAACTAAAAATATCCAATTTATATTATTAAAACTAGTATAAAGGTCCAACATCAAACTACAGCAATGGCTATGCATGCAATCTTTGCATTAAAATTGGCACGTGCCTTACTTGTAGAACCATAACTACCGTGCCACGACTTGCGCCAGTCACTTGAAATTAATTAGGCATGAATTCTAATAAGGGTCCATTTGATAACAACATTTGCCATGGAAAATAAGGATTCTTTCTCATTTTTCAGCTTTTAGTTGTGTTTGATAGAACTTATTTTCCCTAGAAAATAATTACAACTTACACTAAGGTACTAACACCTAAAGCACAAAAAAACTGATTTTCCATGGAATTCAATTCTTTGGGTGTCCCCAAAGAATTGAATTGCAGGAAACCAATGACTTGAAAATTAATTCCACCATCTTCTAGCAAAGGAAAAAAGTTTGATGTCTCTGACCTATCAAAAGTTTGATGTCTTGGAGATGGTTAATGTCGCTGGTGCGAACCCACATTATTTATGAAAATGGCTTCGCGCTAGCGGCATTAACCAATCACATCTCCAATACATCAAAATTTTGATGCCTCAAAGAGATCAAACTTTTTTCCCTAGCAAACAGGGCCTAAGAGTCGAATTTCGAAAAGTCAAATATCTTCACATTCGCCTTAACTCATTTGAAGTAGGTAATGTTGTTGGGAATATAGGTAATTGATGACATTTTTATTCATTGGCTGGACGAAGTCCCGTTAAAGGCGAGAACAATCCCTTGTTTGGGAAGTTAAAGCGCGATTTCACTCCTACACAAAGAGTGTAATTAACATCTCTACTACCTAAAAAAATGGGGAGTTTCTCTTTAATGGTATAATGAACACTTTACCCTCATACATTTGAAAACCCATTAATTCCCTGATATCTTAATCTTCCATCCGACTCCCATTTACCAACTCTGCATCTCACTTCAACTTCCCCCATTTATTATTGAAATTTTGACTCCCCAACTTTCATCTTCTCACGATGCATCATCCCACGTGCTACACAATGAAGGAAGGCCCAAAAATGGGAGATCAAACAACTAAACCCCGTCACCAAGCCTCATCAACAGGTGCGATTTCTTGTTTTTGAAATTTATTTTTTGTCCAGTTAAATCTCCCAATTATGTTTTGCAATTTTTTATTTCTCACTTTTGAAAACATGTAACTTATAAGTAATTCCCACGTTTGGCACTAGAATGTTGGTCTCAATCTTCATATCATAAGTGCGTAAATTAGTTAATCTCAAAATTTAAAGATTCATGTACGTGACTAACAATCATGGAATTTTTATTTTTTCATCTTTGTACTGTTTGACATGGTTCCACAATGATGTGACACTGCGCCTAATTAAATACCGGGCGATCACTCCTTTATTAAATTAAAATCAAAGGTGAACAGTTGGTTCATTCTTAGCATCACTGTCGTAAAATAATCTTTTCCAATTTAAACACCCTAAATAATTAAGCTAAGTGTCAAAACCATTTTTAGACATTACTTTCCAAATTTTTTTATTTTATAAACCAACATTTAAAACTTTAGATAATTCACAATTTAAAGAATCACACAACAATTATCATGTAACTTATAATCCCCAAAGAATTAAATATTCAACAAACAAATCCCAACATTAAAACTTAAAGGAAAACATCCTAACAGTAATAAAATCCAAAGTGTAAATACTGGAAATCAATGAATCACAATGTCCAATAAAACAACTGAATAATGGGAAAGGGCGACACATGCCCAACTGGATAAAATAAGTGCTAGGAGTGGAATCAAGAAATGAGGTCGTCTAAACCAAAGGCCTGCAACTCCCACCTAAGCTGCAGCGCATTCCTTCTAAAGGATCCTATGAAAGACGCCCATGTGGCTGGGCACCTGTAATATATACCTATATATACATATATATACAAGAGAGAAAAGAAAATGGAAACGGGTCAGAGCCCGATAGTAAAAACGACTTAAAATTTGTTTAGCAAGTATTTAAATTGTTTACTGGCCAATGCAACAACATATTAGTACGGCACTCCCTTGAGAAATTCTCACCTCTCTTCTAATGTGCACGCCTATTGCACTAACCTTCCCAACGGTTTAACTTATCTTATCTTAGGTTGCTCGTAAGATTTAACTGAAAAATTCAATTGAGTAAGAGGTTAATTGCATTTAACAACAAAGTTCTCATATAAACCTTAATAAAGTCTCTCAGTAACACGTTATACTTTTCAAACACTTATTCCCAAATTGAAATAGTTATTCCATTCTAACTTACCATAGACACAACAGGTAGTTCCCAAATTCCAAATTTAAATATATATATTAAATACTCATATAATATATATATATTCTAATAGCACCCCACATAATAATTATGGTTCGGGCATACTCTGCTATCCAGACCCCGTATCACTCGTACTAAGGGAAATACAAGTTCGTAATCACTCTCGAACTGTATTGAAACAAAACACAAACAATATTGAGGCGAAGCATAGTTTCCAAGTCCCATAGGTCAGCACATACCCTCACGTCTCTTAGGACCGTCTGACTATCGATTCGATAGCCTGTACCTAGGATTCCTATCTTCTAGGGTACGAGTCAATATCCCCCATAAAGGTCCCATCGAGATAAGATTGCCCCAGCGCGGTAACCTCAAGGATAGCAAGTAGCGTGGGCATGATTTTTACACGTATATAGTATATGCATAAACACAGTCATATAAATATACTACTATTACCATATCAAATTTAGGTACATCTCATACCCCATAATTATGATACTTATTCTTATTTCTCATTATTTAGTTATCACGTATAACGGTTCGTTTCTTACTTTCATTTGAGGGATTATTCTAACTTATTACGCAACACTCATGGATTTCTACTCTCCTAAGTGTAATTTCAGTAGGTACTCATTTATTTTTCTAACGTAACTACCTTACGCGTCTCCCTCTTTAATACGTATTCCCATTGTGACTTATATGTAAGCATTCCCAAAAAAAGTAAATCTCGTCTTACATTAAAGGTTTCATATTTTTAATAAGTCCTGCTGGTCTTCTTTACCTCCCAAAATATTTTAATAAGGATGACCAAAGATTATTTCTCATTTACATTGAATTCAAATATTTAGAAGGGGAAATATAAGTCTTCCAGGAGGGGTCGATCGATCGATGGCAAGAGCTCGATCGATCGATGCGTCGATCGATCGATACCCCTGGTTCAATCGATCAATCAAACAGGTATGGCGAATTCTGCAGAAAACCAGTTATGGGTTCTATCATCCAGCATCATCCAAATCCATATTTTTCACTCCCAATCTCCCAGAAATTTATACCACAAACGTCCTAAACCCAAATGGACAATATTTAAACTAAAGCATACGAGTTTTCGTCAAGATTCATGGATTAAAAGTGCCCCAAATTCATACAATACTCATGAACCCTAAAAATTTCTTTAACTTAATTCAAATCATTCTTTCTCCAGAAATTCTACTTCTAATTCATCATAAATCCGTGGTTAAACCTCTACATATGAAGGGGATTTCCATATTATCATTTATATCACTAAAACATGAAATTTTCTAATCTCCAACATGGTTTTTCTTTCATAGAACTCATCCTAATCAACCCTAAACTAACATGAATGAAGCATTAACGAAATTAAGCAAGATAAATACTTGCCCGGGGATTTTGTTCTCTGATTTGTGCTGAAATCAGTGTGGTTATGATCCTTGCGACGTGATCAATCGTTTGGCGACGACGGCGACGCAAACGGAGGAGTTTTCGGCCTAGAACTCCTTGGCAAGCTCTCCCCTTCCTTCTCCAATGGCCGTCACTTGATTTTGGTTGTGTTAACCCTAAAAGGCAACCCTAAGCATCTGATATAACCCTTGTAAATTCGTTGGTTTAATTCCCCAAAATTACAAAATGTCCAAAATGCCCTCCCGGGGTACTAATTAAGCCTAAAAACGCCCCGAGACCCAAATTAAATCTCCGGGTACACTTTTATGACTATCTCGACCCTTTCGGACACTTTGGTGCACTCGAAATGACCATACGGGTGACTTATAATTTATTCACTTTATATAATAATAATTTAGTCCTGACACGACACAGGCGCGTCCCAACTTAATTTCCATAATTGTCATTTTATTCACGCGTGACAATTTTTATAAAATCAATCTCATGTATTACTATACTCATCCAGTAATATTTAACAAATTTCTAGTAATTACTAACTCTCATCACGCTAGTAAATATTTAAAATAACTTTCCAGATTAAAATTAAATTAATTTATCTCAATTAAATTTATTAAATCCCTAAATTTAAAAGCCATGAAAATACGGGGTATTACATACTTCCCCCCTAATAACGGAATTTTGTCCCAAAATTCGGAAAATAAGGCCTACCTGGTAGAACAATTCTGGATATCTTTTTAGTATGCAAACTATCTACATAGTAAGGCGCTTAATCACTATAGTCCGCGCCTCACAGCAAGCTTGATTAACATTCTCATTGGAGACACTTCACATGGTGCTCCTAACCGACAACATTCGCATAGGTCGCGCCTATACATTATAAGTTTCCATTATCTTACTATCATTGGGAGGCCGCACCTCGTTACATGACAGCTACTCGGATTTATCTATATACAAAACTCCCATTCTGAGAAAAACCATACGAACATTTGACCACTCTTGTCTGCCTAAAACAGTCGTGGAATTTCACCATAGTTATCGGATTATTCTCGATCGATCCACATTTCTGATTAACCACTCACCTCTAAACATACAGAAGGAGAATAGTCGAGGTTCTTTCACACCAAAACCTTAATAAGCACCTCGTACGCGATGAACGGGTACGAGTGCTTCTACAGAATACTCCTGAAATCACCATACCAAGATTCCAAAATTTCCTTCATGTGGCTCCACTAATCTTTAATCACCGTGCGCCTATTCCCTGGCTAGGGGTGATAAATCCTACTCGAAACGAAACCTTATCTCCGCTGGTTCCTGAAATCCCATGTCAAAGGTGTGATTCACAAATCTCACCCCGATTTAGGAATTACTACTGTGTTGGACCACGTACTGGCGCGATCCTTCCTTTCAAAGGAAGTCTGGGGCGCACTAGTTAATATTGTAAACCACCCCAAAGGGATATCAATAATTTCCTTCTTGGGCGACTTAATTCACATGTTCGGATGGACTCTTGATCTCGTTTTGAGGGTGGCAATTCGTCCAAGAAACTTTACCGACTTTACCGACCTCTTCTAATTACAGGAATTATCGATAGACACAAAATTTTCTGGTTGATCATCCTATCAAACCGAACTCTACCTATGGGTGGTGCATGCGGAGACTACTCACTATGTTCCTCTAAACATCGAATTTTCCTTGAAAAGTCTCACATGAAGTGGCACTTAATACTCCCCTTCCTTCATTGGTGTATATTACCATCATCACTCTTTGTATGCGTAAGTCGCTCCCACATTTGACTAATTACATTTCTACTCCAAATGTTCTCCATAATAATTAAATTCTACTCTTCTCAAGGAGTATCCCTTTTTAAATGGCTTCCCATAGCTTTCCAACCTAATTCGGGTGTGCTACTCTAATTGCACTCGCCTAAATCCCATAATAGGAAAGAAACGACTAATCTCGTCTTCACATAAAAACAATTTTCGCGAATAGGTACAACAACCAAAATAAATCACTAACGCTCTATTTATCGAAATAATACAAGTCATCTCTTTTGTATAATAAAATTCTTTCCACACAACCCACATTAAAATCATCCCAACTCTATATTTACCTTGTGTTCTGAATGCGGTTACAACACTTGGGTACTCTCAATCACCCTAGAAATTGAAATTTTAACTCCTCATTATCATCGTTCCACCCCTTAACTCGTGGTGATAAAACAAAACTTTCAATGCTTTCTTACCATATAACCGACTCCACTGGCCGTAAATCATGATTCAACTTCCAACTCATAGATATAATTACCTATCCCTAGTACGACCGAGGTACCGAACTCACAGACTAATGACCAAACATCTTTATAAGTCCAACCTTACGCTAAGTTTCATGCGTGGGGTGTCTCGCAAAGCGAAATCCAAACAAGGAACCCCCCAATACACTACTACCTAGCATTGTTGGTTATCGAAATCCGTTAGGCCCTCCGTCCATAGCATGTACCCCTTTTATTCCGTCTCTTGACAGAAAAGTTACGTCTCTTCCCGTAATTATACTTAACAACGAACATTTTTCCAATTGTACAATCATTTAATATTGGTGGTAATTACACTCCATAAACCTTGAATACATACGCTCGGGGATTGTAACACCCCGCTCGCCCGGGGAGAGCAAACGGAGCACTAATGCGATAAAATAAATCCAAATCCACAAGTGACAAGGTATAGAGCATCTAAATAAACCCACAATAATATAAATCCACTAATCTCAATCTCTTTAATTACAACAAGTTTCTCGAATTAAAATTACAAATATCTAACTTGAAAATAAAATACATATCTCCAAAGCTCTATACATCAAAATAAATAATACAAATCTTTCCCAAACAATCCTCGCTAAAATCAATCTCCATAGCGCCCAAAATCTGCGCTAACCTTCCACTAAAAGAAAATATGGGGAAGTACACAATACGACAAGAAAGATGCTCAACAAATATGGATTAGCAATGAATAAAACGTAATAACACGAGTACGAATATTCAAATCAAAATGCAAAGCTCAAAGCATTTATCAATATAATTTCTCAACAACACTTTAACCGGGTCACCAGGCCTCACCACATCCGTATATGCTTTATCAAGCCATAGCCCGGGAAACATGAATTTTGGCGGGTGCCCAACGTCCGTGCTATATTAAAATCTCATGACAACGTGCTCATCAATAATATAATGATACCACATGAATCAAAATAATTTCAACAATTATTTTCCAGATTTCAATGAATTTATCAATTCAAATATGAGTTCAATTAATAAGAAATCAAAGAGAATGACACTCGCGAGATTTAAGGAGCACATTGTGTTAAATCCCATACCTCAAACCATGATGAGAAACCAACGATCACATCCTCAAGATCAACACAAAAGATCTACAAAATCTCCTCTAAGAACCTCCAACAAAATAGCCCCAAGAACACCTCTAATCTAAGGTTGGAACTCACAAATCTCAAGGGTCAATGTGTATATAAAAAGAAGAGGAATATAAAATATATTTGCTGCCAAAATTTATGTCAAAAGTATGTTAAAAGGTTGCCCACGACTCCCTTTTATAATGCAAAGAAATGAAGAGTTGGAATCCAAAAGACTCCTTTAATTAAGGCAAAGAAATGAAGAGTTGGAAGTCAAAACAACTCCAAGAGTTAAAAATATTAAAAATCATTTTAAAATCCGTTTTAACTCCAATTTCAAAACCGTTTGAAATTCTCGCCTTTAAAAATAATAACCAACATATTTGAGCAATAAAAATAATTTTATCAAAAAGTTTATTTTCCTCCATTTTCCAGAAATTAATTAAAATAGCCCAAAATTACGCGGGTTGTTACACTTCCCCACTAACAATGGAATTTCGCCCTCGAAATTCGCCGAATGCCTAACTCACAAAAATCAGGCTAAAAATCTCCAAAAATAATTCCTCACCTCTAATCTCGAAACTTATCACGAATATCACCTAAAATTTTCTATCTCCAAAAATTGCTGACCACGCAATGAACCCAAAACTCAAGCCCCGAGGGTTGCCGTATACCTAAGCTCTGATACCATTTGTAACACCCCGCTCGCCCGGGGAGAGCAAACGGAGCGCTAATGCGATAAAATAAATCCAAATCCACAAGTGACAAGGTATAGAGCATCTAAATAAACCCACAATAATATAAATCCACTAATCTCAATCTCTTTAATTACAACAAGTCTCTCGAATTAAAATTACAAATATCTAACTCGAAAATAAAATACAAATCTCCAAAGCTCTATACATCAAAATAAATAATACAAATCTTTCCCAAACAATCCTCGCTAAAATCAATCTCCATAGCGCCCAAAATCTGCGCTAACCTGCCACTAAAAGAAAATATGGGGAAGTACACAATACGACAAGAAAGATTCTCAACAAATATGGATTAGCAATGAATAAAACGTAACAACACGAGTACGAATATTCAAATAAAAATGCAAAGCTCAAAGCATTTATCAATATAATTTCTCAACAACACTTTAACCGGGTCACCAGGCCTCACCACATCCGTATATGCTTTATCAAGCCATAGCCCGGGAAACAGGAATTTTGGCGGGTGCCCAACGTCCGTGCCATATTAAAATCTCATGACAACGTGCTCATCAATAATATAATGATACCACATGAATCAAAATAATTTCAACAATTATTTTTCAGATTTCAATGAATTTATCAATTCAAATATGAGTTCAATTAATAAGAAATCAAAGAGAATGACACTCGCGAGATTTAAGGAGCATATTGTGTAAAATCCCATACCTCAAACCATGATGAGAAACTAACGATCACGTCCTCAAGATCAACACAAAAGATCTACAAAATCTCCTCCAAGAACCTCCAATAAAATAGCCCCAAGAACACCTCTAATTTAAGGTTGGAACTCACAAATCTCAAGGGTCAATGTGTATATAAAAAGAAGAGGAATATAAAATATATTTGCTGCCAAAATTTATGCCAAAAGTATGTTAAAAGGTTGCCCAGGACTCCCTTTTATAATGCAAAGAAATGAAGAGTTGGAATCCAAAAGACTCATTTAATTAAGGCAAAGAAATGAAGAGTTGGAAGTCAAAACAACTCCAAGAGTTAAAAATATTAAAAATTATTTTAAAATCCGTTTTAACTCCAATTTCAAAACCGTTTGAAATTCTCGCCTTTAAAAATAATAACCAACATATTTGAGTAATAAAAATAAATTTAACAAAAAGTTTATTTTCCTCTATTTTCCAGAAATTCATTAAAATAGCCCAAAATTACGCGGGTTGTTACAGGGATCTTGACGTCCTGCCCCCAAAAACATGGGTCATACTCTTAACTCTCACATCTCTAAAGGATAGATGCATCAATGAGCTCTTCCTATCACCAAGTCTTGAGTACTAAACATCATCATGAGTTAAATCTTTTCGCTCCACAGTAAACCCAATACATACTAAATCATAACAACAAGGTCTCTATTCACACTGGGATCAAATATTTTGAGCACACTATCCCCTCCGAGTCCCTAAAGTAGATAATATAGGTGTGAGTCTGGCCCTCTCGCAGGTGAAGCCTCGCCAGAACACGACATGTTGCACTATTACAACCATTTCGATAGCCTTGCGATAACTACCTACTATCGTACTAACCATTCCTATAAGGTTGTAACCAAGGCCATATCATACTCGTATACCACATTACTAAAACGAGTAATCTCAATAAAGTATATAACATTATCAATACACCCATTCATCCTCCGCGGATAGCACTAAAGGAAATCCCGCTACACTAGGAAAATATTCACATAATAATATCGTTTGTAGTTATACGCATTAAACTCGTCTTACATGCTAATATAGCAACGAGCAAAGAAGTAGTGACTCGCTCAGGTCACATAAAACACTCCTCAGCCATCGAGGATAAAACTCATACTTATACTTTGCCAATCGTTTTGGCTGCACAGATGGTCCCCGGACGTGACACACCTGTCTAAGCCAAAACAAAACTACTTTAATCGTTGTCCCTTACTAGACACCATACTATGTCCCCCATACTTGCTTCAGAAAATATTTTAGCACGTGTGATTTCACTCTCCACAAGATATCTCGATATTTAATCCACTTATCATTTGAAATACATTCGAAAACTTATGAACGACTGGAATCGAATCCAGGAGAATCACAATTTCCTTAGAGGTATTCTCTTTTATATAAAAGATCCCCCTTCTGGGCGAGGCATCGACACTCGAACATTTCCTGTCCCGCAATGACAAAGATAATACTCCTACTGAATCGATTCATCATGACTCTATGCATAGTGAGCCAATCCATGCCAAATATTGACGTCGTGTTCACGTATGACCAAAACTAGTATGGCTGCAGGTAAAACCAAACTACCAAACTATATACCTACGCCTCGGTGTATACAGAAAATAAATGGTCATCTCCCCAATGTTGATTTTACGCATGACACCGTACTCCAGTAATATAAAAAAAATCAGAAGGTATGTGCCAAGCGAGTATCCATATAAACAGTATGACGCCCCAGTATTAAATAAAATGTACCTCATAGTACTGAAAGGAAAGAACTTGCCATCAATGGTCGATGATGGCTGCTGGGTTTTAGTATGATGGGCGTCGTACACACATTCATGCTGATCCTGCCCCTGCTGCTGGGGTATTTTACTCTTATCTGGGCAATCCTGCCTCCGGTGACCCATCCTGCCGTAATTAAAACATCTACCTCTAAACTGTTTCATTTTATGGCTCTATTGGTTTTGGTCCGGTTGTATAGTTCCACTTTCTCCTTGGCCTTGTTGAGTATCAGGATGAAAAATGATATTTGGTTGAGGACAGTCCCTCCACTTGTGACCCATTTGTACACACTTATAGCAAAGTCCTGAAAGTTCTCTCTGGTTGGGTTGAAGTTCCTTTCCAAACTGATCCGGACAAGTTCGATGTTTATGACCGTCCATTTCACATTTAAAACACCTCTTCGTGACTTCACTCGGCCCCTGGCTTTGTTGACCCTGACGCTTTTGGGTTTCCCTACACAATTTGTTACCTTTGTGGCTTTTACGGTCTTGAGGAGATTGTTGTTGTGATTTTTGTGTCTTCACACACTTGTTATTTCCAGTCATGACAGACTGACTATACTCTCTAGATCTTTTGCCCCCCATAAGTTGTGTGTTGCGTTCTTGATACTGTAAGACCGCAGTGGTAACTGCCTATGCCACAATACCCGCTAACTCAGCGGTTGATACTTTCTCTGGAGACACCTGAGGTGTGAGTCGACCTTGCTCGTGGAATCCCCTAACAGCATTATCTAGTTCTTCTTGATGATCCATCTGAAATTTAAATAATTTGGATGAGTTCATCATTTGCATAAATAAATCGCAGAAGCACGAATTCCCAGTGTATAGAGATGAATTCAACATTCCTAATATTAGGGCTCTATATCAAAGACGCTAAGCTGGAAACGAAATAAGCCGTACAGATCCTAAAGGACACTAAAACCTGATGCTCTGATACCACCTGTGACACCGCACCTAATTAAATACCGGGCGATCACTCCTTTATTAAATTAAAATCAAGGTGAACAGTTGATTCATTCTTATCATCACTGTCGTAAAATAATCTTTTCCAATTTAAACACCCTAAATAATTAAGCTAAGTGTCAAAACCATTTTTAGACATTACTTTCCAAATTTTTTTATTTTATAAACCAACATTTAAAACTTTATATAATTCACAATTTAAAGAATCACACAACAATTATCCTGTAACTTATAATCCCCAAAGAATTAAACATTCAACAAATAAATCCCAACATTAAAACTTAAAGGAAAACATCCTGACAGTAATAAAATCCAAAGTGTAAATACTGGAAATCAATGAATCACAATGTTCAATAAAACAACTGAATAATGGGAAAGGGCGACAGATGCCCAACTGGATAAAATAAGTGCTAGGAGTGGAATTAAGAAATGAGGTCGTCTAACCCAGAGGCCTGCAACTCCCACCTAAGCTGCAGCGCGTTCCTTCCAAAGGATCTTATGAAAGATGCCCCTGTGGCTGGGCACCTATAATATATACATATATATACATGAGAGAAAAGAAAATGGAAACGGGTCACAGCCCGATTGTAAAAACGATTTAAAATTTGTTTAGCAAGTATTTAAAATGTTTACTGGCCAATGCAACAACATATTAGTGCGGCACTCCCTTGAGAAATTCTCACCTCTCTTCTAATGTGCACGCCTATCGCACTAACCTTCCCAACGGTTTAACTTATCTTATCTTGGGTTGCTCGTAAGATTTAACTGACAAATTCAAGTGAGTAAGAGGTTAATTGCATTTAACAACAAAGTTCTCATTTAAACCTTATTTACTAATAAAGTCTCTCAGTAACACATTATACTTTTCAAACACTTATTCCCAAATTGAAATAGTTATTCCATTCTAACTTACCATAGACACAACAGGTAGTTCCCAAATTCCAAATTTAAATATATATATTAAATACTCATATAATATATATATTCTAATAGCACCTCACATAATAATTATGGTGCGGGCATACTCTGCTATCCAGTCCCCGTATCACTCGTACTAAGGGAAATACAAGTTTGGAATCACTCTCGAACTGTATTGAAACAAAACACAAACAATATTGAGGCGAAGCA
Organism: Sambucus nigra; assembly: GCA_949130495.1. Classification (NCBI taxonomy): domain Eukaryota; kingdom Viridiplantae; phylum Streptophyta; class Magnoliopsida; order Dipsacales; family Adoxaceae; genus Sambucus; species Sambucus nigra. The sequence continues at coordinate 665,103,287 of OX422208.1, read as the reverse complement.
TAGTTTTCAAGTCCCAAAGGTCAGCACATACCCTCACGTCTCTTAGGACCGCCTGACTATCGATTCGATAGCCTGTACCTAGGATTCCTATCTTCTACGGTACGAGTCCATATCCCCCATAAAGGTCCCATCGAGATAAGACTGTCCCAGCGCGGTAACCTCAAGGATAGCAAGTAGCGCGGGCATGATTTTTACACGTATATAGTATATGCATCAACACAGTCATATAAATATACTACTATTACCATCTCAAATTTAGGTACATCTCATACCCCATAATTATGATATTTATCCTTATTTCTCATTGTTTAGTTATCACGTATAACAGTTCGTTTCTTACTTTAATTTGAGTGATTATTCTAACTTACTACGCAACACTCATGGATTTCTACTCTCCTAAGTGTAATTTTAGTAGGTACTCATTTATTTTTCTAATGTAACTAACTTACGCGTCTCCCTCTTTAATACGTATTCCCATTGTCACTTATATGTAAGCATTCCCAAAAAATGTAAATCTCATCTTACATTAAAGGTTTCATATTTTTAATAAGTCCTACTGGTCTTCTTTACCTCCCAAAATATTTTAATAAGGATGACCAAAGATTATTTCTCATTTACATTGAATTCAACTATTTAGAAGGAGAAATATAAGTCTACCAGGAGGGGTCGATCGATCGATGGCCAGAGCTCGATCGATCGATGTGTCGATCGATCGATAACCCTAGTTCAATCGATCGATCAAACAGGTATGGCGAATTCTGCAGAAAACCAGTTACATGTTCTATCATCCAACATCATCCAAATCCATATTTTTCACTCCCAATCTCCCAGAAATTTATACCATAAACGTCCTAAACCCAAATGGACAATATTTAACGTAAAGCATGCGAGTTTCGTCAAGATTCATGGATTAAAAGTGCCCCAAATTCATACAATACTCATGAACCCTAAAAATTTCTTTAACTTAATTCAAATCATTCTATCTCCAGAAATTCTACTTCTAATTCATCATAAATCCGTGGTTAAACCTCTACATATGAAGAAGATTTCCAGATTATCATTTATATCACTAAAACATGAAATTTTCTAATCTCCAACATGGTTTTTCTTTCATAGAACTCATCCTAATCAACCCTAAACTAACATGAATGAAGCATTAACGAAATTAAGTAAGATAAATACTTGCCTGGGGATTTTTGTTCTATGATTTGTTCTGAAATCAGTGTGGTTATGATCCTTGCGACGTGATCTATCGTTTGGCGGTGACGGCGACGCAAACGGAGGAGTTTTCGGCCTAGAACTCCTTGGCAAGCTCTCTCCTTCCTTCTCCAATGGCCGTCACTTGCTTTTGGTTGTGTTAACCCTAAATGGCAACCCTAAGCATCTGATATAACCCTTGTAAATTCGTTGGTTTAATTACCCAAAATTACAAAATGTCCAAAATGCCCTCCCGGGGTACTAATTACGCCTAAAAACGCCCTGAGACCTAAATTAAACCTCCGGGTACACTTTTATGACTATCTCGAATCTTCTGGACACTTTGGCGCACTCGAAATGACTATACGGCTGAGTTATAATTTATTCACTTTATACAATAATAGTAATTTAGTCCTGACACGACACAGGCGCGTCCCAACTTAAATTCCATAATTGTTATCCATTCTTGATGTTATCTATTTGGTCCTATTGTTTTTCCGTAAGACAAGTAAAATTATTGATTCTCCTATAGCCTTTTCTTGCAAATCCTTCTTGAGGTGTTTGATTGATCATCCACTCCTCTTATTTCTTAACCTTTTATGATGATTGGGAAGGCCAAAGGCTCATGTATTTACCAAGGTAAATCTATTCGCATGAATAGCGACTCTAGGTAGGGTTGATACTCAACTGCTCAAGGGGCTAAATGCATATTTATCTCATCGTTATTGTAGTTTTACAAAAAGATTGTGAGCGTGGTCATATTTTTTTTCATTTTCGACTTTTGTTCTTGTAGTGATAATTGTTTGAGACGTTAACTTGCTTTGAATTATTTCACAATATTAGCAGTGCACTTTTTGGGTTACAATTGAACCACGAGAACTAATGGGTGTTAATACCAACTAAACTTTGGTTCTCTAAATGAAATACTGAGTGTTGACAACAAACAATAAAAATTAACTCGTGAGTGAAGAGAATGATTGGGAAGTTAAGAGGTAAAACAACCAATTATACCTTGACATGTGTCAAAACCTAATATATAATTAAAAAACCACGAACTCTTCAAGAGAAATGAAGAAAAAATCCAAAAAAAATTGGAAAAAAAACTGTTGTATTTTAAAAAAACAAATCGTATTTCTAAAATCTGTATTTTTTAAATAACAGTATTTTCTTCATAGAACTGTATTCCAAAAAAACATATTTTTGTATAAAAACTGTATTTTTTTAAAAATCGTATTTTTAAAAAATTGTAATTTTTATTTTAAAAAATGTTTTTTTTATTAAAACTATATTGTTTATAAAAACCGTATTTTTTTAATAAAAACTGCATTTCTTATAAGAAAAAAAATTGTATTCTTAAAATATGTAAAGAAAAAAATAGAAATATATAGAAAAACATAAAGAAAACATATAAAAATTGTATTTTTTAATAAAAACTGTATTTTTAAAAACTTTACGTTTTTACATAAAAAATATGGATTTTTTTATAAGAAAAACTATTTATTTATTAAAAAAAACTATTTTTAATTAAAAAACAGTAATTTTTTTGATAAAAAGATATATTTTTAAAAAAATATATTTTATATAAATACATTTTTTAAAACTATATTTTTTCAGAATTTTTTTTTAATAATAGAGTTTGTTTTTAAAAAAAAATTAGTAATACAGTTTTTTATAGAATGTATTTATTAAAACACCATTTTTATACAAAAGAGTTTTTTAATTAAAATATTACAGTATTTATTTTTAAAAACTAATGTTTTTTCACTTTTTTATATTTTTCTTTATTTTTTTATAAAAAAATATAGTTTTTTTAAAAGATTTTTTTATAAAAGAATACATTGTTTTAAAATACATTTTTTAAAAAATACAAAATTTTCTTAGGATTGGACCTTGTCTTACGTTTTTAACAAATATCGATATGCTCATTTTTGTTGCTCATAATTTGTGCACAATATATTACCAATTATAGATACTGACTCATTCTTCAACCAAACATAAGATACTTACTTTAATTAATTGTCCAAGACGTTTGGGAAAGAGCATCAATCGCACAGAATCTTTCTTTCGCTGCAACATTCTAACTTTCATCATTTCTAAAGAAAATGTAATATCATTCTTATTAACACTTAAAATTCATACATAAATTCTATATGCCCTATACTAATTACATATAATTAATATTTTTATATGTTAATTTACTCCACAAGGGATTGTGCACTAAGACTATATTTGAAAGTTATATAAGTATATTGGCAAAATGTACAGATTCTACATTAAAGAGAAATTGCTGAAAGATTTTGATCGAAAGCTTGCACATTTTGCTGCTCATAAAATTGAATATAAAGAAGACATATCGAATTCTAACAAACATCAATAGCAACATATTTGACGATTATATTTTAATATTTTATCATTACACTTTGTTATTATCTTAGTTCTTCCCTAAACAATTTATCTCTTCCTTTGCATTTTACAATGTTAATAACTCATATTTATTGACATTGATTTTTACTATTTCATCATATTTCATATCTTATTTTGTGATTATTGCTACATTAATTTACGCATTGATTTCATTTACTGCATTGATTTCATTACCTAACATAATATGGTATAGTTTTTATGGTTTATATGAACAATTACAGTTTTTTATTCATTTATTTAGCTCATGGAGTTGAATATGGGGACTCGTCCACGTGCAAAGCATTAAAAGTATGGGTAACTCCTAAAGAGAGATTCTTGCATAGAATCGAAGACGTGCTCTTATGAAGTTCATACCTATAACTGTAAATACTTTGTCGCCACCATGTAATGGTTGCTTTATCGCCATAGAATTGCATCCAATTACCATTTATAAAAGATGTAAATATCATTGGCGCCGGACTCATGTCGGAACCTGCAAATTTTTCTTAAGGTATTGGTTTTCACGACAACAGTAACTAGTTTCAAAAATACAAACCTAACTTAATATCTCAAAATTCAATAGTCGTATTAGATCAAATAATGTTGTAAATCGTTTTAAAAAAATTATACAAATAAACATAAAAATAAGAAATTAGTCAAGACTTGCTTCACATCACTGTGTATGTTATAGAAAAAAATACATACTCAAAACTTCCATATGCCAAACCTAGTGTCAAGCCAATATTGGCCTCGGGGAAACCCATAACAGTTCAAAAGATGCGAGAAATAATACCAAATAGAGCTAGCAATTAATTGCATTTCGATTTTTTCCAAAAACGTATTTATTTATAAGAAAGTAGCAATTATTTAACTTCGATTAAATTGATAATCTTGAAAAGGATTTATATATCATATGGTAATCATCAAGAAATGACTATAATTGTTGATTCCGCATGAAGATGTATTCCAAATAAAATCGTAGTTTAGATGGGTTATGTCCAAATTATGTTTAAGTCCAGAACCTCAATGCCTGTTGCAAAAGATATATTCAAAAATCATGAATAAAAAAATCGACTGCTAACATTATATCTCAAACCGAATGAAATCCTAGTTTTGTTTATCCTCTCCTATATAGATTATATTTTATCAACAGTCAAGATTATCTCTTGCTAATTAAAAAAAATAATGGACTATTAATTTGGGAGGAAAGGATATTTAAATATTCAACATATAAAAAATAAACATGCAAATAAATACCAAAATTGATTATTACGAATACAACCAAAATTTTGAAGTTTCGCGGAAGATTCGTCTGTTGAGTTATTTATAGTAGTATGTTACTAACACTGCAAGTATCATACTAGATACAAAAACGGTGGCATATCGTAGTGTGTCATATCCGGCACCGTAGAGAAAGAGAGAGAAAGAAAGAATGGCAACAATTGAGAGCGGCAACCTGAAGGGGTTGAGCAGGGAGACCAGACATGGAAGAACAGCACACAACATGTCATCGTCTTCCCTACGTAAAAAGTCTGACATTTCACTGGTCTCCAAAGTTCCATGTGGAATTTTCAGAATGTTTCTTGCTAATCTCCAGGAGATTATTCTAGGGACTAAGCTTTCTATTCTATTTCCCGCTATTCCATTAGCCATTGTGGCCGAGATTTATAACTTTGGAAGAGTGAGTGTTTTCTCTCCATATCCGTTACAGCCTTAGGGTTACTCCAATAAAACAGTGATAAATATTTTCCTTATTCAAGGGAGATAAATAGAAAATTTTTTAAAATTAATAGTTGGTTGGATAAATTGAAAAACTTAATTAACCCGAGCTTTTTAGGTTTAGTTGCTTCAGTTTACACAAATTTTGATTTCGTTCTAAATTTAAAAAAAAAAGTGTCAGATGGATACCCACCTAACTATGATCAATGTATTTTATACGTTTATCTTCGGATAGGAAAATATTTCTGGTTGAATAAGATTTTGCAAACTATGTGTGTGCGCGTTGCACATAAGAAATGATTGAATAAGATTGAGTCTACTGATAATATTTAAGTGTACTTAGCTTAATGTTTTTTGTTTTAAAACTTGATATATTTGTTTTTAAGTTTTTTGTTTTGTTTAGGAAAAAATAGTTTACGGTGCGTGTCTGCATATGTGTGTCTGCATAAACAATGTTTAGGTGGCCGAAACATGGTATTGAGAATTTTATTTTGAGTTGTCTGTATTCATTTTTTCTGACTATAATTACTTAAAAATCAGTATTTTTTTTTAATATTTTATCAGCATTGAATTATGATGCACATAAGTCAAAACGAATTCAACTCATATAGTTAAGTTTGGCATCTGGTATGACTGGCTTCTTTTACATGAATTAAAAATGATTCGGCGATGAGTTAAATAAGAAACGTAGCTAAGTAGAATCACGTGCATCCTTATCGAAAATGCTTTCTTTTTACAATAACTAGCTCCGTCGTGAACATTCTCTTTTTTTTTTAATGCAAATGTACAAGAACTAAAGATCCAAGTCAGGCATAAAACATGCAAGGAACAGAATATGAGATCAGTCTTATTGTGAAATGTTTTCTGTTTCTGAAAAGTATCATGTTCATTTTAATAAGGAAACATGACTTTTCTTGCTGTATTTAAGAATAAACCCAGAAAGATTCCTTTTTGTGATTGCATAAAGTTATATTTACAGATGTAAATGTTGGATTAGATTATTATTATTATTATTATTATTATTATTATTATTATTATTATTATTATTATTATTATTATTATTATTATTTCAGTTATATACCTCAAAATTTGAAATAACATTCTTATGATGAAAACAGCCATGGGTTTTCGGTTTGAGCTTACTTGGACTCACCCCGCTTGCGGAACGCATCAGCTTTCTCACAGAGTAAGAAATTCTACGCAAACAAATATACATTAAAAATATACACTTCCTTATTTATTTCCGGGTACTGAAAATCTTTTATTTATTTTTCTTTTTGTCATCTAATTAAATGCAGGCAAATAGCTTACTTCACTAGTCCCACAGGTAAATCTTTTTCAATTTTCAATCTTTCAATACCACGATTACATACTCAAGAATTTTGTTTCCCGTTTGGATTTCAAGACCTATGAAAAAATTTAGAAAAATTGACAATTTTTTATCATAAAAATTGCTCTACAATTTTGTCCATAATTCACAATCCTTAAAAAAAATATCACAATTGGCTTATTTGAAACTGCTATTGCTCAACTGTCTATGCATTTTCATCTTCAACATTTTTCATACACAGTTGTTTTTTTCTTTTTCCTTTTTTAATTTGCATCTATTTTATGTTCTTTTTGAGTTGCGAGTACAACGGGACATTAGTTCAGTTTACTTCAAGTCAAACTGCACCATATGGCGCCATCTTTTATGTAGAGGTAAAATTTTAATTTCTAATAGAGTTGTTAGTTTGGCAGCTCAGTGGGATAACTCCATAATTCAATTTCATTGAGAATAAAATTACATAAGTTTTAGGATATGAAAAATGAGTAAACATGAACCCGGGCAGGTCATGTTAGTAAGGATGTTAAATTTAGAGATATTATGCAACAAAATATTAGTAAAATTATTATTTTTTTAAAATTTATTTGGTTCTATTTTAAGTGTTCATACTGAAATAGGTCCTACAATCCTTTTTATTCAATTATGTAAATTCTATTTTTTAATTTGCGAATTTTTCATTATTAATATACCCCTCTTCATGATTTGGTTACATTTATAGGTGAGATCCTCTCAGTAATGTAATTGGGAGGGTGTGAGACCGATGTATGTTTTGCTACTTCTTTTTCTTTTCTTTGCTTTGGTTTGTATACTCCCTGTATACGGGTTCGCTCCCTTAGCGGTTGGTTTTATAGAATCATTTAATTATCAAAAAAAAATATACCCCTCTCCATACATACCCTCCAATGTAAAGTGGTAGTTATTTTTTTTTTTTGATAAGTAAGCAAAGCATATTAGAAGAAGTCACCTAAGGGGGGTGGGGGGGAGGGAGTATTTTTTTCTTTCAAGCTCTAAAGATCCATAACTTTCGATATACAAATCCAAATTCTATAAAATTAATAATTTTGAAAAGTACTAATCAAGTCCTATAAAACAAGATTCATATCCCATATATGTAAAATATATCAAAAAATAATAAAAGCGTGTTTACTTCATTTTTATGCATACAGAAATATTTACTATCTGTGTAATTAAAGTGTCGTAAATTTTTACTATATGTGAAGACATTCTAGACATAAAATTGTACGTGATATTTTTTTTCGTCAAATTTTTATAGTCATCATTGATTTTGTTTGATAGATCTCATTGTGCAGATTTAAATATAAAAAAATGAATTTCTCAATCAGAAGTTATAACATTTTGAAGTTTGAAAAAAGGAAAAAAAAAAAGTTGTGACCACCTAGAAGTTTTTTCTCCCACCAATTACCAATGAGTTAGTTACAAAAGGTATATTAATTCAAAAAACAACAAATTTGTCTGATATATATTTTGAAAATTCAATGAGGTTTATATAATGAAAATTATTCATATGGGACTTATATGCAAAAGCTCCTAATTTTTTCTTCCTAGTTTTTTTTTTTTTTAGGATTGGACGTTGCACCTGCACAGATAGGGTTCTTTTTAGGGTGATTTATCTTGTTGTAGAAGATATTTTTTTTAAATATGATTACAGAAAGGGAAAATGTTTTGAACGTCATTTGATGTTGTGCTAAGTGTACCTTTTTCTCTGTGACTTGTACATTTATTTGGTAAAAACTGTTTTTTGTTTGACCCTTTCGAGTCAAAAATTAAAAGGCAGGATGTGGAAACCAAAGTGCCAACTTGTATAATAATTATTTTACCATAAAATTTATATTAAAATGTTTGAATTTTAAATAATTATTTTAATTGATAAGGAACAGTGAAAAAACATCCCTCATTTAATTTGTTGGCATGTTAGGTCATTTTACTAAAAGCTTGAGGGTAATTCTATTTGTACAAATAATTTATATTTTTTTTTATACAAAGTGATGTAACCCCTATCAATAATAACATTTTATATTTACTTTTCTCGGGCATTGACCGGTGTCACATGACTTTATCAAAAAAATTCTTCAAGTAGAATTTTGCAAAGGCTTGTAGGATATCCTCTCTTTATTTGAGAATATCGATGGTTTTTTATATTATCACTTGGGTACATACTGAAAAGAAAAAGAATTAATATGATGTTTTTATCGTTTTCTTACTTCTTTAATTTGTTTTCACAGTTGATAAATGAATTTATTTTGCACCGGCATGCGAATAATTTAAGCATTGTTCATTTAGCAATATTGACGTATTTTCAATTAGTAGTGACAAAATGTGGTCGAAATAATAAAACAACTTATATTAGTTCAGTCATTTAAATATAGAGTTTATATTTAAAAGTTATGAGTTAAATATGTGTTTCATATTTGAAAGTTATGAATCAAATATGGAATCCAATTTTAAAACATACGAATCAAATATAATACTCATTTTTAAAAGTTGTGAGTAAAATATGAGTTGTTTTGATATATACCACGAATTGTAATACTTACTTTAGTACAAAAACAATGGGTTGATCCAACCCATATTTGATCCCCCCACATTTAACCCAATCTATATTTGACCCAACTCACATTTAGTCCAATCCATATTTGATCCGTCCATATTAGGCATCCCATAATTTTGCCAGTGTTATTTTCAATGTTTTATTTTGTGTAAATGATGAATTACAAAATATATTACAAGCTATTTTAACATAACAAGACTTCAAATTTAATCAAGCATTCATAACTCTCCGAAGGGGCATTTGCTATTAAAAATGTATTAAGTGAACTAATTTCCTTGATATATTGGTACATCGCAGTTGGAGGGCTTTTGAATGCAACGTGTGGAAATGCTACAGAGCTGATAATAGCAATATTTGCTCTGGTACAACACAAAGTGGATGTAGTGAAATACTCTCTATTAGGCTCCATACTTTCAAACCTTCTTCTGGTTCTTGGAACCTCACTCCTCTGTGGTGGCATTGCCAATATTTCAAAGGAGCAAAAATTTGACAGGGTATGCCTCTTAACCATCTCTTCAACACCAAATTCTCAAATCTTTTTTTCAGATTGAATATTTTTGGCTAAATGATATTTGATCTAATATGATTGAAATGTGTGTTAAATTTTACAGAAGCAGGCTGATGTGAATGTGACTGTTTTGTTGTTGGCATTATTATGCCATGTTTTACCTTTGATGTATGGGTACGTTGGGGAATCGGCTGTTGTCACTGCAAAGGCGTCGCTACAATTATCGAGAGTTAGTTCAATTGTGATGCTCATGGCGTACGCTGTTTACATTGTCTTCCAGTTGTGGACCCACAGGGAATTTTTTGAAGCACAAGAGGTAATTATTTACACCCTACTGTTAGCTTCTTTAATGCTTTAAAACAAAAGGATGCAATTATTCACATTGAAAAATTTCACACACAACACTTAGGTTCCTTTGATTCATGGTGAAATTGTTAAAAATAAAAGATGAATTATTAGTATGGTAATTTTGTTTTCATCATCTTTGTTTGGTTGGTCGAGTTTTTACTAGATAAAAATTTTAACTTTTTCATCATTTGTCGTTTGGATGGTCAAGATAAATATGGTGAAAAAATAAAATGATCGTATTACCGTCATATTTCAAATGCACACAAAAATATTTATATTTAATTATCTGATTTTCATCATACAAGTGTCAATGCCCAATAGAAAAAATTCATTTACGTCAAACTCAACTTTGACACAATTCGACAAATAATTATAAAAGGTTTAAAAAAGCAGTCCTAATTAAAAAAGAAAACAGTTCCAATTTGAAAAAAAATGTTTTCAACAATGAAAAAAACTGTCAATTGTAAAAAACAATCCCAATTAAAACAAAAAAAGAGTCCCAACTGTAAAAACAATAGTCCACAATGAAAAAACAATCCCAATCAAGAAAAACAGTTCCCAATTAAAAAAAAAAAGGTTTTCAACATTGAAAAAAACGGCCCCAATTTAAAAAAAAAGCGTCTCAACTATAAAAAAAAAAAAAAAAAAAGGTCCCAATTAAAAGAATTTAAAAAAAAAAAAATCCCAACTATGAAAAAAACAGTTCTCAATTATGAAACCGTCTCAATTAGTAAAAAAAATTCCGAACACATTATCTTGCACCAAACAAATATTCATTTATTTTTATTTTTTATTTTTGTTATGGGAATGGCTATTCCCTTCCTACACCCTCCATGTCTCCCCCCCCCCCCCCCCCCCCCCCCCCCCCCCCCCACAACTTTTGGATAATAAATGACAATTGCGCCCTTAGATTTATAAAATCTAAATGTCCAATTTTTTCACCTCCAACTAAAATAAATACATTTGATAAAAAAAAAATCTATTTTCAATAAAAAAAATATTTAGAAAATGTAAAATCTTTTCTGTTTTTTTTATTAAAAAACTGTACATGAAACGTAAAATTTGTTTTTCTTAAGAAACTGTTTTCTTAAAAAAGTGTTTTTTTTTACAAAATTTATTTTTGGTTAAAAACTGTTGTTGTTTTTTTACTATTTTATTAATAATCTTTTTACTATTTTAAAAAAATATGGTCCGCGGCAGCGGTATGACTACCTATAGACACCGCTGGCGCGAAACATTTTTTCTAATATGTTGGCCCACGCCAGCGGTATGTATAGATGGTCGGGCTGCCTATACATACCGCTGACGCGGACCATTTTTTTAGATAGTAAAAAGATTATTTTTAAAATAGTAAAAGAAACAATTTTTAACTGAAAAAATAAATAAAAGAAACAGTTTTTAACTAGAAATGGTAAAAAGAATGTCCATTTTTTTAAATAAATAGCGAAACAGTTTTTTGTCAACATCCATTTAAATAAAAAAATAATAAGTTTTTTTTTAATAAATAACATAATGTTTTTTAAATGAAAAAACAACTTTTATAATTTTTATATTTTCAGAATATTAGAATTTTAATTTTCTAGAATATTAAGATTTTTATTTTCAAAATATTATGTTATTTATTTTTTTCATAATATTATGTTTTTTTTAAGTAATAGATTTTGGGGCAAAAGATTATATTTGTACAAATCATATATGCATAGAGGATCTTTTGGTTTTTTAGTGTTTAAATATTGAAAAGGGTGTGGGGGAAGACATAGAGGGTGTAGGAATAGCTATTTCATTTATTTATTTATTTTTTGTCTATTAAAAAAATGAAATTGAAAAAAAAATTTAAATGAATACTTAATGATCGTGTTAATTGAGAGGGAAAAATATGTGTGATAGTTGTATGTAGAAATAAGAAATGTTAGTCTGGTAATAAGATAAATTTCATTGCTTTCACTTTAAATGCACTACCAAACACATCTTTTACCTAGGTGAATTATTTTTTAACACGGTAAAAAATATTTCACCACAAACTAAACAGACCCTTAAGGTCCGTTTGGTTTTGAATGAAATATGTTTCAACGCCGTAAAAAGTAATTTAGTGAAATACGTTTTCACCTGTTTAAAGTTAAATTATCTTTTCTATTATTATTTTAGTTTCATAATTAGGGTGTGCACTTATTCAAACGTTAGCCCCGGCAAAAAATTAATTTTAAATATGTAAAAATATATTTTATTATTTTACTTTTTACCGCGATTAAAAAAGTATTTCGAATTGAACAAAGGGACCTTTAAAAGGGACTTACTTGGACAAAAACCTCTGTGCGACTTCCATGTAAGAGAGTACAACTTTTGGAATATTGATTGTATTCATGCGAAAAACAAATCAAATAGCTAATTTAGCTAATATTTTATTGTGCATGTGGTCAGGAAGAAGATGATGATCTGGTTTCGGACGAAACACCCGTAATAGGATTTTGGAGCGGATTTGCTTGGCTAGTTGGGATGACTGCGATTGTTGCATTGTTGTCTGAATATGTGGTTGGCACCATTGAGGTAACTTGACTTTAATTGCAATTTCGAATTAAGTGTTTTTTTCAGCTAAAGTAAGTATTTTAAATAATTTATTCATATAAAGGTTTCTCTAATTGCTTACCTTAGTGCTTATGAATCTATCTATAAAAGTTTCTCAAATATTGAGCTTTGAGCTTAAGAATCAATGTATAAAGGTTTCTCTATTCTCTAATGGTTGACCTTAGGTCTTAGAAATTTATCTAGCACAACACGATCACTTTTAGTTTTAAGCAGACCAACTTCATGACTTGACTAGACCTAGGTATGGGAACTAAACCAAAAAGGCGTCTACACACTTTAAAATGAGATAATTTTTTCACGAGTGAAACCTTGGAAGTATAAAATGATGTGTGTAAATACAATAATTAATATGCATAGTCTACTTGCAACTTGAAACATCAATTTACGCATTTCTTCACATACAATTTACTCGTTTAAATCGATTTCTATAACGGTATTCAATTTAGATCCACATATGGGTTGACACTAACATCATGTAATTTAAATTCTTAACATGAATTATAGACTTAATGTGTGAATTTATCCATCCGGGAAACCAAACGAGCACTAAATGCTATGGAAACACCACAACATAGTTTCATTTCCTAGGACAATGCCAAAATGTTTTATCGTTATTAATGATTTGAATGTCCCTTTACTTTCATAGGCTGCATCAGAATCATGGGGACTTTCTGTCAGCTTCATTAGCATCATCTTACTACCAATTGTTGGAAACGCAGCAGAACACGCCGGAGCTATCATATTTGCTTTTAAAAACAAGTTGGTGAGCAATGCATAGACCTCTCCTGCTTTCTTTTGTTTTTAATTTTTGGTTATTCAACTATTTTTCCATCTATAATTTGTTTCTTTTCCCCTTGAGCTAAATCTAATGATCCTGATGAATTTCTTCTCATAAATGCAGGATATATCTTTGGGCGTGGCTCTGGGTTCAGCAACTCAGATTGCTATGTTTGTGGTGAGAATTTATAATTCAATTTACAGTGGCAAGATTTCTGCAAGTGTTTCCCATTTAGATCTCAAAATAATAGTCTGAATGTAACTCAGGTTCCACTATGTATCATTGTGTCTTGGATATTGGATGTCAACATGGATCTTAATTTCAATCTCGTCGAGACCGCATCTCTCGCCGTGTCCATTATAGTCACAGCATTCACTTTACAGGTAAAATTTATTTTTTTTCTGTAAATTAGGTTTATTTGGGAAAACAATAATCTTAACTATGCAGATTTTGCCAAAAATAAAAACATCATCTATTAATTTTATTGAAAAATCCCCACTATGTAACATTAACTAGTTCACAAAACTAGGTATTCGTAATAAAATAAATTCTTCAGGGGTCTATTTGAAATTTTTTGGCAGTTGAGATGGTTTTCCCAAGAAAATCCCTCCCTCCTCCCCCCCCCCAACACACACACATACACACAAATTTCTTTTCTTTTTCCTAGCCATGTAAGAGCGCCATTATGTTTTTTCAGTAGCATTCCATTGGGAAGTAATAGTTCACCATGACTACAAATTATATTTGTCTTAATGCTCGCAGGATGGCACTTCTCACTACATGAAAGGATTGGTTCTACTACTATGCTACGTGATTATCGCGGCATGCTTTTTCATTTCTAAAACAACAGACAGTAAGAACTTAACTCAAAGTTTAAAATCTTCCGTAAAAAAGTCCAAACTTGTCTTATACCACCCCATGCATATTCATGTTCTTGTTCTTCTTAATTGGTTTTGTTTAGCAGACCAAGGCAATGCTATCAACTTGGGAATGAAATCAACAGCTGAAGGAGTCTTCAGAGTTTGAAAGGTAAATTTAATTCTCTCAAATGCTAAATTAAAGCCTCCTCTATGAAGATCTATAATACATTCAACTTAATGTAATCCCTTGTTTTCATGATGGGGTTCAATTGTTGTGGGAAATATGAGGTTCATGTCTAAAAAAATTCTTTTACGGGTTTGGGGTCACTTTTATGACCTGACCAATTATTTTTTTTTTTTTAGGATATCTCACAAAAAATATTTCGACACTAAGGCACACTTAAACAAGTTTAAGATAGTTAAGGATACATACAAACTCATTTATCCATTTATTTATATTAATCTTTACAAAACCTCCCCCCCCCCCCCCCCAGACCTGGCCGGCACCGGAACTCTTTTAGTGTAGTGGGGTAGAGGGCATGTTTACCTATTACGGACCTTTACAAATAAAAGAGTATTAAATAAATGAGCATTGGAGGAACCTAAATGTTTAAAAAATTATTGTCTGAATTTGAGAGGGGAGAAATTGTTTCCTAAAGACTAAACACTAAACTGTAGAAATACTTTTTTTTTTTGTATTTATCAAACTTTCAACCCAACTCATAATATGAAAAACATTATGCCTAAAGTGCAGTTACCCTAAATGATATTCGAAACGGAGCTAAAGATTATAGTACATTTGATTACGCTGACCAGTAATGATCTTTATTGAGGGCAGTTGTGATGCAAGCTTTGATGTTTCCGAAGCACTGCAAAATGAGGATAATCAGCATATTGGATGCAGTTGTGATTCATTCCTTGCGTTGGTCTCACCCGCGGTGAAGTCCTTGTCATTGCCAAACCAAAAAAAAAAAGTACTTGTGATATTTATATTTTTATCTATAAAGGTTTTTTGCCTTAAAAGTTGAGATATATGGCGTCTATAAATCGGATTCCGCTTCGAAGTTCTATTGGCGAGGAGGATATAGCATTGGTGAACATGTATCGAGTTCTCACAATGTTTTGGCTGTTGTTTGGCAACCAAAGGGTTCGTTTCTTTTGGGAATGATATATTTAATAAGTGGGAAATGATGTTCAATTTGTTGTATTTTATTTATTGTCATTCAATAAAAGAACAGATGATGTTTAGTAGCAATTTTGAACAATTTATAATGATTTAGCGCGAAAGTTAAATGAAATGGGTGGAATAGTGTTTTAGATCTTGTTAATAAAATGAATATAGAAAGGAATTATTAAGGGTGAAAAAGCATATTTGAAATTTTAACCAAGAGCCAGGGAGGAGACATCTTTTGAAATGGCAGGCTATTTCATGAGCAATTAGTTTTTGTCTTATGGATACAAATTAAAACATGATGTAGAATCCATATCTCATAACATGACCGTCAACATACTATCCATATAAACTAGCAGTAACCAACATACATAGCCACAACCCACATGCTAGAAAAAGAGACTACAAGAAAAAGTACCTTCCACAACATATGTTTTATGACATTTTACAAAAATATATTGTGGAAAGTATACAAGAACGACACATTGTAAAAATGTGTCGTGAAAAATAGATAAATACAACATAATTTTGAAAAGTGTTATAAATAATTCAACTATAATAAATATCACGACATATAAAATAAATATGTCCTGCTTTTTTAAAAGACGACGCGTTATTAAGTGTTGTAAATTTCTTTTCACGACTCTTTGAGAAACGTGTCGTGATTGTAACGAAAATATTTTTGCCGCCACTTTTGGCACTAGAAAGTTTACTGGTCTATCAAATAAAGAAGAAAAAAATTACTTGGATAATATTCACCAACCCCCGCACGATCCCGTAAAAAACTCCCATAATCTCCCGTTCCCTAACAAAACTCCCATAATTTGTCGTTTAGAAGAACTCCACCTCAAGCCGTAAACCTAAATCCGCTCCTCCATTGAAACAGACATGCACCTCCATTAATATTAGGTAATCTTTCTCTGTCACAACTTCTGATTTCACCTACTTTTTCTTTCTTATATTTTCAAATTCACTCTGCTCTCTTCAAATCCAAATTTTTAGCTTCGCATTCTCTCCCAATCCAAGTCTTCTTTTGGGTCGTACAGGGCAAGTGGTGTCGAATTGTAATTTTATAGGTGTGCCTGAGTATTTTTATAGGTGGGTGGTGTGGTAAGGGTATGTATGGGTTTCATGTGCTGAATGTGTTGGGTGTTACAAGGTTTCGTGGGCTTTGGATTTGGGACAGGAGCAGGGGATAAGGATTTTAGAGAGGTCATGGGAAGTGGGTTATAAAATTATAGTAGGGAGACATTGAAACTTGATTATTGACTAAACATGTGTAACACCTCAATATATTGGCATAAAAGTTGGATGTGTTTTACTTGTGGGATACTCATATGACGTTTTTGTTTCTTCTCTTTTTTCATGATAATTATTATTATTAATTTTTTTAATACTTTGATGATGGTTTTGTAATTACTCTTTTCCCGGTAAATAATTGTGTGTTGTCTCCATCATTGAATTCATATTCCATTGACTTGGAATCCAGATTCAGTTATAAATATCCAAACACACCCGTATATATTATCTGTGGCTTTAGCAATTTCATCTCTTGGCTTGACTCAATTGTTTTGCCTGCGTTCACTGGACATGATAGTCCTCTAGAAACACAAGCCAGGGTACAACATGTTATATACGCTTGTATTACATTCATTAATACTAGGTATCCTACACACTGCAGAAATAATATCTCCACGTGTTTAAGTGTTTAGGAAAATGAATTAGGGAATGGAAGTCTTCGTTGAGTGTGGAGAGTGTGCTTTGGGTATTAAACAAAAGTGAGGAAACGGTACCTGAGTGTGAGCAAAATGTATTTTGCCTAAGCAGAATACATTTTGGTCTTCTTTGTTTAGAATGCTAAAGAGTAATTTTGAAATAATAAAATTTGAACCAAAAATTGTGTCCACTAATTCAAAAGTGTGTATACGCTTCCAAAATTGCTATCTTGCCCAAAAAAATGGTTCACACTTCCAAAAATTATCATTTTTTTATCAACACCTTTTTTATCTTCGAATATATATATATAGCACAATTTTCTTACACTATGTGTAAGAAAATTATCCAAAGTGGCTTTGGCATTAAAATATGGGTCATTTATTATTTAGGTTACGTTTGTTTATAATATCAGTTACTTGTGATATGTTTGTTTACGTATTAGTTACATGGGTGCTATTTTGACAATTTCTGTCAACAACCGTTCACTGTTTAAAATTCTATTGTTATTTACCATTATACCCTTATATCTAAATACTTTTATACCCTTATTTAAAACCTAAACCCCATTTCAATTAAAACCATTGTACCCCATTTCAAAATATGTTGTATAATAACGTTTAAAAATGAGTTTTATAATAATGTTTAAACAAGTATATTCAACCAATAAAATGATTTTCAACAAAATATGTTATAAAGTATATTCATTTACAAAATATATTTTTAATAATGTTTAAAAAATGTTAAAAACTATTTATAAATTATAAGGTTTGAATACTTAGAAAAAAATGTATAATAATGTTTGAATATTTAGGGAACAAACAGGTCAAAAATTATTTTCACCAAATAAAAAATGTTTTCCGCCCAAAAAAAATTATTTCCAGAACATAAAAACGTTTTCCAACAAAAGAGAAAATAAAAATGATTTTAGTTAAAACAAATTATAAATTTCACCAAAAAAAGAACTTTTCCACCAATTAAAATGATTTTCAACACAAAAAAATTGTTGTCCACCCAAAAAACGATTTCCAATCGGTTAAAAAACTGATTTCCACCAAAAAAAAATATATTTATTCCCAAAAAAAACATTTTCACCAATTAAAATGCTATGCGTCACTATACATTCCCAACAGTTTTTTAAAATCATGTTTAAAAAATGTTAAAAAACTATTCACAATGTTTAAAAATAATTTTTAGTTAAAAAAATTGTTTATAAAATGATTTAAAAAAAAACTGATTTCCAAAAGCCTTCAGAAAAAAATGATTTCTAAGACTGATTTCAAAAAAATATTTTCAACAAATAAAAATATATTTCAAAAATGATTTTAAAATATTAAACCGTGATTTTCAACAAAACAAAAAAAAAATGTACCCAAAAAATGATTTCTAATTACAAAACAAATAATTTCCAGCAAAAACAAATGAAAATAATATACCCAAAATTTTGTAATTAGACCGGAGGTTTGGGTAATTATTTGTTTGGTTGGAAATTATGACCGGAGGTTTGGGTATATATGAGCATATACAATTCTTTTTGCTGGAAAATTATTTGTAGTTGGGTTTCATATTTTTCTTTTCTTGGTTGTTTTTTGGTGGTTTCAGTTCCATGGACGGAGGTATGGGATTTCATGGCCGGATTTTTAGAGGTTTTTTTAAAAAAATTCTTCAAAACATAATTTTTTTTGTTGAAACTGAATTTTTAAACAGTTTTATTAATCAATCATTTTTAAATAGTTTAGTATTTTATTCTTAAAAAAACTATCAAAAAGTTTTTAAAATATTTATATATAAACAGGATGTATTTGTTGGCTGAAATTATAAATAGGATGTATTTTTAATATATAAGTTGTCAAAAAGGATTTTGAAGATGTATTTGTAGGCTGAAATTATTTTTTGTAGATAGATTTTTTTATTTGTATATATATACAGTTTTTAAAATTATAATATATATATAGTTTTTATTAATATATATATATATGTATATATATATATATTCAATTTTATTTTTTATTCCGTTATATTTTTGGAATTTATTTTTTTATGGTGGATAATATTTTTTTAACTAAAAATCCTTTTTTATTTACGGAAATTATTTTTTGGGTGGAAAACAGTTTTTAATTAATGGAAATCCTTATATATATATATATATATATATATATATATATATATATATATATATATATAATCTATTTAAAATATTTTTATTAATATTAAACAATATTTTTTGTGTTGTAATTAAAAGGGCAAAGATGTCTTTTATCACGTGAGAGAAAACTATTGATGATGTCAGCTAACGGTCAACTGATTCAACTAACGATTTTCGTTAGTTTTGGACCCAACAAACTAATACGTAAACAAACGTACCCAAGCAACTAATATTATAAAGAAACGTACCCTAAATAGTAAATGACCCTTAAAATATTCATCAATTCCCAACTTATTTTTAATAATAAAGTATATATTCATAAATTAATAATTGAGTCAACAAGCCATAAAGATGACAGAGGTATACATAAATATATGTGACAATGTCTTGAACTCGGCTTTCCGGCAAGGTGGTTGAGGTTGTTGGTGGGTTATTCTTTTGCCCCTAAGTGGCAGGAAGTGGAAAGAGCGGAAGTGGATTCCTCTTGGCCGAAGAAGGTTGGGTGGGGAGGGCGGAGGCGATGGCGGAGTTGGGGATGGGCGGGTAGGGTGGGGTTGTTAGGGGGTGGAGATCGGGGAGGGGAGGGTGTTTGGTTTTGTTTCATTTTTACAAATATTTTAAATCATTTTATTTCAAAAATAACACGTGACAATTAGTATTAACACTCATTTAACGGGAAGTGGGCAAAGTATAATTTATAAAGAAAAATATAATTAAATTTAAAATTGAAGATTAGTACTGTGTTAAACTAAAAAAACAATTTATTTTCATTATAGTATGAACTAAATAACAAACAACTTGTGAGGTGTATTATAGTTAAATGTTATAATTTTACATTTTAAGGTGTTTGGTATCGGTTTTAATCTGGTTTATATAGTTTGACAAGAGGTGTAACACACGCCTGTTTTTTCTTTCATTATTTTATATAAGGGATTTTATTTTATTTAACTATATTGTTTATTCGACAATAAGTGTGTTTGGTAGCATTATACTCACGCCTGAAAATTGAAATTGAATGAAAAGCAAGTTTATATGTCTTTGAACAATATTTCAAGGGTCATATAGTCCTAGTATGGATTGTCACATTATATTTTTTTCGTCAGTTATTAAAAATATGTTTGTCATATTAGCTATGGTACATGTCACAAAAAACACCCCTTTCTTGAAGGACTATAGGCCAATTCATTAATATTTTAGTTCTAAGTGGTTGAATTCAAGCCAATTGTAGCTTACTTGTATTGCAATGATATTCAATATCTGTAAGCATTTTCTGGAACTCATTGATTGAATTGAAACTGTATGTTGATGTTTTGATTGATGATGAGTATTACGTGGGTTTTATTTATTTTTATCGATTTTTGAGTTAATTATTTTTCTCCGGGGGGCAGCCTCATTAGTACTAAATCTCATATTTTTTTATTTACAAAAATTCATTGTTCTATTTTGTAGGTTATTATTTTGGGTAGTATTCAAACACTACAAATTTTATCCAATATAGGTATTTTTATCTTGCTTCATTTGTGTATCTCCTACTTTGAAATTATTAAGTGCATATACCCACATTGATATTTCTGAACATATGTTTATTATAATATGTCAGCTTGATTTAAGTGTATCAATATGTATTATTGAGTGTGGGTTTTTATATTAGTTCTATACTCAAGGAAACCATGAATAAGACAAAATTCTCTATAGTTCATTTGTAGTAATTTATAGCCCCGATGATCTAACTATATATCTATTTCAATCTACCATTGTAGATAGTGACTAATTTAATAAGATTTAGTGGAATGTGACTAATCTAATGAGAACTTATATAATGTAACTATATTTGAAAAGAACATGACTTTTTATCCGTTTATTATTGACATTTTACCTCTTTTTTAAAATTAGTGTTTGGTTCTATAAACAGACTAGAAACTAGCAAGCGGGCAACTCAAGATCGAAAAAGATTGGTTGAGATTTCGAAGGTTTTTATTTTATTTTTATTACACGCATGCATATACGTTTACATATATTAAAAAAACTAAAGTATTTTTCTAAATGAACATTTTTCAAAAATTGAGAAGTGATTATGATTTCATGCTTTTTTTTATTATCTGTAGACATACCGAGGAGTACCAAGATGGCGTGTACAAATTTATTAAATCTGCCAAGAAAACTACTAGAAATACTGATATGATAATATGTCCATGTAAGAAATGTAAAAATCTTTGTCTACAAGATGAGGAAGAACTATTTGAACATGTAATCATTCATGGCTTTGATCCTATATACAAGAAGTGGGTATGTCACGGAGAACATTCGACTTCTTCATACTCTAATGATATTGATATTGAATTGTCAGATTTACATAGGATGTATAGAGATGCTTATGTTCAAGATGCAGTTTTTACCGAAGATAATTTTGAAAGTGGTGATAAAAGTTTTAAACAAATGTTGAAAGATGTGGAGACTCCTTTATATCTCGGCTGTACAAAGTATACAAAGATGCTAGCAATTACAACTTTATTCAAGCATAAAGCTACACACGGACTATCTGATAAAGGATTTAATGAACTTCTTGAGTCTATGCATGAAATGTTGCATGTGGATAACGTTTTTTCTTAAGTCTTTTGTATGCAACGAAGAAGTTTCTAAAAGAATTTTATCTCAGCTATGAGAAGATCGACGCATGAATTAATGATTGTTGTTTATTTAGAAAAGAGTATGAACATTTGGATAAATGCCCTAAATGTGGCTCATCACGGTGGAAAGTCGACGAACGCACAAAGAAGGTTAAGAAAGGAGTATCTGCAAAAGTATTGCGGTACTTTCCAATAATCCCAAAATTTTGAAGGATGTTTCTATCATTAGATAAAGCAGAGCAGTTGCAATGGCATTCAACTCACATAAGCAAAGATGGCAAGATTTGACATCCAGTTGATTAATTAGCATGGGACACAGTTAATAAAAAGTGGCCTCATTTTGCATCCGATCCAAGAAATCTTAGGCTTGGACTTGCAGTGGATGGATTTAATCCATTTAATAATGTTAACTCGAGCTATAGTTGTTGGCTCGTAATTCTAACTGTGTACAATCTTCCCCCATGGTTATGCATGTTGCAGGAAAAGTTAATGTTGACTTTGCTTATACGGGGGCCAAAGCAACCAGGAAATGATATAGATGTATATCTTCAACCACTTATAGATGACTTAATAGAGTTATGGAATAATGGGGTGGAGATATACGATGCATCAAGCCAATCTACTTTTAATTTGAAAGCTATTTTGATGTGGACAATAAATGACTTTCCCACATATGGTAATTTAGCCAGATGTACCATAAAAGGGTAATTTTCATGTCCAGTTTGTGGTCCTAACACATCCTCACTACAGTTATCAAAGAGTATGAAATCGGTGTATATGGGCTATAAACGGTTTCTTCCAATGAACCATCTATGGAAGGTTACCAAGAAGAGTTGGTTTGACGGATTTGAAGAATTGAGGATGCCACCAAAACCTTTGAATGTGGAGGAAATGTTAGATGTGTAATACCCCGTAGTTTTATGACTGTTAAATTTGGGGGTTTATTAAAATTAATTAGAGATATTAATTTAATATTAATCTAGAAATCATTTAAATATTTACTAGCGTGATGAGAGTTAGTAATTATTGGAATTTTGTTGTAAATTACTTTATAGGTAAAGTAAGATGTGTAATTAAATTTAGTAAAATTATCACAAGAATCTAATTTGATAATTTTGGAAATTTTATCGGGACGCGGTTGTGTCGTGTCGGCATTAAATTTGCATTATTAAAAGTGAATAAATTATGAGTCACCCATATGGTCATTTTGAGTACGTCAATGTGTTCGGAAGGGTCGAGATAGTCAAAATAATGTACTCGGGTGTTTAGTTTGGGTCTCGGGGCGTTTTTAGGCCTTATTAACATCTCGGGAGGGCATTTTTGACATTTTGTATTTTTGGGCATGGAAACCCACGAATCTTCTAAGATTATATCAGATGTTAGGGGTTGTCTTCTAGGGTTAACATAATAAAAAACAAATAACGGACATTGGAGAGGAAGGGTAGAATCTTTCCAATGAGTTCTAAGCTAAAAACTCTGTCATTCGCACCGCCGTCACCGCCAAATTGTAGATCATGCAACGAGGAACACAACCACACCAATTTCTTCCACAAATCAGAAACAAAGATTTCCAGGAAAGTATCTATCTTGCTTTATTTTAGTTGATGCTTCAATTATGTTAGTCTAGGGTTCATTAGAACTAGTTTCATGAAAGAAAGCATATATTGAAGACTAGAATTCGCATGCTATAGAGGTAATAATCACATTCTGGAAATCTAATTCACATATAGAGGATATACCACGAATTTTCTTTGAGTTAGGAGTAGAAAATCTGGAAAATGATTTGGAAGAATTAAGTTAAAGAAAATATTAGGGTTCTTGAGGTTTATATAGATTTTGTCCTTTTAATTTGTAGTACTTGATGAAGACTCACATGTTTTACGTAGAAAAATATTTATTTGGGTATATCACACTTGTAGTATCATTTGTTGGGAGTTTGGGAGTTAAATATGATGATTTGGTTGAGTTTGGAGAAGGATTTTGGTAGCTGGGTTTTCTGCAGTTTCTCCATAACTACTTGATCGATCGATCGGCCAAAGAGCATCGATCGATCGATGATCGAACGATCGATGATCGAACGATCGACCCCCTTACATCGATCGATCGACCCCTCATGGAAAACTCATATTCCTCTTTTAAATAGTTTATTTTGATTAAAATGAGTAGTAACATGTGAACATTATCGTTTGAACATTTTGGGACATAAAGAGGACCAGTAGGACTTAGTAAAAAGGGAGTATTTAATGAAAGCCGAATTTAGGGTTAACGGGGAATGATTTACACTTAATAAATAATGGAACGGGTGACTCAAGGAGTGAGACTCGTAAGGAAGTTATGTTATAAAATAAGAAAGTACCTACTGAAATTATACTTAGGGAGATAGGATACTACGAGTTAAAAGAAGTAAGTATGGAATAACCCATAAATAAGAATAAAAGAGATGAGCCGTTATACGAGATAATCTAGTAATGTTTACTAAGAATGAATATCATAAGTATGGGTCGTGGGCGTAACTAATCTAGAAATGGAAATGGTATTATACATATTTATGACTGTGTTTGTGTATATACTATATATGTGTAAAAATCATGCCCGCGCTACTTGCTATCATTGAGGTTACCGCGTCGGGACAATCTTATCTCGATGGGACCTTTATAGGGGATATTGACTTGTACCCTAGAACATAGTAATCCTTGGTACAAGCTATCTGATCGATAGTCAGACGGTCCAAAGAGACGTGACGGTATGTACTGACCTCTTAGTGACTTGGAACTATGCTTCGCCTCAATTTGTATGTGTTTCGTGTTAATAAAGTTCGAGAATGATTCCGAACTAGTATTTACCTTAGTATGAGTGATACGGGGACTTGATAGCAGAGTATGCCAGCACCATAAATTCTATGTGGGGTGTCGATAGTATATATATATATATGATTGATTGATATATATATATGTATAGACTTGAAATTTGAAACTTTCTGCTGTGACTAAAAGTAGTTAAGTATGGAATAAATATTTCGACTTTATTATAAGAGTTTGAAAAGTTTGAGACAATACTGAAAGACTTTATAATGAAATAAGATTTATGTGAAAACTTTACTTTCAGAAATTAATTATCTTGGCCTTAGTAGTTGTCGGCATAAAACCTCATGAGGAATTTAAGTTAAGCTAAACTTTTGGGAATTAATAGTGCGGTAGGTGTGCACACTAGAAGAGAGGTGAGAATTTCTCAATAGATTTCCGCATACTAATATGATTGTTGCATTAGCCGGTAAGCATATTAAATACTTGCTAAACTAAAATTTTAAATTGTTTTTACAATCGGGATCTGACCCGTTTCCTGTTATCTCTTCTCTCTTGTATATATTACAAGTGCCCATCCACAGGGGCATCATGCTTAGGTACTTTGGAATGGACGTGCTGCAGCTTACGTTGGAGTTGTAGGCCATTTGCTTAGACGATCTCCTTGTTGATTCCATTCTTAGTTCAGTTTTAATTAGTTGGGCATGTCTCGCCTGTTTCCTTATTTAGTTGGATTTGTCAGAGATTATGTTCATTTATCTTTAGTATTTTACTCTTTGGGATTTATTTACTGTTATGATGGTTTTCCTTTATAGTTTTAAAGTTGGTATTTGTTGTTTGAATGCTTAAATTATTGGAGGTTCATTTCCAGTCTTAATAAGTGTGTGACTCTTAAACTTTTT
This sequence comes from Sambucus nigra, assembly GCA_949130495.1. Lineage (NCBI taxonomy): Eukaryota > Viridiplantae > Streptophyta > Magnoliopsida > Dipsacales > Adoxaceae > Sambucus > Sambucus nigra. The sequence continues at coordinate 665,077,635 of OX422208.1, read as the reverse complement.
TATTTTTAAAGGTTTTTATAATTGGATTTAAATAAAAATGTAAATAACGTTTTAAATGATTTTGACACTTAGATTAATTATTTAGGGTGTTAAATTGGAAAGTTTGTTTTGCGACAGTGATGTTAAGAATGAACCAATCGTTCACCTTGTTATAATTCAATAAATGACTGATCACCCGGTATTTAATTAGGCAGGGTGTTACAGGTGGTATCAGAGTATCAGGTTCTAGTGTCCTTTAGGATCTGTACGACTCATTTCGCTTTCAGCTTAGCATCCTTGATATAGAGCCCTATTTTTAGAATTGTTGTATTCTTGCATTTACACTTATGTCTTCAGCTATTCGAGATTTGTTAGTAACTGTAGACTAATAAACTTCCTTCTCGTTTCAGATGCCTCCGAGATGCGCACCCAAGAATAGACGTGCCCAAGCTGAGTAGCCAGCAGATCCAGCTTAGGGAATGATGAACGTAATCGAAGTAGCCGCTATCATTGCTCAGACGATGAATGCCGCATTAGCGGTAGTGCAACAGGATCCATCCTAGGTTCAGGAAGTGGCGTTAGTACCAGCATAGCTTCCATTTGCATGGGAGCGGGTTAGACATGCCTTCTAGAAGGCGCATACCCCAGAGTTTGCGGGTAGTTCGGATATCATTGTAGTCAACCAATGGAAGAAAGATATCTAGAGGCATCTGCACATGTACGAGTGCACAGACGTGAACAGTTGTTGGCTTCCTTCAAGCTAGTGGGGTTCGCTTTGCAGTGGTGGAAATCCGCCACCACCTTGAAGGAGAGGGACATTATCACTATTCAGTCATTTTGGGCGTGGTTTAACCGCAAATACTTTCCATCCGCCGTGCAGACTGAGATCAGGTGGAAGTTACTGAATCTAAAACAGGAGAATATGACTGTTGCTGAGTACGAGGAGGAGTTCATTAGACTTCTCACTATAGTGCCAGATGAGGCACCTACAGAGGGGAAGAAGATATTGTTGTTTGTTGATGGATTGTCCTGGAGGATCCGCCAGCACCTCATAGGCAATTTGTCACTGAGTACCTACACGGATGTACTCAATGCTACTTTATTTCACTGTCAGGATCACCGCTTCCATCTGCAGGGAAATAAACGAGAAGGAGAGTCCAGCCAGCAGGGCAGGACAGGGGGTAGTATTACTGGTGGGGCACCGGTATCTCAAGGTCAGACTCGTCATAATGAGCAGAGTTCCCATCAGGGGGACCCTGCCAAGCGGTTCTGATCAGGTGACTCCAGACAGGGATTTGAGGGATTTAGGTAGGGTTAGCAGGGTCAGTATAATCAGTAGGGCCAGTCGATCCAACACCGTCAGCAACAGGGGCAGCAGCAGGGCCAGTGGCAGGGTGGTAACGGCCAACAGAGCCACGGTCAGTAGGGACAGAGGGGAGGAAATTTTAGGGGCCGATGTTTCGAGTGTGGCAAGAATGGCCATAGGCGCCAGGATTGTCCAGAGGGATATAGGGCCCCACAGCAGCAGGGTGCCCGTAATGAGCCGTAGAGGCCACTTTTTCCAGCCGCCCTCCTAGCACCAGCTCAGGTACTAGCCCTACTTGCCACCCCAGTAGCTCTAGTACAACAGGGACAGTTGTAGTACGGACGTGTCTATGACGTCCAAGGAAGAAACTCCTCAGGCACCACCCGCGGTTGAGGGTACGTTTCCTATCCATGGCACTATGGGTCGGGTTTTATTTGATACTGGGGCGACACACTATTTTATAACTACTCATTTTGCGAAGGCTTTAGGATTATTAGTCACAGCAGAGAGCACTGTGACATGCATAGACTCACCACTGGGAATGGGTCGCTGATTTTCTTCATATGTCGGGGAGTGGGAGTAGAGATTGGTAGTTTAATTTTTACCAGCAGACATGTTAGTCTTAGAGATGCATAAGCATGATGTTATTATTGGCATGGATTGGCTCGCAGCATACAGGGCCATGATAGATTGTTATGGTGGGAGTATTATCTTTGCCATTCCGGGATCGGAGATGTTTTTATTGGCGATGTCTGGCCTAGAGGGAGGCTCTTCTGCTCATTTGTATTACATAGAGGAGGATACCTCTAAGGAGGTCGTGATTCCCTTAGACTCGATCCAGTCATTCGGGAGTATTCTGATATATTCACACACTGAGGAAGAGCCTGCTGAGCACTTGAGGTAGGTTCTTCAGACTCTATGAGAGCATCAGCTTTATGCTTAGTACGAGAAGTGAAGATTCTGGTTACAGGAGGTGTAGTTTTAGGGACATGTTGTATCCGAATTGGGTATAGCGGTTGACCCAAGTAAAGTGTCAGCAGTGAGGGAATGGGGACAACCTATGACACCGATGGAAGTGCGTAGTTTCTTGGGGTTAGTCGGGTACTACAGGAGATTCATCCGAGGTTTCTCCAAGATAGCAAGTCCATTGACGAACCTGACTCGCAAGGGGGTACCGTATGTTTGGGACGATGCTTGTCAATTGGCTTTCGATGAGCTGAAAGATAAGATGACTTCGACACCAGTTCTTTCTTTACCCAAGCCAGGAGTGGAGTAACTGATACGACGTAAATATTGCGTATTTCACCCTTTAACCTACGCGTTATTAGACCCCTCGGGTATCTTAATCCCTATATTTATGCTCGTTAACCAGACAACCTCGGATTTCTATGTTAACATGTTTTGCAGGGGTTAATTGAGCTTTTGTAGGTATTTGGATGCTTAGTGTGAAGTTCGGATGCATTCCGGTGAAGTTCCGTACACAACCGCACGTTCGAGGGAATTTTATTCTTTTCACAGCTTGGTTACCTGGCCTGACATCTCACGGAAGTTGTAGCCCTCCTCTCTAGCTTCGCGTGACCGCGAACGGTACGCAATTCTGATTCATAACGAAGAAGTTACGGCGTTTCTTACGGAGGAAATACAAGAAAGCAAAAGAGGAGAAGGGAGATGAAGAAAGAAGAATGCAGTGTGCTGCTGCTGCAATCTGCCCTGTTTGATCGATCGATCGATGCTTCTCTCGATCGATCGACCATTCTGGATTGCCGAAATTTTGCCTAGGTCGATCGATCGACCCTTGTTCGATCGATCGATCCTCTGTTTTCTGCAGATATTTTGCCTTCTTTTCTTTCTTCTTTATTTTTATTCTAACTTACTATATAAGCCAATTTTTGCTGTAATAATAGGGAGACCAGCCCTTATACGATTTTAGCTTAGTTTAGTTAGGGTTAGAGGGTTTTTGATTGGTTCTTCTTCTTCCTCTCTTGGATTGACACACTAATTGGTTGTAAGATTGACTATTCATCTTCCCTCTCCTTTAATATAGCTTGTTTTCCTTCATTTCCTTGCTTTCTAATTTAGTTTCCATGCTTTCTAACTAGTTTACATGCTTTAATTCTTGCTTTCCTAGTCTAATTAACATAATTTAGTTTAACTCACCATGCACCCTTAGATAAATAGGGTCGGGATTTCATTTCCGCCATTTTCGGGCCCCGAGCTCCGAAAACTAGGTTTCGTGCAAAATTACGTTTAATTGAAACCGCGTGTATTAAAGTTGGATTGTTATGCGTTTAACTTTATTTGTCATTCAACTTTAGTGTTTATAGCGACAATCCGAATTTAATCCGCTTGCGACCATTTTCCATTAAATGTTTAATCTCGCAACTTTGTCTTAAATTCCTTATTGCGTGATGTTTATGCTTAATTGTAAATACTCGATTAAATGTTTTCGAACCGTAATTCTAATTAGTAGTTGTTTATCCCATGTGGTGGAATGCGATCCCGATCCTCGCTTTACTTTTGTGTAGCGTAACTTATTCTTTTCTTTTGTCACGACAACCACCCTTCACCTTTTCTTTTATTTATTTTACACCACTTTTATTCCTGAAGTAATTAAAACAATTAAAGTCTAAAATTTAATCACTCCCTGTGGATTTCTTACGATACTCGACTTACCGATGTACTTGCTTGTCAAGTGTAGTAGTAGGTTAGATTTTCTTTTGTATCGCGGCGGGGAAACACACAACGATTGTGTCCTCACACGAACACACTTTTTCCTCCCGGTCACAAAATGGCGCCGTTGCTGGGGAGTGTGTTTTAGATTGTAATTGTTTTATTATTTCGTAGTATTTTTCCTTTTGTATTTGTATTCTTTGTTTTCACCTTTTTTGCAAGATTTCCATACTTTGAGCGCTAAGAAACTTTGATTCGCGGTTGCTCACTTTCTTGCTCGGATTCTCCATCTACAAACAACGAGGTAATCATGTCCTACTATTATAGTTATTACGGTTATTCTAATGATTCTTACTTTGGGTATAGTTTTCAAGTTTTCCATTTTCAAGATTTTCTTGAAAATGAAAGACTTGAAAACATTTATCGAAATGAAAATCGTTATTGGGAGCTTGAGTTGGATTCATTATTCGAATCCAATGACGATTCTTATTTCCTTACTTTCGAAGACGAGTTTCAACCAAATGAGGAGTCCGAGGCTCTTGAGCCGAGGAAGCCTACTTTGGAAGAAACTTTGCTTCTTTACTCCCAAGGTTTGGAAAGCCTAAATGATGCTGGAATGAGACTTGGTGCACTTTGCGATGAGATGAATTCTTATGCACAAAACAACGAGGAGGTGGAAACTTGTGTTTCACCTCAATTTTTCAAAGAATTTCTCATCGAGTGTGCATCTTTCTCCTCTGAAATTCAATCTCCTTTCGACGATGAGTCGATTGAGATTGAATTTGTTTCATCACCATATTCGTTTTTCGTGATCGAACCATTAGAATTACCAGTTGATTCCTATGAGTCGGTAGAAACTTTTAAAACTTCTACACTTTTTGCCGATGAGGACTCTTTACCGGACTTGTTTTCGATGGATGTTATCCTCATGTGTGCACCATCTCCCATTCCATTTGAAAAACCTTTGGGAGATGAGTCAATTTTTCTTGGACCTCAAGTGTACCTTTCCCCCTTATTATCCAAATCCCCCATCGTCCGCCCAAAATTTCAAATTGGCGATGGTTCACTTTTTTCACCACCCACATGCCTTTCGTTGTTCAAACGGAATTCATATCTTTCAGGAGGCATGTTCACTTTGGAGGGTCCACCGTTGATCTTTCAAAGTCAAATCCCTTTTTGGGTGGACCCTCAACTATTTAGACTTCTAGTGTATAGTTAGTGTGAAGCCTAAATAGTAGGTTGTAAATAGTTAGCTTTTTAATTTTCTTTCTTTCCTTTTTTTTCTTTCCTTTTTAATTTAGTCTAGTGTAATTAGTTAACTTTTTGTTATTTGTTTTTGCTATGCTCGGTACTAACTTGTTTTGTAGATTCCTTTGGACTCGCGCTTATGGAGATCGCTCCAATTTTGGGTAATATCGTTCTTTTCCTCTCTTTGTGTTGTGTTCTTAATGCGCATTGAGGACAATGCAACATTTAAGTTAGGGGGTGTAGGATATTCTATCCATTTCATGTGTAGTCCATGGATTTGCTCACATTTAGTTACTAAGTATGCCTTTTTGTGAAAAATTTGAAAATTTTCAAAAATATTTTCTTTCTTTTTTCTCCTTTGTTAGGCATTTTTCCTTATTTTCGATGATAAATTTCAATAATTGCCCGATCCGATTGACAACTCAATGATGCATGTTCTCGATTTTAGAAGTTATTAGACTTTAGTCCTCAAATCATTGATATTGTGAATAACTTCATGAATTAAACTTTATCCCATGAGCATATGCACTTTCCTTGTTCTATTGATTTGGTTTAAGATTTTTATAACTCGGGAATCTTTTGTTGCATTGTATATACTTACACCGAGTAAGCTTTGTACCTTTCGTCGTTTGTGAGTGTTATACACTATTCTTTTCTCATTGAAAACGTTGAATTCGTCGGTAATCTCTCTATTCTTTCATTTGACCGTTCATTAATTGAGTTCATACTTGAAATGTTTTACTTGATCAAGATTTTCATATATTATTTTGATTTGAGAATTGCGTAAACTTTGTGAAATGATCATAGGCCCTCTTTGTTATATCACCCATATTAGCCTTGACCTCACCCTTGTATGTTACCCTCGTTAACCCCTTTGAGCCTAAATATATCCTTTCTTTTCATAACCCAAATCCCATAACCAACTCTAAATTGGAGTTATAAACCATACATACACTTTCCATACCTTTGTTTGGAATGTTACTTGGGATTGAATGATGTTTTTATGATGTCGGTTGCAATTTTAGGCATATGAGAGTTTGAAAAGTAAAGAAAGTGATGTGAAAAAAAAAGTGAAGAAAAAGAGAAAGCAAAAAAAAGCAAAAGAAAAGAAAAGAAAACAATAGAAAAAGAAGAAAAGAAAAGAAAAGAAAGAGAAAGTTGTAAATGTTGTGTATAGTGTTCAATAAGCTTTGATTACTCTCCCCGATGATATATCTAATTCCGTTTTGGAACTTGTTTTTCCAATTTTGTTATTGCACACATTCTCCCATTATCCCGAGTTTTCATTCCGAACACTTTGAATTCGTAAATATATTCCTTCGTTTCGTACCTTAGCCATACCTACATTATAGCCCTATTAAAGTCCTATGTGATCTTAGGTTGATGTAATTTAAAAGTCATAATAGTTGTGATAATCTGTGAAAATGCATTTCGCCTCTTTTAGTGTGCGGTATCTTTTCATTGAGATTACATTTTTTCAGTTTATATATAGCGTTCTTCTTCTGTGACATGTGTGCGGCCTAGTTTCCATTTACATTTACTCTTAAGCCCACATGTTCCGTGTGTTACCTCCCTGTTTCGAGTGATTTCGCTTGATGAGCGTAATGCCCGTGAGGATTGAATGTATGATTGCTTTAATGTTTATCCGGTTTATTTAAGTTTTTACCAAATCATACTATGCATGTGCTCTCCCCCCCTCCCACTTTTAAAGTTTCAATTCTATGAGGTGCATTCAACTTGTTAATAACAACGGACTTTAGCTTGAATTCGTTCAATATGCTAATAACATGTTTGAAATCTTTTTCGTTGTTGTTGAGTTTGTCGCATGTTGTGTTGGGCATATTTTGAGGAAACCATATGATGTTTGTGGGTTTCATCCCTGAAAACCCTCACGAGACAACACTCGTCCACTAGGGTGACCTAGGGGTTTAACGGCTTATTGCATACGCTAAATGCAATCGTTCGCCCGTGAAAGTGGCCTTATCTTTTTATGCTTTTATACCATACTTTTGTTCCTTCTTCTGCTTTTGGTTTGCTTGTAGTTCTTGTTGTTTCCTATTTCATTGCTAGGGACTAGCAATGTGTAAGTTAGGGGGTGTGATACGACGCAAATATTGCGTACTTCACCCGTTAACCTACGCGTTATTAGCCCCCTCGGGTATCTTAATCCCTATATTTATGCTCGTTAACCAGACAACCTCGGATTTCTATGTTAACATGTTTTGCAGGGGTTAATTGAGCTTTTGTAGGTATTTGGATGCTTAGTGTGAAGTTCGGATGCATTCCGGTGAAGTTTCGTACACAACCGCACGTTCGAGGGCATTTTATTCTTTTCACAGCTTGGTTACCTGGCCCGACATCTCACGGAAGTTGTAGCCCTCCTCTCTATCTTCGCGTGGCCGTGAATGGTACGCAATTCCGATTCATAATGAAGAGGTTACGGCATTTCTTACGGAGGAAATACAAGAAAGCAAAAGAGGAGAAGGGAGAAGAAGAAAGAAGAATGCAGTGTGTTGCTGCTGCAATCTGCCCTGTTTGATCGATCGATCGATGCTTCTGGTCGATCGATCGACCATTCTGGATTGTCAAAATTTTTCCTAGGTCGATCGATCGACCAAAGGGGTCGATCGATCGATGCTCTGTTTTCTGTAGATATTTTGCCTTCTTTTCTTTCTTCTTTATTTTTATTCTAACTTACTATATAAGCCAATTTTTGCTGTAATAATAGGGAGACCAGCCCTTATACGATTTTAGCTTAGTTTAGTTAGGGTTGGAGGGTATTTGATTGGTTCTTCTTCTTCCTCTCTTGGATTGACACACTAATTGGTTGTAAGATTGACTATTCATCTTCCCTCTCCTTTAATATAGCTTGTTTTCCTTCATTTCCTTGCTTTCTAATTTAGTTTCCATGCTTTCTAACTAGTTTACATGCTTTAATTCTTGCTTTCCTAGTCTAATTAACATAATTTATTTTAACTCACCATGCACCCTTAAATATATAGGGTCGCGATTTCATTTCCGCCATTTTCGGGCCCCGAGCTCCGAAAACTAGGTTTCGTGCAAAATCGCGTTTAATTGAAACCGCGTGTATTAAAGTTGGATTGTTATGCATTTAACTTTATTTGTCATGCAACTTTAGTATTTATAGCGACAATCCGAATTTAATCCGCGTGCGACCATTTTCCATTAAATGTTTAATCTCGCAACTTTGGCTTAAATTCCTTATTGCGTGATGTTTATGCTTAATTGTAATGCTCGATTAAATGTTTTCGAACCGTAATTCTAATTAGTAGTTGTTTATCCCGTGTGGTGGAATGCGATCCCGATCCTCGCTTTACTTTTGTGTAGCGTAACTTATTCTTTTCTTTTGTCACGACAACCACCCTTCACCTTTTCTTTTATTTATTTTACACCACTTTTATTCCTGAAGTAATTAAAACAATTAAAGTCTAAAATTTAATCACTCCCTGTGGATTTCTTACGATACCCGACTTACCGCTGTACTTGCTTGTCAAGTGTAGTAGTAGCTTAGGTTTTCTTTTGTATCGCGGCGGCGAAACACACAACGATTGTGTCCTCACACGAACACACTTTTTCCGCCCGGTCAGTGACTGGTTTACACCGACGCCTCCTTAAGCGGACTCGGGGGAGTACTTTAATAGGAGGAGAAGGCTATAGCTTTTTCCTCCCACAAGCTTAAGCCGCACGAGAGAAATTACCCCACTCACAACCTAGAGTTAGCAGCGATCGTCTTTGCATTGAGGATATGGAGACATTATTTATGGGGGAGAAGTTCCACTTGTTCACAAACCACAAGTCACTGCAGTACCTGTTCACTCAGCGAGAACTTAATATGCATCAGCGCAGGTGATTAGAGTTTATGAAGGACTATCAGTTCGACATATATTACCATTTGGGGAAGGCGAACGTGGTTGCTGATGCATTAAGCCGTAGACCGGCAGGCGACGTCGCGGACGTCTGGAAAGCAAAGTGGAAGGAGTTGGGTCACCAGGATGCGGTAGCCCGTTCCTTCATATTTGTCATGACAGTGACACCTGAGATTGTTACGAGGGTAATACAGGCACAAACATCAGACTCATTTTCTAGGAGAAGATCATACAGCTTTTAGCTGAGGGTGCTGATTCCTATTCAGTTGGTTATGATGGAGGTTTAAGGTTTAATGGGAGATTAGTGGTCCCAGAAGGAGCAGACTTACGTCATGCAGTGATGACACAGTCACACAGGTCCAGATTACGGTGTATCCGGGGGGAGATAAGATGTACCAGGATATGAGGCAACAGTACTAGTGGAGTGGGATGAAGAAGGACATTACCGAATTCGTGTCCAAGTGCTCTACTTGTCAGATGGTAAAGGTAGACCATCAAAAACTGTCGGGGTTTCTTCAGCCATTGGAGATACCAACGTGGAAGTGGGAGGGTATTTCCATGGATTTCATTACTGGGTTGCCTACATCACAGTGGGGTCACGACTCCATCTGGGTGATTGTGGACCGTTTGACCAAAGTGGCTCATTTTCTTCCAGTACGAACAGACTATACCACGGGTTAGTATGCTCAGTTGTTTATTGTCGAGATTGTTAGACTACATGGGGGGCCCCTGGATATTGTGCCACATAGAGATAAGATTTTCGTGTCGCGTTTCTGGGAGAGATTTCAGGAGGCCATGGGTACAGAGCTGAGTTTGAGTTCATCTTATCACCCACAGGCAGATGGACAAATAGAGCGTACCAATAAGATGTTAGAAGATATGCTACCCATGTGTGTCCTTGATTTTGGAGGAGGATGGGAGCCACATCTTCCATTGGTGGAGTTTGCTTATAATAACTCCTATCAGTTCACGATTGGCATGGCTCCATTTTAGGCATTGTCTGGTAGGCCTTATCGTTCTCCAACTTGTTGGCTAGAGGTGGGGGACAACAAGTTGCTAGGACCAGAAGTGATTCAGGAAACCTCAGCTAGGATTGAGCCTATCAGGAGTCGCATTCGGGTAGCCCAAGATAGGCAGAAAAGCTATGCCAATGAAAAACAGTTTTTTCGAGAATTCAATGTGGGGGACCAAGTATTACTACGCGTATCTCCTATGAAAGGAGTGATGAGGTTTTGGAAGAAGGGGAAGTTGGCCCCAAGGTATGTGGGACCCTTTCCCATTATCGAGAGGATTGGGCCGGTAGCATACAGATTGGGACTGCCAAAGCATTTACACTGCACTCACAATGTATTCCACATTTTATCGTTGAGACGATACCTTCGGGATGAAATGGCCCACACCCACATCGCAATTGAGGAGATTGACTTACATATCGATAGCTCTTACGAGGAGATTCCAATGACTATCCTAGACCATAGCGAAAGGAGGTTGAGATCAAAGGTAGGTCCACTTGTACGGATCCAGTGGGAGCATCATAATATAGAGGAATCCAGTTGGGAGCGTGAGGCAGATATGCATGAGAAATACCCAAAGTTATTATTACCAGGTATACCTTATTTTTTTGAATTTCTGGACAAAATTCCGTTATTAGGGGGGAAGTATGTAATACCCCGTAGTTTTATGGCTGTTAAATTTGGGAATTTATTAAAATTAATTAGAGATATTAATTTAATATTAATTCAAAAATCATTTAAATATTTACTAGCATGATGAGAGTTAGTAATTATTGAAATTTTGTTGTAAATTACTTTATGGGTAAAGGATGTGTAATTAAATTTAGTAAAATTATCACGAGAATCTAATTTGATAATTTTGGAAATTTTATCGGGACGCGCCTGTGTCGTGTCGGGATTAAATTCACATTATTAAAAGTGAATAAATTATAATTCACCCATATGGTCATTTTGAGTTCGTCAATGTTTCCGGAAGGGTCGAGATAGTCAAAATAATGTACCCATGGGTTTAGTTTGGGTCTCGGAGCGTTTTTAGGCATAATTAACATCCCAGCATGGCGTTTTAGACATTTTGTATTTTTGGGCGTGGAAACTCACGAATTTTCTAAGGTTATATAAGATTTTTGGGGTTGTCTTCTAGGGTTAACATAATCAAAAAGAAAGAACGGCCATTGGAGAGGAAGGGTAGAAGCTTTCCATGGAGTTCTAGGCCAAAAACTCCATCATTCGCACCGCCGTCACCGCCAAATTGTAGATCACGCGACGAGGAACACAACCACACCAATTTCTTCCACAAATCAGAAATAAATATTTCCATGCAAGTATATATCTTGCTTTATTTTAGTTGATGCTTCAATTATGTTAGTCTAGGGTTGATTAGAACTAGTTTCATGAAAGAAAGCATATATTGGAGACTAGAATTCGCGTGTTATAGAGGTAATAATCACATTCTGGAAATCTAATTCACATATAGAGGATATACCATGAATTATCTTTGAGTTAGGAGTAGAAAATCTGGAAAAAGAATTAGAAGAATTAAGTTAAAGAAAATATTAGGGTTCTTGAGGTTTATATAGATTTTGCCCTTTTAATTTGTAATACTTGATGAAAACTCACATGTTTTACGTAGAAAATTATTTATTTGGGTATATCACACTTGTAGTATCATTTGTTGGGAGTTTGGGAGTTAAATATGATGATTTGGTTGAGTTTGGAGAAGGATTTTCGTAGCTGGGTTTTCTGCAGTTTTGCCATAACAACTTGATCGATCGATCAGCCAAAGAGCATCGATCGATCGGCCAAAGAGCATCGATCGATCGATGATCGATCGATCTACCCCCTTACATCGATCGATCGACCCCTCCTGAAAAACTCATATTCCTCTTTTAAATAGTTTATTTCGATTAAAATGAGTAGTAACTTGTGAACATTATTGTTTGAACAATTTGGGACATAAAGAGGACCAGTAGGACTTAGTAAAAAGGGAGTATTTAATGAAAGCCGAATTTAGGGTTAACGGGGAGTGATTTACACTTAAGAAATAATGGAACGTGTGACTCAAGGAGTGAGACTCGTAAGGAAGTTACGTTATAAAATAAGAAAGTACCTACTAAAATTATACTTAGGGAGATAGGATACTGCGAGTGATAAGAAATAAATATGAATAACCCATAAATAAGAATAAAATAGACGAGCCGTTATACGGGATAATCTAATAATGTTTACTAAGAATGAATATCATAAGTATGGGTTGTGGGCGTACCTAATCTAGAAATGGGAATGGTATTATACATATATATGAAAGTGTTTGTGTATATACTATATACGTGTAAAAATCATGCTCGCGCTTCTTGCTATCACTGAGGTTACCGCGCCGGGATAGTCTTATCTCGATGGGACCTCTATGGGGGCTATTGACTTGTATCCTAGAACATTGTAATCCTTGGTACCGCCTATCTGATCGAGATTCATATGGTCCTAAGAGACGTGAGGGTATGTTCTGACCTCTTAGTGACTTGGAACTACGCTTCACCTCAATTTGTATGTGTTTTGTGTTAATACAGTTCGAGAGTGATTCCGATCTTGTATTTCCCTTAGTACTAGTGATACGGGGACTTGATAGCGGAGTATGCCAGCACCATAAATTCTATGTTGGCTGCCGATAGTATATATATATTATATGAGTGATTGATATATTTATATAGACTTAAAATTTGAAACTTTCTACTGTGACTAAAAGTAGTTGAGTAATGAACAAATATTTCGACTTTATTATAAGATTTTAAAAAGTTTGAGACAATACTAAAAGACTTTATAATGAAATGAGATTCATGTGAAAACTTTACTTTCAGAAATTAGTTATCTTAGCCTTAGTAGTTGTCTACATAAAACCTCGTGAGGAATTTAAGTTAAGTTAAACTTTTGGGAATTAATAGTGTGGTAGGTGTGCACACTAGAAGAGAGGTGAGAATTTCTCAAGAGAGTGCCGCATACTAATATGATTGTTTTATTAGCCGGTAAGCATCTTAAATACTTGCTAAACTAAAATTTTAAACTGTTTTACAATTGCGCTCTGACAAGTTTCCTGTTATCTCTTGTCTCTTATATATATATGTATATATTGCAGGTTCCCAGCCACAGGGGCGTCATGCTTTGGTACTTTGGAATGGACGTGTTGCAGCTTATATGGGAGTTGCAGGCCATTTGTTTAGATGATCTCCTTGTTGATTCCATTCTTAGTTCAGTTTTAATTAGTTGGGCATGGGTCACCCGTTTCCTTATTTAGTTGGATTTGTCAGAGATTATGTTCATTTATCTTTTGTATTATACTCGTTGGGATATATTTACTATCTGGATGGTTTTCCGTTATGGTTTTAAAGTTGGTATTTGTTGTTTGAATGCTTAAATTCATGGAGGTTCATTTCCAGTCCTAATAAGTGTGTGACTTTTAAACTGTTTATTGTTAAAGATTTTTATAATTGTATTTAAATAAAAATTGAAATAAATTTTTAAATGATTTTGACACTTAGATTAATTATTTAGGGTGTTAAATTGGAAAGTTTATTTTGCGCCAGTGATGCTAAGAATGAACTAACCGTTCACCTTGGTTATAATTTAATTAAGGACTGATCACTCGACATTTAATTAGGCGGGGTATTACAAGATGTTCTGAAGGGTGTTGAAAATGATTTCGACAAAGGGAAGAAGCGTAAGACGAAGAAAGTGTTCTTGAAAAAGAAGTCAATATTTTTTTATTTACCGTATTGGCATGTACGTATATTTTAACTCATAATCGAAGCCACTAACTTAATGTAATTCTATTAAAAGTTTTAGGACATTTATTTTTCATATTAATCCTCCCTCATTTTTTCTCTAGGCATTAGATCTACATCAAAATTTGGACGTCATGCATATCGAGAAGAATATAAGTGAGAGCCTCATTTCCACATTATTAAATGTAAAGGGAAAATCAAAAGATGGCATCGAGTCTCGTAAAGATTTGCAAGAATTGGGCATTAGAAAGGAACTACATCCTCAACCAAAAAAAGTTATGTCCCACATGATTTACAACGTGTCTGGCCTTGTCAAATAATATGAACGATGCTACTACACTCACTTAATGGTACACTGTAGATCTTATGTTTTCTATATATACTGATTTACTTATTGAGTCTGCGTCCAATCTTTTGGCCCCGATAATGACATCCATTGCTATCATTTACAATTGAGAAGTACATTTCTCAACCATGCTTCTGTTTTCTTCAAAATCAAGGCAGAAGAAACAGGTCCACTGTAGCGGCTTATAGGTTATGCGTAAGAGAAGTCGAGAGCAAACAAATATGTCCACCTTCATGTACATATTAATAATTATGAAATATAAAAACTTTACAAATTAATGTTTGTCTTACTAGTAATGTTATTATGTTTGAACTGAGTTGCACTAACTTGTCTAATTTTTTTCTTGTCAAGTAGAGTGAATAAAAAAAAATCTATTTTTTTCGAATATGGAGGATATGTTTAAAGAGGTGAGTTATGAGTTCATTATCTCTTCAATTTAAACCTTGTAATAAATGTTATTGAATTCCATATAATTTACACTACAATCCATGCATATTATGTGTATCCAAAACAGGTTGTTAGGGGTAAGAGATCAAAACGAACTACATGCAATGAGAATGAGGGTGCAAGAATATAATGTGAAGTCTCTAACTCACATGCGACGGAAGAAATTTATGCGGATGAAGTACCCAACATTGATTCTGTTGATAAAGGCAAAAAAAAAAAAAGAGGGACATCAAAATTGAATGTAATTACAACTGGGATAAAAGATCATAAAGAGGTATAATTCAATGAGTTTGGGCAACCAATTGGAATCGATTCCATCCATCTTAGTTCTATGATTGAGATTTTAGCACGAGAATGCGTACCAGTAACACATAAATGTTGGGATAAGGTGACAAGTGACATCAAGGATCAAATATGGGAGTTTGTTACTGTGAGTATTATATTTCTCTACCCTTTACACTGTTATTTAATATTTTGAAGGTAACTTTGTGCATATTGAATTCTAACTAATATAGTGTATTTGTTCTGTATGATGCAGAAAAAATATAACCTTGAAGAATGCTGAAAGGCCATTATTTTGGGTCAAACGGGAAAAGCTTGGAAAGATTATAAGTCAAAATTATCAACACATATATGAGGTAAAGCTAAAGGACCAAATTCCACTCTCCATCTTACATTACTTAAGTCCCCTGGAATGAAGTCAATTGAATGGGATGGATTTTTTAAATCTCTCTTGTCACCTGAATTTGATTATTTATTTTTTATTTTTACTTATAGACTAAAGTCCACTTTTAGTATTCTCGTATTTCTTCCAATTATATATGATCTCTCTTATTTTAATAGGAAACAAGTGAACAGCATAAGGAGGCTAGAGCAAAACAAATCCATCCACACACAACTAGTCATAGATGATATGTAAGACTTAAGGAAAACATGGTATGTTTCCCCTTTAAAGTTGTATACTTCATAAATAGCTTACATTATTTTGTAATTCTATCTTTTAAAATTTTGTAGAAAGTCGAAGACCCAAATAAAACTATATGTCATGTTGATGTTTGGATAAGGGGAAGTAGGAGAGAAAATGGCGATCCGATTAATCAAGTTGTTGGTGAAGCAATAGTAACGGTTTAAATACTTAACCAACACTTTATAATTTTTTTTAAAGCTACAATGTGTTTATTATATTTTTTTAATATGTTGAATTCTTATATTGATTAAAAGATGGAAAAAATTCCATCTCATGACTCGACATCGTTGAGAGATGATACAGTAGTAAAGGTACTTGGTCCTGAACGTCCGGGTCATGTCCGAGGTCCTGGATTTGGGGTGACGCCTACGAAGGTAGATGCATCGTTACGTAGTAATCCAAGGGTAACAACTCTTGAAAATCAAATTCAACAACTTTTGGAATGGAAGATGCACATGTAAAGTCGAATAACACAAAGAAATGAATGATATTTTTTTAAAAATTAAACATGATTCAATACATATAGTTTTCCCTGTATTTTATTTTTATATACTTCACTTGAAATTTCTATATGGTCAACATGAGGGTGGTGGGGACGCCATGCATAATCACGCACATGCTCCACAGGTTATTGTTAATTAATAACTGTAAATTGTTTTACCAGTTGCATTAATAATTATTTTTTAATTCTTTTCTTTGTACTATTTGTTAGTGCAATCAAGAAAGTGCATGTGCACAAAGTGCTCCACAAAGAAATTCCCCCTGCAAATTGTTACATTGGTTGGGTACTGGAGAAGAAGTGGAAAGCGCATAACTTGATTCTACAGACCCAAAGTCACTAGTGCACCACCAAATCCTTGGGCCTGATTGCTATAAAGGTTGGGTTGTTGAAATTTTAGTGCCCAAAGTGCCAGTTTTTCGATACTCGGATGCGTTTTCCACACTTGATGATGCAAAAGGAAGTACCATAGCATGGCCACATCGATACATTCATTTTGCTAATTACATGAGTGAAATAGTTATAGTTCTTGAATTTTATTCTAATAATTTTGCTTTGACATTCTCTAGTATCGATTTCAGAAAAACATAAGGAATCAAGTAGGTATGGGGTCTATTCGTTGCTTTTTGGATTAAAGGTATACTTTGATTTTTTTTTTATTACAAGTATGTTATTAATTTACGAGAGTATTTACTAAAATTGTTTTCTGAACAGGTACTTATTTTTGGACAATGTTGAAGACATTTTGGGAGAAATATTTTTGTAGAATGCTATTAGTTATTTTTTGAAGGACGATTGCATTTTAACTTGTTAGGCTATGCTCGTTTCATTATAATCCCATGTTTTTATGTGACTTGTAACACCCAAATATTTATTCCTTCTAATGGTTTGGGCACGACTTTGATAGTATGGTTATGAATACATATTATGAGCTTCTCTTAATTATATAAGTTTATTTTAAATTTCAAGAATTATGGAATGGCTAATTGTGATACAATCATATATGTGGATATGTTAATGTTAATATAAGCAATAGGAATTTGAGAAGCTAATTTTTATATAAAAAAATTTATACACCTTTAATGACATATTTTATACATCGTAAAATGATAATAGCGATGCTTATATTTAGTCCTGTACAATATTAACGACACATAGGTTTAGTCGTAAAAGAACATTCATGACACATAATAAGTAGTCGAGGAAGATTTTTTGGGTAATGAATTTTACGACTAGTACCTAGGTATCGTGGATATTTGTTTTCACAAAACATTTTTATAAAGTGTCATATTTATCTATTTTCCACGACACTTGACAGGTGTCATGAAAAAGTTCTTTGACACCACAAAGATGTCGATATAGAAGATAACTTTCTACGACGCCCCCTTTAACGACTACATTATATGTGTCATGGAAACAGTTTCACGACACATATCATGTGTCGTGGAAATGACTTTTTTCTTGTAGTGAAATAAATGCCATACTGAATATAAACAACAACATAGAAAAGTGACAAAGAATGATAGTGAAACTAAATTAGTTTTGGCACATCTAAATCATGTCAAATCAAATCTCTCTCTCCCTCACGCACCCCCCCCCCCCCCCCCCACCCCAAAAAAAAGGTACACACAGGCCCCAAAAGTACATATAGAGTAAATAATAAAAAGTTATCAACTCTGGTCCAGAGCACCACTAGTAAGCTCCTCGATTCGGATCATCTTTATCCACTCCTAGTGATAAAACGAACTACTGCTCACATACTTCATCGCTCGAAGCCTTTAAGTCTGCATCAAACTTTCATATGTTTTCTTAGAGAGGATTAGGGGGAGAGAGAGTGCTTTAGTGTCACTACTGTCCCAGGAAACTCTCAATTAATCACACTCTAACACAATTATGAACTCTATGGTATATGTGTGTACGGAAAAAATAAAAAAGCTAACAAATTGGAACGATTTATCTGGATGCTGAGGTGTGTATTAAACACACAGTCCTAAGACAGAAATATCGCCCGCACTCTAATTAGTGAGGCCTCGAGCCTCAGATAAATGTCCACAGAATTCAATAGCATAGTACATCTGATTCAAGACACAACGGATGACTTTAGAACCGCACAATTATTGCCAAGAAATTGGAGTATGAAGAAAGACGTTTTTAGAGAGAGAGAGAAGTTGTATATGAAACTAATCTGCAGAGCCCTTACTTAAAAGAATGCAGACACTACCCACTCCCCCAAAAGTGAATGACAAGTTCTCCACTAAAAACACTCTCAATGGATATTAACAAAAAAGGATTTTAATATTACTTATAAAAAGGTTTTTTCTTTAATTAAATAAAATGAGTTTTAATATAAATTAAAATTGAATTAAATAAAATTAATTAAAGACGAATTCAAAGTGAACTGATTTTTGGACCCCAAGCCCAAGTCCCAAGTCTTGAGTCCTAAGTCTTGATATAATATATATATATATATATATATATATATATATAGAGAGAGAGAGAGAGAGAGGCAGGCTCCTGTGCACACTAAGTTTGCACACTAAGTTTGCACATTACTTTTTGAAAGTAGTAAAAAAAATATTTTTGAGTGCTGGCGCACACCAATTTTTTTATGTGATATTTTAACATTTCAACGGACCCACATAAAAAAAATTAGCTGGAAAAAACTTTTTTTACTATTTTTAAAAAATCGGTCAAACTTTCGCAGTTTTTAAAGGGCTTAAAAGCATAGAAAGTTTGACTGATTTTTTAAAACTAGCAAAAAAAGTTTTTTTGAACTGATTTTTTTTATATGGGTTCCTTGAAATGTTTAAATATCACATAAAAAAAATCAACTCAAAAATATTTTTTTTACTACTTTAAAAAAGTAATGTGCAAACTTAGTGTGCAAACTTAGTGTGCACATGAGCCTGCCTCTCTCTCTCTCTCTCTCTATATATATATATATATATATATAAATGCCCAAAATCCTCCCAAATGTCCCTAGTGGGACTTAAACCCATGACCTCAAATAAAGGAGACTCTAAAGCTACTACTAGGCTACAAGTACTTATTTTAAGTATATCATTCACACCAATAAATATACACAAGCACACAATAATATATTGAAGTTATATCGGGATGCGTGATGTCCACCCACTAGTCCTTAATGTAGCTAACCAGGTGTGCTCCTGAAATTACAACAGAAAATTATCAGTTTCAAGAATTGAAGCATGCACACCCCCATTAGGTTTTAAGAATTGTCATTAATTTTTCTTTTGTATAAGTCTTGGGCTCGATGTCTAGATTTACTACAAGTAAAACAGTCTCCTACGAATTTCGTAATCCCACATTTGGGCTTAGTAGAATTATTTGTTACTTTTCCTTTTCCCTTAAATTTATGTTGGTACTTTGTTTACTTGAACTATTTTTTGGTCCCCCGCTACTTTAAGTAGTGTTTGATTTTGTAGACATAGCCAGGGCAACGTCCCTTTTTTCGTTTACGCAATTATCCTCTTCAATTCTAAGTCTAATAGTTAGATCTTTCATAGTCATATCTTTACGTTTATGTTTAAGACCATTTCTAGATTCTTCTCAGGAAGGGGGAAGTTTCTCAATAAGATATGGAACTTGAAAACGCTCGCTAACTGACATACCCTCAGCATGAATTTCATGAATAATGACCTTAAGTTCTTCTAATTGGGACAAAACATATTTTTCGTCAACCATTTTAAAATCCAAAAAATGACTAACTACAAACTTCTTACTTCCATCATATTTAGTTTTATATTTCTTATCTAACATAAACTATAAATCTCTAGCAGCGGGGATAGAAAAATAAATATCATACAGAGCATCATCCAAATTGTTCAAAATCAGATTTTTTCACATAATATCAGATTTTTTCGAGTGTTGATTAACAATAACTTTTTCAGGTTCGGTCTCTTCAGAATTATCTTCTTTAATTTCTAACGTGTGATCTAGTTCCAACAGGTTCAGATAAAATTGCATTTTTTGTTGCCAACGTTTAAAGTTCAAACCAATAAAATTTTCAGGCCTAGCAGAGCCAATTACAACATGATCAAAATTTTCCATGATACGAATATAAATATATATCTTTCTTAGATTGTTGTATGCGTATACGGAAAAAACCAAAAAGATAATAAATTAGAACGAGCTATCTAGACGCTGAGGTGTTTGTTAAAGATACAGTCCTAAGACAGAAATATCACCCAGACTCTAATTGGTGATGCCTCTAGCCTGAGATAATTGTCCCCAGGATTCAACAGCACAATAAATCCAATTGAATCACATAACGGATGACTTTAGAACCACAAATTTGTTGCCCAGAAATTGCAGTATAAAGGAAGGCATTTTTAGAGAGAGAGAGGGAGAGAGAAAGAGAAAGAGAGAAGCTGTATACGAAACTAATCTGCAGATAGAGAAAAGTTGTATACGAAACTAATCTGTAGAGTGCTTACTTAAAGGGATCCAGAAACTATCCAGACGCCAAAAATTTAGATGACCACTTCTCCACTAAAACCACTGTCAATGGATATAAACAAAAACGGGTTTTAATATTAATTATAACATGATTTTTTAATTAATTAAATAAAACGAGTTTTAATATAAATAAAAATTGAATTAAAAAAATAATTAGAGGCAAATTTAAAATTAATCGATTTTTGGACCCAAGACCCATGCCCAAGTCCCAAGTATTGATATAATTTAATATTTACATATCTATTTAGTTATAAATGCCCCATATCCTTCTAAATGTCCTTCGTGGGACTAGAACCCATGACCTCAAATAAAGGAGACTCAAAAGTTAGTACTAGCCTACAAGTACTTAATGGGAGTATATTATTCACATGAATAAATATACACAAGCACACAATACTATATTGAAGTTATATCATGCTGGGTGACATCCACCCACCGGTTCTTAACATTGCTAACTAGGTGTGCTTCTGAAATCATAGTAGAAAAATTTAATAGTATTAATAATTGAAGCTTGCGCACCCCCATTAGTTTTTTTAGAATTGTCGTTAATTTTTCTTTTATAACAGCCTTGGGCTTGATGTCTAGATTTACCACAAACAAAATAGTCTCCTATGAATTTCTTAATCCGACCTTTAGGCTTAGTAGAATTATTTTTTGCTTTTCCTTTTCCCTTAAATTCATGTTGGTAGTTATTCAACTTAAATTGATTTCTGGTCCCCCCCCCCCCCCCCACTACTTTCAGCAATGTTTTCTTTGGAAGCCACAGTCGTGGCAACGCCCCTTCGTTCCTTTACGCAATTATCCTCTTCAATTCTAACTTTAATAGTTAGATCTTCCATAGTCACATCTTTACGTTTATGTTTAGGGCCATTTTTAGATTCTTTCTAGGTAGGGGAAATTTTCTCAAAAAGAGATGCAACTTGAAAACCCTCACTATTTAACATACCTTCAACATGAATTTCGTGAATAATGACTTGAAGTTCTTCTAATTGGGACAAAACAGATTTTTTGTCAACCATTTTAAAATCCAGAATATGACTAACTACAAATTTCTTACTTTCAGTATCTTCAGTTTTATATTTCTTATCTAACATCAACCATAACTCTCAAGCAGTGGGGACATAATAATAAATGTCATACACAGCATCATCTGAATTATTCAGAATATGATTTTTGCACTTAAAATCAAAATTTTCCCAGTGCTAATTAACAACAGTATTTACAGGTTCCATCTCTTCTGAATTATCTTCCCCAATTTCTAACGTGTGATCGAGTTCCAAGTGGTTCAGATAAAATTGCATTTTTTGTTGCCAATGTTTAAAGTTCAAACCAAAAAAAATTCAGGCCTAATAGAGGCAATTGTAGCAGAATCAAATTTTCACATGATACGAATATAAAAATATTTCTATCTTAGATTGTCACATGTATATACGAAAAAAACAAAAATGATAATAAATTGGAATGACTTATCTGGATGCTGAAGTGTTTGTTAAACATAGAGTCCTAAGACAGATATATCGCCCGCACACTTATTAATGATGCCTTGAGCCTCAGATAACTGTTCCCGATATTCAATAGCATAGTACATCCGATTGAAGCACGCAAAGGATGACTTTAGAACCACACAATTGTTGCCCAGAAATTGGAGTATGAAGGAAGATGTTTATATATATATATATATAAAGAGAGAGAGAGAGAGAGAGAGAGAGAAACTGTATATATGTGTTATGTATGGTCCAATAATCCTTGTTGCTCTCCAATTATTATATTTAATGCTTGATTATGGAACTTGTTTTCCATTTTTGTTATTGCCCGCATATTTCCATTATCTCGAGTTTTCATCCTTGAACACTTTGAATCCATACATATACCTTTCAATTAGTACCTTAACCCCAAACCTACATTACAGCCCTATACAAGTCCTATGTGATCCTAGGGTACATTAAATTTAAAAGTTTAAATAGTTTGATAATCTATGAAAATGCATTTTACCTCTTTTAATGTGCGATATCTTTCATTTGAGATTACATGTCTTAATTTCCTATATAGTGTTATTCATCTCACTACACCAAAATGACAAAATTGTCACCTTTCAGCCGGTCACCCTTGTCAAGGTTATTGACCGTGACAAAAAACACGCGTTTTGTGTCACGGTCATTGATCTTGACACGACCGTGACAAAGAATTGTCACGGTCAATGACCATGACAATTCTTTAAATAATTGTCACGGTCAATGACCTTGACACGACCGTGACAATGTTTGCAGCAAAAACCCTTTCCTCCTTCTTTTTCCCTCCCGCCATTCCCTCCCTCTCTCTCTCTCTCGACGCTGCTCTCTCTCTCTCTCTACTTTCAGGTTTAATTCTCTCTCTCTCTCTTCCAGTTATATATATGTTTGTGTGTATATATATGTGTGTATGTGTGTATATATGTGCGTGTGTGTGTGCGGGGGTAGGGGTGGGGCAGGGTGGGGGCAGGGTGGGGGCAGAGTGGGGGTAGGGGGTGGGGCAGAGTGGGGGTAGGGGGTTAAAAATGTAATATTATTTTGATACAACATTAATTTGTGTATGAGTTTCATAATTATAAATAATATCCAAAAATATTGGATAACAATTTATTTTCATTCAAAATAAATAAGTGTGTGTGTGTGGTGGGTGGGGGGCTATTGTGTGTGTGTGTGTGTGTGTGTGTGTATGTGGTGAGTGGGGGGTGTGGAGGGAGGTGGGGTGTGTGTGTATGTGGTGAGTGGGGGGTGTGGAGGGAGGTGTGTGTGTGTGTGTGTGTGTGTGTATATTTGAATTAACCCATGAATTTGTATTTTTGTATTCGAATTAACCCATGAATTTATTTTTGTATTCGAATTAACCTATGAATTTATTTTTGTATTTGAATTAACCCATTATATGAAACATACTTGAAATTAAATATAGAGCGCATAGATACTATACTAGCCTTCTAGTTCTTATGCGTACGCATTCAATAGCCCTTAGACCCGTTCGAGAGTCATTACCCCGTAATGAGATCTCTCGAATTGTCCCGTTTGGACAGTTTGAGACTGCATAATTTATGTATAATATTCTTATTGGCTTAAAGTTGTTACTTTTGGAGGAAGTTCTGCAGTCGTATCTTAATGTTCACTGGGTGCATACTAGATTGACAAGTGTGACTGTTATTTCAATTGACCAATTGAAATATTTCTCACACCTGCCAATCTACGTCGTGTACTCGGAGAACTAAGGGGATATGCTGTCGAATTTTTTTCAAATCGTAACAATGTGCATGAGCTGTTAAGTATATTACAGAATAATGCAGTCTTGAATAGGATAGGACCACTTGCCCTTTAATAGGATAATTAAATGATGGGATAATTAAATAAAACATACTATAAATCTAAGTTTTGTTTACCTTTAATAGGTGTTTAGTTATGGTAGCTGTGATGGGATATCCAAAATACAAAGAGTGTATGGGTGAGACTAATAGAATGGGGGATGTGTTTCGCAGAGGTGCTAACGAATTTGTGAAATATGCAAAGAGATGTCCTAATGATGAAGAGTTTCCGTGTCCATGTGCTAGGTGTAAGAATGGTAACGTGTTTGAGTGGAAAACAATTGAACTACATTTGTTAAGATCGGGTATGTAAGATAGTTATCGACTTTGGAGTTTTCACGGTGAATTGAAAGTTCCTTTTGTCCCCGACCAACCTTCACAATGACCTTCAACAAGTAGAATAGATGTAGAAGGGGACGACGTAGATCATAATATGTTAGAGGATTTAGTTGATGATGCATACGGAGTTTATGAAGCTGAGGAGAATGAGGTTACTGATTATGTAGAAGATTCAAGTGCTCGTGAAGATAACACGATAAAACTTGACGATGACTACCAAAGTTTAAAATTTAAGGCGATCCAACCGTTATACTCTGGCTGTGAGAAAGATCAAACAACTTTACATGCCATGGTTGGTTTGCACAGTTTGAAGATGCAGTACGGTTTGTCTGGCAATAGCGTGACGGGAATTCTGAAATGGGTGAAGGGCTTATTACCCAAGGTGAATACACTTCCAAATAGCTATCCTATTATGAAGAACAGTTTGAAAGCTTTGGGAATGAAGTATAAATCGATTCATGCTTGTGTGTATGACTGCATACTATACCGAAAGGAGTATGAAAATCTCGATCGTTGTCCGGTATGCGATGAACCTAGATATGTCCAATCTACTAGTAAGGAAGGCACAAGCTCAAAAGTGCCTCAAAAAGTATTGAAATATTTTCCCATTAGGCCTAGATTAAAGCGATTTTTCACAGTACCATGGATTGCAGAGGCAATGACTTGGCATGCTAGGGCAGAAGTAGGGGGTAATATCATGTGTCATCCTATTGATTCTACTGCCTGGCGGAGGATGAATTTTGAGTATCCCGATTTTGCTCGAAAACAACGCAACATTCATTTGGCTATATCAACAGATGGTTTCAATTCATTTGGAAATCTAAGCACCAATCAGAGGATGGAGAAAATGCACGAAAAGACCTTAAAACGTTAAAACTTAAGCCACAACTATGGTTGAAAGAAGATAGTAGGGGAAGGACAATAATTCCCCCTGGTGCATTTACTTTGACGAGTGGGGAAATGAAGGTGCTTCTAGACACAATATATAATTTGAAGGGCCCATCTACTTTTTCGTCCAACTTGCAAAGGATTGTGAATTATGCTACTCATAATTTACATAAGTGTAAGTCCCACGATTGGCATGTGATCATGCAATTGGTTCCTCTATTGTTTAAGCACTGTTTCTCCAAGCACAAGGATTTGCGTAGGGCTATTATGCAAATTAGTATTACCTTATCCCTCTTGTGTGAGAAGGTAGTGAATCGAGAACACATAGTGGCCGCAAAATTGGCTGTAAACGAAGCGATTTGTGTATTGGAGAAGTACTTTCCCCCAGCATTCTTTGACATAAGTGTTCACTTGTTGGTACACCTATGCGACGAGGCACTTCTTTGTGGTCCATTTAGATATCGGTGGATGTATCCGTTTGAAAGATTGATGAAAGTTTTTAAAGATTATGTCAAGAATACGCGATATATTGCAGGATCAATTGCAGAGGAATACATCACCGTGGAGTCATCAATATATACTCGGGAATATATGCCTGACTCGACCAGCGTTGATGACACTGATGAATGCCTCGATGATGGTGGTAATGTGATGGGAAAACTTTCATCACATGAAATTAACGAGTTTGCAACATGAACAAGTAGCTCGTTATCTATTTGACACACATGAAGATGTCGAAGAATTGAAAAAGTAAGTTTCGAATATTATAATGTTTAACATTATTTTAGATTATTTTATACATGATTAATTTTGTAATATGCAGTAAATATGAAGCCTGTGAGAACAATAAAAGACGAAAAATAATGGTACAATCAGACAGCGAATTTAGGTTATGGTTGACACAAGAGGTAATTATAATGAAAACAGTCGTTATATAACATTACATTACACTCAAATTTTACCACTAATATAATTAATTTATCTATATTCTCAGCTCCTAAAGATGGGTGATGCGACATCAAGGCTTGCTCGTCTAGCCACTGGACCCTTTTTCGTGGCACAAGAGTACAAAAATTATCGATTGAACGGTTACATTTTCGGCGCTAAAGTGTACGAGGAAAGTACAAATGTACCGAACTCGGGAATTTCATACAAGGCTCTTACTTTCTTTCGAGCGAGCGCAAAAGATAAAAACCTCATTGAAGCTGAAATGAGTTACTATAGTGTAATCCAAAATATATTTGAATTGGATTATATAAGCTTCAAAGAGGTTGTATTTTACTGTAAATGGGTAAGAGTTGAGGATAAAAATGCTTGTAAAGTTGATCCTGCCACCAATTTGATCATGGTTGATTTGTCCAAGTTGAAGAGCAACGAACACGTGAGCGATGAGCCGTTTATTTGTGCATTTCAAAAGGTTAAGCAAGTGTTTTACTCGGAGTATATCAACAACGAGACGTGGTCAATTGTCCAACACGCGCCAAGGCGTCTAAATAGTAGTGTGGATGACTTGGCTGCTCCTGCCGAATATCAATCCATGTTTTATGATAACCCGAATTTGAAACAATTTTTCAATTTGTAATAAATATTTCAATTTGTACCGAAACATCCATTTTTAATGCTTTTAATTTATCTGCACTTTATCATTTTCACTCTTGTGTAGTGTGCGTGTGTGGAGAGGAGATTAATACATAAATATTCCAACTACATCTAAGTTTTGTTTATACTAATCCATGAATATACGCTTCTTACCTTTAATAGGTGATTAGCACATAGTTATTTGGGGTGTCCTATTTATGGAGAGGAGACTGAATCTCTTCGTCTATCCGAACACTAAGAAATGCCATAATCCTATGGAGCGATGCTCTGCAAATTCCTCCCAACCGTTATGTAGCCAAACATCAGCGGTTGAAGTTGTCAATTCCACTTTCCATACCCCACCACTTCGAACTTCTAGCAAAACATGGGAGACCATTGAAAGGTGGAATTGACAACTTGAATTGCTAATTTTTGGCTACACAATGGTTGGAAGGAATTTGCAACGCATAACTCCATAGGATTATGGTATTTCTTAGTGTTTAGATATGAAGAGAATTATATTTGACACGATTTCCCGGGGTACATTAGTTGGAAGGAGGTGCCATATGAGCTCAAGTTAGCTGTTTGAGTGACACTACAGGTAATGTATTTATATTTATATGTCAATTTTGATTTCGATTTCAATTACGATTTATATTTATCTATATTTGAGGGGCGGATACTAATTTTACTTTATTTCAATTCAGGGGACAGGGAGTGGCCCTAAGGGTAGGCCACATATGCTCTATACTTACGTGGCTATTCGGACGAGAAGGGAAGGATAAGGAGGTGTCCCCGAGCGTCGCGGTACAAAATCTCTTTTCCATGCAAATAGTTTGTAGATTTGAGATAATTGATGGTGATGTTGTTTCTTCTTAAATAGTTTCTATTTTGAATATATATTTGCATTATCTTTAGTTTGTTTGGATATATGATGTTTGGAACAGGTACAACGTTACTATAACAGGTATAAATATACTGCTGGGCAGTGGCAGTGGCCATACTGCCTAGCAGATTTTTTTAAAATTCTGCCCAGAATTGTCACGATCATTGACCGTGACACGTCCGTGACAAAAAGTTATCACGGAAGTGTCACGGTCAATGGCCGTGACAATTTTTTTTTAAAGGGTCACGGCTTTGTCACGGTTATCAACCGTGACAAACGTGTCACGGTCATTGACCGCGACACGACCGTGACACAAAACGCGAGTTTTGTGTCAAGGTCAATGATCGTGACACGACCGTGACAAAAAAAGTTGTCTCGCCTCGAAATGTCACGATCATCGACCTTGACAAGTTAGATTTGTCAAGGTCAATGACCTTGACAATTCGACACATTTGGTGTAGTGTCTGTGACATGTGCGCAACCTACTTTCCATTTACATTTACTCTTTATGCCCGCATCTCCCGTGTATTACCTCCCATTTCATAGTGAATTCATTTGTTGAGTGTAATGCCCGTGAGGATTGATATATGCATGCTTTATGTTTATCCAATTTTTTTAAGTCTTTGGCCAAATAATATTATGCATGTGCTCTCCCCCCTCCCACTTTTAAAGTTTCAATTCTATGGGGTGCATTCAACCTGTTAATAATAATGGACTTTAGCTAGAATTAGTTCAATATGCTAATAACATGTTTGAAATCTTTTTCATTGTTGTTGAGTTTGTCGCATGTTGGCTTGGACATATTTTGAGGAAACTATTTGATGTTTGTGGGTTTCATCCCTGAAAACCCTTATGAGACAACACTCATCCACTAGGGTAACATAGGTGTTTAACGTCTTATTGCATATGCTAAATGCAATCGTTCCCCCACGAAAGTGGTCTTATCTTTTTATTCTTTTTATCCCATTTTGTTCTATCTCCAATTTTTGGTTTACTTGTAGTTCTTTTTGTTTCCTATTTCATTGCTAGGGACTAGCAATGTGTAAGTTAGGGGGTGTTACACGACGCAAATATTACGTATTTCACCCGTTAACCTATGCATTATTAGCCCCCTCGGGTATCTTAATCCCTATATTGATGCTCGTTAACCAGAAAATCTCTGAATTTCAATGTTAACATGTTTTACAGGAGTTAATTGAGCTTTTGTAGGTATTTGAATGTTTAGTATGAAGTTTGGATGCATTTCGGTGAAGTTCCATACACAACGAAATGCGCAAGGGCAATTTAGTCATTTCACCATTTGGATACCTGGTCTAACAAACTCATGAAAGTTGTAGCCCCACGAACAATATTCGCGTGGCCATAAACGATGCGTGATTCAGATCATTAACGAACAAGTTACGGGCTTTTGAGCAAAAGGAATTTATAACACAACCAAAACAGGGGAGAAGATTCAAGACCTGTAGGTCCGAATCGATTCGGCCCCTCTCAAATCTATTCGGGTGGAGATAGTGTGCCAATTTGTCCTTTTTGAATTGATTTTCACCCCTCCCAAATCGATTCGGCCCAATCAGGTTGCCAGATCCCCTGTTCTCGAATCGATTCGCACCCTTGCGAATCGATTCGGCCTGTTGCAGTCTCGAGATTTTCCCTTACCCGAATCGATTCAGACATCCCCCTAATCGATTCGGCCCTGCGGGTATTTGTTTCTCCCTTTTATTTACAAGTTTGCCATGGGATATCTTTGGTATAAATACCTTTTTCTCTCATTTTGAGGGGGATATAATTCATTTATTATAGGTTAGGGTTAGGGTTTGGAGAGCTTTTCGTCTTCTCTCTTTGGTTGTGACCCCTT
This sequence comes from Sambucus nigra, assembly GCA_949130495.1. NCBI lineage: Eukaryota > Viridiplantae > Streptophyta > Magnoliopsida > Dipsacales > Adoxaceae > Sambucus > Sambucus nigra. Next base: position 665,048,147 of record OX422208.1, on the reverse strand, counting down.
TGGGTGTTATAAGTTGAACTTTTCATTACCCCTACCATTAATATAGTTGTATTTCTTTGCTTATTCTTTATTTCCATTGTTGTCATTTACATTTCCTTGCCTAAATTAACTTGTATTTCATTTATTTATTTCTTTCCTAGTGTTAAAGTAGTTTAATATATGTATTGCCCTTAAATAATTAGGGTCGGGGTTGTGTTCCGCCATTAACGGTCCTCGAGCTCCGAAAGTTAATTTTTGGATAAAATTACATTTAATTGGAACCTCTCATATTAAAAGCGGATAATTATGTGTTTATCTTCCTTTGTCACGCAACGTTAGAGTTTATAGCGATAATCTAAATTTAATCCGCGTGTGACCATTTTCGATTAAATGTTTTATCAAGTATATTTGGGTTAGAATCCCTTCATGCGTGATGTTTAAGCTTAATCAAAATGCTCGGTTAAATGCTTTCGACCTTGAATTCTAATGAGTTGTTGTTTTGGCCCATGTGGTGCGATGCAATCCCGATCCTCGCTTTACTTTTGTGTAGCATAACTTATTCGTTTATTTTGTCACCATTCCCGACCATCACCTTTTCTTTTATTTATTTTACACTTTTATTCTTGAAGTAATTAAACAATTAAAATCTAAAATTCCATCGCCCCCTGTGGATTTCTTGCGATACCCGACTTACCGTTGTGCTTACTTGTCAAGTGTAGTTGTAGTTTAGGTTTTTTTCTTTGAGTCATCGAACCGATAATAAGGATTTGCGTATTACTCGACGCCCGGTTCACGCCCGATCACAATCTCAATGGATAAAAACATAAAAAGGTTCTTATATTAATTATAAAATGACTTTTTAATTAATTAAATAAAACAAGTTTTAATATAAATAAAAATCACATTAAAAAAAATAATTAAAGACAAATTTAAAATTACCTGATTTTTTGAACTAAGACCCATGCCCAAATAGCTATTTAGGTAAAAATACCCCAAATCCTCCTAAATTTCCTTAGTGGGACTTGAACCCATTATCTCAAATAAAGGAGACTCGAAAATTACTACTAGGCTACAAGTACTTATTGTGAGTATATCATTCACACCAATAAATATACATAGTCACACAACATTATATTGAAGTTGTATCGTGGTGCGTGACGCCCACCCATTTGTACTTAACGTTGCTAACTAGGTGTGCTTCTAAAATCACAGTAGAAAACTTATCAGTTTCAACAATGGAAGCTTGCGCACCCCCATTAGGATTTTTAGAATTGTCATTGATTTTTATTTTGTATCAGTCTTAGGCTCGATGTCCAGATTTACCACAAACAAAACAGTCTCCTTCGAATTTCTTAATCCCATCTTTAGGCTTAGTAGAATTATTTGTTCCTTTTCCTTTTCCCTTAAATTTATGTTGGTACTTATTCGACTTAAACTGATTTTTGGTCCCCCCACTACTTTCAACAATGTTTTCTTTGGCAGCCATAACCGTGGAAACATCACTTTTTTCCTTTACACAATAACCCTCTTCAATTATATGTCTAATAGCTAGATCTTCCATAGTCATATTTTTACGTTTATGTTTAAGGCCATTTCTAGATTCTTCCCAGGATGGGGGAAGTTTCTCAATAAGAGATGCAACTTGAAAACCCTCGCTAATTGACATACCCTCATCATGAATGTCATGAATACTCACTTGAAGTTCTTCTAATTTGGACAAAATAAATTTTTCATCAACCATTTTAACATCGAGGAAACGAATAACTACAAATTTCTTACTTCCAGCATCTTCAGTTTTATATTTCTTATCTAACATCAACTATAACTCTTTAGCAATGGGGACAGAAAATAAACGTCATACAGAGCATCATCCAAATTGTTCAAAATATGATTTTTGAACATAAAATCCGATTTTTCCCAGTGTTGATTAACAATAATTTTTGTAGGTTCAGTCTCTTTAGAATTACCTTCCTTAATTTCTAACCTATGATCGAGTTCCAACAGGTTCAGATAAAATTGCAGTTTTTGTTGCTAATGTTTAAAGTTCAAGCCAACAAATTTTCCAGGCCTAGTAGAATCAATTGCAGCAGGATCAAATTTTCCCATGATACGAATATAAAAATATTTCAATCTTAGATTGTTATATGCGTATACGGGAAAAACCAAAAGGATAATAATTTTGAACTACTTATCTAGATGCTGAGGTGTGTGTTAAACACACAGTCCTAAAATAGAAATATCGCCCGCACTCTAATTAGTGATGCCTCGAGCTTCAGATAAATGTCCTCAAGATTCAAAAACATAGTGCATCCGATTGAAGCACACAACGGATGACTTTAGAACCACACGGCTGTTGCCGAGAAATTGGAGCATGAAGGAAGACGTTTTTAGAAAGAGAGAGAGTGAGATAGAAAAAAATTGTATACGAAACTGATCTGTCGAGCCCTTATTTATAGGGATGTAGAAACTACCCACTCCCCAAAAATGTGGATAACCACTTCTCGACTAAAACCACTCTTAATGTTTATAAACAAAAACGGGTTTTAATAATTAGTATAAAATAATTTTTTACTTAATTAAATAAAAAGGAGTATTAATATAAATAAAAATTGAATTAAAAAAATAATTAGAGACGAATTTAAAATTAACTGATTTTTGGACCCAAGACCCATGCCCAAGTCCCAAGTCCCAAGTATTGATATAATATAATATTTATGTATCCATTTAGGTATAAATGCCCCAAATCCTTCTAAATCTCCTTAGTGGGACTTGAACCCATGACCTCAGATAAAGGGGGCTCAAAGTTACTAATAGGCTATAAGTACTTATTATGAGTATATTATCACATCAATAAATATACTCAAGCACACAACACTATATTGAAATTGTATCGTGGTGCGTAATGTCCACCCACCAGTCCTTAACGTTGCTAACCAGGTGTGCTTCTGAAATCATAGCAAAAAAATTTAAGAGTTTCAACAATTAAGGCTTGCACACCCCCATTAGTTTTTTTAGAATTGTCATTAATTTTTCTTTTGTAGCAATCTTGGGCTCTATATCCAGATTTACCATAAGAAAAAAGTCTCCTACGAATTTCTTAATCCCACCTTTAGGCTTAGTAGAATTATTTTTTTTTTCCTTTTCCCTTAAATTTATTTTGGTACGTTTTTTACTTGAACAAATTTTTGGTCCCCCCACTGCTTTCAGCAGTGTTTGCTTTGGCAACCATAGCCGTGGCAATGTCCCTTTTTCCTTTATGCAATTATTCTCTTCAATTCCAAGTCTAATAGTTAGATCTTCCATAGTCATATCTTTACGTTTATGTTTAAGGCCATTTTTAGATTATTCCCAGGAAGGGGGAAGTTTCTTAACAAGAGATGCAAGTTGAAAACCCTTGCTAATTGACATACTCTCAGCATCAATTTCGTGAATAATGACTTGAGGTTCTTCTCATTGGGACAAAACTTATTTAATGTCAGACATTTTAAAATCCAGAATACGACTAACTACAAATTTCTTACTTCCAACATCTTCAGTTTAATATTTCTTATCTAACATCAGCCATAACCCTGGAGCAATGGAAATAGAAAAATAAACATCATACAGAGCATGATCCAATTTGTTCAGAATATGACTTTTGAACATAAAATCATATTTTTCCAAGTGATGATTAATAACTGTTTTTTCTGGTTCGGTCTCCTCAGAATTATCTTTCATAATTTTAAACGTGTGATCGATTTCCAACATGTTTGGATAAAATTACAGTTTTTGTGGCCAACATTTAAAGTTCAAACCAACAAATTTTTCAGGTCTAGTAGGGGCAATTCCAGCAGGATCAAATTTTCCCATGATACGAATATAAAAAGGTTTATATCTTAGATTGTTATATGCGTATACAGAAGAAACTAAATAGATAATAAATTGGAGCGATTTATCTGGATGCTAAAGTGTTTGTTAAACATACAGTCCTAAGACAAAAATATCACCCGCACTATAATTAGTGATGCCTCGAGCCTCAGATAATTGTCCCCAGGATTCAACAACATAATATATCCGATTGAAGCATACAATGGATGACTTTAGAACCACAAAATTGTTGCCTAGAAATTAGAGTATGAAGGCACAACTTTTTAGAGAGAGAGAGAGAGAGAGAGAGAGAGAGAGAGAGAGAGAGAGAGAGAGAGAATTTGTATATGAAACTGACCTGTAGATCCCTTACTTAAAAGGATGCAGAACTAGCCACTCTCCCAAAATGTGGATGACCAATTTTCCACTAAAACCATTCTAAATGGCAATAAACAAAAACATGTTTTAATATTAATTATAAAACAATTTTTAATTAATTAAATAAAAGGAGTTTTAATATAAATAAAAATCAAATTAAAAAATTAATTAACGACGAATTTAAAATTAACTAATTTTTGGACCAAAGACCCATGCCCAAGGCCCAAGTATTGATATAATATAATATTTACATATCTATTTAGTTATAAATGTTCCAAATCCTTCTAAATGTCCTTCGGGGGACTTGAGCCCATGACCTCAAATAAAGGAGACTCAAGAGTTACTACTAGACTACAAGTACTTATTGTGAGTATATCATTAACATCACTAAATGTACACAAGAACACACCACTATATTGATGTTGTATCATGGTGTGTGACATCCACCCACCAGTACTTAACATTGCTAACCTGGTGTGCTTTTGAAAGCATAACAGAAAAATTACCAGTTTCAATAATTGAAGCTTACGCACCCCCATTAGATTTTTTAGAATTGTCGTTAATCTTTCTTTTGTAGGAGTCCTGGGCCCGATGTCTAGGTTTACCACAAACAAAACAGCCACCTACGAATTTCTTAATCCCACCTTTAGGCTTAGTAGAATTATTTATTGCTTTTCCATTTCCATTAAATTTATGTTAGTACTTATTCGACTTAAACTGATTTTTGGTCCTCCCTCTCACTACTTTCAACAATGTTTTCTTTGGAAGCCATAACTGGGGCAACTTCCTTTTTTTCATGTACGTAATTATCCCCTTCAATTCTAAGTCTATCAGTAAGATCTTCCATAGTCAAAAAATTTCATTTATGTTTAAGGCGATTTCTAGATTCTTTCCAGGAAGGGGAAGTTTCTCAATATGAGATGCAAGTTGAAAACCCTCGTTAATTGACATACGCTCAGCATGAATTTCGTGAATAATGACTTCGAGTTCTTCTAATTGGGACAAACAGATTTTTCATCAACCATTTTAAAATCTAGAAAACGACTAACTACAAATTTCTTACTTCCAGCATCTTTAGTTTTATATTTCTTATCTAACATCAACCATAACTCTCTAGCAATTGGGATAGAAAAATAAACATCATACAGAGCATCATCAAAATTGTTCAGAATATGATTTTTGCACATAAAATCAGATTTTTCAGAGTGTTGATTAACAACAGTTTTTGCTGGTTCGATCTGTTCAGAATTATCTTCCTTAATTTCTTACGTGTGATCGAGTTCCAACAGGTTCAGATAAAATTTCAGTTTGGTTGCCAATGTTTAAAGTTGAAACCAATAAATTTTTCAGGCCTAGCAAAGGCAATTACAGCATGATGAAATTTTCCCATCACACGAATATAAAAATATTCATATCTTAGATTGTGTTATGCGTATACAAAAAAATAGATAATGAATTTGAACGACTTATCTGGCAGTTCAGGTGTTTGTTAAACATACAATCCTAAGACAGAAATATCGCCCACACTCTACTTAGTGATGACTCGAGACTCAGATACTTGTCCCCAAGATTCAACAACACAATACATCCGATTGAAGCACGCAACTGATGACTTTAGAACAAGAAAAGTGTTGCCCAGAAATTGAAGTATGAAGGAACACATTTTTAGAGAGAGAGGGAGAGAGAAAAGTTGTATATGAAACTGATCTGTAGGGCCCTTACTTAAAGGGATGCAGAAACTAGCCACTCTCCCAAAATGTGGAGGACCACTTTTCCAATAAAACCATTCTAAACGGCTATAAACAAAAATGGGTTTTAATATTAATTATAAAATAATTTTTTAATTAATTAAATAAAAGGAGTTTTAATGTAAAGAAAAATCGACTTAAAAAAATTAATTAGAGACGAATTTAAAATTAACTAATTTTTGGACCCAAGACCCATGCCCAAGTCCCAAGTATTGATATAATATTTATATATCTATTTAGTTATAAATTCCCCAAAATCTTGTATATGTCCTTCGTGGGACTTGAACCCGTGACCTCAAATAAAGGAGACTAAAACGTTACTACTAGGATAAAAGTACTTATTGTGAGTATATCGTTCACATCAATAAATATACGCAAGAACACAACACTATATTGAAGTTGTATCATGGTGTGTGACATCCACTCACCAGTCCATAATGTTGCTAACCAGGTGTGCTTTTGAAATCACTGCAGAAAAATTATCAGTTTCAACAATTTAAGCTTGCGCACCCCCATTAGTTTTTTTTTAGAATTGTCGTTAATTTTTCTTTTGTAGTAGTCTTGGGCCCGATGTTTAGGTTTACCACAAACAAAACAGCCTCCTACGAATTTCTTAATCCCACCTTTAGGCTTAGTAGAATTATTTATTGCTTTTCCATTTCCATTAAATTTATGTTAGTACTTATTCGACTTAAACTGATTTTTGGTCCCCTCCCCCCCCACTACTTTCAACAATGTTTGCTTTGGCAGCCATAGCTGGGGTAACTTCCCTTTTTTCCTGTATGTAATTATCCCCTTCAATTCAAAGTCTAATAGTAAGATCTTCCATAGTCAAAAAATTTCATTTAAGTTTAAGGAGATTTCTAGATTCTTTCCAGGAATGTGGAATTTGAACAATAAGAGATGCAAGTTGAAAACCCTCGCTAATTGACATACGCTCAACATGAATTTTGTGAATAATGAGTTGAAGTTCTTGTAATTGGGACAAAACAAAATTTTCATCAGCCATTTTAAAATCTAGAAAACGACTAACTACAAATTTCTTACTTCCAGCATCTTCAGTTTTATATTTGTTATCTAACATCAACCATAACTCTCTAGCAATTAGGATAGAAAAATAAAAATCATACAGAGCATCATCCAAATTGTTCAGAATATGATTTTTGTACACAAAATCAAATTTTTTCGAGTGTTGATTAACAATAGTTTTTGCAGGTTCGGTCTCGTCAGAATTATCATCCTTAATTTCTAACGTGTGATTGAGTTCCAAAAACTTCAGATAAAATTGCATTCTTTATTGCCAACGTTTAAAGTTCAAACCAACAAATTTTTCAGGCCTAGCAGACGCGATTGTAGCATGATCAAATTTCCCCATGACACGAATATAAAAATCTTTTATTCTTAGATTGTTATATGTGTATATAGAAAAAAACAAATAGATAATAAATTGGAACGACTTATCTGGATGCAAAAGAGTTTGTTAAACATATAGTTTTGAGACATAAATATCGTCCGCACTCTAATTAGTGATGCTTCGAGCCTCAAATAATTGTCCCAGGATTAAACAACATAGTACATCTGATTGAAGCACACAACGGATGACTATAGAAACACAAAATTATTGCCCATATTTTAGAGTATGAAGGAGGATGTTTTTAGAGTGAGAGAGAGAGAGAGAGAAAGAGAAAGAGAGAAAAGTTGTATACGAAACTTATCTGCAGAGCCCTTAATTAAAGGGATGCAGAAACTACCCAGTTCCCCAAAATGTGGATGACCACTTATCCACTAAAACCACTCTTAATGGCTATAAACAAAAACGGGTTTTAATATTAATTATAAAATGGTTTTTTAATTAATTAAACTAAATGAATTTTAACATAATAAAAATATAATTAAATATAATTAATTAAAGATGAATTTAAAATTAACTGATTTTTGGACCCATGACCCATGTCCAAGTCGCAAGTCCCAATTATTGATATAATATAATATTTATATATCTATTTACGTATAAATGCCCCAAATTCTCCTAAATGTCCTCAGTGGGACTTGAACTCATGACCTCAAATATACGAGACTGAAAAGCTAATACTAGGCTACAAGTACTTATTGTGAGTATATCATTTACACCAATAAATATACATAAGCACACAACACTATATCGAAGTTGTATCGTGGTGCGTAACGTCCTCCCACCGTCCTTAACGTTTCTAACAATGTGGGCTTTTGAAATCACATCAGATAAATTATCATTTTCAACAATTGAAGCTTGTGCAACCCCATTAGGTTTTTTAGAATTGTCATTAATTTTTCTTTTGTAGCAGTATTTGGCTCGATGTCCAGATTTACCACAAACAAAATAGTCTTCTCCAAATTTCTTAATCCCACCTTTAGGCTGAGTAGAATTATTTATTGCTTTTCCTTTTCCCTTAAGTTTATGTTAATACATATTTTACTTAAAATGATTTTTGTTCCCCCCTCTACTTTCAACAATGTTTTCTTTGGTAGCCATAGTCGTGGCAACGTCCCTTTTTTCCTTTACGTAATTATCCTCTTCAATTCTAAGTCTAACAGGCCATTTTTAAATTCTTTCCAAGGAGGGGGAAGTTTCTCAATAACAGAAGAAACTTGAAAACCCTCGCTAATTCACATCCCCTCAGCATGAATTTCGTGAATGATGACTTGAGGTTGTTCTAAATAGGACAAAACTGATTTTTCATCAACCATTTTAAAATATAGAAAACGACTAACTACAAATTTCTTTCTTCCAGCATCTTCAGTTTTATATTTGTTATCTAACATCAACCATAACTCTCTAGCAATTGGGATAGAAAAATAAACATTGTACAGAGCATCATCCAAATTATTCAGAATATGATTTTTGTACACAAAATCAAATTTTTTCGAGTGTTGATTAACAACAGTTTTTGCAGGTTCGGTCTCTTTAGCATTATCTTCCTTAATTTCTAACGTGTGATCGAGTTCTAACAGGTTCATATAAAATTACAGTTTTTGTTGCCAACATTTAAAGTTCAAACTAGCAAAGTTTTCAGGCCTAAAAAGGCAATTGCACCAGGATCAAATTATCACACGATACGAATATAAAAATATTTTTGTTTTAGATTGTTATATGCATATACGGGAAAAACCAAAAAGATAATCAATTGGAACGACTTAATAGGATGTTGAGGTGTATGTTAAACACGTAGTCGTAAGATGGAAATGTCGCTCGCACTCTAATAAGTGATGCATTGAGCCTCAGATAACTGTCCCCACTATTCATCAAAATAATACATCTGATTGAAGAACACAACGGATGACTTTAGAACCACACAATTATTGCCAAATAATTGGAGTATGAAGGAACACGTTTTTAGAGAGAGAGTGTGAGGGAGAGAGAGAAAAGTTATTTATGAAACTGATCTGCAGAGCACTTACTTAAAGGGATACAGAAACTAGCCACTCTCCCAAAATGTGGATGACAACTTTTCCACTAAAACCATTCTAAACATCTGTAACCAAAGGGGGTTTTAATATTAATTATAAAACAATTTTTTAATTAATTAAATAAAAGGAGTTTTAATATACATAAAAATCGAATTAAAAAAATAATTAGAGACGAATTTAAAATTAACTAATTTTTGGACCCAAGATCCATGCCCAAGTCCCAAGTATTGATATAATATCATATTTATATATCTATGTAGTTAAAAATGCCCCAAATCCTTATAAATCTCCTTCATGGAACTTGAACCCATGACCTCAAATAAAGGAGACTCAGAATTTACTACTAGGCTACAAGTACTTATTGTGAGTATATCATTCACATCAATAAATATACACTAGAACACAACATTATATTGAAGTTGTATCATGGTGTGTGACATCCACCCACCAGTCCTTAACGTTGCTAACCAGGTGTAGTTTTGAAATCATAGCAAAGAAATTATTACTTTCAATAATTTAAGCTTGCTCACCCCAATTATTTTTTTAGAATTGTCGATAGTTTTTTTTTCTAGCAATCTTGGGCTCGATGTCCACATTTACCACAAACAAAACAATCTCCTATGAATTTCTTAATCCCACCTTTAGGCTTAGTAGAATTATTTATTACTTTTCCTTTTCCATTAAATTTATGATGGTACTTATTCAACTTAAACTGATTTTTGGTCCCCCCCACTACTTTCAACAATGTTTGCTTTGGCATCCATAGCTGGGGCAGTGTCCCTTTTTTCCTTTATGTAATTATACTCTTCAATTTTATGTCTAATAGTAAGATCTTCAATTTAAGGAAATTTCTAAATTCCTTCGAGGAATGGGGAATTTTTTCAATAAGATATGCAAGTTTAAAACCCTCGCTAATTGACATACGCTCAGCATGAATTTCGTGAATAATGACTTGAAGTTCTTCTAATTGGGACAAAACAGATTTTTCGTCAACCATTTTAAAATCCAAAAAATGACTTACTTCAAATTTGTTACTTCCAACATCCCCAGTTTTATATTTCTTATCTAACATCAACCATAACTCTCTAGCAATGGGGATAGAAAATTAAACATAATATAGAGCATCATCTAAATTGTTCAGAATATGATTTTTGCACATAAAATCAGATTTTTTCGAGTGTTGATTACCAAAAGTTTTTGCAGGTTTCGTCTCTTCAAAATTATCTTCCTTAATTTCTAACGTGTGATCGACTTAATTGCAGTTTTTATTGCCAATGTTTAAAGTTCGAACCAACAAATTTTTCAAGCCTAGCAGAGACAATTGCAGCAGGATCAAATTTTCCCATTATATGAATATACAAATATTTCTATCTTAGATTGTTATATGCGTATACAAAAAAAAAAAGATAATAAATTGCAACGACTTATCTGGATGCTGAGGTGTTTGTGAAACATACAGTCCTAAGATAGAAATATCGCCCGCACTCTAATTAGTGATGCTTCGAGTCTCAGATAATTGTCGCCAAGATTCAACAACATAGTATTATCGCCCAGAATTTGGATGACTTTAGAAACAGAAAACGGTTGCCCAGAATTTGGATTATGAAGGAGGATGTTTTTAAGTGTATGTGTGTGTGTGTGTGTGTGTGTGTGTGTGTGTGTGTGTGTGTGTGTGTGTGTGTGTGTGTGAGAGAGAGAGAGAGAGAGAGAGAGAGAGAGAGAGAGAGAGAACATATGTAGACGAAACTGATGACCACTTCTTCACTAAAACCACTCTCAATGGCTATAAACAAAAATGGGTTTTAATATTAACTGTAAATAGTTTTTTATTAATTAAATAAAATGAGTTTGAATATATATAAAAATAGAATTAAATAAAATCAATTAAAAACGAATTTAAAATTTACTAATTTTTGGACCCAAGACCTACGTTCAAGTCCCAAGTATTAATATAATATAATATTTATAAATCTATTAAGGTATAAATGCCCCAAATTCTCCTAAATGTCCTTAGTGGGACTTGAACCCATGACCTCAAATATAAGAGATTGAAAAGTTAATACTAGGCTACAAGTACTTATTTTGAGTTTATCATTCACATCAATAGATATACACAAGCACACAACACCATATTGAAGTTGTATCATGGCGTGTAACGTCCTCTCACCAATCCTTAACGTTGCTAACAAGGTGTGATTCGGAAATCAAAGCAGATAAATTATCATTTTCAACAATTGAAGCTTGTGCAACCCCATTAGGTTTTTTAGAATTGTCATTAATTTTTCTTTTGTAGCAGTATTTGTCTCGATGTCTAGATTTACCACAAACAAAACAGTCTTCCCCGAATTTCTTAATCCCACCTTTAGGATGAGTAGAATTATTTGTTGCTGATCCTTTTCCCTTAAGGTTATGTTGGTACTTATTCGATTTAAAATGATTTTTGCTCCCCCCATTACATTCAGCAATGTTTTCGTTGGCAGCCATAGCCGAGGCAACATCCCTTTTTTTCCTTTACGCAATTATCCTCTTTAATTCTAAGTCTAACATGGCATTTCTAAATTTTTTCCAGGAAGGGAGAAGTTTCTCAATAACAGATGCAAGTTGAAAACCCTCACTAATTGACATCCCCTAAGCATGAATTTCGTGAATAATGACTTGAAGTTCTTCTAATTGGGACGAAAATGATTTTTCATCAACAATTTTAAAATCTAGAAAACGACTAACTACAAATTTCTTTCTTCCAGCATCTTTAGTTTTGTATTTTTTATCAAACATCAACCATAACTTTCTAGCAGTGGGGACAGAAAAATAAACATCATACATAGCATGATCCAAATTGTTCAGAATATGATTTTTTCACATAATATCATATTTTTCCCAAAGTTGATTAGGAACAGTTTTTGCAGGTTCCTTAATTTCTAACGTGTGATCGAGTTCTAAGAGGTTCTGATAAAATTGCATTTTTCATTGCCAACGTTTAATGTTTAAACTAACAAAGTTTTCATTCCTAGCAAAAGCAATTGTAGGAGGATTAAATTATCCCATGATATGAATATAAAAATATTTTTGTTTTAGATTGTTATATGCCTATATGGGAAAAATCGAAAAGATAATAAATTGGAACGACTTATTTGGATGTTAAGGTGTGTGTTAAACACGCAGTCCTAAGACAAGAAATATTACCCTCACTCTAATTAGTGATGCCTCGAGCTTCAGATAAATGTCCCTAAGATTCAATAACATAGTACATCCGATTGAAGCACACAACGGTTGACTTTAGAACCACACAATTGTTACCCAAAAATTGGAGTATAAAGGAGCACATTTTTAGAGAGAGAGAGAGAGAAGGTATTTATGAAATTGATCTGCAGAGCCCTTACTTAAAGGGGTGCAGAAACTACACACTCCCCCAAAATGTGGATGACCACTTTTCCACTAAAACCATTCTAAACGACTATAAACAAAAACGGGTTTTAATATTAATTATGGAACGGTTATTTAATTAATTAAATAAAACGAGTTTTAATATAAATAAAAATCAAATTAAAAACAAATTTAAAATTAACTAATTTTTGGACCCAAGACCCAAGCCCAAGTCCCAAGTATTGATATAATATAATATTTATATATCTATTTAGGTATAAATGCCCTAAATCCTCGTAAATGTCCTTAGTGGGACTTGAACCCATGACCTCAAATAAAGAAAACTCAAAATTTGCCACTAGGCTACAAGTACTTAGTGTGAGTATATCATTCACACCGATAAATATACACAAGCAAACAACAATCCCCCGCATGAATGAAATACGAGTAGAAGGAATAAAAGAAAAGTTTTGGACCATAAAATTATCATTAATAGGAAGAGGTGTCTTCTGGACTTGAACCTTTCTTAGTGTATGTCCGTTGGGCTTACAAACTTGTTAGTGAGTTACATATCTTGAACTAACCAACTATTTTTGTATACCAGTTCAATAGACTTGACACATGACACTTTAACACTTGTTCTTCAAAACAGTTTTGCTCATTAAGGCCATAAGTTGTATCCCAGTATCATGAGCTCTCTAGGGAATTCAACCACAATTCCCATAGGTTACGCCACTACCACACTCACTTAGGTGAATCTATCAAGAAAGTTCTGTCATATCCCGCTTGAAAATCCAAGACATAGATTCATTAAGAGTTTAACTCAACCTTTCTCATTACAGGTATCCCTAATATTATTATTAACACCATAGGGATAAGACAATGATAAGTCTTTATAGCGCTTACACATAATCATCCACAATTAGTTTCCCATGGAACCTATATCATAGGATCTCCTTTAGAATAGGTTGGGTATCCATCATGGTGGTTTTTACTCATTAGGCTTTAATACCATCCCCCTCGATGTTTTATAAATAATATCTCTTGACAACCCTTTGGTCAACGAATCCGCTAAATCATTATTTGACCTCACAAAGTCAATGGTTATAATGCCATCATATATGAATTGTCTCACACTAATATGCCTGTGATGGAGATGTCTTGACTTTTCATTGCTGGACTTACTGCTTGATTTTTCTACTCTAGCTTGACAATCATAATGTATAACTATCGCGAGTACATGTTTAGTCCACATCAGAATGACTACCAGAATGTCCTCAGCCACTTTGCTTATTCGCCTGCTTTGTTAAAAGCTATGAATTCAGACTCCATTTTTTTATCTCAAAATGCATGTCTGTTTTGAGGATTTCCACGATACGGCGGCCCCACCTAATGTGAATACATATCCCCTAGTAGATTTAGATTCCTCTGAGTCTGAAATCCAATTAGCATCAGAATTAACCTTCAATTATAGCAGGATAAGAGACATGTTATAAAGCATAATCCAAAGTAAATTTCAGGTGTCTCAATAATCTAATAAGTGCATTCCAATGATGATTCTTAGGATTACAAGTAAATCAACTCAATATCCCTACTGCATATGCAATGTCAGGTCCGGTGCAGTTCATAATGTACATTAGGCTACCAATAATTCTTAAATATTCAAGTTATGACATAGCTTCTCCTTTGTTTTTCTTTAAATTACTATTTGGATCATAAGGAGTTATGGCAGGAGTAGATTCATTTTTATTCAATTTTATTAACTCGCTTTTTATATAATATGATTGTGATAATTTGATTCCCTTAGAATCTCGTATTATTTTGACTCCCAAAATGAAATATGTAACTCTCAAGGCTTTCATATAAAATTATTCACATAACTTCTTCTTAGTAGTTTTTATAATGCTCATATGTGATCCAAATATTAGAATATCATCATCGTATAGGCAAAATATCACTCAAACATCCCTATGGAACTTAAAATATACGCATATATCACATTCATTTATTTTAAATCCATCATTAATCATTACTTGATCAAAATTTTCATGCCACTGCTTAGGGGCTTATTTTAGTCCATATAAGTGATATGCCCAAAGTGTACCTGCCAGCTCGGAGGCTTCAACCTCGGCTAAGATGATGATCGAGGTAGCAAGGGGTTAAGACTGACTATCAGCAATCTCATCCAGCATAAGGTCAGCCACGACCGACGTTACTAATTACCCTTCAATTAGGTAACAACCGAGGTCTGTATAACTCATGAGGTCAGTTATCCATCAGGTCGTCCACAGCCGACATCACATCTACCTCGTACATCAACCTTGGTTGGGTATCAGATGAGACCAACGAGGACTCATGGGTGCAACCACCCTTCAATATCATCAGCGGCCCTAGCCGACGTTGATAGCGCCACGTGAGAATCAACAGCCCTACAGGCTCAGCATTAATTTTTAGGACAACATCGTTCCTGGCCGACGTTCCACATATCAAACCTCGGCTGGCATCCCAGCCAAGGTTATCATATAATTCCCATCTAAGGCAAGGGTCGTACCTCACCAACCTCGTACTCACCCAGGCCGAGGTTGGTACCAAGCAAAGACATTCGAGATTCTACGCGTACATGTATGTTTTGAAGCACGTGGACAAATCTGTTATAACTGAATCATTCTCTCCGCATGAGGGAATATTAAGGTCATAATTACTTAGTTGAAGATTAACCAGGTGTCATCCTTTCACTGGCTGGATCTCCATGAACATGCTCATTGCATGCTTGGGGGGTACATTACACCCCCCAAACACTATATATAGAGGTCATCATCTACCTTGCAAAAGGATCCGAAATTACAACCTTAGCTGAAACTCTGTCAAATTACACAGTAGAGAGAGAAAGCTTAAAATATTGTATCCACCACCGTTAGTGCCTTATTTCAGTGACCTTACTCACTCACTTTCATAGTGGACGTAGGCCTAATTGGTTGAACCACTTATATATTGGTGTTCATCCTCTTCTCCTCATCCCACTCTCTTATATTTTATATACTATTGTGCTGCCATTGTTACTACTGACTTGAGCTTATCAACACCTTACCTGGTGGTTCTATTTCCATCAATATCATTTTGGCGCTGTCTGTGGGAATTAGAAAATATCTCTTCCTCTTTTGCTGCTTAACCTCACCGAAGACTTTGGTGGTGAACCAGAACCCGCCCCTTGCGTGGAGTTGAAAGAGGTCCTTAAAGGTATTAAGATGACCTACTAACAAGCTCTTTAGTCTTAGCATATGGCACCGGAGTTACCACCACCTCCTCCACCACCTAGTGCTGGAGGGCCTAGTTCCATCCAAGCACCACCCTAGTCCAAAATGGCTAAGGTGGCTACAGCCTTGAGATCTTTGACTGCAATGCAGCAAGCGATGAAGGAGCAGTTTGCACAACCCAGTCAAAATATAATGAGGCCACCTGGGGTCTCACCGGAGATGATTAATCTGACAACTGTTCAACGCCATCCTGAAGCCAGGGGACCACCCCAGGAACAGTGAAAAGACCAACCTACCCCTCAGTGGAGAAGGGACGTTGTTGAGCCGAGGCATTTACATTTGGGGAGGCAAGGAAACCCTTTCCCTGAGGATAGGTATGACGATATGGAGGCAGAAGATTATCCAGAAGACTGATGGGAGCCCAAAGAGGTTTCGAATAACACTGTACATCCTATCCAGCAAAGTCGAGGTTGTGGGGGGCGGAAGATATGGTGGTGCCCAACAAAGAGGATCAACTTTTGATCGCTTAAGCAGAGGGTTAGCCTTTGAAAGTCTCAGCCCAATAAATTACCTGAGGCAGAGGTTATCCAGATCAAGTGTAACAGGGTCACAAAGGGAAGATGGGGAACATCGACCTCATCATGGTTGACCCCATCATGGCCGAGATAGGGATCAAGAGGAGGTCAACAGTCGACGTTGTGTTGTAGCTGGGGAACCCTCAGTCCACCCCTTGGAGGTGGCGGGGGGAAAAATCGGCCAGGCCGACATTGCAAGGCCATGGAATGACTCCATCCAATGTCTGGAAGAGAAGATAAGGAACCTCATCAAAATCCAAGACCCACTTCAAAAAGGTTTCTCAGAGGGATCCCCATTCGTGGCCAGGATAGTGAGCTTCCCAGCCCCTGCCAAGTTCAAACCACCTACGGTATCTCCCAAATATGATGGTAGTACCAACTCTATACTTCATTTTGAGATGTATCAGTCTGCGGTGGATATTTATTCAATCCAAATGAGATGAAGTGCCAGGACTTCTCTAGGACTTTGATGGGAGCTGCACACATCTGGTTTACCTCTCTTCCAAAGAACTCAATTGAGAAATTTAAGGGCTTAGCTGAATGGTTCATTCACAATTTCTATTTTGGGGTTAGACCTCAAAAGAAGAACACCCATCTGTTTTATTTCAAGCAAGGCAATAACGAGAGCCTAAGAGACTACATTGCTAGATTTAATAAAGAAATATTAGAGGTTGAAAATTATGAAGAGAATATATCCATGATAACCCTCATTGGATGACTCCAGAAGGGGAAGTTACTATGGAATCTTGCGAAAGACCCTCCTAAGTCCATGGCAGAGCTATTGGCAACTGCAGGAAAGATCATGAATGCTGAAGAAGCTATGGCCGCAAAGTATGATTATGAGAACGAAAGTGGCAGCAGGAAATTCCAAAGAAAGAAAGATAGAAAAAAGAGGTCTGCAGATTACAAGTTTGCACATTATACTCCTCTAACTGTGAGATGCGAACACATACTCAATGAGATAAAGAATGACCGATCTCTGAGATGGCCAGAGAAGTTGAAGGCTCCTCTGTATAAGAGGAACAAGAACCTGTGGTGTGAGTTCCACAAAGACCACAGCCATGTGACAAACAAGTGCTTCTCTTTGAAGTACGAAATTGAGAAGATGTTGAAGTTCGTAAAATTAAGGAAGTATGTTGATGGTAAGGATCCTAAGATCGAAAGAGATGACCCTAAAAAGAAGAAAAATGATAGGTGTCGAGATGAAACCCCAGAGAGATGAGACGAAGAATCAGATGGTGATGATGAGGATGATCCTGACCTCCTACTAAAGGATGACAATGGCCCAGTGAAGAGGGTTTGTATGATCTCCTTTGGTGTTAACACCATCTGTGGAGGACTGGCAGGGGGTGGCTCTGAAGTAGCCAACCGAAAAGCTCATGTGGCAAAGGCCAAGTCGGTGACCAAAGTTGAGGTTGTGAATTTGGCGTCTTCAGAGGATAAGGAGAAGAGAAAGAAGGTGGACATGGATACTCTTATAGTTGGGTTCTCTCGGCTTAATTTCAAAGGTATCTTAGCTCCACACGATTACCCTTTAGTAATCACTATAAGGGTGCATGGGTGTGAGGTTCAGAGAATCCTCATCGATGGTGGAAGCTCCACAGATTTTATGTTCTGGTCTTGCATCAAAAGACTAGGCCTCAGTAGAGCAAGTCTTTCACCCTATCATCATCCGTTGATTGGGTTCAGCGGAGAGAAGGTCATCCCTTAGGCATGTATGAGATAGATGTACGAATGGATGACGAGTGGCCTAAGAGGTTGACCATGAGGATCAATTTTTTATGATGGATGAAAATGACTTTTCGTCCTACAACCTCATCATAGGAAGAGTATCTCTCAAGGAATTTGAGGCGGTGACATCAACGGTCCACTAAATGCTAAAATTCTCGACCCCCTATGGGGTAGGGGAAGTGCAAGGTGACCAGACTACAGCATGAGAATGATACTTCAACTCATTGGAAGAAAGAGGCACATAAGAGGGAAATAACAATGTATAACATTGATACACTTGATCCTAGGGATGAAACAAAGTTGAATAAAGGAGTGGTAGCTGAAGAGGTAGAATCCATCGTCCTCAATGAGGACGAACCAGAAAAAATTGTCCAAATTGACAAGGCCTTAAGACCAAAGATTAAGAAAGAGCTGATAAGATTTTTAAAGAAGAGGCAGAGTGTCTTCGCTTGGAGACACACAGATATGACTAGAATCAATTCGGATGTTATGTGCTATAAACTCAACGTGGCAGAAGATTCTAGGCTAATCAAATAGAGACGAAGAGTTTACTCTAGGGAAAAGTATGATGTCATTAGGGAAGAGGTCAGAAAGTTGGAAGAGGAAGAATTCATCAGGGAAGTCATATACCCAGAGTGGTTATCAAACGCTATCATTGTGCCTAAAGCCAATGGGAAATGGAGGATGTGCATAGACTTCACTGACCTCAACAAGTCTTGCCCGAAAGATAGCTATCCCTTACCTTGGATTGATTAGATGGTAGATGACACGATAGGGCATGAACTTATGAGCTTCATAGATGCGTATTCAGGTCACAATCAGATCTTCATGGATGCTGAAAACTCAGAGAAAATAACATTCATCACAGACAAGGGGACCTATTGCTATAAGGTCATGCCCTTTGGCTTAGAAAATACAGGGACCACGTATCAACGTCTTATAAATAAGATGTTTAAAGATCAAATTAGTAAGACCATGGAGGTATATGTAGATGATATGTTGACAAAGAGCTTAAAGGGATGCACTCATATAACTGACCTAGAGATAACTTTTGAGACCATGGACTTATATAGGATGAAACTCAATCCTTCAAAGTGTGTCTTCGAAGTAGGAGCTAGAAAGTTCCTTGGATTCATAGTCAACTAGAGGGGGATAGAGGCCAACCCCAAAAAGATCAAGGCTTTGCTTGATATGAAGACACCAAGAAGTATAAAAGACATTCAGAGGCTCACTAAAAGAGTGGCATCGCTCAACGAGTTTGTTTCAAAAGCCACGGACAAGTGTCTTTCAATTTTCAAGGTGCTTAGAAAGGCATTAGAGTGGGATGAAGAATGTGACAAGGATTTTAAAGAGCACAGGTCCCACCTTGTGTCCCCTCTACTCTTATCTCGGCCCATTCTGGGGGAGAAGTTGTATGTTTATCTAGCAGTCTCAGAGTCATCTATAAGCGCAACCATAGTACGGGAAGACGATGGGGTACAAAGGCATGTATACTTCAATAGTAAGGCCCTTCAAGGGTCTGAACAAAACTATCCTCGGATGGAGAAGTTGGCCTACGCTTTGATACACGCTTCCAGGAAGATGAAACCCTATTTTTAAGCCCACTCTATGGCCATCCTCACTGACTCTCCACTAAGGCAAGACCTCCACAAGCCTTGGAAGTCAGGAAGATTGATGACCTGGACCATCGAGTAGGGAGAGTATGACCCTATTTATCAACCCAGGGTGGCCATTAAAGGGCAAACACTCGCGAACTTTGTTGCTGAGTTCACATGGAAAGAGGTTGAGGTTGAGAATAATCCAGAGATTACAGAGGGATCAAATAGTAACGTCTTCCGATACTCGGAAGAGGTTGTGTCCAGCAGAGCCAAAAGAGGAGTAACTGAGAATAAGGAAGACAGGTACCTTTTTAAGCAAGGAGCCCTGTCAGAGGGGAACTTCTCTTCGAATGAAGATGTTTAGAACCTCTTTATTAACAAGTCTTCTTACGAAAGTGGTAGCGGTGCAGGGCTAGTACTATCAGCTCCAGATGGTACTGACATTGAATATACGTTACGGTTCAACTTCAAAGCATCAAACAATGAAGTAGGCCGACTCCTACTTCACAGTGACTCGAGGTTAGTTATCAACCAAGAACTTAGAGTATCTGAGGAAAGATGAAAGGATGGATAAATACCTGAAGAGGGTAAGAACGATGCTAAAAGGCTTCAAAGAGGCGAAGATGAATAGGGTACCTCGATAAAACAATAGTCGTGCGGATGCACTAGAAAGTTTGGCTTTAGTAACAAGGACATGCATCAGAAGGATAGTACCAGTCGAGATCCTACCAAACCGACCATTGAGGAAGAAGAGGTTACCAGTTCCTGCCTCAACTTAAACCTAGGAGACTCATGGATGGACCCCCTTATCAGATATATCAGAGAGGGAGAGCTACCAAAATCCAAGTTAGAAAGGAGGAAGTTGAGGTACAGAGCCAAAAATTTCTCAATAATAGAAGATGTCCTATATAAAAAAGGATTTCTACTACCTCTCCTCAGATGTGCCCATCCTACATAGGTCCCCCGCGTCTTGTAAGATGTACACAAAGGTTCTTGCTCCAATCACATAGGAGAAAGACCTTTAGACAAGAGGATAATAATGCAAGGATACTAGTGGCTAACCTTGGCCAAAGATGCTGCTTCCTACGTGAAGAGGTGTGACAAATGTCAGAGATTCTCTACTATCCCCCACCAACCTCATCAACCTATAATGTCAATCAGTTCTCCTTGGCCGTTCAATATATGGGGGATTAACTTGGTAGGACCTTTGCCAAGAGCTGCTAACAATTATCGATTTATGATAGTAGCAATTGACTACTTCTCCAAGTGGGCATAGGCTGAGCCGATGATCATGATTACAGAGAAAAAGACCTTCCAGTTCATCTGGAAGAGCATCATATGCAGACATGGCCTTTCGAACATCCTCATCTCAGACAACAGAACCCAGTTCAAGAATTTTTCCTTGGAGAAATACTGCAAGAGGGTCGGGATCAAGAAATTTTTCTCGTTTCCAAGCCGACCTCGGGCACACTGTCAGACCGAAGTCACAAACTGAACAATCCTAGACGGGATTAAGAAGAGGTTGGAAGAAGCTAGGGGGGTGGACATAAGAGGTTTATCCTATGTTGTGGGACTACATAACAACATCTATGACACCAATGGGGGATACCCCATTTATGTTAGCATATGGCTTAGAAGTCATCATACTAATGGAAGTAGGACTCCCCACTCACAGAGTTCAGACCTATGATCCTGAGAAGAATTGGGAAGAGAGAAGACTTGACCTAGATTTAATTGAGGAAATAAGGAAAGATGATGAGATCAGACAGGAAGCCTACCAGCACTAACAGTAAAGTTCTATAATCAAAGGGTGAAATCAAGACCTATAGTTGTAGGAGACCTAGTGCTGAAGAAGACGTTGTAGAAGACAAAAAGGCTTCACCCTAATTGGCGTTGTCCTTATAGAGTAGTCGATGAGGTTATACCCGGTAATTACCGACTAGAAAATCTCGAGGGAGAACCTTTCTCCAATCCATGGAATGCTAATTACTTGAAGAAGTATTACATATGATGTTGCAATTGTTTCTATGTAAATGTATCATTTTATGAAGAGAATATTAATGAGAAGAGCAATTCATGTGGCAATACTTTGTTTCATCATGCTTTAGTGGTAAAATTTTGAGGTGAAGCATCGTAGTTTGATGACCTCAGACTTTAAACATCATTAATTTGGAGAAATTTATGAGGGTAATATCTTAGTTTGGTGACTTCGGAACTTAAAACATCATAATTTAGTGACAAGGTCTGAGGTGAAACATCATAGTATGACGATCTCAGACCTTAAACATCATTATTATAAGGGTAACATCTTAGCTAGATGATCTCGGACCTTAAACATCATTAATTTGGTGAAATTTATGAGAGAAACATCTTAGTTAGATGACCTCAGACCTTAAACATCATTAATTTGGTGAAATTTATGAGGGTAACATCTTAGCTAGATGACCTCATACCATAAACATCATAACTTGGTGACAAGGTCTGAGGTGAAATATCTTAGTTAGATGACCTCAGACCTTAAACATCATTAATTTGGTGAAATTTATGGGGGTAACATCTTAGCTAGATGACCTCGGACCTTAAACATCATAATTTGGTGACAAGGTCTGAGGTGTAACATCTTAGTTAGATGGCTTCAGACCTTAAACATCATTAATTTGGTGAAATTTACGAGGGTAACATCTTATTTAGATGACCTCAAACCTTAAACATTATTAATTTAGTGAAATGTATAAGGGTAACATCTTAGCTAGATGACCTCAGACCTTAAACATCATAATTTGGTGACAAGGTTTGAGGTGAAACATCTTAGTTTGATGACCTCAGACCTTAAACATCATAATTTGGTGACAAGGTCTGAAGTGAAACATCTTAGTTAGATGACCTCAGACCTTAAACATCATTAATTTGGTGAAATTTATGAGAGAAACATCTTATTTACATGACCTCAGACCTTAAACAACATTAATTTGGTGAAATGTATGAGGGTAACATCATTATATGGTAACCTCAGACCTTAAAACATCATAATTTGGTGACAAGGTCTGAGGTGAAACATCATAGTATGACGACCTCAGACCTTAAACATCATTAGTTTGGTGGAATTTATAAGTGTAACATCTTAGCTAGATGATCTCGAACCTTAAACATCATAATTTGGTAAAATTTATGAGGGTAACATCTTAGCTAGATGACCTCATACCTTAAACATCATAATTTGGTGACAAGGTCTGAGGAGAAACATCTTACTTAGATGACCTCAGACCTTAAACATCATTAATTTGGTTAAATTTATGAGGGTAACATCTTAGCTAGATGACCTCAGACCTTAAACGTCATAATTTGGTGATAAGATCTGGGGTGAAACATCTTAGTTAGATGACCTTAGACCTTAAACATCATTAATTTGGTAAAATTTATGAAGGTAACATCTTAGTTAGATGACTTCAGACCTTAAACATCACTAATTTGGTGAAATGTATGAGGGTAACATCTTAGCTAGATGACCTTAGTCTTTAAACATTATAATTTTGTGATAAGGTCTGAGGTGAAACATCATATTTTATGACCTCAGACCTTAAACATTATTGATTTGGTGAAATTTATGAGGGTAACATCTTAGTTTGATGACCTCAGACCTTAAACATCATAATTTGGTGACAATGTCTGAGGTGAAACATCTTAGTTAGATGACCTCAGACTTTAAACCATTAATTTGGTGATAAATTATAAGGTTATCATCATAGTTTGTGATGAAGACACCATTATGTTGAAACTTCATACCTTAATACAAACACCATAGTATGACTTATGAAATTATTCAAAGGAGCATTCACCAAAATAAGAAAAACCCTCTGAAGAGGATGGTATAACAAGAAGAAGTCACAATTATAAGTCATCCATCCTTAGAGTATGTTATCAGAGGTTACAAATAATTAGAGATGAAAAGAAAAAAATGCAAGTGTTAAGCTTCACAAATTATGGTCTAGGTGTCTTCGTCCACAGGGTTGGTAACCTCGGCCCCATCAGCTTGGCCGATGTTGGTAACATTAGCCCCATTATCTTGAAGGTTAACATCCTCAGTCTCAGTAGCTTCCGGTTGTGTAGTCTCTACAGGTGCAACACCTTCTCATTCATCATCAACCTCTTACAAGGCCTGAGCAAACTGAGGGTTACCAAAGTTGAGACCAATGAAGTTCGAGGCTGTCAAGCTCACTGATTCTTTTTCGTTAATGGCCTCCCATTTACCAGTAGATTTAATACCTCTTTCAAAGTATTCAAAGACGAAGCTTATAAATTGGTCAGAGACCTTATAGTCAGCCAAAATTTTCTCTGAGGTTTCCTCAAGGGAAGCCTTCACAGCAGCATCAACGTTTTGTTAAAGAACGTCATCCTTGGACTTCAGGGCAGAGGTGGGGTCATTTTGAAGCTTATCTAAGTCCCTATCCCTCTGCTTCACCTTATTCTCATCTCCCTCCAAGGCGGCCTTCAGACGTTCAACCTTAGCATTTAGAGAGGCCTCCACCTTCTAGGCTTCTTTTCCCTTTTCGATAAGGGGCAGCTTCCTCAGGGTCCAGTTAATAAACTGGTGCATGGATAGGATTCCCTATAATACAAAGTCAGATTTATGAGATCAAGACAACCCATATCAAGGACGAGGTTGCACTTGGAGCCAAAAAAGATAAAATCTCTACCCGAATGGACCTATGAAGGCAAAACTCAACTAGCAGAGGTGTATCAATCGAGCGTAGAAAATGTTTATCCGCATCGGTCATCGCAGAGCCGATGGCATCCAATGCCTTCAGACCATGACCTATAAGGTTGTCACTGATCTTCAACTGCTCTAGACGAGTAGCCAATGCGTCATCAGAAGAGATTGTGATGGATTTTTGGTGCTTACTTGGCCTCTGATCCTCTGAGTCAATAGTGGTGGATTTTTTCTTTTTGGTTGCATCGGTTTAGGTGTGCTGATATTCTTCTTAGGCAGTGGAGGAGGAGGTGCATTGAGCCCAACTTTCTTTACCAACTTGATAAGGCTTGGTGCAGACATCTCCCACAGGTCGTCTGAGATACCTTCTGGGCATTCTGCAAAAAGTATTTTTGAGTTAGTAAATCAAAAACATTAAAATATCATAGGTATGACTTAGCAAAATAAACACTTAAAAAGCTCAGCTAAATGACTCCCCCCAGGCCAGGCTCAAAGAGGTAGTAAGGGGTCATCAGATGCTCGTACTTGACTAGCCAACCAAGCTCCCCCTGATCTTGAAGGTCTTTGACATTTTATAGGTTATCCTGGCTTAACCCAAGGTCATATGTGGCAACCAATGAAAATTTTCCCCACCTCAGAGGGGTCATCGGCTCTAGTGATGAAGAAGGAACACAAGTACCAAATTCCCATACCCCTGCGATGAAGAATTACTATGGTTTCCAGTTATGATTTGAGGTCTGGGTAACAAGCAACATCTTCTTATCAGACTTCCTAACTAGGAAGTGGTAGTAGCTAGGGTGGTTTTTGCTAGGGTGGTTTTTGCTAGAGGATGGTACGTAGCACCCTGTGAAGACCCTGACAGGAAGATCGGAATGATGGACTGCCCTCTATAGGACGATGACTCCAATCATCACCCTCCAAGCATTGGGGGATAGTTAGGAAGGGGAAAAGTTAATAAGGGATAATATAGCTTTAATTTTTGGATGGATGGGGAGATGGAATCCTAACTTAAACATCTGCTCATAGACACAGATCTCACCATCTCGGTCGCCAAAGTTCCTTTCATCCCTCAGAGGTCTCCTAAGCTTAATAAAGGGACTTATAGTATAAAGCTGCCTAAAGGCTAACAGATCGAACTCAATAACAGTACTCTCTATCTCAGCTTCCTTCGAGGTATCAACATCACTTTTATGACCATCATCCTCGTCCTTGGAAACATCGGCCTGGGCAGGTGTAGGGACACCTCCAGGGAACCTTTGAGCAAACTCAACCCATGTGGCTGTCGTTAGGGGAATAACATCAATAGGTGGTGGGATAGCCACACTCGGCCCCATTACTTCAACATCGGAAGAAGTCCGAGAAGTGATGGCACCGTTGTGGGATGAGGCACGACTTTGGACCTCAGCCTGATCACGGACCTGATCTTGCCTAATGGATAATTCCATGGCCTCTTGAAATGAATCCACAGAGACATAGGGTCTGAGGTAGATGACTCAGACATTAGAGAAGGGCCAATTGGATCCTCGATTGGCTCAGCAGGCTCTGTTGGCTCAGGGTAAATCACCTTAAGAGGTGGAGGGAAGATAGGTCTGAGGGGGAAGGCCTCAGCCCTACGAGTTTCCTCTTGGGCTAGTTCTATTTGCCTAATTTTTACAAAGGTCTTATCTCTAAGATAGGGGAAATCTTCTATGTGCTTATAAACAGGTCTGAGCATAGAATGACGACCTTACACTTGGGACCCTAAACCAAAAGCAAATAACTTGGTAAAACTCAACTTAAGGATCAAACGTGGTTATTTGAAATATTTCTAATCAAGAACAGTCAAGAACAGTCAACCAAAAAACTCATAAGCTCATAGGAAAACCTAATCTACCACCGAAAAATGCATGAAATGGAAATAAAGGTCTGAAAATAGAAAAACGAGATGAAAATAATACCTGAGGGAGTGTGAGATGAGGAATAGGAGGATTAAGAACAAAGAAAACTCCCAAAACCCAATAGTGATGGAGCTCTTAAAGAGAGAGAGAACACAAAAAACTCAGGCGGTAAAATGAGAAAAATGAGGAAGAAATAGAAGGAAAAGGTGTAAACACCCAAACCGTGCTGGCACAAATCCCAAGGCCCATTATTGCCTTGGGAGCCCAAAAGGCCATCATTATTGCACTTGCCAAGAACACAACTAACTTCAGAAGTTGACACTTATCAAGGAAATATTAGCACATAAAGAAATATAACCTCGGACATGCATACCCCTTAGTTACCTATTCACACCGGTAACTAAGGTGTAAGGGGTGATTGATATGCCTAAAGTGTACCTGCCAGCTCGGAGGCTTTAACCTTGGTTAATATGATGGCCGAGGTAGAAATGGGTCAAGACTGACGATCAGCAATCTCTTCCAGCATAAGGTCGTCCACGACCGACGTTACTAATTACTCTTTAATTAGGCAACAACTGAGGTATATATGACTCATGAGGCCAGTTATCCATCAGGTCATCCACAGTCGACATCACATCTACCTCATACATCAACCTCGACTGGGGTATCAGCCTAGACTAGCAAGGACTCATGGGTGCAACCACCCTTAAATATCATCATCGACCCTAGCCGATGTTGCAAGCGCCACGTGAGAATCAGCAGCCCTACAGGCTCAAAATCAATTATGAGGAAGACATTAGCCCTGGCCAACGTTCCACATATCTAACTTCGGCTGACATCCTAGCCAAGGTCATCATATAATTCCCAGCCAAGGCAAGGGTCGTACCTCACCAACCTCGTACTCACCCAGGCCGAGGTTGGAACCAAGCAAAGATAACCGATCTTCTACGCGTACATATATGGCATAAAGCACGTGGAAAAATCTGCTATAACTGAATCATTCCCTCCACGTGATGGAATATTGAGGTCATCATTACTAAGTTGAAGATTAGCCAGGTGTCATCCTTTTACTGGATGGATCTCCACGCACATGCTCATTGCATGCTTGGGGGGTACATTACACCCCCCGAACACTATATATAGAGGTCATCATCTACCTTGCAAAAGGATCCAAAATTACAACCCTAGCTGAAACTCTGTCAAATTATACAATAGAGAGAGAAAGCTTGAGAGATTGTATCCATGGCCGTTAGTGCCTTATTTCACTGACCTTACTCACTCACTTACATAGTGGACGTAGGCCTAATTGGCTGAACCACTTATATATTGGTGTTCATCCTCTTCTCCTCATCCCACTCTCTTATATTTCATATACTCTTGTGCTGCCATTGTTACTACTGAATTGAGCTTATCAACACTTTACCTGGTGGTGTTGTTTCCATCATCATCGATAAGGATTTAACTAGATTGCAAACTTTATTTTCTAATCCCTTTACAACAAATCCTTCTGGTTTATCCATATAAATCTTCTCTTCTAATTATCCATTTAAGAAGGCGGTTTTAACATCCATTTGATGAATCTCCATTTTATAAATGGATTTTAGGGAAATTAAAATTCTAATAGAACTAATTCGCATAACTGAAAAATAAGTGTCACATAAATCGATTCCCTACTTTTGTTTATATCCTTTGGCTACTAACCTAGCCTTATATTTTTCTATGGATCCATCAGGTTTAATTTTTCTTTTAAAAATCCATTTACACCCTATGGTTTTACAACCTGGTGGAAAGATAATTAAATCACAAGTGTGATTTTGTATAATAGATTCTATTTCATTATTAAAATCCTATCTCCAAAATGGAGCTTTGGGATAATTAAGAGTGTAAGAGGAGCTTAATGATAAGCCTCTCATTTAAATATTAAAGAAGATTAAAGATGATTAATATTGATAAACGTCCATGTGTTTATGATACTGAGGTATTATTATATGCGTCCAGCATATCACACGTATTTGTGTATTGTTAATACATTAACTAAACAATATTTTAGTATTGAGGGTGCAACATATGTTATGGGACACAAGCCATTGAAAAGAGGACATATGTCACCACATGTTGTTTAACAGATGTCTCCACCATATATTTGGCATGTGGGATCCCACTTGGGTTCGTTTTGCTATAAATAGAGTTCATTTCCTTACATATAAGTTAGAGGGATTCTTGGGAGAAGATGAGTATCCTTGTCTTTAGAGTTTTCTTAGAGAGTTTTATAAAAAGAGTTCGGAGAAGAGTTTTGGCGATGTTTCGAGAAGGGTCTTACCACCTCCCACCTCTCCGAGAAACCACCACAAATGTGTTTTTTGAAGAATAGTATGAACCCACAAACTACGTTGACTTTGATTCCGACTATGACGGATACATAGGCATAACCGAAGTTGATCAAGTCAAACATGTACCAAAATTGTGTATTTCCCCATATTAAACTACCCTCTTACATTTGGTGACTCCGCTGAGGAGGTATTCACGATTTTTATTGTGTAAAGCCTCATTCGTGCTAGGAAAAGTGGATGGAGATTGTAGAGAGATCATGGAAAAGCTCTAACATTTATGAAAAAAATTCAACCTCTTCATTTCAGATACGTATCTGATTTTTCTACTACTGGAAAACATTAACTAAGATGTTTATCTGACATTGATATTTTTACAAGAGGTTGTATTCTGTGATAGTATAAATTTTATTGATATAATAATTCATGCTTAAAACCATTATGAATAGTCTGCTGAATAAGTTACAAAATGCCTTGAAGATTATGGGTGATGAAAGAGCCCTTTACTTGTTAACAACTATTGATAGATGTTATGAATAAGAAAAAAATAAATAAAGGTTGTATTTGATGAGACTTGTGACCAATCCTTGGGTGTAAATTTCACATATGTTAATTACATGCGATATCTTGGGTGTAGAGTTCTTACAGATTTTATTGGGACGAAATTATTATTTTTCTAACAATTGAATAACCAATGAGAATATTGTAAATACTTTGGGTCGAGGCCTGCTAAAGTAGGGACATTTATTATGCAAGCTAGAAATAGTGTGAGGAATAGACTACATTACCAACTTTCTTGAGTGTCACATATATTAAGCACATTTTTTCCAATAACTGTGCACTATGGTATCGAATAACGGGAATTATTTTAAATGTCTTGAGCCCCATAATTACATAACAAAACCCACTTAACTAGAGGCTTAACTGAATTGCGTCGGCAATGGTGTGGGTCTGGGATATCGAAGAATCCTTGGTTGACAATTCTTTGGTTGTTTACTGCTTGTTGGTGGTGGCGCTCCGGTATTGTTATTCTAATTAGATCGATTGTGGTCCTATTGTTGTTGTATTGCTGTGATGTTTAACTGACGGTGGTACTAGGGTAGTGTAAGAAGGCCGATGGTCTTTGGTTCCTCTCCAGTTTAGGCTTTAGACCATTGACTATCGTTTTTAACTGGATCTCAGTTGTAACTTATTATACGAGTTAGGAATTTGGTGCCGAGTTTCTTTTGGGTTGAGCTACCTCGAGTTGTGACAAAACTTTGAGAGTATAAAAAACCATTTGTTTTTTCAAAGTTCCAAATTAGAAATAGTTTATTTCGGTATATTGTTTTCAAACTGAATCAAGGTTCATGTTTTTAGAGATTCTTTTAATTTTTTATTTTTGAGGTTCCTCTAATGAATTTTGATAAATTATGGTATGACGTTATTTACGTCCGCTGATTAAAAAAAACTGAGTGATTAATTGACTTTACATTTTTTTGGTGTGTGTGTATACGAGTATATGAAATACGATGTATACATGAGATAAGTTGTTTGACTACTTATGTTTGGTTATTGATATGTATACAATTTATATGTTTCTTCAAATTGACAAATTAAAATAATTTGACACATCTGAATTATGCAAAATTAGAAACAAATTGATTAGGCTCGTGAGATGAATCGGATAGGCATTTTCTTGAGACAATATTTTACCTTTGACTCAAATGTCCCAAACACGCAATAATGCATGCAGACTTGATTTTAATTCAGTATGAGAATATTATTTATTTGAATGATTTTAATTCAGAATGAGAATATTATTTATCTGGATAAATGTAGTACTGCCATATGGTACTACTTGAATTAATATGACAAATCCACGATATGTGATGATATCATTCAGGAAGCTTTGTAAAAGTATTAAACTTGGTATATAAATTTATTTTATTCTAAAAAAGATAGAGAACGCGTAATGAAGTTTTGTTTGAGTATTTTATGACATTTACAAATGTTATCCTATGGTTGTACATCGTATTCATACATTAGGAATCATTTAAGAAATACATGAGTTCGTTTTTTAATCCTTGATTCACCTTGAGACTGAATTATAAAATGGCATGTGATCAAATGATATTAATTTTTTATGCATGATACACCCACTATTATGAGTTGTTATGATTCATTGAAAAAATATCCGTGCACTTGAGTTTATTATATTATAGTTTTATCATTAAATAAAATAAAATAAAGGGGGCATGAGGAGAATTATACTTGGATATTTCCTAAGTTGTACTAAACATTTGCAATATTATATTATTGTGTCAGAAATATATATTATTTTGCAGAGGCTTCTGAATGAGCACATATTAGGCGACGCTAACATAAAGTCATTATTCAAAGATATGATAGTTTACAATATACCCCATAAAATGTAATGATTACGTTGCTTTCATTTTTTCAGGTGGGGATTGAAAATGATATATGTAATTTATTTTACTTTATCTTAAGATAAAGATAAAATAAAGGGGGCAAATGTATATTATGATGTAACGTATCTTGTATTTTAAAGCTTCTTCATCATCCTCCATGACAAGGTTATATTGATGAACCTTCAGTAATGTCCAAGCAGGCCATTACAAAAGCTTCTTTAGTTTCTTTCGCAAAGAGTTCAGACGGATTAATTAGTTGTCACTCAGAAATTGGCAAAGTTGTAGTCATCCTTCATACATGACATCATATTACAAGAACTTTGAGATTATTGTGGTAAGTATTCTTCAGAGGTGTAATATATTCCAAAAAACCCAATGAAATTGGTAAGTGGTTGAACTGCGGTCGTTGTGACTTGACTCGTCCAGAGAAATTGGTCATTGATGCAAATAGGTAAAGGACCACGCTCAGTTTGTCATTTAGCAAGTGTGGTCTCCCTCGCGTCCTGAAAAGTGATAGAGAATAATGAGTTTAGAAAAAATCTTAACAAGTGGTTTTCATTGTTAAGTCACCATAATAGGTGGAGTTTACGAAAAATATTAATCATTGTCAAGTCACCGTTATAGGAGGAGTTTACAAAAAATATTAACAAGTGGTTTTGATTTTTAAGTCAGCGTTATGGGTGGAGTTTACGAAAAATCTTAACAAGTGGCTTTCATTGTTAAGTCACGGTAATAGCTGGAGTTTACGAAAAATCTTAACAAGCGGTTTTCATTGTTAAGTCACCATTATAGGTGGAGTTTACGAAAAAACTTAACAAGTGGTTTTCATTGTTAAGTCGCTGTTATAGGTGGAGTTTACACAACTATGTTTTCATTGTTAAATCACCTATAATGTCGGAGTTTTGACGAAAAATCTGAACAAGTGTGTTCATTGTAGAGTCACCTCTAACGGTGTAGTTTGCAAAAAAATCTTAACAAGTGTGTTTTCATTGTTAAGTCACCTTTAACGGTGTAGTTTGCAAAAAATCTTAACAAGTGTATTTTCATTGTTAAACCACCTCTAGCGGTGTAGTTTATAAAAAATCTTTACAAGTGTGTTTTCATTATTAAGTTGCCTCTAACGGTGGATTTTTGACGAAAATTCTTAACAAGTATGTTTTCATTGTTAAGTCACCTTTAACGGTGGAGTTTGATAAAAATATTAATAAGTATGTTTTCATTGTTAAGTCACCTCTAACGGTGGAGTTTTGACAAAAATCTTAACAAGTATGTTTTCATTGTTAAGTCACCTCTAACGGTGGAGTTTTGACTAAAAATCTTAATAAGTGTGTTTTCATTGTTAAGTCACCTTTAATTTTCATTATTAAGTCACCTCTAAGAGTGTAGTTTGTAAAAAACATCTTAACAAGTGTGTTTTAATTTTTAAGTCACCTCTAACGGGGGAGTTTTGACAAAAAAATCTTAAGAAGTGTGTTTTCATTGTTAAGTCACCTCTAACGGTGTAGTTTACGAATTTTTTTAAACAAGTGTATTTTCATTGTTAAGTCACCTCATAGGTGGAGTTTGCAAAAAAAACTTAACGAGTGTGTTTTCATTGTTAAGACGCCTCGCAGGTGTGAGCTTGCATAAACTTTGAACAAGTAATTTTCATTGTTAAAGAGTCATATTTTTCTATTTAATCTTCGTTCTAACAGGCATAAGGAAAAGACGTATGGAAAAAAGAATGAGAAGGTAGAAGTTACCTCAAGGGAGAGTCAATAATATGTTCATGCACAAGAAACCTTGTCGTGATTTAGGCGAGTCAATAATATGTGCATGCACAAGAAACCTCATCGGGATTTAGATGAGTAAAAAACATGTGCATTCACTAAAAGATTAAAAGAGAACGATCAAGTAGTTATTATGTAAACCATAATAATACCTCCACTAAGCTTGGTTGAGAATGATGAAACTGAATGATGAAGTAGTTAGTATGTGTCCATGATAATACATTTTACCAAACCAGAATTACGAACAACCACAATAAAATCGTGGATGCATGTTCATTTAAAAAGGAATGGTGGTAACACTCATAGTATATCATTCGTCTAAAAAGAATGATCACGAGATCTGTCGAAATAACCAATGAGCTCAATGTACATAAAATGAGATATGAAATATGAGATATGAGATTGAAGTATATCATGAAATAAAATGAGATATGATATTATTAACCCCGATCCACGGGTTGATAGAACATATGAAAACCGACTAAGGGTGTTTGGTACATATGATCGATATATTTCAGACATAATCAATATATCAACTATATGTACGAGGGGCCAAATGAAGGAGGGGCTTAATGATAAGACTCTAATTTAAATATTAAATAAGATTAGAGATGATTAATATTGATAATTACCCACGTGTTTATTCAACTGAGGTATTACTATGCGCGTCCAGCATATCACGCGTATTTGAGTATTATTTATACATTAAATAGACAATATTCTAGTATTGAGGGTGAAACATATGTTATGGGACACAAGCCATTGAAAAGAGGACATATGTCACCACATGTTGTTTGACACATGTCTCCACCATATATTTAACACGTGGCATCCCACTTGGGTTGGTTTTCAGTTCCTTACATATAAGAGAGAGAGATCCTTAGGAGAAGATGAGTTTCCTTGTCATAAGAGTTTACTTAGAGAGTTTTAGAAAACGAGTTCGAAAAAGAGTTTTGGAGATGTTTTGAGAAGGGTTTTCCCACCTCCCACCTCTCCTAAAAACCACCACAAATGAGTTTTTCGAAGAATAGTAAGAACCTGCAAAGTAAGTTGACTTTGATTCTGACTATGACGGATAAGTAGGCGCAACCAAAGTTACTCAAGTCAAACACGTACAAAAATCCGGTATTTCCCCATATTAAACTACCCTATTACAAAGAGCATCGTAATAATATTGAGGATCCCCCTCTGACAAAAATGAAATATAATTAGGCCCAAAAGATCTTTCTATCTTATGTCTTTTACTTTTCCTAAGTTCTTGTATTTCCATTTCATTTTCTTGCATACTACTAGATGGCATATTTTTGTTCGAATAAGGATCCTCAAGTCCAGTAGTGGGATTATGTGGAAAAATATGTCCAAATAATTATGCATCGCGATATTCAATAATAGTATTTGTAGATACACCATGTACTTCTGATTTAAACGCCAGGAACCTATACGCTCTACTATTTTTTGCATTACCTATATATACACAATCAATAGTTTTAGGTTCGAGTTTATTCGTTTAGGTGGAGGCAAGACTACTTTAGCTAAACACCCCCACGCTTTTAAGTACTTGTATGAAGGCTTTATTCCTTTCCATAATTCATACGGACATTTATCAAATCTCTCAGGGGAAATTTTATTTAAAATATAACAAGCTGAAAGTACCGCTTCACCCCATAAATTATGAGGAAAACCTAAATTGTTTAACATAGCATTTACCATATCCTTTAGCGTTTGATTTTAATGTTCCGCCACACCATTTTTTTGTGGACAATATGGTGTCGTAGTTTGATGTATTATGCCATGTATTTTACAAAAGTCATTAAAAGGATCATAATATTCTCTTCCTCTATTCGATCTCACAATTTTAATCTTTTGGTATAGTTGATTTTCAACTTCTATTTTATATAGTTTGAATTTTTCTAGTACTTGATCCTTAGATCTCAAAAGATTCACATAACAGAATTAATGTGATCATCTACAAAGGTGATAAAATATTTTTTACCACCCCTTGTTTGGGTTCCTTTTAAGTCACACAAATCGGTATGAATTAATCCCAAATTTCAGTAGATCGTTGTACACTGTGAAAAGGTTTTCTTTTGAATTTTGATTCAACACATATTTCACATTTGTGTTCGACATTTGCAGGAAATTTCAGGATATCTCCTAAAATCATTAATCTTCTAAGTGAAGCAAAATTATCATGTCCAAGTTTATTATGCCATAATTATAAGGAATCAGAGATAAGCAGAAGAATTGATTACAATAAAAACAGAGTCACTAGTTACATTTAGTTTGAGAAGTCCCTCACACATGTAACCCTTACCCACAAACATGCCATTTTTAGTTAAAAAAAACTAATCAAATTCAAAGACCATTTTAAAACACTTTTTACTCAATAGAGAGCCCGAGTCTAAATTTTTCCTAATGTCGTCACATGTAACACCTCGTTCAGCATCAGGACTTTTCTAAAAGTGAATTTTAAATCCACCTTCCATTTTCCAGCAACTGCAGCCACTAAAGAATTTCCCATGTAGATCTTTTCATCACTTCCTACCACCTCGTAGTAGAAAAAAACACTCTTGTCTCCACAGGTGCGTCGGGTTCCCCAGTGTCCACCCACCAGTCCTTAACGTTGCAAACCAGGTGTGCTTCTGAAATCACAATGGAAAAATTATCAGTTTCACAAATTAAAGCTTGCACACCCCCATTAGGTTTTTTAGAATTATTATTAATTTTTCTTTTATAGGATTCTTGGGCTCGATGTCCAGGTTTACCAAAAACAAAACAGACTCCTCTGTATATCTTAATCCCACCTTTAGGCTTAGTATAATTATTTGTTACTTTTCCTTTTTTCGTAAATTCATGTTGGTACTTATTCGGTTTAAACATATTTTTGGTCCCCCTACTACTTTCAATAATGTTTCCTTTGGCATCCATAGTTGTGGAAACGTACCTTTTTTTTCGTTACGCAATTATACTCTTCAATTCTAAGTCTAATAGTTAGATCTTCCATAGTCATATCTTTACGTTTATCCCTAAGGCCATTTCTAAATTGTTTCGAGGAAGGAGGAAGTTTCTCAATAACAGATGCAACTTGAAAACCCTCGCTAATTGACGCACCCTCAGCATGAATTTCGTGAATAATGACTTGAAGTTCTTCTAATTAGGACAAAATATATTTTTTATTAACCATTTTAAAATCCAGAAAATAACTAACTACACATTTTTTACTTCCACCATCTTCAATCTTATATTTCTTATCTAACATCAACCATAAATCTCTAAAAGTGGGGACAGAAAAATAAACATCATACAGAGCATCATCTAAATTGTTCAGAATATAATTTTTGAACATAAAATCAAATTTTTCCTAGAGTTAATTAACAACAGTTTTTGCAGGTTTGGTCTCTTTCGAATTATCTTCCTTAATATTTAACATGTGATTGAGTTCCAACAGGTTCAGATAAAATTGCATTTTTTGCTGACAACGTTTAAAGTTCAAACCAATAAATTTTTCAGGTCTAGCAGCGACAATTACAACATGATCAAAATTTCCCATGATACAAATATAAAAATATTTTTGCGTTAGATTGTTATATGCATATATAGGAAAAACCAAAAAGATAATAAATTGGAACGAATTATCTGGACGCTGAGGTGCGTGTTAAACACACAGTGCTAAGATAGAAATATCGCCCACACTCTAATTAGTGATGCCTTAAGCCTCAGATAACTCTCCCCGGGATTCAACAGCATAGTACATCCAATTGAAGCGCACAACGAATGACTTTAGAACCACACGATTATTGCCCAGAAATTAGATTATCAAGGAAGACGTTTTTAGAGAGAGAGAGAGAGAGAGAGAGAGAAGTTGTATATGAAACTGATCTGCAGAGCGCTTACTTAAAGGGATGCAGAAACTACCCACTCCCCCAAAATGTGGATGACCACTTCTCCACTGAAACCACTCTCAACGGATATAAACAAAAACAAAACATAATATTAATTATAAAATGGTTCTTTAATTAATTAAATAAAACCAGTGTTAATATAAATTAAAATCGTATTAAATAAAATTAATTAAAGACGAATTTAAAATTAACTGGTTTTTGGACCTAAGATCCAAGCCCAAGTCCCAAGTCCCATGTCTTGACATTACATAATATAATATATATATATATATATATAAATTCCCCAAATCCTCCTAAATATCCTTAGTTGGATTGGAACCCATGACCGCAAATAATGGAGACTCAAAATTTACCACTAGGCTACAAGTACTTATTGTGAGTATATCATTCACACCAATAAATATACACAAGCACACAACAATCCCCCACATGAATGAAATATGAACAGGAGGAATAAAAGAAAAGTTTTGGGCAATAAAAATGTCATTAATAGGCAGAGGTGTCTTTTGAACTTGAACCTTGCTTATTGTATATCCATATGGCTTAGAAAGTATTATGTGTATTACATATCTTGAACTAACCAGTTATTTTGGTAAACTAGTTCAATAGAATACACACCTGACACTTTAACACACTTGTGGTTCAAAAACGTTTTACTCATTAAGGCCATAACTTATATCCAAGTATCATGAGCATTGTAGGGAATTCAATCACAATTCCCATAGGTAGCGACCCCACTACCACACTCACTTAGGTGAATCTATCAAGAAAGTCCTATCACGTCCCGCATGAAAATCAAAGACATAGATTCATCAAGATTTTAACTAAACCTTTCTCATTACAAGTAGTACTACTATAATTATTCAAACGATAGGGATAAGACAATGATAAGTCTTTGTAGGGCTTACATATAATCATACACAATTATTTTTCCCATGGAACCTATATCCTAGGATCTTCATTCAGATAGGTTGGGTATCCATCATGGTGATTTTACTCATTAGGATTTTATCCCATCCCCCTCGATGTTTTTCAAATGATATCTCTTGACAACCTTTTGGTCAACGGATCCGTTAAATTATCATTTGACCTCACAAAGTCAATGGTTTTAATACCATTAGATATGAGTTGTGTCACACTATTATTCCTGCGACGGATATGTCTTGACTTTCCATTGTAGGACTTGTTTCTTGCTTTTTCTATAGCAGCATGACAATCACAATGTATAAGTATCGCGGCTACAGGTTTAGGCCACATCAGAATGTCTTCCAAAAATGTCCTCATCCACTCGGCTTCTTCGTCTGCTTTGTCTAAAACTATGAATTCATACTCCATTGTTGATCTCGCAATGCATGTGTGTTTTGAGGATTTCCATGATATGGAAACCTCGGCCTGATGTGAATACATATCCACTTATAGATTTGTATTCTACTAAGTCTATAATCCATTTAGCATCAGTATAACCTTCAATCATAACGGGATAAGAGACTTAATATAAAGCATAATACAAAGTAAATTTCAGGTATCTCAATAATCTAATAAGTGCATTCCAATTATCATTATTAGGATTACAACTATATCTACTCAATCTCTCTAGTGTATATGCAATGTCAGGTATAGTGCAGTTCATAATGTACATTAGGCTACCAATAATTCTTGAATATTCAAGTTGTGACACATCTTCTCCTTTGTTTTTCTTTAAATTACTATTTAGATCATAAGGAGTTCTTGCAGGATTAAATTCATTTTGATTGAATTTCCTTAACACGCTTTCTATATAAGATGATTATAATAATTATATTCCCATAGAATCTCGTTATATTTTGATTCCCAAAATGAAATTTGCAACTCCCAGGTCTTTCATATCAAATTGTTCACATAACATCTTCTTAGTAGTTTTTATAATGCTCATATGTGATCCAAATATT
This sequence comes from Sambucus nigra, assembly GCA_949130495.1. NCBI lineage: Eukaryota > Viridiplantae > Streptophyta > Magnoliopsida > Dipsacales > Adoxaceae > Sambucus > Sambucus nigra. The sequence goes on along the minus strand of OX422208.1, from coordinate 665,009,306 downwards.
AGCATATCATCAACGTATAGGCAAGCAATCACACAAGCATATCTATGGCACTTAAAATATACGCATCTATCAGATTCATTTATTTTAAATCCATCATTAATCATTACTAGATCAAAATTTCATGCCACTGCTTAGCGGCTTGTTTTAGTCCATATACGGATTTAACTAGCTTGAAAACTTTATTTTCTAATCCCTTTACAAAAAATCCTTATGGTTGATCCATATAGATTTCCTCTACTAATTCTCCATTTAAAAAGACAGTTTCAACATCCATTTGATGAATCTTAAATGGATGTGAGGGAAACGAATATTTTAATATAAGTAATTCACATAACCAGAGAATAAGTGTCAAAGAAATTGATTCCCTCCTTTTGTTTATATCCTTTGGCTACTAACCTGGCCTTATATTTTTCTATGGAACCATCAGGTTTCATTTTTCTTTTAAAAATCCATTTACACCCTATGGTTTACAACCTGGTGGTAAGAAAACTAAATCCCAAGTGAGATTTTACATAATAGATTTTATTTCACTATTAATAGCCGCTCTCCAAAATGGAGCTTCAGGGGAATTTAGAGCATCGTAATAAGATTGAGGAGCCCCCCTCTGACAAAAATGAAATATAATCAGGCCCAAAAGATCTTCCTATCTTACGTCTTTTACTTTTCATAGGTTCCTACATTTCCATTTCATTTTCTTGCCTGGTATGCCCATATATATCCTCAGCCAGGCCGAGGGCGCCCTCCAATAAGACGAGTCCAAGATTGTCCCACCATCCGAGGGGCCGACCCTTCATCAGGCACCATACGACCCCTCAGGGAGCCGACCCTTCATCAGGCTCCAGACGACCCCTTGGGGGACTGACCCTGCTGACCCTCCATCAGGCTCCAGACGACCCTTCAAGGGGCCGACCCTCCATCAGGCCCAGCTGACCTCCGAGGGTACGACAGTACGAGGCCCAAATTGGGCCAGACTCACTGTCGGAAGAAACTTTACCCTCGGCCTTATATCATAGGCCGAGGGTGACATCATCACAGTGCGTGGATTGGGAGACGCGTGGAACAGTGCGCGTGAGGCTCACATGGCACGTGGAAGACCGTTATAATAAAATCACACCCTCAGGTGAGGGAATATTATGTCATCATTTGGCATCTACAGGTGTCAATAGGAGACTAGCTAAATGATCATTCACATGCACCATGCATCCTAGGGGGCTACACAACACCCCCCAAGACCTGTATATACCTATAACCTACAACCCAACAGGTAGAGGAGGGATCGATAATTGTAACCCTAGCAAAAACTCTGCTAATACACAATAGAGAGAGAAAGTGAACTTATGTACATTGTATCCAAGGTCATTAGTGACCATACTTAGTGGATCACACACTCACAGTGGATGTAAGCCAAATTGGTTGAACCACTATACATCATTGTCTTGTCCCTCTTATACTCATCTCCTTCTACACACTTACACACATACATCTCTATGGCTGCCATGGTTACTGCTGTTTGAGCTCATCATCACTTATCTGGTGGTTCTAGATTTCAGCATCATCAGTTTAGCGCCGTCTGTGGGAATGAGAAGACATCTCTTCCTTTGTACAGCTTGACCTCACTGGGCACTCTAGTGGTGAACTAGTTCTCCCCCTGAGAGGAGATGTTTCACCATTGAAAGAGACCCACTAAGTTTTTCAAGCTCACCAGTCTTTTTTCCAAGATCAGCTGTTCACATCTCAAACACATGGCACCAGAGATGCCACGGCCACCACTCCCTCCACCAGATAGTGGAATAGGACCCAGCTCCAGTTAGCCGCCACCTCAATCTGAGATGGCTGATGTGGCGGCAACCTTGAAGTCTCTAGCAGCGAGCCAGCAGATCATACAGGAGCAGTTCACAGCTCTGAGCCAGAACATACTATGACCACCATGGGTCTCACCTAAGATGATTACTCCGGTAGCAGCTCCAGGGCAGCATGAGGCCAGGGGATAACCCCAGGCACCACGCAAAGACCTGCCACCCCCTTAGCGGTGTGGAGATGTTGCTGACCCCCGGTGTCTACGCCTCGGGAGGCAAGGAAACCCTTGCCCTAAAGACAAGTATGATGATCTTGAGGGGGAAGAGGCCCCCATAGAATGCTAGGAACCGTATGAGGTCTCCAACAATACTGTACGACCTCTCCAGGAGAGCAGGGGGAAGTGTGGAAGGCAAAATCCTGACAATTGCCCAAGAGGCTCTTCTTTCGATCGCTTGAGCGGGGGGTTGGCCTTTGAGAGGCTGGGCCCAGTAAATGACCTGCGGGAAAAGTTATCCAGATCAAGGAGTGCTGCGAGGTCCAGAAGGGAGGTAGCAGATGGCCGACCCCATGGGGGACGACCCCAAGGACAGGACGATGACCAGGGGGAAGTAAACAACTGACACAGGCCTGCCGCAGCAGAACCCTCTGTCCACCTCAAAGAGGCGACGGGGGATAATATCGGCCAGGCCGACCCTACAAGGCCCTGGAATGACTCGATCCAGCAACTGGAGGATAAGATTGGTGATATACTGAAGATCCGGGACACTCTTCAGAGAGGATACTCCATAGGCTCACCCTTTGTGGCGAAGATAGTCAACTTCCCTACGCCATCAAAGTTCAAGCCACCTACGGTCACCCCAAGATATGACGGGAGGACCAACCCTGTCCACCATATTGAGATGTATCAATCAGCGGCGACATATACTCTATCTCAGATGAGATGAGGTGTCGTGCCTTCTATGGTGCTCTGACAAAGGTGCCGAAATTCATAATGCGACGGAATTCATCCAGTGTGACAACGCTAAACAAGGCGTTTAAACCTCAGGAATTAAAATTGGACAATTTAAATTCATTCTCACTCCATCTATCGGTCGGTTTGGGAACACATTCATTATCTACTAAATGAGTTGGTGGATACCACCCGTTAAATACAGATAACCAAACCTTCTCGTCGATAGATTTAAGTGCCAATTTTATTCGCGCATTCTAGTACGCGTAATTAGAACCATCGAAAATAGGAAATCTAGAAAAGGGGGAAAATTCCATTTTAGCAAAAAAAAGAATTTAAGGGATCTTAACGAAGTAAAGTATCGCTTTGGCTTAACGAAGTAAATTATCACTTTGGCTCTGATACCACTTGTTGGAATATGAGGCCCCCAATTTTAAATTCAATTTCCTTTTATGAGATGCGGAAGCGATGATGATGGTTCAATTAAACAACTTAACAAAATTTAAAATTTAAAATTAAACCAAGTGAAATTAACTTAAACACACACACAACTTAAATTTCACTTAAACCAATTTAATTAACCCAAGTCTTAGAAATTTGTCAAAGTCATATTTTCCAATTTTACCAAATTAGGCCAAACCAATTTTAACAAAATAAATTAATGACTTGAATTAATTATGCATTACCCAATATTTAAGTTAGCACCAAATTAAACATGTAGTGATTAAAACCAAATTTTATCTTGCATTACCTAAGCATGCGTTCTAAGTGAGTTTGCACAAGATAAAATAAATAATGAAACCACTACGCCGCGATGTACGAGAAAAAACCCACAATGGGAAAAAATCTCGAACGGCCCTAGCCTCAAATCCACTATGTACGAAATTTACAAATACAAGCAACTTTGACAAACTTTAAGCAGTTGGCAGACCGGCTCATCCACAACTTTTGCTTCGGGATGAGGCCACAGAAGAAGACCACCCACCTGCTCTATGTTAAGCAGGGGAAGAATGAGAGTCTAAGAGACTACATAGCTAGATTCAACGAAGAGAAGTTGGAAGTGGAAGACTATGAGGAGAGCATAGCTATGACAGCCCTGATTGGAGGACTCCAAAAGGGGAAGTTGTTACGGAAGCTTGCTGAAGACCCTCCAAGGACGATGGTTGAATTGTTGTCAACAGCAGGAAAGGTAATGAACGCCAAAGAGGCGATGGCCGCAAAATACGAGGACGAAAAAGGAGGCGCTAGTGGGGGTAAATACTCTAAGAAGAACAAAGAGGGGAAGAAGAGGTCTACGGACGATAAGTTCGCTGGTTACACCCCACTAACGGTCAGCTGTGAACATATTCTCAATTAAATAAAGAATGATCGATCCCTGAAGTGGCCTGAGAAGTTGAGGGTAGCCCCCAACAAGAGGAACAAGAACCTGTGGTGCAAATTTCACCAAGACCACGGCCACATAACAGAAAAATGATTTGCTCTGAAAGATGAGATTGAGAAGATACTGAAGAAGGGAAGCTCAGAAAGTACGTCGACAAAGGTGCCTTCAAGAGGGGCCGAGTGGACGACCCCATAAATAAGAGAGGCGATGCATGCAGAGAAGGTCCTCAAAAAAGAGAGGACGACCCTTCTGATGATGAGGACGACCCTGACCTCCCGCCGAGATATGACCAAGGCCCTATCAAGAGGCTTAATATAATCTCGCTCGGAGTGGGAATGATCTCCGGGGGTCTAGCAGGAGGAGGGTCAGAGGTCGCTGACAGGAAGGCCCATGTTGCTGAGGCCAAGGCAGTGACGAAGATGGTACACTCAACCTCTTCTGAGGCGAAGTCAGAAAAAAGGAAGAAGGTCGAAATGGACACCCTGGTAGTTGGATTCTCAAGAATGGACTTCAAAGGCCTCTTAGCCCCACATGATGACCCTTTCGTCATCACTACCAGGGTGCACGGGTGCGAGGTGCCGAGGATCCTAGTAGATGGGGGCTCATCTACAGACGTGATGTTTCGGCCATGCTTTAAAGCTTTAGGTCTCAACCGTGCTAGACTCGTCCCATACCATCACCCATTGATTAGGTTCAGTGGAGAAAAAGTTCATCCCCTCGGAGTGTATGAGGCTGATGTCAGGATGGGGGGCGAGTGGCCAAGATGGCTTATAAAGAAGGTCAACTTCTTTGTGATGGATGAACATATATTTTTGGCCAATAATATTATATTGGGGCGGGTAGCCCTCAAGGGGTTCGAAGCTGTGCCGTCTACGGTCCATCAGATGGTTAAATTTCTAACCCCTTACGGGGTGGGGGAAGTTCAGGGAGACCAGACGACAGCGCGAGAATGTTACTACAACTTCACTAAAGAAAGAGAGGCACACAAGAAGGCTACAACCACTTTTAATATTGATACCCTAGACCCCAGGGATAAGACGAAGTTAAAGACAGGAGAGGCCGCTGAAGAGGTAGAAACCATCATCCTCAATGAGGATGACCCAGAAAAAACTGTCCAAGTCGGCAAGTCTCTGAAGCCAAATATCAAGGAAGACCTCATTAAACTGTTGAAGAGAAGACAGAGCATCTTTGCATGGAGTCACACAGATATGTCGGGGATCGACACCGAAGTTATGAGCCACAAGATCAACGTGGTAGGGGGTGAAAATCCAGTTAAGCAGAAGAGGAGAATTTATTCTCGAGAAAAGTATGAGGTCATTAGGCATGAGGTCAAGAAGATGGAAGATGCTGAGTTTATCAGGAGGTCATCTACCCTGAATGGCTATCCAACGTTGTCATTGTCCCAAAAGCCAACGGAAAGTGGAGAATGTGTGTAGACTTCACAGACCTCAACAAGCATTGTCCCAAAGACAGCTTCCCTCTCCCCCGCATTGATTAGATGGTAGATGCTACCGTAGGCCATGAGCTCATGAGCTTCATGGATGCCTATTCAGGGTATAACCAGATCTTCGTGAACCCTGAAGACTCGGAGAAGACATCTTTCATTACTGATAAGGGGACATACTATTATAGGGTCATGCCCTTTGGCCTAAAAAATACGGGGCCAACATATCAGCGCCTCATAAATAATTTGTTCGAGGACCAAATTGGGAAGTCTATGGAGGTCTATGTAGATGACATGCTGACTAAGAGTTTGAAGGCATAGGATCATGTGGCCGACCTGGAGAGGACCTTTAATACTATGGACAAATACCAGATGAAGCTCAACCCGGCCAAGTGTGTCTTCGGGGTTAGAGCAGGGAAGTTCTTGGTGTTCATTGTCAACCAAAGAGGCATCGAGTCTAATCCTGAAAAGATAAAAGCCCTTGTAGAGATAAAGACCCCCAAGTCCATTAAAATCTTTTAGAGACTTACAGCGAGAGTTGCTTCCTTGAACAGGTTCGTGTCTAGGGCCACAGACAGGTGTCTACCATTCTTCAAAATTCTCAGAAAATCCTTCGAATGGAGTGAAGAGTGTGATGAGGCTTTCAAGGAGTTAAAATCATACCTGGAGTCTCCCTTGTTGTTATCACGACCCGTGCAGGGTGAACGACTTTATGTGTACCTTGCCATCTCAGAGTCAGCCATCAGTGCAGCCATTATGAGAGATGAAGATGGAGTACATAAGCCTGTGTATTTTAACAGCAAAGCACTCTAGGGGGCAGAGCAAAGATATACAAGGATGGAGAAGTTGGTCTATATCGTGATCCATGCATCGAGAAAGATGAAGCCATACTTCCAGTCCCATACGATGGTCATCCTCACTGACTCTCCTCTTAGACTGGTCTTGTACAAGCCTGAAAAATTAGGGAGGCTAATGGCCTGGGCTATAGAGCTGAGGGAGTTTGACATTGTGTACCAGCCTAGGACGGACATTAAGGGGCAAGTATTGGCAAATTTTGTGGCCGAGTTTACTTGGGAAGATGATGAAGCCGAGGATGAGATCTACGGGAAGAAAGATACCCAACAAGGTAGACTCACCGACACACCTGCAAATAAGGCTGAGATAAGCACCGCTGGAAGTAAAGTGGCCAAAAATGAAGAAGGAAGATATCTCTTTAGAGAGGGATCCCTCACCGAGGGAAGTTTCTCAGAAGAGCATACCGTCTGGAGTCTCTTCGTCAACGGGTCCTCTTGCGAAAGTGGGAGTGGGGCTGGGTTAATAGTATCAGCACCCGATGGCACAGACATTGAGTACGCCCTGAGGTTCAACTTTAAGGCCTCCAACAACGAGGCCGAATATGAGGCCTTGATAGCGGGCCTATCCTTGGCCAAATCTCTTAGTGTCGGCCAGATTTTAGTTCATAGTGATTCGAGGCTAGTAGTGAATCAGATACTAGAAGCCTACGAGGCCAAGGACGAGAGGATGGCTAGGTACCTTGAGAAGGTGAGGTCATTACTGAAGAGCTTCAGAGAAGTAAGATTAAAGAGGATACCTAGGCTCAATAATGGTCGAGCTGACACCCTTGTTAGGTTGGCCTCAGCGACCAAGACAGACATCAGGAGGACGGTCCCTGTGGAAATTTTGCTTCGACCAGCTATTGAAGATGCTGAGGGAACACTTAGCAATTGCCTGAATGTTTCTCAGGAAGCTTCATGGATGGACCCTCTGATTAGATACATTAAAGAGGGAGAGATGCCAGAAGCAAGGCAAGAAGGGAAGAAGCTGAGATACAGGGCTGCAAAATTCACTGTCATCGGAGACACCTTGTACAAAAAGGGGTTTTGGCTCCCCTTACTTAGGTGTGCGCACCGCTCTGAAGTCCCTTCCATTTTTCAAGATGTGCACGAAGGATCATGTTCAAGCCACATTAGGGGGAAAATCCTTAGCAAAGAGGGTGATCACCCAAGGGTACTGGTGGCCGACCTTGGGGAAAGATGCCGCGTCATATGTGAAAAAGTGTGACAAATGCCAAAGATTTCCACCATCCCTCACTAACCCCATTAGCCTCTTACCTCTATTACATCCCCATGGCCGTTTGCATTGTGGGGGATCGACTTAGTAGGACCCTTTCCAATGGCAGTCAATAACTATCGATTCCTCATCGTAGCGATTGACTACTTCTCAAAATGGGTGGAGGCCAAACCGATGGTCACGATTACAGAGCAGAAGACCTTCCAGTTCATATGGAGAAACATTATATGCAGATATTGTCTCCCAAACACCCTCATCTTGGATAACGGGACTCAATTCAAGAATACATCTATACAGAAGTACTGTGAAAGAGTGAGTATCAAACAATTCTTCTCTACCCCAGGCCAACGGGAAAATGGAAATTATAAATAGGACGATCCTTGACGAGATTAAAAAGAGACTTGAAGAGGCAAAAGGAAGATGGGTTGAGGAGTTATATGATGTACTGTGGGCTTACAGGACGACGGCAAAGACCTCCACCGAAGAGACCCCATTCATGCTAGCTTATGGCTCAGAGGCCGTCATCACCACTGAGATTGGGTTTCCTACTCATAGGGTCCAAATGTATGACCCCCAGAGAAATATGGAAGATAGGAGGCTGGAGTTGGATCTAATTGTGGAAAGGAGTGAAGATGCCGAGATAAGGCAAGCCGCCTACCAGCAGAGGACTGCAAGGTTTTACTATCAGAGGGTGAGACAGAGACCAATTACAGTGGGGGACCTGGTCCTTAAAAAGACTTGGCGGAAGCCCAACAAGCTCCATCTAAATTAGCATGGACCATATAGGGTCATCGATGAAGTTGTCCCTGGGACCTATAGACTAGAAAACCTAGAAGGGGAACCCTTTTACAACCCTTGGAATGCAGATCATTTGAAGAAATACTATCAGTAGTTTTGTAAAGTCCTATCGAACGACAGTTGTAATAGGTGTTGCTCCGATAGAACACTTGGAAAATTAATGAGAAATATCAGTGTTTCCGCTCATCTTGTGTGTATCAGTTCTAGTACGCATGGAAACATCTTCAGAGAACGACCCTCGTCTATAATGAGGCTCAATGGAGGGGACGACCCCACCATTGTCCTCAAGAAAAACGACGAAAGACTTTAAAACCATTATTTTGGTAATTATAACCCTCGGCCTATAATGAGGGTCAATGGAGGGGATGACCCCACCATTATCCTCAAGAAAGACGAGGAAAGACTTTGTTAAAAACCATTAATTTGGTAATCGGAACCCTCGGCTATAATGAGGGTCAATGGTGGGGACGACCCCACCATTGCCTTCAAGAAAGACGAGGGACGAATTTGTTAAAAATCATTAATTTGGTAATTGGAACCCTAGGCTATAATGAGGGTTAATGGTGGGGACGACACCACCATTGCCTTCAAGAAAGACGAGGGACGACTTTGTTAAAAATCATTAATTTGGTAATTGGAACCCTCGGCTATAATGAGGGTTAATAGTGGGGACGACCCCACCATTGCCTTCAAGAAAGACGAGGGACGACTTTGTTAAAAACCATTAATTTGGTAATTGGAACCCTCGGCTATAATGAGGGTAAATGGTGGGGACAACCCCACCATTGCCTTCAAAAAAGACGAGGGACGACTTTGTTAAAAACCATTAATTTGGTAATTGGAACCCTCGGCTATAATGAGGGTCAATGGTGGGGACGACCCCACCATTGTCCTCAAGAAAGACGAGGGAAGACTTGTTTAAAAACCATTAATTTAGTATTGATAACCCTCGGCTATAATGAGAGTCGATGGTGGGGACGACCTCACCATTGTCCCCAAGAAAGACGAGGGAATACTCTGGTTAAAATTATTAATTTTTTATTATTACCCTCGGCTATAATGAGGGTCAATGGTGGGGACGACCCCACCATTGTACTCAAGAAAGACGAGGGAACACTTGGCTAAAACCATTGATTTGGTTATTACAACCCTCGGCTATAATGAGGGTCAATGGTGGGGATGAACCCACCATTATCCTCAAGAAAGACGAGGGAAGACTTTAAAACCATTAAATTGGTAATTATAACCCTCGGCCTATAATGAGGGTCAATGGAGGTGACGACCCCACCATTATCCTCAAGAAAGACGAGGGAAGACTTTAAAACAATTAAATTGGTAATTGTAACCCTCGGCCTATAGTGAGGGTCAATGGAGGGGACGACCCCACCATTATCCTCAATAAAGACGAGGGAAGACTTTAAAACCATTAAATTGGTAATTATAACCCTCGGCCTATAATGAGGGTCAATGGAGGGGACGACCCCACCATTGCCCTCAAGAAAGACGAGGGAGGGGTTAGTGATATTGTTAAAAACATCATAATGAAGGTCATACGAGAGACAGATACAGAAGAAAGAGAGGCATTATATTACATTAGAAAATGAAGATGTTCGTCTGATAAAAGAGTACAAAAATATTAATCAGACGAAGAGGGTATGCGCTACAGACTGCCACCCTATTGAGCAATGTCAGAGGGCAAGGCCTCAACATCTATTGGAGATTATTCTATAACCATGACAGACCGAGCCTCAGACGTGTCTGTGCCTTCTGCATGTTGAGATTCCACTTGGGCTAGGGCTTCAGCAATAAGTGGATCGTCCAGTTGAACTGCCTCAAGAGAGGGGCGGACGGACGATACTGCGTCAGCAAACTTAAGGACGACCCACCAACAGGCCGTCCTAATCCCCCTCTCTAAGTACTCAAGACCGAAGCCTTGGAACTCGTCTGAGAGTTTGTAGGCCTCCACATCATCGGCCTCTGCCTTCTTCACTTCCTCAAATAGCTCAGTCTTGTGCTGAGCCCCCATGTTGGTCAAGGCCTCGTCCCTCTCCTTTATAAGCAAGTCCTTGGCCGCCATGTCTGCATCATGCTGCCTCGTCAGCTCGTCCATAACCTTTACATGTTCAATTCTGGAACTCTCTAGCTCAGCCCTTGCAGTCTCTATCTCCATCTGCAAGTCAGCCTCATGCTGGATGGCTCTCTCTTCTTCATGAAATTTCTCCTGATTCTCCGCCATCCACTTGGTGGCCGAGGTAAAGGCACATACAGACTGCACAGAAATAATAAACAGATGTCAAGAGGACGAGAAAATAGTTTGTGAAAGAATACAAGGGAATGAAGTAAGAACAAATACCTAAGCTAGGGCGTGCAGACCATAGTCATACACTTTTGTTGGAGGCATCTTTGACATAAATTCATAATCAGCAGCCGAGGGGGCAGAAAACATGGACGCCTTGGCGGCCCTCAGGTTCACGATAAGGGAAGATGGCTCGGACTTCGAAAGAGACAAGTTCTGGGACCAAAAGGCCCCCATGATGGAAGAGGAGACAGTCCCCTCAGACGACTCTACCCTTTCCCTCGTCCTTGAGTCCGACCGAGGGTCAGTAGGAGCTTCAGGCTCTTTCCTTTTATGACTGTCAGCATTCGGCTCAATAAGCGTCAGCCCCATGGCCCTCATCTTACTCTGAGCTTGCTGAGGCTCCTTGACTTTCTTTTTGGTCAAGCCTAACAGCAAACTAGGGGCAGTCATTTCCCAAAGGTGGTCGGATATACCAGCAGGACAACCTGAAAGGAGGACGACACGTCAGAAAAATGCAGAAACAAAGATGAATGCAGGGACAAAGATGAAACACTTGAAAAAAGTAAAGAATGGGCAAAAAATAATGTAACTCACATAGCTCTGTCAGGGGGCCGACCCTCAGACCAGCTTCCTTGCGAAACCGAGGGGTCATCAGATCTTCAAACTTTGCAAGGTCATCCCTCTCCCTCTCTCCCTCAGATATTCGACTATATCTTTCTCTTCCAGACTAAGTTTGGGGTCTGGCCTGGCTTTCATTGAGGGGTTTGACCATCTTATTGCGACCCTCGTACCGTCGGCTAAAGGTTGAGCCTCGGACGCGAATTCCCATTCCCTAGATATGAAGAAAAATCTCTTCTTCCAGTCGTGGTTAGAGGTTTGTGCCATGTGGAAAAGTTTTTTCTCAGACCTCCTCGCCCCCAGATGATAATACCCAGGCTGTTTGGACGAGGAGGTGATATTATAGCAGGCCAAGAACAGATCGGCCGAGGGCTCATCAATAAAGGTATTTTCCCATAAGGAGACGTAGCCAAGGATCGTCCTCCAAGAGTTGGGAGGAAGTTGAGAGGGGGCAACACCGAGGGCTGATAAGATGTCTACAACGGCAGGGTGCAGAGGGAACCTGACACTGACCTTAAACATTTGTTCGTATACCTCTATCTCTCCCTCTTCACCCTCAAAGACCCTCTCAGAATCAGAGGGAACCCTCATGTATATGTTAGGGGGACACCATATGCATGCCTCTACAGAAGGAAGTCACGATCCCTGACTGAGGAAATATAGGATGAGGCATGAGATGTGTCAACTGGGTCAACATCTGAGTCCTCATCATCCCCAATCCCCTCTCCCTCGGCCTCATCATCTGTTAGAGACCCCTGGGGAAAAGCCATCTGGAAAGCATGTGGAGATAGGGTTGTAACAGGGACAGCCTCAGAAGTAACCATACCCTCAGCCTGTCGGCCTGGTCTTAGGTCAGACGTCTCTCCTCTCCCAGAAGGTCCAATGCCAGTTGGCGATGGAGCTCTCTCATCCATCTCTCCTAAATAACTCTCGGTTGGACGACAGGACGACCCACAAGACTTAGATGGCTCAAATGGCTTTATTGTGGCAAGAGGAATGGGGAAAATGGGTCATACCCAATTAGGGTCGGCCACTCGTCTCCTCTCCTCCTCTTCCTCTATTCGTCTGATCTCTATGAAGAGCTTCTCTCGCAAGGATGGGAATTCCTCGCCTAAATTATAAAGCCTCCTAAGCATTAAGGGGGAGACCCTACCCTTGGAAGAATTTGGGTAACCTAACTACAAATAAGTTTGCAATTGACCAGGGTGGACTTTTTAATCAAAACCAAAGGATTGAAGGGTTTTCTATCAAGAACAATTCAAGAACAGCTTACTAGAGGTCACACCGAAAAAGCTATGGAACAGCCTAAGAAGAATCTAACCCTACGAGCTTAAAACAGGAAAATAAATAGAAATGAAGATAAGTAGGGCACTAGGGTCGAGGTGTTACCTGAGGAGAAATGGCGAAGCTGCTAAGCTTGAAGGTTCGAAACTACAGAAATGGCAAGAAGGCTGAAAGCAAGAGAGAGAGAGTTCAGGCGCGAAGAAGAAAAGGAAGAAGAAAGAGAAACTTTAAAAATTATTTAAATACCTTGCCAATGAGTGGGCCCACTAAACAATGCAGAGCACAGCCCACGAGGAGGACATCATTAGGGAACAAAGCCCCAAGCAGTGTGCAGCCGCCACGCCTTGGAAACTAAAACGACAATGAGTACCTACCTAGGTGTCATATCAGCTTAACAAGTGTCACTCACCTAACTGATCATACACCTATCTTAATTATAACACTATCCATCATCCACCTCAATAACATCAATGGCTAAGGGCTGGGGGTGATTGGTATGCCCATATATATCCTCGGCCAGGCCGAGGGTGCCCTCCAATAAGACGATAATAAGATTGTCCCACCATTTGAGGGGCCGACCCTTCATCAAGCACCAGACTACCCCTCAGGGGGCAGACCCTTCATCAGGATCCAGACGACCCCTTAGGGGGCTGACCCTCCATCAGGCTCCAGCCGATCCTTCAAGGGGTCGACCCTCCATCAGGCCCAGTCGACCCTTCAAGGGGCCGACCCTCCATCAGGCTCAGATGACCCTCCGAGGGTACGATAATACGAGGCCCAAATTAGGCCAGACTCACTGCCGAAAGAAACTTTGCCTATGGCCTCATATCATAGGCCGAGGGTGACATCATCACAGCGCGTGGATTGGGAGACGTGTGGAGCAGTGCGCGTGAGGCTCACATGGCACGTGGAAGACCGTTATAACAAAATCACACCCTCATGTGAGGGAATATTATGTCATCATTTGGCATTTACATGTGTCAATAGGAGACTAGCTAAATGATCATTCACATGCACCATGCATCCTAGGGGGTACACTATACCCCCCAAGACCTGTATATACTTATCACTTACAACCCAACAGGTAGAGGAGGGATCGATAATTGTAACCCTAGCAAAAACTCTGCTAATACACACAGTAGAGAGAGAAAGTGAGCTTATGTGCATTGTATCCAAGGCCATTAGTGCCCATACTTAGTGGATCACACACTCACAGTGGATGTAGGCCAAATTGGCTAAACCACTAAACATCATTGTCTTGTTCCTCTTATACTAATCTCCTTCTACACACTTACACACATACATCTCTATGGATGCCATGGTTACTGCTCTTTGAACTCATCATCACTTATCTGGTGGTGCTAGATTTCAGCATCATCATTACCTACTACTAGATGTCATATTAATGTTCGAAGAATCATCCTCAAGTATAGTATTGGGATTATGTCGAAAAATATGTTCAAAGAATTCTCCATCACGGGATTTAATAATAGTATTTGTAGATAGACCATGTACATCTGATTTAAACAGCAGGAACCTATACGCTCTACTATTTTTAGCATTACCTATATATACACAATCAATAGTTTTATGTTCGAGTTTATTCGTTTAGGTGGAGGCAAGACTACCTTAGCTAAGCACCCCCACGCTTTTAAGTACTTGTATGAAGGCTTTATTCCTTTCCACAATTAATATGGACATTTATCAAATCTCTCAGGGGAAATTTTATTTAAAATATAGCAAGTTGAAAGTACCGCTTCACCCCATAAATTATGAGGAAAACCTAAATTGTTTAACATAGCATTTACCATATCTTTTAGCGTTTGATTTTTATGATCCGCCACACCATTTTTTTGTGGACAATATGGTGTCGTAGTTTGATGTATTATGCCATGTATTTTACAAAAGTCATTAAAATGTTGAGTATATTCGCCTCCTTTATTCGATCTCACAATTTTAATCTTTTTATTTAGTTGATTTTCAACTTTTGTCTTATATAGTTTTAATTTTTCAAGTGCTTCATCCTTAGATCTCGAAAGATACAGATAACAGAATTTCATGTGATCATCTATAAAGTTGATAAAATATTTTTTCCCACCCCTTGTTCGAGTTCCTTTTAAGCCACACAAATCGGTATGAATTAATCCCAATTTTTCAATAGATCGTTATATTGAAAAGGTTTTCTTTTGAATTTTGATTCAACACATATTTCACGTTTATGTTCGACATTTTCAAGTAATTTCGGGATATCTCCTAAATTCATTAATCTTCTAAGTGAAGTAAAATTAAGATGTCCAAGTCTACTATGTCATAAATTGAAGGAATCAGAGAGATAAGAAGAAGAATTAAGTACATTAAAAATAGAGTCAAACGTTACATTTAGTTTGAACAATTCCTCACATATGTAACCCTTTCCCACAAACAACCCATTTTTCAGTTAAAACAAACTGAATGACCAATTTAAAACCCATTTTACTCAACAGTGAGCCTGAGAACAACTTTTTCCTAATGTCGGACACATGTAACATCTTGTTCAACGTCAGGACTTTTCCAAAAGTGAATTTTAAATTCACCTTCCCTTTTCCAGTGACTCTAGACATTGAAGAATTGCCCATGTAGAGATTTTCATCACTTCCCACCACTTCATAGCAGGAAAAAACATTCATGCCTCCACATATGTGTCAGGTGGTCCTAGTGTCACCCCACATGTCCATAACGTTGCTAACTAGGCTTGCTTCTGAAATCAGAGCAGAACAATTATCAGTTTCAATAATTGAAACTTGCGCACACCCATTAGGTTTTTTAGAATTGTCAATAATTTTTCTTTTGTAGCAGTATTAGGCTCGATGTCTAGGTTTACCATAAACAAAATAGTCCCCTTCGAATTTCTTAATCCCACCTTTAAGCTTAGTATAATTATTTGTCGCTTTTCCTTTTCCCTTAAATTTATGTTTGTACTTATTCGGCTTAAATTTATTTTTGGTCCCCCCCTACTTTCAGAAATGTTTGCTTTGGCAGCCATAGATGTGGCAACATCCTTTTTTCCTTTACGCAATTATCCTCTTCAATTCTAAGTCTAACAGTTATATCTTCCATAGCCATATCTTTATGTTTATTCTTAAGGCCATTTCTAAATTGTTTCCACGAAGGGGGAAGTTTCTTAATAATAGATGCAACTTGAAAACCTTCGCTAATTGACATACCCTCATCTTGAATTTTGTGAATAATGACTTGAAGTTCTTCTAATTAGGACAAAACAGATTTTTCCTAAACCATTTTAAAATCCATAAAACGACTAACTACAAATTTCTTACTTTTAGCATCTTCAGTTTTATATTTCTTATCTAACATCAGCTATAACCCTCTAGCAATGGGGACAAAAAAATAAACATCATACATAGCATCATCCAAATTGTTCAGAATATGATTTTTACATATAAAATCATATTTTTCCCAGAGTTGATTAACTACAGTTTTTGTAGGTTCGGTCTTTTCGAAATTATCTTCCTTAATTTTTAATGTGTGATCGAGTTCCAACAGGCTAAGATAAAATTGCATTTTTTTATTGCCAACGTTTAAAGTTCAAACCAATAAATTTTTCTGGCCTAGGAGAGGCAATTGCAGCAGGATCAAATTTTCCCATGATACGAATATAAAAATATTTTTATCTTAGATTGTTATATGCATATACAGAAAAAAACAAATAGATAATAAATTGGAATGATTTATCTGGATGCTGAATTGTTTGTTAAACATACAGTCCTAAGACAGAAATATCGCTCGCACTCTAATTAGTGATGCCTCGAACCTCGGATAATTTTCCCCAGGACTCAACAACATAACACATCCAATTGAAGCACACAATGGATGACTTTATAACCACAAAATTATTACCCAGAAATTGGAGTATGAAGGAAGACGTTTTTAGAGAGAGAGGGGGAGAGAAGGAGAAAAGTTGTATATGAAACTGATCTATAAAGACCTTACTTAAAAGGATGCAAAACTACCCACTCCTCCCAAAATATGGATGACCACTTCTCCACTTAAACCACTCTCAACAGCTATAAATAAAAACAGGTTTTAATATTAATTATAAAATGGTTTTTTAATTATTTAAATAAAAATAGTTTTAATATAAATTAAAATCCAATTAAATAAAATTAATTAAAGATAAATTTAAAATTAACTGATTTTTGGACCCAAGACCCAGGCCCAAGTCTTGATATTATATAACATTTATAAATCTATTTAGGTATAAATTCCCCAAATCCTCCTAAATATTCTTAGTGGGACTTTAACCCATGACCTCAAATATTGGAGACTCGAAAGTTGCCACTAGGAAAGAAATACTTATTTTGAGTATATCGTTTACACCAATAAATATACACAAGCACACAACACTATATTGAAGTTGTATTGTGGTGCATGATGTCTACATCAATGCCTCATGAGTCGACCTTGCGTAGCGGTCAAAATGCTCACCCATGTGCTCGGTCACACGTTAATCCAAAATAGTGAACTACTCTACAATAGTAGGTTATGACTGATGCTGTCTAGGGGTGGGAGAGGAAATACTACTTATTATTGTCCGTGCTAAGCTAGCATAAGGAATGGGATGCAGGGATTGAGTGAGAGTGACAGTCTTAAATGTATCCTCGTTATCCACCACTATGAGATGATGCCTACGAGTAGGCATATGTGAATCGTATTGGTTCAACGTGGTAAAGTCAAAACCCGAATGTGTGTCCATGGTGCGCTCACTTGAAAGTAAAGGAATATTTACAAAAACGATAATAGTGGAGAGGATAATGCCATATAATATATATATATATATATATATATATATATATATATATATAGAGAGAGAGAGAGAGAGAGAGATGTAAACGTTGATGACCCATTGCAAACTGTAGCGATGTGACAACAAATGACAGGTAAGAGGTCAATGAATTGACCAAACCTAATTACATATAAGAAATGGGTATGATCCGCATTGTCCATTGTATATGGATTGATGGGAAATGGGTCAGAGATTACTACAAATAATGGAATTAAGAATATAGCAGTCGGTGTAAAGATAATTGTTCTCTGTAGGACATTTTTTTATTAAGATTTCCAGTATGGTAATGAATGGGTGTGAAAGCATCTTGAAAGGGTGTAAGATGGTGAGGGTCCTCATGATACTAAAGGATATCTAACCTAGGAATGTGAAAGATGACAAATATAGTGCAATGAAAGATAGTTCTTGACCATCCCTCATAACATAAACCAAAAACTACCCATCCCTCCTAGAATATAAATAAAACTCCCAGAACATGTTTGGATACCCAGGACTAGAGATGAGTAGTTGGTAATACTCTATAAGACTCTCAATTGATATGGTAATATTAATGCCAATAACATAAGTGGTTATAGACATATAGTGAGGGTCATTTAAGTTAAAATTTTCATAAAATTATCTAAAGTATTGGGGAGGACAGGCTCCTTGAAGGGATTGTGCTTGCTGGCATTCAACCATTAATGGGTTGAAGCACATCATACATTGGGGACTGAATTATCTTAATTGAATAAAAATCTCCATTAAAATAAAATGTTCCTTTCCATAAATCAATTTTTAAGTTGTTCAGTCGCACCATCGTCTCTTAAACTAGGTTGGAAGGCTGGTGTAGTATGAAGAACTGATGCAAAAGGTGAAATGGGAAACCTAAAACCCATCGGTGGTCTCTTAGGAAACAAAAATTTACTGAAAAATTCACAAATAGGCACTAATGTTTACTAATAAGGTATGAAAACCTAATATATGAGTCAAAGTCTTAAAAAATTGTGAAAAAACCCCAAGGTTGTCATTCACAAAATAAAAATACCAACTCGGTCAATTTATACAATTAAAGTGTTGGATAAATAATTAAAAATTATGGTAGGTGAGATAAATATTATGATCATGTAAACTATTATTGGTGGGATATGGTTAATGAGTCGAAACATGTGAAATATTTAGATGTTAGGTCCCTACCATTGGAATAGTAACTTTCTAAGTCCATATAATTGGGATAGTAACTTATTAGGTGCCTACAATTAGAATAGTAACTTTGATCTCTACCATCCAACGTATCCAATGGATGTGTCTAATTTCACGCATCTATAAATTCGATTCATTCATTCATTCTAGCAACATGAATAATGAGAAATCAAGAGAACGTGAGAGTGATTATAAGGGTTGTAGAGTGAGATAAACATGAGAGATTGAGAGTGTATAATTTGTGCTCATTAATAGTGAAGATATCTCCTCTTCTTCTGTGGACATAGATAATTTGGTGAACTACGTTAAATCTTTGTTTCTTTCTTATTTTTTATCACTTTATTTATTTATCTTCATAGTGTGTTTCATTAGCCATAGAGATAAAGTACTTGTTTGTATACGGTCGGAGGAATGGGATTTGGCATTAAATCATAATAATTGGTATCAGAGTTCCAAGTTGATACAAAATTTCTTGAGGTATTTTTTTCTCTAATGGACGGAAAAAATTAAACAGTGGTTACTCCCACAATGACTTCTACCTTTAAGAAGAGGAATCTAAGTGATGGATCCAGAAGTACTATGAAGTTTGAAATAAAGCCTCTTGACAAAAAGATCATTTTAGCTTATGGCAAAGGCAGATACATTATTATCTTATCTAACAAAGAGCTAAGATTGCTTTGTTGTGAGTAGAGAAAAAACCAGAGGAAATGACTAATGCTGAGTGGCACGACATTGATCAAAGGGCAAGCTCTTCTATTGATATTAATATCACATATGATATGTTGAATCATGTGATTGAAGATACCATGGTAAATGGAATGTGGGATAATCTTGAAGAGATATACTTGGAGAAATCTTTGTCAAATAAGCTCCGACTCAAGAAGAAGCTCTTCAAGTTAGAGATGAAGGAGGGAGAGGATGTGATTAAGCATACCAATATTTTTACCACTTTAATCAACGACATAAGCCGGATAGATGTTCAATTCATCGAGGAGGATTGAGATTTGTTGTTGCTTGCATCATTTCCTAATTCATATGAGCATTTTGTCCCAACCCTTATGTTTGAGAACAAAACCCTCAAGTTTAACCATATTGTGCAAGATATCATCTCTCATGCGATGATGGAGAAGAAGTATGGTGGAGAAGGCATATTTTCCAAAGTGAAGCTTTCACAGTTATAAGTGAAAATGGTGGACAAAATAGGGAAAGACAGACCAACTATGGATCTAGGGAGACTAGTATATCTAGATCATGTGATGGTAAAAAGGTACCGTAGTGTTACAAGTGCAAGGAATAGGGTTGTAAAGTATAGAATTGTCCTTCATAGACTAAGAAGGAAGGAAATGGCTGAAAAAATGCTATGATCAATGCTACTGAAAGCAATAATTTCTATGGAGATTCTCTCACTATTTCCAAAGATAACTCTTTATATCGAGAAGATTGGGAATTAGATTTGGGTTCTACACATCAGGTTTCTTCAAATGTTGATAGTTTTGATTCATTCTAATGTAAAAGAAAAGAGTATATGACATTAATCAACGGTAAAACTTGTGTCGTAAAAGGGGTGGAAATAGTGAAGATCAAGATTTTTAATGGTGTAAAATGTACTTTGGATGGTGTGGTCTATGTCCCAAAGGCATGTAAAAATATAATATCCCTTAGCCAACTAAATTTCAAGGGATACCGAATGTTAGTAGAGGGTGGATTCACGAAAGTCATACGTGGTTGTATGGTCCTAGAGAGGGGAAAAAGAGAGATGGGTTGTACCATTTGATTCAAAATGTACTGAAATATGGTTTGTAGGATATCAAGCTCATGAGATGTGTTTCAATTGTGGGTATAAAAATGAAAACATGGGTGTTATGTTTTCAGGTCGCAAGTGAGGTTAAGAACCTACTAGAGAAGAGGAAATCATGAAGTCCCCCTTCGGAGTTGACAAATAAACTTAACTGGAGATTCTACACATATTCATTGGCCGATATTAATCAAAATGGAGTTAGGACCCCATTGCTTGATTCAGGTATGTGTAGCAAGGTACGTATAGAAAGGCCAATGGAGTGTTTGTGTGTGTTGCAAATGGGATGACTTAACAGAGTGTAATGGCATAAATTCTTATCAATGTGGAGTCGTGTTTTACTACTTGAGGATTTGCACGTGGGAGATCTTCGCATTCAGGATGGTGTATTTTTGGCCAAGGTGGAGATTGTTGAATTTATGGCTCCAAATTGTGATAAATGAGTAAAATATTGTAAGCATTCAAAATATGGTTGGTGGGATATGGTTAATGAGTGAAAACATGTAAAATAATTTGATGTTAGGTTCTTACCGTTGTGGTAGTAACTTATTAGGTGCCTATAATTGGGATAGTAACTTATAAGGTGCCTATAATTAGAATAGTAACTTTCATCCCAACAATCCAACCTTATTTTCATCCAAGAATGGGATATGGGATATGGGAAAACCTACTAGAGAAGAGAAATCCTACTAGGCAAGGGTGTGTATTTATTGGGATGTGGCTAATTTCAAGTATCGATAAATTCTCTTCATTCACCTAGTAACATGAATAAAGAGCAAGAAAGATAAAGTGAGAGTTGTGATAAGGTTTCTAAAGTGATGTAAACATGATATATTGAGAGTGTAACAATTTATGTTCCTTATTTCTCGTAGTGAATATTTCTCCTCTCCTCCCAATAAAGTAACCAATTTGGTGAACCGCATTAAATCTTTATGTCTCTCTTGCATTTTGTCACTTGATTTATTTATCTTCATAATGTGTTTCATAAGCCATAGAGATAAAGTACTTATTTGTATATGGTCGTAGGGAGGGGATTTGGCATTAAATCCTAACATAAAGGGGATTGATAAATGGTAAAAATGAATTTACCGATGATTTGAGATGAAGATTATGAAGGAAATTAATGGAAGTGAGCTCAAATAGAGCTCAAAAGTTTTCTATAAAAGTTTTAATACAAGAGAGAGAGAGAGAGAGAGAGAGAGAGAGAGAGAGAGATAGCATCTTTATTTTTCTTCAAAGTATAGTATTTTTGAAAAAGTTTCTCTTTCATAATAAGCTTCACAATTTTTTTCAGTAAGACTTTTGAAACAATACAAGCTTATTACAAGAATTAGGTAGATTATCTTCTTCACTATCATTACTACTAACATAAACCTTATTAATGTATTTTATGAAGTGATCCAAACAATTGCACGGGAATATAAGATTAGTAAAAGCATGACTATTATGACAACCAAGTGAGTCACTTATATAGTCATAAATCCTTAACTCCATTAAATACGCACAAAATCTACCTTAAAGTTATTAAACCTATAAAAATGAGTTATATCTTTAATTATATTTGAGAGTACGTGTACTCGAATTCTAGATGGAAATAGTGTAATAAAATTAAAATTATTATCATAATAAATGAAATCTTTCGTTTCAATTCCTTTTAGGAACAAATACAAGAATCTTGATATATAGGACAATATGTTTAACACTTCAATTTCACCAACTTTTATCTTTAATATTAGGTTATTAATCTAAATGAAGAATAGTACATAATCATACAACACCACGTCACATGAGAAAAAAATCCATTAACAAAAAAAAGACCTCGAGCCTAAATAATTGATAAATGCACCATGATAGAGTTTTACAAATTAAAAATAGCAAATTAAGATCACACTACATACTAAATGATTATCCACTCTTTCGCAGCATATCTTTCATAACAGGGGCTAATAACTAGAGTACGCTATACAACTGCAAACGATTTGGCCTTAACCAATCTCTTCAAATTATTTCCATGAAATCAATTCTTCTTTTTGAAGTTGAAGATGAACTTTGTGGACAATTCACTAAATTATTTGATACCACCTTCTCATATGTGATTTTTCTTAAAGGTTTTGAAAGTGTTTAAAATAATTTATCTTACTTTAACCTCACAATGTATTTTTAAGATACTCACTCAAGACCCTTAAGAACAAAGATATAAATATATTTGTTTAAGAATAAAGATTGAAGTGTATCCATCTTCAATATGACTTATTATCCATGTTTAAAAGAAAACGTCTCAAAATTGTAAAGAGAGAAGTGAATAATAACAACAATAATTTTATTCTTTGGAGTTTCTAACTCAAAACATTCTTTCTTCTTAAAAATAATCTTCATCAGACGTCTTGTTACTCTCTCAGAAAATATCTCTATATTTATTTCTCTATGGATTTTTTAATAAAAGATGATGATAACAAGGTAGCTATCTTCACATATATGAAGTTCTACATGTGTGGTGAACTACAACCTGCAAAAGTGTGGAGGGTGACCTCACCATCTAAAGCTCACACTCTAGTTCCTAAATAAGGAAAGATATGGCTTCAATAAAGTCTTCCGCAGTTTCCCAAAATAGAAGTGAAAGATAAGTTTAAAATATGTAATTCTTAGAAAAACGTCGTAACTAGCAAAGAAACTTTGTGGATGCGAGGTTTTTCCTTGTTGAATATGAAATTGACATACAGAGGGAGATCGTGCAAAACAAATATGAATTCTAGAAAAAAAATTAGGTGTGTTTGCGAACAAAAAAGCCTCTTCGCTAACACGACTAAGTCTCGAGGATTCCCATATTTTGTTAAGGGGCAGTAAAATCTATGATGTTTTTAAGCTTAATAAAAATTACATATGATATAGCTATAAAATGTTCCTTTTAAAAATTGTTATGTATGAACATATACTTTCATTTTGGTATCACTAATACCAATCAACATATAAACACACACAAAATAAAATTTTAAATTATGAAAAAGTTGATTTCGAGTATGTCAAAAGTGCGAGTCTTCTAGTCCTATTTACTTTAACCTAAGTAGCATTACAATGAGTGTAAACCTGTACAGTATCAAGGTGATACTTGATGAAACTTTCAAGTGAATTGATTTTATGTAATTCTTTTCTATGACTACTTTAAGGACAAAAGACTCAAAGTACCTTTTATAAAAACAAATACGATAATCCATTTTCTTAAGGTCATGTGAATATATAAATACATGTAAAATATAAATTATGTTAATGGTGGTTCACTATGTTGACTACTGGAAGCCCGTTATCCCATTCACATGGATGTATACTAGTTGTTTGAACCACACACATCCTACTGTTTTCTCTCTTCTTTCGTCTCTTGATTTTTTTTATATTCATCTCGCTCTCTCTGAGAGAGAGACAGAGATAGAAAGGTTCAAAATCGAACATAAAAGATGAACATTTTAATGAACCTTAACAAAAAACACCTAACATCCAATAAATTTTAATTCCTATTGTTGATACCAAAATTAATATGCTGATGTGGACGAATCATACGAAGACACTTGTTAATCTACGTGGTACAATAACAATGAGGAAGTTCATTTCCCCGACCAACTCATGTTCTCTCCGAGAAACGAGGATATCCCGAGGAACTTCAGCACTCCGAGGTACTCTAGCGCTCCGAGGAACTCCTGAGCAACGAGCAACTAAGGCGGTCCGAGCTGCATCTCGGCCGTGGTATTAATTGCCAGAATATCAACAGTTCAACTATTCATTGAATGTTTATCATCTTGACGCACATGCTGCATTAAATGTATTACCCTTTCATATGTATATCATTTAATGTATCAACCCATTCATGTACATCCTAAGGGCTATAAATACCTTGTATCACCCTCATTCAAAGGGACCGGAATTTCTTGACTGAACTTGTAATCGAGAATTCCCAAACACTCAGCAATAACATAACAGTGGACGTAGGCCATTCTTATAAGGCTGAACCACTTTAAAAATCTTTGTCTCATTTTATTTATCTGTGATTGAATAATTAGAGTGATCTAATTTTTTACATCAACAGATTGGCGCCGTCTGTGGGAACGACTGTTGCTATCGTTTTTCACCAAAAATCATTTATCATCAATGGCAGATAATCCAGAATCCAGTAATCGAAATGCTGGAAATACTGGAAATCCTCCAAATCCATCTGCGCCTCCAGATCTGGCTGGAATTATGACGAATCTGGCTGAAGGACAAACCGCCATGCAAGAAATAATGAGGCAACTCATTCAAACTCTTCACGGAGGTGCACCTACCCATTCAAGGCAAAGGAGTGATCATGAGAAATCGCGATCCAGGCATACTGGGTCATATCGTAATGAAGAATCTAATGATTTTTCTTATCAACCTGGGCAAACTTCATCGATACGGGCCACAGATACAGATCAACATATCACCCTCTCTCCGGAGAGAACTAGTGCCCTGGAAAGATTAAGCAGGACATCTCCTTTCAGTCGGTTAGGACCAAGGATAAATATGAGTCCGCCTAGTGCCCCATCGAGAAGCTTTCGACCACCATCAGGTTTGAGAGAAGGATCAGCACAATCAAGACCAGCTACTCGTCGAGATAGATCTCAGGAAGCTACGTCAAAACAATCAATTGCTCGGACTAAGCAGCCCGAGGAAGGAAATGAAGCTTGGAAGGGTTCCATTCAGCGATTGGAGGATAGACTTGGAGAAATGGTTAAAGAAAGGAATCCCTTACAGAGAACTTTTGTTCAAGGGACACCTTTTGTGCAGGCCATTGTGAATTTTCCTACACCATCGAAATTTAAAGCACCTGTAGTGACCCCTAAATATGATGGAAAAACAGATCCTGTTCTTCATATAGAACAATACCAAGCTTCTGTCGACATATATGCCGTCCCCGACGAGATGAGGTGTAGAGCATTTTCGGGAACTCTTACCGGATCTGCACAGATTTGGTACAACAATCTTCCTCGGGGTAAGATTTCTACTTTTATTCAGTTAGCCGAATTGTTCATTGGTAATTTCTATTTTGGAGCAAAGCCGGTAAAGCGAGTAGCGCACTTGTTAAGTGTTAGACAAAAATCAGGTGAGAGTACTAGAGATTACATAACTCGTTTCAATAACGAGAAGTTGGAAGTCATAGATTACAAAGAAAAGACAGCGATCACTACTTTGATGAGTGGATTGCTGCCTAACAAGTTATATTATACTTTGGCCAAAGATCCACCTAAAACTATGTCGGAGTTGATGGCAAAAGCGGCCAAAATCATGAATGCCGAGGAAGCTATGGCTGCGAAGAAGAATATGGATAAAGAAACCAAGGTTGAGGTTAACAAATCTAAGAAGAAAGAGCAAAAAGGTAATGGTGGTGACAAGCATTCCAAGAATAATAGGACGTCATGGGAAGTCCTGAAGAAATATGATAATTATACTCCATTGAAGATGGGTATTAATCATGTTTTAGAAGAAATCAAGAATAACGAAGAAATCAAGTGGCCAGATAAACTGAGGACCAATCCTGAACTGAGGAATAGGGCCAAATATTGCGAGTTCCATAAAGATCATGGCCATATGACCAAAAATTGCATAGCCCTTCAGAACGAGATTGAAACGCTCATCCGAAGAGGAAAGTTGTCAAAGTATGTAGATCGCAGAGGTAAAAGGAAGAATGATAATAGAACCAAAGATCATTCCAGATCTCCTCGTCGGACGGAGGAGAAAAAGAAAAGAGATCATGACGATGATCCAGATGAAGACCCCGATCTTCCAAAGAAGCCAAGACAGCCTGAACGAGAGGTATTTTCCATACGTTTTGGGTCATTTGATTGTAATGTTATTACAGGAGGAGATGCTGGAGGGAGAGACCTTACTGCAGAAAGAAAGGCCTATCTCGGAGAGGCTCAAGCCTGCTCATATATTCAACGAATAAATCTTGCCAGGATGATCGTCCGAGGAAGGTAAATAAAGAGAAGCTAGTTATTGGTTTTTCAAAAAACAATTTGGCCGGTGTTCTTTACCCTCACGACGATCCCTTGGTGATCAAAATGAGGATGAAAGATGTGGTGATTTCAAGGGTGTTGGTGGACAATGGTAGTTCGGCAGACATCATGTACTATTCATGTTTTGATAGCTTGAATTTGAAATTATCTCAATTGGAACCTTATCACAGACCCCTTCTGGGTTTTGCTAGCGAGAAAGTTTTTCCACTTGGGACGATCAAGTTGGACATATTCATTGGAACTTGGCCTGCTTGTCGAACAGAAAGAATACGCTTCTTTGTGATGGATAAGAATGTGCAGTCAGCCTACAACATCATCACGGGAAGGGTTGGTTTGAAGAAGTTCTAAGCAGTTCCATCTACAGTGCATCAATGCTTAAAATTCCCAACAAACTTCGGAGTAGGAGTTGTAAAAGGTGATCAAAAAATAGCTCAGGAATGCTATTATTCATCTGTCGAGCAAGAGGAGCTTGAGGAATCAAGGAAAAAGACTATTACCTACCAGGTAGAGGAAGGTACAGAAATTGAAACTCTTGATCCCAGGGATGAATCCCAACTTGTAAAAGGACAGGTGGTAGAATCTATAGAAAATGTTATTCTGGACGAGGAGCACCCTGAACGAGTAACCCAGATAGGCTCGTCGTTGGATGCTTCAATAAAACAAGAGTTGATAATGTTCTTGAGAAACAGGAAGAAAACTTTCGCATGGAGTCATGAGGACATGCCAGGAATAGATCCAAACTTCTTATGTCACGAACTCAATGTGAATAAGGAGATCAAGCCTGTAAAGCAAAGAAGAAGGGTATTTAGCCCCAAGAAGAATCAATCCATACAAGAGGAGGTCGAGAAGCTCCAGAAAGCCCAATTCATTGAAGATGTGAAATATCCAGACTGGCTGGCAAATGTGGTGATGGTAAAGAAGAAGAACAATAAATGGCGAATGTGTGTTGATTTCACTGATCTCAACAAGGCATGCCCAAAAGATCATTTTCCATTGCCCAGAATTGACCAACTAGTGGATGCTACCTCGGGACATGAGCTTCTCAGCTTCATGGATGCGTATTCTGGTTACAACCAAATCAAAATGAAACCTGAAGACAGGGAAAGTACTTCTTTTATTACCCCAAGGGGAACTTATTGTTATAATGTTATGCCTTTTGGTTTGAAAAATGCAGGAGCGACATACCAGCGGCTGATGAACAAGGTCTTCACCGAACAAATCAGTTATAACATGGAAGTCTATGTCGATGATATGCTGACAAAAAGAAAGAAAGCTGCAAATCATTTAGTTGACTTAGCTCAGACATTTGATCAACTGGATAAATACCAGATGAAGCTCAACCCGACGAAGTGCACATTTGGAGTACGAGAAGGAATGTTTCTCGGATATATCGTCAACCAGCGAGGCATTGAAGCAAATCCAGATAAGATCAAAGCTCTTTTAAGGTTGCGATCTCCAACAACAAAGAAAGAAGTGTAGAGTCTTACAAGATGAGTTGCAGCGCTCAACAGATTTGTATCCTGAGAAACTGACAAATGCCTCCCATTCTTCAAAACACTTCGAAAAACTTTTGAGTGGACTGATGAATGTGAAAAGGCCTTTCAAGACTTGAAAAAGTATTTGGGAGCACCTCCATTGTTATCCAGGCCAATAACAGGAGAGAAGTTGTACTTATATTTGGCGGTATCAGAGAATGCAGTTAGCTCAGCATTGATTAGATTGGAGAATGGAGTTCAGAAACCCATCTATTACACAAGTAAGGCTTTTCGAGGTGCAGAAATCAGATATCCAAAGCTAGAAAAATTGGCATTGGAATTAATTGAAGCAAGTAGAAGAATGAGGCCATATTTCCAGGCCCATACAATCGTCGTATATACCGACATGCCATTGAGGCAAGCCCTTCACAAGCCAGAAAAATCAGGAAGACTGATGTATTGGGCAATAGAACTCGGTGAATATGATATTGTGTATGAACCCAGATCATCATTAAAAGGGCAAGCTGTAGCAGATTTTATAGCAGAGTTTACATACCCTGATACCCCCGAGGAGCAAAAGGTGCTCGCTGACCAACCTGTGGATGTTACAGGATCAACAGACATAAACCCAGACCAACTTCGGATGGTAAAAGGGCTTATGGATGAAGACGGATCATCAACTTCGAGCTCAGACCAGCTCCAGTTGGTAAAAGAACGAGAAAAGATGGTCGACAAGGAGCGAAAAGTGTCAAGGGAGGACGGAAAGAAGCAACAAATATTTCATCGTGGAACCCTGTCAGATAAGGAATTTGAAGACGGGTTACCTATATGGAGATTATATGGAGATGGCTCATCTTGCACAGCAAGTTGCGGCGCAGGAATTGTTTTGAGCACCCCAGACGAGATTGACATGGAATATGCTTTACGATTCCAATTCAAAGCCTCTAATAATGAAGCTGAGTATGAGGCCATGATAGCAGGTTTAAACTTAGCAAAAGTTATGGAAGCACGGCAAGTAATTGTATTCAGTGATTCTCAATTAATTGTAAATCAGATGACAGGAACATATGCAGTTAAAGGAGATTTAATGGCAAAGTATCATGCAAAGGTGATGGAGTTACTGATAGAATTTGATGCCATTCAATTGGTGAGAATACCGAGGATGGAGAATGTACAAGCAGACGCACTGGCCCGACTAGCATCAGCTACTTGTACCGAGCTGCGAAGAACGATACCAATTGAAGTATTGGAAAGTCGAAGCATAGATGAAAACTTGACGATGAATGTTATTACCCTTGATTTAGGACCATCTTGGATGGATGCCATAAGGAAATATATTGAAGAGGGAGGATTTCCTGAGGATAAGCTCTCTGCCAAAAAATTGAAGTATAAAGCTGCTCGGTATGTATTAACTAATGGTATTTTATATAGACAAGGAATTATGGCAGGTTTGCAGAGATGTGTACATCCCTCCGAGGTGAAAGAATTGATTGAAGAAATCCATGAAGGGTCTTGTGGAGCTCATGTAGCAGGTCGAACGCTTTTACAAAGGGTAATGACTCAAGGATACTATTGGCCAACGATGAGGGCTGATTGTATAGCCTATGCTAAGAAATGTGACAAGTGCCAACGTTTTTCCTCTATCCGACGAACCCCACAAGCATTGTTGACACCCATAACCTCCCCTTGGCCATTCGCCATGTGGGGAATTGATTTGGTGGGACAATTGCCGACCACCAGAGGAAGATTCAAGTAGCTCGTCGTCGCATTGGACTATTTTACTAAATGGGTAGAAGCTGAACCCCTCATCGACATGACGTACGAGAAGGTATACCAGTTCGTTTGGAAGAATATCATATGTCGATATGGTCTCCCTCATGCCTTCATCACAGACCATGGAACCCAATTTGATAACGAGGAATTTGCTGCTTATTGTCATCAATCGAACATTTTGAAGGTCCATTCAGCACCAGGCCATCCTCAAAGCAATGGACAGACTGAAGTGACGAATAGAACACTGTTAAATGGTTTGAAGAAAAGACTAAGTGAACCTAAAGCTAACTTGATTAACGAGCTACAATCAGTATTGTGGGCTTACCGAACAACTCCCCGAGCAGCGACTGGAGAATCACCGTATATGCTGGCATTTGGAAGTGAGGCTGTAATACCTGCCGAGTTAGGTCTCCCAAAACATAGAGTGATGAATTTCAATTCCCCAGTCAGCGACTTGATGAGAAGACTGGATTTGGATATGCTCGAGGAAGTCAAAGAAGAGGCAGCCATTAGGAATGCTTCTTATCAACAATGAACAACTCTTTTCTACAACAAAAGGGTGAGGAAATGCGATTTAAAAGAAGGAGATTATGTGCTAAAGAAGGTAATTCAGAAACACAATAAATTGGAGGCAAACTGGCATGGGCCTTACCGAGTTACAGAAGTTGTTCGACCAGGAACTTACCGAATAGAAACTTTAGAAGGAGAAGAATTCAAGAATGCTTGGAATGCTGAACACCTTCGCAAGTATTATCAATGATGTAAAATGTACAACGGGTTCATCAATATGAATAAAACGATGATGTTTTCACCATTTTCCTCTCCTTTGTTCGAAAGTTTTTCGGGGAATACTAGTGTTGTACACTACGTTGCTCGACAGCAAAAAGAAGACAAATAGTTCGAAAGAACCAAAAAATATACTCCTTTGGTTAGGAGACGTACACTAGCATGACCAACTAAGGTTGGTAAGATAACTAGTGGACAAATAGTTCGAAAGAACCAAAAAATATACTCCTTTGGTTAGGAGGCGTACACTAGCGTGACCAACTAAGGTTGGTAAGATAACTAGTGGACAAATAGTTCGAAAGAACCAAAAAATATACTCCTTTGGTTAGGAGGCGTACACTAGCGTGACCAACTAAGGTTGGTAAGATAACTAGTGGACAGATAGTTCGAAAGAACCAAAAAATATACTCCTTTGGTTAGGAGGCGTACACTAGCGTGACCAACTAAGGTTGGTAAGATAACTAGTGGACAAGATAGTTCGAAAGAACCTGATAGTTCAATAATCAACTACGGTTGAGGGAAGAATGATATCATTTTGAAAATAGGCCAACAAGTTGGTCGGAAGGTAAAATCATTCCAGAAAATACAAAGAATTCCAAACTGAACCAAGTATAGTTGGTCGGTGATCAACTATACTTAGTCGACGAGGATAAATTATCGACCATGGTTGGTCGGGCACATTTTATGAAAAAAATTTACCAAGTATGGTTGGTCGGGGATAAAAACCCATAAACTGTAGTTGGTCGACAAACACAATTTAACAACCTTGGTTGGTTGGAAACATTTTAAACATTTTATACTCATTACTTTATTATTAAGTGATTGAGCAACATTGATATTTCTACTTTTAATTACTAAGTTGGTTGATGAACAGCATCATATTGTTATCTTTTTAACAGTTACATATACACAAATGTAAAAATGTAAAAATAAACACAAGATAATCGCAATAACAAATTTGCAAACAGAAAATGAAATTCTTTCATTAAGATAAAAATGTATTACAAGCTATACATATGTGCTAATTATTACATTGAAAAACCTATTCTATTGGTTTCTTTCCTTTAGCTTTTGAAACAGGTTCCTCGCCGGCAGGAGGATCTTCTAAGCAAAGAGGAGAATTGATGAAATTAATATCTCTGAGAATTCTGACGTTCATCACAGAAGGTGTATCCACGAGATAATTCAGTCTGAGAATGAAGACTATAGTCGCCGAGATATTTTGAAATTAAACTCCAAGGAATGGAACGAGCTGGGATCCATTCCATGTCCAATTTGAAAGGTGGCACAGTCAAATCTAGTAACCCTGGAGCGTGATAATCCCATAAAAAATGCCCTTGCTCCAATTTCAGTACACCCAGGGCGTTCAACCATCCCTGCTTATAACCTTCATTATTGGCATGTTCAATCCGAGCATCTAAATGAACAAGGGCTTCATTGTATCCTGCCATCCAAAATTCCCTGGGCTATTTATGGAATTGGAAGGTTAATCTATCCAATTGTTCGAGAAGGATCCTAGCAAAAACATCTTTATCATTCAAAGCAGACTTCGTTGCAGTAAGTTGATCTTCCAAAGATAGATTTTTCTTGGACATTTCAGATAAAGCCCGATCTTTGGCGTCTAATTGGTATGCTTGAGTTTCCAAAGTAGATTGAGTGCGAGCCTCTTCAACATTGCGGCTAAGAACTCTTGATCGACTCCGAGCAGCGATTGGAGAACTTTGTTCCTCGGCAACATTTTGAACAGCTCTTCCTCGCCCACGAGAACTTCTTCCTCGTCCCCGAGCAGTCACAGGAATAACAGATTTTCTTAAGTTGTCCAATTCTTGCCTTAATTTGGCATTCTCAACCTCTAAGAACGAGAAACCTTCATCGGTAACTTGCACTAAAGCAGTGGAAGATGACGCTACAGATTCATACTGTGCCATCTTTTTCTGCAAATTATTGTTCTCTTGTTCCAGCAACTCAGTAATCTGCCTGCAAGCCTCGACTTCACCCTTTAAAGTTCTTTCCCTAACATCGTATCCAGCAAGGATCTTTTTATGGCCTGTTTTAGAAGAAAGTTATTGAAATCTATTTTCATATTCCTTGTGCAACAAAGCCATTGATTCATTGTGCTGACCTTGGAGATCTTTTAAAGAATAATGAAGTTCCTCAATCAAGTCATAGTAGGCCACATTGTTGGCCACAGCGCGGTCAAGTAAATCCTTCAAGTACCGATAAGCCTCAATTGCTTGTTCTGAGGCATCATGGCCAAGGATGTCAGCAATTTCTGATGTACTAAGGTCTGTATGACCAGCCTTATAATATTCATGACATTGTTGCATCAGCTTTGTATCATGTGCATATATCAGTTCCATTCTAGTAACAAACTAAGGATGAGAAAAAGACAACAATCAACAAAAACAAATCATCAACAACAGAGATGAACAAAGATGTATTTTATTAGATCACAAAAGGATTACATTATTTGATTACAAATAATGAAAGATTGAAATGATACTGAACAACTTCACATCTTTTCCTTGTCTCCCAAGACTTTCTCGGGAGGCTGGGACGAGGAGCTTGGTTGCTTGGTGGTAACAGCAACTTGATCTGCAGGAGTTGAAATTTTTTCAGGAGGAGGAGGCATGGAAGAAATGTCCTCGTTGGCAGAAGATAGAGATGCAGGGACTTGATCACCTATAGCCATATAAGATTCATCAGAGACAGGCTCATCTTCTTCTTCTTCCACAATTGGTGGAGGAGGACCAGGGAGGTGCAACTGGAATAGCTCGGAATCATCCTTGATCTTCAATTCCTGTAGGGCATCTACCCAGCCATCTCGAAAGTATTTCAACTTCCCGTATTGAACTTGGGATGTCATCGCATCAATCCCCTTGTCCCATCCTTTATCCCAGCCTGCGCTGAAGGATTTTTTAACTGCAAGCTTTCTTCTCAATTTCTCCGAGGAGAGCTTCGCATCCAATTCTTCTTTTTTGCCCTTGATATCTCGCAGGGCGGACAATTCTTCCTCTGCCTTTCTCAGCTTATCCTCAAGTTCTCCAAAATTCTTGAGCTTGTCGTCATATTTCTTATGCTCGACCTCTAAACTTTTCACTTTATTCTCCAAACTCTTGGAGATCTCAGCCAACTTCACCTTCTCAGCTTCAACTATTGACAAATTTTTCTCCCAAACAGCCTTGTCCTCACTATACTGTTGGCGAGATTCTTTCAAGGATTGGGTCAAACCCAGCAAAGCATCCTCTACACCTAACGAGGAGCTTGAAGCTTTAATAGCTTCATCCTTCTTCACGATATTATTGAAACAGTTCACCAGCTGAAAGATGAGAAAAACAGTAAAGTCAATACAAAATGCAAGCATTCAGAGAAAGAAAGAAAATTCAGAGTGTGAGAAATTTACCGAAGCAAGATGACGAGTAGCTAGGGATGTCAGCACATCCCTAGAAATTTTTTCATCAATTCCTTGGACCTCAGGTATGATCCAATTTTTTACCGAGCTCATTGCAGAGCTCGGAGGAATGATGGTTGGAACACCAACACCACCAGCTGGCAGAGAGGACGCAGTTTCAGCCAAATTGACTGAGGATGATTTCCTCAATCTCCTTAAAGGGACTTCAGCAACTTCAACCAAGGAAGAACTCTTGGTCGGAGAGATAGCAATTATTTCCATAGGAGCAACCTTCTTGCTCGGAGCCACTGGGGGCTTCTCGGTAGCTTTGGAAGGTGCAGCATCCACCTTCTTAGTCCCCTCTGGGACATCAGTTTTTCTTTTCTTGGCCCCAGCAGCAGAAGTAATGTCATCAAATAGAGCAGGAGGAGCTCTTTTCTTGCCCATTCTCTGACTTAAAGGAAGATGAGAATCTGAAGAAGAATCCTCTGGAGTTGAAGCTGGATCAATAGGGCGAGCAGTATAAGAGGTTGTATAACTCTTATACTGTAGCAAATATGATGCAGACCTGATGTGCTCGTCTGCAACGTTCATATGCAAACCACAGATAAGTTTCAGATGCTTAATATTAACCTCTGATTCTTTTGGAGTTTTTCTTTTACTATCAACTGCAAACAAACACATAATGAGATATCAGTCATACATTTTGTCAAACATGATAAAAGCATAATTTCATAAGTAAAAGAAATAAAATGAAAAATAAACCTATCCCATTGCCATATGGGGGGCATCTGGGACCGTTGTATACTCCATCTCTAATTAAAGGGGCATATTGCCAATTTTTAATAACCACCCCATGTTCAAAATAATCTCTATTTGAATCAGGGAGGTTAACTACAAGAGCCCTATTCAGAAACCTAGTTTTTAAGTAATAAATATTATCTAAAATGGCCCATTTATAGCAATACATAATTTCAGGGATCCCTATACAAGTCCCATGAGTTAGATTTAATTTGTACACCCCATTAATTATTCTCCATGAATTGGGGGCTATCTTTGCAGGGACAAGATCAAAATACTGACAAAACTCAAGACACAATGGGTTTGGCGGAAAAGAAAATCCACATTCAGCAATGAATAGACTGGGGAACCAATGTCCCTCAGCCAATCGAAAATAATCTAAAGGCTCAGAAAGAACCTCCAGAGTTACCCAGGAAGGAATGGAAAAATCGGAACGAAATTTCTCAACAGACTCCACAATATAAACCATACTGAATAAAAGAGATACAGAAGAATGGAAGAAGATCTTACAGGAATAAAGGAGGTATGTTGACAACGAACGAAAACAAGGATGAATGCACAAGAGAGAAGGAAAGAATAGAAAGTTTGAATGCAGGAAATTGGAAAAAGAAGAAGACGGTATGGTTACCTAAGAAGTTTAAATACTTTTCCTTGGGAAGCGGCGAAGGAAATGATTACAAAAAAGAAACGATTGAACTTCCAACGGCTAAAAGGACAAAAAGGGCACTAAGATCGAAGCACTCTTAAAAGTTCGAAAAAAGGCAGATTCTTTGAATTTGGAAATAAATTCAAATACGATGCTCCTAAAACCCAGGAATATCATTCAATATTGCCATAAACCGAGAAAGAATGTTCCATACTCCTCAAAGTTCGAAATATGAAACATTGGGGGCTTTTGTTGATACCAAAATTAATATGCTGATGTGGACGAATCATACGAAGACACTTGTCAATCTACGTGGTACAATAACAACGAGGAAGTTCATTTCCCCGACCAACTCATGTTCTCTCCGAGCAACGAGGATATCCCGAGGAACTTCAGCACTCTGAGGTACTCTAGCGCTCCGAGGAACTCCTGAGAAACGAGCAACTAAGGCGGTCCGAGCTGCATCTCGGTCGTGGTATTAATTGCAAGAATATCAACAGTTCAACTATTCATTGAATGTTTATCATCTTGACGCACACGCTGCATTAAATGTATTACCCTTTCATATGTATATCATTTAATTGATCAACCCATTCATGTACAGCCTAAGGGCTATAAATACCTTGTATCACCCTCATTCAAAGGGACCGGAATTTCTTGACTGAACTTGTAATCGAGAATTCCCAAACACTCAGCAATAACATAACAGTGGACGTAGGCCATTCTTATAAGGCTGAACCACTTTAAAAATCTTTGCCTCATTTTATTTATCTGTGATTGAATAATTAGAGTGATCTAATTTTTTACATCAACACCTATATTGTAATTTTTTCGCGCTAGCAGCAATGAGCACGCATGCTTTTTAATACTCCTGCATGCATGTCCGTTGCCACTAACATGTGTCCCATACGTGTCCGCGGCATCTAGTGCAGACCAATTACAACATAGGAATTAAAATAGATTGGGTGTTCGGTGTTTTTTGTTTGAGGTTCATTGAAATTTTCATCTTTTATGTTCACTTTTGAACCTCTCCTTATATATATATATATATATATATATATATATATATATACAGTCCTGTTCTTGTGCGGACTAGTCCGCATTGTAAGAATGTGGACCAGACATGTGTCACCTGGCAGTGAGCCCAGAAAAGAAAGAGAGTGTGCCTATAATTTAGGCGATAATTTCTAGGTGCACTATTAGGTGACACGTGTCCGGTCCGCATTCTTAAAATGCGGACCAGTACGCACAAGAGCATTATATATATACTCATATATTAATCACATTTCTTATTACATATCTTAGTTTCTATTTAAACAATCTTCCCAATTTATAACATCAATATTATAATTAGCTATGGAAATGAGGCATGGTGTTTCCATGGGAGCAACCCACCCCCATACCCATCATCATCCCCATTTAAGATACCATTACGTATCCCCATCCCCATACTTATTTTTTCTAAGCGAGGAATTCCCAATCCATGTCTCAATTAGGCATCGGTTTCCTTTGGGGAATCGTTAATTTTATTATTATTTTTATAAGAATTTTATTAACAATATTCATTTAAAACCATGTTAATTTTTCATACATTGTCTAGTTTCTTCAAAAGAAATAAAAAAATAAGATCCAATAATAATAAATTAGTCTAAGAAGAAAACATAAAAATATTAGGGGCTCACAACATTACCAAAAATGAAACATGCATAAGACATGCCAAATAATAAAAACTTCATGGTTTAAATAAGAATTTTTTTTATAATACCCCTTAATTTTAATACAGAATTTAAATTTGAGAAAATAGTCAAGAGGATTTATGTTGAAGAAACTTCACTAATTGAATAAATTTCACTAAGAAAATATTGTTGGCATTCTTTAACCTATTACCATGTTAAAATTTTGAATTATCTACTAATTAAATGAGTTATATGGACTTTTAGAAACCCTATGGGTGAATTGGTCTTTTGTCTTATATTGGAAACGAAGTTAAGGTTTGAGAGAATTTTGTTTCCATTTGTAGTGTTATATGTTAGCTTTGTGTGAGAGTGTGTGTTCTCAAAATCGAAATGGACGAAAGGTATCCAACTAAAATTTCTTATAAAAAAACACAAGGTTTTCTTTTTAAGTTCAAGATTGGGCAACAAATACAAAGCCTAAGGTTTATATGACAAATTATTTACCAATTATATAACACTATATTTTATCTTCAATATTTAGGTGACTTCATCTAAATGCGAAAGGATAAATAATATATCACAATACCAAGGCGTACAAGGAAAAAATCAAAACGGGAAAAAATATCGGGCTGACAGAATGACAAATTTACTATCGTAGAGTTTTACAAGTAGATCAAATAGACTTATAACCCTCACCGCACTAAAAATGACTAGAAACTATTTTCACCATATCCTCTGCAAATGTGTCAACAGTGGGAGTATGCTAGACAACCGTGATAATTTTTGGTCCATAACTAATTCCATAAAGTCCTCTGACCAGACAAAGTCTTTATTTAAAGTTTGAAACAAACTTTCTTTTTTGTTGGTTTGATGAAAAAACTGTGTGTTCCAAAATAAAACAATGGTGAGAAGCCTCTGATGAGTATAGTATTACTTTCTAGGTGTATGATGACATAAGGTGAAAGTGTCTTTGAAAATAATGGCTTAACTCACAAAATATATCTTAGAGATATATGAAATCTAAAAATAACACAAGAAAAAATTAGAAAAAGATATGTTCAAGGTTTTAAAAATATTTTAAATAAAACAAGTTCACTTCAAAATATTTTTAGATTTCATAAGTATTTAAACTTGAAATATCTCAAGAAGATATTAAAGAGAAAAACAAGAATTAAAACCTGGAAAAATACTAGATTCAACACTAAAATAAGTTTTTTATTAGAATATATTTCTTTCCTTAAAAATTATTCTTATAGTAATAAAGATTTAGCAAAAAAAATCCACAAAGAAATCATGAAATCAAACTTACATTGATTTACAAAAATGAAGCCCAAAATACTTATTTATACACACAATCTAGCAAGAGAAGCTTGGATGGGAGGAGAATAGGTAAGGAGTAGGCTTATATCAAGTGACATGGTGTAAAAGTAAACATGAAATGGTTAAATCTTTTGTTTTCACAAGTATTTAGAAAGATATGCACAATTTAGTTCAAAAAGTTACTTTTTTTGCTAGAGTGACACATATCGTCGGTGTTTTGTTGCAGTGAGTTTTTGCATCACTATGGCAATCCTGTAATGCGACTATCGAGACATTATCGCTGAAGCGAGAGAGCCTCGTTGCAATAAAGGTCTCCTGCAATACACCTCAACACCCTCTATGAAATGCAGTTTTAAGATTTTCAAAGAGAGTTTTATTGCATATCATAATTATGTCCAAAGACTATATCAGCAAACAAACACACACAAAAAAAAATCTACAAAGAGAATATGTGTGAGTAAAATGTGCGTGAGTCTACGTGTTCGTTTACCTTCCTAAAAGTGATATTAAAAGTATACGCATGGAAGTGAGGATGTCCATTGAGTTATCTACATAAAGCTTTCCCAAAAGGAACTAAAAGACAATACTCAAAATATATTTTAGTTAACAAAATAAGATAATATATTCTTATTGGAACACATGCATCAAATGCATACTCTTATAATCTACCCTTTTGTCTATTCTGTTACAAAATATACAAAAATGAAGATTGCAAGTATTATAAGAAAGTCTAGCAACCTATGACATATATACACAAGACCGACAAAAAGTATAAGACAAATCTACACTAAAAATCTTTAAAGACAAGAGTTTCAAAGATATCTTGCACATGTTAATCTGCCATACATTCTAAGCACAACATATATAGAAATACCAATGTAATGATGGGTTTAAACAAAGAACATGTGATGAATATGATATAAAAGTGATTCATCATTCTAAGGTGCGTATACAAGTTCTAGAAATAGAAGAATCCTTGTGTTATAAGTCATATTAAGAAATATACTAAATTTCTTGGATATAAACTCCATGTTCCATAACACTAAAATAGGGAAACTATAACATAAGTTTTTCCTATTTATAACGAATTATGTGGACTAGAAATTTATAACGGCAAAAATCCATTAAAAATGGGGGAAATAGTTGCAATATGTTAATACGGTTGCAAAAGTCATTTAAAAAAGAAAAATATAAGGGAAGGTCAGGAGGGAGTATTTCCCCCACTTTACTCACAACCAAAATCACTTCACTCACAACCTAGTCCACTCCCTCTATACCCCCCAGCTAGTGCCCCCTCTGTTAATTTTTCCCTGTCGACAACACATCTATATCCCCACCTCCCGGGAGAATTTGCACAATGTTTGACATTGGGTAAATATTAATTTTACTTTTCCTCGATTCCTACATGTTATTTCTTAAACAGGAGTAAATTGATTGGATGAATATGCTGAAATTTTCATAAATGAATTTGAATATTAAATCTAATGGAGATTCATGAGATTGAATATAAACAGAAAGAGGCATAACTAGGTTTGGAAATTGAATCTGATGGAAATTTTATATTTGTGGGGGTCAATTGTTTAATGTCGTGAATTTTTCTTTTATAGGTTAGTTACGATGAGTATGATAGACGTTAAATTAGGACTTTTATTTGTTGATCTTTCATTCCATGTTAGTTTCTCGATTTATATATTCATGCATGTCAACGTCTATATATTCTATATATTTATATAAATATATTGTTTATTGATTAAATTATTCTTTGTTTTTGGGATCGGAAGTTTTACTTTGAATTTCAAAGGATAGAGCCATTATATACAATTTCCTGTGATAATTTCATGTTATGACCAAGGATAATATTGATTAGTTTGATGCATGATATTTTTTCAAATAAGTCTCTCTCTAATAGTAACATTTTATAAGTAATCCAAAATTTGTTGCCTAGGAATTATATATTGTAATTTATGGTAGCTAATGTTAGCGAAAAAGTGAAAATCTATGGTTAATACTTTATACAATCACTATTAGACGATGCAAATAGTTATACAGTGTATTTATTAACCAAAGTTTTTTATAATATTTTGTTCTAAAAAATATGGGCTCTAGGATAAGTATCTATTTTAGGTTGAGACATTACGAGGAGGGTTATTTTCTTATCTTCGTATCTATAGGAAAGAAATCCAGGTTACAGGAAGGGATAATTTGCTCCCATCCGGCTTGATGCAAGAGCCACGAGGGAAAATAGAATGAGGTCTGCCGGAGACCAACTAGCCAAACATTCCGTTATTCCCCCAGTTCCAGAATAGGATGTAACTCCCTCCACCATGCACCAACCAGCACAGACATCGAGCTTCGTGATCCACAAACCAGTTTACCCAGTTCTCTATGGATATGCCAACGCTAATAATATAGAGAGTGAATAAATTCATCATAGATACTAAGGGATATTTAGGTGGGACCACCAAATGAAATCTCTCAGACAGCCACATGAATACCATAGCGGGCTACCTCTCAAAAAATCATAATGTCCTTCCCGCCAAACATCTAGACCACTCATTATCTCTGCCAGTATCACCTCCATAAGATTATGATGATATGACATCCACACAGTAATGGACGCCAACTAGGGGTTCACCATCAAGCCCTTGGTCATCAGCAGCAGCTTCGAAGTTAAGCTAACGGCTCCGGCATGTATCGCATTATTAAAATCCAATAAATACACATAATACAGTATAGCGAGGAGAGAGATCATTCCCCGAGCAACCAATGGTCGAGCCACTAATGGAGAGATGTGGAGAAGTCCTGCTAACATCTCTCGAGGATATCGAGAGAATTTAGGCATGGTCGTCGCCACGCTGGGATTCACCCCCAACATAGCGAAAAACTCCTCATAGGTCGGGCAGACCTCGTCCAAGCCAAAATGGAAAACGTGACCCTTGTCACCGTCTATAGACACCCCATTCTGTTACCCCCTAAACTCTCCTTAGGTCCCTAGCACCTCCCTTCATCACTACAAACCTAGGTCATACCCCAAGTACTGACCTATAAGCCATCGAGCACTCCTAGGCTCCGTTTGACCAAAAGTCAAAGTCTTCAACTTGACTGAGACTGAATGAATATTCGAAGGGCACTAAAACCCATTTCCAACGGTCAGTCCCATGGGTGATTCTGACTTACCATGCCGACGAATGACCCATTTTCCCTGAAACTTGACCTGAAGGCCATCGGACGCTCCCGGGCTCTGTTTGACCTAAGTCAAGTCTTCAGATAGACTAAGACTGAATGAATCTTTGAAGGGAACTAAAACCCCTTTCCAATGGTCCATCCCGTGCGTGATTCCTACTTACAGTAAGGACGAACGATCCGTTTTACTCCAAAAGGTCACCGAAGGCTTCCAAGGCTCGATTGACCGAAGTCAACTCCCCGAATCGGATCAAACTCTTTAGAATGTGGAAGTACATCTCCTAAACTTTCCAAAAATCCACCCCATGTGCGATTCGAACTTACCATGCGGACGAACGATCCGTTTGCGTCCGACGATTCCCCGTCCAATGGACCGATGAATGCTTTCGAGCCATATTTGACCCAAAGTCAACTCCTGAACCTAGGAGAATTCCCAAGGACTTTTGAAGGTTTATTAATTACCTTTCCAATAGTTTTCTCCATGTGTAATTCTGATCAACGGTTTGTGTTCTGCGGTCGATTTTTCAAAAAGGCCCGAAAGACACTACCAAACGGCAGGTCCCAGACCCTGCCTATCGGCAGCGTGCCTAAACGCACCTGCCGATTGGCAGGCACAGAGCTATGATGATAGGCAATGCCTTGGTCCTATAAAAAGGAGGCCTGACCTCACTTGAAAGAGGATATCAAATCAGATAGATATCACTCTCAGCAAATCCAGAAAACCTCTCTCGAAGTCAGTGCGATTTCCACATCCAAATCCCCTTCCAACCTTCACTTTTCAACATCCTTTTCATCAATCATGGTATATTCACTACCCTCCATCATCATCAAAGTCTAAGGTCTTCTCTCCAACATTCAAGATCAAGCTCAAGATCTTCAAGAAGGTCCAATTTTCTCAACTCTCTCCTTAAATTCTCATAAATTCGCAATAACTTATTTTATTACTTAGCACTTTCATTATCTCATCTCACACATCCTAATATACTTTTTATTTAGTATTATTGCACATATCTTATTTTCATATAAATAAAAACCCAAAAAATAAGAAAAAGAGGGTTTTCTTATAAATTTCAAACCGAAATTCTCATACTTTTCTTACACTTTTCTCACAACTCAAACACTTTTTCTACACACACAAATAAGAGAATCCCCCGATTGGATTTATGGGATTAATACCACCCCTCGTTTGGCATGCGAACTACGTGGACTTTGATGCCTCTATAGTCTACGCAGGCATCTCGGGGTAAATCCCGAGACTCGAGTCATATTTTTACTTTTTCTCTAATTTTTTATTTTCTCTAAACTCCACTCTCTTATATTATATATATATATATATATATATATATATATATATATATATATATATATATATATATATATATATATATGAATATATTTGTTCTTAGTGGCGTATTATTCCACATGCGTTATCATTCCATCATAATGGTCAACGTAAGGATAATCGTGTAAATCCTATTTTCTAATATTTTTATACCTTCCTACGAATGACTCGCTTTACCTCTTCCATGTTGCAAGTTGATGATTCCTATCTCCACTATGTATACACATGCACACATATCACGGGGAAAATAAAGGAAAATAACAAAAACCCATGAGAGACCAAAAGGGCGGAATGGGTGCCTAACACCTTCCCATTTCGTAACTTAGCCTTCCGACCATTTTCGAATCATTTTTGGTTTCGTATGCATCAATATGTCTTTGGATGTTGTCCTTCGGGATGGCTCCCTTTCTTTTGTCTATTTTGAGTAAAATAGACTAACGACTCTATCTCTCTACATTTTTCACCTCACCCAAATGACATCGGCCGAAGCCCTCCAGAGAGGGACGCGCGGGACCTATGATCCTCCCTCACGTGCCCGCCCGCCACAAGGATCAGGGGATGGCCACAGTGGCGACTCTGCTGGGGACTTTCATGTGGGCTAGACTCTATTTACATGGATGTTATACTTGGTCATATTTTTCCCCTATTTGTATGTTCCCCCTTTATTACTCATGTGTACCCCATGCTTATGCTTCTATTCACACACTTGTAAAAAATTCTCCATGTACACTTCGCACCACTTGCACCTAGGGTCACGTATATTTACATGTTGCACGCATCACCCATCCATACTTGGTGAACCATTGGTACTTGTACTTTGCTCCCTATTTGGCATAATCGGAAAAGGCATTCTCATAAGATACTAATAAGAGAATCATGCATGATTCACACAAGATCAACAAAGAGCATTGTTATTAACCAAATTTTTACCCAGTAACTAGAGGGTCACTTCGTGATGGGCGCTGGTCCAGCAGGGTATAGTTAGCCTAAGTGATATGACTCTCACCTTCCATTGGCCAAGTACTTTTGATGTATATCTAACGGTTCCCCATGCATCGTACTGCTGGACCGAAGTCATGACGGGAGGTATATCGTAGGGAACTCATTCACGTACGCCGAGTAT
Organism: Sambucus nigra; assembly: GCA_949130495.1. NCBI lineage: Eukaryota > Viridiplantae > Streptophyta > Magnoliopsida > Dipsacales > Adoxaceae > Sambucus > Sambucus nigra. The sequence continues at coordinate 664,965,313 of OX422208.1, read as the reverse complement.
ATCGAATTAGCTATTACATGTACCGTCCCCATGAGGTATATAGTGAGGTAATTCACGTACACTCAGGTATATCAAATGGCTTGTCCACACGTACCGATTGCCCGCAAGAGCAAGACGTATATCGTGGAAGTCACGCCAAAGGGGGTAACCCTTTTCGATTCACCCAACAAACTGCATACCCGCATATAGGTGTCAAGCCTATAACTCAAATATTAGATTGTCGGTTTCTACCCAAAATTCTGTCAAAATTTCTGGTCTGCCTGCCGCTTGAATTCTCGCGTATTTTTAAAATGGGACCCTATCCGTGGGCCTAGTCACAAGTCCAGCCATAGCTTTGCATATATTATTAACCTAACTATTCCAGGCTCGGGTCCCGTCCGATATTTCATTTTGCATTGAGGAGATTTAATACAAGTGAAAACATAATAATTATAATAATCATGTTGAGACCGTCTCTCCTTTCTTTATAAAAAAAATCCAAAATAAAAACTTCCTCTCTTTATCAAAAATCCAAAAACATTTTGTCTTTCCATCTCGAAAAAAAATTAACCCCTTGTTCTAAAAAATAAATCCCATTTTGCGCCTTCTCAGGTCGATCGCAAACCCTTGGCCTATCTCCCTATTGGCTTCGATCTTCAGTCAAGTCACCCCGGAGTTCCGTCCGTTCCCCTATTACTCCTTCCGAGTCACGAATCCATTCTCTTTCCATGGAGAACACAGATCAAGTACCCATTGTGCAGCCGGATCTGACGGCAGTCCTATCTCAGCTTATGTCCAAGATTGACAACCTCCAAACTGAGGTCCGAGAGATTCAACGAAACTAGGTTCTCGTTCCTTAAGAACCCTAGGCCATATTCCCTCATGCTATGGATCCACCCTATCCCATCTGGGTTCCCTAAGAGTATCATCACGCTACACATGCCCCTCCTGTTAATGGGCCACCGCCTGCCCAGCTTCCTATGCCGAACCTTGCCCATCCTGGGGCTAACTTGCCTGTGATCATTGATCCGAAGGAAGAAGAGCTGAATAAAGTCAAAGAAGACCTCAAGATGCTCACCAAGAAGTTTGACCAAGTCAGAATATCAGGAAATTACATGGACTACACCCACATGTCTCCTTATCCTAAAGCGAGGTTACTCGAGAAGTTTAAGATGACGAATATCGAGAAATTCAGAGGAAGTGGACCCCCAATTGTTCATCTCCGAAGTTATCACCGTTCCATGACTCTACTAAGGGCTTCTGAAGAAGTGATGGCCCAATTGTTTCAGCCAAATTTGAAGGATAGCGCCCTCCGATGGTTTTTGTCTCTCGAAAAGTCTAGAATTCGTATCTAGGAGGATGTAGCCTAGGAATTCATGTCAGAGTACAAATATAATGAATATATTGAGGTCACCCTCCGTGATTTAGAGCTGCTCAAATAGAACCCTGGGGAATCAGCCAGTAACTTCATCGCCCGATGGAGGGAAAAAGTAGCTACCATGACCAATCAGCCTTCCAAGGAAGAACAAGTCAGCATAGTTGTTGATGCAAAAAATTGGACCGAATCCCATTTTTATGATCACAGATAAATAGATAAAAGCAATCCAATCAAGCACATGAGAAACAAAGATTTTTAAAGTGGTTCGGCTATAAGAAAAAGCCTACGTCCACTGTTATTTTATTCCCAGGGGTTTACAATAGCACAATGTGGTGTAGAGAGAGAAAAAGGTGTGGATCTTGTGTATGATGTCTCTCGGTTCTCCCCGATCTCCAGGATCTCCTCCCCCTTTTGGCTAAGGGGATACATGTATTTATAGTGATGGGAGATAAAGAGATTCATTGTATGTAGACATTTATGTCTACATTCAACGAATCTAATTGTTGAATTGCTTGGTATGCTATGTGTTGTCATCTATCAATACAGTGTAAATGTACATTAAGGCTCATTAAATGCGCTGACATCTTCATTAATTCACATTAAATGCATAGTTATTCTTTGATCTTCCTGGTTGATATGCCGACCAACTCTCCTCTGGTGCCGACTAACACTCCTCGGGTGCCGACTAACTCTCCTTGGGTGCCGACTAATTCTCCTCGGGTACTGACCAACTCTCCTCGGGTGCCGACTAACACTCCTCGGGTGCCGACCAACTCTCCTCGACTACCAACTAACCCTCATCGGGTGTCGAATATTGCCACGTAGGATGACATGTGTCCTTTTCTAATTGGTCCTCATTGATGGAGAATTTTTGCGTTAACATAAGCCCCCAATGCTCCATGCTTGATGGTTTACTTGAAAGGATGGAGTATTTATTCTGCAGTGTTGCTCGGTGCTCGTGAAATTCTTGATCTACCTTCTTGATTTGTTCAACATAAAGTGCATTATCTCCTGGACGACATATAATGCAGGCTGATCGATGGTTGCTAATCTTTCTTTTGAGGAACTCCATGTGCTATGTATCACCCCTGGGAATTTGGATGCAGCCATGCCATAGTATGCAGCTTGTAGCTTGTCATAATCTTCTAGTATGTTGATTGGTTTGCTAGCCGACCAACTGCCTCCTGTGCCGAGCAACTGAGTGCTAACTTCATGTGCTTGATTCTTCTGATTTATGATCCTATGAATACTTTGTCGAGTATTATAGCATCTTTGGAACCCAACTCTTCAATCTAATTAGTACCAAGCTAGTGATGGACTTCGAAACATTTTCATACAACTTCTTCTTCAATGTTGGTCGGGACAGTAGTAGTAAAGATCTCAATGCTGTAGATGCTAAATTTGACTTCTGAACTTCAATAGCATGTGCATAATAACTCCTGAATATGCCTCCTGAACTTCTGAATGCACCTCCTGAAGTTCTGAATACCTCCTGAACTTCAATAGCCTCCTGAACTTGAATATCAAAACTAATTCTCAAGCAAGAAAAACAACTTATGAATGATAATTAGTTGGGGCCCCGACTAAGTAAGTTTATGGAGTTGAATTTGGTGCTCGACTGTATGATGTTATAAGAATGTGCCACCAAATGAACAAATATATCTGTAATAGAAGCCCCCAAGTGTGGAATGTGAACTTTGAATGCTTTTTGCTTGATCGCTTTCACATACTCATAAAATGTTTCCGACCAACTGTAGTTGACAGCTTCTTATTTCTGACCAACCTGAGTTGGTGGATTTTTTCTTAACTAGCAACTTTGACACTTTCTGGAATAATTTTACCTCCCGAGGAATACATAATTTTACTTCCCGTGGGAATACATAGTTTTACTTCCCGTAGGAATACATAGTTTTACTTCCCGGAGGAATACAAGTAGCTTTAATTCCCGAAGGAATACAAGTAGCTTTACTTCCTGTAGGATTACAAGTTTTACTTCACAGAGGAATACAAGTAGCTTTACTTCCCAGAGGAATACAAGTTTTACTTCCCGGAGGAATACAATTAGCTTTATTTCCCGAAGGAATACAAGTTTTACTTCCCGGAGGAATACAAGTAGCTTTACTTCCCGAAGGAATACAAGTTTTACTTCCCGGAGGAATACAAGTTTTACTTCCCAGAGGAATACATTTACTTCCTAACCAACATAAGTTGGCATTTTTAGGAATACATTTTTTATAATAAATGATAGAGACTTCCTCGGAGCTGACCAACAGATTGTTGGGAATAAGATATAATAAATGCTGGAGACCTCCTCGGAGCTGACCAACAGATTGTTGGGAATAAGATATAATAAATGCAGGAGAACTCCTCGGAGCTGACCAACAGATTGTTGGGAATAAGATATAATAAATGCTGGAGACCTCCTCGGAGCTGAATACATGATTATAAACATTTGTCGAGCTCCATGCTGAAATAAGAATAGAATATGCATCCAAATAGATATAAAGAATAATTGAAAATAATATAGTGCCTCGTTAATATGTCGAGGTAGAATTATATAATGCCGAACAAGAATAAGATCTTCCAGAACATAAGAATATGGCCGAGAACGTTGTCAGGCCTGAATATAAATAAGAATTATCCGACCAAATATCCGTTGGGGGTGACATATAATAAATGTTATAGTTCTCCTCGGAGCTGAATATGATAACAAGTATCTCGCCGAGTTCCATGTTGAGATGAATATAGAATATGAATCCCAAGAGATATATAGAATAATTTGTGCTTGAGCCGATATCTGGGCCTGAATATAAATAAGAATTGCCCCGACCAACTATCCGTTGGGGGTGAAATATAATAACTGTTGTAGCTTTTCCTCGGAGCTGAATATATATAACGAGAAGAAATTTTTTGAGCTCCATGCTGAGATAAATATAAAATAAGAATCCGAACGGATATAGAATAATTTGGGCTTGAGTCGATATCTCCGAGTGAAATGATAATAGTTTCCAGATTGTTTCCGAGCATTCGTCGGCGTTGAATCTTGTACCTGTAAAAATTAATAATTTGCTCTACCATATGTGTAGGCTGAATTTATTAGTCATGAGAATAATTTACTCATCCAATCAATATATGATATGTATATCCTTGAGAAATAAAAATATTAATTTCAAAAAATGAAATAATATATATTGCCTGATATGTCGAGGTAAAACTGCCTGATGTCAAGCAATAATAGTTTTCAGAGGTTTAAGATTGTGGCTGAGCTTTCGTCGGGATTTAATATCGTCCTTATGAAATCTTAATAAGACGCCCGAGCACCTTTCGGGACTAGATCAAATAATTATTGTCATGAGAATAATTATTCAGCCAAACAATATGTGATGTGTATCAGCATAAGGCAATAAAAATTTTGAAATAATATGTTTTATGCCAAATGTGTGTGAGATGGACAAATTTTTATCAAATATGCATCATAAATAAGACGTAGAGTTTTTTGTAAAGTTATTTAATCTCCAACAACTAATCAGGTATAAGTTGTTGTTTGAAAATTATTTATCACTTGGTTTTAAAAATATTTTTGGGGTGATCACAAGTTAAAAAGGACTTAAGCCCCCTGTTTGTCCCCAAGCTGAACTCGTGTTTAAAGAAATATCTGGGGTGCTTCGCATTTTTTAGTAGCCCAAAATTCTACTGCTGCCGACAAACGGCTTGGATGTTGCCGACCAACATTTAAGGATATCTCAAGTTATAGAATATACGGTGCCGACCAAGAAGCAAATGGTCCCCGACCAGCTGAGCAATTTCGCCGATCAACAAAAATGATGCATTGACAACAACGAACAACATTAGATGTCACCGACCAAAAAGTGGATGGTTGGATAGTTGCCGACCAGTAAATTGAACCCTCTGAACAAGACTGAGATGTCGCCGATCAAGAAGTAGATGATCGTCGACCTGCAATTGGTTCCACCGAGCTATAATATGGGGCTCCGACCAATAATAAGATACCTCGTAGTTGGATAAAATTATTTCAACGTTGCTGATGGATCTTTAAATATTTTCTTCGACAAACAAAAATGGTCTGGTTAAGCTTCCCTTTAATAAAATATGGCCCAAGATGATGCCGACCAACAATATGTGTGGCTGACAAGAAATAGGGGATGTAAGTGGACGATTCCGAACAGCCATATGATCCGTAGTGATGAATTTTTCATGAGATTGCTATGTCCCAAAATATCTCGAACCAATAGATCAAAAAAATAACATTCGATGTAAAATCCAAGCATTAAGATTGTTAATTAAATGAATAATTATCCGATCCACTAGATCGTGTGATTTCGACAAAGAAACCCTGTGATGTGATGAACGAGGGGCCAACATATTAAATTTGTGCCCAGAGTCTTGATATGGTCATGATTGTTTTTTTTTCTTACAAAAGGTGAGTACTGGTTTTTCAGGTGAGAGAAAATTATTTTTTATATTGATCCCTTCCGATTCCCTATTTGGAGAGATAAAAATATGCTGAATGACAGAAGTAATTACCAAATTTATATAAAAAATCAATCAATGAGACTTTATTGACATAGATGGAAGATGAACCAAATTAAGTATATAGTTCATAAAAATGAATGCAAAGAGACTCAAACTTAAAGAGAGAGAAAGTAGATCTGGGCCATGATTTCCATGAGAAAACTTTTTATTGTCTTTAACCTTTTCCGATTCTCTGATTAAAAATGTAATGGAAATTTGAATAGTCATCAAAGATCTTACAAAATTTATAATGAAAATTATCAAATCTTATCAGCGTCGTATAAATTTGTATATGTAATCATTTAAAATATTTATTCCATGATATAAAATTGAAACTTGAGAATCAAGCAAAAAGTTATGATTTATGAAATCCACTATTTTTCAGATTTCTAAATAAGAATTGATCTAACAGTTATGATTTAAAAATCATTATATGCAACATTTTGCAGATAGAAATTGGACAATTAATTTATGTATATAAACATGAAAATCATGATTGAATCAAAAGATGTGTGTATAATTGATTATACGTAGAGAAAATAAAAACTTAGCTTTTGATGGAGAACAATGCTTGTAACACGTTTTCCACAGACGACGCCAATCTGTTGATGTAAAAAACTGGACCGAATCCCATTTTTATGATCACAGATAAATAGATAAAAACAATCCAATCAAGCACATGAGAAACAAAGATTTTTAAAGTGGTTCGGCTATAAGAAAAAGCCTACGTCCACTGTTATTTTATTCACAGTGGTTTACAATAGCACAATGTGGTGTAGAGAGAGAAAAAGGTGTGGATCTTGTGTATGATGTCTCTCAGTTCTCCCCGATCTCCCGGATCTCCTCCCCCTTTTGGATAAAGGGATACATGTATTTATAGTGATGGGAGATAAAGAGATTCATTGTATGTAGACATTTATGTCTACATTCAACGAATCTAATTATTGAATTGCTTGGTATGCTATGTGCTATCATCTATCAATACAGTATAAATGTACATTAAGGCTCATTAAATGCGCTACCATCTTCATTAATGCACATTAAATTCATAGTTATCCTTTGATCTTCCTGGTTGATATGCCGACCAACTCTCCTCTGGTGCCGACTAACACTCCTCGAGTGCCGACCAACTCTCCTCGGGTGCCGACTAATTCTCCTCGGGTACTGACCAACTCTCCTCGGGTGCCGACTAACACTCCTCGGGTGCCGACTAACTCTCCTTGGCTGCCGACTAACTCTGATCGGGTGTCGAATATTGCCATGTAGGATGACATGTGTCCTTTTCTGATTGGTCCTCGTAGATGGAGAATTTTTGAGTTAGCAATAGTGAAGAAGAACTTCTTACCCCATGTCCGAGAAATGATGGGAGGACAATACTATCCCCACTTTCGAGCTCTCAGAGAAGCAGGAGTAGAAATAGAGGAAGGTCTTTCCAAACAGAAGTCAAACCAAAGAAGGTGTCAGGACAGTTCACCCCCAAAAAATATGACAAACTTGCCAGTGCTACAGTCTCAACCATCAACAACATCTCTTAACCAACCACCTCATGGGCATCAGAAAGCCTCCCTATCCCAGTTAGAAAGGAATACACCGAGCTCCATGCTCCCCTCTCCAAATTTTATCAAGCCTTGTTAAGCCAAAACCTTGTCAAACCTTTGGATCCCCATCCATTGCCAATCCACTCCCAAGAAACTTCAAGGTGGATGCCCATTGCGCCTTTCACCAAACTGGTGTCCATACCACCAACCAATGCTTTCACCTCCGAAACATAATCCAAGGTCTAATTGACCGAGTTACCATCGCCCCACCAGCCAATCCTAAGCCAAACACTACTCACAACCCACTTCCAAATCATGCCAATGCCATCTTTCTAGAAGAGAACCCAAAATTCGATCCTTCAACTCAAATCACACCCATATACTTTCCTAAACCTCTCCAAATTTTTCCCATATTTCCTCCTACACCCTACTAGCCTTGTTGATCAGGCACTGTCACTCCTTACCAGAGCATGCATCGTTGTTCGTACCCATTCTGAAAATGGAAATATGAAATTATCAAAAGTCTTAAATCAAATCCTAGAGTTAGGACTAAAATTGCCCTCACAGATGATCATTGATTGCCAAAGGTTCAATATGCTATTCTTGGAAGCATAAAAATGGGCCCGAGAGTCAGATAGTTGGGTAGTACCAACCAATGAAGTCAATCTGGATGATGTCATCTAGATCATGGTAGAATTATTCAGGTAAACCAACAACATTTGCAGTATGACCGAGTTACTTGATGCTCTGAAGCTATAGGGGCGCCTGGTCCCTTCACCCTTACACATCCCCATAGAATGGGATGACATGTATGAAGAAGCCATTGAAGTTGTGGAATTCATCAACATTACATGGAAAGACGGAATTTTTTCCACTGGATGGGGGGGGAGAATTCGGAGATTCAAATGAAGAACAATCTTTCGAGAAAACTGTCCCAGTAGCCAACATGTGTGGAATGATATCATTTAAACAACTCCTCGGAGAAATAAATAAGGTGGAAAAATAACCCAAGATCGATGAGGAAACAGGATTCATATTTTTCCCTTCTTCAGTAAATCACATAACTAGATCAGGGAGGCATTACTGGATCCCAAACTCACTACTAGCCAATGACTATGGGAAGGGTGCGGAAAACCTTCCTATGCCAGAGATGACTCTTGAGGAGAGCAAGATCCTCGATCACCTGAAGAAAAATCAAGCTAACATCACTCTATGGGGTCTTTTCTTATCTTCTCAGTTGTACAAAAATGCTTTGATCAAGTTGCTCACTAGACTCACAGTTCCTCCTTCTACCACACCAAAAGAAGTGGTAAATTTTATCGGATCCTTGACCTCTACCCGAATGCTATCCTTTTCTAAAGAAAAAATCCCCAAGATTGGGCCAAACCACAATCATGCACTCAACATCTCCGTTAAAGTTATGGGGAATCTTGTGCCACTCTCTCTTGTCGATAATGGATCCTCCTTAAATGCCTGTCCACTGAGAACCTCCAAATGTTTAGGCCTGAAAGAAAGTGACCTTGCTCCTACCTTCATTGTGGTAGGTGCCTACGATAATACCCGTCGGGAGGTGATGGGATCCATAAAGCTTATAATAGGTGCTGACCCTATAAACCTTGTCGTCGAATTCCAAGTTATTGACATCCCAGCCTATTTCAACCTATTGCTAAGATGACCTTGGCTCCACAATATCAAGGGTGTGTCTTCCTCACTCCATCAGAAATTAAAGTTCTTCACCGACGGATGGTTCATTACCATCTTAGGAGATGACAACAATGCCGATGGTGCAAGTACCAGCAGTCCAATCCTTGAGATACAGCATGGGTTAAATGATATGCTCCTATCAGGATTCTAGGTTGAACCACTTCTACTCCCGATAGGGGACAACTTCAAAGAAAGATTTTGTCCAGAATACGACCCTCATGGCAACGTCAGTATGATTCAGATGTTCATCAACATATACTTCATGCCCGAACTGGGGCTAGGGTAAAGATAGCAAGGGATACTTGATCCCATTGAACTAAAGCAGGCTTTACCTCCTTGTGGTTTGGGGTATCAACCGTCAGAACAATATCTCAAAATGATCCATCAGTCTCGACCAAAGAGAAGACTAGAACGCATTCAGACTATCCCAGGTGACTCCTTGAATGGACGATTCATCAAAAATGACGAAGACTTCCCCTTTTGAGGCTATCCTAAACCATGGTATGACCATACAGACAAGAAGATGAAGCCTATAATGGATATCTTTTTCCAAGACATCTACCCATGGGCCGAAAATTCCCAACACCTAGTACAACCTCTCATCAAAGATACCGAAGAGACTGAGGAAAGTGACTCCGGAGATTCCCTTAACTTACTGACACTGGGGATGACACTCTGCATGGTTCATCCAGGCACTACATCACTGGATCCATCCCACCTGATTAAAGCTGATGATACACCTCTCCTCAACTGGCATGATGCGCCAGTTCTACCTGCTGAAATCTCCCCTAATCCTAATGTTTACCCCTTTTCTTCTTCTATTGTCCATCCTTGCTCAAATGTAATCAAGTCCTCTTTTGACGAGGTTCCCAATGATGTTTTTCCTATCAATGAAATAAACGAAGATTTTGAGTATCTTGTTGTGCCTTACATTAACTGTTTGGATTCTAATCAAACTTTTGATGATGATGATTTTGCAAATGAACAATTTTTAACTGATCTAAATAAGGTTAATAATAAACAACATAACTGTATTCAAATTAATGAAGAAGAGACTGTTGTTATTAACCTCGGTTCTAGTAGCCAACTGCGCGAGATTAGGATAGGGACTACCCTCGACGAGCATAAGCATGCACAACTTGAAGAATTGCTAAAGGAATTTATGGATATCTTCTCATGGTCCTATGAAGATATGCCCGGCATTGATCCTGAAGTAGATCAGCATGATATTCCCACTCTCTCAGATTACAATCCGGTTAAACAAAAGTTGAGAAATCTCTGCACCGAATGGTCGCTCAAGGTCAAAGAAGGGGTGGTCAAATAGTTGAACGTAGGATTCATTCGTGTGATCGAATATCCCACATGGCTAGCCAACATAGTGCCCACACCAAAATTAGGAGGAAAAGTTCAGATGTGTGTAGACTATCGACATTTGAATAAAGCCTATCCAAAGAATGGTTATTCGCTACCCAATATCGACTTGATCGCGGACAATACAACCAGTAATGCTCTCAAGTCATTCGTCGAAGGGTTTGCCTAATACAACCAAATCAAAATGCACCCAGACCACCAAGAAAAACAACATTCATCACCCCATGGGGAACCTTTTGATACACTGTCATGCCATTTGGTCTCAAGAACGCTAGGGCTACCTACCAAAGGGCTGCCACAACTATCCTGTACGATCTGATTCACAAAGAAGTTGAGGTCTATGTGGATGATGTGATTATCAAATCCAAAACTAGAGAGGGTCATGCTCCTGCTCTTCTAAAGTTCTTCGAACGACTGCGACAGTATTAGATGAGACTCAATACGCAGAAATGCATCTCGGCGTTACAATGGGAAAACTCTTTGGATTCATGGTCAGTGAGAAGGGGATAGAAGCAGATCTCGCCAAGCTGAAAGCCATACTTGAGATTCCACCACCCCGAATAGAGAAATAAGTCTGAGGTTTCCTTGAGAAATTACAGTTCATCAGCCAGCTAACCTCCATTTGCGAACCTATCTTCAAACTCCTCTGAAAGGATTCAACTAAAGTTTGGAACGAGGCATGCCAAGAAGCTTTTGATCGAATCAAATAATACCTGACCCCAAATCCGTCACTCATGCCACCACATCATGGTCTCCCATAACCGACACTGCAGCTGGGGCTTTACTAGCCCAATACCTTGAAGATTCCCGCAAAGAAAGATCCATCTATTATGCCAGTCATAAATTGGTCGGGTACGAGGTTAACTACACTACTTTGGAAAAAGTATGTATCGCACTTGTCTGGGTCACCCACAAGTGGCGACACTACATGCTCACCTTCCCCATCAAACTTATATCCCGAATGGACCCCGTCAAATACCTACTTGAGAAGTCTGCATTATCCAGCCGAATGACTCGATGGTTGATGCTCCTAGCCGAGTTCGATATCATGTACGTCACGCAGAAAGCCATGAAAGGAAGAGTCATCTCTGACTACCTCACTGATTACCCCATAGAAGAAGATGATGTCTGGATCTCCGAATTCCTAGATGAAAACATCCTTTTCACTGTTCAAAATAACCTTCAATGGCAAATGTTCTTTAACGGCGCTGCCAATAAGAAGGGATATGATATTGGGATACTTCTGATCTCCCCATATGACTCCCACACTCCCATCGCCATCAGGTTGGATTTCCCTTGAACCAACAACATGACTGAATACGAGGCATGCACAGTAGGCCTCAAAGTTCCTCTCAAGAAAGGTATTCAAAGCCTAGATGTCTACGAGGATTCCCCCATCATCATCGGTCAAGTACTCAGAAAATAGAGAGTTAAGGATGGGAAACTCCAACCCTTCCATGCTCACTTAGAATAACTAGCCTCCCAATTCGAAGATATCACCCTCCATTACCTACCTCGAGCAAAGAATAACCTATCCGATGCTCTCGCTACCTTGGCCTCTATGGTTGACATGCTCAAAGGAATAACTATGACCCCCTTCCTAGTTCAAAAGTAAGATAAACCAACCCACTGCTACCACATTGAGATCATCACTACAGAAGATCCCGAGCTAGCCAATGATTGGTACTATGATATCTTGCGCCTCCTCAAGCATGGTAGGTATCCCGAGGGTTCTAACAGGAAAGATCGAGCAGGCCTTTGAAGACTCGTTGCCCAGTACATCATTTGTCACAATGCACTGCCCAAAAGGGACTTCGATGGAACTCATTTGCACCGCATCGCATGGGCTGACATTGAAAATATAATGCAGAAGATCCACAGCAGTGAATGCGGACCCCATATGAACGGTCACATGCTTACCAAAAAGATCATCCGAAAAGGCTACTATTGGATCACCATGACCCAAGATTGAACCGCCTATGTACGGAGATGCCTCAAATGCCAACAATTCTCTAACCTTCAGCAACTGCCTCCGCTCAAATTATACAACATGACTTCTCCCTAGACGTTCTCCACCTGGGGCATCGACATCATAGGGAAGGTTACACCGAAGGCTTACAATGGGCACGAGTTCAAACTAGTTGCCATTGATTACTTCACCAAATGGGTTGGAGCTAAGTCATACGCAGTGCAGAACGCTAAGAAAGTGGTCAAATTCATTAAGAAAAACATCATCCGCCGATATGGGGTCCCGCACGAGCTAGTATTAGATAACGAGTTGTATTTCGAGGAAGAAGTCACAAAGGTGGTCAACGAGTATGGGATTCAGAGACACAAATATTCTCCCTACCGACCTCAGACCAACGGTGCAGTTGAAGCCGCCAATAAGAACCTCAAATCCATCATCAGTAAGATGATCAAAAGTTATTGGGATTGGGTCGACCGGATCCTGTACGCCTTCTGGGGCTATCGAACCTCAATTTGAACCTCTACTGGGGCTACCCCTTACTCTATGGTTTACGGCATGGGAGCATTCCTACCCGTGGAGCTGGAAATACCCTCATTGCGCGTCATGCTTGAGAGCAAGGTTAACGAAGAAGACTGGTGCCAAAGCCGTCTTGACGAGCTGATCCTCCTAGACAAAAGGAGATTAAAGCACTATACCACATACAAGGGTACCATCGCTGAATAATGTGTTCATTTAATAAGAGAGTCAAGGATGGAGGTGTCCGATAAGGGGACCTAGCCCTCAAGGACCCATATGGGACCCCAAAGGGAAATTCAAGCCCAATTAGAGCGGCCCCTATATTATTAAGAAGATCTTGCCCGGCGGTGCCGCTATGCTTACCGACTTAGATAGGGAAGAGATGGCTCATCCAATCAACCTGGACCATCTCAAGAAGTTCTACCCCTAGTTCAAAATCTTGGCGCGCTACGACTCTTCTCGTCTCCCTTCTATTCTAAAAAAAATCTCTTCATTTCCCCTGCCCAGAACTACGTGGGCCTGATCCTATGCAAATAACCATTTTCAAACAAAGTATAAAATTTCAAAACCTCAGAGGTACGTAGGCAGCTCATACACCATACATGAGCACGACCCTTTCTTTTTCATAAAATACTATTCTTTTCTCACCTCCAAGAACGACAGTTCATTCTAACATACACTTGAACAAAAGGATTATGTATGACTTAGTGATCGGTATAGATAATTCAAAAATACAAAACTCATCCAAAGGCACAGTTGGATGATCAAAAACTTGTTTATTTCATTCATAGTAAGTTGCAATGTAATTACATAAAGGAATGGATAACTCCCTTCCCCCTACCTTCCTAAAACATTCAAAATAAAATCCCCACATTTATTCCACATTATAAAATAAACTCTCCAAGAGTCCTAGCCACAGCTACCAGAGGAGCCCTCTCCGTCATCATCATCTGCATCCTGGGGTCCCCAAGCTTCCCCCGCCTGAACAGAGTGTCCCAAATGCTCCTTAGACCGATAAGCTCAAACCAGCTTCTGAAAAACTACCACACCTCCCTCTATGGTATTAAACAAAATAAACCACCTTTATCTAGTATCCACTGCCAAAATCTTGCTGACTACTCCCCTCCACAAATACTTCATATAATCCCCAGGGATATGCCAAAATCTCCCAACAGACTGAGAAGGACGAGTCGACGAACGCCGACTCTCCCACAGAGATCCAAGCCACAGGCGCAGATGCTCGATCAAATACTCTACCGGAAAGAAGTCTAATGTTCGAGGTGGCAAAACCTGCTCCCATCCAAATAGACACAGAAGCTGCCAAGGGAAATAGAAAGAGGTCTGTCTGAGACCAACCAACCGAACATACGGGTATTCTCCTAGCTCCAGAATAGGCATCAACTGTCCCCACCAGGGAACTGACTAGCACAAATTTAGAGCCCCGTGCTCCACAAGCCAATTCTCCCAGCTCTAAATATCCAAGCCAACGTTAATGAAGCAGCGCGAAAAGAAGTTGGGTACAGTCGACAAAGGATATTTTGGAGGAGTCACCAGGTGGAGTCTTTCAGATAACCACATGAACAGCATCACGGGGCTACCCCTCAGGAAGGCAGAACGACCTTCTCGCCAGAAATCCAGGCCATTCAAAGTCTCCCCTAGTATCACCGCCACATGATTACGACGGTATGACATCCAGGAGGTAATGGCTACAAGTTATGGGTCCACCAACAGTTCCCTAGTCACCAGCAGAAATTTTGATACTAAGCCCAGAACAATGGCTCCGACATATCCAGCATCACCAGTCTCCTGCAAATGCACGGACTGTAACACCATCGAAAGGGAGATCATTCCTCTAGAAACCAATGGTTTTGCCGCCGTAGGCAAATTGGGAAGAAGCCCAGCCAGCAAATCCCTGGGAAACGGGAAAATTCGGGTAAAGTCACGGCAACATTGGGATTTATCCCCATGATGGAAAAAAATCCCTCGTAGGTAGGACAAACTTTAATCAACTCAAAGAGGAATACATGGTCTTCGGGGTACCAAAATTGTACCGTCGCCATCAGCATGTTGCACTCAATGGGCCGATTGCGCCACAAAGAGACTCGACGCATGTTGAAAGCATCGTGGTCGAGATTATTAGAGCACATTGCTTCCAAGGCTTTGAGGTAGTTAGAAAACTCAATGGTACCAGGGAGATCCATCTTGCAGGACTAAGAAATAGTAGGCGAGTAAGTAAGAATGTGAAGTTGTGATGGAAACACTCCACCCTTACCCCTTTTTATGCTTGAGAACCTTCACAAAAGACATGATCCGTGCAGAAATCGGAGAGAATCCTACCCCAAAAGGTATAAGAAGCTGAAGAGGGCACTAATCAAAATCTTTGAATTGATGGGACTAGACTTGACTGCCGATAGGCAGGGCAAGGGGCTTGCCGATCGGCAACCCCCCTTTTTTGGAAATTTTCCTTTTTTCTTTTTTTTTTAAATCAGAAAAACCCAATAAAAATAAAATTGATATCTCAATAGAGTTTCAAAAAAATCCTCTTCCATCCCTATATAATTTCCCATTTTTAAGACTTTCCTTCAAAAAATCCTTAAAATGTCACTTTTTACGGTCTCAGCAGCAAAGTAAAAAGCGTATGTACATGCATTCACTCACCATTAACAAAAGATAATAAAAATCCCATTGCATTGCATATATATATTCTTTTGTGTTACATCAAATTTTGCAGGAAATAAAAGAAAAGAAAAAAACAAACGGGACTCAGCCTGAACCCACATTTTCTCTCTCTCTCTCACCTACCCTTAACCCCTCTCTCTAAGAGCTTCCACCCCTTCGACGCTCTCTTTTTCGCCTACGATGAGATGATGCACCACAGCTACTCGAGCCAGAGTTCTCCCCGGATGAAGCAGACGGCACTAAGCAAGAAGAAACCGGGATCACATCCCTAATGTGGGCAGTCACCGAAGATATCCAGTCCCTGATGTGCCTCAGGTAAGTGGTCGACTCCTGGACTTACTACAAGTAAAAGGCAAAAATAGTATCGAAGAAGGATCAAACCAGAAAAGAAACTAAAAAGAGGAAAAGAACAAAAAGGTATACCGCAGGATGAAGAACCTCCTCTGTCAAACCCATCTCCTCCGGATCCATCGCGTGAGGACGGTGCAACATAGGCACCATCCCTTTTATCAGCCCGTCGAATGTTGTATGAAGGGGTATGCAATCGAACAAAGGGAACCTATGAAGTCACCATCGCCGCAGACGCCGATGGACCACCGCCGTTGTGGGAAGACCCCACCGCCCGACTCGAACCCGTAAGAGGGAAGGGAAAGGCATTATATATGATGGGCACCATCAACCAGCTCATCAAAAAGTCCATATAGTCATACGGCGTAGCTATATCAGTGTACAACAAGTAGGACTCGCCGATTATAGCCGCGATCCTCGCATCCTCCGGCAGCAGCCGCTCCCGCCTCACAGACGTAGGAGGTTTCGCAGGTGGCACCACCACCTCCTCCCCCGTAATCTTCCAAACCACCCGCTCCCCAAATACCAGGAATGGACGAACTCATGCGCCAGCAAATGCCTCATCTGTGCATTCACTTTGGTCGCCCCCATATCCTGAATGGTTATCCCCCAAGGGTAAAAAGTCACCTGAAAATCCCCAGCAGGCATAAGTCAATACAAAATCAGAATGTGCAAAAATTAAGACTGAAAAGAAAAGAGTCTTACCCTACCACTAGTCAAATCATTCAAGACCTGATGCACCACCTCCAAAGATAGAGATCCCTTCGACTGTTGATAGGCCTTGCACCATCGATACAATCGGCAGAAGTCCCCAACAGTCTCGTCCTTCAAGGCAATCAGTTGGGTATTACACCCAATCGCCTCATAGAACCACATCTACCAAAGATAGGAATTCACAATAAAAAAGAGACGCATAAGGAAAATGTGAATGCATGAAAGGAAAACGCGCAAAATTATAGAATACCTCAAGGAGATACGTGGCTCTAGTAAAAGTTTACCGACATAACAGGATGAATGCATCCAAAGAAAAATAGAGGGTCACCAAAGTCAGACTCCCCCAATCATAGAGAGGGATGTTCAAAAACAGCCTCAAATACGACAAGAACCACAAATGGACGACGTCGCCGCTCAATGCCACCGTGAAACCTCCCACCACCAGTAAAAAGAACAACCGGTCCATCTGCCACACCTGTATCCCATCCTCCACATTAACCACCCTACTCAGTAAGACATCCTTCAACAAGGATAGCCGGATGGAATCCCTAAAAACTATCCTCCCTACATCACCAAGTGCCGCCCTAACCACCTCCGGCCTCACCCTTAGAGAGAGATCCACCTCTATCTTCTCCCCATCACAATCTAGCCCCAGCAATTTCTACACGTCTATGGGATTCACGGTCATCTCCCCAAAATCGAAATGGAAGGTATGGGTAGTATCCCACCACCTCTCCCCCAAAGCGCAGAGGACCGCTATCGAACGAGGCGTCTCATCCAGCGCAGACGCCAACCTCCCAAAACCCGTTGAGGATACCACCCAATGCACCACAGGTGGAAGATGCTCCCAGACGTCCTTAAGCCCCGTCGTCCCACGGGCACGCATGTTCTTCAAAGAGATATCAAACTGTCAAAATAAGACACCGTGTCAAAATTCAAGAAGAAAGGAAAAATCACCAAAAAGAGAAGAATGCCAAAAGTCAGGTTACTTACATAACCGTTGGGGCTCACCACCTTAGAAGACCGATGACGCGATGGCTCCCATAGAAAAGTCCACTCATTCGCAACCAGCCCGAATGCGTCAAAGGAGTTGTCACTCCCCAAATCAAGACGTGTCCTGGCCCTCCAATCCATGTTCTCCTAGTCATCAACGGTCAACCATTCCCTATGCGCTGTAGTGCTCACAAAGACAGCCATTTCTTAGAGATCAAAACACTAAAACGATTTGCAGAGGAAAATCGCAGAAAGAAAGAAAGCAAGAAGCTGTGAAAAATGAATGGAATTTTCCCCCTTTATATAGGATGCTAAGGGTCATGTCGATCGGCATCGACCCCCCACCCATCGATCGGCACTGACCCCTTACCTTCCCAAGGTAGTCCAAATGTCTATGCCACTACTGAATGGCACCCTCTGAACCATGCCTACCGGCACCACCCTATAAATTTCGTAAAAAAATCCCAAAAAATACCAGACAGCCCTAAAAAATTCTCAGAAAATTCCTAAAAATCCCAGGAAGGATTTAGAACATTTTCATAAAGAAAATTTTGCACTCCATCAAGAGGAACCCCTATTTCCCCAGCGGAACTCTCAAAAACCAAGTAAAACTCCTTCCGGCAACATCCCCGGAGGATCTCTAAAGATCACCCCCTATGACCCAAAGGCCTCAAATTTTCCCCAAGCAATACATCCAAACCCTGGGCCACCTAAATCTCCCCAGTGGAATTTTGGATTTTCCTTCAGAGGATGAAAAGATTTCCCCAGCAATCGGCTCCCCAGCCCAAAATAAAACCACAAGATAAATCTCTCCGGCAGAGTTTCCCAAGAACATCACTACATAAGCCCACAGAATTGACTCCGACTCGCAGAATTGGTCATCTTTACTTAATCCTGCAGAATTGGCTTCGACCCACAGAATTGGTCATCTCAACTTAAGTCCGTAGAATTGGCTTCGACCGGCAGAATTGGTCATCTCTACATAAGCCCGCATAATTGGCTTCGACCCGCAGAATTGGTCATCTCTACATAAGCCCGCAGAATCGGCTTTGACCCACATAATTGGTTATCCTCATCCTCAAGCCCGCACAATTAGCTTTGACCCACAAAATTGGTCATCACTACATAAGCCCGCAGAATTGGCTTCGACCTACAGAATTTGTTATCCCAACTTAAGCTCGTAGAATTGGCTTTGACCCGCAGAATCGGTCACCCTCATCTTCAAGCCCGCAGAATTGGCTTTGACCCGCAGAATTGGTCATCTCATACATAAGCCCGCAGAATTGGCTTCGACCCGTAGAATTGGTCATCTCCACTTAAGCCCGCAGAATTAGTCATCTCAACTTAAGCCCGTAGAATTGCCTTCTACCCCCAGAACACTCTGTAGGTCCTCAAAATCAGCCTCGACCCTCTGAATTGGTCATCCTCTCTCCCTTAGGTCCTCAGAATCGGCCTCGACCCTCTGAATTGGTCATCCTCCCTCAAAAGCATCATGCGGTGTCTATTCGACGACTATCATTTGTTCCAAACTCACCCGTCGAGGGGCTCTATAGACACCCCATTTTGTTACCCCCTAAACTCTCTTTAGGTACTTAGCACCACCTTTCTTCACTACAAACCTAGGTCATACCCCGAGTACTGACCTAAAAGCCATCGGGCACTCCCAGGCTCTGTTTGACCAAAAGTCAAAGTCTTTAACTCGACCGAGACTGAATGAATCTCCGAAGGTCACTGAAACCCCTTTCCAACGGTCTATCCCGTGCGCGATTCCAACTTACCATGCTGACAAACGACCCATTTTCCTCAAAACCTGACATGAATGCCACCGGGCACTCCCGGGATCTGTTTGACCTAAGTCAACTCTTCATCTCAACCGAGACTGAATGAATCTTTAAAGGGAACAGAAAGCCCTTTCCAACGGTTCGTCTCGTGTGCGATTTAGACTTAAGGTACGGACAAATGATTTGTTTTACTCTGAAAGGTCATCGAATGCTTCTAGGGCTCGGTTGACTGAAGTCAACTCCCCAAAACGGATCAACCTCTTTGTAATGTTGAAGTACATCTCCTAACATTTCCAATGATCCGCCTCGTGCACGATTCAGACTCACTATGCGGACGAATGATCCGTTTGCGTCTGATGATTCCCCGTCTAATGGACCGATGAATGCTTTCGAGCCATATTTGACCCAAATTCAACTCCCGAACCCCGGAGAAGTCTAATGAACTTTCGAAGGTCTCTGAATTACCATTCCAATGGTTCGCCCTGTGCACGATTCTAATCAATGATTTGTGTTCTGCGGCCGATTTTTTGAAAAGGCTTGAAAGACACTGCCAAACGGCAGGTCCCCTCCCCTGCCTATCGACAGTGTGCCTAAACGCACCTTCCGATTGGAAAGAATAGGGCTATGCCGATCGATAATGCCCTAGGCCTATAAAAAGGAGGCGTGACCTCACTTGTAAGAAGAGCCCAGATCTGATAGATATCACTCTCAGCAAATCCAGAAAACCTCTCTTGAAGTCAGTGCGATTTCCACATCCAAATCCCTTTCCAACCTTCACTTTTCATCAAACTTGGTTAATTCACTACTCTCCATCATCATCCAATTCTAAGTGCTTCTCTCCAACATTCAAGATCATGCTCAAGATCTTCAAGAAGGTCTAATTTTATCAACTCTCTCCTTAAATTCGCAATAGCTTATTTTATTACTTAGCACTTTCATTATCTCATCTCACACATCCTAATATACTTTTTATTTAGTATTATTTCACATCTCTTATTTTCATATAACCAAAAACCCAAAAAAATAAGAAAAAGGGGGTTTGCTCATAAATTCCAAATGGTAATTCTCACACTTTTTCTACACACACACAAATAAGAGAATCCCCCGGTTGGATTTATGGGATAAACCCCACCCCTCGTTTTGAATGCGAATTACGTGGACTTTGATGCCTCTATAGGCTACGAAGGCATCTCAGGGTAAAACCCGAGACTCGAGTCCTATTTTTACTTTTTCTCTCATTTTTTATTTTCTCTAAATTCCACTCTCTTATATTATATATATATACATATATTTGTTCTTAGTGGCGTATTATTCCATATGCGTTATCATTCCATCATAATGGTCAACGTAAGGATAATTGCGTAAATCCTATTTTCTAATATTTTTATACCTTGCTACGGATGACTCGCTTTACCTCTTCCATGGTGCAAGTTGATGATTCCTATCTCCACTATGTATACACATGCACACATATCATGGGGAAAATAGAGGAAAATAACAAAAGCCCATGAGAGACCGAAAAGGAAGAATGGGTGCCTAACACCTTCCCATTTCGTAACTTATCCTTCGGACCCTTTTTGAATCATTTTTGGTTTCGTATTCATCAGTATGTCTTTGGATGCTATCCTTCAAGATGGCTCCCTTTCTTTTGTCTGTTTTGAGTAAAATAGACTGGCGACTCTATCTCTCTACATTTTTCACCTCACCCAAGTGACGCCGGCCAAAGCGCACCCGAGAGGGACGCGCGGGACTTAAGATCCTCCCTCACACGCTCGCCCTCCTCTAGGATCGGGGGATGGTCACACCGTCAGTGTGTTCTAGTTGATGGGCCAATTGCGCTACAAAGAGACACGATATAGATTAAAAGTGTCATAGTCTACATTGTAAAAACACATAGCCTCTAAATTCTCAAGATAAAAAGTAAATTTCTATCATTTTGGAAATAATAAGACAAAAGGCAAGAAATAAGTACAAAATAAAAAATGTGAATGGGTGAAGAAACCTCACCACCTTACCCCCCTTTTATACTTGAAATTTTTCGCTAAAAATAAGGAGTCTGCAAAATCTGAATGAAAGATTACTCCATCAAGTACAAGTAGCTGAAGAAAGTGCAATCAAAGCCTTGGGGTGATTTGACTGAACTAACCTGTCGATAGGCAGGACAAGGTGTATGACGATTGGCACCCCCTTTTTTTAGGAAATTCCATCTCTCCTTTTTGTTCAAAATAAAAAATTCAAAAAAATAATCTTTATTTCAAAGAATTCAGGATTTATCTTCGTACATTTTTACTGATCCTGTTTCAAAATAAAAAAAATTCTTGAGTAATTCTAACCCTTTTTACGGTCTCAGTAACAAAGTAAAAAGTGCATGTAGATTAAGTCATTTAAACCAAAGATAAATAAATAAAAATCCCATTCCTTTCATACACACACACACACACACACACACACACACATTAGCATATGCATGTGCATGTGCATGTGCCTGAAGGAAATACAAAAATTTTCCAAAGTACGTAATCGGGAAACGGTAAAATTTTTCCAAAATACATAATTGCGAAACGACAAAATTTTGCAAAGTGCGTAATTACAAAATGGAAAAAAAATTTAAAAGTATTCCCCTGCCTGAAGGCACGCAGATAATTTTCAAAAGTATAAAGTCGTGTATAATGTAAATAATAAATGGTTTATATGTTGTAAGTGTAAATAATTTAAAAAATTTAGGCATGATTCACAAAAGTACCAAGACCCGTAAAATTTAGGCATTACGATAAATTCACTTTGGAGTATTAGTTTTAATTCCAATTTAAGTCTAGACATTAAAACATTTCGTGTTGGCTCATGTCATTTTTAATTGGTTTTGTTCTTGTTAGGTAAGAAATGTGAAGGTCATGTTTGGTTTGAAATGGTTTGTATACGTGTTAGATAAATAAAAGAAAAATCGTATTGTGTCGCATTTTAATTGATTCGTGCTCATGTTTAAAAAAAAGAAATTCTTGTTGTCTTGTGTCATTTTTATTTAGTTGTGTTCGTCTTAGGTAAAAATAATGTAAAGGTCATGTTCGGTTTGAATTCGATTGTGTGTGGATTAGATAAATAAAATAAAAATTTTATTGTGCCCCGTTTTAATTGGGTATTGTTTATATTTAGAAATTAATTAGTATATTTTAAGATCATTTGTTTAAAATTAAAAGGAAATTTAGAATTGCATTGGCTAAAAACTTAAACTAAAACTCAAAAGTTAAAATCCACCTTAGCTAGTGTAGGAATCCGGTGCGGTCAAACCGGTACCAAAAACATTTCTAAAAAAAATATAAACAAAACAAAGTTGTCATAAGGTAAATTCATGCCTTCGAGATAACCCTAGTTAACAAGATCCTCAAGTTATTATCGATCCAAAATAGATTAGGAGTATATAACTAAAATTAACCCAAATGTAAATCAAAATTAAAAAATCTTTATCAAAACTAATTTGAATAGGAAAGTAAGTTCCATAAAAAATAAAAACAGACGAACTATTACCAAATCTAAACAGAGCGATCTTGATTAGTAAATCAGTTGCATCAAGGTGAAATAAACTCTTCTTGGATCGATATTTGATCATAAACAGAGTCAGGAAACAATAATAATGTGTATCAAAACACATAATACTAAAATTTAACTTGGAACATGCTACTGATAATTAACTATTGATAGAGAACCACTAAAGTACCCTTCTAAAGATCGGACCCTATATTTGCGCTGAAGGAAGAACAAAAGAAAATCTTCAAAAGCAAGGTGTATTGTGAAATCCAATTAAATGCATTGCAAATCGAAAGAATGGTTTATATTCGTATAGAAATCAAGGTGTATATCGAAAGCACCATAAAAACACACCAATATAGATTCAGTCAACATCATAAAAATTAAATCCATGAAATAGAGCAAAAAATCGTATGTCATATGTCGAACTGTCACATTTAAATATGTTATAGTTCATATATTAATTTTATAATGCAAAAACAAAATAAAAATTAAGTGACAGTCATGACATCATATGAAGTTTTAATATAAGGTTAAGGCGGTATCACATCCAAAAGAAGAAAGTAATGGAACTTCTCGTTACCCTTACCACTCAATATAGAAACTTCAACAGCAACTCTATAGACAATAACCTCATTGGGTTTTCTTTTGCAGACCTCCTTACTGGTCAAGAATTATCTTGATCACACATCCAAATAACATGCAGTATCACCAGTATGACAAATTGCAAGAATATTTTCATCTTAAACAGAATATGGAAAACATTTCATTATTCTTTAAAATCCAAGCACAGAAAAAGAGAAAGAATTAGAAATTGACAACATGTATGGAAGTCTTGGATAAAATCCAACAAATCAGATTGTAACAGGAAAAAAAGAACTTATAATTAACAGAGTTAAAACCATTTTTTGTTGAAAATACTCAAAAAATCACGAATATAGCACTTGAAAGACAAAACTTGATTTAGCTTTTTCAGGCGGCAACAATATTCTTTTTATAATTCATATATTGGACCCCTTCTCCCAATCTTCCTAAGTATCCTTGCAATTCATAGTCTCATTCGAGATCTTTGTGGTAATATTAGGTCCTCTAGCAGGTCCCCAAACCTCTTTAATAATTCATGCACATTCTTCCTTAAAGGATAAAGTTTGCTCAAAATAAAATCTTCCTTCCCTTCTGTTTACAGAAGTTTTGAACTTTTCGCTAACGGGGTTCAATTGAAGGAGCAGTTGTCTGTGATCGGAGAAGCCGATTTGAGAATTTGTATCAATGCCGCTGGATAAATATCTGTCCAATCACATGCACAAAAGCTGCAATAAATGCCATAGATAACCCAAACTTCCCAATCCATTTTAAGCATCAGTCAGTTGAAGCATCAGTCAGTTGTTAAAGGGTGATAGAATTCAATATGTTTTGTTATTATTGGAGTTCATGTATATGGCAAATAAAATAACTATAAAATGAAAGAACTTGAACCAATATGAAAACATAAGAATCGTGCCCATATAATAGCTGAATTCATTTGCATATAACAGTAAAGTAACAGTAGGAACCGTAATCAAAGAAAATACTTTCTTTTATTACTTGAATATAACATATGATAGTAAACTAATTTGCATTCATGCTGAATTCATTTGCATATAACAGTAAAGTAACAGTAGGAACCGTAATCAAAGAAAATACTTTCTTTTATTACTTGAATATAACATATGATAGTAAAGTAATTTGCATTCATATTCATATATTCCATGCCCATATAATAGCTGGATTGGATACTTTATTCGAACTCCCAAGTGAAGAAACGTGTTAAAAACATAGCATTGAATAGAAATTACCCACAGAGATCTACACTTTCTTATGGATTCCGAGTCGTTGAAGAACCTTAGTAGGTGAAATAAAATAGTTTGTGTACAGTATAAGGGAAGTGTCTATTCAAAACCATAGCACCTAACAGTATAGTTATGAATCCACATACGACTAAAACAATGTTGCTAGCACTTTGACCATGATGCATATATGAGCCTATACCACGGTCATACAACAAAAATACATATGAGCGATGAAAGTCGATGAGTCTTGAGAGAGACTTATCCTTGCAAAGAAATAATAAAAATAACAATACAATGAGAGATGAAAAAACGACTTTGCTTTCTTCCTGTTTTCGTATAAGAAAAAACATAAATTTAGGTAAAAAAACTATTGTTAAAAGTTTCCTAGGATTTTTAGACTGAATAAGATCCTAAGACAACTTATGTTAAAATTCACCATTATCGGTACGAGCCAATAAAGGATATATGCTGAGATATGGTTTTTATAATGGTCCCAAGAAACTATTGTTGTACATCTGAGAAATCCAATTACCATTATTTTGATATGGTTTTTATGGTACATTGATTTCATAAAAGATGCCCATGTAGATTTTCCAATTTTTAACTTCCACCACATCATGTCTAAATGGTGGATTCTATATCTCTAATTAATGTAAATGATGGTGGAGAATCTTTGACATGAATGCGTATTTAAAGAGGTGCAGATACATTAAATTGCAATAGATGCTGCAAATTCAACTTTAAGGATGTTTTGTTCCTTGAGATAAAGAGAACCAAAAGATAGATAAGAGGTACCTTAATAAAGCCAAACAATTCATTAAATGCTCAATGCACTTTCCTATTGCTTTGTTTTCTTGGAAGCAAAACAGAAAACATATATGAATTATATCAATACATAGAAATAATAAATTGACATATTAGATGAAAAAATGAGGAAAAATAGGACAAATGGGGACATAAAATAATAGCGAAATTAAATTACCATTATTTGGATGCAAAAGATTTAATGATTAAGGTAGAACCAATTGGTGTCTTGAAAGCATCGGTTATTTTTATTTCTTCCTCTCTAAAGGTTTAGGGGTTCTAAAATAACAAATTGAACAGGAATTCAGACATTTGTCTTAGTTAGGAAATATAGTAAGGTATTTAGACATACTAAGGTATTCAAACATTTGTCTCTGTTAGGAAATATACATATCTAAAAAAGGCAAGTATTTAAAAAAAACAAAAAAAGAAGGAAGCAAATGTTGATTGAGCAATAAAAGATGATTCATACAAAAAATGGGAGAGATACCTAATATGGTGATATGATGAGGCTTGTCAATATAGCGACTTGGTGTTGCTCATATGGAACCATGTATATTAAAAACAATAAATTATTTAATAATCCTAGTCCATTAGAGTTGTGCCCATTTATATTAACCTTACACATATTAAGACATAATTTCATAATTATTTATCAAATGGAAAATACTCGTTAGTGATATAACACACATAAAAAAACAGAGGAAACTAAAATATGCACATAATCTTTGAGACTAGGTTGATAACAATTCATTCCAATAAGATGGAGAACCTTTTACCTTAGCATGCATAGGATGTCCGACTCTGTTAAAAGGAAAAGGAACTGCATCATGATGCATGCCAACATTTCTCAACCTTAGACATGTTTTCTGTAAAAACACAATGACCAAGAAGATGGAAATTTGTTATTCAAAAACCATCAATGATTGGAAAATAAAAATAAACCTACATTCACTTGAACCTTCTTACAAACCGATATATTAAAAGGACCAGACTAAATTATGGATGGTACTTTTAAGTTCTAATTTATCCCTCTTTTAAAGATATAACAATAAACATCTGAACATCAAAAACCAACATGAATCACAACTATCATATAAATCATGCCCAAGAGTTAAAATATCAACTTAGAAAAAAAAAATTAAGGGGGAATGACAAATTTTCTAACAAATTCAAAATTTAACAATTTATGGGGTTATGAACAAATAAATAGGCAAATATTGAGGATTCAATACCATCAAGGATCCAATTAAGAGAGAAATTCTGAGATGTTTCAAAACTCTAAAAGTCTACAAAATCGAAGGAAAAACCAAAAAATGAAAAAACCTATAACTTCAAATCGATGAAGAAATAAAGAAAAATCAGGCTGAACAAAATATAAAAATGATTCAAGGATAAAAAGGAAATATGCTAACAATGGCAAACAATTGTTTCAGTGTTCCGTAATAACCTTCTCGTGATACCCCATCATAAACAAATAACTTGCCTCTTTATAGATCGTACTTTTGAGATTTTGAACCCAACCTATAAAAAAAATGCAAATGCCAATAAATCCTAAGAACTATTTGAACCATAATAATCATAGCCCAAATCTTATATAAAGAATGAGAGTTTAAGATGCCTTGAATACCGAATATCTGAATCCAAAATAATCTTGAAAGAAAAATTAAAACAATCAAATAAAATAAAATTATAAGAACATTATGAAACGAAAAATACATTCAAAAAGTAGAAGAAAATCGTATTCTGAACCTAAACATTCAAAAAATACACCAAGCAAAATAAAACATAAATTGTTTCTATCGTCAAAAAATCAAAAAAAATGTTATCAAAAATATTTCAGGATTCTGCACTTTCGATTATCAGCGCTAGTGGGAAAGACAAATGAAATTTTTCTGCAATCCAAACCACCGACAGATCACAACCAAGATAACACAATTGATAAAATGAAACATCACTATTGAACAGGTAGAACATTTTATATGCAGGTGGGACAGCCATCCTCTAGCATGAGATTCATATCTTGGCTCAAAGAAAGACAATGGGATAACCCAAATAAATTTTATTCGCTCCTTTAACAACTATATTCGGTATATTTTGGATGATGTAGACAATATCCCAAGGACCTTCAAAGGATTTTTCACAGATCGACTACAAATTTTATAGGTCAGGGTTATATTGATGCAAATATTTAAAATGAAGAGTGCTTACTTGACTAAGAGAAAAAAGAAAAAGAAAATCCATAGTTCAAATACTAACAAAGCATGTAAAGTCTGATATAGGTAGAACATTAGTTCAAATACTAACAAAGCATAAACCATAAACCTTTAAGCACAAACAAACCATAAACCACATGAAAACGCCATTCCAAAATCCCTAAGAAAGAAAATCTACGAAATTGTATACGAAAACAACAAAAACCTCAAATTCATATACAAAAGGCCCTAACAAAGCAAACTACATAATAAAATTGCAAAATCGCACCATATTAGTGAGAGAGAGATAGAGAAAGGAGGGGGGGAGAGAGATAGAGCTTACCATGGGAGGGGGGGAGCTGGGGAGAGACAATTTGAGGGGATGGGTGGAAAGGAAAGGGAAGACAGAGATCAAGGAATGAGGTGAGTGTATGAGGGTTTGTGGTGAGAGTGTGTATAATAGGTGTTTACAAAGATACCCCTCTGTTTGAATTAAAGTAAAAGATTATGGAGAGAAAAATAAGGTGAAACTCAAATGTTTGAGGGGTAAAATAGGAAGTGTAAAAAAATCATCTTGTTACATCATAAGATGTCTCTAAAAACAAAGGGACTCATCCTGAAACCCCAAACTCTCTCCCTCCCAGGATACCCCCTATGACGAACACATATCCCCCGGCGACGACCTGAGGAGCCTCCACTACCTGATCCCGATCCCTCCTTAGAAGTAGAAGACGACAATGGAGGGAAGGAACCACAATCGAATCTCGAATATGAGCCATCATAGAAGACATCTAGTCTTGGATTTCCCTCAGCCAAGTAGTCAACACTCGGACATGTTACAAGAAAAATAAAAAGACAAATCATTCAGTCTAAATCAAAAGAATAAATCATAAAGATAAAGGACAAATAAATGAAAAGATATACCACTGGCTGAAAGACGTCCTCTGTCAACCCCAACACCGTCGGGTCCATCGTATTAGGGCGATGCTTCATACTCAACGATCCCCCTCCAGCCAGTCAGATATTATAGGAAGGAGAAGCAAGATGGAAAATGGAATGTTCGTCGCCGCGACTGCCACTGATGATGATGCACCACCAGTGTTATGGGCAGACCCCACCGTATGACTTGTACCCCTACCCTAAGCCATAGGAGGCGGAGGAATGTTCACTCTATCATAGATACAGGAGGGTATCATTCAGCTCGTCATGAAATTAAGGTAGTCATAAGTCTCCACAGTGTTAAAATAGGATGAGTAAGGCTCACCAATCATCGCCACCACCCTGGCCTCCTCTAATATCTCTCGCACTGCCTCATGTACCTCGAGGACATCGCCGGTGGAACTGCCACCTCTTCCTCCATGATCTACTAGACTAATCTCTCTCCTAGATACCAAGAATATCCAAACTCATGCGCTAACAGCCAGCGCATCTGTGCATTCCCCCCGATCACCCTTATGTACTGAACAGCCGTCCCCCAAGGATAGAAAGTCAATTGTAATTTTCTAAGATAAAGTCAATACTCGCTCAAATAAAGAAAAACCCAAAGAAGAGGATTCCAAAATAGAAAATAAGAAATAACATGCTCGCTAGTCACGATATTCAAGACCTAACATACTACCGACAAGGTGGAAGACTACTTTGACTTTCGATTGGACTTTTGCCACAAGTATATCGGGCAGAAGCCCCCCACTGACTCATCACGCAAACCAATCGAGTGGGCATTGAGCCCAATTACCTCGAAGAACCACGTCTGCAGAAAAGGTATGAATAAGTAGAAGAAGAAATCAAAAAAATAAAAGAAAATATATAAAGAGAAATGATAAATTACCTCTTGAAGATACGTGGCTCTAGTAATAGTTTGTCGACAGCACTGGTTAAAAGAATTCAACGAAGAATAAAGGTCGCTAGAGTCAGGCTCCCCCAGTCGTAAAGAGGGATATTCGAAAATACCCTCAAATATGGTAAAAATCATAAGTGGACAATGTCACCGCTCGTCGCCACCAAAAACCCTCTGAATAGAAGAGGAATAAATTAGCGGGCCATATGCCTCACCTACAACCAATCAGTCTCATCAATCCTTAGACTCAGCAAAACCTCCCAAAAAAGCAAAATACGGATTGAGTCCCCTAAGACTATCCGCCCCACATCGCCCACTGCGACATCAACTGTCGTCGGTGTCACCCGTAGACACCGATCCACCTATATCTGCGCACCCTCAAAGTCAATCCCCAGCATCTGTTGGATATAAATGGAGGTCACCGTTATCTCCCCAAATACCAAGTATATGGTGGGGGTAGTGTCCCACCACCTCACCCCCATAGTGCATAAAATAGCCGTAGAGCATGGAGTCTCATCCAAAGCAGATGCCAAATGACCAAAACCCACGAAAAAAACTACCCAATGCACCACCGTAGGAAGGTGCTCCCACATATACCAAAATCTCTTCGTCCCCCGAGAGAGGAAGCTCGTAGTAGCTATGTTAGTTTGCCAAAATAGAAAGAAACCTTTTATCAAAATTCAAAGGAACAAGAAAATACAAAGAAGAAAAAGATTGCCAAAAGCCATGCGGTACTTACATAGCCATTAAGGTTCTTCTCCCTAGATGATCAGTGGTGTGAAGGCTTACATAAAAGAGTCCAATCATCGATAATGGGCTCGAACAAGTCAAAAGCACTCTCTTTGCCTAAAGTCAGGGGCACTCTAGCCCACCACTCCAGGTTTTGCCCAATCATCGATGCCCAACCATGTCATATGGGTTGCACTACATGAGACATCTATCATTTTCTATTCTCGAACGAGGAAACAATGCAGGAGAAAATTGCAGAAGAGAGAAGAAGAAGATAGGAAAGCTAGAAATTGTTCAAAATGAAGAGAAATTGCCCCTTTTTATAGGAGACTAAGGGGCATGTCGATCGGTAGTTACCTGACAACCACCAATCATCACTATCTGTTCCCATTCCCAAGGCACCCCAGAAGACTGTGCCACTACCGATTGGCAATCCTTGTCACCCTCCGAAAGACAGTATCCCAAAATTTCGTACAAAAAATCCCATAAAATGTCACAAAATTTCAAAAAATTCCTAAAAATGCGAAATGAATATTGGAACATTTCTTTACCAAGAAAACAATTTTCAAACTCCCAAATCCCCCATCGGATTAATACCACATTTTATACCCTATTTAAACCTTAAAAATCAGCGCACCTGCATCCCAAAATCCTACTATAACTCCCGAGCAGAATCCGAAACACCTCATCCTCGGTAGAAATCAAATTCTTTCCAATAAGGGCTATATAATATCCTATTCGTTTTACCAGAAGGGATTTCCAAATTAAACTCTTTCCCAAAAAAAATCCAATTTCCCCTAAGCAAAGCTAGAAGCTCTAACTCGACATCTTTACCCATCAACACATTCCCCAATGGAATCCTAAAACCTCAAGTTATCAACTATTTCCCCAAGTTGAATTTCCAGACTAACAATTTCATCTTTTATCAAAATACATAATCCCCAAACAGATGTCTCTTACCTAGTAGAGTCTCAAAAAAGGTAAATTTAAAATTCCCCGGGAGAGCTATTCCCCACACCTCTACTTAAGGTCCTCAAAATTGGCCTCGACCCTCAAAATTGGTCGCTCCTACTTATGGTCCTCATAATTTACCTCGACCTTGAGAATTATTCGCCTCTACTAAAGGTCCTCAAAATTAACCTCGGCTCTCAGAATTGGTCGCTCCTACTTAAGATCCTCAGAATTGGTCGCTCCTACTTAAGATCCTCAGAATTGATCTCTACCCACAGAATTAGTCGCCCAACTTAAGGTCCTCGGGATTAAGCTCGAACATCAGAATTAGTCACCTTTACTTAAGGTCCTCATAATTTACCTTAACCTTCAGAATTGGTCGCCCTTACTTAAGTTCCCCAAAATTGATCTTGACCCTCAGAATTGGTTGCCTCTACTTAAGGTCCTCAAAATTGACCTCGGCATTTAAAATTGGTCGTCTCTACTTAAGGTCCTCATAATTTACCTCAACCCTCAGAATTGGTCTCTCCTGCTTAATGTCCTCAGAATTAACCTCGACTCTTAGAATTGGTAGCCCTTACTTAAGGTCCTCAGAATTTACCTCGATCCTTAGAATTAGTTGCTCCTAATTAAGATCCTCATAATTGAACTCGTCCCTTAGAATTGGTCGCCCTTACTTAATGTCCTTAGAATTTACCTCAACCCTCGAAATTGGTTGCTCCTGCTTAATATCCTCAGAACTGACCTCAACCCTCGGAATTGGTCGCTTCTACTTAAAGTCCTCAGAATTGACCTTGACCCTTGGAATTGGTATCCTCTACTTAAGGTCCTCTCAATTGACCTCGACCCTCAGAGTTGGTTGCCTCTATTATAGGTCCTCAGAATTAACCTCGACCCTCAAAATTTATCGCATCTACTTAAGGTTCTCATAATTGAACTCGACTCTCCAAATTGGTTTCATCTACTTAAGGTCCTTAAAATTGACCTCGACCCTCAGAATTGGTCACTCCCGCTGAAGGTCCTCGGGATTGACCTCGACCCTCAAAATTGTGCGCTCCAACTTAAGGTCTTCATAATTGACTTCGAACCTTAGAATTGGTCACTCCCACTTAAGGTCCTCAAAATGACATCAACCTTAAGAATTTATCTCTCCCGAGTCCCACTTAAGGTCCTCAAAATTAATCTCGACCCTTAGAATTATTCGCTCCCTACTTAAGGTCCTCAGAATTAACCTTGACCCTCAGAATTTGTCACTCTATACTTAAGGTCCTCATAATTGACCCCGGACCTCTAAATTGGTTATTCCAGCTTTAGGCCCTCAAAATCGGCCATCGCCAGCATTACCTTAGGTCATCAGAATTAACCAAGACCCTCTAAAATGGTCATCCTCATCGCTTTGGTCTGTAGAATTGACCTATTTTCCAAAACATGATGTGGTGTCTATTCGACGGATATCACTTATTCCAAGCTCATTTGTCGAGGTACTCTATAGAAACACATTCTAAGACCCCCCAAGTCTCTCTTTAGGTCCCTAGCACCTCCCTAATTCACTACAAACCTTAGGTCATACTCTGAGTATCATTCTAAAGGCCATTGGATGCTCTCGAGCCCCATTTGACTTTGGTCGACTCCAATGTCAGAGTGAAAGCTCAATAAATCTTTAAAGGGATTTGAATCCCATTTCCAACGGTTATCCCCATGTTTCAATTGACATAACATCTCAAAAAAATGGACCATTTTACTATCAAAAATCGATTTAGAGGCCATCGGGTGCTTCCAAGCCTCGACTTTGACCCTAATCAACTTCACCGTTAGAGTGAGATCTCAATGGATCTTCGAAGGGCACTGAAACACCTTTATAATGGTCCACCCCATGTGCAAAACGAAATAATTTTTCAGATGAACGATCCATTTTCCCCCAATCTAGTGGCCATAGGGCACTCTTGGGCTCCATTTGACCAAAGTCAACTCTTCACCTCGAATGAGATTGAATGAATCTTTGAAGGGCACTGAATACCCTTTCCAACGGTCCGTCTCATGCATGAATTAACCTTATGATAGGGACAAACGATCCGTCTGAAAGTCCACCGAGGGCTTTCGAGCCCCATTTGACCAAAGTCGACTCTCTGAACCAAGTGAAGCTCTTTGAAACACCAGAGTACCTCGTACAACCTTTCCAACGGTCTTTCCTGTGTGCGATTCAAACTTATGATTTGAATGAACGATCCATCATCATTTGATGATCTTTCATCCAAAGAACCGATGGATGATTTCGATCCCCATTTGACCCAAGGTCAACTCCTAACCCTGGGAGAGGCCCTAAGGATTCTTAAAGGTATCTAAATTACCTTTCTAACGATACTACCTATTTGCGATTTGGACATACGAAATGCGTTTTATGACTTTTTTCTAAAAAATTTGCACGAGACTGCCAATTGGTAGGTCCATTTTCCTGTCTTTTGACAGTGTGTCTAGGGTTACCCACTGATAGGCAGGAAAGGACAATGCTGATTGGTAGTCCCCTTACTCTATATAAGGAGAGCATGAGATCACTTCAAAAGGCACCTCAAAACCATCAATTTAAATTATCGCAACAACACTCCTTTGCAATTAGCGAAGTACCCTTGTGTGAAATTCTTCCCCGCCTTTAATTTTCATCACTTTCATACCCAATTTAGCAAAAATATCATTCTCTCTCATCCTACATCCATCTCAACTTGCAAGTAAGTTCATCAAGGATCAAGGTCGAGCGTCAAGTCTTCGAAGAAGGTCCAAACATTATCATCTCTCTTTAAATTTATATATTTTCATGTCAGTTATATAAATTTTTAATTTATCTTTTGCTTTATATAATACAAACTAATATCTAATCATTTATTTGTTATATTGCACATAATTTATTTTCTATAAAAAGATAAAAAAACAAACAAAAAGAGGGTTACAACCATAAATTCCCACGGGATTCTTTATCACATTTTCTCAAAACTAAAAATATCTTTTCTACACACACACATATAATAATCTCCCATTGAATCTATGGGATAAACCCCACCCTTGTTCCGCATGCGAATTACGTGGACTTTGATGCCTTTATATGTTACGCAGGCGTCTCAAGCAAAAGCATGAGACTCGAGTCCTATTTTCATATTTTCATCTTTTTTCTATTTTATCCATAAAATATTTATATAAATCATACTTTTGATTCATACTTGCGTCTTATCAAACATATATTATCATTTCATCATAACGATCAATATCTCGTTAAGCACAGATATCATATTTTCTAATTATAATTCTGCGAACATTCATATGGATTACCTCACTCCATCTTTTCCATGGTGTGCGTCGAGTGATTCCGATATCCACTTATAAATACACCCACACACTTCACGGAGAAATTAAGAAATATAGTAACATAAGCCCATAAGACCCCAAAAAGGAGGGATGGGTGCCTAACACATTACCATTCCATAACTTAGCTCCCAAACCTCTGAACTATTGGTTTCATAAGCATCAGTTTATCTTTGATGCCGCTCTCTTGAGGTGGCAAAATATTATTTTTCCTGTTTTGTTAAAAATAGACTGGCGACTCTATCTTTTTACATCACCCCAAAATTGATGACAGTCGAATCCCCCCCCCCCCCCGCGCGATGTAGCGAGGGGCACGGGACCTTTATCCTCCCTCTTTCCCTCGAAGCACCGGGGAGGGGAAGATCTTAGGATGGCCACATGATATATTTTCAAATTATAATCATATTCTCTAACCGGAGTCCCTTAACTATGCAATCAGTTCGTACGAGTTATATGGATCTCGTGGGAGGTGTTTGTGTCTTTTACAGAGCTGTTTGGGGGCTATTTTGGATTTTTTTTTTCCCTTAACAATATGTTTTTAAGATCGAGTCTAAATATTTAAAAATTATCTTCATATTATCAAATCGGGAGTCCGATGACTATATGGTTGGTTCATACGAGTTACATTGGTCCTATTCGAGGTGTTCTAGTCTTTTACGGGATGTTTAGGAGTTTCTTTTGGTCTTCACCATTTAACGAAATATTTTCAAGCTTAAGTCTTAATATTTGAAGATTATAATCATATTCTAAAGATGGGTGCCCCATGGCTACTCGGTCTTGCGATTTACCTTAGTTTCGTGCAAGGTGTTCCTGCCTCTAGTGGGGTTACTTTGGGGTTGTTCTCCATTTTCCCTCTTTATCGATATTTTTTATCCTAAATTTACATATTTGGAAATTTTGATCATATTCTCAAGAAGGGATTCTTGTGGTCACACGATCATTTCCTACGAGTTACATTTGTTTCGTGTGAGGTGATCATGTCTCTTTTGGGGTCATTTTGTATATTCTACCTATAACAACATGTTTGTAAGACTTCAGTGTATATATTTTCAAATTATTGTCATATTGCCAAACTGGGAGACTCGTGACTACGTAGTCAGCTCCTATAAGTTATATTAGACCCGTATGAGGGTTCATGTCCATTACGGTGCAGTTTCATGGATATTTTGTATTTTATCCTTTTAATGACATGTTTTTATGCTTGCGTAGATATTTGAAAATTATTTTCATATTCTCAAACTTGGAGTCCTCTGACTACACGATCGGTTCTTACAAGTTAAATTGATGCCTGCAAGATGTTCATGCCTTTTATAGGGTCGTTTGGTGGTTAAATTGTACTTTCGTCCATTAACATATTTTTAAGCCTAAGTGTAGATATTTGCAAAGTATTGTCATATTCTCAGACCAGGAGTCTCATGACTATGCAGTGAGTTCATACGAGTTATATTGATCCCGTGCGAGGTGTTTGTATATTTTAGGATGTTGTTTGGGTTTTTTTCATTTCAACCCTTTAACTCCATATTTTTAAGCCTAAGTATAAATATTTGTGATTTATTGTCATGTTATTTAACTATGTGACACATGACTATGTGGTCGATTCTTAAACATTACATTGGCCATGTGTGATGTGTTTGTGTTTCTAATAAGGCCGTTTAGGGGTTGTTTTGGGTTTTCTCCCTTTAATGGATTTTTTTCAAGCCTAGCTCCAAATATTTGCAAATTATCTTCATATTCTGAAACGAGGAGTACCATGACCACATGGTTTATTACTACTAGTTAAATTGGTCCCTTTTGAGGTGTTTATGTCTATTATGGAGTCGTTTAGAGGTTGTTTTTTATTTCTTCCCCATATCGGCATGTTTTTAAGTTAAAGTCTTGAGATTTACAAATTATCACCACTTTTTAAAATCGTGTTTTTCATGACTACGTGGTCAATTCATACGAGTTATATTGGTGATGTACAAGCGATTCATGCCTTTAATCGGGTGTTTTGAGTTTTCTCCTTCTAATAAAAAATTTACAAGCCCTTGTCTTAAGATTTGAAAATTATCATCATATTGTCAATTCAGGTATTTTATGATTACGCGATAAGTTCCTACAAGTTACATTGGTCCCGTGCGAGGGGTTTGTGCCTCTTATGGACCCGTTTGGTGGCTATTTTATATTTTCTTCATTAAACAGCATATTTTTAAGCCTAATTCTAAATATTTGCAAATTATCATCATATTCTCAAATTGGGAATCATTTGAATATGTGGTCAGTTCCTAGAGGTCACATTGGTACCGCTCGAGCTATTAGTGTTTCTTACAATCCCATCTAGGGGCTAGTTTTGGTATTTGCCCATTAACGATATGATTTTAAGACTAATACTAAATATCTACAAATTATTGCCACATTTTTAGACCAGGAGTCCCATGACTACGTGATCAGTTCCTTGGAGTTACAATAGTCTTGTGCGAGGTGTGAGTGCCTCTTACAGTGCCATTTAGTGGTTGTTTTTCATTTTCTCCCTTTAATGGCATGCTTTAAGCATAAGTCTACGTATTTGCAAATTATTGTAATATTCTCAAATCGAGAGTCCTATGACTATGTGATCATTTCCTATGAGTTACATTGGTCCCATTGAAATTGTTTGTATATCTAACAGGGCCGTTTGGGAACTATTTTGGGTTTTCACCCTATAATGGCATGTTTATAAGTCAAAGTCTTAAGATTTTACATTTTATCATCATATTTTAATAACGGGAGTTGTGTGACTATGTGGTCAGTTTTACCTGTTACATTAGTCACGCACAAGTTGTTCCTGCCTCTTACTGGGACGTTTGGTGCCTGTTTGCATTTACTCCTTCTAACAAAATGTCTTTTAAACTAAGTCTTGAGATTTATAAATTATCGTCATATTCTCGAGTCGGGTATCCCATGGCTATGCAGTCAGTTCCTATGACTTAAATTGGTCTCGTGTGAGGTGTTCATGCCTCTTTTGGGACCGTTTTGCAGTTATTTTATGTTTTCATCCTTTAATGACATGTTTTTAAGCCTAAGTCTAAATATTTGCAATTATCATCATATTCTCAAATCGGAAGTCTCGTGACTATGCGGTCAGTTCCTAGAAGTTACATTGGTATCGTCTGACGTATTTGTGCCTCTTATGGGGCCATTTGAAGCTATTTCTTATCTTTAACCTATAATGATGCATTTTTAAGTTCAATTCTAAATATTTATAAATTATTGTTATATTCGTAGACTGGGAGTCACGTGACTATGCGAGTAGTTCCTACGAGTTACATTGGTTCCGTGCGAGGTGTATGTGCCTCTTACGGGTAGTTTCGTAGATATTTTGCATTTTTTCCCTTTAACGATATATCTTTATGCCTTATGCGACTATGCGGTGAGTTCCTATGAGTTACATTGGTCCCATCCGATGTGTTTGTGTCTCTAACGGGGCCGTTTGTGGTATGTTTTGGGTTTTCGCTCTGTAACGGCATGTTATCAAGTTAAAATCCTCATATTTACAAATTATCATTATATTCTAAAATCAATAGTGCGTGACTACGTAATGAGTTCTTACGATCTACATTAGTTATGTGTGAGTTGTCCGTGCCCCTTATGGGGTCGTTTGGTGGGTATTTTGCATTTTCACATTCTAATAAAAAGTTGTCAAAACTAAGTCTTGAGATTTTTGAACTATCACCATATTCTAAAATTGGGTATCTCGTGGCTACGCTATCAGTTCCTATGAGTTACATTGGTCCCTTGCGAGGTGTCCATGCCTCTTACGAGTCCGTTTGTTGGTATTTTTTCATTTTTGTCCTTTAACGGCATATTTTTAAGCCTACGTGTAAATATTTATAAATTATCATCATATTCTCAAATTAGGAGTCATGTGAGTATAATGTCATTTCCTAGAATTTACATTGGTCCCGTTTGAGATGTTCGTATCTCTTATATGGCCGTTTGGAGACTATTTTGGGTCTTCACACTTTAATGACATATTTCTAAGACTAATTCTATATATTTCTAAATTATTATTATATTCTCAAACCGACTGTTGATGCAAAAAACTAGATTGCTCTAATTATTCAATCACAGATAAATAAATAAGACAAAGATTTTTAAAGTGGGTCGGCTAGGAATAAAGCCTACGTCCACTGTTATGTTATTGCTGAGTGTTTGCAGAATTCTTGATTACAAGTTCTCTCAAGAAATTCCGGTCCCTTTGAATGGGTTTGATACAAGGTATTTATAGCCTTGAGGCTGTACATGAAAGGTTCAATACATTAAATGATATACATATGAAAGGGTAATACATTTAATGCAGCGTGTGCGTCAAGAATGTAAGCATTAAATGAATATCTGAACTGTTGATTATCTGGCAATTAATGGTACGACCGAGGTGCAGCTCGGACCGCCATAGCTGCTAGCTGATCAGGAGTTCCTCGGAGAACTAGAGTACCTCGGTGCGCTAGAGTACCTCAGTGCGCTGGAGTTCCTCGGTGTGCTATAGTTCCTCGTTGTTCGGAAAGAAGCATGGTTGGTCGGGAAATGAACTTCCTCGTTGCTATCGTGCCACGTAGTTTGACACGTGTCTTCGTATTATTCGTCCACATCAGCATATCAATTTTGGTATCAACAGAAGCCCCCAATGTTTCATATTTCGAACTTTGAGGAGTATGGAACATTCTTTCTCGGTATATGGCAATATTAAATGACTTTCCTGGGTTTCAGGAACATTGTGTTCAAATTTCCTTCTCATTTCGCGGCTT
Organism: Sambucus nigra; assembly: GCA_949130495.1. Classification (NCBI taxonomy): domain Eukaryota; kingdom Viridiplantae; phylum Streptophyta; class Magnoliopsida; order Dipsacales; family Adoxaceae; genus Sambucus; species Sambucus nigra. The sequence continues at coordinate 664,925,829 of OX422208.1, read as the reverse complement.
CCGCCTTTCTTTTGAATTTTTTTTATAAGCGCTTCGGTCTTCGTGCAATTTTTATCCTTTTAGCCACCGGAAGTTCAGTAGTTTCTTTTTGGTAATCATTTCTTTCGCTGCTTCCCAATGCAAAGTATTTAAACTTCTTAGGTAACCATACCGTCTTCTACGTTTTCCAATTTTCTGCCTTCAAGCTTTCTATTCTCTCCTTCTCTCTTGTGCGTTCATCTTTTCCTTCGTTAGTTGTCAGCAGACCTCCTTTCTTCCTGTAAGATCTTTTTCCTTTCTTCTCTTTTATTCAGTATGGTTTATATTGTGGAGTCTGTTGAGAAATTTCGTTCTGATTTTTCCATTCCTTCATGGGTAACTCTAGAGGTTCTTTCTGAGACTTTAGATTACTTCCGATTGCCTGAGGGACATTGGTTCCCCAGTCTTTTTATTGCTGAATGTGGTTTTTCCTTTCCCCCAAATCCATTGTGTCTTGAGTTTTGTCAATATTTTGACCTTGTCCCTGCGAAAATAGCCCCCAATTCCTGGAGAATAATTAATGGGGTACACAAATTAAATCTAACTCATGGGACTCGTATTGGGATCCCTGAGATTATGTATTGCTATAAATGGGCCACTCTAGATAATATTTATTATTTAAAAACTAGGTTTCTGAATAGGGCTCTTGTAGTTAACCTCCCTGACTCAAATAGAGATTATTTTGAACATGGGTTGGTTATAAAAAATTGGCAATATGCCCCTTTAGCTGGAAATGAAGTATACAACGGTCCCAGATGTCCCCCATATGGCAATGGGATAGGTTTATTTTTCATTTTATTTTACTTATGAAATTATGCTTTCATCATGTTTGACAAAATGTATGACTGATATCTCAATATGTATTTATTTGCAGTTGATAGTAAAAGAAGAACTCCAAAAGAATCAGAGGTTAATATCAAGCATCTGAAACTTATCTGGGGTTTGCACAAGAATATTGCAGACGAACACATCAGGTCTGCCTCATATCTGCTACAGTATAAGAGTTACACAACCTCTTATACTGCTCGCTCTGTTGAACCAGCTTCAACTCCAGAAGGTTCATCTTCAGATTCTCATCTTCCTTTAAGTCAAAAGATGGGTAAGAAAAGAGCTCATCCCGCTCTCTTTGATGATGTTACTTCTGTTGCTGGGGGCAAGAAAAGTAAAACTGATGTCCCAGAGGGGACTAAAAAGGTGGATGTTGGGTCTTCTAAAGCTGCCGAGAAGCCCCCAGTGGTTCCGAGCAAGAAAACTGCTCCTGTAGATGTAATTACAATTTCCCCGACCAAGGCCTCTTTGGTTGAAGGCTCTGATCGCCCGTTGAAGAGATTGAGGAAATCATCCTCAGTTACTCCGGCTGAAACTGCCTCCTCCTTACCTGCTGGTGGTACTGATGTTCCAAACATCACTCTTCCAAGTTCTGCAATGAGCTCGGTCGTACCCGAGGTCCATGGTATTGATGAGAGAATTCCTAGGGATATGCTGACATCCTTAGCTGCTCGTCACCTTGCTTCAGTAAATTTCTTATACTTCTGATTTTTCTTTCTTTCTCTGAAAGCTTGCATTTTGTGTTGACTTTGCTATTTTTCTTATCTTTCAGTTGGTGAATTGTTTTAATAATATTGTGAAGAAGGATGAAGCTATCAAAGCTTCAAGCTCCTCGTCAGGCGTAGAGGATGCTCTGTTGGGTTTGACCCAGTCTTTAAAGGAATCTCGTCAACAGTATGTTGACGAAAAAACTGTTTGGGAGAAGAAATTAGCTGTGGCTGAAGCTGAGAAGGTGAAAATGGCTGAAACCTCCAAGAATTTGGAGGAGAAAGTAAAGGGTTTAGAGATTAAACATCAGGAATATGATGGGCAGTTGAAAAAGGCGGATGAAGAGTTATCTACCCTGCGAGATATCAAGGTTAAAAAAGAGGAATTGGAGGTGAAGCTCTCTTCGGAGAAGTTGAGGAGAAAGGTCGCAATCAAGAAACATTTCAGTGCTGGTTGGGAGAAAGGATGGGATAGAGGGATAGCTGCAATGACATCCCAAGTCCAATATGAGAAGTTGAAATACTTCCACGATGGCTGGGTAGCTGCTCTGCAAGAGCTAAAGGTCCAAGACGATTCTGAGCTATTCCAACAACATCTCCCTGGTCCTCCTCCACCAATTGTGGAAGAAGAAGAAGATGAGCCTGCCTCGGATGAGTCTTCTATGGCTATGGGTGACCCAGTCTCTGCTTCTCAACCCTCTGTAGTCAATGACGTTTCCTCTATGCCTCCTCCTGCCGAGAAGATTCCTGCTGATCAACCCGTTGACACCACCGAGCAACCGAGCTCCTCGTCCCAGCCTCCCGAGGAAGTCTTGGAGGACAAGGAAAAGGTGTGAAGTTGTTCGGTATCATTTCTTTTTTCAATTTTTGTAATCGAACAATGTAACCTTTTGATGATCTAATAAAATACATCTTTACTCATCTCTGTTGTTGATGATTTATATTTGTTGATTGTTGTCTTTTTCTCGTCCTTAGTTTGTTGCTAGAATGGAATTGATCTCTTCACATGATACCGAGCTGATGCAGCAATGTCACCAATACTATAAGGTTGGTCATACATTCCTTAGTACATCAGAAATTGCTGATATTCTTGGCCATGGTGCCTCAGAGCAGGCAATTGAAGCTTATCAGTACTTGAAGGCTTTACTCGACCGAGCAGTGGCCAACAATGTCGCTTACTATGACTTGATTGAAGAGCTTCATGGTTCCATAGAGGATCTTCAAAATCAACATAACGAATCAACGGCTTCATTGCATAAGGATTATGAAAATAGATACCAGCAGCTCTCTTCAGAAACATGCCATAAGAAGATCATTGCTGGGTACGACATTAGGGAGAGAACCTTAAAAGGTGAAGTTGAAGCTTGTAGGCAGATTGCCGAGATCCTGGAACAAGAAAATAATAATCTGCAGAAAAAGTTGGCTCAATATGAATCTGATGCCTCATCTTCCACTGCATTAGTACCAGTTACTGATGAAGGTTTCTCGTTCTTAGAAGTCGAAAACGCCAAGTTAAGGCAAGAACTGGATGACTTAAGAAGATCTGCTGTTTCTGGAACTGCTCGGGGACGAGGAAGAGGTTTTCGGGGGCGAGGAAGAACTGTCGAGGAGCAAAGTTCTCCAGTTGCTTCTCGGAGCCGATCAAGAGTTCTCAGTCGCAATGTTGAAGAGGCTCGTACCCAATCTACTTTGGAAACTCAAGCATTCCAGTTAAACGTCAAAGATCGGGCCCTATCAGAAATGTCCAAGAAGAATCTATCCTTGGAAGATCAACTTACAGCGATGAAATCTGCTCTGCATAATAAGGATCTTTTCGCCAAAAGCCTTCATGAACAATTGGATGGATTAACCTTCCAATTCCATAAACAGCCAAGGGAATTCTGGATGGCAGGATACAATGAAGCCCTTGTTCACCTGGATGCTCGTATTGAACATGCCAACAATGAGGGTTACAAGCAAGGATGGTTGAACGCACTGGGTGTGTTAAAATTGGAGCAAGGGCATTATTTATGGGATTATCATGATCCATCAATATTAGACTTGCCTGTACCACCTTTCAAATTGGACATGGCATGGATCCCAGCTCGTTCCATTCCTCGTAGCTTGATTTCAAAGTACCTTGGTGATTACAGCCTTCATTCTCAGGTTGAATTGTCTCGTCCTGAGCATCTCTTGGATACACCTTCTGTGATGAATGTTAGAATGCTCAGGGATGTTAATTTCATTAATTCTCCTCTTTGCCTAGAGGATTCTCCTGCTGGCGAGGAGCCTGTTTCAAAAAATAAAGGAAAGAAACCAATAGAATAGGTTTTCAATGTAACAGTTAGTACATTTATGTAACTTGTAATTTATTCTAGAATTTTTAATGAAAAGACTTTCATTTTCTGTTTGCCAATTTTGCTATTGTCTTGTGTTTATCAAACACCTTTATATTTGTGCATATGTATCTATGTATTTGTTAAAAGATAACAATATCGCGCTGTTCATCAACCAACTTAAAAATTTACAAGTATCAAGGTTGATCAATCATTTAATAATAATAAAGTAATGAATATAAATTGTTCAAACTGTTTCCAACCAACCAAGGTGGATAAATAATGTTTGTCGACCAACTACAATCGATGGGTTTTTATCCCCGACCAACTAAGATCAATAATTTGTCCTCGTCGACCAACTACAGTTATTGGGTCTTTATCCCTGACCAATTATACTTGGTGTATTTTTGAATATTTTATTCTTCAAAGAACTTTTTGTAATAATATTACCTCCCGACCAATCATAAGTTGTAATATGAGAGTATATTTTTATCTTACCAACCGTAATTGATCATGCTGGTGTACACCTTTTAACCAAAGGAATATTTTTTTGGCTCCTTAGAGCTTTTGGCTACTTATAGCACTTTTTGGCTCCTTAGAGCACTTTTTGGCTCCTTAGAGCACTTTTTGGCTCCTTAGAGTTGTCCTCCTAACCAAAGGAGGTTGGCTCCTTAGAGCACTTTTGGCTACTTATAGCACTTTTTGGCTCCTTAGAGCACTTTTTGGCTACTTATAGCACTTTTTGGCTCCTTAGAGCACTTTTTGGCTCCTTAGAGCTGTCCTCCTAACCAAAGGAGGTTGGCTCCTTAGAGCACTTTTGGCTACTTATAGCACTTTTTGGCTCCTTAGAGCACTTTTTGTGTAGTGTATTACACTAGTATTCCCGAAAAACTTTCAACCAGAAAGAAAATGGCGAAACATCTTTGCTTTATTCATAATTAAAGAAATGCTTTACATTTGACATTACTGATAGTACTTGCGTAGGTGTTCAGAATTCCACGCATTCTTAAATTCTTCTCCCTCTAGAGTTGCTATTCTGTAAGTTCCTGGACGAACAACTTCTGTAACCCGGTAAGGTCCATGCCAGTTTGCTTTTAATTTATTGTGCTTCTGAATGACTTTCTTCAGTACATAATCTCCTTCTTTTAGATCGTATTTCTTCACCCTTTTGTTGTAAAACAAAGTTGTTCGTTGTTGATAAGCGGCATTCCTAATAGCTGCCTCTTCTCTAACCTCCTCGAGCATATTCAAATCCAATCTTCTCATCAAATCACTGATCGGAGAGTTGAAATTCAACACTCTGTGTGTCGGTAGGCCCAACTCGGCAGGTATTACAGCCTCACTTCCAAATGCCAGCATGTATGGTGATTCTCCAGTTGCTGCTCGGGGAGTTGTTCGGTAAGCCCACAAAACTGACTGTAGCTCATTAATCCAATTTGCTTTGGCCTCACTTAGCCTCTTCTTCAATCCATTTAATAATGTTCTGTTCGTCACCTCAGTCTGTCCATTGCTTTGGGGATGGCCTGGTGCTGAATGAAACTTCAAAATGTTCGACTGATGACAGTAGGCAGCAAATTCTTCATTATCGAATTGTGTTCCATGGTCTGTGATAAAAGCATGTGGGAGACCATATCGACAAATGATACTCTTCCAAATGAACTGATATACCTTCTCGTACGTCATATCAATTAGTGGTTCAGCCTCTGCCCACTTAGTAAAATAATCCACTGCAACGACGAGGTACTTGAATCTTCCTCGGGTGGTCGGCAGTGGTCCAACCAGATCAATTCCCCACATGGCAAATGGCCAAGGTGAGGTTATGGGTGTCAACAATGCTTGTGGAGTTCTTCGGATGGAGGAAAAACGTTGGCACTTGTCACATTTTTTAGCATAGGCTATACAATCAGCCCTCATCGTCGGCCAGTAATATCCTTGTGTCATCACCCTTTACAGAAGAGTCCGACCTGCTACATGAGCTCCACATGATCCTTCATGGATTTCTTCAATCAAATTTTTGACTTCTGATGGATGCACACATCTCTGCAAACCTGCCATAATTCCTCGTCTATACAAAACGCCATTAGTTAACACATACCGAGCAACTTTATACTTCAATTTCTTGGCAGCTAGTTTGTCCTCCGGTAATTCTCCTTCTTCAATGTATGCTCTGATAGGATCCATCCAAGATGGTCCTAAATCAAGGGTAATAATCTTCACCGTCAGATCTTCTTCTATACTCCGACTTTCTAATACTTCAATTGGTATTGTTCTTCGCAACTCGGTGCGCGTAGCTGACGCTAATCGGGCCAATGCGTCTGCTCTAGCGTTTTCCATCCTCGGTATTCTCACCAATTGAATAGCATCAAATTCTGCCAATAACTCCATCACCTTTGCATGGTATTTCACCATTAATTCTCCCTTCACTGCATATATTCCTATCATTTGATTCACAATTAATTGAGAATCACTGAAAACAATTACTTGTCATGCCTCCATGACTTTCGCCAAACGAAAACCTGCTATCATAGCCTCATATTCAGCCTCATTATTGGAAGCTTTGAATTGGAATCTCAAGGCATACTCCATGTCAATATCATCTGGGGTGTTTAAAACAATCCCTGCTCCACACCCAGTTGTGCAAGATGATCCATCTACATATAATCTCCATGTAGGTACCTCGTCTTCAAATTTCTTATCTGTCAGAGTTCCTCGACAAAATACTTGTAATTTTCTTTCATCATCCCCTGATATCTTTTTCTCCTCTTCTGTCATCTGTTCGCACCCTTTTACCAACCTTAGTTGGTCTGGGTTTGAACATGATGATTCTTCTACATCCACAAGTCCTTTTACCAACCTTGGTTGGTTTGGACCCGTGTCTGCTGATCCTGTATCGTCCACAGGTAGGTCGGCAAGAACCTTTTGCTCCTCGGGGGTATCAGGGTATGTAAACTCTGCTATAAAATCTGCTACAGCTTGCCCCTTCAATGATGATCTGGGTTCATAAACAATATCATATTCACCGAGTTCTATTGCCCAATACATCAATCTTCCTGATTTTTCTGGCTTGTGAAGGGCTTGTCTTAATGGCATGTCGGTATACACGATGATGGTATGGGCCTGGAAGTATGGCCTCATTCTCCTACTTGCTTCAATTAATGCCAATGCCAATTTTTCTAGATTTGGGTATCTGATTTCTGCACCTCGGAAGGCCTTGCTTGTGTAATAAATTGGCTTCTGAACTCCATCTTCCAGTCTGATCAACGCCGAGCTAACTGCATTCTCTGATACTGCCAAATACAAATACAGCTTCTCTCCAGTTATTGGCCTAGACAACAATGGTGGGGCTCCCAAATACTTCTTCAAATCTTGAAAGGCCTTCTCACATTCATCAGTCCACTCAAAACTTTTTCGCAGTGTTTTGAAGAACGGGAGGCATTTATCAGTTGCTCGGGCTACAAATCTGTTGAGCGCTGCAACTCGTCCGGTAAGACTCTGCACCTCTTTCCTCGTCGTTGGGGATCGTAGCCCTAAAAGAGCTTTGATCTTTTCTGGATTTGCCTCAATACCTCGTTGGTTGACGATGTATCCGAGGAACATTCCTTCTCGTACTCCAAAGGTACACTTCGTCGGATTGAGCTTCATTTGATATTTATCCAGTTGATCAAAAGTTTGACTCAAGTCAACTAAATGATCAGTAGCTCTCTTGCTTTTGGTGAGCATGTCGTCGACATAGACTTCCATGTTGCAGCTGATTTATTCGGCAAAAACCTTGTTCATCAGCCGCTGATATGTTGCACCTGCATTTTTTAAACCAAAAGGCATAACATTATAACAATAAGTTCCCCTTGGGGTAATAAAAGAAGTACTTTCTCTGTCTTCTGGCTTCATTTTGATTTGATTGTAGCCAGAATAAGCGTCCATAAAGCTGAGTAGCTCATGTCCCGAGGTAGCATCCACTAATTGATCAATTCTGGGCAAGGGAAAATGATCTTTTGGGCACGCCTTGTTGAGATCAGTGAAATCAACACACATTCTCCATTTGTTGTTCTTTTTCTTTACCATCACCACATTTGCCAACCAATCTGTATATATCACATCTTCAATGAATTGGGCTTTCTGGAGTTTCTCGACCTCCTCCTGTATGGCCTGGTTCTTCTCGGGACTAAACACTCTTCTTCTCTGCTTCACAGGTTTGATCTCCTTATTCACATTGAGCTCATGACATAAGAAGTTTGGATCTATACCTGGCATGTCTTCATGACTCCAAGCAAAAGTATTCTTCATGTTTCTCAAGAAAGTTATCAAATCCTGTTTTATTGAGACATCCAACGACGATCCTATCTGAGTTACTCGTTCAGGATGCTCGTTGTCTAGGATAACAATTTCTGTAGATTCCACCACCTGCCCTTTTACGAGTTGAGATTCATCCCTAGGGTCAAGAGTTTCAATTTCTGTACCTTCCTCCACTTGGTAAGTAGTAGTTTTTTTTTCTTGAATCTTCAAGTTCCTCTTGCTCGGCAGACGAATAATTGCATTCCCAAGCTACTTTTTGATCACCTTTCATAATTCCAACTCCAAAATTCGTTGGGAATTTCAAACACTGATGTACTGTAAATGGAACTGCCTCGAACTTCTTCAATCCAACTCTTCTCATAATGATGTTGTAGGCTGACTGCACATTCTTATCCATCACAAAGAAGCGTATTCTTTCGGTTCGACAAGCAGTCCAGGTTCCAATGAGTATATCCAACTTGATCATCCCAAGTGGAAAAACTTTCTCGCCAGCAAAACCCAGAAGGGGTCTGTGATAAGGTTCCAATTGAGATAATTTTAAATTCAAGCTATCAAAGCATGAATAGTACATGATGTCTGCCGAACTACCATTGTCTACTAACACCCTTGAAATGACCACATCCTTCATCCTCATTTTAATCACCAAAGGATCATCATGAGGGTAAAGAACACCTGCCAGGTCATTTTTTGAAAAACCGATCACTAGCTTCTCTTTATTTACCTTCCTCGAACGATCATCCTCGGCCAGGTTTATTCGCTGAATGTATGAACAAGCTTGAGCCTCTCCGAGGTAAGCTTTTCTTTCTGCAGTAAGATCCCCTCCTCCTGCATCTCCTCCTGTAATAACATTACAATCAATTGACCCAAAACGTATGGAAAATACCTCTCGTTCAGGCTTCCTTGGCTTCTTGGGAAGATCAGGGTCATCATCTAGATCATCTTCATGGTCCCTCTTCTTTTTCTCCTCTGCACGACGAGGAGATCTAGATCTTTCTCTAGTTCTGTCGTCATTCTTCCTTTCACTTCGGCGATCTACATACTTTGACAACTTTCCTCTTCGGATGAGTGTTTCAATCTCGTTCTGAAGGGCTATGCAATTTTTTGTCATATGGCCATGATCTTTGTGAAACTCGCAATATTTGGCCTTATTCCTTAGATCGGTATTTGTCTTTAGTTTCTCTGGCCACTTGATTTCCTCGCTATTCCTGATTTCTTCCAAAACATGATTAATACCCATTTTCAATGGAGTATAATTATCATACTTCTTTAGGACTTCCAAGGCCATCCTGTTATTCCTGGAATGCTTGTCACCACCATTACCTTTCTGATCTTTTTTCTTAGACTTGTCGACCTCCACCTTGATTTCTTTATCCGTATTCTTCTTCGCAGCCATAGCCTCCTCGGCATTCATGATTTTGGCCGCTTTAGCCATTAACTCCGACATAGTTTTAGGTGGATCTTTGGCCAAAGTATAGTACAGCTTATTAGGCAGCAAACCACTCATCAAAGCAGTGATCGCTGTCTTTTCTTCATAGTCTATGACTTCCAACTTCTCGTTATTAAAATGAGTTATGTAATCTCTAGTACTTTCACCTGATTTTTGTCTAACACTTAACAAGTGCGCTACTCGTTTTACCGGTTTTGCCCCAAAGCAAAAATTGCCAATGAACAACTCGGCTAATTGAATAAAAGTTGAAATCTTACCCCGAGGAAGATTGTTATACCATATCTGTGCAGATCCGGTAAGAGTTCCCGAGAATGCCCTACACCTCATCTCGTCGGGTACGGCATAGATGTCAGCAGCAGCTTGGTATTATTCTATATGAAGTACAGGATCTGTCTTTCCATCGTACTTAGGGGTCACTACAGGTGCTTTGAATTTCGATGGTGTTGGAAAATCCACAATGGCTTGCACAAAGGGTGTCCCTTGAACAAAAGTTCTCTGTAAGGGATTCCTCGCCTTAGCCATTTCTCCCAATCTATCCTCTAACCGTTGAATAGAACCTTTCCATGCTTCATTTCCTTCCTCAGGCCGCTTAGTCTGAGCAATTGATTGCCCTGACGTAGCTTCCTGAGATTTATCTCGACGAGTAACTGGTCGTGATTGTGCTGATCCTTCTCTCAAACCTGATGGTGGCCGAAAACTTCTTGATGGAGCTCTAGGTGGACTCATATTCCTCCTTGGTCCTAATCGACTGAAAGGAGACGCCCTGCTTAATCCTTCCAAAGCGCTGGTTCTCTCCGGAGAGAGAGATATAGGTTGATTTGTATCCGTAGCCCGTATCGATGAAGTTCGCCCAGGTTGATAAGAATAATCATTAGACTCTTCATTGCGATATGACACAGTACGTCTGGATCGTGATTGCCCATGATCACTCCGTTGTCCTGAATAGGTAGGTGCACCGCCTTGAAGAGTTTGAATGAGTTGCCTCATAGATTCTTGCATGACGGTTTGTCCTTGAGCCAGATTTTTCATGATTCCAGCCAGATCTGAAGTTGCAGATGGATTTGGAGGATTTCCAGCATTTCCAGCATTTCGATTACTGGATTCTGGATTATCTGCCATTGATAACAAATGATTTTTGCGAAAAACGATAGTAACTGTCGCTTCCCACAGACGGCGCCAATCTGTTGATGTAAAAAACTAGATTGTTCTAATTATTCAATCACAGATAAATAAATAAGACAAAGATTTTTAAAGTGGTTCGACTAGGAATAAAGCCTACGTCCACTGTTATGTTATTGCTGAGTGTTTGCAGAATTCTTGATTACAAGTTCTCTCAAGAAATTCCGGTCCCTTTGAATGGGTTTGATACAAGGTATTTATAGCCTTGAGGCTGTACATGAAAGGTTCAATACATTAAATGATATACATATGAAAGGGTAATACATTTAATGCAGCGTGTGCGTCAAGAATGTAAGCATTCAATGAATATCTGAACTGTTGATTATCTGGAAATTAATGGTACGATCGAGGTGCAGCTCGGACCGCCATAGCTTCTAGCTGATCAGGAGTTCCTCGGAGAACTAGAGTACCTCGGTGCGCTAGAGTAACTCAGTGCGCTGGAGTTCCTCGGTGTGCTATAGTTCCTCGTTGTTCGGAAAGAAGCATGGTTGGTCGGGAAATGAACTTCCTCGTTGCTATCGTGCCACGTAGATTGACACGTGTCTTCGTATTATTCGTCCACATCAGCATATCAATTTTGGTATCAACACCGAGAGTCATGTGACTATGCGATGAGTTCATGCCAGTTATATTGGTCCCCTTTGAGGTGTTTGTATCTCTAATGGGGTCGTTTGGGGGCAATTTTGTGTTTTCTCTTTAATTCCATGTTTTTAGTTTGAAGTCTAAATATTTACAATTATCTTCATATTCTCAAACCAATAGTTTCGTGACTCTGCGGTCAGTTACTACGAGTTACAGTAGTCCCGTGAGAGGTGTTCGTGTCTCTTATAACGTCGTTTGGGGATTGTTTTCGGTCTTTGTGCTTTATCAACATGTTTTAACCCTAATTCTATATATTTTAAAATTATCACCATATTGGAAAATTAGAGATCCTATGTCTATGTGGTCATCTCTAACGAGTTATGTTGGTCTAGTGCAAGGGGTTCATCCCTCCTACGGAGCCGATTGGTGCCTGTATTGTGTTTTCGCCCTATAATAGCATGTTTTTAAGTCTGTCTTGAATTTTCAAATTCTTGTCATATGACAAAACCATGAGCCACATGACTATGGGATCAATTCCTAAGAGTTAAATTGATTCCATGAAAGAAGTTCATGTCTCTTACAGGGCCGTTCGGGGCTGTTTTGGATCCTCTTCCTTTAACGATATGTTTTTTATCACCATAAAAATATTCAACAACGTAACAATAATCCACTAATTTTAAATCCCTTCCACAAATTCAATACAATAGTATTTTTAAATGTAAGTTTCAATTTTAAAGTAGTTCTATAAGACACGTGTCCAAGTTTTAACACTACGCAAGATAATTGGATAGTGGTGAGAAATCAGAATACAAGGAAGTACTCGGGGAATCATTTGGTGGTACAGGTAATTTAACATCTTTCATCATACAGAACAATTTCTTAGTGGTGTGTGATTTTAATTCTTTCGTTCCATCCATCTCTTGACGAAGATTGTTCTCTCCCTCCGGAATTCTCTTATCCATTTCTTGACGATGATGATTCTCTCGCTCCACAATCTTCTTTTGTAACTAGTCGATCTCACTCTCATAAAAGTGATAAGTCCTAGACGTTATAAATGTTCATTGAATACCAAGTCTCTTACATAATTCTCGTTCATGTCCATCACGACCAATGACATCATCAAAGATTTGATCTCTCATGGTAGGTTGATTCTTCCTCTCTTCTAGTATTAAATATAACTGCCTTTGTATACTTTCCTACAAAGTAAGAAAAGGAGTATAAATAGTGTGCAATACCATAAATTTCTTGTTGCAATATATTTTACGCTAGACACTGAGAATGGACACTAAGGTATAATACATTTATACCAACCACTCCATCCTCCATACTATATGTTTGATCCTTCAACTTTCGAGTCTCTCTATACACACTAAGTGTGTCAGTGGGCAAGTTGGCTTTTTCCATCTATTGTTTTTTTAAGTAAGATAAGAAAAAATCATATTATGTTAATAATATTAATGATGAAATTCAACATAACTGTCCTCAAACTATAAACATAAAAGAAAATGTAACGAATATAAAATATCATGTTAACCTTTTTTACAACTCTATCATGGGCACAAAGGTTTGCCTTATTTGTAGTGTTTTGCGCCACCACTCTTTATATAATAAGGTAAATCATGTTATAATCTTGATACATATAAACAATCATCATAAATAAATAGATTGTATTTATATATATTCCATACCACCGTATCCTCTTCACCCCGACGAGTTACTTATTTAGGCCATATATTGGAATCAACTTGAAGAGGTGAATTTGCAGGTCACTCATTATCATTGTCATATGCCTCATAATAGTAATTTTTTCATATGATACTTAAAGATACTCCAAGCATTGTACACCATTTGAAAAAAAATCGTCTTAAATCCTTCAGGGGCATTTGTATTGACCTAAGAACAAAAAAATATAAATAAATCATTTGATGTATTAACTTAATAAAAATAGACAAATACCCTCACACTCTTCCAAACTACATCGAGATTTTCCTACTACACTTTTCTCTAGTTGTTGATACCAAATTTAGTCTGCTGACATGGCTCAATTGGGTGAAGACACGTGGCAATCTACGTGGCAACGACAAACACTTATGAATAACACCTCGACTCCGAGGAACCATACTGCAACGAGGAACTCTACTTCCCCGATCAACTCAGACGCTCCGACCTACAAGAACTCTCCGAGGAACTTTTGAGTACCGAGAACCTTAGGCGATCCGAGCAGCTTAGGCGGTCCGAGCTGCACCTCGGACAAAGCATTAATAGTCGGATAACCAACAGTTTGACTGTGCATTATACGCTTAAGGGGCATTAAATGTATTACCCTTTAACATTACAGCCTTAGGGCTATAAATAAATTGTATTATCCTCAGTGTAGGGAGAGGGGGAATTTCTTGAGAAAACTCGTAATTGAGAATTCCCAAACAGTCAGCAATAACAAAAACAGTGGACGTAGGCCATTCTTATAAGGCTGAACTAATTTAAAAGTTCTTTGTCTCATTTTGTTTATTTGTGATTATATAATTAGATATCATCTAATTTTTTACATCAACAGATTGGTGCCGTCTCTGGGAAACGACTGGTAATATCGTTTTTCATCAAAAATAATTCATCACAAATGGCTGATATTCCAGAACCCAGTAATCGAAACGCTGGAAGCCCTCCAAATCTATTTGCTCCGCCAAATATTCCAGATCTGGCTGGAATAATGACAAATCTGGACCAGGGCCAAACAGTCATGCAAGAAACTATGCACAAACTCATACGAACCCTCCATGGCGGTGCACCAACCCACTCAGAATCGCGAAGTCTTCAAAGAAATACCCGTTTACCTTCGTCGCGTACTAGGCGTACCGATTCATATCGTACTGAGGAATCTGAAGATTTTTCTTATCAACCTGGACGAACTTCGTCGGTACGAGCCACAGATACTGAATAATGTATCACTCTCTCTCCAGAAAGGACCAGTGCACTAGAAATATTAAGCAGAGTATCTCCTTTTGATCGATTAGGTCCTAGGAGGAGCAAAAGTCCTCCTAGAGCCGCATCGAGGAGTTTTCGACGACCATCAGATTTGAGGGAAGGGTCTGCCCAGTTGCGACCATCTGATCGTCAAGATAGATCCCAGGAAGCCACATCAACGCGATTAGTTGCTCGAACCAACAGGCCCGAGGAAGGAAATGATGCGTGGAAAGGCTCTATTCAGAGGCTGGAGGATAGATTAGGGGAAATGGCTAGAGCCAAGAACCCTCTACAACGAAATTTTGTTCAAGGAACACCTTTTGTCCCAGCCATTGTAGATTTTCCAACACCATCAAAGTTGAAAGCACTTGTTGTGACCCGCAAATATGATGGAAAGACCGATCCTGTCCTTCATATAGAATAATACCAAGCTACAGCCGACATCTATGCTGTTCCAGATGAGATGAGATGCAGAGCATTCTCGGGAACTCTTACCAGATCTTCTCAAATATGGTATAATAACCTTCCTCGGGTTAAGATCTCAACTTTCGTTCAACTGGCCGAGTTGTTCATTGGAAATTTCTGTTTTGGGGCAAAGCCAGTTAAATGAGTAGCGCATTTGTTAAGTGTTAGACAAAAAGCTGGTGAAAGTACCAGAGATTATATAACTCATTTTAATAACGAGAAGCTCGAAGTCATTGACTATGAGGAAAAGATAGCGATTACCGCCTTGATGAGTGGACTACTGCCCAACAAGTTATACTACACTTTGGCCAAAGATACACCTAGAACCATGTCAGATCTAATGGGAAAATCAACCAAGATTATGAATGCCGAGGAGGCTATGGCTGCGAAGAAGAATATGGATGCCAAAGAAACCAAGGTGGAAGGTGATAAAGCTAAGAATAAAGAGAATAAGAACAATGGTAGTGACAAACACTCAAGAACAAGGTCGTCATGGGAAGTATTGAAGAAATTTGATAATTATACTCCTTTAAAGAAAGATACCAACCATGTTCTAGAAGAAATCAAGAACAACGAGGAATTAAATTGGCCAGAGAAAATGAAGGCAGACCCAGACAGGAGAAATAAAGCAAAATATTGCGAGTTTCACAAAGATCGTGGCCATATGACCAAAAATTGCATAGCTCTTTAGAATGAGATTGAAACACTCATTAGACGAGGAAAACTGGCAAAGTATGTTGATCGGAGGAATGATAGAAGAAACAACGACCGAGCACGAGAGA
The DNA here is from genome assembly GCA_949130495.1 of Sambucus nigra. Taxonomy (NCBI): domain Eukaryota; kingdom Viridiplantae; phylum Streptophyta; class Magnoliopsida; order Dipsacales; family Adoxaceae; genus Sambucus; species Sambucus nigra. The sequence continues at coordinate 664,910,252 of OX422208.1, read as the reverse complement.
TGTCTAGATCTCCTCATCGAGCAGAGGAGAACAAGAAGAAAGACCATGAAGTTGATCCAGAAGACGAACCCGATCTTTCCAAGAGACCAAGGCATCCAGAACGTGAGGTATTTTCAATACGCTTTGGGTCATTTGACTGTAATGTTATTACAGGTGGAGATGCAGGAGGAGGAGGCCTTACTGCCGAGAGAAAAGCTTACCTCTGTGAGGCTCAAGCTTTCTCAAACATTCAACGAATAAATATAGCTGAGGAAGATCCCCCGAGAAAGGTGAACAAATAGAAATTGGTCATTGGTTTCTCAAAGAACGACCTCGCAGGTGTTCTATATCCTCATGATGACCCATTGGTGATCAAAATGAGGATGAAGGAGGTAATGATTTCAAGAGTACTGGTAGACAATGGTAGCTCGGCAGACATTATGTTCTACTCATCCTTCGACAGTTTAAATCTAAAGCTAGCTCAACTGGAGCCTTATCATAGACCCCTCCTCGGTTTTTCTGGCGAGAAAGTATTTCCACTTAGGACGATCAAGTTGGATATATTCATTGGTACATGGTCTGCTTGTCGAACAGAAAGAATACGCTTCTTCGTGATGGATAAGAATGTCCAATCATCATACAATATCATCATGGGAAGAGTAGGATTGAAGAAGTTCGAGGCTATACCATCTACGATACATCAATGTCTAAAATTTCCAACAAATTTTGGAGTAGGAGTTGTGAAAGGTGATGAGAAAGTAGCTCAGGAATGCTATTATTCATCCGCCGAGCAAGAGAAAATGGAGGAATCAAGGAAAAAGACCATCACCTATCAAGTGGATGAAGGTGCAGAAATTGAAACATTGGATCCTAGAGATGAGTCAAAACTCGTGAAGGGTCAAGTGGTGGAAGCTACTAAAAACATCATCCTGGACGACGAGAACCCTGAACGAACTACTCAAGTAGGTTCATCGTTGGAAGCCTCACTAAAGCAGAATTTGATAACTTTCCTAAGAAGAAGAAAGCAAACTTTTGCGTGGAGTCATGAGGATATGCCTGGGATAGACCCAAATTTCTTATGTCACGAACTCAATGTGAATAAGGAGATCAAACCTGTGAAGCAGAGAAGAAGAGTATTCAGTCCCGAGAAGAATCAAGCTATACAGAAGGAAGTCGAGAAGCACCAGAAAGCTTGCTTTATTGAAGATGTTAAATATCCAGACTGGTTAGCAAATGTGGTGATGGTGAAGAAGAAGAACAACAAATGGAGGATGTGTGTAGACTTCACCGACCTCAACAAAGCATGCCCAAAGGATCATTTTCCGCTGCCCCAAATTGATCAACTAGTGGATGCTACCTCAGGACACGAGCTGTTGAGCTTCATGGATGCTTATTCTGGTTACAATCAGATTAATATAAAACCTGAAGACAGGGAGAGTACTTCTTTCATTACCCCTAGGGGAACTTATTGTTATAATGTTATGCCTTTTGGTTTGAAAAAAGCAGGTGCAACATATCAACGGCTGATGAACAAAGTGTTTGCAGAACAAATCAGTTGCAATATGGAAGTTTATGTTGACGATATGCTGACAAAGAGCAAAAAAGTTGCTGATCATCTAGTTGACTTAAGCCAGACCTTTGATCAACTAGATAAATATCAAATGAAGTTGAACCCGACGAAGTGCATATTTGGAGTACGAGAAGGCATGTTTCTCGGGTACATTGTCAATCAGCGACGCATTGAAGCTAACCCTGAAAAGATCAAAGCTCTGTTAGGGCTGCGATCCCCAACGACGAAGAAAGAGGTGCAAAGTCTTACAGGACGAGTAGCAGCACTCAACAGATTTGTATCACGAGCAACTAATCGATGTCTCCCATTCTTCAATACGCTCCGAAAAACTTTTGAGTGGAATGATAAATGTGAGAAGGCTTTCCAAGACTTGAAGAAATATTTGGGAACACCTCCACTGTTATCCAGGCCAGTGATGAGAGAAAAATTATACTTGTATCTGGCAGTGTCTGAGAATGCAATTAGTTCGGCATTGATAAGAATGGAGAATGGAGTACAAAAACTAATCTACTACACAAGTAAGGCCTTTCGAGGAGCAGAGATCAGATATCCAAGGCTAGAAAAATTGGCACTAGCATTGATCGAGGCAAGTAGAAGAATGAAGCCATACTTCCAGGCTCATACCATACTAGTATATACTGATATGCCATTGAGGCAAGCCCTTCATAAACTAGAAAAATTAAGAAGATTGATGTGATGGGCAATAGAACTTGGTGAATATGATATAGTTTATGAACCCAGATCATCACTAAAAGGGCAAGCGGTAGCAGATTTTATAGAAGAGTTCACCTATCTTGATACCCCCGAGGAGCAAAAGTTGCTCGCTGATCAACCTGTGGATGTTACAGGATCATCAAATGCAAGCCCAGACCAACTTAGCTTGGTAAAAGGGCAAGTAGATGTTACAGGATCATCAAATTCAAGCCCAGACCAGCTTAGGTTGGTAAAAGGGCAAGAAAAGATGATCGACGAACAACAAGAAATATCAGGAGATGGTGAAAGGAAGCAGCAAATTTTTCACCGAGCAACTCTGTCAGATCAGCAATTTGAAGATGAGTTGCCTATATGGAGTCTGTATGTGGATGGTTCATCCTGCACTACAGAATGTGGCGCAGGGATAGTTTTGAACAGTCCGGATGAGGTCGACATAAAATATGCCCTACGTTTCCAATTTAAAGCTTCGAATAATGAGGCTGAATATGAAGCCATGATTGCGGGTCTTAGTTTGGCAAAAATCATGGGGGCAGAACAAGTTATTGTTTTCAGTGACTCACAATTGGTCATGAATTAAATGGTGGGAGTATATGCAGCTAAAGGAGAATTAATGATCAGATACCATGAAAAGGCAAAGGAATTGGTGTTGGAATTTCTTACTATTCAGCTGGTAAGAATACCAAGAATGGAGAATGCAAGAGAAGACGCCTTAGCTCGATTAGCATCAGCTACTCGTACCGAGCTACGAAGAATAATCCCAATTGAAGTTTTAGCTGGTCAGAGTATAGATGAAGATCTGACGATAAACTTTAATACCCTCGATTTAGGGTCATCATGGATGGATCCCATCAGGGCATATATTGAGAAAGGGGAATTACCAACTAACAAACTTGCAGCCAAGAAACTGAAGTTTAAGGTTGCTCGTTATGTACTGACCAATGGTATTTTATATAGACGAGGAATTATAGCAGGTTTGCAAAGATGTGTGCATCCCACCGAGTTGAAAGATTTGATTAAAGAGGTCCATGAAGGGTCCTGTGGAGCCCATGTAGCAGGTCGGACTCTTTTGCAAAGAATGATGACTCAAGGATACTACTGGCCGACGATGAGGGATGATTGCATAGCTTATGCTAAGAAATGTGACAAGTGTCAACACTTCTCCTCTATCTGAAGAACTCCCCAAGCGTTATTGACACCCATTACTTCCCCTTGGCCATTTGCCATATGGGGAATAGATTTAGTTGGGCCACTGCCGATGACCAGGGGAAGGTTTATGTATCTCGTGGTCGCTGTGGATTATTTTACTAAATGGGTTGAGGCTGAGGCTCTCATTGATATGACATATGATAAGGTGTACCAATTTATTTGGAAGAACATCATTTGTCGATATGGTCTTCCTCATGCCTTCATCACAGACCATGAAACACAATTTGATAACAAGGAGTTCGCTGCCTATTGTCATCAGTCAAATATCTTAAAGATCCACTTGGCATCAGGCCATCCTCAAAGCAATGGACAAACTGAAGTGACAAACAGAACACTGCTGAATGGTTTGAAAAAAAGACTGAACGATGCGAAAGCAAACTGGATCAACGAGCTACAATCAGTGTTATGGGCTTACCGAACTACTCCCCGAGCAGCAACAGGGGAATCTCTATATATGCTGGCATTTGGAAGTGAAGGTGTTATACCCACCGAATTGGGTCTCCCAACACACAGAATACTGAATTTCAATTCCCCTATCAGCGATTTAATGAGAAGGTTAGAGTTGGACATGCTCGAGGAGGTTAGGGAAGAAGCATCCATTAGAAATGCTGCTTACCAGCAACGAATAGCTTTGTTCTACAATAAGAGAGTGAAGAAGTGCGACTTGAAAGAAGGAGACTATGTGCTAAAAAAGGTGATTCAAAAGCACAACAAACTGGAAGCCAATTGGCATGGACCCTACCGAGTTAAGGAAGTTGTTCGACCAGCGACATACAAAATAGAAACTTTAGAGGGGGAGGAGTTTAAGAATGCATGGAATGCAGAGCACCTGCGCAAATATTATCAGTAATGTAAACTCTCATGTAATGCAGTTTCATCAGTATGAATAAAATGACAATGTTCTGCCCAGTTCTTTCCCTTTATTGGAATTTTTTTGCGAAATACTAGTGCTACACACTACTCAGCAGATCTTGGACTACTCAAATCTATTCTTAAAAATTCCAACTTGGTTGGTTAGGAAGTAAATATATTCTCGAAAACGCTAGCTAAGGTTGGTCGGGAAGTAAAACTATTCCTAAAAATGCCAACTTGGTTGGTTAGGAAGTAAATCTATTCCTAAAAATGCCAACTTGGTTGGTTAGGAAGTAAATCTATTCCTAAAAATGCCAACTTGGTTGGTTAGGAAGTAAATATATTCTCAAAAACGCCAACTATGGTTGGTCGAGAAGTAAAACTATTCCTAAAAATGCCAACTTGGTTGGTTAGGAAGTAAATATATTCTCGAATACGCTAACTAAGGTTGGTCGGGAAGTAAATCTATTCCTAAAAATGCCAACTTGGTTGGTTAGGAAGTAAATCTATTCCTAAAAATGCCAACTTGGTTGGTTAGGAAGTAAATATATTCTCGAAAACGCCAACTAAGGTTGGTCGGGAAGTAAATCTATTCCTAAAAATGCCAACTTGGTTGGTTAGGAAGTAAATCTATTCCTAAAAATGACAACTTGGTTGGTTAGGAAGTAAATATATTCTCGAAAATGCCAGCTAAGGTTTGTCGGGAAGTAAAACTATTCCAAAAAGTGCCAAAGATTGGTTGGTAAGAAAAACCCACTAACAGTAGTTGGTCGAGAAGAAAAATTTACTGACCTTGGTTGGTTGGAAACATTTTATGAGTACGAGTTTGATACTCGTGACTTTTTAAATTACTACCAAGTTGGTCGAGAAACAAAATATCATCAATTTTTGTTAGTCATCAAATGGTTACCACAATTTCAAGATAGTCGACAATAAGTTTTAACAAACTCCAGTTGATCGACAAATAACACAATGTTGTTATCTTTTGAACAGATATACATGCACAGATGTAAAGTGTTTTATAATTACAAGACAATGGCACTCAAGATTTGTAAATAAAATTATTTCATTAAATGTAGAACAAAATACATCAAGAATGAAATACAAATTTATTACATTAAGATTCCTATTCTACTAGTTTCTTCCCCTCTGCTTTTGAAATAGGTTCCTCGCCAGCAGGTGGATCATTTAAAGCATGAGGGGAATTTATGAAGTTAAGATCTTCAAGCATCCTGATATTCATCACAGATGGTCGATCTAGTACGTGCTCGGGACGAGATATCTCGACATTGGAATGGATATTGTAATCGCCGAGGTATTTGGAAATCAGACACCGAGGGATGGCCCGAGCAGGGATCTAACTCATATCAAGCTTGAATGGTGGCACTGGTAGGTCAATCAGCCCAGGATTATGGTAATCCCACAGGTAATGACCCTGTTCCAGTTGCAGCACACCTAAGGCATTCAACCATCCCTGTTTGTAACCCTCATTTTTTGCATTTTGGATACGATCATCCAAATGATAGAGAGCCTCGTTGTAGCCAACCATCCAGAATTCTCTGGGCTGCTTGTGGAATTGATATGTCAATCTTTCTAGCTGCTCGCGGAGATTTTTGATAAAGAGTACTTTATTCTCCAAGACAGACTTCTGCGCAGAAAGCTGCTCTTCCAAACCCCTGATCTTCTTAGACATCTCAGCCAATGCCTCATTCTTCGCCATTAGTTGGAAGGCCTGGTTCTCTAGAGCAGATTGAGTCCTTTCTTCCTCGACAGGAACCCGAGCAGATCTTGCTCATCCCCAAGGAGATCTTGCTCATCCACGAGCAAAAGTAGAAGGGCTAGACCTCTTCAAGGTTTCCAACTCATCCCTTAGGTTGGCGTTTTCGACCTCTAGGAAAGAGAATCCCTCATCGGTCACTGGGATCAAAGCATTTGAGGTGGAAGCTGCAGACTTCAACTGAGACACTTCTCTTTGCAAGTTATTATTTTCTTGCTCTAATAACTCAGCTATCTGTATGTGCTCTTCAACCTCGGCCTTCAATGTTCTCTCCCGCACATCGTAAGAAGCAAATCGTTTATTATATCCCTTATCGGAACAGATTTACTGATACTTCTTCTCATACCCCTCATGCAAACGGGCAGTGGATTCCTTATATTGTTGCTGAAGTTCTTCAAGAGTTCCTTGGAGATCCTCAATCATATCATAGTATGCTACGTTGTTAGCCACTGCACGGTCGAGTAGGCACTTCAAATATTGATAGGCTTCAATTGCTTGCTCTGAAGCACCTTGACCGAGGATGTCTGTGATTTGAGCTGCACTCATGTCTGTGTGACCGGCTTTAAAATATTCATTGCATTGCCGTAACATCTTCGTATCATGAGCAGACAATAATTCCATCCTGGACAGAAACTAGTAGAGGAAGAAAAAGCAATAATCAATAAGAGTACAAACAGAGCATGAAGAAGAGAATTAACAGTATGCATAATCAAAAGTTCAAATTTTATTACATCACAGAGGAGGAGTACAAAGTTCAGAGTTACATGTTCAGAAGTTACATTTGACAAAGAAAAATAAAATAGACAGAAATCCGAACAACTCTACACCTTTTCCTTGTCTCCCAAAACTTTCTCGGGAGGCTGGGACGAGGAGGTAGGTTGCTCGGATGGAGAAGAGGTTTGCTCAGGAAGTGCTGGATGTTGCTCGAAGGAAGTAGCAGGTAGTTGAAGTTCCTCGTTAGTGGGCTGGATGGCTAGGGGATGAGAAACTTGATCTCCCATCACCATGGAAGACTCCTCAGAGGCAGCTTTGTCCTTTTCTTCGTCTTCAGGAGTTGGAGGGGGGCCAGGGATATGTCGCTGAAATAATTCAGAAGCTTCATCAACTTTCATTTCTTGTAGAGCAGCGACCCATCCATCTCTAAAGTATTTGAGGCTGCCATATTCTACTTGCGACATCATGGCAGCCAAACCTTTGTTCCACCCTCTATCCCAGCCAGCGCTGAAAGATTTCTTCACAGCCAATTTCCTCTTTGTCTTCTCAGAGGAAAGCTTATCGGAAAGAAGATTGTCAGCAGCCTTCAGCTTATTCTCAACTTCCTCCTTCTGATGGCTTACTTCCCAAAGTTGACCCAACTCCTCCTCAGCAGCCTTGAGCTTATTTTCAAGCTCCCCAGTATTTTTGAGCTTCCTTTCGAGCTCTTTATTCTTATTCTCCAAATCATTCATTTTTTTCTCCAACCCCTTGGAGACCTCAATAATCTGAGCCTTCTCCTGCTCAGTCGAAGTAAGCTTTTTCTCCCAGATTGCCTTATCATCATCATATTTATGACGAGAATCTTTCAGAGACTGCGCCAGGCCTACCAAAGCTTAATCTACACCAGACGAGGATCTTGAAGCTTTAATAGCTTCATCTTTCTTCAAAATTGTATTAAAATAGCTCACCAACTGTGAAAAGAAAATGAAAGCAAGTTAGTGCACAGATACAAAAAGGAAAGAATGAAAATTTAAGACTATAGGACTTACAGAAGCAATGTGACGAGCTGCTAATGTGGTAACCGTGTCCCGAGAAATGTTTTCTTCAATACCTTGGATCTCGGGAATGATCCAAGTCTTTACCGAGCTCATAGCAGAACTCGGGGGAACAAAAGTGGGAACTCCACTAGTCGGGGGCTGAGAGACGGTTTCAGCCAAATTGATAGAGGAGCTTTTCTTCATCCTCCTCAGAGGAGCATCAACCTTCTCAACTAACGATGTAGTCTTAGTCGGAGAAATGATAATCACCTCACTTGGAGCAGCAGCTTTGCTCGGGGCCACTGGGGCTTCTCGACCACCTTCACAGGAGCAGCCGAGGGAGGTGCATCAATTTTCTTTGTCCCTTCTCCTGGGACATCAAGCTTACTTCTTTTTGCCTCTCCATCACCAGATCCAGGTTTCTCAAAAAGGTTAGGAGGTCTTCTTTTCTTCATTCTTTCACTCAAAGGAATATGTGACTCAGGTGAAGAACTTGTAGAGGCTGGTATTGGTTCTGCGTCGCTTATTACTGGACGAGCAGTAAAAGAGGAGGTGTAACTCTTGTAATACAGCATATATGAAGCTGACCTAATATGCTCGTCGGCAATAGTTTGATGCAAACTCCAGATAAGTTTTAAATGCCTTATATTAACGTATACCTCCTTTGGACACTTTCTTTTGTTGTCAACTGCAAATAAATCAAAATTAAAATATCAGTGGCACATTTTATCAAACACAAAGGAAGCATAATTTTGAAAATAAAATAAAATAAAAACAACCTATCCCATTGCCATAGGGAGGACATCTAGGACCCTGGTAAACATCATCTCCAGTTAATAGAGGGTGTTGCCAATTTTTCATAACAACCCCATGCTCAAAGTAGTCCCTATTGGCATCTGGGAGATTGACCACTAAAGCTCTATTTAAAAACCTAGTTTTTAAATAAAAAGGATTATCGCCCATAGCCCATCTATAACAAAACATAATTTTAGGAATTCCTATACGGGTTCCATGAATTTGATTTAGTCTATAAACACCGTTAACTATTCTCCATGTGTTGGGGCTATTCGTGCAGGAACCACGTCAAAGTATTGACAGAATTCCAGACATAGAGGGTTTGGGGGAAAAGAAAAGCCACACTCAGCAACAAAGAGACTAGGGAACCAATGTCCCTCAGCCAAATGAAAATAGTCTGAAGGCTCAGAAAGCTCTTCCAAAATAACCCATGAGGGAATGGAGAAATCAGAGTGAAACTTATCAATTGATTCTACAGGATAAACCATGATGAAAGAAGAAAATCTTACAGGAAAGTGATGAGTCTGTTGACAACAAACGATGGAAGAGATGAACGCACAGGAGAGAGAGAGAGAGAGAGACGATAGAAAACTCAAAGAGACAAATTTGAAAAAGTAGAAGATGATGGGATTTTCTGCAGCGTTTAAATACTTTGCCTTGGGAAAGGGTAAAAGTAATGATTACAAAAAGAGACGGTTACGTTACCGACGGCTAAAAAGACAAAAGGGGCGCGAGAATCGAAGCAATTAAAAAAATTCAAAAAAGAGCGATTCTACGAATTTGGAAGAAGAAATAAATACAAGAGAAAATACTCCTAAATTTCAGGATGACCATTTAAAATCGTCATATATCGAGAAAGAATGTTCCACACTCCTCAAATTTTGAACTATGAAACATTGGGGGCTTTTGTTGATACCAAATTTAGTCTGCTGACATGACTCAATTGTGTGAAGACACGTGACAATCTACGTGGCAACGATAAACACTTACGAACAACACCTCGACTCCGAGGAACCATACTGCAACGAGGAACTCTACTTTCCCGATCAACTCAGACGCTCCGACCTACAAGAACTCTCCGAGGAACTTTTGAGTACCGAGGACCTTAGGCGATCTGAGCAGCTTAGGCAGTCCGAGCTGCACCTCGGACAAAGCATTAATAGTCGGATAACCAACAGTTTGACTGCGCATTAAATGCTTATTATTATCATACAGATGTATACGCTTAAGGGGCATTAAATTTATTACCCTTTCACATTACAGCCTTAGGGCTATAAATACATTGTATTATCCTCAGTGTAGGGAGAGGGGGAATTTCTTAAGAAAACTTGTAATCGAGAATTCCCAAACAGTCAGCAATAACAAAAACAGTGGACGTAGGCCATTCTTATAAGGCTGAACCACTTTAAAAGTTCTTTGTCTCATTTTATTTATCTGTGATTAAATAATTAGATATCATCTAATTTTTTACATCAACACTAGTCTTCTAAATCCAAAAGAAATAATGACCCTTGTCAAGCCAAGTATCCCAACTGACTCACAAGATTTTTTTTCATTAGGTTCAGTTGGTTTATAGTCATTGTTCCAACCAATTACCAATTCTTTTACCATTGTCCCATTCTTTCCACAATTTAGCAAACCCTCTACATTATTTTACTAGAAGCAGGACCACTTTGAATTGATAATGGGGTGTCCTCAGTACTACCTGATCAAAATCTAAACAAAAATATGACATTAATAATTAGCAAAGTAAAACATTTTTGGAAGATTTTCACAATTCTGTCATATGTTTGGGCAGATTTTTACATTTCTCGCAGATTTTTTGAAGCAGAATTTCATTAAAGAATAACTTAATTATAAAAGATTTTTTTTTGGCAAAATTTATGGGAGAATTTTTTATAAACTAATAGGATAATCATAGACACACGAATGGAAGAGAAAATAAGTAATATGTGATGGTTTATCTACTATATAGATAGAAACATACATGCATGTGCAATTATATTACCTGAGGGTTAGGATGTCATTACTGAGCATGGGCAAATCATTTCTGCTTAAGAATCTGGAGTCCTTCTTACTCTCGTGAGAGGATAAGGGAGTTTAGTTGGCATAATAGATCTATGTTGAAAAATAAATGTCAAAATAAATATGAATAAATACTATACATGAAACACAAAATGAAAAGTTACACTACATCATATTTCCTTTGATTTCGTGAATTTTTAATACCTTTTAATTTCTTCTTGAAATTCTTCCAAATCCCTCATATTAAGTCAATAACATTTTATCCTTTTTTTAGTGGATGAAATTGACCATGTGGGTGGAAGCATACTCGGAATCTCATGCACGAGAATAATTATATTAGAACAAAAATATTTTGTTTTTAGAATGTTGTTTACTATTTTTTTCTCATGCATATGATCTCTCGCGTTTAAATTTGGGCTAATTTTATGTTACTCAAGTTTTATCCACAAAGGATGCAACTCTCCCTCTTCCTCATTTAGTAACTCTACTAATTTCTCTCAACATATATTTTTAAAATATCATTTCTTTTCCCTCATCCCAATATGATGGTAAAGCCTTTACTATTTTTTCAACAAGTATTGTTTTGATGTTTGTTTCCCATATTTTTTCAAGTAATGACTTAATTCAATTTTTCAAAATTGATACATTTTTATTCGAGTTTCCTCTTTAAAAGGTGTTTCTTCAAATTCTTCTAATGCCTTCTTAATATTATGATTAAAATTTACAACATGCCATATTATTTCCTCTCATAATATCAAAACCATTTAAACACAACATTCAAGACAATCGCCAATATTAAAAAATAAAAGACAAAACATGTATATGAAAACAAATATCTAATAAAACATCCATTTAAATCATCAATTTGTACCTTTAATACATTCTGACTAACATAACACAGCGATAAAAAAGTTAAATAATTTCAATCAGCATCCTATTATTCCTTGATACCATAAAATTGTAACCACTTCAATCATCACTTAATACACGTCAATCATCGTGTTCTATACCTAGCATAAAAAAATTTTATATCTAGTGTAAAAAAAGAATGTGTTCATCGCATAGAAATTCAAATAGGACACAACGATTCGAGGATATAAATAAAAAGAAGTATTTTTTCGCAAAATTCCATATATAGTTCAATCTACAAAAAAAATGAATTATACACAACAAATAAAATAAAAACTAATATGTGAAAAAAAATCAATAAACTAATCTACATAACAACAAAACACTAATATTAAACTGACATCAATTAAAAAAACTAATTCGTAATTTATAAAAACAAATATCAATTAAAAAATAAATAAATTATTCAACTACAAATGAACAAAATAATCAGTATTCTGTAATCTATAATTTGTAATCTACATAAAAAATCTAACCAAACTAATCTACAAAAACTAACATCAATCAAAAAGTCTAATATGTAATATAATTAATCTACTACAGAAAATACATCAAATTAATAAAATAATGGAGATGAGAAAGAAGAATTACCTTTGGTGAGGCAGGGGTGGAGGACATAACAGACACAGAAAAAGGGCAGGGGCGACATGGGACTAGGGAAGGGTGGGGGCAATGCGGAAGGATCCAATGGGGAGATTGTCGAGAAGAATTATGGAGAAGAGATGGAGAAGATTGATAAGGTTTATCAAAATGGCTCTTTTAGGAGAGAGAGAGAGCAGTGAAAAGGAGTGGGAAAAGACCTAGGTTAACAAATGGCACTATTTCTCTTCCATCCCTTTTATAATTTATCAAATAGGATGGTTTTTGTACTATAAAATGATTCAATCGGATGGTTTTCCATCCTCCCCTTTTATAATTTATAAAATGGGACGATTTTCATTTTGTGCATTTTATAATTTATCTAATGGAATAGTTTTTCAAGATGTAAAATGATCTAAACGGGACAGCTTTTAAAGTCTTTTTCTATTGCCATTTACCAAATGGGAAGATTTTTATAAATTTGTAATATAAAATGACTCAAATGGGATAGTTATTAAAATATGTGGTTGATATTCACCCATTAAAAATAGGCTCTACAAAGTTACTCGCATAAAGGACGGTAAATAAAATATGTCAAATATATATACTTTAAGGGTTTGTAATAAAAAATTCTTCCTACATGGTCATTTTAATGGATTTATCAAATGGTAGGGTTGTCCATGGTATAAAATGGTATAAAGTGACTCAAATGTCACATAAAGGAAGGTAAATAAAAACTGCTCCAAAAAGAATAATATATCGACTTCAAGGATGAGTAATTAAAATATGTCCCAAATAGTCCTTGTAAGGGACAAATTGACATGGTTGTCCCAAATAATATCGTCCATAATAATTATTTTTCTTATAGTGATGCATGTTTTCATACACTAGATTTTGTGTTTAATGATATATGTATTTGATAGTCACATGATGTTTGGTTCTTATTTATTTTGATTTTTCTTTTATTAGGTCCTATTAAGAAAAATACAAAAATATTTTTTTTTTGTATTTTGAGTTTATTTTTTCAGTTGGAATGATAAAATGTTTAAAAACTCAAAAAGATTTTGTTTGTTTATGTTCAGTTTGGTTTTACACATTTTGTGTGTCATATCACTATGTTTAAATCCCATTATTTCCATTTTTCATGGATCTAGGACATTAGATCATGGTTTACCATGCTTGAATTGTTCTTGATCATTCATGCATGGAGTAGTTTAACTTTGATTTGCCTAATTTATCCACTTTGTATATGCTTCTCCACACACATTCACGAGCTCGTTTGGATTTTAACTTCATATGTTACTTGAGCTAAGTGATGTGTTCTTATATCAATCTTATCATTATACATATAGATTTAACTATAGGAGATTTTTGCTTCAAATAACCATTTCCCGTGAGTTTGTTGATCTTTATTAGAAAAATACTAATGTGCACGAGAAAGGTCCACAAAGGGATAAATCTTCCTTGCGTGAAAGGACAACATTGGCAAAAGTCAAAATGAATAGAGGCGCAAAAGAAAAGAAAAATATTGCCAAGGGAAATTTTTTTATCTTGATTCTTTAAAAGTGTGATATCTTTAAAGAATGAGAGTGAGAATGATATATCTATTTTTAGGGTATTTAGTTTATGGTCAATGGGTTTGCACAATGAGTCCTAATCTAACTTAATTGTTTTGATTCATTGATCTGAGAATCATCAAGATTTCTAAGCTAGTATGCATTGTGTTTATCTGTTCATTTTGAGTTCTTTATTTATCGTTTTGAGGCTAAATCGAATATTGATAAATTAATGCAGTCAAATGCAACTCCTTGGATATTTCTGAGTGATTGGATCATATTTCTTTTGTTGTTAATTCATTCCCTTTCACTCCATAACACCTTTGTTTGGACACATTGATATTGTGCGAGTGTGTAAACCTTATGTGTTTATATCTTTTATGGTAGTTTATACACACGCACACACACACATACATATATATATATATATATATATATATATATATATATATATATATATATATATATATATATATATATATATATATATATATATATATATATATATATAGTATGGTTTGTTTTGAGCATTTTCCTTTACTTTTAATCCATTATTGTTTTATGCTTAATCTTTGATACTTATTGGCATGTTTTACGATCACATTGGTATAGTTTGTTGCTTGCTATCATAAATATCTCATTTATGCATCAAAATTGATTTCTCTTATTGATAGTTTAGATTATATGTGCTTGTGTTGCCTTTTTTGTTTGTCATTACTTGTGTCACCTTACACCACTTCATGATATATTTTTTTTCCTTTATGCTTTTTGTTACCCCTGTTTCATTTAGTGGGAGACATGGTTGTATTTGGGAGGAATTGTTTTATTATTCACCATCATTCTTTGTTATTCTTGAACAACAAGGGGGAGAAATGGTATTTGAATCTTATAGTCTGGGGGATATTTTTACCTTAGGGTCTTATCTTATGTAGATATTCTTAGGCAAAGAGGGAGGGTTTTCATGTGCGGTTTTATATTTTTATATTCATGTTGCATTTGAAAGGTGTGTTTAAATGTGCATGTTAATAGCAATACGACAAAGGTTTACACAAGATCAAGGCTACTCAAGTTTTCACTGGTCAAGCGTTCGTACTTTTTTTCTTTTGGGGCTAGATATTCATTCTTAGTGAGTTTGGCGGTTCAGTAGGTTTTTATTTTTTATTTTTCCCCGGAATAGCCAAAGGGGGAGATTTGTAGGGAAAAATTTTCAAATCGAGTCAATTTGTATGCATTGGCTTTATTTCATGTTTAGAAAAAACTTGTTTGAGTCATAGGTTAGGATTTGAGTTGTTTGTCCTTTAAGCCAAACGTCAGATTGCCCCCCATTAAATTCATAGATTTATTAACTCTTACACCTCATTAAAATCCTCTTTTTAGTTTATCACACTTTAAACTATAAGCATACACACATGCACACACAGATACACACGTCTATATATACTCTATCCTGTAATATAAATATACTTTATAACGTTGAATTACTAAATTAATTAAAGGCTTATAATCTCTCAAGACCCTAATTAATAACCCAAACATCTTAGTTCCTTAACTTACAAACTATATGTACAATCCTATATAAATATATACATCTTATCATATAATTTATATACAAAATCATTCAACTAATCATTCCAAATGAAATGATATTTAATAATCCAAAAAAGTCCCGATCGCACTAAATATATAGGGCCGAATCGATCCAGTCCAAATCTGTATCAATCCGTTCTTCCCAGAATCAAATACTTCTTCCAAAAACATTTTATGGTAGCCCCGACCTCTATTAAAACTAGTCCCAAGCTTCAAAATGCATACCAACCCTAATCTATAGGTGTATAAACTATATAATAATGATCCCAATTCGATTCCACAGGGAATAATATTATTAAATTATGAATTAAGGTTCAAATCAGTCAAACTCAATTTAAGCCTAACTTCATTATCTTGATTTAATTGATCCAATTAATATGCGATTTCAGATTCCAAAACATCAAATTAACATAGATAATCATAATAACAAGTGATTCAGTCTTAGATATGTATTATAACAATTGAATCATAACCCAAAACGATTCAATTAAATGTTTCCAATAAAATCCGTAATTAAGTCAAATTACAAAACAAATTAATAGTTTTATTCGATAACCTAATATGAATGTGATTAAGATAGTAGATTAAATTCCTAAACATACTTCTAATCTCAAATCAAATACCTGATGCAGAAAGGATAAACGAGTTTCATATTACACACTGATAAAAGTGAGAGATTTCTTACATGAATCGTACAAATAAGTTATCCCTCCTCTTGATTCCTTGTTCTTCCTCCTTAAAGTTCCTCTAGAGTTTTTCAAAATATCTAAGGTAGATATGTAGCGCTCCGATCCGGATCTATGGGTTTCCCGTTGTCAACCCGGTCTGATCCGAACATTAGGTGTGAAGTGTAATGACATAATCTATATAAAGTTTCTAGTCCAGTTTTATTTTAATTAACTTTTCACTTGTTTAGCATGAAATTCCAATTTCATGTCCAAACTATGTGAGGGTCCTATGGAAATCATCTTTGGGGTCCAAGCATACAGAGCTACTAATATAAATGCAAATTAAATACTTACCTGTATAACACTCTCAAAATACGAAATATCGTACAACCTTATATAACAAAATGATTATGTGAGCCTATGCCCAGTGGGAATGTACAAGTGTATTATAGAAATGAACGATAAAAGAAAAACTCTACATGTTATATCTATATGCACATGCAACTACCTTGTATAGATAAATAAACATACTTATACATATACTTAATGCAAGAAACCATTTTGCTTCAAAAACCCCTCATTTATCCAGATTAATTCACCTTAATCTTAAGAAAGACTTCCTTTTTCTCAACTTAAGATTTCTCACTTTATTTAACACACACGATTAAATTCCTGAAACAACTACAGTAGGTTTGATCGAAACCAATTTCTTTATCTAAATTATCCAGTTATTATAATTGGTCCACATTTGTATTTTTCATAGAGAATCACACTTTCAACACATTCGAACACCATGTTAGAAAATACTTATTTAGCCTTTGAAAATATTTCGCAACACACCCTTGTGCTAATTATGGATTTAATCACTTAGGTTGCTTGGCCACCCACCTACCCACTTACTTTTATCGTTCCTTTACCTTATGGACATTAATCAATTTACACATTTACTTATCCATTTTAATCTTTATTGGAACATTTAATAATTCATTCAAGTTGGGTTACGTTAACATATTTTTACCACACAACCTACTTCTTGACATGTTCCTTATTTCTCTATGTTTTTCTCTAATCTTCCAATAATTGTATACTTTAACGGGCTCCATACCACCAGCGACCCCACCATATGCTCTAGCTAGTGATATTGGGTCTTTCACCCCAGGGCTCCAAGCCCTCCTTAATTATACCAGTGTCATCTGAGTTCCTCCTTTGTGTTTCAACATTTTACAAATGCCCACATTACTTTACCATTTTCACCCTTTGTCGGCACCGATCGACGCCAAAATTCGAAACTTTACCGCCCCCTTTTACCCGTGTCACACATTGAATATTATTTCGTTCCTTTAAGTCTTTTTCTTTCACACTTAATCGTTGATTTTATACCAAAACCATTTACGTTAAAGGATTTAAGCAAGTTTTATTCATCTTAGTGTACCACTATTCATTAACGCATTTTAATTTCATAAAAATGTTCCATTTCAAGTAATTTTACCAAGTTACCCTTTTATTTCCAAAATATGTAATTTAGCCCCTTAACAAGTGTTATTTTCCAAAAAGGGTCATTAAGTTACCAACTTAACATTTAATATACTTTTAGCCATTTTTAAAACTTGATCAATATCACAGTTAAACCAACATTCTTCCTTGCCACTTTAATACCTTTGGGGTCCATTTGGTTCGTGTTAAAATATTTTTCACCATGTTAAAAAAAAGGTTGAATGATTAGCTTGGTGATTTTGTTTTCACCATCTCTGTTGGGATGGACCACTTGTAATTACATGAAAACTTTGACTTTTTCACAATTTGTTGTTTGAATGGTTAAGAGCAATATGGTGAAAAAATAAAATGACCACATTACCCTCATACTTCAAATGCACCCCAAAAATGATTATATTATAATTTTTTAATTTAATTCACACAAATGTCACGTCCATAAAAAAATTTATATTTCCATACATCATGAACTTAAATTTCGCACGCCCCTCTCCCCCCCCCCCCCCCCCCCCCAAACAAAAAAAAAATACAATTATCATGTTATGACAATGCATTTCTTAAAATGTGTAAGACAATACAATCACATTGAACACATTTAACTATTCATTAATCAAACATAATATTGTCCAAATATAATGAGAAAAGAGTAAACTAACATTTAAAAAGCCTCCACATGTTTTTTTCTTGTAAACCTAAGCAAACGAATATATTTTTCAAGATACGATTATCAAACACATGAAATATGTCCACTACCCATCGTCACTATCCCACCAAGGACATATGAATCACCTCACAAAATGACATGTTGCGGCAAAGAAATTTGCCTTCTCATCATCGGGTACATTCGTAAACAAGACTGCCCAATATGGATTAGTCACAAGGGTATCCAATGCCACCAACCTCTTAGTGTGAGTCAAACCCTCAATTTTAAGAACCTCTAGCTGAATCCTATCCATGTCATCGGAATCTTTGGAAAGAACTTTGGTGAGGGTAGACAAGTACGGGATAGTTTCTTCGTAAATCTTGGAGAGATTTTCATATAAGAGATCATTTCTTGCACTATAATTGGATCAACTGCTACTACATTTCCTTTTATGTTCTCGTTTTGATCCACCACCACTACTAATACTACCTCTATCCGAGGAGACCTCTATAGCTTCTATCTCTATGTTGTGATCCAAATTGACACCCTCTGCCTCCGCCTCCGCCTCTGCCTCCGCATCCCTTCATCAACATGTTCTTCGGCATCTGCTGCAAATATTATGTCATTTCCTGTAGCTCAATCACCTTGAAAAATATCGACTAATGCATTGAAATGTGGAAACCTCTTGTAAAATAGACCCTTTGCATTTAGGTGGCTCTACAAAATGAATAAATACAAAAAAAATTATAAGTAAAAAACCAGTCCCAAAGTGCTCAACAAAATAAATAGCATAGTTTTAAAATAAAATAAATAATGGTTCGCAATGGTAAAAAACAATCCCAATTAGTTAAAAAATTAAATACATTACCTTGCACCAACCTTCATACACTTTCTTATCGTACACAAGTTTTTACTCAACATCATCCCACCCAAATCCACTGCCATTGTCGTTGACCATTTCATTGAGGGCTATGGCTTGTTTCTTCAAGTACTTGACTCGATTGAGAATGTGCGATTTCACTTTCTTATCATGGTTAGGAAACTTGGCCAACATCATAAGTTCTAGTTTACGAAGATAGCTCGTTTTGAAACTTATGTCTACTTTATAACCCGTCAAACTCAACTCTTGCAAATACTCCACTAAATGCTTATCTTCCGCGCTTGTCCATCGATTTCGGGGACCTCCTTAAGATGAAAAACCCGCAGTCAGTTTGCTAATAAAGAGATACAAAAAAATAAATATGGGTACATAATATGAAGAAATTCAGATAACTATAACAGCAAAACAGTGGTGGTAGTGTGTTATAACCGCAAAGCAGTATTTGAAGTGTCATGTGAAATAACTTTCAACAGTGATGAAAATTTTTCAAATCCTTGGACACTTAGTTATAAACACAGTGTGTTCAGACATATGCTTGTCTTTTTAATTCTTTATAATCATTGGCCAAGGCTAGTTAAAAGATATTAACAATTGTTTGCTACAGTAAAGATATTTCTACATTTTTAACAATAAAATTGAAAGGCTGCTATAGGAAACATAAGGCTCCTTATTTAATTTTACAATGAAAATTAGAGAATTATAATGTCCAAAACAGGAAACAAATTTCACTTCCACCCGATTTTAGTGATTAAATTGGATAAAACTTTGTGAAAAAGCTTTTTGTTTCTGACTGAACAAAACAGAGGACAAACTTCCATACATAAAATAATCTAACTTCAAAATTCGACTGTCACTACATGACTAAAATAAGTTCTAAGTTTTAAAACAAAAAAAAAAACATGTTTGTTGTATACTATATCATTTCAATGAGTGTATGTATACTGTATAAACAATCAAATAAATAAATGCTTGCGAGAAGGAAGATAACTTTTGGCAGAATCGAACCAGTGTTCGGCTTATATTGCCTCGAAATTTGATTCCGGTCTGCAAAGAATTGGTACTAATACTGCAAAAAGTTTGTACTAATAATATGGCTCTGCAAAGAATGAATTATCACCCATTGACATTTCATCTAGGTTTTTAGAATTCGATTAAGAAAATCTAATTGTATACAGATGACACTGCCAATAACCTTATTGTACCCTCTCCAAAATTCGCATGGAATTCACAATAATATTCCTTTGTCATCTCCAAAAATGCCACTGCCAATAACCTTATTGTATACAGAGGATCCATAAATATTCAAATATAGGCAACCATAATCCCAAGAAAAAAATCAATCCAAATAGAACCCAAAAACATCATCATCTCCACAATAATTTCCCCTATAGTGGGTCTTTTCAAGATTTCCAAAAGGCCTCCACCAAAGCCATACTATGCTTTATGTAAAGATTGTCAAAATATATAATCACAGATTATCAGATGACACTGGACTACCAATCTTAACACAAAACCATATGAAGATTCGAAGCCCATATTAGGAATCCAAAAGCAAAAGAATAACTGCAGATTGTAAACATTGACAGTAACTTTCTAAAATTAGTTTTTACACTTAAAACCACTAAACATTGACATATCAAGCATTGTCATATCAAACATTGACATAAAAGTCATCATATATTATCAAACATTAGAGGTCTACTTTATAATCGAACTGGTTCATTACATAAAAAACAAAAATAACTCAATAACCCCGATTTTAAAAAACTACATTATAAGCAATCTCAAATATTTGAACCCTTGTTTTAAACCGAACTGGTGCTTTACATAAAAATCAAAACCAACGCTAATCAATTACGGACTAATTATTCTCAAACATCCACATTTCGGTTGCTAGATTGTCCCTCTGTTCGCCCCACTCTTCAGACGTGTCAATGTGCGTATAAGACTTTTCATGTGGTTCTATAAAGTTTTGGGCTTCATTCACTTGATTTTAGACATCCATCTCTGATTGCGTTTCATTCCTTTAATGGTTATGGAGAAGTGCACATGCTATGATTATGCGGTTTTGAATTTCTATGGAAATAATGTCGGACTCCGTAGAATACCCCATTTTTGCTTCAACAAACCAAAACACCTCTCGATTACATTCCTTACCTCAGAATGTTTATGATTGAAAAACTCTTCTTTTGTCTCCATCTCTTGCCCCTCTCCCCAATCATTTACGTGATATCGTTGTCCTCTATAAGGTGTAAGAACATCTCTACCATTTGTGACACCCCGCCTAATAAAATACCGGGCGATCACTCCTATATCAAATTATAACAGGAGTCTCATATGGATCATTCTTAGCATCACTGTCAAAAAATCCATTTAATTACTAATAACCTATTAGTCCAGTGTCAAAATTTTAACTTTATTACTCTTTTTTAACAACTGTAAATAAAACATCCACACAGTTTTGCGGAAATGAAACTGAAATAAAATAAAATAACCGAACACTCGGTCAAAATATACAACCATATCGAATGCTGTACTCCAAGAATAAATAAATGCAATTGGACCGTTGGCCCGAATGTGTAATAGAGTTGCTCCTATCTAGATTACAAGGATAGAGGCGTCTACTGAGAATCCTGCACGCATCCACAGCTACTGCAGCTGACATCTGACTCGAAAGAAGTATCATCCAGGCGTTCCTGTGTCTGGACACCTATATATATATATATATATATATATAAAGAAGGAAAAGTAGATAAACGGGTCAGAGCCCGAGTTTTGAAAATATTTAGCAAGTGCATAAATGCTTTATTTTTGAAAATATTTTTATCTCATATTTAAATTGGTATCGCACTCCCATGAGATACCCCTCACCTATCCACTAACAGTGCACTCCTAGCGCATCCCTCTAAACCTCTTAGTCAAGCTACCCTGCTAAACTAGTCTATTACCCAACCACTATCAATCCAAGATAGTCCAAGTAATGTACTAAGGGCTAAACTTCTCCCCAGTCTCAACACTAAGCCATGTTCGTGCGTGGGGTGTCTCGCAAAGAGAAATCCAAACAAGGACCCCCCCCCCCCCGATACACTACTATGCGGCAAGGTCGATCGTCGAGATCCATTAGACCCTCGGTACTCGATTCATCCATTTATATATACATATTACCATATACATCCGGATCTATCTCCCGGACTGAGGATTCATATACAAAGTATTTATTAATACTTTTTATATTCAGGAAATGTACCCAAAGCCATTTTCGTTATCATAAAAATGATTTGATCATATCACATACTTCCACTTCCCTTCTTCTATCCGGGAAGTGTTACCAAAGCCAAAATATTTATCCCATTTCCCTTCTTCCATCCAGGAAATGTATTTAAACCCAATTTATTATCATAAATTGCTTTAACATATAACGCGTTCTAAGACCGCCCGTCCAGGTTTTCCCACTATGCGCGCCCCTAAATGGCTATCATCTTCCAGGACCTATCATCAAGACAACCTGGGACCCTACAACGCAAGATGTCGGGAAGCGGCCATATGCCTGCGGGATAGTCAAGACCACACCCGGAATCTCCTAACCAGCGCACAAATATATAATAAATTCTCATATAGCCTATAGGACTATATCCACCCTGCATTCATTATCTAGGGGGCTTCACCATACGTACGCAACTTCCCTTATGATAGCGATTTAGATAGGTGTGTATCCATATTTTATTATTTATGAAAATCATTTGTCTTTCCTTTTTGAAAACATTTATATTTACATTTTCAAAATTCATTTATATTACCTCATATATACACTTTAATCACATAGTATATATATACCATATATTCATCCTCGAATATATACATGGCCATAATTGACAATTACATCTAACGATGACCATTAATCCCAAAGATTCTCTCAAAGAATCAAAATCATGCATTCATCTACGCATGATATTAAATCCAAAGTATTCCCAAGCATTCATTAAATCCCTACCCCAGATCGTACACTAAATTAATCCGAGGTTCCTTATTTCATCCCGGGGTTTATTTACCCTCAATACCATTATCTAAGAGTCCTAATATCATATCTAGAATCCCCGATAATAATCTCCAAAATAATAGTTTAAATCTCCCTAAACTTTAAAAGGAGAAAACCTCAAAAGTCTGCCAGTACCGAATCGATTCGGCCTATCCGAATTGATTCGCAGGGTACCGAATCGATTCAGCCTGTCCGAATTGATTCGAAATGGTTTTACTTTCAAACTGTCTCTTACCGAATCGATTCGGCATGTCCGAATCGATTCGGCCTGTCCAAAAATCCCAATTCTTCCTAGGGCTTTATATATAACCCAAAACCTAAAATTTAATCCACTCATCATTTAAACTATAACTCGGATTTATTCCTACCAACCTAAAGTTTTCATCTCTCATCAAATTCTTTAGAGGTCCTAACATTCTTTTTGGTAACCCCTAATATTTATCTCCAAATAATCCTAGCGTTAGTTTAGGATAACTATTTCGATCTCGGACAGCTTTCCGTAGAAAAATCACTATAAATCCAAAAAAAAAGTAGAAAAATACGTGGTCGGAGCCCACGCGATCGCGTCGAAGAGATCTACAACTTTCATCTTTTGACTAAGATCCGAATCGATTCGCCCTGGCCGAATCGATTTGGTTAAGACTTAAGTCACTATTCATTATCTTCAAAAAAATTCCAAACCTCCATTATTCTCCATTTTTGTTGTTTCTAAGCTCATCCAACAACTCAATAAACATATAATCTATGTTTTACAACTAACACATCAATTTATTTAAGGTATTAAACTATTTCTCTTAGATTTAAACCCTAAAACCATTAAATCCCCAACTTATGATTTTAACCCATTTCAATCCATTTCTTCACTCCATTTACATGGATTTTAACACTAGAAATCATTAAGAGTTTACATTACATCAATATGTAAACTCATATCCAAACTTTCCCAAATTTATTTTAGGGTTCTACCAACTATGATATGAAATAAATGCATAATTGAAATAAAGCAAGTAAACACTTGCCTAGAGGATGAAATCCGACGACCTCGAGCCGAATCCCGTGTAGTTTGGCCGGAGTTTCCCCCTTTCTCCTCTTTTCTCCTCCTCCTCTCTCTCTCTCTCTTCCTTCTTTTCTCTTTTCTTTTCTTTTCTCTTTCTCTCCCTCTCTATTGACTAATAAGGGAGAAAAATAAGGGTTTAACCCTTAAAACCCCAAAAACGACTCGTTTACTCAATTACGAGCCATTTTTAACTCCAAAATTCCCCGTAACTCAATTTCGACAATCGGACACTCTTTTTCAACTATCTCGAACATTTCGAGACTCACGGCGCAGTCGAAATTTCCATCCTAGGTACTTGATCGCAAATCACTATTCTAACCCAAAATAACTAAATGCAAGTTTCCTAATCAAATCTTACCTCTTTTGTCGCTTTACTCCATGGAGACATATAATTAAAATATTTCGACCTATTTAGTCCCAAAAATAATTACAACACCCATCGAAAATCATCTAATCTTCAAAAATCCCAAAAATTACTATTTCGAGAAATTCTCCAAATTGCCCATTTATATTTAATTATGGGATTTAATTGTCTCAAAAAGGACGGGTTGTTACACCATTTGGGTAACCAGCATCAGCAAGATAATAAAAACCTTGCATATTTAAAATACTAGGTTAGCACGATGTAAAAATAAAACATCTACTATTTTTATGTTAAAAACATACCACGAGGGATCTTCAAACCATTTCTCCTATAGATAGAATTTCTAAGAACCCTAGAGTCTTGCGCCCAGCCCTCCCATTCCGAAAGAACGTAAATAAACTTGAGGTCTTGGGAGCATACGGTGAGGACATTTGTGGAAACATCACTCTTCCTAGTACGATATCTCCCCTGATCCTCTAGTTTTACGTGTACCTCAATGTATGTCCCATCCAAGGCTCCCAAATAATTCTGAAAAAACATACAAAAGTAAAAGTCAAATCTAAAACATAAAACCTACAATTTACTTTTGAAATGTATACATAAATGTACATTTGTACCTTAAACCATTTCCATCTATCATCTATGCAAGTCGCACTAACCGCCAATAGTTTCTTGAGCAAGTGACTTTGCAACCTCATAATAGCAGATAACACATCCCCAAATGTCTGCTAATTGTTTCTCCCGAATGCATAAACTTGTTCTTAATATCCTTATTCTTAAAATGATGTGCAAGTGTATACACAAATATACATACCATCTCTTCAACACTCACATTCCTAGTATCCTTTAACTTGCCAATACTAAGAAGCATTTGACACAACTTCTTGAAAGTCCGTCTATCCATACAAAGTTGTTCCTTACATGCCAAGCCACTCTCTCGAGTCATTTTGAACAAATTGATCTTACGAGAAAGGGGGCACCAAGAAGAAGTTGATTTTAGCATTCGAGTCTCGTAATGGTGAATTCTTTGGATGAGGAGTAAAATACAAAAGTCGGTTTTAACACTAAAAAGGGTCCTAACACTCTCGTGTAATATTAAAATTCTCCTCCAACTCGACAAGATAAGTCCCGTTATTTCTGTACATCAAAGTTAAATATTAACCCATAATAAGCACAAAGTTAAAACAAATTCAAGACAAATTTTTTAAAGAACAAAAACAAATTATGTACAAAATAAGAATGTGTTTTTGTGTGTAAATATTGGAAAAATATTCAAACAACTAATCACAAATATTCAACACGTCTTATCAACATGTAACAAATTAACAAATTAGGGCACCAAATCAACATGTAACAAATTAACAAATTAACAGAGGTTTGATTTTAATTCAATCATGAACATAATCGTTTTGAATATAATCGGAATTTATTTGAAGTTTTCTATCAAATCTAAAATCTAAAATCGTTTATAGTGATTGAATCAAAACCTAAAACCTAAAATCTTTTACAAAAAAACAGATCGGAGTTTACAAAAACTAAAACCAAAAATCTTTTTAAAATTGATCAAAATGATTGGCGGAGTTTACAAAAAAATAGATCAAAGTTTACAAAACCTAAAACCTAAAATTGTTTTCTATAAAATAGATCAAAACGATCGGAGTTTAAAAAAAAACAGATCGGAGACTACAGAAAAAATAGATTTGGAGCAACGAGGGAGTAAAGTTGATCGGAGTTGATTGGAAAATGTATCTTATCGTAATTGGCATTGATCGGAGTTGGAAAAAAGATATTACGAGCTAATAGCAGGAGGGTTTTTATGATTTGGAATGTAGTCTTTTGTAAATGATGTGGGGGGCATGAGATTTTTATTTCGCAAAGGTATTTTGGTCATAAGACCCATTCAAGTGTTTGCACCTGTTAAATTATTCACTTTACCCATGGTTTAAAATGGTTAGAGTTTCACCCCACTTATTACCTTGTTCATTTTATTTCACCATGTTAAATGTCCAATCAAACACAAATTTTACCTAGGTGAATTATTTTTTAACGCGGTGAAAGATATTTTAACACGAACCCAACGGACCCTTAATATATAAAATAACACCTTTTATATATTAAAGTCTCATTTTCTAGATATTTTAAATACACACTTTATTTATTAAATTTTGCATCTTAACACCACTTTGCTAATATTTACACATTTGAAACCTTTAACTTTCATTATTAACTTTTTAACCCACAACTTATGGAAAATCATTACTTTTTACAAATTTACACCTTAACCCCATTTTACTTTCTACATGAATTCACCCGCTTTAAATAACCCATTAAAGTGAGGGTTCCCTTTTCATTTATCTTTATATTTCAAGTAGAATTTTAAAATTTAATCTTATAAAATGGTTTAAACAAGCCTAATGCATTGCTTTGCATAAAATCACAATTTTCATTCTTAGAACATCGTCCCAACACATTTTATTTCATAAAATGTTTATATATATATATATATATATATATATATATATATATATATATATATATATTCTTAAATTTATTCCTCGTATAAACACATTTCAAGACCCCTTTCTTTAAATACCATTTTTACATGAAGTCATACGATGATATCTAGCTATTCACGTATACAAAACCTACATATATATTAAACATAATATATTTAATAAGAATTTTTAGAATCCATATTATCATAATATTAAACTAAGATTAGTTTTTCCACCTTAAATGAGCTCTAAAATGGTAGAGATGTTGAAGAAGATGGAGGACCCCTCATCTCCAAAGTTGAACTCAAGTGGTCTCTAAAAGCCCTCTCAAGCTTGTCTCCATTGTTACTCTAAGAGAATTCCAAACAACCCCTTCAAACTCCATTGTAAAACCATCTTCTACATGGAAAACCCACCTTCGATCATGAAGAACCTCCTTCAAGCACCCTCCAAAAACCTTAAGAACACCACCTTCTACACCCTAGAAAGACCATCTAGGGATTTTATGTGTATTTGGGAGATTAAATATGGTCTTTAATGGAAATATAAAAGCTTAGGAGTATGGGAAGAGGGTGGGTATCATCTGGGGCGGAACGTTCCCCCCTCCCCCGTGGGAGCTCCAAGCTAGAGAGAAAAGGGCTTAGAAAATCTGATGAATTTGTGTGTATATGGCCCCAACGGTTATATATCTCTCTATTATAATCAAACTATAAGATTCTATGGCATAAATGGGAAGATTTCGATACCAAAAAAATTCCATATCAGGTCTTGGAGTGACCATAATTCAATAGAACAGTAAATCCTAAGGCTGCGATGTTGACAGCATATAAAGAAAAGAAGTAATTCGCAGACCTACAAATCATCGATCGATCGATCGATCAAGAATCATCAAGCGATCAATGCCTCGATCGATCGACTCCTCAAGCTAAAAAGCATCGATCGATCGACATGTTTTGCAAAAATTATCCAAATTCTATTTTTGACCCCATGGTCCTCAAGAACTCTATTTTAAACCCTCAATTCTTAGGTTGGACCATTTTTACCCTTCTTGATGAATTTTCTAAAAATTGTACAAAGTTACTTATTGATGCATGGCATGCCGACAAATTTCCAATTCCTATGTATGTAACTTCACCTCATTCGTAGTTCTTTACCTCTCGCGACACCAATTTAATTAAATCGACCTAAAATGAGTGTTGTACATCCCCATACACGTCCATTCAAGACAAAGAGCCAATTTATTATGAGAAGTGTGTCATTTAATGTGCAATAGTAAACTATTCACTTGTGTATCAATTTTCTCCAAAATTTTCTTCAAATAAATCACCCAATTTATTATCAAAACATATATTTCAAGGGAGGGGCATTACAATCTTCCCTCATCGAAATTCATGGTCATCAACCTTAGAATCCTTTTACCTACAACTAGTTTTCAATCCTATGGCATCCTCAACAATATGGTCTAACCCAAAGATTTTTATTTCATCAAGTACATTGCTAACCCAATCATGGCGAACCCTAGGGTCTTAGTGTTGATTCCCAAGCATGACGAACATGTGCATCTAAAAAAACCTCGAGATGATCGATACACACCAATTATATTGTTATCATCAATTAACTCATCATCATAAATACTTCCTATGTGGATTTACAAGCCTACGTTTTCTCAATAATTTTGGATCATGCCCACCCTAGCTAATACAACTTTAAGATCATTAGCCATCTCGTCATCAATCATGATGATCATATAATCCCATTGTTCTACCTGACCAATATCCCCTACGAGATAGTCACACTAACCTAGAGTCATTCTAGGTATCACAACCCAAATGTACACAATTGGTCACATCCTAAACAACATAACCTTTGACAGAGTGTAACACTAGCCCCTAATGTTTCATTAAATTCTAATATTTACAATATCCTTGAGTCACAACCTTAAAACCCACGATCAAGTCGTATCTTATTATACCGGTTAACAAATGAAACATGTTAACCTAAAGCAATCAAGTAAAACATGCAACTATATGTGACAAATGCGAGACCACGCGTACTCAAAAACTAGTGTAGAACGGGGATGCTTTCAGAAAAAAAACACTCATTTAGTGTGATGCATTAGCCACAACCGACTTAGCGCTACATAGTCACTATTGTGCTTATGTAACACTACACCTAAATCAAAACTGATCAACCACTTCCCATTATCGGGATCAAAGAAGACAAAAGGAATGCAACGAATCAGGAGACTACCACACTCAATAGAAATAACCAAACTCCAACAATGGATCGTGCCACTTGAGGTACAATCCCACAACGTACACTTCAAATCTATAACTCCCACTGGTATCTACTAACATCTTA
Source organism: Sambucus nigra (assembly GCA_949130495.1). Taxonomy (NCBI): domain Eukaryota; kingdom Viridiplantae; phylum Streptophyta; class Magnoliopsida; order Dipsacales; family Adoxaceae; genus Sambucus; species Sambucus nigra. Next base: position 664,880,975 of record OX422208.1, on the reverse strand, counting down.
GCCTTGACACATACCCTGACTTGGGCCATTAACCCGAAGGGGCTTATCCGTGAATCATCCATCTTTGCAAAACATATGGAGTACGAAATTGATTTCTTTGGGAAACTCAAACGCTAGGCTTCCCAACTTAAAAATAATGCCACATCTCCATCATTGGTAAGTATAACCATATGAATTAAGTGGAATTACTTTCTTTCAATGATTACCGTTATCCACTTACCTATCATACCTAGATCTCCACAATTTTAATATGTGATATCTGACTTTAGTTTTTGATATCACTCTCATCAAGTAAAATACAACGCTCACATAGTTTCAAACATTTAACTCATGGACCACTACTACGACTCTTAGCAACGTCCTATATGATCCCAAATCGTAGCTATCATAAAGGCTTCTCAACTTTAAAAAATTTCCCATTCCCAAGACCTAATGATTTCCCCACTAGAGTCACACCAACCATATAGGTAACAAACACATGTGCTATAGTCAAGCCTAATAGTCCATCCCAAGTGCTATTTTTAAACCACGATGAACATCATCATGTTCTAAGTCTCCCAGGTGCACAACCTATAACTTATCAACCTATTTTTGACATTATCCTTAAAGGTCATATCATGGCATATGCTCATAACCAAATCATGGGACTAGCTCCGAGGCGCTGCCAGAAGTCAACATGACTTACCACACTACAATCATCAATGATCTATGACGCGACTCAGAATGTGTATCTAACGCATGTGAATCAACCCTAAAAATTAAATCATGAAAAAATGAAGAAAAGATAATTGTTTTGAGATCTTTTAATTAACTAAAACAAACTAATTAAACTAGTGAATTAACTACGCATGCAATAACAACTAAGTGGCTTTGAATCAAATGTGAGAAAATTGAGTTAAAGTATACTCCCCCGAACCATCGATAATTACTTATAACATAAAAACTTCAAAAACCTAATTCTCAATTCAAAGAGACATCAAATACTTTCTAAGAATTTCACATATGCAGATTTTACTCCTCACAATATCAAATCAAAAATTGTATTTGACGAGAATGATAAATTATCAAAATGCCAATTTCACCCTTAACCATTCTGATTACCCGGGTCAAACGGAATTAAAAGACCTACAGCCTTAATTTTGATTAAAAAAAAATCAAACCTTTGAGTTGTTAATAACATTTTATTTGCTTTCAAATCCATTCTTAACACCTAGGTTGGGTTCATTCACCCCAACACTTTAATTATCTAGATGGACATGATGTTATAAATATTTAGAAAGAGTCTATTAACAAGCATGCAAACATCATGAAATAATAATGAAAGTGCTAGAAATTAACGTTACCAAGATTGAAGAACATCAACATGCGAGAAGAATAAAAGCTTGAAGAAAAATCGAAAAAACTTTTGAATTGAGGATAAAAAAAACTTGTAAATTATTCTACTAGATGTTCCTCCTTAATTAGGAACTTTCTAGTGAATATAATCTCTCCTAAAATAATCCTAATAATGAAATAAATAGATTATAAGTCATTTAGAAGAGTTCCCAAAATATAAAACTCTCTAGGCTAAAGAGTAGGACCAAAATAAAATTTTTGTTTCAGATAATTTGTCAAGAATTTATAGTGTGACAAATCTTTGTCCCTATTCTGGAGCGTGACTAACGGCAAACCCGTTTTCCTAGGAATGGAACTCATTCCCTTTTCTAGGGATGTCTTGTGTGCTTGAAGTTCTCTTATTTACAATTCCAGTACTAGATTATCTTCTTAACTTCAAACGCGCAAAACTTCGTCACCGTAGCTCGAATTCAGGTGTCATTTTTTCTAGTATTCTTGTGACTTAAATATCTTCAAATTTTTAGTTTGATCCACCTCCGGGTTTTGGCTGAAAAATTACAAAAAGGCCCTTCAACTTCCTTTACTTTATTTCTTTCACTGTTTCGATTTCTCTACTGCATTCACTTGCATAAAATACTTGTAAAACACATGAGAATGACAAAAAATAAGAAATACTTGATGGAAATGGTTAGTAGCATGAATATGAGATAAATTCGGGTGAAATGCAATGTACGGGACCATAAAAATACCGAAATTAAGGGGATAAATATGAGATATTTATGCCCAATCAAATCCCTCTAACTTAGAACATTGCTTGTCCCGAGCAATGTAAAATATTAAGAGCATGAGTTTAACTAGACTTCTAAATAACTAATGTGATAAAATACCTCTTTTCCCGAAAAGCGATTGCATTTAGCGTACATAACAAGCCATTAAACCTTTATATGTTACCCTCGTACGACGAGTGGTGTCTCGTGAGGGTCTGTGGTGAATAGACCCGCCAAATTTGGTTCTTGATTGAAGGAAAAATATCAAAATACATAAAAATTGTACAATTTAAATTCCCCAAAAATATTTATTATCAATTCATATTCCAGAATATCAATCTATATTTTTTTGTGGGTGTGGGTGTGAAGTCGATAATTAAACCGCTAACTTTCAGTGATTGATCATTACATTACTTTTCGAAAATTCATTCTGATTAAATTTCTCATGGATGATCTCACAAATGAATCACTCGGAATGTGGTTATTTTATCTCGGTGTGCGTGATATAAAGAGTAAATATAAAGGAACATGAATTGACACGCACAACTAGAAAGACGGAATTATTTAGGTGAAAAGATCTCATGAATGGGTTACGGCCATTGGAAAATGGGAAACATCAATTAATCTCTCTTAATATATTTTCGTATCTTAAGCTCTCCATGCGGTAATTAATTTCGTTATTCAAACTCGGTTAGAACTTTCTCTGGTTATAAAATATAATGGGTATTATGGTAATGGTTAGGAAGTTTGGAGTTGGAAAATTTATCTTACGATGTCCGTTCACACTTTTTCGGGCATTTGCTCTTTTTTTTTAATTTTTTCTTCATATTTTTCTCATTTTTCTATTTTTTTCTTTTTTCTTTTAGCTATTTTTGTTGAGAATTTTTCTTTTTCTTGCCCCTTTTTAATGAACCTTTTGGACTTTATTGATGGACTTTTATTTCACAACTCCGGACTAAATGGGTTTTTCGAGTTATCAAACGAAAATGGCAAATTTTATTAGGCCCAAAATGTCTTATAAAAGGATAATTTTTTTTTTTTGCTTTTTATGGCTGATATATTTGGGTAAACAAAAGATGGCCTAATTTAATTTATCTGGATTACTAATTATATTATCGTATGCGTCTCGAGACTAATTTTAATTTAGAGATATTTTTAGTGTATTTTCAAGACAACATCTCACTCATTTTTCATAACCGATCAAAACAAAGGAATTGATATACTCAAAAACTTTTTTCGAGATAAATTTAACTTTGAGTTAACCATTAACTCAAATTGATTTGATTACTCACAAAAATCGATAGGCTCGAAATCTCACCGGGTTAAATAATCTCGAGTCAATTCTCGCTCAATTTCTATCTTTGGTCAATTTTGGCTTTGTGCATTTGAATTGTTTTCAATTTGAAACATTGAAAAAATTAATGATATTTTTGAAAAAATTAAATTCCAAATTTTATTTATTTTGAAGGAATATATTTTTGAAAATTTTGAATTATTTTTGGACATTTTATAAATTTTAGAAGTTCACTTGTCACCCCCCCCCCCCCCCCCCCCCCAACTTAGACTTTTGCATTGTCCTCAATAAAAATGACTAAAATCCAAGGAAGAAAAAGAATAAGTGTGAAAATAAAACAAGCAAAGATTCAAAATGCAAAAAGACATTATATAACTCCAACACAGAACTCAAAAATACAACGAAAATCCCCCCCCCCCCCCATACGCGTCGGGGGTGCAACGACCTCTCTCCCAAAACATACTCAACCTTGTGTACCGAGTCCTACAAATCATAAATCAAAAGTCTGAACAAATTGAAGTCAACCCAATAGAACAAGTATACACATGGTGGCACATAATGAATGTCGTGAGTGAAATCAACATGCACCACCACATATCAACTTAAATGGTCACACTTGAAGATTCTATCATTCTGAAATTCTGGCTCACACGTTAGCCCTAGATTTTCCTTTAATTCAAGAATGGATAAATTGGTTTTCAAATAGGAAGATACTCTAGTTATGTCCTCGATCTCATCCATGAACTCAAATGGCACTGCCGAACGTGATGGAAAGTGATAATGTAGTATACCAAACAATGCATCACTGGATGGAAACATTCGAATTATTTTCTTAATCACACAACTAATAGATAAAACCTCACGTTTCAGCATACTCTTAAAAGGTTCAGGTGCTCATTCATAAAGAAGGAATTTCTCTATCCTATCATTCTAGTCGCTCTCATTTAGGTGACTAAATGAGTCCAAAAATGATTGAACTTCAAAAGTGAGGTCCTCATCCACTGAGCCGAATTCTTTCTCAAAATTTTCAAGACTTTTATTGAAAGGCAATCCGGTTGTGTCATTATCTCGTGGGGTGTTTTCAAGACGCATATTTTTATTTTTATTTTTATTTTTATTTTTATTTTTATTTTTATTTTTATTTTTATTTTTATTTTTATTTTTATTTTTATTTTTATTTTTATTTTTATTTTTATTTTTATTTTTATTTTTATTTTTATTTTTATTTTTATTTTTATTTTTATTTTTATTTTTATTTTGGATTTTTTGGAGAATTATAGTCAAATTTAGATTAATTCGACCTAACCTAGCGTCTACCTAGTCTCCGGTAACGGCGCCAAAAACTTGACATGACTCAGAATGTGTCTCTAATGTGTGTGAATTACGACTCAAGTGTAATCCGAACGCTCAAGTAATAATCAGGTAAATCGTGTATCGAAATTAGGGACTAAGACGAATGCTCGTGACGACTATTAAGCAACAAGATTAACCCTAATGGTTGACTCACGAAAAAAAAGAAGAAGAAAAGATTATTGTTTTGAGATCTTTAAATTAACTATAGCAAACTAATTAAACTAGTGAATTAACTATACATGCAATGACAACTAAGTGGCTTTGAATTAATTGTGAGAAAATGAAGTTAGAGTACACTCCCCCGAACCATCGATAATTACTTAGAACATAAAAAATTCAAAAACCTAATTCTTAATTCAAAGAAACATCACTTATTTTTTAATCATTTCATATATGCGGATTTTACTCCTCACAAAATCAAATCAAAAATTGAATTCGATGAGAATGATAAATTATCAAAATGTCAATTCCACCCTTACACATTTCGGTTGCCTAGGGAAAATGGAATTAAAAGACCTACAACCTTTATTTTGATAAAAATCAAACCTTTGAGTTGTTAATTACATTTTATTCACGTTTAAATCCATTCATATCACCTAGGTTGGGTTCATGTACCCCAACACTCTAATTATCTAGTTGGACATGATTTTATAAATATCTAAGTAATCTATTAATAAGCATGCAATCATCATGAAATAATAATAAAATTTCTAGAAATTAAGGTTAGCAGGATTGAAGAACATTAATATGTGAGAAGAATAAAAGCTTGAAGAAAATCGAAAAACTTTTGAATTGAAGCTGCAAAACTTGTAAATTATTCTCCTAGATGTTCTTCCTTTATTAGGATATTTTCAATGAATATAATCTCTCCTAAAATAACCCTAATAAAAAAAATATATAGGTTAAAAGTCGTTTAGAAGAGTCCCCAAAACAGAAAACCCTCTAGGCTAAAAACTAGGGACAAAATAAAATTCCCACTTTAGATAATTTGACAAGGATTTATAGCATGACAAATCATTGTCACTATTATGGAGTGTGACAAATGGTGAACCCGTTTAACTAGGACCCAAACCGGTTCCATTTTCCACTGTTGCCCAAGTGATTCCTTGTGTGCTTGAAGTTCTCTTATTTACAATTCTGCCACTAGATTACTTTCTCAACTTCAAATGCGCATAACTTCTTCACCGTAGCTCAGATTGAGTTGCCATTTCTTCCAATATTCTTGTGACTTTAATCTCTTCAACTTTCGATTTTGATCCTCCTCTAGGTTCAGTGAAAAATTACAAAAATTCCCTTCAACTTCCTTTCTTTTGTTTCTTTCATTATTTTGGTTTCTCTCCCACATTCACTTGCACAAAATACCTGTAAAACACATGAGAAATACACAAAACAAGAAACACTTGCTTGAAATGGTTAGTAGCATAATTATGAGATAAATCGGGGTGAAATGCAATGTTCGGAACCATAAAAATATCGAAATTAGGGGGATAAATATGAGATATATATGCCTAATTATTCTACCATCACTATGTAAAACTTTAATGCAATAATGATTCTCCCAAACGCTTCATAGAAAATATACCAATTAAATCATTACCAAAGTTGGTGTACACATCCCAATGTAAGAGTCATCATGGCAGAATTCTATCACGCGTGATGATTGACCAAGGCCATCATCTTATAACCTCAAGGCCTCAATCCTAGTCACTAGGCATTATACCAATCGTAAGGCTATATCCTTAACATCATGAGGAATACCAAAAGGTTCAAAGAGCATCATAATACATAGTACACAACCTTAAGTTCACTATTTCTAGAGAATGTCTTCCTCTCGCATTAACATCTCACTAGCGAAACCTTAGTATACATCTCCAAAGAAAAATTTATATGGATTCATATGTCTATTTGAAAGGCTAATCCTAACCAAATTCACTAGATCAAATTATTTAATCCTTAATGAGTGTTTAACCACAACAACTAAATTTCCATGCTATGTAAACATCATACCACGTGCTAATTTACAAGCTAAGATAACTATATATTTTGGTAGGATACTAATCGTCGGGTATTGCATATAAACACCAAGGCCCACACCACAGATGCGACAAGGGATCATATTCCTCAATACCATATTATTACCTTTACAACTATAAATTAATACCACCAGAATTTTGGTAGGACACAAGACATCGGGTATTACCTAAAAGGTGGCTCCTGGTAGTTATGTCACAAGAGATCCTATTCTAGAACATCACAATGCTATTACTTAACACTAAATCACCAAGATTTTCTAGGTTCAATCCTAGGTTACTTAAAATCATCATTATTATTTATACCCGTATTATAATCAAGATACGCTAAATCCAAGTCCTCAACCAAGGGACCCAATATATTCTCACCAGAGAATCAACACTTGTGAATACCACTCGATCACCTAACCTCCACATATGAAATATACAACCTCTATACCTAGGTCACAACGAACACTACCCTACATTTCTACCACTAATAAGTCTACTCTTGTCATCAAAATTACCACACAATACATCTCACACAAAAGATCATGGTGATGTCGCCATTAGCCTACACAACTTCACATGTTCATCGGACTCCCATCAATCATAATATTACCCCAAGGATCGAATCTACATAATTATATTATCGATGTTAAAACTAACAGTAAACACCGCACCTATGGAGTATATACTTACTCATAACCAATCATCAGTGCTTGGTCACAACACCCTAGCCATCAACATCTATCATTGACTATACGCAATTTGTGTCACTTGCCCAATTTGTGCCATCTCACTCTATTAACATATCTAAAGGCTCTACGTCATCAAGTATTAGAACATAAGTACCTCACACTTAACAACCACGGTGTCACCACCATTGTCTTGCATGGACACCCGTAAATTACTAACATATCTAATCAGAAGCACGAAACTGATTTATAGTCATCAACTTGGTCGCGTGCCACTTGGTACTGGCTTACTTGTTGTTTTAATATCTTTGACTTTACCATGGAGGATACGAACTAAACTATCATCAAACTGGCTTGATCGGACCATACCAACACCGAAGTCAAAAGATCCACTACTGACTTCACCACGTCACTCCCGAAAGGAACCTTGAACCTAGAGGTCTGATACCATATGTAATGCGTCAACCTGAATTTATTGGTTACCCGTAGTCAACCCGATCCGACCCGAGCATTAGGTGTGAAGTGCAATGACACAACCTATATAATGTTGTTAGTCCCATTTTTTTAATTAAGATTTCACTTGTTTATCATGTGTTTCCAATTTTGAAGTTCAAACTACGTGAGGGACCCGTGGGAAATATCCCCAGGGTCCAAGCATATAGATCTACTAACATAAATGCAAATTAAATACTTAACTATACAATTCTCTCAAAATACGGAATAGCGTACAACTTGTCATAACAAAACGAGGGTGTGAGCCAATGCCCAATGGTAATGTACAAATGTATTATAGAAACGGTAGAAAGAAGACTTTACACATTATATCTACGTGCTCACACAACTACCTTGTATACATATATATATATACTTAATGCATGAAACCATTTTGCTAAAAAAAATCATTTATCCAGATTAATTCACATTAATCTAGTCAAAGACTTCCTTTTTCTCAATTTAACATTTCTCACTTTATTTAACACACATGGTCAAAAACTTGAAACAACTACACTTGGTTTGACCGAAATCCATTTCTTTACAGAAATTATCCTATTATTCTAATCGGTCCACATTAGTATTTTCATAAAGAATCACCCTTTTAACACACGCGAACATCGTGTTAGAAAATACTTATTTGGCCTTTGAAAACCTTTTATAACACACCCTTGTGCTAATTATGGATTTAACTACCTAGGTTGCTTGGCCACTCATCTACCCACTCACTTTTATCTTTCTTTTACCTCATGGACATTAATCAATTTACACATTTACTTTCCCATTTTAATCTTTATCGAAACATTTATTAGTTCGTTCACCCATTACTTGAAATGTTCCTTATTCATTTATATTTTTCTTGAAATCTTCCAATAATCACTGTGGCCATCCTCGATCCTCGTGGCAAGCAGGAGAGTGAGGATCCTAGGTCCCGCGCATCCCTCTCGGGAGCGCTTCGATCGGCGTCGTTGATGAGGTGAAAAATGTAGAGAGATGGAGTCGCCAGTCTATTTTACTCAAAACATAAAAAAGAAAGGGAGCCACCTCGGAGGACAACATCTAAGGACATACTGATACATACGAAACCAAAATGATTCAAAAAGGGTCCAGAGGCTAAGTTACGAAATGGGAAGGTGTTAGGCACCCATTCCTCCCTTACGGTCTCTCATGGGTTTTTGTTATTTTCCTTTATTTTCCCCGTGATATGTGTGCATGTGTATATATAGTGGAGATAGGAATCCTCGACTTGTATCATGGGAGAGATAAAGTGAGTCATCCGTAGGAAGGTTCATAGAAATAATATTAGAAAATAGGATTTACGCGATTATCCTTGCGTTGATTGTTATAATGGAACGATAACGTATGTGGAATAATACGCCACTAAGAACAAATATATGCATATATAAATGTATGTAATCTAAGAGAGTTGAGTTTAGAGAAAATATAAAATGAGAGAAAAAGTGAGAATAGGACTAGAGTCTCGGGTTTCACCCCGAGACGCCTACGTAGCCTATAGAGGCATCAAAGTCCACGTAGTTCGCATGCAAAACGAGGGGTGGGGTTTATCCCATAAATCCAGTCGGGGACTTCTCTTATTTGTGTGTTGTGTGTGTAAAAAAGTGTTTTAGTTGTGAGAAAAGTGTAAGAAAAGTCTGAGAATTCCCGTTTGAAATTTATGAGCAAACCCTCTTTTTCTTATTTTTTGGGTTTTTTATTTGTATGAAAATAAGAGATGTGCAATAATACTAAATAAAAAGTATATTAGGATATGTGAGATGATAAAATAAAAGTCTTAAGTAATAAAATAAGTTAATGCGAATTTATGAGAATTTAAGGAGAGAATTGAGAAAATTGGACCTTATTGAAGATCTTGAGCTTGATCTTAAATGTTGGAGAGCAGCCCTTGCAGTTGGATGATGATGGAGGGTATTTGATTCACCAAGGTTGATGAAAAGGATGATGAAAAGTGAAGGTTGGAAAGGGATTTGGATGTGGAAATCACACTGACTTCGAGAGAGGTTTTCTGGATTTGTTGAGAGTGATGTCTATCGGATCTGGGATCCTCCTAAAATGAGGTCAATGCCTCCTTTTTATAGGCCCATGTCATTGCCGATTGGTATAGCCCTGGTCCTGCCAATAGACAGGTGTGTTTAGGCGTACTGTCGATAGGCAGGGTCTGGGACCTACCGTTTGGCAGTGTCTTTGAGGCCTTTTTGGAAAATCGGTCGCTGAGCGCAAACCATTGATCCAAATCGTACACGGGGCAGACCATTGGAAATTTAATTTAGAGACTTTCGAAAGTCCTTTGGGCTGCTCCTGGGTTTGGGAGCTGACTTTGGGTCAAATATGGCTCGGAAGCGCTCGTCGGTCCTTTGGACGGGAAAACTTTGAATGCAAACGGATCGTTCGTCCACATGGTAAGTTAGAATCGTGCATGGGGTAGACCGTTGGAAAGGTTAGGAGATTTAATTTGACATTCCCAAGAGTTTGATCCGGTTCGTGGAGTTGACTTTGGTCAACTGGTCCCTGGAATCATTTGGTGACCTCTCAGAGTAAAATGGATCATTCGTCCGTATCGTAAGTCAGAATCGCGCACTAAGTAGACCATTGGAAAGGGGTTTCAGTTCCCTATGAAGATTCATTCAGTCTCGATTGAGCTGAAGAGTTGACTTAGGTCAAATAAAGCCCGGGAGCGCCCGGTGGCCTTTAGATCAGGTTTCGAGGGAAAACGGGTCTTTCGTCCTCATGGTAAGTCAGAATCACGCACGGGACAGACCGTTGGAAAGGGGATTCAGTGCCCTTTGAATATTCATTCAGTCTCAATGGAGCTTAAGATTTTGACTTTTTGGTCAAACGGAGCCTGGGAGCGCCCGGTGGCCTCTAGGATAGTACTCGGGGTATGACCTAGGTTTATGGTGTCGAAGGGAGGATCTTGGGACCTAAGGTGAGTTTAGGGGGTAACAGAATGGGGAGTCTACAATCACGTATTTCAACGCATATGCCTTGGCTAGGAATTTTGGGTCTTTCACCCCAGGGCTTTGAGCCCTCCTTAATTATCTTGGTGTCATTCGAGTTCCTCCTTTGTGTTCTAACATTTCAAAAATGTCCACATTACTTTACTATTTTTCACCCGTTATCGATCGAAGCCAAAACTCGGGACTTTACCACCCCCTTTTACCCATGTCACACATTGAATGTTATTTTTTTCCTTTAAGTCCTTTTCTTTCACACTTAATCATTGATTTTATACCAAAATATTTTCCTTTAAGGACTTATGCCAGTTTTATTTATCTTAGTGTAACACTGTTCATTAACGCATTTTTATTTCATAAAAATGTTCCACTTCAAGTAATTTTACCAAGTATCCCTTGTATTTCCAAAACATGCAATTTATTCCCTTAACAAGTGTTATTTTCCACAAATGGTTATTAAGCTACCAACTTAACATTTCAAACACGTTTAGCCATTTTAACACTTGTTCAATATCATAATTAAACAAGCATTCTTACTTGCCACTTTAACACCTTTAATAAATAAAATAACACCTTTTCATATATTAAAGTCTCTTTTTCTAGATATTTGAAATACACACTTTATTCATGAAATTTTTCATCTTAACACCACTTTTCTACTATTTACGCGTTTGAAACCTTTAAATTTCATTATTGACTTTTTAACCCACAACTTATGGAAAATCCCTACTTTTTACGTATTAACACCTTAAACCCATTTTACTTTCTACATGAATTCACCCACTTTAAATAGCCCATTAAAGTGAGCGTTCCCTTTTCATTTATCTTCATTATTCAAGTAGAAATCTTTACTTTAATCTCATAAAATTGTTTAAACAAACCTAATGAATTTCTTTGCATAAAATCACAATTGTCATTCTTACAACATCATCCCCACATATTTTATTTCATAAAATGTTTATAATATATATATTCTGAAAATTCTTCCTCATATAAACCCACTTCAAAAACCTTTTTTTAAACACCATTTTTACATGAAGTGTAATATGATGATATCTAGTTATTCATGAATGCAAAACCCACATATTATAAACATAATATATGTAATAAGTATGCTGAAAATATATATTATCATAATTTTAAACTAAGATTAGTTTTCCCACCATAAATGAGCTCTAATATGGCAGAGATGTTGAAGAAAATATAGGAGCCTCCACCTCCAAATGTGGTCTCAAAGGGGTATCTAAAAGCCCTCTTAATTTTGTCTCCATTGTTACACTAAGAGAGTTATAAACAACCCCTTCAAAATCCATTGTAAAATATCCTTCTACATGGAAACCCACCTTCAATCATCAAGATCCTCCTTCAATCACCCTCCAACAACCTTAAGAACACCACCTTATACACCCTAGCAAGACCATTTAGGGATTTTATGTGTATTTAGGAGCTTAAATATGGTCTTTAATAGAGAATTAAAAGCTTAGGAGTGTGGCGAGAGAGTGGGTATCATCTGGGGCAGAAAAATTCCCCCCATGGGAGCTCTAAGCTAGAGAAAGAAGGGCTTAAAAAATCTGATGGGTTTGTGTGTATATGGAACCCCTACGGTTCTCTCTATCTCTCTCTTATAACCAAACTATAAGCTTCTTTGGCATAAATGAGAAGCTTCTCATCTCAAAGCATTTCCATATCAGGTCTTAGAGTGACCATAATTCAACAACGCACTAAATCCTAAGGTTAAGGTGTTGACAACAAAAATACAAAAGAAGCAGTTCGCAAACCTGCCAATCATTGATCAATCGATCAAGAATCATCGATCGATCGAATCCTCAGGCTAAAAATCATCGATCGATCCACACTTTTCAAAAAACTTCTCCAATTTTTATTTTTGACCCCATGGTCCTCAACAAATCTATTTTAGACCTTTAATTCTTAGGGTGGACCATTTTTACCCTTCTAGATAAATTTTATAAAAATTGGGCAAAGTTACTTATTGCGTCGACAAATTTCCAATTCCTACATATGTAACTTCACCCCATTCATAGTTCTTTACCTCTCGCGACACCAATTTAATTAAATCTACCTAAAATGAGTGTACATATCCCCATGTGCACCCATGCAAGACAAATGAGCCAATATATTACAAGAACTATGTCATTTCATGTGCAATAGTAACCTATTCACTTCTGCATCAATTTTCTCGAGAAACCTCTTCAAATAAATCACCCAATTTATTATCAAAACATATATTTCAAGGCCGGGGTATAATGAGATAGGGTTTGTGTTATGTGTTTAACTAATAATGGATAACACCCATAAAATAAGTCGAAATCAACAAATCATCAAAAGACCTAATTTTGGGCGTCTAAATGAACTCAAACTACTACTCAAACTAGTCCAAAACCTAATTTAAATGTATACATACCCCATAGTCCCAATCCAAAGCACTAAAAACACATATACGCGCCTGTGTGACACTCTAGAGTATAATTCGGACGATAATACCTCACAGAATAATAAAATACACACAAAATTATTATACGTGTAACACGTCGTCCAATTTCATAAAATTAATATCACTAATTTATTATTTAAAACGTACAATATAAAAATCATATAACATGCACGATTTAATTATCATCTAAATTAAGCATTTTATTATTAACATATCAAACAAGTAATAATTAACCACATTTATTAATTTATTTCTCAATTAATAAATAATAAATAAAAGCCATGAAAATATAGGGTATTATAGTCCCTACCCCTCAGCGTTGACACCATCTGAGAATAGTTTGTTGCGGTTAATAATGTCGAAGCCTAAACAACTAAAGAATATGAGTTCCTCTCCTCAAAACATGGTTGTTTGGAATACTTGTTTTCCTCTGAGAATATCAACTACATTCCTTCTTCTTACAGTATTCTTCTTAAGTTGGCCATAGGTCTTTGGGGAGACCCTCAACGTGATTGTTTCCTTCAAGAGGATCCCTTATACAACTTCAAAGGAGTCCGAGAAGATTCATTTCCGTTCATAGTGTAAAATTCATATTTGTCCTCAGAAAATGATAAACCTGGGGGAAGCAAGTCCCCTAGAATAGAAGGTGTGAGAATGCCAGTGATTCAATGGAATTATTTGTATCTTAGGTTCCCACACATAAATCCATTTTTTACCAAATTATATCTTTGATTAAATATGTGCATGCGAGATATAGTCCAATTTTAAATTAATAAACCAAGCATGCAAACAACACACAGAGATGAGGGGAAATTTCCTAAAAAAGGAAAACCTATATTGATCGCTACAGAGTAATTTGATAAACAATTGACTTACAAATAACTTAGACAAACTAAGTATGACGTGAAGAGTCTTTAAATCCTTCTATAGAATACAACCCAATCCAGAGCCGTCTACAGGTATCAATCTACACTTAGTATCCACCGATCAACATTCATCTTCTACAATAATGAACTTTTGGTTCATAAGTTAACCATAAAGAATGATTTCATAAGGTTCATATAAGGTATTTAAAACTAGGGTTTCATAAAGTTCAAAAATCACATAAGGGGATGATGAATTTATGAATTTAAAAGTGATTTTGTGAAATCAAAAATGAAAAACTTTGGATCATATATACATAAATCATTTTTGCCAAAGTCTCTTAAAAATTGCTCAAAAATAGGTATTTATATGGATTTCATGAATTTTTAGGCAGTGCAATCGTTCGAACGAAAGTGATCTTCGTTCTAACAAAAAATACTATTTCATTCGAACGAGATTCAAACTCGTTCTAATGACATGGATTTTTTATTTGAACGCCTTTCTCACGTACTTCAAATGACAATTTCCTGTCAAGGAAAACCAACCTCATTTGAAAGACGTTGGAAGTGCGTTCTAACAAGATCCCATTTATCGTTCGAGCGAGACCCCTTCTCACTTAAACGAGACTCAAAAATAATTTTTTATTTTAAAATACGTATTACAAAAAGGCTCGATTTTTTTAAAAAGTAACATCCCAACATATTATATAATAAATTCTATGAACACCCATGTTTTATACCTTCATATCTTAAAGGGTTATCTTTAATCTTGGAGATGTAGGAGTTTCTTTTGATGTGTCGGATTGTAATGGGATATGACAAAAACTAAGTAAAGCCTAAGCTATGAGAAATTATAAATATTTCTCTTACAAGGTATGCTCTGTGTTGTCCCATATGACCCACCTACCTCTTGTATTGTTTGCAACAAAGGCATGGTTTTAACGATTATCTCAAGTGGTAGATCTTCCTTCAGCTCAGACGTATGTTGGGGATCAACCACCTGCCTTACAGATGGCACGAGTATATCCAAAGAGTATTGAACTTGATTCATTTAGTGTCCTTATATATTTCCCCCTTCATTATTTCTATAGGGGCAGAGGTCTGCACAGCTTGATGCATATCCATTTTCACCTCTTCGTGTTCATTTACTAAGCCGTAAAAATAATATTGAGTTAATGAAAAAGTTTAACTAGAAAAGACAAGGAACGAAGATAAATGTGGCAACCCTACTTGGTGAACCATCGAAATCAAGAATGACCAGGCCCTATACAGGGGATAAGACATCATCAATGCTTAAAGGGAGCTCAACTCTTTTTTTAGCCCTTTTGTCCTCACCTTTACTAGCCTCTTGCACCTTAATGACAACACTTGACCCATAATAAGCATCAATGGTAGCCTCCTTACGCTTCCTTCGAACTAAAGTGAATACCTCGTCTCCTTTTACCTCCCCAAATATTATTTATAGATCTTTAGGCACTCCTTAAATGGAGAATCCCCTAGGCTCAGGTCCGAAACCATTTCTGAACAAGAGGTTAGGGCTGACTAAGACTTAAAAAGGGGTGACCGCCAACTTCAAAGCATCCTTTAATATCTCAACCTCCTTATAGCTAAGGTAAATAGAATCAGTATAATTTCAGGGAAAGGGAATAAGAAAAATAAATTAAAAAAATAAACTCACCAAGAGTTGGGGGAGTTCATCACATAGTAGGGATATTGATCTTCTCCACGAGGTCAGGGGTGGCCCAGGCTCCAGTAATAAATAAAAATCTCTCCTTATATTATTTGGGATCAATGTTCTTATCCCATGCGAATATCACAAGGTCTTGAGGGACAAAGTACTTCAAGTCTTTGTCTTTAGCTTTGATATTCACTTTAATCCAGTACAAAGTATAGAACTAATCCAGAGATACATCATATTTACCTCCTATAGCCTCCCTTTATGATTAATAGTATATATCAGAGGCCTCCTGACATTATCCACAATTTGGTAAGGGCTACCTCATTGAACTTTAGAATCTCCATTACTAAGCGAGGAAGTGGAAGCCTGGCCCCGTAAGCTAAAAAGCATTCATCGAAGTAGACATGCTCGACAAACAATAAGAAATCCCTTTAATTAGGATTGGAAACCCTTAATGTCACATTATCCAGTATCTGGTATTTCGAGGAAATATCTTCTAGTTACTTGTAAATGATTCTTGAAGCGATTTGGACCCCACCTAAGAAGTTAGGGTTATTGAGACCTAAGTATTTGATGACCTGGGTTCCAACATGGATTACCCAAGTAGGGGGCTTAGCTGAAGTTCCAATCCCTTAGTCAATGGGGGGAAACCAAAGTTATATGAGGACCTAATATCGAAAGGCGAGTAACGTTCAAAAAGTTTTAAGGAGATTTATTTTCAGAAAATATAGTCTCAAAGGAAAGGAAAGAAATTAATAACCTAGTTGCAAGAATGTAATACCCGCACCTAATATTTTATTATTTTTCACCTGTAAATTTTAATGATATGAAACCCATAGGATTTAGATCATTAATATATCATCTTTTATCCCTATTTGGTTATTCTTTGGGTCTTGATATTAATTATGGGAATTTTTGGGTGGAATTAGAGAGTTAAGGAATTTTTTGGATTAAACGAGTTTGAAGGTCGTTCAAGCGAAATCCTTGTTTTGTTCGAATGAGAGTACTAGTGGTTCAAATGAAAATACCATTTCATTAAAAGTGGACACTTAACAACGATCCAACAACCCTCTTCTGTATGAGGTTTAAACCTTATTAGAAGGTCGTTTGATGGGAGATAGAATTAGATCTCAATCTTATTTGAATGAGGTCCCGATATCATTAGAACGACCTGCCTAGAAATATTTTCAATCAAAAGGACCTTGTGTGCTCTCACATTTTGGACCATTAAATTGATGATGTGTCGCCTCCTGGTGAACCCTGATGGTCAAAAATGAGATTCTAGTTCTTGGGGTTATTTTTAAGAAGGTTATTTGGGTATCTTTGGGTTATAGGAAGAGAAGGATGGAGAGGCTCTTCCACTACCAAAATTATCAACATTCTCTCTCTCTAAGGTTCCATAGACACATTTTCCTCTCCAAGCTATTTTTTCCCATTACTATACCATGACACCACCATCCTTCCACATTGTACCACCATATTTCACAATTATTCCACCATATTTAAACCTTTTACACCATTTTCCTCCATGGTTTAACAAAGCTACGAATTTATGGAGTTGTTGGGGGTGTTAAAGAAGTAGAAGATTAATGGATTTTGAAAGGGGTTTTGCTTAGAGCTTTCATGGATCATGCTTGTGGAAATAGGCAACCTCTCTCAGGCCACCTTAGGAGATGGGGGGTTTCCATCACCTTCTTTCTCATAAAACTATTTTTGGAGCTCCATTTGAGGTGGGAAAAACTCTACTCGTAAGTTTAAGACTCTATATTATTAGTATTTGATCTTGTATATAGAGTTTAGGAGTAGGATGCATATATGATTCAAGAATGATATCTCTTAAGATTTGTAAAAATGGGTTTGCAAAACGGTTTCAATGATTTTGAGTAAAATGATGTATTTCAAGAAAACTTGGTATTAAACATTTTTATGGAATAAAAATGATAGAAAGATGTTTATTTTGCTCGGAACAATTTATGAATAAATATTTCAAAGTTTTCTTATGAAAAATTAGGATTTTTAAGTAAATGGACATTTATTCAAGTTTTTAAGAGACAAAAATGTCTTTTGTCTTGAAAAGTATGTTTGAGCAAATATTATGAAATTTTTAGAATAAATCATATGTTAGACCCATTTAATAGGATTTTTGGACTTAAAATCCACATTCTCATGCATATAAACTTGTAGTATTTTGATGATGAACATATAAACAAGTTTAATGGGAGTTTTATTGGGTTTAAACATGAAATAAAGAAATTAGAAATTTCATCCCTTAAAGTGTTTGAAAATGGTGTTGAGAGGTGATAAGTGTATGATTTTAAGAGTACATGTATTAACGAAGGAAAATGGTGTTTCTCTTTAAAGTAGTCTTTACACACCCAATGATTTCTTGAAAAAGAAGAGTGATGAAATAAAGATATTTCCAACTTGAGAAGAATGTTACTCCAAAGTGTTAAATAACTGTTAATAAGTTAAAAACATATAAGAAGTTAGTCTGGATAATTTAATGATGCTTTGGGGAATACCACTTGTGAAAATGGAGAAAAAGACAAGTTTGAAAACAAATAGGTAAAATGATAATTTTATGTAAAGTGGAACATTTTTATGAAATAAAAGTATTGCAAAAAAGTGTTACACAAATTGGTCCTAAATGAACATGATTTTGGGATAAAATCAATGCTATAGTAAAAAGGACAAGAAATGGTGATTTTAATGTGTAACACAAGTTGGGGTAAAACCCCGAGTTTTGGCTTGAGTCGATAAATGAAAACTGGAATAATGTGGATATTAAAAAAATGTTAAAACACATTAATATGGACTCGGATTACACCGGGATAATTAAGAAGCGACCGGAGCCCTAGGGTGACAGACCCCAAATCACTGGCCAGAGCATATAGTAGCATTGTCGATGGTGTGGAGCCCATTAAAGTATGAATATATTAAAAGATTCTGAGAAAAAGATAATGAAAATAGAATATGCCAAGAAATGGGTTGTGTGGTGAATATGTGGAAAGAAAACCTAATTTGAATGAATTAATAAATGTTTAGATAAAGGATAAAGTGGACAAGTAATGTGAAAATTAATTAATATTCATAAAGTAAAGGAATGATAAAGTGAAGGGATCAAATAGGTATTTAAGCAACCTAAAGGGGTTTAACTCATGATTAATATATTAGTGTGTTTAAGAAAGGCTTTCAAAGAAAAATAAGTATTTTCTAACAAGGTGTTTGCATCTATTGAAAGATGATTTTCGATTAAAATACTAATGTGAATTCGATATGAACAAATGGGTAATCTCTAAAAAAAGAAATGATTTTCCTTAACCAAGGGTTATTATTTAAATTATTTAACCGAGTGTGTTAAATCAAGAAATAAATATCAAGTCAAGTAAAAGGAAAATTCTTTTAAATGATTAAGATGAATTAGTCAGGGTAAGTAACATTTTTGGAATGAAAAGAATTTCGTGCACGTAAGTATATATATATATATATATATATATATATATATATATATATATAAGGTAGTTGTATTTGCAAGTTGATATAACATATTAAAGTCTCCCAATCTACCGGTCGATTCTATATTGCATTATTGTATTTTTCCACCGAGCATTTGGCTCATTTCCTCGTCTTTATTACGGCATGTTGGGTGCGATTCCATATTTTGAGAGCGTTGTACAAGTAAGTATTGTTTCTATTTCATGTTAGTAGCTCTGCATGCTTGGATTTCAGGAACGTTTCCCACACGTCCCAAACGTATCTTGATTTAAATGGAAATTGCATGTTAAACAAGTGAATTGTTAATTAAATAAAATTGGACTAGCAACATTATATAGGTTTTTTCATTGTACTTCACACTTAATGCTCAGATCGGACCGGGTTGACCACGGGTAACCCATGAATTCGGGCAGGGGCATTACAAAGAGTAAGTTTAAGAAAGTAATAAGTAATTTCTAAAAGTGAATGGTGATAGACTCAACCAACCCAAGAGGTACATTTCTTTCCCACCAGGGAGTGACATATTGCAGCTCACTACCTTTCACACTCAATACATGATCCTTCATAATTCAATCTCGTAATGACCAAGATTATACTCATTAGTTATGATATTACAATTTTCATTTAAATGAGTATTTATTGACCCTTAAAATTATATTAAGATGCAATAGGGGGCTTATGATGATACCTCATTTATTACCTTGGCCATTCCAAGAGGAGGAGGTCCCAAGGGTTGTTGGAGACCTTTGTTAGATAGTTTACTTCCCTTAATGACCTTAGTTATCCCAACAAAGGGCCCACGAAGGTGTTTAAAACACGACATTACCACCAATGTTACCAAATACTCACTCGAACATTCAGACTTTTATGACCAAGCTCAAAAACCTTAGGAGAAGCATCCCTAAGCATTAGACGAATTAAACCAGCCTTCAGTTAATAGATACTAAACTTTGTTTGCCCTCTAACCATTCCTCCAAGTATAAAGTCTCTTTTTATGTCAATGGAGAAAACTCATACCATTACAAGGTGATCATATTAATCACATGACCCCCTCAAAGGTTCGATAAAGCTTATATAGCTTCTATGATGGTTAGGTAAAAAGTACAATCATTATTTTACCTACAACCACCAATCATTCCCACTAGCATCGAATGATATAATCTACATTTAATGCTCGTATCAACTACATTACACCTCCTACAAGACTTACACATACACTCCACCATGTTACTATAGTCGCCAAATCTCACAATAACCCCACTCATACTGCTGAAATCCATGCATTTACGAATGGTTAAGGAATATCTTATAATATAGAATTCAACAAAAAATTGAGAAATCGTCAAATAAACATTAGAGCATCTAGAAAGCCTGTGTCTCTTAAGTGTGTATAAATTTATCTTTGGTTAACCAGTTGTTACTTAAGCATAAGATAAGCATTTGACCACTTCCAACCTCTCACGCTTGTATTATTTATAGAGTCCTAAACTAATATTAAAGATCCCTAAAGGAGTCTATAAGTTACTCCATATAGATACTTAGATTAGTGATGAAGACCTTAGAAACCTCTGATTATCCTGGATAAATCCCAAGAGATCTTTATATTGTTATACTCTAATTTTCAACCTAATATATGAAGCAACACCCATTATAATTCCTCAATCGAGGTTCTGAACCACTCTACATCATTGTATCTCATTTTTACACACACCCTCACTAATCTATCTAAGGTCCTGTAAGGAATATCTGTTCGGCTGAAGTCTTAAAAAGACTTCAAGCACCATCAGTTTAGCACCATCTGTGGGGAAAATTATTTCCTTTGAATTAAAAATATAAAGCAAGTTTCATCATCTTCATTGATGACTAATGATCCTAAGTTGAATCTCTCCTTGAAAAATATTGAGGATTTCCCAAAGGATCTTCAAGAGTAGCTAAATGACATTCTTCAAAGGATCCCCTACCCCTAGTGGTGGAGGTACCTATTAAACCATAACACAATAAAATAGGGTAAAATCATGTCCCTCATTCTAAAAAAGAAAACAAAATTGAAGGCGTGGCTTAAATCTTACAGGGGTTAGTGACTTGCATTCCCACTAGAGATCTTTTGTCATTCTTAAGTGAACAATCTCATGGAGATTTTATGGTAGCAAGGCCCTAGGATAATGAGATAAAAAATATACAAGATAGGTTAGGCAAATTCCTCAACTAATACCAAATGTAAACTCCCTAAACAACAGAGTTGGATCTCCAGAAGACCTCATCTCCATTCTCTAATGAGGTTTAACATTACACATTTCCCCTTAAGTGTAAAATGCCTAAAACTGAACCCTTCGATAGGTCTATGATAACTATTGACCACTTGGAGACCTATATGTCTCTAATACTCCTCCAAGACACCTTAGATGAGTTCCTATGCAAAGCTTTTACTATTACTTTGAAGGGGATAACTGAGCATTGGTTTGTCAATCTCAAACTACGGACCATAGGGAACTTCATAGAGCTATCATGGTCTTCTCTCAGCCATTTTAATAGAGCTCTAAGAATGAGAATGCCAACTGAGTCCATCCCTGATCCTCTTAATGGGAGGGATGAAAAGGAGGGTATCTTCATGTAGAGAGGATCTTGGTCCCGCGCATCCCTCTCAAGAGTGCTTCGGTCGGCGTCAGTGATGAGGTGAAAAATGTAGAGAGATGGAGTCGCCAGTATATTTTACTCAAAACAAACAAAAGAAAAGGGAGCCATCCTGAAGGATAGCATCCAAAATCATACTAATACATAAGAAACCAAAATGATTCAAAAAGGGTCCAGAGGCTAAGTTATAAAATGGGAAAGTGTTTGGCACCTATTTCGCCCTTGCGGTCTCTCATGGATTGTTGCTATTTTCCTTTATTTCCCTGTGATATGTGTGCATGTGTATATGTAGTGGAGATAAGAATCATTAACTTGTATTATGGAAGAGATAAGGCGAGTCATTCGTAGGAATGTTCCTAAAAGTAATATTAGAAAATAGGATTTACACGATTACCCTAGCGTTGATCATTACAATGGAACGATAACGCATACGGAATAATATGCCACTAAGAACAAATATATGTATATGTAATCATATAGATTTTAGGATAATTAATTTAAAGAATATAGAAAAATAGAAAATGGTAGAAAAGTAAGAATAGGACTAGAGTCTTGGGTTTTACCCCGAGATGCCTACGTAGCCTATAGAGGCATCAAAGTTCGCGTAGTTCTTATGCAAAACTAGGGGTGGGATTTATCCCATAAATCCAACCAGGGACTTATCTTATATGTGTATGTGTGTGTGTGTGTGTGTGTGTGTGTGTAAAAAGGTGTTTTAGTTGTGAGAAAAGTGTGAGAGAAGTGCGAGAATTCCCATTTGGAATTTCTGAGCAAACCCTCTTTTTCTTATTTTTTTTGGGTTTTATTTATATGAAAATAAGAGATTTGCAATAATACTAAATAAAAATTGTATTAGGATATGTGAGATAGAATAAAAGTGCTAAGTAATAAAATAAGTTAAAGCGAATTTAGGATAATTTGAAGAGAGAGTTGTGAAAATTGGACCTTCTTGAAGATCTTGAGCTTGATCTTGGATATTGGAGAGCAGCCCTTGCACTTGGATGATGATGGAGGGTATTTAATTCACCAAGTTTGATGAAAAATATGATGAAATTTGAAGGTTAGAAAGGGATTTGGATGTGGAAATCACGCTGACTTAGAGAGAGGTTTTCTAAGCTCGCTGAGAGTGATGGATTTCCGATCTTGTATGCCTTGCAATGAGGTCAGGCCCTCCTTTTTATAGGACCAGAGCATTGCCGATCAGCATAGTCCTAGTCCTGCTAATCGAATGGTGTTTTTAGGCACACTGTCGATAGGTAGGGTTTGGAACCTGCCCTTTGGCAGTCTCTTTCAGGTTCCTTCGAAAAAATAGTCGTAAAATGCAAACCTTTGATCCGAATTGTGCACGGGGAAAATCTTTGGAAAGGTACTTCAGAGACCTTCGAAAGTATTTTGGACTGCTCTCGGGTCCAAGAGTTGACTTTGGGTTAAATGTGGCTCGAAAGTGTTCTTCGATCCTTTGGACGGGGAATTATCGGACGCAAACGGATCGTTCATCCGCATGGTAAGTCAAAATCGCTCATGGGGTAGACCGTTGGAAAGGTTAGGAGATGTATTTTGACATTCCAAATAGTGTCTCAGTTTGGGAAGTTGACTTCGATCAACCGGGGACTGGAAGTGTTCGATGACCTTTCAGAGTAAAACGAATTGTTTGTCCGCACCATAAGTCAGAATTAGGCAGGAGCAGATCGTTGGAAAGGGGTTTCAGTGAACTTTAAATATTCATTAAGTCTCGGTAGAGATGAAGAGTTGACTTTGGTCAAATGGTGTAATGACCCCACTTTTATATGCTCATATGTATATAGTTTGTTTTTACACTCATGTGTTACTTATTATCTTATAAATGTTGTATTATTAGATATGCGGTATTATTGGCTATCAATATAACAAACCCCATTTTTAAATATGAAGAATCAATTGTAAATTGGATCAAATCGAAGTCTTAAGACATATCTTAAGGTAAATAATAAGTTTTGGGGTAGAAAATATAATTTAATGAAACTTTAGGGACTAAACTAAAAATATAATAAGGGTCATTTTATAAATAAAATATTTTCAAGGATCTCTAAGAAATATAGAAAATATATAGTGTGAAATTACCAAAATACCCATCATGTGTGAAATAACAATTATACCCTTATCACCTTCTAACCTCGTGCTGGTCACCTGCACCTTACACGTGTCGTCTTTAAAGATAAAGTTAAAACACGTGTCGCAGTTCGATGAAATAAGACTGCAAGGCCCTTCCGTTACGCGTAGGGGTGTTCATGGGTCGGTTCGGGTCGGTTTTGGACCCTAATTCAAACCGAACCGATCGGTTCGATTTTGGAAAAGGTCAGACCGAAACCGAACCGACTATGAAAAAACCCGTCGGTTTCGGTTCATGGAGGTTTCGGGTCGGTTCGTTTTTGGGTCGGTTTTCGATGATTTCAAGTTTGGGTCGGTTTTTCTAAGGCCGGTTTTCGGTTTGGGTCGGTTTTTAAAGGTGGGTAATGGTTTTTGATATAAAAATATAAGTTATTTAGGGTTTTTTTAATATATATACTGGTTTCGGGACGGTTCGGATTGAGTCGGTTTTTCCAACGTATAAATCGACGATCGAATCGACAAGGTCGATTTTTTATATCCGTAAATCGTAGGCCGAACCGGGCTAAAAAAATGGCAGTTTCTGTTTGGTTCGGGCCAGTTCGGTTCGGTTTTCGGGTGGGGCAATTTTTTTGAACACCCCTAGTTACGCGACACGTCAACGCTGACTCACCGTTGTAAAAGCTTGGTCAGCTAGACACGTGTCAATGCCGTGATATTTCTGGAAAACTATAAATAGGGCCTTAGGGTTTATTTGAAAATCACACCAATTCCTTGAGAATTATAGTAATAAAGAGTGATAGAAAGCTTGGGAGATATCTTAAGAAGGAGTTCTATAATTATAAAGAGAGAATTCGTTTCGTAGGTATGATTTTATTTAAATGTTGTAATGCATTTTTATAGTTTTAAATTTCGTGCTTTATAGCTTTACTTAGTAGTTATGCTGGTAAAATACACTAAGGACTTCACTAATCAAAACTTAAAGTTTAGGAGAAATCCAAGTTGATTTTACGTAAACTTGTTTGAAAATATATATACACTTTTTGTAAGTAATTTCTCGTTATTATGGAATCTCATTTAAGTAATTACGAAGTCAGTCCCGGTGAAATTCTATCTAGTTGATATGGCATTTAAGTGATGCCCCTGTGACCCTTCATCTCTACTGGGAATAAATCCGGAAATGTTTTATCTAGATGAGATGGTATTTAAGTGGTGCCCCTGTGACCCTCCATCTCTACTAGGAACCGACTGATTAGGAAGAACTATAAATTGAATTCTTTAATTACGATGAATGAATATTAAAAATTGAGAAAATGGTTTTAGTAACCTTTTACAATAAGTTATTTTAGGAATAAAACACAATATTTAGAATTGGGTTTATTTAGAATACGTAATTAAACCTTTATTGTATTTATTAGATTAACGTTTGATCCAAGACTCAATATCTGTATTTTCGAGCCTCTATTTTAGGTGAGTACTCTATGCAATTTCTTACGCATTTTGATTATATTATATTATGCAAACTATGTATATTTTGTGAAATGATTTTATTCTCAAAATGCATCTGATACCGATGATTCCGTCGTTTGTTATATGTTTATATCTCTCCATATAAACATCTGATTTGAATTTTGAAATTATTGATTCAGCCTATGGAAACTCTCTTACTATATTGGCCTTGACTACCGGGTGGAAATATTTGGGTGGTACCTTCCTAGCTGGTTAATCGCCGGTGTGCCCTAAACAAGGCGTTGTTCCAGAAATCATGATTATCTGTCTGTGTTGTTACCGGGTGGAAACATTTGGCAACACTATCTGTCTGGGTATTAGAGCGTACATGGCCATCAAAATAAATTGAATAATTGAAATATTGCTCAAATTGTTTTATCTTCTGTGTTTTGAACTATTTACTCTGAAAATATATACTGCCAGTTTACTTTATATATTTTATCATAAATTCCTGTCCATATATGTATACGCCTTCTGTTGGAAAATGAATAGGTCTATATTTTCTGAAAAGCCCTGGAATGTCTCGAGATTGAATCTCATTTGGATTTTAGCCGACGTTATATAAATAACGATTTTTCAGGAAATAATTAAGCTTGTGGATGGAACGAAAAAGGACTATGCTGAAGATTTAGCTTTTAGAGCTCTTTTGTTACATTAAGTAAACGTTGGTTTTATAGAGCATGTTTGGCTCTTTAATTAAAAGGTTTTAAATTTTATGTCAAGTTGTAGCTCGTTGATATTTTAATATAAATGAAGTTTCCTTTCGAAAGCTCTGATGATGTAATTCCTTCACTTTCAATTATTACGATTCATAACCATGTGATTGTATTTTCGTTGAACTTATTTAAGGAAACAATTTAAGTCAGAATATATGTTGCCTTGGTGGCATGTTAAGACACTCGTTCCCTACTACTTTTTTGGGTCGGGGTCGTGACAGAGGTGGTATCATAGCATAGGTTATGAACCCGTAGACTACTGAACATAGGTTTCGAATGTTATAGATTTCATGTTTCCATCCTTAAGAGATATTATTAAATATCTAATTTATGTGATAACCCTCCCTATGTGTTATATTATTTATAATTGGTCTTTTAGTTTCAATATTGATATAGTATAGTAGATCTTACGTTTGGCCATAACTGTAGAAAATGACCAAGAGAAGATCATCAATGGGAACTAGTGATTCGAGTATAAAAGGACTGGAAGGTGCATACGAGGCAATTAAAAGTCTAGCAAAGATTATGGAGAAGCAGGTGAACAATGGAGTACCAAAGAATCTTGAGCTAAGTAGATGTACTATTGAATAGTTCAAGAAGTTTAATGCTCCATCTTTTAAAGGTACTCCTAACCCCACCGAAGCAGAAAGTTGGGTGATGCAGATGGAAAAGATACTCGATGTTCTTAAGTGTACCGATGAACAAAGAGTGTCATTTGTAACATTTATGTTAGAAGGGGAAGCCAAACATTAGTGGAGAATGACTAAGAGAACACACGAAGAAAGGATTACTTACATAGGTTTAAATGTTTTTTTAGTAATCTTTTATGAGAAATATTTTCCGGAAACGGTGAAAGACGAAATGGCAGCTGACTTCATGATTCTGGTGCAAGGGAATATGACGGTTAGTAAATATGAGGCAAAGTTTACTGAGTTATCCCATTTTGCACGTCATGTTATAGCAAGTGATGTTTTAAGAGTGAAGAAGTTTGAGCGTGGGTTAAGGTTGAATATTCGTAGTCGAATTTCCATCCTGAAATTGACATCATAGATTGATGTCATGACTAGGGCTACAATAGCTGAGAGGGATGGTGAGGAGTACAATCGAATTAGAGATGGCAAGAGGAAGTTTGGGGAACAAAAAGGAAAAAACCCGAATAATAGAAATTTCTTTAGGAACACATCCAATGTTGGGGGATCTAGTGATAACAAATAGTATAATAACCAGACATGTCAGCAATGTGGAAAGATGCATGGAGGACGACCTTGTTATAAGGATTCGGGAGCTTATTTTAGATGTGGACAGAAAGGACATCAGATAAAAGAATGCCCAAACCCAGCAAGGGTTCCGATAAAACCTTCAAGTGAAAAGAAGGATCAAGACAGACAGGGTAGAGTTTTCGCACTTTCTGATACCCAAGCTTCCAATGCGGTAGTGACATGTACACTTTCTATATGTGAACAACCTTTTAAAGCTTATGATAGACCCTGGTTCTACCCATTCGTTCATATCTATAGATGTATTAAATCGTTTTCATAAATTTCTTGAACCCTTGAATCATAACATACACGTTTCTACTCCTTCAGGTGAGTTATTGATGGGTAAACTAGTATACAAGGCTTGCCCCATAGACATTGATAGTTATAAACTATTTGTTGATTTGATATTTTTAGACATTAGATATTTTGAAGTCATTTTGTGGATGGACTGGTTAGCATCATATCATGCTAAGGTGGATTGTTTTGAGAAGAGTGTTACTTTCCAAATCCCCCACCAACCAAAATTTAGTTTTGAAGGAACTAGCATCATATCTCCGATGTGTATTATTTCTGCAATGCAAGCCTATAGTTTTCTTAAGAAAGGATGTCAAGGATTTCTTGCAACTGTTACTAGTTTGGAGATGATAGAGCCTAGATTAGAAGATATTCCTATTACTAAGAAATTTATGGATGTTTTTCCTAATAATTTACCTGGTCTACCTCCCAATAGAGAAATAATTTTTACCATTGACCTTATTCCTGGAACTATACCAATATCAAAACCACCATATCGTATGGCACCTTTAGAATTAAGAGAGTTAAAAGTTCAATTAGAAGACAAGGGTTTTATCAGACCAAGTATATCGCCTTGGGTGCTCCAGTGTTATTTGTGAAAAAGAAGGATGGGACAATGAGACTATATATAGATTATCGTGAACTGAATAAGGTAACCATTAAGAATAAATACCCCTTACCTCGTATAGGTGACTTATTTGATCAATTAGAAGGTGCACAAGTATTCTCTAAGATTGACCTTAAGTCAGGCTATCATCAATTGAAGATTAAGTATGACAATATTTCAAAATCAGCTTTTCGTACTAGATATGGTCACTATGAATTTCTTGTAATGCCATTTGGACTAACTAATGCACCAACCGCTTTTATGGATATGATGAATAGGGTGTTTAGGAAGTATTTGGATCAGTGTGTGGTTGTTTTCATTGATGACATCCTTATTTATTCCAAAATTATTGAAAAACACGAAAAGCATTTAGAGACAGTATTACAAATCCTTAGGAAAGAGAAATTATATGCGAAATTAAAGAAGTGTGAGTTTTGGTTGCCTAGTGTCTCTTTTCTAGGACATGTCATTTCCAAGGAGGGAGTGTCGGTTGACCCTCAAAAGATCAAAGCTATACTAGATTGGCCTAGACCAGCTAATGTGACAGAGATTCGTAGTTTTCTTGGATTAGCAGGTTATTATCGAAGATTTGTTGAAGGATTTTCTAGTATTTCCAAACCTCTATCTAGGTTAACCCAAAAGAAGGTGAAATATGAATGGTCTGAGGAAGTCGAGAATAGTTTTCAAGAACTTAAGAATCGATTAATAACTGCCCTAATTTTGACTGTTCCTTCCGGGACATGGGGATTTGTGATTTTTTGTGATGCTTCTAAAAATGGTTTGGGATGTGTGCTAATGCAAAATGGAAAAGTAGTAGCTTACACATCGAGACAGTTGAAAACCCGTGAGCAGAATTATACAAACCTTGAACTAGAATTAGCAACTGTAATTTTTGCTCTTAAGGTTTGGAGACACTATTTGTATGGTGAGACTCGTGAGATTTATACCGATCATAAGAGTTTGAAGTATATATTTACTCAGAAAGATTTGCATATGAGACAAAGGAGGTGGTTAGAATTGATGAAGGATTATGATGTATATATTCACTATCACCCGGGGAAAGCTAATATAGTAGCTGATGCTTTAAGTAGGAAGTCTACACCAAATTTAGCGTGTCTTATTACAAGCCAAGAAGCACTATTAAGGGATTTAAGAAATATGGAAATAGATGTACGTATCTATAGCAAAGGAGGAATAATTGCAAACTTATAAGTACAACCCATGTTGATGGAAAGGATCAAAATTGCACAAGTAAACGACCCACAACTGAAGAAGATTAGAGAAGAAGTCATCGAGGGTAAAAGAACTGAATTTGCGATACGAGATGATATATTGAGGTTTGGAAATAGAGTGTGTGTGCCATGTGATGCCCAACTAAAGAGGCAAATTTTGGAGGAAAGTCATTACTCAAGATTTACATTTCATCCTGAATGTACAAAAATGTATAGGGATCTTCGAGAAGTATTTTGGTGGAATAACATGAAAAGGGAGATAGAAAAATTTGTATCTCAGTTCTTGGTCTGTCAAAAAGTAAAAGCTGAACATCAAAAATCATCAGGATTACTACAACCCCTACCTATCTCGGAGTGGAAATGGGAACATATCACTATGGATTTTATGACAGGCTTACCAAGGAGTTCAAATGGTAATGATTCAATTTTGGTAATTATTGATAGGCTAACTAAATATGCTCATTTTCTTGCCATTAAGATTACCCATTATTTAGAAAAGTTATCTAAGTTGTATGTGTGGGAAATTATTAGGCTTCATGGAACCCCAATTTCAATTGTTTCTGACCGTGACCCTAGATTTGTGTCTCGCTTTTGGAAAAGCCTACAAGTAGCCATGGAAACACAATTAAATTTAAGCATCGCTTTTCATCCTCAAACAGATGGACGAGAGAACCATTCAAACCTTAGAGGATATGCTTAGGGCATGTGTACTTGATCTGAAAGGGAATTGGGATGATCATTTACCGTTAGTGGAATTCACGTATAATAATAGTTATCAAGCAAGTATTCAAATGGCTCCGTATGAGGCACTCTATGGTAGAAGGTGTCATTCCCCTACATGTTGGGTAGAAGTTGGGGAAAGAAAATTATTGGGACCAGAATTGATTCAGATCACAACAGAGAAGGTGAAATTAATACAAGACCGACTTCGAACCGCTCAAAGCCATCAAAAGAGTTATGTTGACAATCGACACCGACAGTTGGAATTCCAAATAGGAGATTATGTGTTCTTACGAGTATCGCCTCCAAAGGGAGTAACACGATTTGGGAAGAAAGGAAAGCTGAGCCCAAGATACATAGGACCTTTTGAAATCCTTGAAAGGATAGGAGCTGTTGTGTATAAAATAGCCTTACCACCTGAACTCTCTAGTGTACATAATGTGTTTCACATATCAATGATAAATAAATATGTCCCAGATCCAACACATATCTTAAGTTACGAACCTCTTCAAGTTAGAGAAGATTTGTCATACCTTGAGCATCTGGTAGAAATTTCGGACCATAAAGATCAAATATTACGAACCAAGGTAATTCCACTAGTCAAAGTACTATGGCAAAATCATTCAGTTGAAGAAGCAACATGGGAGCGGGTAGATGAAATAAAGGAGAGATATCCATACTTGTTTGTAAATTAATATGAGTCATGTTTGGGGACCAAAATTTTTATAAGGATGGTACGATGTAATGACCCCACTTTTATATGCTCATATGTATATAGTTTGTTTTTACACTCATGTGTTACTTATTATCTTATAAATATTGTATTATTATATATGTGATATTATTGGCTATCAATATAACAAACCCCATTTTTAAATATGAAGAATCAACTATAAATTGGATCAAATCTAAGTCTTATGACATATCTTAAGGTA
Organism: Sambucus nigra; assembly: GCA_949130495.1. Classification (NCBI taxonomy): domain Eukaryota; kingdom Viridiplantae; phylum Streptophyta; class Magnoliopsida; order Dipsacales; family Adoxaceae; genus Sambucus; species Sambucus nigra. Next base: position 664,849,579 of record OX422208.1, on the reverse strand, counting down.
AATAATAAGTTTTGGGGTATAAAATATAATTTTATGAATCTTTAAGGACTAGACTAAAAATATAAAAATGGCCATTTTATAAATAAAATATTTTTAAGGACCCCTAAGAAATATTAAAAATATATAGTGTGAAATTACCAAAATACCCATCATGTGTGAAATGACTTTTATACCCTTATCACCTTTCCACGTGCTGGTCACCTGCACCTTACATGTGTCATCTTTACAGAGAAAGCTAAAACACGTGTCGCAGTTCGGTGAAATAAGACTGCAAAATCCTTCCGTTACACGACACGTCAACGCTGACTCACCATTGTAAAAGCTTGGTCAGCTAGACAGGTGTCAATGCCGTGATATTTCTGGAAAACTATAAATAGGGCCTTAGGGTTCATTTGAAAATCACACCAATTCCTTGAGAATTATAGTAATAAAGAGTGATAGAAAGCTTGGGAGATATCTTAAGAAGGAGTTTTATAATTTTGAAGAAAGAATTCGTTTCGTAGGTATGATTTTATTTAAATGTTGTAATGCATTTTTATAGTTTTAAATTTCGTGCTTTATAGCTTTACTTAGTAGTTATGCTGGTAAAATACACTAAGGACTTCACTAATCAAAACTTAAAGTTTAGAAGAAATCCAAGTTGATTTTATGTAAACTTGTTTGAAAATATATATACGCTTTTTGTAAGTAATTGCTCGTTATTATGGAATCTCATTTAAGTAATTCCAAAGTCAGTCCCGGTGAAATTCTCTCTAGTTGAGATGGTATTTAAGAGGTGCCCCTCTAACCCTCCATCTGTATTGGGAATAAATCCGAAAATGTTCTATCTAGATGAGATGATATTTAAGTGGTGCCCCTGTGACCCTCCATCTCTACTGGGAACCGACTGATTAGGAAGAACTATAAATTGAATTCTTTAATTATGATGAATGAATATTAAAAATTGAGAAAATGGTTTTAGTAACCTTTTACAACAAGTTATTTTAGGATTAAAACACAATATTTAGAATTGGGTTTATTTGGAATACGTAATTAAACCATTATTGTATTTATTAGATTAACGTGTGATCCAAGACTCAATATATGAATTTTTTAGCCTCTATTTTAGGTGAGTACTCTATGCAATTTTTTACGCATTTTGATTATATTATATTATGCAAACTATGTATATTTTGTGAAATGATTTTATTCTCAAAATGCATCTTATACCGATGATTCCGTCGTTTATTATATGTTTATATCCCTCCATATAAACATCTGATTTGAATTTTGAAATTATTGATTCGGCCTACGAAAAGTCTCTTACTATATTGTCCTTGACTACCGGGTGGAAATATTTGGATGGTACCTTCCTAGCTGGTTTATCGCTAGTGTGCCCTAAACAAGGCATTTTTCCAGAAATCATGATTATCTGTCTGTGATATTACCGGGTGGAAACATTTGGTAACACTATCTGTCTGGGTATTAGAGTGTACATGGCCATCAAAATAAATTGAATAATTGAAATATTGCTCAAATTGTTTTATCTGCTGTGTTCTGAACTCTTTATTCTAAAAATATATACTTCCAGATTACTTTATAGATTTTATTATAAATTCCTGTCCAAATATGTATATGCCTTCTGTTGGAAATTGAATAGGTATATATTTTCTAAAAAACCTTGGAATGTCTGGAGATTGAATCTCATTCGGCTTTTAGCTGACGTTATATAAATAACCATTTTTCAGGAAATAATTTAGCTCGTGGATAGAACGAAAAAGGACTATGTTGAAGATTTATCTTTTAGAGGTCTTTTGTTACATTAAGTAGAAGTTTGTTTTATAGAGCATGTTTGGCTCTTCAATTAAAAGGTTTTAAATTTTGTGTCAAGTTGTAAGTCGTTGATATTTTAATATCAATGAAGTTTCCTTTATAAAGCTCTGATGATGTAATTCCTTCACTTTCAGTATTTTACGATTCATAACCATGTGATTGTATTTCCGTTGCACTTATTTAAGGAAACAATTTAAGTCAGAATATATGTTGCCTTGGTGGCATGTTAAGACACTTGTTCCCTACTACTTTTTTGGGTCGGGGTCGTTACAAATGGAGCTTAGTAGCATCCGGTGACCTCCTAATCAAGTTTCGAGGGAAAAGGGGTCGTTCGTCCGCATGGTAGGTCAGAATCGTGCACGGGATGGACCGTTAGAAAGGAGTTTCAGTGCCCTTTGGAAATTCATTCAGTCTCAATCGAGCTGAAGATTTTATTTTTGGTCAAACGGAGATTAGGAGTGCCTGATGGCCTCTAGGTCAGTACCTGGGGTACAACTTAGGTTTGTAGTGATGAAGGGAGGTGCTAGAGACCTAAGGAGAGTTTGTGGGGTACTAGAATGGGGTGTCTAAAGAGACCCTCGATGGGTAAGTTTGGCACAAACGATAGCCATCGAATAGAAACCGCATGATTCCTTGGAAATAGCATAATCAATTCGGAAGGTTAAGACCGATTCTGAGGACCTAAGGATGAGGATGACGGGTTCTATGGGTTGAAGCCGATTCTAAGGGCTTGAAGATGAGGGTGACCGATTATGCCGGTCGAAGCCAATTCTAAGGGCTTAAGTTGAGATGACCAATTTTGTGGGTCGAAGCCAATTGTGAGGGCTTAAATTAAGATGATCAATTCTGCTGGTCGAAGCCAATTCTGAGGGCTTTAGTTGAGATGACCAATTCTCCGGGTCGAATCCAACTTCGAGGACTTAAATTTAGATGACCAATTCTGCAGATCGAAGCCAATTCTGAGGTCCTAAATTGAGATGACCAATTCTGCAGGTCGAAGCCAATTCTAAATGCTTAGGTTGAGATGACCAATTCTGGGAGTCGAAGCTAATTCTGGGGGCTTAAATTGAGATGACCAATTCAGCGGGTCAAAGCCAATTCTGAGGGCTTAAATTGAGATGCCAATTCCGCAGGTCGAAGCCAATTCTCAGGGCTTGAAGATGAGGGTGACTGATGCTGCGGGTCGAAGCCAATTCTGAGGGATTGAAGATGAGATGACCAATTCTGTGGGTCGAAGCCAATTCTAAGGGCTTAAATGGAGATGACCAATTTTGCGGGTCGAAGTCAATTCTGAGGGATTAAATTGAGATGAAAAATTATGTGGGTCGAAGGCAATTTTGAGGGCTTAAATTGAGATGACCAATTCTGTGGGTCGAAGCCAATTATGAGGGCTTAATTTGAGATGTTCTCGAGGAACTCTATCGGGGAAATTACCTCACGGTTTTGATTTGAGCTAGGGAGATAATTGCTGGGGAAATCCTCGTATATTTTGGAGATTTTGCGAAGGAATAGCCAATATGATTCTATAAATTCCACTGGGGAAGTGATTAGGCGTTCCAGGGTTTGGATGTATTGCTCGGGGAAATGTGAGACCTTTGGTGAATAGGAGATGATCCTGAAGTCTGGGATGCTTTAGGGGTGGGGTCCTCCGGGGATGTTTCCGAGAGGAGATTCACTTGTCTTTTGAGAGTTCTGCTGGGGAAATAGGGGTTTCGCTTGAGGGAGTGCAAAATTTTCTTGGTGAAAATGTTCTAAATCCTCTTCGGGATTTTTAGTAATTTTCTGAGGATTTTTTAGGGTTTTCTGGTATTTTTTGGGAGTTTTCGTATGAAAATTTGAGGGGGTGTCGGTCGGCATGGTGTGGAGGGTGCCATTCGACCGTGGCACAGACTTTTGGACTACCTCGAAAAGATAAAGGGGCAGTACCGATCGTTAGGTTTGGGGTCAGTACCGATCGGCATGACTCTTGGCTTCCTATAAAAAAGGGCGGGTTCCCCTCATTTTTCACAGCTTCTTGACTTCTCTCTTTCTGTGATTTTCTTCTGCGAATCATTCTAGCATTACGCAATCTAAAAATGGTCACTTTTGTGAGCACTGTGGTACACAAGGAGTGGTTGTCTGTTGACGACTGGGAGAATGTGGAGTGGAGGGCTATGGCGCCTCTTGATTTAGGGAGTGAGAACTCTTTTGATGCATTTGAGCCAGTTACGGATGAGCAGACTTTACTGTGGGAGCCATCGCATCATCTCTCTTCTAGGGTGGTGAACCCTGGTTTGGTGATTTCCTTTTTTTTCTTGGATTTTGACAAGGTTTTTCTTTTAACAGCCTGATGTTTCTTTGTCGACTATGCGTGCCTGTGGGATGACGGGGCTTAAGGATGTCTGGGAGCACCTTCCACCTATGGTGCGATGGGTAATATCGTCAGCAGGCTTTGGGAGGCTGGCATCTGTCCTGGATGAGACACCTCATTCTACGGCGGTCTTATGCGCTCTGGGGGAGAGGTGGTGGGACACTACCCACACCTTCCATTTTGGCTTAGGGGAGATGACTGTGACTCCCATAGATGTGCAGCAGCTGCTGGGGCTAGATTGCAATGGAGAGCAAATAGATGTGGATCGTTCTTTGAGGGTAAGGCCAGAGGTGGTGGGGGCGGTGCTCGGTGATGTGGGGAGCATAGTATCTGGGGACTCTATTTGTTTGTCGATGTTGAGAGATGTTTTACTGAGTAGGGTGATTGATGTGGAGGACGAGTTGCAGGTGAGGCAGATGGGCCGGTTGTTTATCTTGTTGGTGATGGGGGATTTTTGGTGGCGTCGAGCGGCGATGTCGTCCACTTATGATTTTTGCCATACTTGAGGATGTTTTCGAACATCCCTCTCTATGATTGGGGGAGCCTGACTTTGGCGACCCTTTATTTTTCTCTGGATGCATTTTGTCGGTGCTACCGGCAGACTTTTACAGGAGACACGTATCTTCTTGAGGTGTTTTTTAGTTTGTACATTTTCCTTTAATGCATTCGCATTTTCCTTGTGCGTCTCTTTTTTATGGAGGATTCTTGCCTTTGGCAGACATGGTTCTAAGAGGTGATTGGGTATAACAACCAGCTAATTTCTTTTAAGGACAAGATTGTTGGGGACTTTTGTCAGTTGTATCGGTGGTAGAAGGCCAATCGGGAGTCGAGGAAGTCTCTTTCTTTGGAGGCGGTGTGTCAGGTCTTGAATGGCCTAACCAGTGATAGGGTAAGACTTTTTCTTCAGTCCTGGTTTTTGTGTGCTCTGATTTTTTGTTTACTTATATCTGCTGGGGATTTTTCAGGTGACCTTTTACCCTTGGGGATGGTTGTTTAAGACACGGGGTCGACTGTGGTGAATGCGCAAATGAGGCATTTGTTAGCGCATGACTCTTGGTATCTCGGGGAGAGGATGGTCTGAAAGATTGCTGAGGAGGAGGTAGTGGTGCCACCTGCGAGACCCCCTATGTCTATGACGCGGAAGTGGATATTTACAGAGGAGGCAAGGATTGCGGTGATGATTGGCGAGTCATATCTATTGTACATCGATACGGCTGTGTCGTATAATTATATGGACTTCGTGACGAGTTGGCTGATGGCGCCCAACATATATGATGCACTGCCTTTTCCTCCTGCAGGTTCGAGTCGGACAGTGGGGTCCTCCCACAGTGGTGACGATCCATCGACATCTGCTACAGTGGTGACTCTGGAGGTCCCCTTTGTGAGGTTGCATACCCCTTCATACAACATTCGACGGGCTGGTGGAGGGATGGTGCCTACGTTGCATCGTCCTCATGCAATGGAACCAGAGGAGTTGGGCTTGACATAGGAGGTTCTTCATCCTTTGGTATATCTTTTTGTTCTTCTCTTTTCCTTCTTTTTGGTTTCTTTTGATCTTTTCTATTGATACTGAATTTTCCTTTTCTTACAGCAAGTCCAGGTGTCCACCACTTGGCTGAGGGACATTAGGGACTGGATATCCTCGGTGACTGCCCATATTCGGGATGCGGTTCCTGTTCCTTCTTGCTTAGTGTCGTCTGCCTCATTTGGGGAGGAGTCTGGTTCGGTTAGTGGTGGTGCGTCATCTCTCCGTAGGGAAAAGAGAGCGCATCGCAGGGGTGGGAGTTCTTAGAGAGAGGTGAAAGTTAGGGGGGTGAGAGAGATAGAGAGAATGTGGGTTCGGGCTGAGTCCCGTTGTTTTTCTGCTTTTCTTTATTTTCCTGCAAAATGATGTAACACAGAAACATATCTATGCAATGCAATGGAGTTTTTTATTATCTTCTGTTAGTAATGAACGAATGAATGCATATGCGCTTTTTACTTTGCTGCTGAAACCGTAAAAAGAAATGTTTTGGGGATTTGAAGGAAAGTTTTATTTAAAATGAGAATTTATATAAAGATGGAAGGGGATTTTGAAATTCTCTTGAGAATATCAATTTATTTTTTTTTAGTTTTTTGATTTTGACAAAAAGGGAAGTTTCTAAAAAAAAGAGGTTGTCGATCGGTAAGACCCTTGTCCTGCCTATCGGCAGGTCAATCTAGTCTAATCAATCAAAGCTTTGATTGGTACCCTCTTCAGCCTTTGGCACCTTGTGGGGCAGGGTTCCCTTCGATTTTTGCAGGGGTTATGTCTTTTGTGAGGGTTTTCAAGTATAAAAAAGGGTAAGGGTGGAGTGTTTTCATCACACCTTTACATCCTAACTTTCTTGTTTTGTGAGATGGCTCTCCCTAGTAGTGTTAAGTTTGCCAACTACCTCGAGACTTTGGAGGTGATGTGCTCCTATAATGTCGACTACGATGCTTTCAACTTGCATCGAGTCTCTTTATGGTGTAATCGGTCCATAGAATGGAACATGCTGATGGCGGCGGTACAATTTTGGTACCCCAAAGACCATGTATTCTGCTTGGCTTGGAAGAAGTTTTTCCGACTTATGAGGAATTTTCTGCCATATTGGGAGTAAATCCTATTGTGGCGACTGCTATGCCTGAGTTTTCCTGATATCTTTGGGAGATGTTGGTTGGACTTCTCCGTGTCCCGCCCTTGGCGGGTAGGCCCTTGGTTATTGGAGGAATGATTTCTCTTCTGGTGGTGCTGCGGTCTGTGCATTTGCAGAAGGTTAGTGATGCCAGATATGCCAGAGCCGCCGTTCTGGGCTTGGTTTTAAAATTATTTACTGGTGACTGAGGAACTGCTAGTGGACCCACGACTTGAAGCCATCACTTTATGGATGTCATACCGTCCCAATCCTGCGACGGTGATACTGGCAGAGACTTTAAATGGCCTGGATGCCTGGCAAGAAGGTCATTATGAATTTCTGAGGGGTAGCCCTGTGATGTTGTTCATGTGGTTGTCCAAAAGACTTCGCCTAGTGACTCCTACGAAATACCCTTTATCAGCTGTACCCAACTTCTTTTCACGCCATTTCATCAGTGTTGGCCCAGATATCGAGAGCTGGGAGAATTGGTTTGTGGAGCATGGGGCTTTAAATCTGCGCTGGTCAATGACTTGGTGGGGATAGTTATTGCCTATTCTGGACTGGGGGAATACCCGTACATCTAATTGGTTGGTCTCAGACAGACCTCTTTCTATTTCTCTTGGCGTCTTCTGCGCCAATTTGGCTAAGAGCAGGTCGTGCCACCTCTAACACTAGATTTCTTTTCGATAGAAGATCTGACAGAGCGTCTGCGTCGACCCATCCTTCTCAGTATGTTGGGAGAGTTTGGCACATCCCTGGGAATTATATAAAGTGGTTGAGGAAAAGAGTGGTCAGTAATATGTTGGTAGTGGAGACTGGACAAAGGTGGCTTGTCTTATCCGATACCATGGAGGGAGGTGTGGTAGTTTTTTCGAGGTTGGTTCGAGCTTATCGGTCCATGGAGCGTCTGTGGCACTCTATTCGGGCAAGGGAAGCTTGGGGACCCCAGGATGTAGATGATGACGGAGCGGGCTCCTATGGTAACTGTGGGTAAGACTCTTTGAGAGTTTGTTTTGTAATGTGGAATACATTTGGGGATTTTATTTGGCTTTCTAGGAAGGTAGGGGGAAGGGAGTTATCCGTCCCTTTTCTTATGTAATTGTACCGTAATTTCTTATTACTGAAATAAACATGTTTTTGATCATCTAGCTGTGCCTTTTGATGAATTTTGTATTTTAAATTATCTATACCGATCGCTAAGACATGCATAATCCTTTTGTTCAAATATATGTTAGAATGAACTGTCGTTCTCGGAGATAAGAAAAGAATATTTTTTTATGAAAAAGAAAGGGCCATGCTCATGTAAGATGTATGAGCTGCCTAAGTACCTTTGGGGATTTTTGAAAATTTTTAATTTTTTAGAGAATGGTTCTTGTAGAGGATCAGGCCCACGTAGTTCTGGGTAGAGGGAAATGAAGATTTTTTTTTAATAAAAGGGAGATGAGAAGAGTCGTGGTGCGCCGAGATTTAGGACTAGGGGTAGAACTTCTTGAGATGGTCCAGGTTGACTGGACGAGCCATCTCTTCTTCATCAAAGTCGGTGAGCATGGCGGCACTGCCAGACAAGATCTTCTTGATGATGTATGAGCCGCTCCAATTGGGCTTGAATATCCCTCTGGGGTCCCAAATAGGCTCTAATATTTCTTTGAGGGCTAAATCCCCTTCTTGGACACCGCGGTCCTTGACTCTCTTATTAAATGATCGTGCTATACAGCGATGGTACCCTTGTATGTGGTATAGATCTTTCAATATCCTTTCATCTAGGAGGGTCAGCTCGTCAAGACGACTTTGGTACCAGTCTTCTTCGCTGAACTTACTTCCAAGCATGTCACGCAACGAGGGTATTTCTAGCTCCACGGGTAGGACTGCTTCCATACCGTAGACTAAAGAGTAAAGGGTAGCCCCAATAGAGGTTCGAATTAAGGTTCGATAGCCCCAGAGGGCGTATGGGATTCGGTCTGTCCAATCTCGATAACTTCCAGTCATCTTACTGATGATGGATTTGAGTTTTTTATTGGTGGATTCGATTGCACCATTGGTTTGAGGTCGGTAGGGAGAAGATTTGTGTCTATGAATCCCATACTAGTTGACCACTTCTGTGACCTCTACCTCAAAATGCAACTTGTTATTTGACACTAACTCATGCGGGACCCCATATCGGTAGATGATGTTTTTCTTGATGAATTGGGCCACTCTCTTGGCATTTAGGACTGCGTATGACTCGGCTTCAACCCATTTGGTGAAGTAGTCAATGGCAACTAGGATAAACTCATGCCCGTTGGAGGCCTTAAGTGTGACTTTCCCTATGAAGTCGATACCCCAGGTGGAGAACGTCCAGGGAGAAGTCATATTGTATAACTCTCACGGAGGCAGGTGTTGAAGGTTGGAAAACTGTTGGCATTTGAGGCATCTTCGGACACAGGCGGTGCAATCCTGGATCATGGTGGTCCAGTAATAGCCTTATCAAATGATCTTCTTGGCAAGCATGTGACCGTTCATGTGGGGTCCGCATTCCCCGTTATGGATTTTCTGCGCTACCTCTTCAATGTTAGCCCTTGTGATGCAGTGTAGATGGGTTCCATCAAAGTTTCCCTTGAACGGTGCTTTCTGACAGATGATATATTGGGCGGCCAGTCTTTGGAAGGTTATCGGGTCTTTCTTGTTGGAACCCTAGGGATACCTACCATGCTTAAGGAGGTACCAGATATCATAGTACCAACAATTGGCTAGCTCGGGATCTTCTTTGGTGATGAGCTCAATGTGGTAGCAATGGGTTGGTTTATCTTGCTTTTAAACTAGGAAGGGGGTCATTGTTATTCCTTCGGGCATGTCGACCATAGAGGCTAGGGTAGCAAGGGCATCGGCTAGATTATTCTTTGCTCGAGGTAGGTAATAGAAGATGATATCTTATAATTGGTAGGCTAGTTCTTCTAAGTGGGCATGGAAAGGTTGGAGTTTCAGGTCAAAGCTGGCAATCTAACATGTGTGTCCTAGGCTTGACACCTATATGTGGGTATGCAGTTGGTTGGGTGAATCGGAAAGGGTTCCCCACTTTGACGTGGCTTCCATGATATACGTCTTGCTTTTAAGGGAAATTGATACATATGGACAAGCCATTTGATATACTTGAGTGTACGTAAATTGCCTCACTATATACCTCGTGGGGACAGTACGTGTGAGAGAGAATTCGATATACTCGGCGTACGTGAACGAGTTCCCTACCATATACCTCCCGTCATGACTTCGATCAAGCGGTATGATGCGGGGGAACCGTTCGATATACGTCGAAGGTATTTGGCCAATGGAAGGTGAGAGTCATATTGCTTAGGCTAACTGTGCCCCACGTGACCCTCCCCCATCACAAAGTGACCCTCCAGTTACCGGACAAAATTTGGTCAATACCAATGCTCTTTGGTGATGTCGTGTGAATCATGCATGATTATCTTATTAGTATCTTATGATGAGAGTATCTTTCTTGATCATGCCAAACAGGGATCAAAGTCCAAGTACCAAGGGTATACCAAGTATGGATGGGTGATGCGTGCAACATGTGGATATATGTGATCCTAGGTGCACGTGGTGTGAAGTGTGCATGGAGAATCTTCTACAAGTGTGTGAATAGAAGCACAAGCATGAGGTATACATGAAAAGGGGAACATGCAAAGTAGGGGAGTATATAAGAAAATAAAACATCGATGTAAATAGAGTCTAGCCCTAAAAAAAACATTCCCAGTAGAGTGGCCACTGTGGCCATCCCCGTTCCTCGCGGAGGGAGGGATGGAGAAGAGGGTCTCTTCATGTCGAGAGGATCTTGGTCCCGCTCATCCCTCTTGGGAGCACTTCGGGCGGCGTCAGTGATGAGGTGAAAAATGTAGAAAGATGAAGTCGTCAGTCTATTTTACTCAAAACAGACAAAACAAAAGGGAGCCATCCCGAAGGACGGCATTCAAAGGCATACTGATACATACAAAACCAAAATGATTCAAAAAGTGTCTAGAGTCTAAGTTACGAAATGGGAAGGTGTTGGGCACCCATTCCGCCCTTGAGGTCTCTCATGGATTGTTGTTATTTTCCTTTATTTCCTCGTGATATGTGTATATGTAGTGGAGATAGGAATCATCGACTTGTATCATGGAAGAGATAAAGCGAGTCATCTGTAGGAATGTTCCTAAAAGTAATATTAGAAAATAGGATTTATGAGATTATCCTAGCGTTGATCATTACAATGGAAGGATAACGTATACGGAATAATACGCCACTAGGAATAAATATATGTATATGTAATCATATAGATTTTAGGAGAATTAAGTTAAAGAATATAGAAAAATAAAAAATAGGAGAAAAGAAGGAATAGGACTCGAGTCTCAGGTTTTACCCCGAGACGCCTACGTAGCCTATAGAGCCATCAAAGTCCACGTAGTTTGTATGCAAAATGAGGGGTGGGATTTATCCCATAAATCCAACCGGGGATTTCTCTTATATATGTGTGTGTGTAAAAAGGTGTTTTAGTTGTGAGAAAAGTGTGAGAGAAGTGCGAGAAATCCCATTTGGAATTTATGAGCAAACCCTCTTTTTCTTATTTTTTGGGGTTTTATTTATATGAAAATAAGAAATGTACAATAATACTAAATAAAAATTATATTAGGATATGTGAGAGAGAATAAAAGTGCTAAGTAATAAAATAAGTTAATGAGAATTTAGGAGAATTTTAAGAGAGAATTGAGAAAGTTGGACCTTCTTGAAGATCTTGAGCTTGATCTTGGATGTTGGAGAGTAGACCTTGCACTTGGATGATGATGGAGGGTAGTTAATTCACCAAGTTTGATGAAAAAGATGATGAAAGGTGAAGGTTGGAAAGGGATTTGGTTGTGGAAATCCCGCTGACTTCGAGAGAGGTTTTCTGAGTTCGCTGAGAGTGATGGATTTCCGATATTTTATGTCTTGCAATGAGGCCAGTCCCTCATTTTAATAGGCCCAGGGCATTACCGATCGGCAGGTGTTTCTAGGTACACTGTCGATAGGCAAGGTTTGGAACCTGTCTTTTGGCAGTCTCTTTCAGGTTCCTTCGAAAACTGGTCGTAAAACACAAACCGTTGTTACAAATCGTGCATGGGGTGAACCATTGGAAAGGTACTTCAGATACCTTCGAAAGTCTTTTGGACTGCTCCTGGGTCCGAGAGTTGACTTTGGGTCAAATGTGGCTCGGAAGCGTTCGTCGGTCCTTTGGACGGGGAATTATCGGATGCAAATGGAACGTTCGTCCGCATGGTAAGTCAGAATCACACATGGGGAAGACTGTTGGAAAGGTTAGGAGATGTATTTTGACATTACAAAGAGTTTGACTCAGTTTGGGAAGTTGACTTTGGTCAACCGAGGCCTACAAGCGTTCGGTGACCTTTTAGAGTAAAACGGATCATTCGTTCGCACCGTAAATCAGAATTGAGCCTGGAGCAGACCGTTGGAAAGGGGTTTCAGCGCCCTTTGAAGATTCATTCATTCTTGGTCAAGCTGAATAGTTGACTTTGGTCAAACGGATCTTGGGAGAATTCGGTTACCTCTTAATCAAGTTTTGGGGTAAAACGGGTCGTTCGTCCGCATGGTAGGTCAAAATCGTCCACGGGATAGACCGTTAGAAAGGGATTTTAGTGATCTTTAGTAATTAATTCAGTCTTAGTCGAGATGAAGAGTTTGATTTTTGGTTAAACGGAGCTTGGGAGTGCCCAATGGCCTCTAGGTCAGTACCCGGGGTATGACTTAGGTTTGTAGTGATGAAGGGAGGTTCTAGGGACCTAAGGAGAGTTTATGGGGTACTAGAATGGGGTGTCTACACCAACCACCTCTTTACTCCACTTCGTATAGAAGTTGAGGGAATCTCTTGGGGAATATACAAAAAAGTTCAATTGAGAGACCTTGTAGATCGATGACCCGTATTAATTATTAAAATAAAATATTAATTAATTAACTAGTTATTTATTTGCAAAAGACCGCATCAGTCCATGACTAAGGTACTAGACAGAGCTAAAAAAATATGAATGGTGAACACGTGATTATTTCCAGGCATATCATTGCCTCCTGTAGGAGGGTAGTTATACTGTGGTCTATGAATAACTGAAAAGGGTGAGGCGTGACCCACTCTAATGGACACTACCTTCAAGGTCTTTTAAGAACTTCTGAGCAGTGCCAGGTAAAACCTTCTCCTTTTGGTAAAAATGGAACCAAAGTAAGAACTACTCCTTGTAAGAAGATGAAATTCACAACGATAATAGTAAATTTTCTCAAGAAAAACTCTTGAGAATGATGGTTGTCAATGTGGAGTGAAAGAACAAGGCACTCAGCACTTAGAAAGAGAGCAGGGAGAGAACACTAGGTATCTGGGGTGATTTTGACAGAGTAACGGTATGACTTGAGTTATGACTATGACTTGACCTTGACTAGGGGTCCTATTTATACTTGGGCACTAGGGCTGAGTTGGCACTTTTTGGGCGCCAAAATTGAAGAGGTTGGTGAAGACAAGGTCTAAAATGTACCTTTTGTCCCTACCTATGCGCAACTGTCTATCCCCTATGAAAGGTGCCATCTAGTGTAAACAAAACTCAAAAATAAAATATGTCTATGTTTGAACACAAAATATCTGATTTGCTAAATATCTTTTAAAACGGTAACTTGTTGTACAAACTTTGTAAACTTAAGGAGGGTCTCAAGGACCACCTCCTCTAAAATCATTTTATAAACTTGAGGAGAGGCCTCAAGAACCACCTCCTCTAATCATTTGTAAACTTGAGGAAAGATTTCAATACCACCTCCTCTAAATTCGTTTGTAAACATGAGGAGAGGTCTCAAGGACCACCTTCTCTAAAATTATTTTTTAAACTGTTCATTTCTTGTGAGCAACCTCTTGGTTGCTCACTTCAATTATGACTGGGGTGACTGTGCAAGGGTTGGGTGGGCCTTAGGATTTATCTACTAGTATTATTGCAATCTTAAACTGCTAAGTGGTTGAGTCTTGCTCAATAAACCTTATTCCTTAGCCACCAAGCCAAAACTCCAAGAGATCCCAACTTGCCTTCTTGAGCCATGCATGCACAACTAGGCTACCTGTACAGGAAAGTAACATATTAGTACTTTAAGATATATTTAAGTAACAAATCTTGAGGAGGAGGTCACTCTTAGTGGACCTCCTCGCCCACTGGTTCTTTTTAATAAGCAATTTGAACTTCTGGAGATTAGGATCTCCTTATGGTGGGGTTCCTCGTCAAAACTTTGTTCCTGTAACTTTTGAACAATTAGGGACGAAGAGCCACTTGTGATGGGCTTCCTTGTCCAAACTTCATTTCTTTATTTTCTGAGTTTCTTGGGACGAGAAGCCCTTCCTAATGAGCCTCTTCGCCCAAGTACAAAGTTGTGAATTTTGGGCATTTTAGGACGAGGAGCCCTTCTTGGTAGGCCTCCTCGCCCAAGTTCAAATTGCGAACTCGAGATAAATTGGGACTAGAAGCCCTTTATGTTGGGCCTCCTCGCCCAAGTTCAATTTTGTGAACTTTGAGTCTCGTAGGACTAGGAGCCCTTCTTTATGGGCCTCCTCGCCCAACTTTACTTTTGTCTTATCCAAAGCCCTTTATGATGGGCCTGCTCGTCCAACTATTTGGACCATTGAGTGTGTACCCCTCTACATTAGTCCCCTCGTATAAAAAAATGTGTTTTGGGCATACCAAAGGCTTTATACACAATGATTCATTATTTCTTGGAATACGAATAGTCTACTCAATCTCATGATGATACGTATCGTATTAATTAGTCCTATCACTTCAGCCAACTTTTATGGTCACGAGGTGGCACGTGTCAAATGGGGAACAAACATCTCATCATTAGAAAATATTCAGCTTTATTTTTTATTGGCAGTCTGCGTGTAGATTAATAGGGTATAAAAAAACCTTTAAACTTTCATTATTTTTTTACCTTGCATTTTGAGTTCAAACTGTAGGTTTTTTTTATAGAGATAAAGATAGAAAAATAGCCGAAAGCTCCATAGCCACCATTCCTCCTTCCTTCCTTTTTCCTTCACTGTAAATGGCATTTTCAACCTCCTAAAACCCTTCTTCCACCATCACCACTGCCACCAGCGAGATGTTAGTGGGTGTGGTACCAATTTTCGTCACTCTATCGATCGTTTTGGCCACCGGCGACACCATCATCACCTCTGTAAATTTGGAGGGAATTTCTGAGGGTTTTGAGGGTTCAACTATTGGGATGCACACAAGGGGGCTCCTTCACCTGCTGGGATGTCTGTGAGAGGGGATCCTCGTCTGCTGCGATGCTCGCCACTGGAACCTCCTCATCTGTTGGGATGCTCGCCATTGGAGCCTCCTCGTCTACTGGGGTGTTTGTCATAGGGTCCTCCTCGTCTGTGGTGTACTTTAAATCTCAAAGGGAATACTTAGTTGCTCGCTAATAAAGGAATTTTGGCCTTTATCATCTGGTGTTCTATTTTGGCAAGGAGGATACTTTCATGAACTCGCTTGCAAATTTTGAGTAGGAGTTTGTGACCAAGATCAACGAGCGACCCCAAGTTGGTCTAGGTGAGTCTTCTGACTTTCCCATTATTCTACCTGATTCAATACTTAGGGTGAAAGTAGATATGGATGATTTTTTCTCTTGGACGCCTTTCTTCACCTCCCTCTTATCTCATGATGAGAGGTTCTTCCATCGGGCTACCTGAGGTACTTTGAATCCATCTTTTTTATTATTTTTATCTATCCTGTTATACTTTCTGCATCCATAATTGCATTATTTTTGTTTATTTTTATTACAGGGACCTTCTTCCAGTGGCCCTTCCTCCACTAAGGGAATAACACCACTCACAGGAGGCACTGCTCCAGGTCTATCACCTTCAGGGAGGATTCCCATCTCCCAGGTTTTTGTGCCCATGGATAATAGGCCTTACATTTAGCCTATATCTTCCAGGACATTTTTTACTATTGCATTTAGCGAGCTTATTACACAGGTTAGCTCCACCTCCCAGGTATTACTTATTCTTGTTAGGATCCGTTTCTTTCTTTATCTATGTATGGTTCTTTGATAATCTTATAATGATTAGGCCACTGCATCTGTTGCGACCATCCCGCCAATCATTTTCCCTCCTTCTTCTTTAGAAGGGCATCAGGTACACTTGTTTTAAATCTTTTATCTTTTGAATCATTTTTTCTTTGCCATTGGGATTTCATTATCATACTCTGTTTCTGTTTGTCTATATGACAGTTGATCAATGATACCACTTCATCACTTTTTTCTTTGGTTCCCCCTTCAGTAGACCCTACTACTGTCGGGAGAGCTTTAGCAGCTACTATCTCTGTGGGAGGCATCAGTACACCTCTCCTGGTAGTTACACTAACTTGTCCTTACTTATCTTCTATGTATTTTTTTCTTCATTACTACAAAAAAAACTCATAAATTTTCATATTTTTCTTCCATTGTAGGGAAATGTTAATGAGATCTCCGTATCTGTGGTGCCCGTGAGAGGATCTCAGAGACAATTCTTGAGGTAGCATGTGTGAGTCTCTCCTTATCTTTTATAAGGGAAGCTGCTTCAACCAACCTGGCTAAAGTCCCCTTGCATGAGGGGCTTGTTTTTAGCTCCGTGGGACCAACTTTGGTGGCATTTTTAGTCTTTTCACATCTATTTATTAGATTAGTTACATATCGTCATATTATGTAGTTTCTTCTAACATATCTGTGGATGTGGTCCCTTTACTTACTGGATATATACATGAACCCTCATGTGATTAGTCCACTAGTTTCTGTGCCTAAGGAGACTTTGGTCACCCTTTAAATTAGTACTACTCCTTCTCCTTATATTGAGGAGTCTCAGGTAGGTATCTTAGTTGGTAGCTCTCAAATAAATACTTAATCTGCCTAGATCTGTTTTTTGAGCTTATGTTTTCTATGTAAATACTTGTTGGCACTTACTTATTTCCCTATTTTCAAGTTAGTATAGTGATTTTTCCTTTAACTAAGGAACAACCAGGGGAAGCTACTATGAGTCAGGTATTATACTGTCATTCCTTACTTTTTTCTTTATTCCCCCTTTTCTTTTTTCTTTTACTATGTAAGTGGGCTCACCTTCACGTTCATGTTTTCTTATTTTCACGATAATGAGGCGGCTATCCCTGGTTCTGCAGGACCTACTATAAGTGTTATATTGCGCACTCCACGGGTATTAAACTGTCATACCTGAGTTATTTTTATCTGTTAAAGTTAGCACATTTCTCTTTTTCCTTAGCAAAAGAAAAATACTAGCTCTTACCTATTTTCTGTCGGACTGGTGCTCAAGGTCATATGGTGCCCTCTCACTTTGGTGACGCCATATTGACTCCCCTGGGTTTTGGAGTAAGATTTCCATGATCTTTGTTTTAATTTGAGTATGGGTAACCCACCTCTTACTACTTCTCTTCTTTATGACTTATCTCTTTTTCACTTTCTTTTTGCAAAATTTGGTTGATGATCCTGCTGAGGCCACTGGTGAGGCCGACCAGAGTTTTGAGGCCACAGGTGATACTAATTTTACGAGGATTCATCTATCCCTCATTCAGAGCTTAAGTCTCATAACACAGTCTATGATGATATAGAGGTGGAGGCTCCTGGGGCTTTCATGAGCACACTGTGGCGTTCAGATTTGCCCTTCATATTCTGTCCACGGGAGAAAGAGCTATTGGAGATTCTTCTGGAGCACCACCCTGAGAATTTTACTTCCTAGATAGTGCTAAACATTGATAGACTTATGTTCTTCAACTTGAAGTCCCTAACTAGCCATCTTCATGACTTCTTATCTACCCCTCTTGCTGACATGACTACTCAGAGGGTTGCCCTATTTCTCCAGGCTTTACGATCTTCAATGCTTCTATCAGTGCCTGATGGATTGACTTGAAGGTTTAGTTCATTATTTTCTTGGTGTCACCTTTATAAAAATGATAAAGCTTTATACTTCTAGGCAGATTAGGGAGCAATAGCGTCAGGCTGAATTCAGTCCCTCCAAGCCAAGCTGACCAAGTTAGAGGCTGGTGTTGCTGAGGATAAGGCTCGGATGGCTAGATTAGAGGAGCAGCTTATTGAGGAGGTTGGTCCTGCTTACACAGACCCGCTCTCCTGACAAGATTTATTTTTAATGTTGTCTAGTGGGTAGATAGTCTTGTTATGTAGACTTCCTTTTGTACACTTTTCATATATAGATAACTTTGTCATTATTAATGAAAAATTATTTTGTTGGTTTCTATCATGCTATTCATTTGTTTCTTTTTGGACTTGGATATCTTCTTACTATAGCCTGATCTAATTTTCTGTGGCCACTTCACTTGTTTGAACTGCCCTCTCTAACTGTGGGATACATGCATATTTTCTGAGCAAGTTAACATATTTATAGATCTGTCCCCTCTAACTGTGGGGTACTTGCATATTATCTAAGGAAGTTATATTTTTAGATATGTACCCTCTAACTGTGGGGTACTTGCATATTATCTGAGCAAGTTACATTTTTAGATATGTCCCCTCTAACTGTGGGGTACTTACATATTATCTGGGAAAGTTATTAGTTTTAGAGTTGTCACCTCTAACTGTAGGGTACTTGCATATTATCTGAGAAAGTTACATATTTAGATATGCCCCTTCTAACTATGGGGTGCTTGCATATTATCTAGGCAAGTTATCATTTTTAGAGTTGTCCCCCCTAACTGTGGGTTACTTACAAATTTTCTGAGAAAGTTAACATTTTTAGAACTGTCCCCTCCAACAGTGGGGTACTTGCATATTTTCTAAGCAAGTTAACATTCTTAAATATATCCCCTCTAACTGTGGGGTATTTTATTATGGTTATCATTTCTTAGGGAATAACTTGGAGATAAAGGGTTAGCTCTTCTCCTTCCCTCAAACTTTTAAGAAAATGACTATTTTCTATGGAAACATTGCCCTTGGTCTGTTGGGTCTTTATTCTTAAGAAATTGGGGGGGGGGGGGGGGGGGGGGTAAGTCCCATTTTCTCTACATTTTCTATAGACTAGTCAAGTAGGCCTTTTCTTTGAGAATGGAAATTAAAATTTGTTCTCTAGGCAATTTTATTGTAAAAAAATATTTATTATATATTTTTTATTTTGACTTGGACGATGTCCTCCTACTGGTCTAGTGACAAGATTAAAATCAGTTGTCTAACATGCCTGAAGAGACTTTGCTCAATATACTTTTCTCTCGGGATGGATGAATCCCCCCCCCCCCCCCCCCCAAGTGTAGTGAGCAAAGTTCTCTATATCCTGGACTCTTGTCTAACCTAGTATAGAGTAAAAAAATTCCTATGAATATCTACCTTATGCAGTAAGTAAAACAAGCAAAATAAGAATCATCAAGCAATGCTAAAAAAAGAGTTGTTATTCATTTTATTTCATTTTCTGTACCATTTACAAAGTTGTATTGCTCTATCATTTTTACAAAGAAAAAGTAACTTTTATGGTGCTAGAGCAAGCCGCTCAAATTCTTTGACATAAATTTTCAATAAAAACTAGGCATAATACCTCTTTAGCCACTTGCAATTGATGGACTGGAGGCAGTCACTCTGCATCTCTGTAATTCGACAATAACCCGACTTTCCTACCCCTCTTACTACAAAGGGGCCTTCCTAGTTGGGTTTGAACTTTGATGTTGACATACTGCGGAGATGGTGCGTAGATGCTCGTAAAACTAAGTCTCCCACTTGGAACTCCCTGAGCTTGACCAAATTTTCGTAGGCTCTGGACAGTTGCTGGGTGCATACTTTAAAGTTATCTTTTACCTTGTTTATATGCCCATCCAGTGCCTCCAACTGTACATGTCGGGGGTCAGGGATGAGTCAATTTATTAGAGAAACTTTAGCTGAGGGTATCACCAACTCCACGGGTAAGACAGCTTCGGTCTCATATACCAGTGAGAATGGGGTGAACCCGGTCGATTTTCTCTTTGAAGTACGATAAGCCCATAGTACCATGGGAAGATTCTCATCCCATGCCCCCGATATGTCTTCTAAAATATTCTTAAAGATATTGATCAGGGTCTTATTGGTGGCCTCCGCTTGGTTATTACCCTTAGGGTAAGAGATGGTTGAGCTGTTGTGAACAATTCTGTACTTGTCTGTAAGGAAGGCCATCTCCTTGCGTACGAACTGCTTTCCATTATCTGTTAAAATCACATTGGGTATACCAAACCTGCATATGATATACTCCTTAATAAATTGGGTTATCACTTGGGCATTCATTCTCCTTAGAGGGATGACTTCTGCCCATTTGGTGTACAATTCTATAGCCACAATGATAAAAGCTTTGCCACGAGAAGCTGGGCTAATTTTTCTAACTAAGTCAAATGACCATGTGTGGAAGGGGTGGG
The DNA here is from genome assembly GCA_949130495.1 of Sambucus nigra. NCBI lineage: Eukaryota > Viridiplantae > Streptophyta > Magnoliopsida > Dipsacales > Adoxaceae > Sambucus > Sambucus nigra. The sequence goes on along the minus strand of OX422208.1, from coordinate 664,829,387 downwards.
GAGCTGCTAAGCTTTGTAAGTTGACTGAAGGGGCATGTACCATATTACTATGTACTTGACAAACTTTATATTTTTTCACATAACCAATGGACTTAGCCTCCATAGTTGGTTAGTAGTACCCCAACGTCATTAGCTGATCATACAGTTCGGCACCTCCAATGTGGGAGGGCTTATGAGCTTCGTTCAACACTCTCTCTGTGTTTACCTTAGTTATACATTTCAGTGCCTTCTCATTATACCCCTTTTTGTAAATCTCTCCTTCCACAAAGTAATAACGGGTTATCCTCTTTCGTAGATAAATTTCATCCGCTCTCTCTTCGGGTAACTCACCGTCTTTCAGATACACTATGTATGGTAAGGCTTCCACAAAGTTAGCTTTGGTTGGCTGGTCAAAATAGGATTGTCACTTTAAACAACCTTATTGCAGACCAGCTGCTTACGCGCTCATAGTAGTCCAATAGTAGCCCCCTACTATAACCGGTGATAAAGGGGAATATCAGTGTCCCCGCAATGCTTTTCGTGCATTTCTACCAACCTTTCTTTAGCTTCTTGTTCTCCAACACACCTTGTAAATAACCCTCCTGGTCTCTTGAAGTAAAGTGTTCCCTACAGCAGGTGGTAGTTAGCGAGCTCTAACATCTTCATTATCCCATCTCTTATCTCTAGCTGCTTCACAACTAAGTGCCTCCAATCTTTCGTCTCATCACTTGGGAACAAAGCTTCACTTTAGTAGGTACTGTTATCCACCTTACTATAATTGTTTCTTTTGACTCATCCATGTCCAACTTTTGTGTTATCATAGATAAAGCATCGGGGTGCCTATTCATTGTCCTTACATGCCTCTCAATTGTTACTTCCAAGAACTGTCCCAACAACCTTTGGATGATGTATCTGTAGGGTGCCAAGTTAGCATGTTTGAGGGCAAACTCCCCATTAACCTATTTCACTACCAGTTTGGAGTCCCCTCGTATACATAATATCCTGACACCTCTTATGAGTGATTCTAACATTCCCAAAATGAGGGCCTCATATTCAGACTCATTTTTTGAGCATTTTAAATCTAACTTGAAGAAGAGGGTAATCTTCTCCTTACTATTTGAAAGTATAATTCATGCGTCTCCTGTTCCCTGAGCACTAGATTCATCTAACTCCATCGCACACTTTTCCATTTCTTCCACCATACATGCTTGGAAACTCTACCCAGGTGACTCTTCACTAGGGGGCTCAAAATTCCCACTTGGAAAATAGACTAACAAATCTACTACCGCTTGACTTTTGATAGCTTTGTCCACTATGCATTTTAAATCATATTCTGACGAAATCAAAAACCATCTTGTTGATGATTTTACAAGCACTGTCCGTGCTAGGAGGTACTTGATAGGGTCATACTTGGTGACTATATGAATCATAAAGGCTAGTAGATAATGCCTTAACTTCTGAGCCACAAAGACCAGGGCAAGGCAGTGCCTCTCTATACTGGTGTATGTAGATTTTATACTTGAGATTACTCTTGAAAAGTAGTATACTGGCTTTTATACTCCTTCCTTATCTTGAGCCAGCAGTGCTCCTATCTATCTTTCTGTTGAAGTAAGGTAGAGTAGTAGTGGCACCCCAGCTTCTGGTGGATTCATCGTGGATGGGGAGGCTAAAATATCTTTGATCTTTTCAAAGGCCTTCTTCTGCTCATCTCCCCAATTCCACTTAGCTTTGTCTTTAATAGGGGTATGAATGGGTGGGTCACCTCCGCTAGTGCAGGTATGAACCTTCTCAGGTAGGACACCTTCCCTAAGAAGATCTTGAGCTACCTTAGACTCTTCGGAGGTGGCATCATCATGATGGCTTTATTTTTTTCTGCGTCTACTTGAACCCACTGCGTATTCACAACAAATCCCAAAAAAATTCATGCAGTGACCCCAAAGGCACACTTCGAGGGGTTTATCCGCATCTTGTACATGTGACACCTCTCGAACACTCTCCAGAGGGCTTGTATGTTCTTATTTTCTTTCTTGGATTTCACCACTAGATCGTCCATATAAAATTCTAGTATATAATGAAATAGATCATAAAAAATTGACATCATGGTCCTTCGGTACATGGCCCTAACATTCTTCAATCCGAATGGCATGACTATGTAGTGAAAGTTTCCTAATGGCGTGCGGAAGGCAGTCTTCTCCACATCCGTCGAGTCCATCTTTAATCTGATTGTAGCCGATGTACCCATCTATGAAACTATACATCTCATGATTCGTGGTAGCATCAACTAAGTTATCTATGCTTGGTAGAGGAAATTCTTCCTTGGGGCATGTTCGATTTAAGTAATGAAAATCCACACAAATTTGAATTTGGCTTTTGTCTTTCTTTGCCACCGGTACTGTGATGGAGAGCCACACAGGATGTTGAATGGGCTTAATGAACCTCGTTACCCGTAGCTTCTCTACCTCTGCTTTTACCTTCAGGTCGAGATCAGCTTTGTAAGTGCATGTTGCTTGCCTAACTGGAAGAGCATTGGGAATAAAATTCAATCTGTGAGAGCTCACCTATGGATCTATCCCTGGCATCTTCGTGTATTTTCAGAAAAATACGTTGGTGAACTCCTTGAGTAGGCTAACGAGATTTTTCTTTTGTTTTGGGTTCAGACTCTTGGATATTAGAATCGGTATACCTTCACCCCCTTCTACCCCTAGGTTGATCTCTTCTAACTCTTGTAGATGCTTTTTAGGCCCATCCTGCATGCATTCTGGAGCCTCTTATGGTTCTTCAATATGTTCAATGATGTGGGATTCATCCATAACAAAAACATTCTAGTTCCGGATCGATGCTGTCATCCCAAAACACCGCCTGCGTAGACCGTTACAAATGGTAAATAACTTTTCCATCGAGTAGATACACTTTTTTGCAAGTTCGAGGAGGTTTAGCCACCTCTTCCATCTTCTTCTTGCCTTTTGTTATGTGGGGGATCACCCTCCCCACCAAGAGATTATGTAAAAAATTCCTTGTTTAGGTACTTCCTTCGACTATTTACTTCTCTTCCATCTTTCTCATAGAATTCTTTTGTTCCTCATCCAGTTCTATGTATAATGCCGCATCCACCAGATGGGCCTCCTCAACGAAAAAGGGCTTCTATGTGGCCTTGATTATGATCTATGTTCCTAGGATATTGGCCCTTGCTCATTGATGGTAGGTGGAGGGCACTATACCATGGGTATGCATCCATACCCTCCTAATGAGCAACTGGTAAATAGTATTAGCATTAATGACATGGAATTTGATGTGGGACATAAAATTTCCCAACTTGATTCCTACATTCACATATTCGAGGGATTGCATTTCAGCACTGTCAAATCCCGAGATCACTAGTGGCACAGGCACTATCTTCTTTAGATTAATCCCCATTTCGGATAACGTACTGATTGGCATAATGTTAATGAATGCTCAATCATCCATTAATGCTCTGGGGAATAAAACTCCATTGATCATAGCTATGACAAATAACGGGTGATTGTGGAAATAAGGCACTTGACTATCTGCCTCAGAAAATACCACTTTAGAAGTATCTTTTGATTAGCCTGCCAATCGATCCCTGTTAATTCAATGAGGCATCTCCTCACTGTTATACCACCTCCAAAAATTTTCTTGTTATGACCACCCTTGTGTCATAATTCACTCCTATTTGGTCAAAGGACCACTTGAACTTAAGGCTCCTCGATATAGATTTGCATTCAGAATATAGGTCCATCTTATATGTCTAGGCATTGAAATCATACTCTGCCTCAGATGTCCCCTCTTCATCCAGAGTAAGGATGACATCCACCTTTCCCTCTAGGAGGCTTACCCGCTTGATTTTTTCACCTCCATCCTCTTCTTGGTCTGGAGTGAAGAACCACTCCTCGCGCTTCCTTTCTATCTCAGTTCTCTGCTCGCTGCTCAGTGATAGCCTTTCCAACTCTTCACATATTATATTACCACTTTCCTATTCCATCAGAACTTCAACTGCTTTTACACCATACACTACTATATATTGGTAGTGTCATAATGATGTGCTGGGAGTGGGTTTTCATTAACATCCACAATAGGTATCCGTAGAGTACCATTGGCCACTTACTCGCTAATGATCATCCTCAAGTAATTACAGCCCTTGGTTGAGTGTTGCACCCACTGCTGTAACTCGAAATACTTAGGGTTGGCTTTGTCACTTACTATTGGGGTTTCCCTATTCAGGTGAGGGGGACCTACTACCCCCTTTCGTACCAATATATGATAATAATCCATTGCTTCCATTACGCTGTAAGGTAGTGGTGGTAGGGCATCTTCTCTAAACTTTCTCTTATTGACCGGGCTGTTGTTCTTGGATCTGGAGCCTCCCTTCTTGCCTTCGGGATTATCATGGCTATATTGCTCACATCCTTGGTGAATTCTCTAAAGGCGCCATCTTTGGTTTCATTAACCAAATGGAGATTGTATTCCAATAAGAGCCCCTCGACACAGATTTGAAGTAGCCTTGCCTCGGCTACCTCCTCGCGAACATTCAGTACTCTCTCGTAAAAGCGCTTGATATATTGCATTAACACCTCCCCAAGCTTTTACACCTTTTTATGTCAGGTGTCTCAATGTGAAATAATCTTCTATCACAAAGAACTTTTAGAGGAATTGTCTATGCATTTCTTTACACGAGGGAATGTTGTTGGGTGCTAAGTGGGAATACCACGTGTAGGCCTTTCTTGTAAGGGTCTTGGAGAACTCCCTTAACCTCAAGTTCTTGTCATTTACATGCACTCCTAGGTACTCAACGAACCTCTTTATGTGATCTCTTGGGTTTTCCCCTTTGCAATTAAACTTAATAAATTTTGGTGGAATATACCCTTCTGGGTATGGCTTCTCATTCACAGTCTGAGGGTAAGGGTCTTGTAGCTCTTCATACAGATGAGATGTTTCTCTTTGAGAGGAGGAGAACAACTTCCTCACCTCCTCAATAGTAACTACCTTGGAGGGAAATTTACCCAAATTCATGCCCTTTGCTGCTGGTGATCTTAATAGCCCCACAACCTGCCCCTCTAGAGTGGCCAGCTACTAGTGTTACATAATTTTGACCCAAATTTGATAGGTACACATTGTTTTGCTTTAAGAAGTAAAAAATCATGATCATAAGACTCATACCTATCATCGGAGCTGCTGCTGCTGAGCTGGTCTGCCCTCCATGAGAAGCAGGTGTCTTTGCTCCGATCACCACCACATCCTCCTGAGTGGTTTGGTCACTTTGGGTTCCATTCCCAGGCGGAATGTCATAAAAAACTAGCTGCTTAAATACATTGAAACCTTCTATGTCCAAGGAAGTGAAGATATGTCACGACCCCGACCCAAAAATAGTAGGGAACGAGTGTCTTGACATGCCACCAAGGCATTCAATATTCTGGCCTTAAAATTTTTCTCTTAAAATATATGTAGCGGAAATAAAATCACATAGTTATGAATCGTAAAATACTGAAAGTGGAGGAATTACATCATTAGAGCTTTCTAAAGTAAACTTCATTTATATTAAAATATCCAAGAATTACAACTCGACATAAATTTCAAAGCCTTTTAATTAAAGAGCCAAACATCCTTTATCTAATAAACAAAATTCTACTTAATGTAACAAAAAGAGCTCTAAAAGCTAAATCTTCAACGTAGTCCTCTTATGTTCCATCATCTTGCCTAATTATTTCCTAAAAAATGGTTAATTATAAAACATCAGCTAAAAGCCGAATGAGATTCAATCTCCAAATATTCCAAGATTTTCAGAAAATAGATACCTACTCAAGTCAAAAGAAAATGCATATACATATATGGATAGGAACTTGGATTCATATATATAATGTAATTGATAGTATATATATTTTCAAAATAAACAGTTCAAAACAGAATTGATAAATATATCAATTATCCAGTCTTAGCGGCCATGTAAGCTCTAATACCCAGACATATAGTGTTACCAAATGTTTCCACCCGGCAACAACACAGACAGAAAATCATGATCTCTGGAACAACGCCTTATTTAGGGCACACCAGCGATAAACCAGCTGGGAAGGTACCACCCAAATATTTCCACCCGGTAGTCAAGGCCAAAATAGTAAAGGAGTTTCCATAGGCTGAATCAAAATTTCATAATTCAAATCAGATGTTTATATCGAGAGATATACACATATAACAAACGACGAAATCATCGGTATCAGATGTGTTTTGAGAATAAAAGCATTTCACAAAATATACATAGTTTGCATTATATAATATATTCAAAATGCACAAGAAATTGCATAGAGTACTCAAATAAAATAGAGGTCGAAATTATAGATAATGAGTCTTCGATCGCACGTTAATCTAACAAATACGATAAAGGTTTAAGTATACGTTCTAAACAAGGTCCAGTTTACATATTGTATTTTAATAATAACTTGTTTCAAAGGATTACTAAAACCCATTTTCTTAACTTTTAAAACTCATTGATCGTAATTAAAGGATTTAATTCATAGTTCTTCACAATCAGTCGGGACCCGGTAGAGATGGAGTTCACAGGGGAACCTCTTAAATACCATCTCCTCTAGACAGAACATTTTGGAGTGGTGACACGTGTCTAATGACTAGGCTTTTTGGAGTTGTGATTCAACACCGAGGTGTCACGATCCGGAGTGGTCTTGTAGTGTTAATATCACTAAATGATGACAAGTGTTTTATCTTTCTCTCTAAAGACGACATGTGTAATGTGGAAGTGACCAACACGTGGTGGAAAGGTGATAAGGGTATAAGGGTCATTTCACACATGAAGGGTATTTTGGTAATTTCACACTATATATTTTGAATACTTCTTAGAGGGCCTTAAAAATATTTTATTTACAAAATGACCCATTTTATATTTTTATTTTAGTCCTTAAAGTTTCATAAAATTATATTTTCTACCCCAAAACTTATTATTTACCTTAAGATATGTCATAAGACTTCGATTTGATCCAATTTACAGTTGATTCTTCGTAATTAAAAATGGGGTTTGTTATATTGATATCCAATAACACCACATATCTAATAATACAAAATTTATAAGATAATAAGTAACACAAGAGTGTAAAAACAAACTCTATATATAAAAGTGGGGTCATTACATCCTACCCTCCTTATAAAAAGTTTGGTCCCCAAACTTTACTTACATTAACTCCCAACAAGGTATGGATATCGCTCCTTTATTTCACCTTCCCGCTCCCATGTTGCTTCTTCAACAGAATGATTGCTCCATAATACTTTGAATAGTGGAATAACCTTGGTTCGTAATATTTGATCTTTATGGTCCAAGATTTCCACTAGATGCTCAATGTACGACAAATCTTCTCTAACTTGAAGAGGCTCGAATTAAGATATGTTTTGGATCTCGAACATATTTCTTTATCATTGATACGTGAAACACACTATGTACACTAGAGAGTTCAGGTAGTAAGGCTATTTTATACGCAACAGCTCTTATCCTTTCAAGGATTTCAAAAGGTCCTGTGTATCTTGGGCTCAACTTCCCTTTCTTCCCAAATCGTAGTACTCCCTTTGCAAGCGATACTCGCAAGAACACATAATCTCCTATTTGGAATTCTAACTATCGGTGTCGATTGTCAACATAACTATTTTGACGGCTTTGAGCGATTAAAAGTCGGTCTTGGATTAATTTCACCTTCTCTGTTGTTATCTGAATCAATTCTGGTCCCAACAATTTTCTTTCCCCAACATGTAGAGGAACGACACCTTCTACCATTGAGTGCCTCATACGGAGCCATTTTGAATACTTGCTTGATAACTATTATTATACGCAAATTCCACTAACGGTAAATGATCATCCCAATTCCCTTTCAGATCAAGTACACATGCCCTAAGCATATCCTTTAAGGTTTGAATGGTTCTCTCAGATTGTCCATCTGTTTGAGGATGAAAAGAAGTGCTAAAATTCAATTTTGTTCCCATGGCTTCTTGTAGGCTTTTCCAGAAACGAGACACAAATCTAGGGTCACGGTCAGAAATAATTGAAATTGGGGTTCCATGAAGCCTAATAATTTCCTTCACATACAACTTAGCTAACTTTTCTAAAGAATGGGTAATCTTAATGGCAAGAAAATGAGCAGATTTAGTTAGCCTATTAATAATTACCCAAATAGAACCATTACCACTTGAACTCCTTGGTAAACCTATCACAAAATCCATAGTGATATGTTCCCATTTCCACTCAGGGATAGGCAGTGGTTGTAGCAATCCTGATGGTTTCTGATGCTCATCTTTTACTTGTTGACAAACCAAACACTGAGATACAAATTCCGTTATCTCCCTTTTCATGTTATTCTACCAAAACACTTCTCGAAGATCTCTATACATCTTGGTACTTCTGGGATGAAACGTAAATCTTGAGTAATGACTTTTCTCTAAAATTTTCCTCTTTAGTTAGACATCATATGGAACACACACTCTATTTCCAAACCTCAATATATCACCACGTATCGCAAATTCCAGTCTCCTCCCTTCAATAGCCTCTTCTCTAATCTTCTTCATTTGTAGATCATTTACTTGTGCAATTTTGATCATTTCCATCAATAGGGGTTGTACTTGTAAGTTTGCAATTATTCCACCTTTATTATAAATATGAACATCTATTTCCATATTTCTTAAATCCTTCAATATAGCCTCCTGGTTTGTAATAAGACATGCTAAATTGGGTGTAGATTTCTTACTTAAAGCGTCAGCTACTACATTAGCTTTTCCTAGGTGATAATGAATATTTAAATCATAATCCTTCATCAATTCTAACCACCTCCTTTGTCTCATGTTCAATTCTTTCTGAGTAAATATATATTTCAAACTCTTATGATCGGTATAAATCTCACAAGTCTCACCATATAAATAGTGTCTCCAAATCTTAAGAGCAAAAATTACAGCTGCTAATTCTAGGTCATGGGTTGAATAATTCTGCTCATGGGTTTTCAACTCTCTCGAGGCGTAAGCTACTACTTTTCCATTTTGCATTAGCACACATCCCAAACCATTTTTAGAAGCATCACTATAAATCACAAATCCCCCTGTCCCGAAAGGAACAGTCAAAATTGGGGCAGTTATTAATCGATTCTTAAGTTCTTTAAAACTATTCTCGACTTCCTCAGACCATTCATATTTCACCTTCTTTTGGGTTAACCTAGATAGAGGTTTGGCAATACTAGAAAATCCTTCAACAAATCTTCGATAATAACCTGCTAATCAAAGAAAACTACGAATCTCTGTCACATTAGTTGGTGTAGGCCAATCTAGTATAGCTTTGATCTTTTGAGGGTCAACCAACACTCCCTCCTTGGAAATGACATGTCCTAGAAAAGAGACACTAGGCAACCAAAACTCACACTTCTTTAATTTCGCATATAATTTCTCTTTCCTAAGGATTTGTAATACCGTCTCTAAATGCTTTTCATGTTCTTCAATACTTTTGGAATAAATAAGGATGTCATCAATGAAAACAACCACACACTGATCCAAATACTTCCTAAACACCCTATTCATCATATCCATAAAAGCGGTTGGTGCATTAGTTAGCCCAAATGGCATTATAAGAAATTCATAGTGACTATATCTAGTACGAAAAGCTGATTTTGAAATATCGTCATCCTTAATCTTCAATTGATGATAGCCTGGCCTAAGGTCAATCTTAGAGAATACTTGTGCACCTTCTAATTGATCAAATAAGTCACCTATACGAGGTAAGGGGTATTTATTCTTAATGGTTACCTTATTCAGTTCACGATAATCTATACATAGTCTCATTGTCCCATCCTTCTTTTTCACAAATAACACTGGAGCACCCCAAGGCGATATACTTGGTCTGATAAAACCCTTGTTTAAAAGGTCTTCTAATTGAACTTTTAACTCTCTTAATTCTAAAGGTGCCATACGATATGGTGGTTTTGAGATTGGTATAGTTCCAGGAATAAGGTCAATGGTAAAAATTATTTCTCTATTGGGAGGTAGACCGGGTAAATTATCAGAAAAAACATCCATAAATTTCTTAGTAATAGGAATATCTTCTAATCTAGGCTCTATCATCTCCAAAATAGTAACAGTTGTAAGAAATCCTTGACATCCTTTCTTAAGAAAACTATAAGCTTGCATTGCAGAAATAATACACATCGGAGATATGATTCCAGTTCCATCAAAACTAAATTTTAGTTGGTGAGGAATTTGGAAAGTAACACTCTTCTCAAAACAATCCACCTTAGCATGATATGATGCTAACCAGTCCATCCCCAAAATGACTTCAAAATCTCTAATGTCTAAAACTATCAAATCAACAAATAGTTTATGACTATCAATGTCTATGGGGCAAGCCTTGTATACTAATTTACCCATCAATAACTCACCCGAAGGAGTAGAAACATATATGTTATGATTCAAGGGTTCATGCAATTTATGAAAGAGATTTAATACATGTATATATACAAATGAATGGGTAGAACCGGGATCTATCAAAGATTTAAAAGGTTGTGCACATATAGAAAGTGTACCTGGAACTACCGCATTGGAAGCTTGGGTATCAGAAAGTGCAAAAACTCTACCTTGTCTTCCTTGATACTTGTTTGCACTTGAAGGCTTTATCGGAACCCCTGCTGGGTTTGGGCAGTCTTTTATCTGATGTCCTTTCGTTCCACATCTAAAATAAGCTCCTGAATCCTTATAACAAGGTCGTCCTCCATGCATTTTTCCACATTGTTTGCATATCTGGTTATTATACTGTTTGTTATCACTAGATCCCCCAACATTGGATGTGCTCCTAAAGAAATTTCTATTATTCGAGTTCTTTCCTTTTGGTTCCCCAAACTTCCTCTTGCCATCTCTAATTCGATTGTACTCCTCACCGTCCCTCTAAGCTATTGTAGCCCTAGTCACGACATCGATATAGGATGTTAATTTCAGGATGGAAATTCGACTACGAATAGTTAACCTTAACCCACGCTCAAATTTCTTCGCTCTTAGAACATCAGTTGCTACAACATGACGTGCAAAACGGGATAACTCAGTAAACTTTGCCTCATATTGACTAGCCGTCATATTCCCTTGCACCAGACTCATGAAGTCAGCAGCCATTTCGTCTTTCACCGTTTTCGAAAAATATTTCTCATAAAAGATTACTAAGAAATCATTCCAACCTATGTAAGTATCCCTTTCCCCGTGTATTCTCTTAGTCATTCTCCACCAATGTTCGGCCTCCCCTTCTAACATAAATGTTGGAAATGACACCCTTTGTTCATCGGTACACTTAAGAACATCGAGTATCTTTTCCATCTACATCACCCAACTTTTTGCTTTGGTGGGGTTAGGAGTACCTTTAAAAGATGGAGGATTCAACTTCTTGAACTGTTCAATAGTACATCTACTTAGTTCAAGATTCTTTGGTACTCCATTGTTCACCTGCTGCTCTACAATCATTGTTATACTTTCAATTGCCTTGTATGCACCTTCCAGTCCTTCTATACTCGAATCACTAGTTCCCATTGATGATATTCTCTTGGTCATTTTCTACAGTCATGGCTAAACGTAAGATCTACTATAGTATATCAATATTGAAAACTAAAAGACCAATTATAAATAATATAACATATAGGGAGGGTTATCACATAAATTAGATTTTTAATACTATCTCCTAAGGATGGAAACGTATAATCTATAACATTCGAAACCTATGCTCAGTAGTCTACAGGTTCATAACCTATGCTCTGATACCACCTCTATCACGACCCCGACCCCAAAATAGTAGGGAACGAGTGTCTTGACATGCCACCAGGGCATTCAATATTTTGGCCTTAAAATTTTTCTCTTAAAATATATGTAGCGAAAATAAAATAACAAGGTTATGAATCGTAAAATACTGAAAGTGGAGGAATTACATCATCAGAGCTTTCTAAAGGAAACTTCATTTATATTAAAATATCCAAGAGTTACAACTTGACACAAATTTCAAAGCCTTTTAATTAAAGAGCCAAACATCCTCTATCTAATAAAACAAAATTCTACTCAATGTAACAAAAAGAGCTCTAAAAGATAAATCTTCAACATAGTCCTCTTATGTTCCATCCTCTTGCCTAATTATTTCCTGAAAAATGGTTAATTATAAAACATCAGCTAAAAGCCGAATGAGATTCAATCTCCAAATATTCTAAGGTTTTCAGAAAATAGATACCTACTCAAGTCAAAAGAAAAGGCATATACATATATGGATAGGAATTTGGATTCATATATATAATGTAATTGGTAGTATATATATTTTCAAAATAAGCAGTTCAAAACAGAATTGATAAATATATCAATTATTCAGTCTTAGCGGCCATGTAAGCTCTAATACCCAGACATATAGTGTTACCAAATGTTTCCACTCGGCAACAACACAGACAGAAAATCATGATCTCTGGAACAACGCCTTATTTAGGGCACACCAGCGATAAACCAGCTGGGAAGGTACCACCCAAATATTTCCACCCGGTAGTCAAGGCCAAAATAGTAAAGGAGTTTCCATAGGCTGAATCAAAATTTCATAATTCAAATCAGATGTTTATATCGAGAGATATACACATATAACAAACGACGAAATCATCGGTATCAGATGTATTTTGAGAATAAAATCATTTCACAAAATATACATAGTTTGCATTATATAATATAGTCAAAATCCACAAGAAATTGCATAGAGTACTCACCTAAAATAGAGGTCGAAATTATAGATAATGAGTCTTCGATTGGACGTTAATCTAACAAATACGATAAAGGTTTAAGTATACGTTCTAAACAAGGTCCAGTCTACATATTGTATTTTAATAATAACTTGTTTCAAAGGATTACTAAAACCCATTTTCTTAACTTTCAAAACTCATTGATCGTAATTAAAGGATTCAATTCATAGTTCTTCCAAATCAGTCGGTTCCCAGTAGAGATGGAGGGTCACAGGGGAACCGCTTAAATACCATCTCCTCTAGATAGAACATTTTCGAATTCATTACCAGTAGAGATGGAGGGTCACAGGGGCACCACTTAAATACCATCTCGTTTAGACAGAATTTCACCGGGCCTGACCTTGGAATTACTTAAACGGGATTTCATAATAACGAGCAATTACTTTAAAAAAATCATTTTTAGAAGCGTATATACAATTTTAAACAAGTTTAGATGAAAATAAAATAAACTTGGATTTCTTCTAAACTTTAAGTTTTTATTAGTGAAGTCCTTTGTGTATTTTACCAACATAACTACTAAGTAAAGCTATAAAACACAAAATCAAAACTATAAAAATATATTATAACATTTAAATAAAATCATACCTACGAAATGAATTCTTTCTTCAAAATTATAGAACTCCTTCTTAAGATATTTCCCAAGCTTTCTATCACTCTTTCTTACTATAATTCTTAAGGAATTGGCGTGAGTTTCAGATGAACCCTAAGACCCTATTTATAGGTTTTCAAAAGTAGTACGGTGTTGACACGTGTCTAATGACTAGGCTTTTTGGAGTGGTGATTCAACACCGAGGTGTCACGATACGGAGTGGTCTTGCAGTGTTAATATCACCAAATAATGACAAGTGTTTTAGCTTTCTCTCTAAAGACGACATGTGTAATGTGGAAGTGACCAGCACGTGGTGGAAATGTGATAAGGGTATAAGGGTCATTTCACACAGGAAGGGTATTTTGGTAATTTTACATTATATATTTTGAATATTTCTTAGAGGTTCTTGTAAATATTTTATTTACAAAATGACCCATTTTAGATTTTTATTTTAGTCCTTAAAGTTTCATAAAATTATATTTTCTACCCCAAAACTTATTATTTACCTTAAGATATGTCATAAGACTTCGATTTGATTCAATTTATAGTTGATTCTTCGTAATTAAACATGGGGTTTGTTATATTGATATCCAATAATACCACATATCTAATAATACAAAATTTATAAGATAATAAGTAACACAAGAGTGTAAAAACAAACTATATATATAAAAGTGGGGTCATTACAAGATACCTCCCCAATGGAGTTGCCAAACGTAAGAGGGTAGTTGTACCGTGGTTTATGAATAACAGAAAACGGATAGGCGTGACCCACTCCAATGGACTCTGCCTTCAAGGTCTTTCAAGAACTTCTAGAGTAGCGTCGGCTAAAACCTTCTCCTTTTGATAAAAATGGAACCAAAGTAAGAATACTCCCTACAAGAAGATGAACATCTCAACGACAATAGTAACTTTTCTAAAATAAATCTCCTGAGAATGATGGATGTCGGTGTGGAGTGAAAGAACAAGGCACTCAACACTTAGAGAGGGAGAAGGGAGAGAGCACTAGGTATTTAAGGTGATTTTGACTGAGTAACGGTATGACTTGAGTTATGATTATGACTTAACATTGACTAGGGGTCCTATTTATACTTGGACACTAGGGTTGAGTTGGCACTTTTGGGGCATCAAAACTAAGGGGTTTAGTGAGGGACAAAGTCTGCAATGTACATTTTGTCCCTACCTATGTGCAACCGTCTGTTCCAAATGACTAGTGCCACCTGGTATAAACAAAAGTTAAAAAGCAAATATGTTTGTGCTTGAAGATAAAATATCTGATTTAGTAAATATCTTTCAAAACAGTAACTTGTTATACAAACTTTGTAAACTTAAGGAGGGTCTCAAGGATCACCTCCTCTAGAATCATTTTATAAAGTTGAGGAGAGGCCTCAAGGACCACCTCCTCTAAATTCAGTTGTAAACTTGAGGAGAGGTCTCAAAGACCACCTCCTCTAAAATTATTTTATAAACTGTTCATTTCTTTTGAGAAACCTCTTAGTTTCTCACTTCAGTTATGACTGGATGTGACTGTGAAAGGGCTAGGTGACCCTTAGGGTCTATTTACTAGTGTTCTCTCAATATTAAAGTGCTAAGTGGTTGAGTCTTGCTCAACAAACCTTGTTCCTTAGCCACCAAGTCAAAACTCAAGAGATCCCAACTTGCCTTCTCGAGCCCTGCTTGCTCAACTAGGCTACATGTACAAAAAAGTAACATATTAGTACTTTAACATTTATTTAAGTAACAAATCTTGAGGAGGAGGTCACTCTTTGTGGACCTCCTCGCCTAAAGTTATTTTCAGTAAGGAATTTGAACTTCTGGAGACGAGGAGCTCCTCATGGTGGGGTTCCTCGTCAAAACTTTATTCCTGTAACTTTTGAACATTTAGGTACAAGGAGCCACTTGTGATGGGCCTCCTCGTCCAAACTTCATTTCTGTGTTTTTTGAGTTGTTTGAGATGAGGAGCCCTTCCTGATAAGCCTCCTCGCCCAAGTACAAAGTTGTGAATTTTGGGCATTTTGGGACGAGGAGCCCTTCCTAGTGGGCCTCCTCGCCCAAGTGCAATTTCTATGTACTTTAAATAAATTGGGATGAGGAGCCCTTCCTGGCGGGCCTCCTTGCCCAGGTTCAATTTTTATAAACTTTGAGTCTCTTGGGACAAAGATCCATTCTCAATGGACCTCCTTGACCATCTTTACTTTTTTCTTGGCCAAAGCACTTCTTTGGGGGGTTGCTCGTGGTGAGGCCCCCTCGCCAATTGGGCCTGCTCGCCTAACTGTTTGGGCCATTGAGTGTGTACCCCTCTACACCTCCCTTCAATGGGGGGTAAGAGGAAATATAATTTCTCATACCTAAGAGAATCCTCTGAGGCCAAGAAAAAGAATAATGATGGAGGAAAAAAATGGACCTCCAAAAGCCAAGCATTTCACCCCTCTCACAAACACTATATAAGAAGTCTTCTAAATTATGGAACTATGAGATCTCTTACATCCTCCTAAGCCCATGAGGAATCTGGAAGGTAAGAGAGATAAATCCAAGTAATTAAATATGGAGTTTTATATATCTATCCATTACACACACACACACACACACACACACACACACACATCTTAGAACTGAGAACTTTCTACTAGTGGGGCTTTTGAATTCCAATGGTAAAGATGAGAATATGTTGGGGTAACACCCCGGGGTTTTGGAGGATTAGTTTAAGGTTAATAAATCGTAAATTGTGAAAATAGTTAAGGTTCATAACTTAAAATTGGTAGTTTTACTCAAATGTGAAATTCGGATGTTTTCGGACTTATAAAAAAGTGGAATCATGTAAACATCTCAATTTGAATTTAATTATTAATAAAATAATTTTTTTTACTACTGGGGTCTTAAAATTATTTTTAGAATTCAATTTAAACCATTTTTATGAAAATAAAATATTGATTTTATGAGATGAATATCCCTAAGTTATGATGATAATCTGTTAAAAAATTTGACGTCACTTCAAATGCATGCCATTTTATTTGTGTTTTGAATTAAACTATAAGCCATAGATATAAAGAAATCTATGGATCTTAGCTTTCTAATGAAATTTGAATCAGATACTTTGGACTTTTGTGGAGGGAGTAACAACCGTTTTAGTAAAAGATATTTAATCTGTCAAAATATTAAATTTATACGAATTTGTGATTTTTAAGAAGAATAATGCTATGAGTACAAAATAACTCCCCCAAATGTCTCCCAAATCTGATGTGGGCGCCACATCATTCTCTTACATGCCTGTCGTCTATTGCCATGTGGTGGGGGTCCCGTCAGGGCACAAAAATTAAGTCATTTTGGGAGACATTTGGGGGAGTTATTTGGGGTATGTAACATTACTCTTTTAAGAATTCTAATGGGATAAGTACTACAATATTTTTACTTATTTAAATGTAACTCATAGGAGGAATTTTTTAAACTTATATTAACCTATTCTTTTCTCTCCCACAATACCTCCCCTCTTTCATAAAAACTCTAACCTTCATTAAAGAATATTTTTAAGTTTCTTTTTAAAGAAGAAGGACCTATTTTTTCAAAATCGTCCAAGAGACTTTCCTTGTCAACTTTTCAAGAGGAACACAATCATATCAACACATTTTCTGTACGAAAACTTTGATCATGCATGAACACTTCTATTGTTCCCCCTTAAGTTAATTATATATTTTTTAAAATTAATTAAGAAGATTAATTAGGGAAAGTAAAAGTAAAAATCGAGACAGTTTTTATTAAACATAAAAATATGATTTAAGACTGGAAACAATCGCATGCTTAAATTAGAGGTTCGGGTTCCTGTAGAATTTTGGGACGATTTGAATGCTAGAATTAAAAAAATGAACTTGTAATAATATCTCGACTCGTAAATTGACGATATTGATGTGTAGGTTGTAGAACAGAATTATTGTTGTGTAACGTTTTTAATACGCATATTAAAATGCATTTATGTATTAATTAGTAAAATATCATTTGTATTAAAATTATTAAATTTGATAACTTGTGTTACTCTTTGGTTGAACTTGGTTATTACATGATCAGATGGATGAAATTGAATGGAATTGAAACCGGAGGATTAATAGGAAATATTTTAATGATAAATTAAAGTATGATTCATGTGGAGATTGTTTGTATTAAATTTTGACACCGTGGGAACATTAGAACTTTAGGAGTATTAATACTTTCATCCTTATTTTATAGGTTGCGTACTCGGTATGAAATTAGTAGGTAGAGTTTATTGTTGTTGGCACTTTCTAAATATGTGAATAGTTTGTGTGCACGTACGGCGGGACATTTTTCTAGGTGGGGCTAGGTAGTACGTCGTTACTTTACTCTGTTAGCCTAGGTGCGAGACTAGGTGGTGATTTTTGGTAAGTATTCTTCCTAGATGATGGACTAGATGATACTTATAATTTGGTGATTTATAGGTATGGGACTAGGGATGATTTTTATTGTGATACTCGAATTAGGATGTGGCTAATTGAGAATAAGAGAACTTGATTAAGAATTAATACTTAATGCGTAAGATAATAAAAAAGTATTAAAATGAGTTTGCATCACGAGTATGTGCAGAGCTAATTGGCTGTAATGACGTGGGTTTGCATTGGCGTCACGAGTATGTGCATGGCTAATGATAATTGGGTGGCATGTCATGCGTGGAACCTCATGAGTATGTGTAGAACTAACGAAATTGGATTTATTGGCTATAGCGAGGGGAATGGGTGTGATGTGTTGTAATTTAAGCGTAACAGGAGTATGTGGAGGACCAATAAAAAGATTAACTGGATATAGTGTTGTCTAACGTATAAGACTAATTATATAATTAAATTGAGTAAAATAAAAGTTTAGAGCTAATTCACTATTGTAATCATATAATTGGACTTGAATAATTGTGTGGCGTAGTTGTGTGGGTAGTTAGTATTGTTTTACTTTACTCACATATTCTTATATCGCGTAATTTAAAATACTCTATTGTAATATTTATCATGTATAATGCTTATGTCTAGATTCACGAATCCCAATTTGGAGGAGTAGCTGGTATTTATGTTGTAGGTTCTGACCCATTGCGTTGACTAACATTTAAGGTATAATTGATGAAATAACTGCATATGATGGATTGAAGATTTGTAGAGTGCAATTGAAGTTTTATTTTAGCGCTTTAGTAATTTAGATTTATTTCATTTTGTTGTTTTATTTATGAGAAGATTATTTATAGATTTGGTGGGCCATTCGAGTCCACAATTTACATTTTTCAGTTTGAGATTTGTAATCGAATTATTCATTTAAGTATTAATTTATCTTTTGACGCTGAGTTTTATTTTAGAATTAGCATGGTGATGGATTTTATTGTGTGGATGTTTACATTGGTTGGATTAAATTTCAGATTATATCTTGCGATTTTTTTTTAATATCTCATATTTTTATCACATGTTAAAAATGACGTTTTAATTTTGACGCTCGACGTAGTTTGACAACGAGAACTGACCACCTTCCATGTGAAAACACGCGGGGTGTTAGAATTAGGTCGAGTTGGGGGCGGTTGTTGTTGTTAGGTGGACGTGATGAAAGTGGCTTACGATGGTGGTGGTAACAACTAAAAAGGGGTGGCTAAGTATGATAGTAGCGCTGACAATTTTTGACACGATAATCCGTTTATGGTAATAACCCGAACATGACCCGAACATGACACGATTAGCTTGTGTAGATTTAAAAGTACCCAAAACTTATACTTAAATTAAAATCAACGCGACCCGAAAATGACACGACTAACCCGAATATTCACCCCGGTGTGATAGCGGTGGCGAATGAAAATAGCGGTGGAAATTTTTTTTGGCCGAAATTCTTTTTGCTAGAGTTGAGAGATAAAGTAAAAAATGAAGTTGTTTGGATGAGCAAGTGTTTGAATTGCACAAGGGTTGTTTAGTATTGTTAAAGGATGTCAATTTACATATTTATCCTTAAAAAAGTTATCGTAGAGAAAATTAGCAAAAGGATTTTGTTAAACACTTATAACTTTTCATGGACGACTTTGGGAGAATCACAATAATCATAAACGTTTAAGATGACAAATGAGAGAATTAGCTTAACGTTAACACCATTTGAAGAGGGGGGTGACCGTTCGTTTCCTATCTCACCAGGCGGCAAAGCAAGAGATAGTACTCCATATTTCCGTAGCCCCCTCCTTGAACAAATCCCAATAGTAATGCTCCAACTCTCTCTCTCTCTTCGATCCAAACCCCTTTATCCTCAAACATTCACTCCACACTTATTACATCCCCAATGTATTTCTCACCCTCCACTTTTTGCATCTATCAAAGATACCACCACCATTCTTCAACACCAAACTCACCCCTTGCCCCCGGGTCTCCACCTCGATTCCATGCCCAACCACGTGGCAGTCGTCATGGATGGAAACCGGAGGTGGGCTCGAATGAGAGGCTTGCCTGTCGGCTCGGGTTACCAAGCGGGTTATCGGGCACTCAGGGGTCTGGTGGAGCTATGTTGCAACTGGGGGATTCGGGTTCTCACTGTCTTCGCTTTCTCATCCGACAACTGGATCCGACCTAAAGTCGCTTCTCTTTTTGGCTTCTGTTTCAGTCTTAAATAAGTTTAATCTGTGCTTCTGTATTGATTGGTTATTGGTTTGTTTTGAAGGTGGAAGTCGATTTCTTGCTGTGCATGTTTGAGAGAGTAATTACAGATGAGCTCAACCATTTTGTGAGGTAACTTACTCTGCTTCTTTAAACCGCCGGAAGTTTAACTTTTATGAGTCCAATAAAGTTGTTATTAGAGTATTGTTGTTGTTCCAATTGAGTCAGTGGAAAAGTGAAACGTGATGTTGGGACTTCTGATTTGTTTTTCCCTTTTTTGATAACCCACTTTTGGAGTTGTGCAGTTCCAACTTTTATCTTTCTAAAACACTTTCTATCCTTGTTGGCATACCAAGTTTAGATACGGACCTTCTCTACTTGTCAATTTAAAAAAAAAATGATAGAAAGCTGTTTAATATTCTTGAGTAAATTACATGTTTACTCCATATACTATTACTCAAGTTTTAAAATGGTACCTAAACTTCATTTTGTCTCAATTTAATCCCTCAATTTAAGAGAAGTAGGGGCAAAATTGACAAAGCTACCTATATTCTAAATAAAACCAACGTAGAAATAAACTATAAGGGCCAGTTTGGTTGCGCAAATTGTTTGATTATGTAAATTGTTTCATTGTGAATTATAAATGAGTGAATTTGAAATGAGTTAAATCTAATTTTACACGATGTTTGGTAATTTGAAATTGATGTTAAGGTTCTATGAAAAAAATATAAAAACAAATCAAGAGAGAGGGGGAGGGAAAGAGAGAGGGAGAGGGGGAGGGGAAGAGGAAGGGGGAGAGGGGACATGCACTTAATGTGACTTCTATTTCAAATGGATTCATTTCACATTTTTTGTGAAATGATCCAATTTCAGATTTTGCACATGAGCTAAAATGGGACAATTAATGAATCATTTCATTAATGAAACCAAACACAATTAATGAGTCAATTTGTAAATGGGGCAATTTATTAATGATACAATTTACAATTTTGGGACAACCAAACAGGGCCTAAGAGATTATAACTCTTATTTAACTAATAAATATATGAACTCTTATTATACAAGTTCCGAATTATGTCACTGATATTTACTCACTTATAAAAACATAAACTAAATAGGACATGCCGGTGACTCGCCACCGATCTCGATCACCCCCCTCCCTATTCCGGAAACCCGTCTTCATGCTAAAAAGAGATGAAAATGCCATTGAATATCAACAAATAGCAAAATTTATTCAAAAATCAAACATATCCAACCGATTTTGATCTTGCAAATCCAATCTCCGTATGAAATGAACTATATTTACATCTGTAATTCCGAGAAAATTTTTGAATTTTTTTGGCGATTTGTGAGGTTCAAAAGATACAACTCTGATGTTGTATTTTTGCATGAAAAGGAGGGAGATTTATGAGGGATTTCGCCAGCAGGTAGAAGGGGACAAGGTGAGGTCACCAACTTGGGGAGTGCTGCCAAAATGACGATGGCCAGTGGGAATTTAGAATGCTCTCTCTGATTTTTTTTGTAGAAATTATGATAAACAAAATCTATAGGAATCACCAGCCATGTACTATCTACTACCATATAGAAAGAAACTGTTGTTGGAGAGGATTTTTCTTCTTCTTTTTTTCTAACATAGAAAATTACAAAGATATACTCATTGGAAATTGCCTTAGGCGCTAAGTTGGCAGTAGTGGCTTTGTTCTTCTATACTTTATTCCCATTCTTATTGCCAATTACACTTGGGGTTCCATGTCAAATTTATAAGAATACACAAATTGTGAATTTAAATACTTGGTTGTGTGTAAAAGCTTTATGTCAACTTAAACAGAACACATAAAGGGTTGCTAAGCAGACTAGGTTGAACAATGGTTTAAAGCGAATTTGATTATTTGTATACTAAGCTTATGGTCCTGTGATGTTGAGGTTTGTGTTTAAAGTTTTTATGGCCTACATTTCTTATAGGAGCGGATTTTGCTCATATTTATTTTTGACTTTGATGAGTTTGCATCTACTAATAATACATATTATACTTATTCTCCCAAACTTGGGCAGCGTCCATATCTTCGTTGTCTTTCTCCTTTTAACCAAAATACCATTTTCTCTTTCATTTTCCAATTCCCCCAGAAAAATCTAATTAGAAAATTCTAAATCTAATTGACTCAAATACTAAAACTTAACCCTTGACACCCACACCCCAATCACTGCACCCCCACACCCATCAACAGCTATTCTATTGGTACGGTGAAAATTGTCCCTGGGCCTTTGTATACGTATATATACAACTCCCATGGGCATTTTGTAAAAAGCACAAGAAATCAATTATTCAAAAGTTCACTGTTAAAACTCTCCGCAATCAGATGCCCTTTAATCACCTCAAATAACATGCCCTACATCACCTTCAACTCCACCCAGTGGACGTTTTATTTATATATGGAAGGATTTGTTTATTATTGCTTATATTACACATGTGGCCCTTGAATTTTCGACCTGATTAAGTTTTGGCTCCCTAACTTGTTTTATAACATTTAAGCCCCTAAACTATTTTGAGTTTGCCCTAATAGCCCTTCTGTCAATTCTTTCCAGTAAATCTAATAGATTTAGTTTTTGTGACTAGTAAATAAGGGAAAAAATGTGTTTATCTCCCCCATACTCAAAATAACTCCAAAGCATACCCAAACCTATTATATGCAATTTTTTAAAAGGCGAATTGAGGCGCCGCCTCGAGGCGAGGCGAGGCGAGGCGAGAAGAGGCTGGACTGAGGCTTACGCCTCTATGGGTGGGGTTTTTTCCCGAGGCTTGAGCCTTTTGCTCCTGAGGCGTACGCCTTGAGGCTTTGCGCCTCAAGGCTATTGAGGCTTAAGCCTTTGTTTTTTCTCATTAAGAAACAACAAAACCCAGACGTACGTTGCTCCGATCTGACATTTTACCCTCCGATTTCCTTTGAAACTAAAAACCGACCTCCGATTTCCTTTGAAACTCAAAACCGGCCTCCGATTTGCTAAATCTGTGCCAATTTGACTTTTTGTATGTTTTTACTGTTATATATATACATTGTTTTTTTCAAGTTTAAGCTAAACCGACCTTATTTTTCTTATATTTATATATGTTAATATACATACTGACTTTATTATAAATATATTTACCGACTTTATTTTTTCTTATATTTATATGTGACTTTATTATAAATATATTTAGTGACTTTATTTTACTTATATATATATATATACTGACTTTATTTTACCGACTTTATTTTACTTATATATATATATATACTTTATTTTTTCATATATATATGTGTTTTTTGATAACACTATTTCTGGATATGGTTTTAATTCTGGATTTCTTTTGTCTTGACGGTATAATATGTATTATGATGATGATAGGATGGTGTTATTATTTGTTTTGTGTTGTGGAATCAAGTTTAATTATTATTTTTATATCACTTTTAGGGACTTTTATGGAAAACAGTTGATGCTTACGCCTTGGTCCTCCTCAAGGCTTATGCCTCGCCTCACAGAGGCAAAATGCCTCAACTACGCCTCGCGCCTTTCAAAACATTGGTTATATGTAATGTAATAACATGTTTTATACTAGTTTTTGTTCCAATAATGGGTTTGTGCATGGATTGAAGTTCTTTTTTTGGTATGGAGGTGATAAAAGACATTTTTGTGGTGATATACTAGTCACGTGTACTAATTTGTTAAATTTAATAGAAAAGTTGGAAGGTCACTTGGACAAACTTACATAATTCGAAGCAAGAACTATTATCGTAAAAAAGTCATCTTTTTCTTTTTTTTTGAAGAAAATGTTTCATAAATGATTTGAAGGAAAAAAGCCCCTTCACCGTGGCTCGCAAGCATGATTGAATCCAACATGAAAGCGAGAGCAACGTCTTTAGATGACAGATATTGACAAGTCGTGAATCAAATCTTGAAATCCCCTGAAATCTTGAGTCTTTAGTGGGAAAGCTCTAAAAATATTTGAGATATGGCTTCTAATTTGAAATATAATATCTCTAGCCTTCATAGGGATCCCCTCAAAATGACTTTTATTCCGAGAGGTCCAAATATGTCAACATATCAAAGGATGGGATCAACCTGCATAAAGAAGCCATAATACCATGCCCACCAGACTTAATCCATCACCCCAAAAAAGATGATTAGTGCGAGAGACTGTCTCCACAAAAACCCATGAGACCTCGAAAATAGGGCCAAATTTGAGATGCAATGTCACCTAACACAAATAAATGATCGAAGTCTTCAATCTTCCCCACAGAACAACAATGATACCTAGAGACTAAAGGGATTTTCATCTTCATGTAGCACAATCAAGTGGGGATGAGACTTGGGGGTTGGAGGTCTTTCACAAACTAATCCCTCTCTCTCTCTGAGTTCTCTCTCATTGATGGGGATGAGGAGGAGAGTGTTTGAGTGCATTAGTCTTGGGGACCAGAACCCTTCATTATATAGACATCTAATTAGAACCCCATAAATTCTAATTAAGTGACTCTTGAGTAACCAATAGGTGACTCGTGAGTAACACGACTCTTTGAGTAACCAGTAGGTGACTTTTGGGTAACCATACATTTCGAATTCCATACTTACTGTTGATGTCTTTTGGGCTTACATAATTAGATCACTTCATTTGCCCAATTTAAATTGAAGCTCAAATAGAATTACCGTTTTAATATGTGAGCCCACATTAAATTATTTGAAATATATAAAATATTCAATAATCTCCCACTTGGGCTACATAATAATTCCGAATGTAATTATATTCAATAACCTTATGTGTGCACAAAATTTCTTTCTATTCTTAAGACATCTTCCGAATTAATCTCGTCCATCTCCTATACCAGTATGAGACCAAAGCGACCTTCGTTACATATATGTGGTAACTCGATCCATCAATGATCACCACATCAAATATATTCAACGACATAAATCAAGTATGGATTTGTGTCTGGAAATTACATGCAATGTGATCTCAAACATGCCAATTTTCAATTGGTCCAAATTTTATTCTGTAGTGAGATCAAACCTTAGTTTTTTAAACCTTGTGTTATACCACAATTAAAAGACAAAACATTCAGAGTAAACAACAAAATGAAAATACCATCAACTTTATTCTGTAGAAAACTGAAACATACATAAATATCTGAGTAGTGTCAAATGAAGGAACATTAAATTGAATACAAACTCCCACTAAAACTGAATATCCTTAAACTAAACAACACCCATATGAGCAGTGTACTTATGAAAGACCTTGGGTGGTAAGCCTTTAGTAAGTGGATCCGGGAGCTTGGAGTTTGTTCTTATATGTTCAATTGACACTATCTTACTCTGAACTCTTTCCTTAACAACAAGAAACTTAATGTATATGTGCTTAGACTTCAATAAGCTTTTGTTGTTATTCGAATATAGAACTGCTGAATTATTGTCACAATACATCTGTAGTGGTCTTTCAATGCTATCCAAAATATGCAGTGTAGTGGTCTTTCAATGCTATCCAAAATATGCAGCCTAGTGACAAAATTTCGCAGCTATATCGCATGATTTGTTGCCTCATAACAGGCTATGAACTCTGCTGCCAGAGTAGAAGGTGCAATGAGTGACGTCTTAGCACTCCTCCAGAAAATAACACCTTCAGACAACATGTATATATATAACCAGAAGTGGCTCACTTAGTGTCTTGGCAACCCACAAGATCGGCATCAGAATACCCAATGATCTCCAAATTATCTGATTCTGATGAGTATGTAATCTTTTGTTCTCTATAAATACCTCATAACCCATTTGGCTGCTTTCTAGTGATCCATTTTAGGGTTACTCAAATATCTGCCTAACATACCCATTTATGTACACAAATTCCAAATGCGTACATACTTGAGCATGCAAAAGATTCCCTATAACTGAAGCATAAGGAACCTTTTTTTCATTTCTTTACTTTCAGTCTCATTCTTGCGGCATTGGCAGAGACTAAACTTATCTCCCATAGCAACAGGAGCATCTCCTTGTGCACAATCTTTCATGGCAAATCTAGTAACTCTTTTGTGATAACCCCCCGAGAATAATCTCGGTGTAACTTAATTCCCAATACAAAAGAGGCGTCCCCAAGATCTTTCATTTTAAAATTCTTAGTTAAAAATCTCTTAGGTTCATGTAATAAGCCTATATTGCTGCTAGCGAGCACAAGGAAGATAATTTTACTCCCACTGAACTTATGATATACACAGTCATTTACTTCATTACCCTTAAAATCATATGAGATAATGACTTGATAAAACTTGTGATACTATTTATGGGAAGCTTGTTTGAGACCATATATGGATTTCTTGAGTTTGCAAACCATAGACTTTGGATCAACTGGGTCAAAGTTTTCTGGTTGCACCATATACATGGTTTCCTCAATATTATCATTGAGAAAAGCCATCTTAACATCCATTTGATGCAACTCTAAAATGATCTACAACTGCTCATGAGGTTGTTGAGTTTGCTCTTCTGGAACAACTCTTAGACATTGAGTAGGGAAGTCATCATTGTTGTTTTCTTGAACACTGTCAGCAGGCTGAACAATGTTTGGAAGAGGAATTGATTCCTTTTCAAAGACAACATTCTTATTCTTAACCGTATCTTCCCCCTCAAACTCAACATCATCCAGAAATCTCGCATTTTCCGTCTCGAAAAAGGACTTAATCGAGGGATCAAAGAACTTAAAACCCCTTAACCGTTTAGTATACCCAACAAAATAGCAGGTAATAGTTCGTGAGTCCAGTTTCTTTTCAATTGGCCTGTAAGGCTTTGCCTCAGTTGGACACCCCCAAATGTGAGAGGTTTGCAGTCTATCCATAGTTCATAAGGGGTTTTAGCTACTACTGTACGAAGTACTCTATTTAGAATATATACTGCAGTCTTAAGTGCCTCTCCCTAGAGTAAATCTGGAAAAAAAGAATGACGAATCATACCTCTAAGTTCTTACCATGTCCTTAAACGTTCTGTTTCGTCTCTAGAAATTTGGCAAAAGGTTCTGGTGTTCGTGAGTCCAGTTTCTTTTCAATTGGCCTGTAAGGCTTTGCCTCAGTTGGACACCCCCAAATGTGAGAGGTTTGTAGTCTATCCATAGTTCATAAGGGGTTTTAGCTACCACTGTACGAAGTACTCTATTTAGAATATATACTGCAGTCTTAAGTGCCTCTCCCTAGAGTAAATCTGGAAAAGAAGAATGACGAATCATACTTCTAAGTTCTTACCATGTCCTTAAACGTTCTGTTTCGTCTCTAGAAATTTGGCAAAAGGTTCTAGACGTTGTTCACCTGATCTATCATATCTGCCATAGTATGCACCACCACAGTTAGATTTGATAACTTTAATCTTCTTGCCTAATTGATTTTCAACTTCGGCTTTGAAGGCCTTAACACCTCCAGGGCTTGAGACTTCACATGAATTAAATATAAGTACCCATAACGAGAATAGTTGTCTATAAAAGTGATAAAATACTGTTGGCCATTCCATGAAGCCGTAGGGAATGGACCGCAATAAAAACATCTTAACTCCTTTTGGCACTTAATTTCCTTATGTTTATCTAGTTTCCCTTCAATAAAAACATCAAAGTTTTTGAAACTAAGGGGTTCAAGTATTCCGTTTGACACGGGCCTTTCAATTCTCCTTTGGGAGATCTGAACCAAACGCTTGTGTTACAAAGTAACGAAATTCTCATCAGTTAATCTTAATTTTTGTAAGGTTTCATTAAATGAAGCATTGGTATTTAATAAATATAATTTATCAATTAAACAACCAGTCGCAATCAAAGTAGAATTTAGAAAGAGAGTAACTTTATTATTTCCAAGTGAACAAGAATAACTGTATTTGTCCAAAACAAAAATAGAAACCAAGTTCCGTTTGAAAAATGGTACTACATAAGTCTTTATTAATTCAAACAATGACCAGTTTCAAAAGAT
This sequence comes from Sambucus nigra, assembly GCA_949130495.1. Lineage (NCBI taxonomy): Eukaryota > Viridiplantae > Streptophyta > Magnoliopsida > Dipsacales > Adoxaceae > Sambucus > Sambucus nigra. Next base: position 664,801,468 of record OX422208.1, on the reverse strand, counting down.
GATCAAAATGTCCCAATTGCTTCAACTCCAACTATTTTGCCATCGCCCAGATAGATGAATCTTTCAGCATCATTTGACGGTCGGCTCCATAGGCAACCATGCATAGACATACTTACATGAGTAGTAGCACCCGAATCTACCCACCATGGCTAGGTACAAAAGCCAAATTAACTTCAGAACAAACCAAAATGGTACACGCCATGTGGCGTAACTAGAACAATCCTTCTTCACATGCCTAGGTTTCTGGAAAAGAAACAAACAAATTTGAATCCTTAACTTGTTTCTTTTGTTGAACTTTAGGTTTGGGTTGAGATGTTACAATTGCAGTACCCTTATCATTAGTCCTTTTCCTCTTTATGTTATTTAAGGTAGATGCAATATGAGCTTTTTTTGCTTCAACCTTTCCTCTTCTTGCACACAATGTGAAATGAGCTCATTAAAAGTAAATTTCTCCTTCTGAGTATTATAACTTACTATAAACTGTCCATAGTGTGTAGGAAGAGATATCAATAACAGATGCACGAGCAAGTTACCATACAACTCTAACTTTAGTACTTTAAGTTTTGAAGCGATGTTAGACATCTCCATAATGTACTCCCGTATATTTCCTTTGCCTTTTTTATACTTTATTTGGATAAGGTTAGCTAAAAGCGTACTTGTTTCATCCTTTTTTTCATTCTTTGCAAAAACGTAATTCAATATCTTGAAGGAACCATACAACTCTAACTTTAGTACTTTAAGTTTTGAAGCGATGTTAGACATCTCCATAATGTACTCCCGTATATTTCCTTTGCCTTTATACTTTATTTAGATAAGGTTAGCTAAAAGCGTACTTGTCTCATCCTTTTTTTTCGTTCTTTGCAAAAACGTAATCAATATCTTGAAGTAACCGTACAACTCTAACTTTAGTACTTTAAGTTTCGAAGTGATGTTAGACATCTCCATAATGTACTCCCGTATATTTCCTTTGTCTTTATACTTTATTTGGATAAGGTTAGCTAAAAGCTTACTTGTCTCATCCTTTTTTTTCGTTCTTTGCAAAAACGTAATTCAATATCTTGAAGGAAACTTTTGACAGTTACCTCATCGAACATACACCACCTGATATCTTTTATAACACTGCGCTTTAGTTTCATTAGATTTAAGCGATTAGAACGATTTCACTTCTCAAAGTTCACTTTACCTCAGAGGAACTTTTATCCTTAAGAGGAGCGGGTTGTTCCTTCCTCATCACATAGTCTAAATTTACGTAACTGAGAACTATCAGAATGCCCTCTTTCCAGTTCATTAACTTTTGAGGTCATGTTGGCAGTAATATTAACAGAATAAGCAGTAACTTAATCCAAAAGAACAAATAAATTACAAAAGCTTCAAATTAAAATTTATGTCATGGCATATTATAATAAAATAAACTGATAAATACAGGACATAAATTTTATATATAACTATAATGGCAGAATGGTGGGCCCATCAATGAGAGACCCAGCACAGCACAACATTAACATTTAGCCTTTGGACATAAATATTAACTTGTAAGTGACACTCTCAGTCCAGAAAAAAATATTGATAATAAATTCGGTCAACTAACCCTCCTTTGGGCTGATTAATTGCATATTATAGAATTTGGTCAAACAACTAACCTTCCTTTGGGCCGATTAATTGTCCACATGAAAACTATAGAATTATCACATATTTAATTCTGCATGTATATTTATTATTCAGCCAAATAATAATCTTCCTTTGGGACAATTATTACCCGCATGAATAATAAATATATTAACATCATTTTTATATCTCATAATAAATTAATCTATGCAATAGAGGTTACTTTGGCAACATATTACTTTAATTAATTTATTTCAAATATAATACATTTTTGGTATTTTTTTTAAATACTGCAAATGGGAATCAAACTTTATTAAAAATCTTAAACTAAATGATTTTTAATTAAATATGCAAGTATTTGTTCCACCTAATTTTATACTTGCCTTAGTTCCCCCCCAAAAACTGCATTTGGAAATAATTCTTACAAAAAAAACTGATTTGGAAAAAATTTCCACAAACACTGAATTAGAATTAATTCCAAAAAAAAAAAATTGAATTGGAAATAATTTTCATAAAATAAACTGATTGAAAAAAAAATTCATATTAATCTTGAACAAAAACTGAGTTAATCCATCCAAATCCATTATGAATTAAACCCTTTTAAGGGAAATCGAATAAATCACCATGGATTAATAATCCTTAATCAATTATGAAAATTATCTCGAATCATACATATAATCCTAAAAGCTATATGGGTTCTAACTAGATCATATGTATGATAAATCAAACAAAATCACTTCTAAATTATAATCACAGTACTAATCCCAATAATTCAATATGAAGGGGCTTTGATACCACCACTTGTTGGAATATTAAATAAAATTCATCAACATATTAGATTATTGAGATTACGAATTGTAGAAACTGTGTACCTGAATATAGTGATGATTGAGACTGAATCCATAGTGGTGATTGAGGAGGTTGAAGAGGAGAATGTTTGAGTGTATTAACATTGGGACCAGAACCCTTCATTATATAGACATCTAATTAGAATACCATAAATTCTAATTAAGTGACTATTGATTAATCAAGAGGTGACTCTTGAGTAACACGACTCTTGAGTAACCAGTAGGTGACTTTTGGGTAATCACACATTTCGAATTTCATACTTACTGTTGATGTCTTTTGAGCTTACCTAATTAGATCACTTCATTTATCCAATTTAAATTGAAGCTCAAATAGAATTACCAATTTACCAGTTTAATATGTGAACCCACATTAAATTATTTGGAATATATAAAATATTTGGACATATATTTCAATGTGACGATGTTATTTTATTGTTCTCAGTTCCTAACATATGTGTGTTTATATATGCTTGTTATTTCTTTATATATAGATATAAATATACAGTCTAAGTTGATTTGTTGCCTTTTACCAGGGAGAATATTAGAATTTCTATGATTGGGGATCCCTCTAAGCTCCCAGACTCCCTACAGGAACTGATAACAAATGTGGAGGAGACCACAAAGAACAACTCGCGACTTCATCTTGTTGTTGCAATTAGTTATAGTGGGCACTATGATATTGTGCAAGCTTGCAAAACCATTGCTGTTAAAGTAAAAGACGGTCTTATTGAGCCCCAAGATGTCAATGAGGTTTTAATCGAACAGGAATTACAAACAAACTGTTCCAAATTTCCATACCCAGATCTTCTTATACGGACTAGTGGTGAGTTAAGAGTGAGCAACTTCTTATTGTGGCAGCTGGCCTATACCGAACTATTCTTTGCACAATCACATTGGCCTGATTTTGGAGAAGATGAGTTTATAGAGGCTTTACATTCCTTTCAACGGAGGCGAAGAAGCTATGGTGGATGAGAATTGAAAATTATTAGATGTAGTCTTTGTTTTATCAGAATTACATGGCTTTCGAAAAACTTGAAGGATTTTTTTCGGCCAAAGGCACTGCACATAAACTTGGTTTTGTATACTAGAACCCAGCCTTGGACTTTGTTTGAAAAAATGTGAGGCGATATCAAACATTGAGCTAGCAACAGGTCCTGCAATTAAAGCAGACTGTAGTGAAATTGATATGGCAAGGTAAAGATAAACATTTTCCCCTGTTGATTTGCTTCTGCGTATTTTTGTGCAAATCTTGTCTACGATGTGTTGCTAATCAGGGGCATCATTCAGATGAGACGTTTTTTTTTGTTTTTTTGTTTTTGTTCTCTATTCAGATATTTATAGGATACATTTTTTTTGAAAGGTACATGTGCGCAAAGGAATTGCAGATTTGATGCTCAGATTTTTTTTTTAACTTAAAATTTTTTTTAATGTCAGAAAGCTTGTGAATTGGAATGGCGCTAATTTACACATCATATGCTATGATTGTTAAGAAATATGATCCAGCAAGCTAATAGATTTGGAGGCCAAATGCTGCATTCTTTTTTATTCACAAGGAGCTCATATGATAGCTCAACATGCCAAGGATAAAGACGGTAGTGTTGTTTGGTTTGAAGAGGCTCCTTTCCCTCTTTGGAGGATGTACACTAACACTATGTTTCATCTAATGCCATATTCTTCACATTTAAGGAAAAAAATATATGCTTCCCATTTTAGTAGTCCGATTTTTTACTTAACCCCAATTTTTTCAAATTATTAGATATTACACCAAGTTCATAAAATATTATTGATTCACATGGAAAAAAGTGTTGATTTCCATTCAAAATGTGTAGTTTTTCATAAAATATGTTATTGTAGTTGATTTGCATGCATGTAATAGGGGTTGATATCAAACTGGTGGTCAAGTCAAATACAACCCAAAAAATATATTATTTAAGTAAATAGCATTGAGCATTATCTAATTACCCGCTATTTTAACTTTTTGTAATTTGATGCTTCAATCAATTCTTTAAGGTCTCGTTTGATCCTCGGGATAAGGAGGTGTCATAGAATAATATTATTCAATCTTATGCTTAGTTTGGGATGGAGTAGAATTTCAATTGAGATAAGTTATCTCATCCAATGTTTGGAGTGCGATGGGATAGGATTGTAAGTGAGATAAGTTATCTCAAGTAAATCTTTTATACCACAGGGTGTGGGATAATACCATCCAACTATAATACCCCATAATTTTATTGATTTTTATTTAATGGATTAATTAATTAAATGAGAATTAATTGAAAATTAATCCGGATTTAAATACTAGCGAGACGCGAGTTGGTATATGATTATGATGAAAATATTGAACATTACTGGATACATATGGTAATATATGAGTATTGAAAGTATTAAAATTGTCAAGAGTTATAAATACGACAATTTGAGAAATTAAGTTGGGACGCGCGTGTCAGTCGCGTCAGAAATCAGTTTAATTAAATTTAAAAAGTAAATTATATTTTTATCAATCGTATGGTCATTTTGAGTGCGCCAACGTGTCCGGAAGGGTCGAGATAGTTAGAAAATACTAATCGAGGGTTTAGTTTGGGTTCCGGGACATTTTTAGGCCAAACCGGCAACTCGGAAAGGTATTTTGATAATTTTAAAAATTAAGGAATTAAGACTCACGAATTTTAGTGTTTATTTATATATTATTAGAAAAGCCGTTAAGGTCATTATCAGCCAAAAACAAGAAAGTGGGCTACGGGAGTTAGAGAGAAGTTCCAAAAGGGTTCCAAACCAAAACCGCCACCACCACCACTGTTTTGGACGGAATTGTGATAGGAAAGAAGAGAGAACCAGCCATTGAACACCAACAACAATTTAGAACATCGAACTTAAGGCAAGTGATTTGATTTCATTAGTTCAATGAATATTTCCTCCATGCTTAGTGTAGAAATTAAAGATTTTCTTGAAAGCTTTGATGAAAAACCCAATGAATTTGATGTACAACTCTAAACTTTGGTTAGGAATTATATGTAGATCTGTTCTGGACGAATTCAGTACCCCAAACATAACTTTTGATGGTTTAAAAACGAATTTAAGAGAAGACTTACCATTGTTCTTGAAGAAAATAGGAAACTAGGGTTTTATTGAAGTTATATCCATATAAGACAAATGATTGATGACTAAAAGGTTTTGGAAAGTTAACAATGATGTATTTTGGTTGTATGATGATCCTATAACGTTAGATTAGATTTTCATACCTTGTAATGGAGTTTTGGGACGAATTTTGGATTGAAAAACGAAGCAGGCCGTAGCATATTTGGTGCGCTCGATCGATCGACACTCCCAGTTCGATCGATCGACCACCAAAGATCGATCGACACTCCCAGGTCGATCGATCGACCTTCCCAGAATCGGTTATATTTTTCCTTTGTTGGATTTTAACAATTTCGACCCTACAGAATTATTGGTGGGGACTTTGTGAATACTATTAGATTAAAGGAAGACCAGTAGGCATATTTGAGGGACTCGAATTATAATTAGAAGTCAAATTAGGAATTATATTAAACTTAATAAGGCTCGGCGAGTGTGATACTAATTGAGATTTAGAGTTGATGAGTACGTTTTAGATAGTTGGATAATATAAGGTTAGTGGCAGAAATAAGGACCTTAAGAATAGTGGATTTAAATATGGGATTAATAGGAGACTTGGTAACCTTTGTGGGTTAGGATTTAGGTACTTGAAACTACGCCGTGAGATGTGTCGACAGTCTATATTATATATTATTCGGAGACTTAAGGATGTACAAATCGAAATGACGGTATAAGAATGTAGAATATACCTTATTTAATATTTTAAGATATCTAAGTGGTGTGATTGCTTAGTATATGGTTTTATGTGTATAACATACCTACCATACTTGCTATCACAGGAGGTCGACTTTCGAACTGGGCCATCTAATCCTTATGTGCCTACGGAGGGATTTAGATTGGTACCTTAAGCATATAGGGCTGTGAATGACTTATTTGTGAGTTGATAAGTCAGCTGACCATGGGAGCGTAGGTATGTGCGTGACCCATGGGTATGTGAACTATGTTCGCCGCCATTTTGTGTGATTGTTACTTATTGAGACGGTTCCGGAGAGATTCGGAATACGTTTCCTTATGTACGTGATGTACCTGAACTCGATAGCAGAGTATGTGTGCACTGCCGCTTAGCCTCGGGGTGCCAAAATTGTATAATTATGATGAGATTTATATACTTGTAATTGAAATAGACTCTTTATTTAAATGTAAGTGTGAATACTTGTGACATTTTTAGTGGAGTTAAAAATGGAAATTTCACATAATAACTATTGTAAGGAAATCTGAGAAATAAAAAGGATGACACGCATAGGTTATATTAGAATGTCTTGTTTTGACTCTCATATTATAATGTAAGGTGAGGTCGTGAATTAAACTAGTTAGTTAGCGGCATAACTAGGACGGATTACGGATACGTTAGATGTGCACAATTAGTTGAAAGGTGAGGAACTCGTGTGAGTGCACGCAACTAACATGTATTTTATATTCACTGTTTAATGTTATTAAACACTTGCTATATTTCAAACTGTTTTCACATCGGGCTCTGACCCGTTTGCTTCCAAATCTATTTTCTTGTAAAAGCCTTTTAGGTGCCTAGCCACAGGGGCGCCAAGCTTAGGAGTTCCATTCCAGTGACGTGCTGTAGCTGCTATGGAAGTTACAGGACCTCGATAGTAGATGCCTCCACTTTCTACATTGACTCCACTTCAAATTTATTCATCTGTAGGGCATGTCGCCCCTTTTTCTTTAGAGACAGCTTTACCATGCTCAGTTTCATTTCATTTTTGGATTTATTTAATTAATTAATTATTCAGACTTTGTATTTGGTTTTATTCAATAATTGAATTATTCAGGGGAGTGTTACTCCAGATTAAATTTTATTCCAGCATTTTACATTGTGACTGTATTGTGATTGTGATGTTTTTATATAATAATTTATTTTGATTGCATGTTAATTCAATTTAATTAAAATTGACAACTCACTTTTTAAATATTAGGTGGCCAGTAATGACTTGAAATGTTTTCGACAGTGATGCTATGAACTGAACCAACTTGATATTTTGTTTTAATTTGAATAAATGAGTAGCTACCCGGTATTTAATTTGACGGGGTGTCACACTAACCTAGGAGTTGAAATTATTGTATCCCGTTGGGTTGAGATAACTCTTATCCTTTATCACATTCTTATATTGCGCATCAAACGAGTCCCAAGAGCCATATTTATTAACCAAGGGTCAACAAACTTGGATTGTTGATCATGAGATAGGATTAAGGGTATTCGTGATACGGTAAAAACTCGTACTGTACCATTTTGTACCGAAAAAAAATGATAATGGTTTACGTTTTTTTTACTTACCGAAAATCGAAACTGCCGAAACCAAAATTACCGATTTTTTTGTGGTTGGTTTTGGTTCACACATTTGAAAAACCGATTTACCGAAATTACCGCTTTTAAAATACAAAAGCATAAAATACCAAATTTATTGTAATAATATTCCAAAATTGTAAAATAGATATACGAAATATATTTTGATATAATATATCTAACTTAATAGTTATGTATTGTTATGTAATTTTTTTTAATTTATCACGATCAAAAGCACAAAATTAATAAAGAAAAAGCAAAACAAGCAAACACCAAACACCAAACACCAAAATGTCAGGTCCAAAATGTCATTTCCTTAAGCCATGCTATAGCAGTTCTTGGTGGTAGCAGTTCCTATGCCAGCAGTAGGCTCTGTACGGTGGTAGAAAATCAAACTAAACACCAAAATTATCTATAGTTCTTTTAAGAGTCCCACATCGGTTATCCACCCTGGCTTGGTCCATTGGTAAGGATGGGCTTCACTCTGACCATAGGTCATGAGTTCGATCCCTCCCCACGGATACTTACCCCGGTTGGAGGGCTTCCTCAGGGCTGTGTGGTTAGGCGCACGGTCGTGGGTTCGATCCCCCGCAGGGTTTACCAGTATTTAAGCGGGGCTCGTGTGTGAGGTGGACATGCGCAGTACCCCCCTGTTTAGCTTGCACGAGGGAGTCCAAAGGGCTCGTTTGTGTGGAGGTTCAGGGTTACCAAAAAAAAAAAAAAAAAAAAAAAAAAAAAGAGAGTCCCACATCGGTTCAAGTATAAAAGGTCATTAGTATTGCCCCTTATAAATAGTCCTTCAATTCCTTTTTTAAAATCACCTTGGCAAGCTCAAAAAAGCCAACCCATTTTATGTTTAAACTTTTCTCTAGGCATTATTTATTTGGTAAAAAAAATTGGCTATATATAAAATGATGTTAAGCTCATTTTTTATTTAAAAAGTATGACGTTTATTTTAATTTTAAAACTTTCGGTATTTACCAAAATTACCAATTTTACCGATTTACCGTATGGCTCGATTTTGGTTTAGGTGAAAGTGTACCGACCGGGAAATTCAGTAATTTTGATTTAGGGGATTAAAACGATTTTGGTTTTGGTACTATATTATCGACCAAACCAACCGATTACCACTCCTAGATAGGGTCAATTACTTATACTAGGATTTAACTTGTCTAATCTAGGGGTGTTCGCGGTACGGTAAAAAATTGTACTGTACTGTTTTATACCGAAAACTAGTGGTAATGATTTATATTTTTTACATAGCGAAATCGAAACTATCGAAATCGAAATTACCGAATTTTTTGTGGTTGGTTTTGATTTTAACATTTTAAAAACCGATTTACCGACTCTATTGTACCGAAATAAAATATCGAAATTAATGTACCAAAAATACCAAAATGATATTATTGAACTTGCCAAATTGAAAATACCAAATTAAATCAAACAATAATACCTAATGGCTAAAGCCAAACACAACACCACTTATTTTACAGGTTCTTTGTTTTTCTTTAAGTGGCCAACATTTTAGTAACTTTTGGATTAATACAAGATTTTACAGCCCTTGGATCATTCACAACACAACTTATAATAATTTGGCTCTTTCTAATCTCACAAAACAACACCATTTCTTTTCTTCTCCCTCACATAACTCCTCAACTCGGTTCTCTCTGTCAACCCATCATCCCAGATTCATCCTCACCTCAGCTCACTTTTTCGATAATACTTCTCCTCGACCATTTTTTATTGTGTTTGGATTAATTCTGGTATAAATCTTTCAGATGACATTCAATCTTAGAAGTATTTGAATATTTAAGGAGCTTTATATTTCTAGTATAAATCATTTTTCTGGGTAGATTTGAAACTCTGTTGGGTATGATATTTTTTAGGGTACAATATGGGTAGATCATTTTTCTGGTACAATATGGGTATGACATTCAATATTGATGAAAATGAAAAAAAATGAATATGGAAAATGAAGTGAGTTGCATTTAGAATAGTAATTATATATATATATATATATATATATATATATATATATATAAACACTGTATTGTCTCATTCAGTGGCAAATGAAGTGAGTTGTTCATTTTATTTTGTATTCTGTTTTGTACTTTTCTTTTTTGTAATTTCCTTTTTGTACACATGATTTTTTTTTGTAAGTTTCGACTAATTTTTTTTTGCGCAATATGTTGATATTCATATTTTTTTTTGTAGATGAAGAAGTGGGGAGTGCAAGAAACAAAGAACGTGAAACATTTTCATTTTTGTTTGTTATTCAATATGACGATCCGGGTTGAAATTTATTCGAGTTATTTGGAAAATAGTGTAACTTAAATTACAATTTATGATGTTTTTTGGGGGTTTATATTTAGTTATGGAGATGTGACAGTTATGTAGGTAATTGTTTTTAAATATGCATATAAAAAGGTTTAGGTAAGTGGTAAAAAAAAATACCATTATATACCGAGTATTATCAAATTTACCGTAAAGAGAAATTTACCGAAATCTACCGTATTTTTCAAAAAATCGATTTTACCGCAAAAAATCGATTTTACCGACATACTACATGGTTTGATTTTGGTTTATGGGTTGATGTACCGACTGGTAAAACTGATAATTTTGGTTTGATGATTTCAAAGTTGGTATGATATTGATATGCTCCATTTATTGACCAAGTAGATCGAAAACCAGCCTTAGTCTAATCAATCAAATTAGTGATACATTATTTGTATTCATTTTAATCTGAAATGCTTAAAATATCAAAGATTATATGTTCTTTTAATATTGAACAAATTGGATTCAACTCTTCTTGAAAATTGGATAAAAATAATAATGTTATTATTAAAACGATTGAATTTTATCAAATTAAATCTTACTAAGGATAGTGGTACAAAATGTTTTTCCCCGAAGATGTACTATGCTGGAAAATGATTTTCCGTTGATTTTAAGTCTAGGCAAACTCAAAATGAATTAAAATACCGATATTAGTAAACCTAACATGAGTTGTTATCCATTTACGATACGTCTCTTACAAAGGTGATTGGTTAAACTTTAATTTTTAAGTTATCCATTTACATTTGAAACAACTTCAATATCGTAATGTTGTGCTAAGAAAACTATAAACATCTAATTATTAGTGAGAACCTCGACCCTTCTGAGCAACGAGCCCAAGAGGTCTTCGTCCACATGTGCGACGCGTGTTTTAATTCTCAAGTGCGTCCATATGAATAGGACAGGGGTTCGTGAATGTCGTCAATATATTTTCCTTAAATAAAACGAATTACGGTTTAGCCCGAGTGCTATATACAATATATTACTATTTGTGTTAAACAAGACACCTGTGTATGAGGACTAGATTACGGAGAAGACATGTGTTCGACAAACGCTCTACCTTTTTTGGCCTCGGTACAGTGTGATAAGATGTACTTGGTCATTAACTGGTGTATGTAGAGCTGGCAATTTTTGACCTGATAACCCGTTTATGGTAATAACTCGAAATGACCCGAACATGACCCGTTTAGCATGTATAGATTTAAAAGTACCCAAAACGTATACTAGAATAAAAATCAACGCGACCCAAAAATGACACGACCAACCCGAATTGCTACCCCTAGGTGTATGCATTCCTAATCATGTTGTTAGGGTGTAAAGCAATGCATGAAGTGTGTAAAAAAGTGTGCGTCGTGTATGCATATGTGTGTGTGTGTGGGTGGGTGTTTTGACATATGTGCAATACGTGTAAATATGAGGGTGCACTAGTATTTCAACATATGTGTAAAGATTGATGTGTGGAATTTTGATATATGTGCAATATGAGCAAAAATGGGTGTGCGGGAGTGTTTCGACATACGTGTAATACATGCAAAGATAGGTGTGTTACATGTTTTGACATATGTATAGTACGTGCAAAGATGAGTGTGTGAGCGTGTGTTGACATATGCGTAATATGTGCAAATATGAGTGTGTTAGCGTGTTTTTACGTATGCGTAATATAATAATAGTAAATGAGCGGTTATGAATGGGTAAAAAATGAACATGGATAAATTTGAGTGGGTCAAAAGCCGATCGGACATAATAATTTGGACGGATTTGATCGGGTCAAACTCGGGTCGGGCCGGATTGACCCACTTTTTTTTTAAAAAAACAATTATTATACCATATACAAATAAATATGGTATAATAATTTTGAAAAAAAATATATAAGTAAATACTTGAATAAAAAAAATCTTTTAACTCTTTACTAATTTGAGTTTTATTTTTGTGAGGGTCCAAAATCATTTTGACCCGCTAATGACCCCCCAACAAATCGTCTTATTGGATCGTTCAAACCATTTTGACACAAACACAATTAATGGGCAATAAACACATTATTTTGAGTGAATTATGGATGGTTTCATCCTCAAGACCCATATTGCCGGGCTAGTGTAATATAAGAAAAATTATTATGAGGGCATGTTTTGACATATGTGCAAAGAGGGGTGTGAAAATGTATTTTGACTTGATTTAAAGGGGGAATCCTCATGGTGCCTACGTATCCTAGGGGACTAAAGCCATGTTAATGAAGTTCGATGATATGGTTTTTACTGTGCGTTTCTAATTTAGGAAGTAGTTTGAAAAGCAGTTACATTTAGGCAGGTTGGTAATAATTTTTATGGCTATATCGATGATATAATCGAGGAAAAAATGTTTATGGAAGATAAACCTAGTTCCATACAAAGATTCACTATCGGCTATAGCATTCTAGTACCGCCAACATTGTCTTCATACTATATCACAATTTTTGCAGTTCAATTGAAAGCATGTGTGAAGACATTAATCATATTTTGAATACTGTTTTGTAGCATTCAAAATATTATGCTAGATTTGCTTAAAGCTTACCAGCGTTTGGCATCAAACCAATGTTGTATGACTTGGGCTTGAACCTTTACGCAGTATCCCTTTAGAGAATGTTTAGGGATAGTTTGGTTATGTATTTAGAAAATTTGATTTTAAAAGTATATCTAAATACATTTTTTAAATTTAGTTTTCTGTACTTATAAATATTCACTACACCAAAATGGGCAAATTGTCACCTTTCAGCCGGCCAGCCTTGTCAAGGTCATTGACCGTGACAAAAAACACGCTTTTTATGTAACGGTCATTGACCTTGACACGACCGTGACAACAAATTGTCACGGTCAATGACCGTGACAAGGCCGTGACAAATTTACTTGTCACGGACTTGACACGGTCATTGACCGTGACAATTATGAAAATACTTGTCACGGTCAATGACCTTGACACGACCATGACAATGTTCGCAGCAAAAACCCTACCCCCTTCTTTTTTCCCTACCGCCGTTCCTCCCTCTCTCTCTCTCTCTCTCGACGCTGCTCTCTCTCTCTCTCTCTACTTTCAAGTCGATTTTCTCTCTCTCTCTCTCTCCCATTTATATATATGTTTGTGTGTATATATATGTGTGTATGTGTATATATATATGTGTGTATGTATCCAAAAATGTAAATGTAAATAATATCCAAAAATGTAAATGTAAATTAATTCAAATTGATAATAATTGATATTTTCACAAAATTTGATAATATTATATGAAATTGATAATAATAATTGATAATAATATTATACGAAAATTGATAAATTAATTCAATGTAATATTATATGAAATATGAAATTCAATGTAATATTATATGAAATAATATTATATGAAATTTGAAATAATATGAAATAATATTATATGAAATAATATTATATGAAATATGAAATTCAATGTAATATTATATGAAATTGATAATACTATATGAAATTCGATAAAAATTTAAATTGATAATAATTTTATTCATGAAATTAATTCAATTAGGTAAAACCCTAGATACTTTTTTAACAGAATTTGATAATATTATATAAATTTTAGTAAATTCACAAAATGTTGCCAATTGTATGTTTTTAGGAATATCATTAGTTAGAATCCATACACATGCATGTTGTTAGAAAGTCTTAAATTTAATTCTCACTTTAATTTGTAGAATCTCTGTACTTGGTTGGATTTATCCCTTTATGATAATGAAATTTATGCTCCAATTATAATTATCTCATGTCATAATTTTATTGATAAACAATAAATGTAGCTGTCACGATCGTGGTGGGAGGAGGGGGTAGGGGTGGGGGTGGGGGTGGGGTGTGTGTGTGTGCGTGTGTACGTGGCGGGGGAGGGGGTGGGGTATGTGTATATGTGTGTGTATGGTGGTGTGTGGTGTGTGGTGGGGGAGGGGGGTAGTGGGTGTGGGGTGTGGTGGGGTACGGGAGTAGTGGGGGTGTGGTGTGGTGGGGGGAGGGGGTGGGGGTGGAATTTTCTAACTAAAAATATGATAATATTTTGCCAATTGTAAATATGGAATTTAGTAAATTCACAAAATGTTGCCAATTGTATGTTTTTAGGAATATCATTAGTTACTTTCGTGCCCAACTATGTAGAACCCATACACATGCATGTTATTAGAAAAGTCTTAAATTTAATTCTCACTTTAATTTGTAGAATCTCTGTACTTGGTTGGATTTATCCCTTTATGATAATGAAATTTATGCTCCAATTATAATTATCTCATGTCATAATTTTATTGATAAACAATAAATGTAGTTGTCACGGTCGTGGTGGGGGGAGGGGGTGGGGGTGGGGTGTGTGTGTGTGTGCGTGTGTGCATGGCGGGGGGAGGGGGAGGGGGTGGGGTATGTGTATATGTGTGTGTATGGTGGTGTGTGGTGGGGGAGGGCGGTAGTGGGGGTGGGATGTGGTGGGGGAGCTGATAATATTTTGTTACAATTTGTGGGGGGAGGGGGTGGGGGTGGGGTGTGTGTGCGCGCGTAGGTGTGTGCGTGGCGGGTGGGGTAGGGGTGTGTGTATGTGTACTATTAATATTTTTTTTTATCTGTACTAATAACATTTTTTTATAGCAAAAATGTCTCCTTCAGATATTAAGGCGAAGATGATGATACTGTTTATGATGATGTCGTCTGGGTTCGGTGGTAGCGGAGGTGACGAGGGCTCCTCCGCCCCTAGGCTCCCCAAATATGAAAAATTTGGGATTACCGTCGAGAACAAGTCGGAGCTATTAGTGAGATCCCTCGAGCTGCTAAAGACGGTCATCGACCCGGGGTTTATGAGTTGGAAGGAGGTGCCATATGAGCTCAAGTTAGCTGTTTGGGCGGCACTACAAGTAATATATTTATATTTATATGAATATTTCAATTTCAATTTTATATTTATATTTATATTTATATTTATATTTATATTTATATTTATTCGCAACTAACATTGTATTTTTTGGACAGGAACAATTCAACTTGGATCCAAACCTACGCGATTCCGTCTTGGAGCAGTTGAGGGAGCAACACAAGACGTGGAAGAAAAATATGCGGACACGGTACTTTGGGAAAACACGAGAGTCCATTATACAATGGCGCGGATCCGTCCCGCCCATGGAGCCGATCTCATTGGCACAATGGCAAAAGTTCATTGACAATGAGATCGAGGATCGATAATTGGCATCTCGCCAATCGGGGAGGAAAAATCGGGCAAAAAAGACGGACGTGGACTACTCCGGCCGGACCTCTTACGCTGAGGTGGAGCATAGAATGCAGGTAAGATTTAATTTATCTATAACTACAGAAATATATTATTCTTCATTATTTTACTTTGCGGGGCCAATAATAATTTTACTTTACTTCATTTTATTTCAGGGGGTAGGGAGTGGGCCAGGGGGTAAGCCACATAGGCTCGATACTTATGTGTCTCTTCGGACGAAGAAGGGGAAGGACAAGGAGGTGTCCCCGAGCGTCGCGGCCACGATTGTAAGTAATCCGACAGTTTAATTATTGTTAATTACGTTATAATTTTTTAGTTTACTTATTTTATTAATCATGTATCATTTCAGGAAAAGCTTAAGGAAGTGCATGAGTCGCAGTCTGATGCCGACAAAGCATCTTTGTCCACAGACGCACTCAGCCAAGTGCTTGGCTCTGATCGCAAGGGGAGGACAAGGGGAGTGAGCTCGCGGGTGGCCAAATCTAGGATCATCGGATTGGAGACGAGCGACATCGGGTTGGCTCGAATGGTGGATTCACACGACGTGAAGCTGTCCCGTTTGGAGGCGACGGTCCAAGATATGTACGCATTCATGAAGCGTACGTTGGGTGGAGACCGTAAAGGGAAAGGGAAAGGGAAGGAGAAGGAGAAGGCGGTGGAGGAGGAGGTGCGGGAGGACGAGGCGCAGGATGACGAGGATGTGGACCTCGCTGCTTCATCACCGACACGTTCGTACTTCGATGATCCACTTCCCTATTTGGCGCCCTTCAACAGACCATTGTCGACACTTGGTTGGCCGAGCGTGTTCATATTGGACGTATTTGATGGCCAGCGGATAGGGCGGGGGTCGAGGGACCCGAATATCATCGAGGGTGGAATAGTCCATGGACGTGTGCTTCAAGAGATGGAGTCCAGGGTGCTCGTCACGCATGTCATACCCGGGAAGGAGAACTCCCTATTGTGGTTATGCGAACAATGCGGCACGACGTATATTAGTGGGTGCGTCAATTCGTATGTCGTGTGGCCTACTCACCTCCTCAGTTTTATCCAAGACATGTAGTAACATTATTTTTAAGTTTGTCCATTTTAATTATATTTGGATTATATCGTCATGTATATTATTTCTATTTTGAATATTTGGATTATATCGTCATGAATATATATTTGCATTATCTTTAGTTTGTGTTGGATATATGATATTTGGAATAGGTATAACGTTGCTATAACAGGTACAAATATACTGCTGGGCAGTGGCAGTGGCCATACTGCCCAGCAGATTTTTTTTAAATTCTGCCCAGAATTGTCACGGTCATTGACCGTGACAAGCCCGTGATAAAAGTTGTCACGGACGTGTCACGGTCAATGACCGTGATAATTTTTTTAAAAAAGGGTCACGACTTTGTCACGGTTTATAACCGTGACAAACGTGTCACGGCCAATGACCGTGACACGTCCATGACAAAAAAAGTTGTCTCGCCTCGAAATGTCACGGTCATTGACCTTGACAAGTTGGATTTGTCAAGGTCAATGACCTTGACAAATGGGCAGATTTGGTGTAGTGATTGGTGATTGTTCAGTAAACTTGTTTTTAAATTCATTTTTCTGAAAGATTAAAAACTAACACACACAAAAGTGGTAAACATTTGTATGTGTAGAATATATATAGACACACACATTCATAAAACTTTCATACATACATGATACATATATTTTTTTAATAAAAAGAAAATATATAACAAAACAACCCTCCAGCAGTGGTTATTAAAACTCAGGGATTACATACGAAAGTTGGGCAAACCCAACTTATCTCATAAAATTAAACCCTTCACAATCTTAGGAAGAACATCTAAATTGTAAGAACAAATATCAACATTGCAAGCGAATCCAAATTTAACAGTAGTAGATCTTTCTTTGTTCCATATGACATGAATATAAGAGACTTGAATGGAGTAAGATGAAAACTAATATTGAAGAGCAACTATGTTTGGATGAGCCCATGATGATAGTGATTTCGATTAAGTAGTTGTCCATAGATTATAATAACTTGATTCCATAGTAAGGTTTGAAGATAAGTGGTACATTTAGATAAGGAGAATCAAAAAGCATAAATTGGAAGGTAATCTAATTGAAGAAGAGTATGGCGAGCACATGCAAATTTGAAATTGTCTTCATAATCTCTCACAATACCACCAACTCCTTGAATATGATTCCAAGAGTACCAAACAATATTGAGTTTAAAGGAGGATTTAATAGGAGGGATCCATCTGACATATTTAGGAATGAAGGAAGATTTAGGAGATGGTTTAGGATGAGAATCAATTAAAGTATCTATGTGATGGATTATATGGTTGACATTGGGGGGGGGGGGGGGGGGGGGATATCTCATATCTTCCTTTGTTTCTAGCACACCACAAACACCAACAAATAAAGATAGGAATAACTAATATAAAATGAGGAGAAACATCCCTCAACCAACAACTAATCAACACATCTCTAATAAAATTATTGGAAACATTGATGCTAAATTTCTTATTTTAATGAGACCAAGCTTTGGATGGAATTTCACCGTAAGAAAATGCATGGTTGATATCTTCCTCATTACTATGAAGACAACAATTTCATTTAGATGGACCCCTGATACATAAATATATACATGCATAAATGCGTAATTATATTATGTGTTCTTTATGTATGTTTAATGAGGTATGTTGGAGAGTATATATATATATATATATATATATATATATTATGATACAACATGTAGATCTTAGTATACACAAGTAGATCTTAGTATATTATATAATTTAATAATATATACATATACGTAATTCTAGGGGATATTAACCTACAATAAAAGCAATACTTGGAATTTAGCCCCAAAATAATTATGAATGCTAGAAAAATAAAGGACAAAAGATTTACGTGGTTCAGCAGATCGCCATGCCTACATCCATAGGGAAGGGAGGGAGATGAGTTTATTTCTTGGAAGAATAAATGGCAATTGGAGTGATAAGGTTGTTATCTTAGAGTCTAAGTCACCACGTGCAGGTTACAATCAATACCCTCATATTGGGTGAGGTCGCCCTTATTTATAAGTACACGAATCCTATTTTCTAGGTCTCTTCGTGTTAATCTTAATTGTAAATTATAGAGTTCTATAAGGACTGGTCTTCCAACTCGCCTACTTGATCTCCTAACATTAGCACTTATCTCCCCAATGGCCAGCCAATTACGTTATCTGTAACTACGGACCACGCACCATCCACTTGGCACTAATTCGATTGTACCCCCCTTCAATTGTCGCCAAGGTTGGTGTAGTCGGCCAATACGCTGATCGACCCAGCCTTGCTTTTAACGATTTGGACACCTATCAACACATATCACTTGAAATAATCATTTGACCTCCATTTATCATTCCTCACGTGCTCATTATTAGAAGTGGGCTATAATCATTACTTTTTTTATTTTCATGTTTCCCACTCCTTGATTATTATGAAGTGATGGCGTATTTTCTGGTTCATGAATACGCGTTAGCGCATGCGTGGCACCACCATTGGTTCATATGCCCGGTCCAATCAATGGGAGGCGACTGGTTTGATTATGTCATCTTTCTGGCTATGGTCGGTTGGGCGACCGACCAAAGGGTACATGAGTCGATTGGGTTTACCCACTGTTGAGGGTACCATGGCAATGTTGACAGGTGTCACTAAAGTGCTGGTCCACTTGGCCTAATAATTTTAGGCTACAACAAAAGCCCCCAATACTTTATACTTGAAGGGATAATAAAAGGATATAGTATTCATTCTAGAAGATGCTAGGAACCTTGGGAAAGCGTTGGTCGACAACCGACCTCAAGGACTTGTAATTTTTCAATCCGCCATAACAAGGCGGTGGTAAATTTGTAAATAGTTTGAAAAATGGTGAACCGTCTAAGGGTACTCTGGACTTTAGAAACTTGGGGATATGGGATGCCGTGGATATCTGAAACATTAGATACGTTTAATCATTTTAAATTTCATAGATCAAGAGTCATCACTCTACCTAGAAAGAGTCTCTTCTCACTCAATCTCACTTCACCTTACATTTCAAACTCTTTCTTCATTGTAGAGCTCTTACTTTGCTATTTAAGGACTTCGACTAGTTGTTGTCACTGTGAGAACTTTTTCCCTCTCATATTTTTTCTTTTTAATTATTTAAGATGGTTTACATTGTTGTAGAGAGTTCTTTGGAAGAATTTAGAGTAAAACATAAAATTTTAGATTGGGTAACCATAAAATTAGTTACTGGCCCCTGTAACCTGTGTGCTGTAAATGCGGGCCATTGGCTTCCCACAATATTTATAGCTGAGTGCGGTGTCACTTTCTCGCCAAATAATTTATTCCTCTAATTTTGTCAATACTTTGATGTGGTCCCTTTGATAACGTTTCTTTTGCGTGTATGTCGTTGTTGTTGAAGGCCAAGTTAGTAAAAAATCCTCAAATACCGTCAATCCACTTTCTAGGGAGTAAGCTAGAGACAAATTCAATTGTAATTCACTTTTTATTTTCATTTTGTGCTTTTTCACTTTTATAATTTTTTTAGCTTTTTTCAATATTAAAACTAAATTAAACTTGAGGTCTAAACTATATTAAACTAAATGTGATATGATAATAACAAACTAGAAAGTAACTAAAATGAAAATTAAAGTCTAGACTAAAATAAAAGATAAAGTGAGGTAAATAATTGTGAGAAAAATCAAGGAGTGGGTTTACACCACAAATTTTAGTTATTCAAATTAATTAATTAAATTAATTTAATTCTCCCAAATTAATATCAAAACTACAAATCAACTCTCGTTGCAAGTGTAATTATAATAGTAATCTTTTAGAAAGTTAATTTTAACACCCCACAACTCTAGAAAAATAGATCCACACTCTTTTTAATTAATCACCCGCTAGGATCGATCAATTAGAATTTATGTCAATCTTATAAAATAAATTTAGAGTTGAAATTCATGTAATAATACCCCACTTAAGAAATCCCTATCTCTAGTTCGAATCTAAAATGGGTATTATCACTAGAATTTCGATTTTCTCTCGAAAATCATTTACCTTCTCTCGAGGTGTAAATCTAAGGGCGAGGGATCAAAATTAACATTCAAAGGGACTTTTCAAGTAATTAAACTAATTAAAATAAAACAACATCAAATAAGGGTTTTACCCCTCCCCTTGAAAGGGGATTTAGCCTAACATGGTATCAAACATAATAAACAAATATTCAATAGGCATTTAATATAAAAGAGTAGAGAGAAGAATAATCAAACCAATCTTCTGAATTCAATAAACATCACTCCTTGAATGAGAAGCATACAACCCTCCAATTAAGAATCCAATTAGTTTGAAAATAAATGAACACTCAATTAAATCTCAATCAATATTTAACCTCACAAATATCTAAAAAAAATAAAAAGAATAAAATAAATCTATATACAAATGGTGTTTTTCCCTACAATTCTCTCTCTAAAATTCCTATCTAAAAGCTCTTCTCCCTATATTTGGGGTCTTCTTCTTCAATTTATAGTAGGTATGGAGCATGGGGGTATTTTTGGGAATTGACTTAGGTGTGCATGGGAATGGTGAGGGGAGCATGGGGTGTGAGTGTGTTTGAGGGCACGTGGGTTAATGAGGGTATAAAATCTGATTTGATTTGAGGGGTGTTTTGAGAAAAAGGGTTAAAAGGGTATTTGGGTAAAAGGGGTAAAATTAGTTAAAGTGGCACATGGGGTAAATGAGTTTATTTGGTTTTTGTATTTGGGAGGTCGTGGCTTGCTTTGGAGAAGTGGGTCTTTGAAATGGGTTTTTGGGGTTTTGAATTGGTTTATGGAAGAAAGGTGGCAAAGCTTTGGGCAGGGGAATGAAATTCGTAGCTTGAAAATGGTTCATGGAGCTAGGTTGTTGGTTTTAAATGGGTCCTTGGCAAAATGGTGGCCGGCGGTGAGGAGGTCGCCGGTGGTGGATCGGATCAGGGGCGCCGGCGCTGGCGGGGGCGCCGTGGCTGGGTTTAACGGTCCGAAGATGGGGTCTCGGTTTGGTGGGCACCGCCGACGGGATCGGAGTGAGGAGGTCGGCGGGAGGGAGATAGCGATTGGGTCGCGAGGAGAGAGAGGGGAGCAGATCGGGTTAGGGTCGGTGTGCAGGCCGATTAGGCTCGCCGGCAGTGGGGTCGAACGTCGGTGGAGGCTGGAGTGTCGGGTCGGACTCGATTTCGGTAGGGGTCCTCGGTTTTGGGGTTTTGTTGGTTTGGGTTTGGGGTGGTAGCAGTTGTGGGGTGTGTATGAGGGTATGAGGGAGAAAAAGGTGTTTGGTGTTTTGGTTATGAAGATATGGTGGTATGAGTGAGGAGATGGGTGATGACGGTTGAAGATGAAATGGGAGGGTTTAGGTGTATCAGGGGTGGCAATTCGGATTAGTCGTGTCATTTTCGGGCGTGATGATTTTGATTTTATTATAAGTTTTAGGTAATCTTAAATCTATACAAGTTAATCGTGTCATGTTCGGGTCATGTTCGGGTTATTACCATAAACGGGTTATCGTGTCAAAAATTGCCAGCGCTAAGGTGTATGAGGGTGTATGGGTTATGGCGAGGGTGTGAGAGTTAGTTTTATGTGTGGGTAGGGTGTATAAAAGTAGGGTGTGTGTGTGTGTGTTAATTTGAACCTTATAAAAATAACTACAATCCTAAAAAAAATAAAAAAATAAAAATAGTAAAAATTAAAAATAAAACTTCTAATCTATAAAGTAAAACAAAAATAAAAAAATTAAAAACCTAAATAAAATTATAGAAACTAAAGATCTAAAAAAAAGTAATATAAAACTAAAATTAAACTCCTAAAAATAAATCTTAATAAAATAAAAATTAAAACTAAAACTAAAAACTAATAAAATCAAAATAAAATAAAATTATACTAAATAAAAAGAAATATAAAAATTAGAAAATAAATTCTAGAAATTCTAAATAAATCTGAAATAAATCCTAAAAATAAAAATAACTCAAACTAAAAATTTAAAAAATAATAAAAGGATAAATTAGACACACACGGGATTCGGGGTAGGTTTAGGCTCGGGTAATGTTACGAGGTTGGTAATTAGCTCCATAAAATGCACAGTTTTCTTGATTTAAGCGTTTGAACTCTGCAACGCACAATTAAGCCTGCATAATTAACATTTAAGCACATAAGACCCATATTGTCGAGAATTTGCAACTAAAGTACGTCTATTCGGGGTATAAATTGTACAGTTTTGGGTGCTTATCACACCACCCCCAAACAGAGCGTTGCTAGTCCTCGAGCAATAAGATAGCGAGAAAGAAAATGATAAGAAACTAAAAGTGTACCACTTTCGCGGGCACTTAAACCTATAGGTTTCCCTACAAGATGAGTTGTGTCTCGTGAGGGTTTGCAATGAATATACCTACAAAATTCTTTATTTGCAAAAATTTATTGAAAGACAGTCAATCTCTTATTAGACATAGAATAATCGCACAATCCATCACATGAGACAATATTTTCAGAAATACAAGCTAGAATGTGTAAAAATTTTAGCTAAGTAAATACTCAAGGCACATCCTTCCTATAACTCAACGTGTGTAGTGTGAATCAGTCAAAACGGGTCGAGTATCACAAGAGTAATTCCTAGATTGCCTTGTTGGAATCAACGCTTCAACTTCAAATCTCACTAGATATAACTCATTCAAACGAACTCTCGAGATATGGGTTAGTGTATCGCTCTTGTGTGTGAGGAGGTGAGTAAATGTAAGCAAGTTCAAACGTCTCACACACGCATATGAAAAAACGAACAAATAGAAAGAAAGTGATCTCATGAAAGAATGCTAATCACTATAGTGAGAACGTCGAGTTATTCACTACGTAGACTTTCATTTGCCCGAACACCTAGGAAAAATATGGATGTATATGAGTGAGGGGAAAATGAGATGGGAAAGATATGATGATATGAGGTTGGATGGTGAGATATGAGGTTGGTGATATGAAGGACAGTGATGAAGAATGGGATTGATGTGTGGATGGGTGTGTGATGGATAAAAGATAGATGCGATGTGTGAGAAGAGTGTTCTATACTTTAGGCACAAATGTATTTATTTAAAAATTAACTACAAACTCTCTTTCTTTTTCTTTTCTTTTTCTCTTTTTTTTTCTTTTTTTTCTTTTTTCTTTGTTTTTCTCTCACTTTTCAAACCAACAATGAAGACATTTATATTTGAAACAACACTCTTTTTCTCAAAAATGAAGATGGATGATATATGAATGGAGTGGGGAATGTATATGGATGTGGGAAATATGGAAAAGCATGGAAATGTAATAGGTGAAGTGTATGGGTGAAAAATGGATGCGAAATGGGAAAAGTGGTAGGAGTATGGATGAAAATTTAGTATTCGGGAAAAATTTCAAGACACGTGTTTTTTACAACTCGAAAAAGATGTCATTCTCAGTGATCAAGCCAAATTTTAATGAAGGATAATGAGATCATACAACAATTAAAGTGCGGACCCAAAAGAAGTTGAATCAACTTGTGACTCGGAGATTGCGTAAAACACTCTAAAAGGGTTAAAGGCACAAATCTCACAAGCTAAAGTCTCTACTAGTGATCCTTAAGGTTCTCTTTAGAATTGTAGTACTCCTCAACTCTAAACGTAATGATGTGATATGTGCACAAATTTTGTTGAGTCTAGAAATTCATAGTGCAACTTGCCGTGTTACGTATTACATAAGCTATTTAGAAAAAATATTCTCTAGCTTGATTCCTAGACTTTGAAAAGATGGATGATTGAAAATTCACATCAATGAGTGAGATGAAAGAAACTGCATGAAATTTTAAAAATCAGGTTTAAAAATCAAAATTTTTCAAAAGAGGTACAATTTTGATAAATTTCCCCACCCCCAAACAAAAAGGAACATCGTCCTCGATGTTAGGTAAAATGATTTTTAAAATTGAGAGCATAAGGTGGAAAGAGATTACCAGAATGAACCGCTAATGAAGTGGACATGTGAAGCTAAGATGAAACCTGAATAAATGATCAGAGAAAAAATGTGTATAAGTCTATAACATGGAAAGCATTGGGTGATGTGAAACACCACCCCCAAACAGGATGAGACTAGTACAAGAAACGACGGGCTACCTCCCAGTTGCGCTAAGTTTAATCTCTTCAGCCAGACCGAACCATTCTCATCCTAAAGATAGGAACTAGGAAAGCACGGGGTGGCAGAAAAATCGTGTGATGAGAATCACCCCCAAACAAGACTCAAGCACCAGTCTTGTTGGAAACATGCTAAAATGGATCAATGCACTTGTATGGCAAAGTCCATCACACGATGCAAAGCATCGGTGGACCATGGGCGGATGGAGATTAGGGTACGGGTGAGTAGGCACCGATCACGGGCCTTATTGAGCTTAAAGGTGAGGGCAACTAGGGCCCTATAAGCATGGTGCTCCAATTGGTGAGGGAGGAGAAATGGTGTTGACATAGGAATGGGGTGGGCCTCATAGAAAGGACACGACTGTTCTATGAATGGGCGATGATAATGGTCGCGCCGTGACACGCCAGGGAGCTGTTGAGAAAAATCAACACCACAAGAAAGTGATGTGTATGGAGGAACAAGCACGGTGTCACGGAAGTGGAGAGTATCATCACAAACCTCGTGGAAGGTGGATGATGGTTTTAGGTGAGGATCTAAAAATGTAGATGGAAACTTGAAATGTGCAAAATCAAGATCCAAACCAGGTGGTGGGTGGAAAGGATAATGGGTGGTTCGGGTGGGATAAATGGTGGAGGAAGATGATCCAACTCAAGAGTGGGAGACACACACTCATTGGGAGGAGTAAAAGAATACTCACAAGGGAGTGTGGTATCTAAAGATGGAGTTGTCAACTTCTAAAAAAAGGTATCATTGGTGATTATGGTGGATGGGTAAAACGAGGCACCAAGATCGGAGATATAAGGATCACTATAAATATCGGGCTCAAAGGGAGCCATGTGTGGCAGGACATCATCCATATCCGAATAGTTAGGAACTATCACGAATTCTATCTCGGGAAAATGGTGAGCACTCGTAGCTGGAGCTAACCTAAGATGAAGTGGTTCCTCGGGAACATAAGGGTGAGGCTCAATAGGTATAGACTCAAACATTTTTTTGGATATTACGGGAGTGGAAAGGTGAATAGGAACCGCAAGGTGGGGTTCATATGGACATGGTAGGATTTGATCAGGCTCACTATCGAAAGGTAAGTCAACACAATTGTCGACTTGGGACCCGGACTATGGGATGGTATAAACTTCAAGATTCTCGGGGTGGTAGGGTTGATCATACTCAAAATTGGTGTCACAAGAGGACACGTCATCGTCACACTCGGTGGCAACGATGGGTGGGGCCATGGGAATATTCGACTCTCGCTCACATTCCAATTCATTTAACCTTTGTTCAAGCCTTTGGAGAGCTTGAGTTTGAATTTGAGTGCCTTGATCTTGATCAAGTATGAACTTTTGCAAGAGGATTTCGAGAGTGGAGGTGGATGATGGTGGTGGTGGAGTGACGGGTGGTGGCGGTGGGTGAGGTGGACACAACTCGCTGCTATCATGATTATACGGAGAATACTCAAAGGAAGTGTGCGGAGTGGGGCCAAGTACATCATACACGAAAGGATTGCTTTCGTGATGGACAAATGGTTAATACTCATGGGGTGCGTAGTGAAGGGGCTGATCGTGAACAGGTGCACAAGGTTGCCATGACGACTGTTGGAAAGTGTGAGGGTCCACAACATCGGGTTGGGATACGTATTGCATGGAAGGGTGATCAGGCCTCCACGAATAGCTCGAGTTCTCACACAACTTAGGATTAGGTATAGCGGGGTAGTAGGCCGAGGTGGGTTCCGGAACAGTGTCATATGGATACACATGTTCCGTGGTGGGTTTCGATGGATATGACAAGTATGAACACTCATGGGACATGTGATCGGCATAATAACAGTGGGTGCACAACAAGGGAGGAGACACGGCGACACTTGACACCGAGGGTGATGGAATAGGTGGTGCGTGCATAGATGGGTCAAGAGTACCAAGGGTACTCGTGAGAGAGGTGAAATCATGAAGAATATCATAAAGAGACCGCTCGGGATCACTCTCACACGTGTCACGTATCAATGAAAAATGACCAAAGTAGTCCCGTAAAGGATGTTCTTCGGCCATGTGGATGGAAATATATATATATATATTTTTGGTTTTTTAAATTTTTTCAAAAGGAAAGAAAATAATTTTGGATTTTTCTAAAAATGAGAAAAAGAAAATATTTTTGGATTTTTTTTTCTAAAAAGGAAAGAAAGAAAATATTTTTGGATTTTTTGTAAAAATAAAGGAAGAAAAAAAATATTTTTTTGATTTTTTTTTTGAAGAAAAGGGTGGGAAAAAATAGGGACTCAGAAATTTTGAACGAACCAACTAAAATCGACTACCGAAAATGGAATTGGACACACAAGTCAAGAAAATTTTCTAAGTAGCACATAGCCAATTTTTATCTTCAAAATTAGTGAGAGGGTAGTCAAATTTTAATTAAGTCCGTGGGTGATAAAAAATCACATAATAATATGAGTGATCGCCTTTGCAAAAATATTCTCCAAGTGGGCTACCTAGTTGATTGATTTTAAATTTAGTGATGGCTAAGGTAGCACAAAATTGGTAAGCGAGTGAGTCGGGTGATGAAATCCCTTCTCGTGAGTGACCGGGTGTAGGTCTTAGTCAATTAATTCATCACACCATTCAAAAATAAATGCGAGAATAAAATCAAGTAAGAGCACACAAAGAGCACACAAAAGAATTGACTCGCTAACATGAGAGGCGCGAGGGTGTAAGAAATGTACCTCCCACAATTTTTAGGCCGTGGGGTGCCAAAAAATTTGAGTCGATCGGGGGGAGATCACGCCTATCTTAGTCGTCCTCGAGAGTCCTACCGACCCAAGGTAGAGAGACTTCTAAATCCTCGCCAATGGACGCGCTCTCTCTACCTTATCCGGTTTTCCTATCACGCTTGTCTTTGATTATTACAATTTTTAAAATAAAAATAAAATAAAGGTGTCCTATGCACCGCAATACAAGCAATGATAAAATTCCTAAATACAAACCTTCTAATAAAATGCAACAATATTTTCTTTCCTTTTGAAGTTAACAACCTCAATGAGTTATATGGAACTCGAGTAGGAATAATGGAATTAATGTATTGCTATAGTTGGGAGACCATTGCTTACAACATTTACTACCTCAAGACACTATATTCTAATAGGGCATTGATGATGAACTTACCTGATTCCAATAATGATTATTAGAATTATGGAATAACTGTTAAAAATTGGCAGTATGCTCCTCTTCCTGAGCGTGCATAATATAATGGGCCAAAATGCCCTTGGGAAGGGTGTGGCATAGGTCGGCACCTCAAAAATTTGTATATTTTATTTTTGTATGTTTTTCCCTTTATTGGTTTGCTGATTAGTACTTTTATGTTTGTGTTTTGCAGAAAGAAAGAAGTAAGAAAGACTTCCCCCTAACTTAGAAGTGAATTTATAAACTATAAGAACATTTGGTCTATCCAACAGAGGATAGGGGAAGCCCACCCATGCTCGACTTCTGCCTTGATTGATTACCAGAGTTCCATTACTTCTTTTATAACTCGGCCTACAAAAGATATCCTAGTATCCCCATAGACTTGAATGAGCCAACCTCATTTTGATCTTCTACTGCTTCAGAATCCCATTTTCAATAAGAAGGGAGTTTTGCTCTTAGAGAAACATCCTCCTCTTTTGAATCTTTAGACATAGACACTGTCCTAGCCACTCTCTCATCTCCTGAAAAAATGGTTAAGAGAAAGATCCTAAACTTGCTCTCTGTGGACAAATCTCCTCCTTCTCCTGAGAAGAAGGATGAAAGGGAAGGGGGTTCCAAGTGCCCCGTAGTTGTGGTTCTCGAATAGGTGAAAACCCAAGAGCATCAGTACAAAAAGTTGAAGATGGGTCCTACTGACCGAAAAAAGTTGGTGAAGAATTCTCAGGATGACTAGGACTGTGCAAGCGCTACTTTTGTGGAAGGCAACCCTGATCTAGCCAGGGGCTTAATAGGCTCTGGAGTGATGACTGATGATGAGTTTGTTGCTTCTTCTACTTTGTCAACGATAAGGTTGCTGGAAAAGGCTAACCAAAATATGTCCTTGGTAAATGCCTTAATTTTTTTATTTTATGTCTTTTACTTGTACTTTTAATGCTGTGATTGACTAGTTTTGTATTTTCTAGACTTGTACAGTTCTTGGTGCATTACGACTAAATCCTTAGGAATGACGACCAACTAAGGGAATCCTCGGCTTATATGGATGCCACTTTTAAAGGCTTGAAGTATTCTTTGGATGACTCCAAGAAGTCACATGTAAAACATCAGGACAAATGGAAGGGTATAGTGGATAAAGTCTAGAAAAACAAGAAGGATGCATTGAAGGCTCCTGAAGATACTACTAATAAGGTCGACCAAGACGAAACGAATACTGCTGACGTGGAAGGGAAGTACCAGGGCCTAAGGGACAAATTTTAAAAGGAAAAGTAGGATGATTGCATGATGAGAATCCATGTAGATATGCTAATCGTTGTTATCGGCTTTCGAATGCAATGTAAAAAACCTAAACTTTAATTACACTCCTATGGATTATAGCGACTAGTTCGGGTATAAAAAATACAGAGTGAATGTTTGAGAGACTTTAATTGATTTATTACTTCTAAAATAAAAGTGTTAAAGGTGATTATGGTTGAAAGCGGAAATGGGAAAAATGTTAATTATGCTAATTAAATCTAAACACAGATTAATAAAATGAGATTAGGATCATATCCCCGCCATGGGCTAAACAACATGTATTAAGGATTTTGGTTCGAAAACATTTAACCGAGCATATTTAGTTAATTATCAACATCAAACATAAAGAAAATTAATTCAACAATGAAAGATTAAATTTCAACCAAAAATGATCACAAATGGATTAATTTCAGAATATCGCTATAAACACTAATGTTGCTGACAAAGAAAGTTAAATACCTTATACTCCAACTTTAATACACGTGGTTTTAATTTAATTCATTTTTACCCAAAACCTAGATTTCAAAGCTCGACACCCATTAATGGAGAAAATATGACCCCAATCCTTAAACTAGCTACAAAACATAATTAAAGTAAGAAATAAACTAATTAACCAAAGAAAATAACAAATTAACTAATAACAACTAATTAATCAAAGCAATAAATGAATATCAAAGCAAAAAAGCAATAAAAGAAAACCTAAATTAAAGGTAAGGGAAGATGAATAGTACCTACTTACAAAAAATGGGTTGAAACCCTAGAGAAAGAAGCTCCCAAAGAGAAAACACTAAAAACTAAAATAAAATGAAAGATATCTTACAAAACAAACAAAACTTTGTTTATATAATAAGTTGGAAATAAAATAAATGAATAAGAAAAATTGTCGGATATCTGGTGGGATCGGTCGACCAGGGTTAAGGTTTGAGATCCCCTGCCTTTCTTTGTGGGAAAATACCGAAATGCCAGTCGATCGGGAGCTCACGTCCCGTCGACTGATGCTTTGTTTTTTTGGGGAGATCGGTCCATCATGAGGGAGAAAATGGGCTTTACAAAAATGGCTCTAACTTCTTCGTCCGAACTTGAAACGAAGTGCTGTTTGGGGCCACACAAAGCTAACTCAATGAATTAAGCTTTCTAAGAATTCCACTGAGCCAGAAATGAAGTGTGAAATGTCTAAAATTACCCTAAAGTTTAATCAGATGATATAATTTCCTCGAAAAGCAACAATTCACACGCTAAGCATTTCCATACTTACAAAAGCTCAATTATACATCGCAAATGTAAGGACACAAATTTCCAATTGAGTCCTTTGTAGTTTTGGCTCAATTTTGGACAAAAACTTTTGAGTAATAGGATAGAGGTATTGTATCCATTCAAGCCTATGACGTGTTTGTTGAAGACGTAGCGGCCAAGATATTAAAGCTTCATCAAATGCCGTGTATATTGTGCCTCGTTTCTACGTCATCAACATGGTTCCATTGCTCCTAAGGTATAAATGCATTTTAATATATATATATAGGAGCTTGGAACAATATTTATATTGGTGTAATTTATGTTTAAGCTGTTGTTTATTTTTAGAAAGTTTCATTAAAACTTTAAAATAAAGTTTCTGGGCTAAAATAAATTTTTTATACTTTCTGGAAGTTCGTTTGATATTATCGTTCGAACGAGTTTGTCGTTCGAATGAGAATGTCGTTCAAACGAGGTTTGACGACGACCTGCCTCTGGAACTTCGTTAGAAGTATCGTTTATTTGGCAGTTTTTGACAATTTTCCCACTTTTTCCACTTCTTTTCCCACTAACTTTTTGGGCAGACTTAATAAGTGCTGGAACTAACTTTTTTCACTTAATTTTTTCCAAGAGAGAGTTTGAGAGAAAAATTCCAAAAATAAAAAGTTCAAGTTTGAGTGTTCATTTTTCAAAGAAAAATCCTTAAAACACTTCTGTTTTACACCCATAGTTTGTTTATTCCAAGTTTCAATATATATACATCTTGCTTGGAGTGTTTGGCACCGAGTTTTCTCTACCGCATTGAAGAGATTATTTTGGTTTACTTCTAAATCCCTCAAAGAAGAAGAAGTTTGTTTTGGTGCGGCATTCTCACATGGTGAAAGGCACCATGTGTGGTTGACGGTGTACCTATGTCTCATTGGGGAATTCCAAGATTCCGGTGGAGCTCCAGAGTTGTCGACTAGGCGGAGGTGTTTACAAGAAGAGGCGCCATGGCTTGAAAGGGGTCGAGTTTAGGAAGTAAGTCATCTGTCTTGTAATTGTAAAATCATACTTAGTGGACTTAAGGCTAAGGCCGTCCGAGATTTTTTCCCGTTGTGGGTTTTTCCTCGTACATCGCGGCGTAGTGGTTTCTTTGTTTATTTTATCTTTTGTAAAATCACCTAGAACGCATGCTTAGGTAAAAAGATAAAATTTGGTTTAAATCACTACTTACTTAATTCGGTGCTAAATTTATTTGGGTATATATTAATTTAATTCAAGTCGTCGTTTAATTTGATAAAATTAGTTTGGCCTAATTTGGTAATATTGAAAATATGACTTTGGCAAATTTCTATGACTTGGGTTTGTTAAAGTGAAAAATTCATTTGTTAATTAATTTAAGTTCACTTTAAGTTATGTTTAATTTTAATTTGAAAAGAAATTAAAATTTGTTAATTTGTTTAATTGAACCATCTTCGCTTCCGCATATATTTAAAAAGAAAATTACTTTTTGTAGTAAGAATATTAAAATTGGGGGCCTCACGAACCAACAAGTGCTATGAGGGCCAAAACGATAAATTATTTCGTTAAAGATCCTTTAAATATTTTTGTCTAAAATGGAATTTTCCCCATTCTCAAAATTTTGAATTTTCGATGATTCTAATTACGTATACTGAAAAGCGCGAATGAAATCGGCACTTAAATCTATCGACGAGAGGGTTTAGTTGTCTGTAGTTAATGACTGGTCCCCACCAACACATTTAGTAGATAATGAACGTGTTCTCAAACCAGCCGATAGGTGGAGTGAGAATGAATTTAAACTTTCGAATTTTAATTCGCGTGGTTTAGATGCCTTGTTTAGCACTGTCACACATGATGAATTTCGTCGTATTATGACGTGTGAAACCGCTAAAGAAGCTTGAGATATTTTACAACTCACTCATAAAGGTACTAGTGTCGTTAAAGCTTCGAAACTCCAAAACCTCACCACTCAATTTGAAACCATCAAAATGAATAAAATAGAAACTTTTGATGAATTTTATGCTAGAATTTCCGATATAGTTAATTCATCTTTTAATTTTGGAGAGAAAATACCCGACAACCGAGTAGTAAAGAAAATTTTAAGGTCCCCACCCTATAGATATATTCCAAAAGTGATCGTTTTAAATTCTTTACAAACTTTACCCTCTACGAAATTAGAAGAGCTCATAGGTGATTTGCAAACCTATGAATTGGACATGTTTTCCTCTAAAACTGAAAAGAAAATAGATAAGGGCGTTGCTTTAAAAGCCCGAAAAGAGAAAAAATAAGTAGTAGAGAGTGAAAGTGGTAGTGACTCGGAAAATATGGCTATGTTTGCTAGAAAGTTTCAAAAATTTCTTAAATTTAACAAAGATAAATTTAAAAATGATTTTAAGAAATTTGAAAAATCTACGCATGACAAAGCTGAGAAGATCCCTAAAACTATTAATGAACACTTAAATAGGGACGAGTCAAATAGGTGTTTTGGTTGTGATGGGTATGTCCATAGGGCAAAAGGGTGTCCCACTAAACTAAGGAGAGAGGGTAAGCAACCTATTTCATGTAGCGCAACCCTTAGTGATAGTGATACGGAAGAGGGATCCGATTCCCCCATTAAGCCCAACTTTGTGGCTTTTATGGGTAGTCATGTGAGCACCGATAATGAATCTTTCCATGAAGATATTCAAACACATGACACTTCCGTGGTCAAAGTTTATGATTCCCTTATTTTTTTATGGTTGTGAGAGTTAAAAAGAAATAGAGAGTGAAAATGAAGAAGAGGTTAATGTGAGTGAACTTCAAAATGCTTTTCAAGAATTATATGATGAATCTATTAAATTAAAAAGAGCTAATTTGAAGTTAGAAGCTAGTTTAAGAGAACGTGTCAAGGTCGTTGATGATAGAGTGTTGGTTGAAGACCTTAGGACACAAGAGAGGGCTCTTCTATAGAAGCTTGAATATATAGAAGGCGAGAGAGATAGCCTTAGGGGTTTAATGGAATCCTTAAAAAAGGAGCTTTTCACATTTGAAGATCGAAATGTTTTATTAGCGTCTAACATTTTAGAATTAGAAAATAAATTAAAAGACTCTAGTAATGTCAAATTTCATATCTAATGTCGTTTGGAGAAATTAGATATAATCTTAGGAACGGTCCAAGTTAAAAATGACACTTGTGGTTTAGGATTCGATACTTGTAATAAATCTACTTATAAATCCAAAACCAATATTTTAGGAGAATCGCCCAGGAAAACCTTTAGAGATCAATCCTTAGGTACCAATTTTCGATGTGTTTTTACTTGTGCACATTGTGGTCGAAAAGGTCATATTAAGAAATTTTGTTTTGATCTTAAAATGTTTTCTAGAAAATTCCAACGTAAGGCAACCAAGGTAGCCAAGATTCTTACCCCCCGAGATAGTCATTCGTCATTGGTTTGGGTTAGAAGATCTGACTTGGTGGCTTTACAAGATAGGGCATTTGATTCTCATTTACTTTCACAGGCTTCCTCCCTTGCAAAATCTAAAGGTTGAATGTGTTAGTTTTATTTGCATATTTTAGCTTTTGTACTACATGCTATATTATCATGCTAAATGTATGCTTGTTTAGTCATTTTCTAGTCTATGCTCCATGCTTAATCACATGCTAGAATAATGATTTTTGTTTATCTTTTGAATTATATTTCCTTCATTTTTGTTTGCATTAAATGAAAAATACAAAAAGATTTTTGTTTATCATTTGTGTTTTACCCTTTTCGTAATTTATGCTTAACGAAAAATACAAATGATTTTTGTGTGTCTTTTGAGTAAATATTTCTATTTTTGGTTAAAAATTTGAAAAAATCAAAAAGATTTTTTTTATGTGTATTATTTTAGTTTGACACACTCGATGTGGCATACACTTGTGTTAGAATTCCTTCTTTTTCGCTTCCATGTGGCTAGAACTTTTGGTTTAGATTGTCAATCCTTATTATGTTCTTTACCATGCTTACATGGAGTAGTTGAATTTTGTGTTGATTTAAATGGATTCTATTTTTATATGCCTCTATTCACACATGCACGAGCTCTTTTGAAATTTAATCGTCACATGTTAAATGTGAGCTTTGTGAGGTGTTCTCCTACCAATCTTGTCATCTACATACTTGTGACCTAGGAGGATTAGTGCATGTCAAAATCCGTTGCACGTGAGATTTTTGAGAAATATTATGTTATATATAAATGTGAACGGGGAAGGGATCCGAAAGGATTTATTATCCTTTGCAAATAGTAAGCCACCGTTTGGAATGGACCTAAAAGAAATACGTGATCCAAAGGCCTAAAAATAAGAATCATGCCATTAAAAAGAAAAATAATTGCCAAGGCCTATTTTTGTTTGATATATTCATTCAAATATATATGCTTATTGAGGGAGATTGGATGGTATATCAACGGTTTGCACAATGTCCGTTTATCCTAGTTATACTTTCAATGTCATGACTTTATTGGTTTGTAGAATCATCAAAAGTTTAGGCTTGTATGCATTGTGTATGTTTATTCATTGAGTTCAATCTATATTGTCAAATGAGGTTATATTCAAATGTGATGAAGTTTGCAATCAATTGAGAACTCCGTGAACATATTTTAAGTGATTAGGTCTAAATTTAACTATTACTAGTTCACACCCCAACACTTCCGTTTCCATATGACACATTTTTTCCATACGAGTGTGAAAAGCTTATCTTATTTTGTGTCATTTGTGTATTTATATCTATATATATGTGCATGTGCATATTTGGTATATCTAGAGTATGTATATATATATATATATATATATATATATATATGATATTTTTATTTGGTCTTTGCCTTGCTTTCTAGTCCATCTATGCTTTAATTCATAATTGGTATCTATCTTGTTGCATTCTTTGTTGATATCACATACTTAATAGTTAGGTATCATATTGGTATCATTTTCTTGCATCTTAGTTTGTATCCGTTATTATTTGCATGGATTAGTTGTGCTTTTGTTTCCCATAGAATGATAGGGGGAGAAATGGTATATAATCCTATTGTAATCGTATCTTAGTTTGGGAGATTTAACTTAGGGGGAGTCGCTATCTTCTTAGGTTGATCATAGTTGATAAATGGGAGATTTAATTTAGGGGGAGTAATTATTTTAATTGCATTTAATATTTTGATATTTCCTATGCGTTTGATAGTTTGCTTAAGTGTGCAGGAATTCTTCTAAATGGCAACTTTCATCATCGGCAAAGATATCGATCCTTGGGATGTTTGAGTCAAGATATTGTATTTTTATTTTGTGTGGGACATTTTTATTTGTATAGTAGAGCTTGACGACCCTTTAGGATTTTTTGTTGGTTTTTGTCCCGGAATAGTCAAAGGGGGAGATTTGTAAGGACACAAATTTCCAATTGAGTCCTTTGTAGTTTTGGCTCAATTTAGGACAAAAATGTTTGAGTCATAGGATGGAGATATTGTATCCATTAAATCCTATGACATGTTTGTTGAAGACGTAGTGGCCAAGATATTAAAGCTTCATCAAATGCCGTGTGTATTGTGCCTCGTTTCTACATCATCAACATGGTTCCATTGCTCTTAAGGTATGAATGAATTTTAATATATATATAGGAGCTTGGAACAATATTTATATGGGTGTAATTTATGTTTAAACTGTTGTTTATTTTCAAAAAGTTTCATTAAAACTTTAAAATAAAGTTTCTAGGCTAAAATCAAATTTTTATACCTTCTAGAAGTTCGTTCGATATTATCGTTCGAATGAGAATGTCGTTCGAATGAGGTTTGCCAACGATCTACCTCTGGAACTTCGTTAGAAGTATCATTCAAACGAGACTTCGTTCGAACGAAAATCTCGTTCGAATGAGATTTTGCGGGAACAGTTTATTTGGCAGTTTTTGACACTTTTTCCACTTTTTCCACTTATTTCCCCACTAACTTTTTGGGCAGACTTAACTAGTGCGGGAACTAACTTTTTCCACTTAACCTTTTCACATCTTTCCATCTCCAAGAGAGAGTTTGAGAGAAAAATTCCAAAAGGAAAAAGTTCAAGTTTGAGTGTTCATTTTTCAAAGAAAAATCCTTAAAACACTTCTGTTTTACACCCATAGTTTGTTTATTCCAAGTTTCAATATATATACATCTTACTTGGAGTGTTTGACACCGAGTTTTCTCTACCGCATTGAAGAGATTGTTTTGGTTTACTTCTAAATCCCTCAAAGAAGAAGAAGTTTGTTTTGGTGCGGCATTATCACATGGTAAAAGGCACCATGTGTGGTTGACGGCGTACCTATGTCTCATTGTTGAATTCCAAGATTTCGGTGGAGCTCTGGGGTTGTCGACTAGGCGGAGGTGTTTATAAGAAGACGCGTCAAGGCTTGAAAGGGGTCGAGTTGAGGAAGTAAGTCATCTGTCTTGTAATTATAAAACCATACTTAGTGGACTTAAGGCTAGGGCCGTCCGAGGTTTTTTCCCGTTGTGGGTTTTTCCTCGTACATCGCGGCGTAGTGGTTTCTTTATTTATTTTATCTTTTGCAAAATCACCTAGAACGCATGCTTAGGTAAAAAGATAAATTTGATTTAAATCACTATTTACTTAATTTGGTGCTAAATTTATTTGGGTATATATTAATTTAATTCCAATCGCCGTTTAATTTGACAAAATTGGTTTGG
Organism: Sambucus nigra; assembly: GCA_949130495.1. Taxonomy (NCBI): domain Eukaryota; kingdom Viridiplantae; phylum Streptophyta; class Magnoliopsida; order Dipsacales; family Adoxaceae; genus Sambucus; species Sambucus nigra. Next base: position 664,764,447 of record OX422208.1, on the reverse strand, counting down.
CCTAATTTGGTAATATTGAAAATATGACTTAGGCAAATTTCTACGACTTGGGTTAAATTTGTTAAAGTGAAAAATTCATTTGTTAATTAATTTTAGTTCACTTTAAGTTGTGTTTAATTTTAATTTGAAAAGAAATTAAAAATTGTTAATTTGTTTAATTGAACCATCTTCGATTCCGCATATATTTAATAAGGAAATTACTTTTTGTAGTAATAATATTAAAATTTGGGGCCTCGCGCACCAACAGCAAAACATATAGACATACATTTTAGAGATTATATGGTTAATTAGCATAAATATAGTTGAAAAGGAACACAAAAGTGCTAGAATGCGTAAAAATAAGTGGTACGAATATGCAATATTCGTGACGTATCATTACACTCAAGGTTGGGATAAGGCCTTCTCCACAGTGACTGTGAGGATTGATTTCCTAAAGAAGTCATCCTTCAAAGAGGGATGGGATTTTGCCCTTAGGAAGGTCGGTACTTCTATTAACTCTGATATTTTCCAGCATGTTAAGCCTAACACTCCTTTTATCATTGATCAGGAGATGGATGATGAATAAGGGACAACTGAGTCCTCCACGGTCCTTGATATGTCAATAGTAGCAGTTAGCCTTGAGGAAGAGGTGGCTTAGGATAAGAAGAAGGTGTAACCTCCTTAAAAATTCTTTTTATTTCTTGTTTTCTCTTTGTAATGCTTTGTTTTATTGTATTTTGGATTAATTTCCTTGGATGTACTCTTTTCCACAGTTTTTAATAAAATTGCCCTTTGTTTGCCCTGAACAATGTTGGATGCTTTTTGAATCTTTTCTTTGAATTTTTATATCCATATTCTGCTTTTTAATTTAAGTACACGAGGTCTATTATATCAGCTACGAAAAGTGATCTATATAGGAGAAGTGTTCAACTTTTTGAGGCAGGACATTAAGATTTGGAGGATGAAGAGGTAAAAGAACTGCTCGACTTGGATGCTTCTAACTAAATAAAAAAAACTTACCTTCATCTGCATAAGTTGTTTAGCTAAGCAGTGGAGACCAATGACTCATACAATGAAATGATTCTAAAGATGCAGGAAGATCACAAGGCATAACTTGATAGCTTGCATGCTAATTATGAGGCAAAATTTTCTTGGCTAAGTAGTGAAAAAGGTTTTAACTAAAGGTTACATGATGTTTCTTCGACTTATAACAAGAAGGAATTTGTAATGAAGTGTGAGCTGACCAGTGCTCGGGAGGTTTCTAATTTTCTAGAATAAGAGAATAATTTGTTGAAGAATGAATTAGAAGGTTTTAAGAAATCAGTAGGTGCTGACCAAAATAAGGGTGTATTATTTTTAGAGTAGGATAATTCCAGGTTAATTGATAAGATCGAAAAATTGAAGAAATCCAAAGGTGTCCAGTCATCTAAACATGTGGTGGTTGCTTCGCCTTCAATTTAGGAGGAAAGAACAAAGAAAACTTTGGCCGACCATGCCAGTTTGATTAATAGTCAATCTGCCACTATTAAAAAGCTAAATAAGAAGGTTGACCATCTTACTTTCCACTTCCATAAGAAATTGCGAACCATTTGGATGGATGGTTATGACGAAGCTTGGTACATATGGGTGACGAGCTAGAGCAAGCCAAAACAGAAGGCTATAAGTGGGGTTGGCTAAATTCTTTAATAATTATGAAGGTGCCGAAGGAAAATTCTTTATGAGATTGGAATGACCCAGGTTGTCTAGATCATCATACTCCTCCATTAAAATAGGACATTAACTGGATCCTGATCAATGCAATTCCCATAAGCCTTGTTAGAAAATACATGGGTGATTATGGCCTTCACGACGAGGATAAGCTCATCCGGACTCTACACTTCGTGGATAAACCTAGCTCCAGTAGGCAAGAGAGACTTAGGGAATTAGGATCCATTATTCTACCTTCTGCTCCCCCTGTCGAGATAGATAATGTTTTAAAAAAACACCCATCTCAATAAAGAGTGTTTACGGTATTTTTACTTTGAGCTTGTAATAAACAATAACTTGTAATGTGATTACGTTCTCTTATTTTTGAATAAAATATAAGCTTTTCATTTTTTATTTATGTTTATTATATATGGTAATGGCCTATCAGTGTCCTAGCATTGTGATTATGTGGTAGGCCATTGGCCGACTAATCTTCTTAATCAATTACCATTTTAGATGTACTTAAGTTGTCCAGCCTTAGGTTCTACAAATACACTTGTAATTTTCCAAAATGGATCTTGTCATTTTTTGACTAAGTTTTTGAATTAGGTACCATTGGCAGCCAAATTTTATAATATTTTTCCTGGATTTGGTCTAGTAAAACTTCTTGTTCTTTACTTAGGTCATATATGAAGTTTTAGAATTAGGAACTTCTTATTTGCGGCTTGTCATAAAAGAAGTCATACATGAAGTTTTGATGAAAATTGATCACTCTTTCTAGTTATAAGGTGGATAAATATTTGTTTTGAGATTTTTAAAATTTTCTACATCTCCCACTCTTGAAAAAAACACAAAAAGGAAGTCAATTGATGATAAACTGGTCATTTCTCATTAATACTGAAAAGAGTTTCTACATATTTACTGAAAACTTCAATCCATAATCACCGATAATACTCCCTAAAGTGCTCGGCATCCTTCTAGTGTCTCTCGATGACAGGTACTAGGCTGGAGAACTGCGGAGATGTGGTAGGGACCATACTAGTTAGCCTCCAACTTATTTCCTTTTTGGAGCACTTTCTTTAGAATGTAGTCTTCCTCACTTCTTATACCATGTCTAAGTCTAGTCTTCTCAAGAGATCACTTTTAGTAGAGTCAAAGTGTAGGACTCTATGATTGTGTAAGCCGATGTCCATACGGACTACAACTTCTGTTACAAATGCCAACATATAAGGAGTTTCGTTGGTAGCTATCCTCGACGTGGTATTATAGACCCAAAGTATATTATGTAATTCATTGATCCAGTTCCCTTTGGTATCATATAACATCTTATTCAAACCATCAAGCAATGTTTTGTTGGTTACTTCTTTTTGGTCATTACATTGAGGATGCCCAGGTGCAAAATGTATCTTTCGAATCTTGGACTGGATACAGTAGTCCTCAAACTGCTGGTTATTAAATTGAGTTCGATTATCTATGATAAAGGCATACTATAACGCATATGATGTTCTTCTATATGAACTAGAAGAATTTTTCAAAGGGCATTTCGACCAGTGGCTCATCTTCCCCCCATGTAGTGAAGTAGTATATAGCAACGACCAAATATTTAAACCGTACTATCATATTCTCCAAGGGGACGACCAAGTTAATGCCCTATATGGTGAAAGGCATTGGGGATGTGATCGGTGTCAGAGTATGCCCCGATCTCCTATGTATTGTGGCAAATGTTTGACACTTGTTACATTTCCTAGTATATGAAGCACAGTTTGCCTTCATAGTTGGCCAGTAATACCCTTGCTTAGCCACTTATCTTACCAATAATCATCCTGTCGAATGATCTCCACATGACCCATCATGAACCCTCTTAATTAGGTCCAACACTTTAGAAGGGTGAATATATCTGAGTAAGAAGATAATGAATCCCCTTTTGTATAAGACTTATCCTTCTAAAACATAACCGTATGCTTTATATCTTAAATTCCTATCTTCCTTGGGGTCTTCTGGAAGTATGCCCTTTCTGATATATCCCTTAATGGGATCCATCCATGAGGGACCCAAATCAATCACAATCAAGTTAATACTTTCTTCGTCAATGCTTCAGCTCTCCAGGATTTCCACATGAATGGCCGAGATAGTGCATCTTCTTGTGCGTTCTCAATTTTTAAAATTCTTACCATTCTGATCGCTAAGAATTTTGAGATAATACTTTGAGTTTTAGACAAATATCTTGTCATTAACTCTCCATTGACTCTATATATCCCTAGCACCTAGTTTATGATCAGTTTAGAATCATTGTGAGCTATAGCATGTTCGACACCCAATGACAAAGCTAATTTGAATCCTACAATCAAAGATTTATACTTTGCTTTATTATTAGAGTCTTGGAATTAAAATCGGAGCGCGTATTCCATGTCTATATCGTTAGGAGTATTAATAATTAATCCTGCATCACTACTAATTACACATGAAAATCCATTTATGTACATATCCCATATATGCAGCTCATCATCAAAATTTTCTTCGCTCAAGGATCCTTGTTTGAACACCTTTTGGCTCTGTTCCAAATATCGATCATCTACTTATCGATCAACGAATGTTTCTAGACTGTTAATTTTGGATCTATCTTTCAGAGAAATCTACTTGGCTGGTTTCTCTTTAATCAGATCTTGATCGATGACCTTTTCTTTATAAGTGAACTATGCTATGAAGTCTTCCATCACCTGACCTTTCAGTGTTTTCCTAGGCTCATAGTGTATATCATATTCTCCAAGCACCACAATCTAAGCCATTAATCTTCTCGACTTTTCTGTCTTAAGAATGGCTTGGTGCAAGGGTAGGTCTATATAAACCATAATGTTATGTGCTTGAAAATATGGTTTCATTCTTCGCAAAGATTTAATGAGGTCCAAAGCAAGTTTCTGCAGGCATGGGTATCATATTTATGCTCCTCAGAATGCCTTGCTGATGTAGTAAACTTATTTTTGTACCCCGTTTTCTAGTTGAATGAGTGCTGAGCAAATCTTAGACTTAGAAATTGCTAGGTATAAGTATAAGTTCTCTCCCATGAGTGGTCAGGAGAGCAATAATGGAGATCCTAAGTACCTCTTCAATTCTAGGAAAACATTCTCACATTCTTCAATCCACTCAAAAGTTTTCCTTAGTACTTTGAAGAAGGGTAAGCATTTAGTAGTCGCTCGAAAGATAAACCTTTTAAGGGTAGCTACTCTTCATGTTAGTTTCTTTACATTCTTCTTGCATGAAGGAGGATACATGTCAATCAATGCTTTGATCTTGTCCGGATTGACATCGATTCCTCTCTGATTTACTATGAACCCTATGCACATTCCTTCTTGTATGCCGAACACACATTTGGTTGGATTGAGATTCATTTAGTGTTTTTCTAACCGATCAAACATTTTATCGAGATCCCTAATGTGGTAGGCTTATTTATTTCTCTTAGTAAATATGTCATCCATGTAAACTTCCATGTTCTTACCAATTTATTCTACGAAAATCTTATTCACCAGCCTCTGGTAAGTTGCTCTTGCATTTTTTAGCCTAAAGGGCATAAAATTTTAGCAGTCGGTACCTCGGCTGGTGATGAATGATATATTCTCCTTATTTTCTGGCTTCATCTTAATTTGGTTGTACCCTGAATAGGCATCCATAAAGATGACTAGTTCATGTTTAGTTGTAGCATCTACAAGTTGGTATATTCTTGGCAAAGGGAAGTGGTTTTTTAAAATAGGCCTTATTGAGATCCGTAAAATCCACACACATAGGCCACTTATCATTTTTCTTTCTCATCATCACTATGTTGGACAACCAGTTGGGGTATTTGAGATCTTCAATGAATTTTGTTTTTATAACTTATCAACCTTTTCTTGTATAGCCATATCCTTCTCAGGACTAAGCACATGACGCTTCTGTTTAATTGGCTTGGCCTCATTGGAGATATTCAATTCATGGCATATGAATTTCGGGTCAATGCTTAGCATGTCTTCATGGCTCTAGGAAAATATGCTCTTTCGCTTTTTAAGGAATTTTGTCAACTCCCCTCTGAGGGTTAGTTCCAGAGATGAACCTATTTGTGTAATTCTTTCTGGATGATCGTCATCTATGATAGTCATTTCTGTAGAATCCACAACCTATCCTTTCATTAAATCAACCTCCTTTTGAGGATTTGGGGTCTTAATCTGGTCGGTAGCAGTGAGTTTCTTTACTTCTTCTTGGTCATTTGAAGTGAAGTAATATTCCCTAGCTTTAACTTGATTTCCTATAATAATAACGACCCAATAATGAGTGGGGAACTTTAGACACTAGTGGACAGTAGATGGAATCGCTTTGAACTTTTCAGACCATCCTTGCCGAGGATCATGTTATAAGTTGATTGAACATTATTGTCTAGGATGAAGAAATGAATCCTTTCAGTTCTGCTAGCAGGACAAGTGCCGATAAGAACTTCTAATTTGACAGTTCCCAAGGAGTATACTTTTTCTCTCGAGAAGACTATTAAGGGCCTGTGATAAGGTTCTAATTTCCTATTTCGAATCCCAAATTGTGAAAATAATTATAGAACATGACGTCAATCGAACTACCATTATCAACCAGGATTCTAGCCACCCTTACCTCATGTACCCTTATAGTGATGACCAAAGTATCATCATGGGGATAAAGCACTCCAGACAAATCATTCTTAGAGAAACCAATTACCAATTTATCCTTGTTTAATTTCCCTGGCCGACCATCCACATCATCATATAAGTTAATATGTCGAATATAATTACATGCTTTGTCTTTATTTAAATAGGCTTTCCTTTCAGCTAGGTCATCACCACCACCAGCATCTCCTCCTGTAATAAAATGATAGCCAAAAGATATCCTTTTACCTTAATTTCAGGCTCTTAAGGTTTCTTTGGTAGATCTGGGTCATCTTCTGAATCATTATTTCTGTCTCTCTTCTTGTCATCTCTCCCTTTGCAAGGATATTTTGATCGCCTCATAGAGTCTCGTTCCTCAGACCTGTCAATAAACTTAGACACCTTGCCACGTCAGATTAGATTCTCAATTTCATTTTTCAAAGAAATACAATTGTCAATTGTGTGCCCACGGTCCTTGTGAAATTCACAATACTTGGATTTATCTCTCCCGTTAGGAGGGAAATTTAATTTTTGGGCCATTTAAGGTCTCTGCTTCCTCTGATTTCCTCCAAGATGTGATGCACACCAATAATAAGAGGAGTATACTCATCATACTTCTTAGTCTTTGCGTATTTTTTGTCATTTTGATCTTTCTTATTAGAGAAGCTTTAGCACCAGGGACCTATTTCACAACCATAGCCTCCTCGCCGTTCACAATTTTACTAGTTTTAACCATTAACTCAGTCACAGTTTTAGGGGGATCCTTGGAGAGAGCATAATAAAACTTCTCGAGACTTAACCGATCATTAAAGCAGTGACAACCATCTTTTTTTCATAATCTACCACCTCTAGTTTTTCACTGTTAAAACGAGTTATGTACTCGCAAGTGGTTCTCTTGGTCGCTGGCAAACACTTAGTAAATGGGATGCCCTCTTAATGGGATTGGATCTAAAGCAGAATTTGCTTATATATAGCTCGACGAGCTATTGGAAGCTAGAAATTTATTCTTGGGGAAAATTATTTTGCCAAATTTACAGATCCAGTAATGGTGCTTAAGAATGCTCGACAACGCATATCATTTGGGACTGAGTAAATATCGATTGTTGCTTGGTACTGTTCTATATGAAGGACATGGTCGGTTTTATCGTCATATTTTGGATTAATATACGTGTCTTGAATTTAACAGGCATAGGGAAATTCATTATTGCTGGGACAAAGGGTGATCCTTTTACAAAACTCCTTTGCAATGGATTTTTAGATTTGGCTATCTCTTCCAGGCGATCTTCCAAATGATGGATCGAACCCTTCCAAGGGTGGTCCTTTGGATTAGTTTTAGTGGAGGCAGCTCTGGAGGCTCTTCCATGAGTTTGTTTTGAGATATCTTCTTGGGAAATATGCTCGGCTCGTGCGGATCCTTGCACGCCGGCTCTAGATTTAACAGATCCTTCTCGGTGTTCTCATGATCTGGATGGTTCCCTATGCTGCTGACGAACACTTAGTAAATGGGTTACCCTCTTAATGGTCTTGGCTTCAATAAAGAAGTTTCTTATGAATATCTCGGCAAGCTGTAGAAACCTATGAATTTGTTCTCGGGGCAAATTATTATACCAAATTTGTGCAGATCTAATGATGGTGCTTGAGAATGCTCGACAACACACATCATCTTGGACTAAGTAAATATTAGCTACTGCTTGGCACTATTCTATATGAAGGACGGGGTCGGTTTGACCATCATATTTTAGAGTATCCAAAGGTGGCTTGAATTTAGCAGGCGTGGGGAAATCCACTATTGTTGGGATAAAGAGTGATCCTTTCACAAAACTCCTTTGCAATGGATTTTTAGATTTAGCAATCTCTCCCAGGCAATTGTCCAAATGCTCAAACCCTTCTAAGGATGGTCCTCTAGATTAGTTTTAATTGAGGCATCTCTAGTGGATCTATCATGCATTTGTGTTGAGATCTCTTCCTGGGAAATCTGCTCGGCTCACCTGGATCCTTGCACACTGGATCTAGATATAGAAAATCCTTCTTAACGGTCTCATAATCTAGATGGTTCCCTGTGCCATTGACGAACACTTAGTAAATGAGCTACCCTCTTAATGGGTTTGGCATTAAAGTATAAGTTGTTGATGAATAGATCAACGAGCTATTGGAATCTATAAAGTTTTCGTCGAGGAAAATTATTATAACACTTATTTTAGATCCAGTGATGGTGCTTGAGAATGCTCGGCAACGCATATCATCTGGGACTGAGTAAATATCAACTGTTTCTTGGTACTATTTTATACGAAGGACGGGCCCAATTTACCATAATATTTTAGAGTAACCACAAGTGGCTTGAATTTAGCAGGAGTGGGGAAATCCACTATTGCTTGGACAAAGGGTGATCCTGTCACAAAACTGCTTTGCAATGTATTTTTATATTTGGCTATCTCTCCCAAGCGATCTTCCAAATGATGGATTGAACCCTTCCAAGGGTGCTTCTCTGGATTAGTTTTAATGGAGACAGCTCTGGCGGCTCTAAGTACGTTTGTGCTGAGATCTCTTCTTAGGAAATATACTCGATATGCACAGATCCTTGCATACTGGATCTACATCTAGAAGATCTTTCTCGATGGTCTTGTGATATGGATGGTGCCTTGTGGTTATGACCCCTATTCGTTCGAGGACCTAGCTTATCAGGACGCTCGACCATTCTTGAGAAAGAGATCGCCCATCATAGTAGTCAGTAGATTTTATGGAGGAGGTCATACTAGGGCATTAAAACTGGTGTTGTGAGGATAGAGAGTACCTGGATATGCTTTTCTTATTTTAAGGAGGTGGAGGCATCATTTACCTTCTTGAAGAGAGGGAAACAATGGGCCTGGCCTAGAGCATTTGAGTAAGTTGTCTTACAACTTCTTAAATGCTTTTTGCCCCTTAGTAATATTAAGAAAAGTCTCTTGGAGATCTCGTATGCCAAGAGGGGGAGAAGTATTGAAGTCATTTCCACTAGCAAGATAGCCCCTTGGGACATCAGTCATATCTCAAGTGCGTGATTAAAAATAAGTTCTGAAAGAAAATAGATGGGAAACAACAATGGCTTATTGAGTTTCCCATAGATGACGCCAATCTGTTGATGCCTAAATTTGGGTGATATATTTGAGGAATGATCTCATAATTAGTTACCCAAAATTATAATCATAGATTAAGAAAATAAAGAAAATAGAAAGAGACACAAGGTTTTTACGTGGTGAAACTCAATAATGGAGCCTGCATCCACGAGGTAATACCACTAAGGGTTTACTGTTTTATTCCAGTCACTTTGTTACAATCTTTAGGGTTTATAACGATGATGTCCTTCCCTCAGTTGAGAGTAGTAGTGTATTTATATTAAGTGGAAACTTAATAGATGGGATGACTTTATATCTTAGGCATTTACATTTTTATATGATAATCTGTAGTTGGACATTGTTCACGTATGTGCATGGTGACTGTTGAATATCCCACGTGTGTCTGTTCATCATACTAATGGTTTATCTTCTTGTATATAGTTAGCTGGGCGGCCGAGGGTACCTGAGCCGACTGGGTTTACCCGTTGTTGTTTTATGATAATGTTAACAGGTGTCACTAAAGTGGTACTATACTTGGCCTAATAATTTTAGGTTAAAACAAAGAATCTTGATTTTTAGTGATAGAAACTGAGACCTAGGGAGTGATTTGGTAAGTACAACTGCTAGATGATCTTCACTAGAAACATGAGCAACACATAGAGTTCCATTTTGAATTTGATCACATATAAAATGGAAGTCAATGGAAACATGTTTCATTCTTGAATGAAAGATGGGATTTGAGCACATATGAGTTGCCCCAACATTATCATAATAATCACAGGACAGTGTGGAATGATAAAACCAAATTCAGTCAAAAGAAAACACACTTAGTTGAGCTCAATAGCAGTAACAACAACAGACCTATATTCAGCCTTGGTGGAGGACCTATCAATCGTACATTTCTTCTTTGAACTCCAAATTATTGGATTACGGTTAAGATAGACAACATATGCACTTGTAGAAGAAACATCATCTTTGTTACCAACCCAATTAGCATCGAAAAAGGCATGTAAGGATAAGGGGTGAATCACGGTAAAACTGAATGCCATCACTAGCTGAACCACAAAAATAACACAAGAGGGATTTAACAATAGTCCAATGGTCGGTGAGAAAGATTTTTGACCACAAAAGATATATTTAGTCGTGTTATTAGGATATACTGTAAACTCCCAACAATGGTTCTATACTCTGTAGGATCCGAGAGAGTGGAACACGAATGCAATTTAAGAGGGGGACTTCTAGTAGGGGAGTGAGTAATGATTTACCATCTATCATTTTTATTCGATCAAGAAGGTCCATAATATATTAGCATTGAGATAACAAGATACCACAAGAATTTTAAATAACTTCCATACCATGAAAATAAGACAATTGTCCAAGATCCTTAAGAGAAAATTGGTGAGAAAGAAAATGCACAAATTAACGAACCAAATCATCATTATGACAAGAAATAATAACGTTATCAATGTAAAAAATAAGATACGTAAGATGACCTCCAGTTTTGAGAACAAAAAGAGAAGTGTCAGCATGATAGTTGTGAAATCTCGAAGCAATAAGAAATTTGAAAAGCTATTGGTATCAAGCTAGTGGAGCTTTCTTAAGCCCATAAATTTCTTTTCGAACCTTGTAGACATAAGTTGGATAATTGTGATCCAAAAACCTAGAGGTTGGGAAATATATACATACTAAAAAAGATGACCTTCCAAAAACACATTGTTTACATTAAGTTGTCGTAGAGACTACCCATGACTAACAAAAAGGCTAAGAATTAGACGAATTGTAGTAGGCCTAACCAGATGACTAAATGTATTAGGATAGTCAACTCCTGGGCATTGATGAAAGCCTTTTGCAACCAAACGTGCTTTGTGACTATCAATAGATCCATCATAATTATGTTTAGTTCAAAAAATCCACTTACAACCAACTATATTGTGACTAAAAATAAAAGGCACAAGTTCCCATGTCCTATTTCAGCTAAGAGCATAATATTCTTCATACATAGCTCGATGCAATTTCAAATATTTGAGGGCTTGGGTTACGATGGTTGGTTCGACATCACAAGCATGGGAGAGTTGAGTGGAGAGGTAAAGTTTAGGTAGTGGTTTTCATAATTTGTTTCTGGCTCTAGTGGTCATAGCGTGCATATGTGTTGACCATGAGTTAATAGTACGGGTAATGTATGTTGGGTTTGTTTGGGGTTCAGTTGAAAGCTCATAGATGGTTGGTTGGGTGGATCTTGTGAAAAATTTGATGAAGAAGATGGACTTGGCAAAACTTTTATTAAAGGAGGTATCCAGTGGAGACAGTATCAGGTTGGGGATGTGGAGATTCCTGTGAAAGAGTTAGAAAAGGAAACTCAACAAATTTGACATGATGAGAAACAAACATTGTTGATTTAGAATGATGAAAGAATATATAGTTACTTTAAGTAAGAGAGTATCCAAGGAAGATACATGGTTTGGACCGAGAGTCAAGTTTAAATTTGGAGTAAGGACGAAGTCAATTACAGCATAGACAACCAAAAATCCTACATTGCGAATAGTTTGAGGCTGAACCAAAAATTATTTCATATGGAGATGAAAGGTTAAGTGTGGAAGTGTGAGTGGGGAATGGTTCGCTTTTAAAATACTTTGTGGAAGTAACTAGAGTAAACTCAAGATGCCTACGAGTTTGTATAGAAGATTCAAGACGGGCCAATTTAAACTTTTTACTTAATTTGCTAATTAGGTGACAAACTAGATTAGATTTGACTAGTTAATTAAAGTCCAATTATATTTTCTTAATTAAGCATGGTTGTTAAACAGATAATAACACTTTCAATTTGATTAGGCGAGTTTCTAGTTCTTTAACCTACTTTTTGGTGTGAGGTTATTAGACAGAAAAGTACAACACATAGGTTTTATTTTACGTGGCAAAAATACTTCCCCTTGGGACCAAGGATCCTTCTAAGGATCAAACTAATCTACTCCGCTAAACTAATCAAAATAGGAACGATTATACAAACATGTAATAAGACACAAAATGAACTAGTTAGAAAGCTATGACTTGATACAAAGCCACTCTATGTTTGTTGCTCTTCTGTACTCAACCTCACTTTGTTCCTGCTAGTTGTCTTTCTTTACGTCTTCGCTTTTCCCTTTAGATTCCGTACGCTCAGTATCAACTCAGTACCTAAGTGACTTATTCTAGTGAAGTTTAAGTGTTGTGAGTTATACTACTATGACTCACACACACTTAAATGATACATACCAAATGATACGCAACAACAGTTATTTTCTTAGATATCTTTATCAAATATTATGTTCTCTCTGTTAAGTCAAAACTTCTTGACTTAAACAATTTTAGAAAAACCTTTTTCTTCCAATTATTTTGAACACATAAACTTGGCAAGATATTTACACAAGTATTCCAATGCCTAAGTGAATAACGTGTTATTTGCGTGATCAGACCTAAGTGTGTGACATGCAATGAAATAAAGTAAATGAATTATACTTTCAAGATTATGTACCAAATATAATCAAATAAATCATGCACAGTCAATATCACATATTATAAATAGTTTTTGATTAATACTAGTTACAACGGTTTAAGCACACAGTCAAGACTAATATTCTAACAAACTGTTTTCAGAAATAGTTTAGATTAAAAATGGGTTTAATCTAATACCCTATTATTCCTTTTAAAACTCAGATTTAAAACATGAAAATTGATAGTACAAATATAGCACCCTGCCGCGGATGGTATTCTGCACTGCACCATGCCGCGGCCCTTCTCAGCATAGGGTACGTCCAAACTGAACGCAGGGTGAGGCCCTTCCAAATATAGGGCACGACACATACTTGTCCATCAAGAAGACGCCGTGGCACTACCCAGTACAGGGCGAGGCACCTTTGTCTCTAGCCTCCTGCAAGATGCAGCACTCACATTGATTGCCTTACAGGTCGCATCCCTCTCCATTACAGCAACTTCATATTTTATGTACGTCACGTGCTCAGAGCACGTGAACATATCTCCTATAAATAGAGGACCACACCTCGAAATATGAGGGGGGTAGATTGGATCGATTCCATAGGTCAAGGGAAGATTCTACAATACAGATTCTCTCTACACAACCTCAATATACAGCTTGGGGGTTACTCATCTACATTGCATCCGCCTCTTCGGCAGACCGGAATCCTCTATAATGCCATATACTCTCCTTTATTCTCATACATGTAAGCCTCTTTAGGCACGATTATATTGTACAATGCAACGCATATAATGAGAACGGAGCAACCCAGTGGACGTAGGCCTATTTTAGAGGTTGAACCACTCTATATCTTGTTTTCTCTCTATTTACTTGATTTTCTTGTTTATTACGCACTTTACTCGTGATTTACTGATACGAGAACGACAAGTTGACAATTTCTTGTATCATCAATCTGGCACCGTCTGTGGGAAATGAGATATTTCAATCTTGTTTCTATTTGTTTCGAGTTCTTAAACACCTTATTCTATTCATGGGGATCCTCTGGATCATCATCCCATGAGTAAATTTTGGTTATTGAGCTCTATTTTATACTTACACCCTTAAATGGGTATTTCTTACCTTCAGATCTGCTCTCGGGTCTCCATGTTATGACCCTACATCTATTTTACATACCCTAATGATGTTACCTCGCCAAGATGACACTGAAAAGTGCAAAGGTCAATAGCCTCACAAAGGTGGGTGATTAGGGGGGAATTATATTTACTCTCCTTTTGTTGTTCTTTTCTTATTATCTACGGTTTATCATTAGAATTGTGCCATTTTGTGCACCGAGAGGTTATTCCTTCAATGGATAGACCCTAGTAGGTATGCTCTCTATGAGTTTTGGGAGAAAAACTCAATTGATGGGTTTCAATTTTGGGATTGTCCCTTCACTGCCTGGGTAGGGATGCGGCATGGTAGTTCAACTACCTTACATGCTGTGGCCTCTACTGGGGAAGTTGCATTGCATAAGCTTCAAAACATCAAGGAACGGACTCAGGTGGTCTCTAGCTCAACCTTGGTGAATATCATACAAAGACCACGGCAGTGCACCTATGTGCCATACTGGCTGCAGCCTCAGAAGCAATACCGTATTGTAGTGAAAACGCTGCATCCCCATTTCCTATTTGGTTACCCCAATATTCATGAGATAAACTTATGTTAGTTTTGTCTCAGATTATATATACTTTGTAAAGACTAACAAAAGCAGAAATATAGGGAGAATCCATCCAGAGCACAGAAGTCAAAGATGAGATTGTACAGCTGCACAATCACCTCAACCACCTCTACGATAATCATGCCTCATTTCAGGCCCAGGTCAACTAATTGACTCATAGGGTCCTAATGCTAGAGGCCATGGCTTCACCCAATGTGGGCGTGACACCCATGATGATTGCTTCAATAGACTTTGCTTCCGCGGCAGTACCGGAAGATCCATCTACGAAAGTAGTCAGCAAGAGTTAAAAAAGAAACCAGAGAAGGCAGAGGGGCGATCTAAGGCTTATACCCCATTGGACTTACCGATTGAAGACATCTTTGAGTCCATTAAGGAGGAAAATCTTCTGAGGTGGCCAGAGAATCTCAAAGCTCCACCCCACAAGAGGAACAAAGCCAAGTGGTGCAAGTTCCATCTGGACCATGGCCAAGACACTGAGTAGTGCTATGCACTAAAGGATGAAATTGAAAGGCTGATTGGGAAAGTGATTCTATGGAGGTTCATTAAAGACGTTTAGGGGATGAAGTCTAGTCTCACATACTACATGCCCATCTTTCATGCTTATGTCTTGTATTCCATCTGTCTCTACTTTACAGTGACAACTCTTCTTATGATGTTTTAAATTAAACTCTGTATTGACCTTACAAAGTATATATAATATATATTTGAATAGATGCATGAAATCATGATTCACTCCATAGTGCCATGTTTTTATTCCCATTTCCATGCAATATCATCTTATAAAATACCGTTTTGTCTTAAATAGACCACGATTGGAGACAATACGTTATATCTGGAATGACAAATTATCTCGGAAGAATATTATTATTTCGGGATGCACCTACGAAGAAATTGCTCTCTTAATTAGCTCACAAGTTCCCCTCATGATGTGCAACTATATCTTATCATATGATGATCATATTCACGAAAGCATCTGAGGATTCAAGGAGCTTTTATTAGCCATGGGGGCTTACAATACCCGTTCTTAGCTTTCGGGATGTGTCATTAAGTCGAGAGACTTGTAATACCTAGTCATGAATGACTTTATATATATATATATCTATAGCTGTGGGTGGATTAATAACATAACCCAGCCTAGGGAGACTTGACAGTATCCTGTATATTAGCTGTGGGTGGCTTAATAACAGAACCCAGCCTGGGGACTGGGGAGGCTTGAAAGTATCCCGTATATTAACTGTGGGTGGATTAATAACATAACCCAGCCTGGGGAGGCTTGATAGTATCCCATATATTAGCTGTGGGTGGCTTAATAACATAAACCAGCCTAAGGAGGCTTGATAATATCCCATTTATATACAGAAGGGCGGTGCTAAAGAAGATAAAATTTATATTCCGTGAAAGGCAATTGAAGCGACTAGAGGAAAGACATGAGAGGTAGTTGCTGTTTTACTGTAATCACGAAGCATGTCAAAGCTACAGAATCTCCTAAGAGCTAAATATACGGTCGTAGCAATTAAATGGGTCCGTTAAGCGACAACGGCAAGCATATAGTTAATCTTTTTCAACCATTATTAAGAAACGGTATTGTAATGAGGACCCAATTGTAATGTTACAACCATAAAGCTACATAAGATGGGTTCCAAACACTTAAAGGTGCTGCGACATATTAGAGAAAAAAAATCCATTGTAGCCTCTATTTAGGAAGGGGATACGACCACTTTCAAACATTCAAGATTGTACTTAGCGGGGAAAAGGGACCCAACCCATCTACATTATAGTGCTGTGGCCTTAAGTTATATTCCATTTTGGTTTCTAAATATGGCCTCGACCATTGACCCTTACGTTTGCAAGAAAATGCATAAATCAAGCAAGCAAAGATGTATAGAAAGAGCATTCATTCAAGTATAAAAGCAAAGCAAAGCAGAAGAAATTCAAAATCTACTAGAGGCAGAAACAATAAACATTGAAGGTGGATGCAACCTTGATATATCAATTCTAAGTTTACAGATAAGGGGGTTGCATCCACTATAAAGAGTTACAAAAAGTGACAAAGGGACACAACCCATATATGTAAAAATTCAAAAATTGAAGGGACGCGACCCTGTATGAATGAACAGTTCAAAAATTACAAGCAACAGGATTATGAGGCCACATCATCGTTGACATCCCCTTCCTCACCATCTGCGGCTATTTTGGTTTCTTCCTCCGCGGTCGCTGCCTCAGCCTCCGCCCTCAACCTGGATTTCTCCTTGGTCACAGCCTTAATCTGCACTATACATTACTGATGCTCAGCATCACCAAGGCCCCAGGAAAGAACCTTCTCTTTAGTATCAGGGTAGTTCTTTATGATTCTATGCCTGAGATCTTGGTAACCGCGGAGATAGGCCCTATTCTTTATAAGTAAGAAATCCTTTGAGACCTTAAATGACTCCATAGTGTTGTCTATGGCCAGCCGAAGGGCTTCACCATGACCTGTCGCCATTTTCTTGATTGCCATGGCATGGGCTTCAGCATCACATGCAGCCTTGGCTTCCAAATCCTCGTGCCTCTTTTGAAGGAGTCCGAGCTTATTATTGGAGGACTCAGCAACTTGGTCTGCTTCCGTGGCCTATGCCTGATAGATCTTAAGAGATTCCATGGCTTGATTAAAGTTTGCCTTCGCTTCTTATCATGCTTTGATTGCAGCTTCTAAGTCCATCTGAGCCGCCTGAAGTGCTGTGGTAGAAGACTTCTTGCTCGCTTCGAAGGAGAAATTTCATCCTTTCTCCAGGTCAGCAACATGTACCCTATTTATAGCCTCCTTTTGTTTGTAGAGGGCCTCATACTTCCTCTTTTGGGCAACCATAACGTCCATGACCTGAAAAGAAAAAGTTAGAAGCAAGGTATATAATGCAAAATTAAAACTGAGAGAGCACTTGCACTTACCCTCAAAAGGCTATGGAGGCCATAATCCTCCAGATCGTCACGATCTTCATCCATCAACCTATCAAGGTCTGAGGCATCAAGAACCCTCTTCATCCTTTGAGCAACCCTTACAGTGGTATCCCACGAGGACTCAGGGTCGGGCTATCTTAGCTGTAGCCACGACCGTCCATCAAGACCAATCCCGGAGCGGCATTAGGGACGCACCAAGTTGGCATTAATAGCAATAACAAGTGGCAGTGATGAAGAAGTTGAATGGATATATGTTCGACGTGGACATCAAACCTTCAGCGGCCAGATTGGATCCAATATCATCATCGAACTCACTTTGGGGTTTAGTAAGGTTGGTTTTTTCCATGGCCAGATTTAGGGTTGCGGTAGGAGGATTTTGATCTCTGGAAGGGGTTGCGGCTGGTGCCTTTATCTTGGACCTCTTCCTTTTTTCGTGCCTCGCAGTATTATTGAGAACGGTTATGTCCTCATCCATTTCCACTAGCTGGGCAGTCAATAGTTCCCTGTCAACTTCCTCACTTGAAAGAGGGAAAGTAACAGTAAATATTTGAAGTTTCAACATAAGTTTTCGTGGATAAAGACTGATTATCGGGTTATTACCTACCGCGGTCATATCTTTTGGAGTGGACTTTCTAGGAAAGAACCCTATTTCAAAAATAGTTATAGATGTTACAAGGGTGCTGAATTTATTCTTTTCAGCAGGAATGGCCGCGGCCTTGGCAACTCTTTTCTCTTGCCTCCCGCTCAGTTGCAAGTTGTCAAGAACTATAGAAAAACACTTCAAAGGTTAGTAGAGATTAATAAGCAACTACAAAGAGGGGATGTGGCTATTAATCAAATACCTAGATTAGAAGGGCCCCCCATTGCCGCGGCATTTGAAATGACTTCTCCCTCTCATTCTCCTGAGGATGAATCTCCTACTCTTCTCCAAAGATGTAGAAATACTTCCCCTTCCAGTTCTTTACACTGGTCGTCCACCCAAAGTAAAGGGTCTCATCCTTGCCGCGGATGGAGAAGTAGTAGTACCCAGTGAACTTCACGAAGTTTTCCTTCGGGCGGTAGAAGTGAAAAAACTCCGCGAGAGTAATGTATTTTTTGAATTGGTTCTCCCAAAGCACGATCACGAAAAGGATGGCCCTCCAGCCATTGGGATCTAAGTGGGATAGTTCTAGTTTCATGGTTTGAAAAATTCATCTGATGGGAACAGGAACTGGCAGCCGGAGCCCATAAACGAAAGCATGAAGTGGAAAACATACCCCATTGTCAACAAGTTTTGTGCACGATCTTTGGTTCACGGAAGGTGCTGAGCACATCAAGTTTTTTGGAAACTCGAAGCCCTCAGCTACCTGATAAACCCAGTCTTGGGTTATGATGCTGCAGATATCAAGCGCAACTAGGGGTCTCTTAGCCCTCCAGATGGGCCAACTGGTTCATCCATATCAACAGCACCCCTTGCCAAGACACCATCTTCCACATCCACTTGTCCGTTACTAGAGTTGAATTCCTCTTCCATAAGTGTGGTCTCATATTCCTTCCTCGAAGTAGAATCTGTGGAATCTGAGTATAATACTACGCAATTGGGACAATTCTTCAATCGGCAAGGCCCTATTGACTTCAAAGGGGGCACGACAGGAAGTTTAGGAGGGGAAGTTCCAAAATGTTTTGCCCAAAAGCCTCTTAAAAACTCGTCTCGGTTAAAACTCATATGGCTGCAGCAGTACCTGAAAAGCATAAGCCGCAGTTAGGTGCGTAACCAGTATGTTATAGAGGCCTCTTAGAGGCCACGACAGGTTCAATGGAACATCAAGATGAAGAACATGAAATATTGAGGCCAAATGGGGAAGTGTGGGGTTTGAGCCCCAAAAGATAATTATTTCTGCGACACATTGATTTGATTGGTTTCACAGTGCCACGGCTACTCACTCAACGACGTCAAACTATGCCAAAGAGACGCTGAGTCTAAATCTAAGAAACTAAGGGGTCGCAGCCATTGCTCACCACAAGCCGCGACTAGGGATCAAATCAATGAATATTTGAAGGATTAAGTGCAACCCTAGATTACTAAATGGGTATTTTATCATGCCGTGGCCATTCACTCAAATAGTTTTATACCTAACGCTTATTCGTTTAAAGATCGAAGACCCAGAATATAAAGAGTTCATCCAAGAACATCAAGAACAATTATTTGATTTCAATATGATTCGACACAAACGTAGTTTATATGATCTAAGCAGTGGAAGATTAAGGGTGTGTTTCATATTATGATGGTTGATCCAAGAAATTCTAGCAACAATTACAATTATTTATCATGCGTACATATTTGATACTTGGAAATTAGAAGACAAAACCCTAGATTCCTATCAACCAATCTGGTTCTTTTCCTGAAGACATATATAATCTAGAAAAATCAACACGAAGTCTAGAAATGCATAAAATCATGTGTTCGTCTATTTAAAGAAGAATTACGAATTCCAAAAGCTATTTAAAAAGGATGTTGGTTGAAAAATTACTTGAAAATGAAGAAGATGGCAATGATCAGCCTCAAACCGCCTTGAACCACCACACTCAGCCTTGGATAGTCGCCGAAAAAAGCAAGCGGACGTATGAACAAAGTTTAGCTCTCGAAATGCTCTCAAGGTTTTGGAAAACATAATGAAGTCCACGGCCTAAACAATTTATATAAGAGAGCGTGGAAGGTGAATCGTCTCCTTGGAAGTACCGCGGCACCTAAGAAGACTGAACTAAGCCGTATCCCCAATCATAATCTCTTGGCACTACGACTTGGGGGATTATTGATAGTACAAATATAGCACCCTACCGTGGATGGTATTCTACACTGCACCATGCCGCGACCCTTCTCAGCATAGGCAACCCAACTCAACACGGGGTGCGACCCTTCCAAATATAGGGCGCAGGACATACTTGTCCATCAAGAAGACGTCACGGCACTACCCAGTACAGGGCGCGACACCTTTGGATCTAGCATGTTGCATGATGCAACACTCACATTACATGCCTTACAGGCCGTAGCCCTCTCCATTACAGCAACTTCATATTTTATGTACGTCACGTGCTCAGAGCACGTGAGAATATCTCCTATAAATAGAGGACCATACCTCAAAATATGAGGGGGATAGATTGGAGCGATTCCACAGGTCAAGGGAAGATTCTACAATACAGATTCTCTCTACACAACCTCAAGATACATTTTAGGGGTTACTCATCTACATCGCAGCCGCCTCTTCGGCACACCGTAATCCTCTATACTACCTTGTACTCTCCTTTATTCTCATACTTGTACGCCTCTTTAGGCACGATTATATTGTTAAATGCAACGCATATAATGAGAACGAAGCAACATAGTGGACGTAGGTCTATTTTAGAGGCTGAACCACTATATATCTTGTTTTCTCTCTATTTACTTGCTTTTCTTGTTTATCACCCACTTTACTCATGATTTGCTGATATGAGAATGACAAGTGGACGATTTCTCGTATCATCACAAATATATCAAGGCATATAAGGACAATCAAAAAGTAATTTTTTCTACTAATAAGTCCTTAAAAAGCTTTAGGTTTATACTTGCCTATATCAGATCTTGAATGAAAATTGCTTAGTTTGATTTAAAACAAAATATTTTACGACATTATTAGCTCGGAGGCAAGAATACGAGCAAGATTTTTGTGTGTGAAAAAGTGTTCAAATGTACACACAAAACAAATCTAAGGCAGATTTAACAGTCTAAGCAGATCTATACAAGACAAATGTGTATCAGTGTCTGCATTGTGTAACTAATCATAAAAAATAATGCATGCAAACTATTTTAAGCATGGATCTTGACAAGATAATCACAACACAAGATATGTGAATCAATAGTGTGATGTGGTTCTCGTTTTGAAGCCAAATACCTTTAACTCTTGAAAAGTTTTCTTGGTATACCTAGGCTTATGACATAGAACAGAAGTACATACTAAAATATATAACAACTAACACACCAAGAATGGTCTTAAAATATATCTAAACAACTAGAGAAGATATTCACTTCCAAACAGTTTAATCGTTCCAAAACAAAAGTGGAGTATTTTTTAGAATAGTTTGAAACAAAAAATACAAACCCTAATAGGACAGTTTTTAAAAATATTTGAAAGGATTCAATCATTTTTCAAGAAAATCATACACACAAAACATAAATCCAAACGATATTAGTGTTCTGTGTTTAGTCTTGATCTATAAACAAGATCAAATCGTGTAACGAACACTTGTGTGTGTGTAAACTCTCTCTCTCTCTCTCTCTCTCTCTCTCCAGATTTTAGTTTGGGAGAGTTTCGTTAAGATCACAATTTCTCTCAGCAATTAAAATCGAGAACCAAGGGTCTCAATTTATAGGAAGTGAAGTGTGTGATAATTGGAGAAAAATAAAGGCACATGGATTGCCAAGACAGGACATCAGCCGTTGATAACAATGCAATCCAACGGTTCTCAAACAAACACAAAGAGATGGATTAGAATAGCGACATGTGGGCATCTCGAAATTTCTGCATAAAATCTTGTTTAAATCGTGTACAATACAGCACATGACTACCGTGTGCGAGCAGTGTATGTAACAGGTCTAACACGCGCATAACAGATAAAAACAAATCAGAAATAAAACAAATGTTTGATTTAGAATTTGAAATAGGTTTTAAATCATATAAAACCAAAATTAAAACAAAAAAATTCCCGAAAGATATGGGAGTAATCTAGAAAAATATTATTAATATTTGTACACATAAATATATTTTCCTTAAGATTTTATTCCTATTCTTTGTAATTCAAATTAATTGAGACAACTAATTTTAATTTAAGAATTAATTTGATTTAAATGTTTAAAAATGTTTTAAAAATCCTCTTTAAACATCCGAACACAAATCATAAGAAATGATTCTATGAAATGCAATGTGTAGTGTCCTATGTGATTTAACAATATTCCTATGAGCCATAGTGTGCAAAGTGTGAGAGACTACCTTCTCTTTTGAAGCAAGTTGAGTTGAACTATAAGAGATATTGTGGAGTGAGTAGAGCATAGGCATTGGTATTCTAGACACAACATATATACATAAAATATCTTGTCAAAATTTCAGTCCAACTAGATGAAGGTCAATATAGATAAACACTATAAAAACCGTAACCTTGAGAGTATTCTATATATGGAGCTTCAATCTCCCCCATTGTACTAATTTTGACAAAACCCTTGAGTACATCAAATGACATAATAAGGTAAAAACAATCCTAGAGTTTCCTATACAAATTTCTTTTCTATCTACCCACTCAATCCTAGAAAAAAAAAAGACACAAACTGATAGGTGAGAAGTAGTCGTGAAAAGACAAAACACCAATCTTACAAGAAGCAAGTGAGAAGAATATGCTTGATAAAATTTCATAATATGCGTAGACAATATCAATATAGAAAAGAAATCAACAACTTGATCAAAATAATGTACTCATCTCTCCCCCTTTTGGACTAAATCAGACAATGGTTGTGAGTTAATTAGAAAAGTGTTAGTCAAAAGTCTAATAAGCGTCTCCAACATTAGACTTATTTTAAGAGATATCGTATTCTCTCGATACCTTTATCCTAAAATCTCAGAGATCTTTTACAAAGAATAAAGATATGACTAATTTTATTCTACTTATCGAGTATAATCATTCCCATCATGTGCCGATGTTTTTCAAAATGAGCTTTATCTAACGGTTTAGTAAATAAATCAATAAGTTGTTTATCAATAGCAACTTGTTCAATGACTAGCTCTTTTGATTCAATTAACTCTCTAATAAAGTGATGACAATATTAATGTGTTTGGTTTGACTATGCTGCACATGATTTTTAGCAATATTAATTGTACTTTCATTATCGCAATAAAGTTGAACTTAAGACTCAAAGACACCATAATCATGTAGCATTTGTTAAATCCTTAGCATATTTAGACTGCGAAATAAACAATCCATCATCACATTGTTTAACTTGTAGTCCTAGAAAGTATTGTAACTTCCCCATTAATGACATTTTAAACTCACTACACATGTCTTTAGAAAAATATTCCACTTCTTTCTGAGAAGTAGATACGAAAACAATATCATCAACATATGTTTGAGCAATTAAAACGTCCTTCTTAGATTTTTTAACAAATAAGTTTTTATGGACGCCACCTCTAACAAAACCATTTTGAGATAGAAAGTATGTTAATCGCTCACACCATGCACGCGGATCTTGTTTTAAACTGCAAAGGGGCTTTTGCAGAATATATACGTGATTTGGATTATGTGGGTCATGAAATCCTATGGGTTGTTCCACGTATACTTCCTCAATCCAATTGCCATTCAAAAAGGTTGATTTGACATCCATTTGAAAAAGTTTGAATTGTAAATAACATGACACATCTAGACGTAATCTCACTGATTCGAGATGATTCACTGGAGCAAATGTCTCATCATAATCTATTCCTTTTATTTACGAGTACCCATGGGCAATGAGCCCAGCTTTATTTCTAATGACTATTCCTTTTTCACCGGTCTTGTCTTTAAAAATCTATTTTGTGCCAATGACCTTAATCTCATTGGGCCTCGGCACTAGATACCAAATATAATGATCTTTGAATCGAGCTATATCCTCTTGCATCGCATCAACCCAATAAGAATCTTTTAGTTCTTTATTAACTGTTTTTGGTTCCGCTAAGGAGACAAAAGAAGTCAAGTGAGTCACTCAATGTAATCGATTTCTGGTTCTCACTAGCTCAAAGACATTACCAATAATTTCTGTGGAAGGATGTTCTTTCGAAACCCAAGTAGGTACAACTAGGGTTGAAATGGCTAAGGACTCATCTATGACTGAGATTGGTTCATTTAAAATGTTTGAATCCAACTCAATTTCAACGGGTTGGTCATTACTTGTTTCCTCTAATGTACTCTTAATAACTACAACATTAATCGACTCCATTATGGTTCTAGTTCGTAAATTGTAAACACGATAAGCCCTGTGATTTTTAGAATAGCCCAGAAAGATGCCTTTATCCCCTTTGGAATTAATTTTAGAAAGATTTTACCTAACATTGCAAACATAACACGGGGAACCAAAGGTTCAAAAATATTTTAAAGTTGGATTTTTATTAAACCATAATTCGTAGGGCATAGTTTTGGCATTCTTTCTAACGTATACACGATTAATAATATGAATAGCAGTATTGCAAGACTCTTACCAAAAGTATAGAGGTAAGTTTTTAGCATGGATAAGTACGCGAGCCATTTCTTGAATAGTTTGATTTTTACGCTCAATTACCCCATTTTGTTGGGCAACTTTTGGATCACTAAACTGGTGTGAATATCCCTTAGCATCACAGTACTCAGTAACTCTGATTTTCTTAAACTCACCCCCAATCACTTATTATTCAAGTTACTTGGGTGTCATTCTCATTTTCAATTCTAGTAATGATTTTTAGAAAATGATTAAAGGAATCTGATTTGTTTTCCATAAATGACACCCATGTAAAACGCGTAAAGTCATCCACAATGACTAGAATGTAAGAATTCCCATTTAAACCGATTATAGGACCCATTAAGCCCATATGGATTAGCTCTAGGGGAGTAGTGGTGTTTATGTCCTTAACCTTCTTGTGAGGAGGTTTAGTAATTTTCCTAATTTGGCGTGACCCATAAATAGTATTTGAACATTGCTTTAATTAATGCAAGCCTCTAACAATCTCTTGTGTGGAAAACCGAATCATGGTATCAAAATTTATATGATCTAGCCTATTATGCCATAGGTCAGATTCATCATAAATGGTTAACCCACAAGCAATAAAACCACTTGATTTATAACAGTTATCTATGCTGCGAGTGCCTTTTATATACTCATCTCCAACCTTGGTCAAGAAATCACCGGAGTTTTTTGGAAAATTTAACTTGGCAATAACAAAATTAGCTAATAGAAAGCATGTAAGGTCTTAAACCTCTGACTAGTAAAACATCATTAACATTAGGTAATCCATCTTCATTAAGGATACCTTTGCCTATGATCTGGGAAGCCTTACCATCCCCGAAGGTTACGTTATCATCGTTATAGTGAATAACAACTTTAAGTCTAGTAATATTCCCAGTCATATGATGCAATCATCCACTATCTAAGTACCATCCATCGTTTGGTAATTCACAACGTAAGGCTGTTAAAATAATAAAACAATTTAGTTTAAAAAAATCCAGTCGGGGTCTCAAATCACTATTCCTGATCCAAATAGGCATAGTTTTCAAAGATTTTTATGCCTTTTAAGATCTAGGAGGGTATTTTCCTTTTATGAATGATTTTCTATTAGACTGAGGTCTAGGATGATTAAAGAAATAAGTCCAATTATTATTAGTGTTATGCCTTGGAAAATGTGTAAATCTCTTTACTTTCGAGTTAAAGACTTTAAAATGAGTATTTTTCTTCCGATAATTCAGGCATTCCCAGTTTTGGAGTCAAACAACATCACACATACTACAATAGGAATTTGTAATAGGCTTTTTGACATAGGCACTAGATTTGTAGAATTTAATCCACCTAAGTCATATTTGGGAGAAAAATGATTTCTTAACGGGCGGCGTATACTTAGGAGAGTCAACATACAAAATAAGGGGATATTAAACATCAATTTAATCTTTAAAAACATTTTCATTCAAGACTTTTTTTCCTTTGTTCGAAGTGGAGCTACTCAAATTTTGTCCTATTTGCGAACTAGACCTAACAAAAATAGTGGGTTTAATACACGGACTATTTTTAAAATGTTCTGCATAACCCAATCCATTTGTATTGCATTCATATTTTTGAGAAT
This sequence comes from Sambucus nigra, assembly GCA_949130495.1. NCBI lineage: Eukaryota > Viridiplantae > Streptophyta > Magnoliopsida > Dipsacales > Adoxaceae > Sambucus > Sambucus nigra. Next base: position 664,738,093 of record OX422208.1, on the reverse strand, counting down.
CCAAAAGTTTATCTAAGTTAAAATCTTCCTTTTCTCTTTCTCTTAAGTTTTTAAAAGTATTAGTGCACATCTCTTTAGATTTTTCAAGTTTAATTAATGTGGACTTATATCTTTGTTAAAAAACATAAATCTTTTCATTAAGATTAGAGTCTTTAATTTCAAACTCAGATTTTTGTTTTTCAAAATATAGGCTTTCTTTTTCAAAGTTAGATTTGATGTCTATCACCTCCAATTTAGTTTGCTTAATTATCCTTTACTAGTTTTCTAGGGTCTCACTAAGTGACTTAACCAAATTAGATAAATCCTTACTATTTTTAAAAGTTCTAACTTACATTTCAACATAATCATCATAGCCAACAAAATTATCATTATTTTTCATATTAGTGTTGGTGTGTGAAGTGTCACTAGTTTCATTCAAGTTAGAAACAATATCATTCACACAAACAAAACGTTTAACATCAAAGGGAGTAGTTAATTCATGCATAGATGGTTGACTAGCGAACAATAATTTTTCACATTCAATAAAATCAAGAATTTTATCACACTTTTCTTTTTCATCAGAAGCCATTAGACTGGCTAAATATCTCACCACAACAGTCATAGACATTCTGAAAAAATGAAAGATATTTTGATTTAGTAGTATCCTGGTCGTCTTCAGAAGAGTCATGCCATGTTTTGGTTAAATAGACCTTGTGATATTTATTTTGTTTGGGTTGTGGTTTAGATCTACAATCAGCTATGAAGTGGCCTAATTTACCATAATAGTGACATGCCATTTTTAACTTATCAGGTTTGCTGTTATTACTTCCATAACTAACAGTCTCTTTATTGTTTATGTTGTGAGGTCTAGAGGACTGGTTTGATTGATAGTCAACCATCACCCATATTTTTGCGATGTTATTTCTTATTTTAATAGTCTTCTAAACTATGTTGACATAAGTGAAAGTTCACTCTCAATTTTTTCCAAATCGTCAACCTCCATACTAGACTCAACATCAGGCTCAGGTTCTATCTGAACTATTTTTTTATTTATCTTTATCGGTATGAGTATATTTAAAAGTATCCTTAAAACTATCAACATAATCATTTTTGGAAAAATTAGTTAAAGTCATCCGAAAGGTAGATTCTAATTCAATAGTTCTTAATTTATACTTGAGCAATTCAGGAGTGAGAGACGGGTCATTTATTTCCTCAATGATATACTGTTTATGATCAAACCTAGGAGCAAGAGACCTAAGTATTTTAGCATAAATTTCCTTATTTTTATACAAACTCCATTAGCATGCAGTTGGGTTATTACATCAGTTAAGTGAATGTAAAAATCATCAAAAGGTTCATTATCTTTCATAACAAGCATATTTTATTATTGAACAAGCGTTTGAGTTTCACATTCTTTAACCCTAACATCTCCTTCATGTGCAACGACTAAGGTGTCGCAATCTTCTTTACTAGTAAAGTAGTGACAGATTCATTTCAATTCATTTTCACTAACAATCATAAAGATTGCATTATTTCCTTTATTATTAAAATAACTTATCTTCTTTTGTTCATTGCTTTATTCAGTAGTCTTCAATTTTCTAACAGTAGAACTAAGTTCTTCTATAGAGTCAGTGGGATGCGTATAATCGTTTTCTATTGAGTCCTAAACATCATCACCTAAGGTACCCTGAATAAAATCTATCATTCAAACTTTTTAGTAGGGAAATTTAGAACTATAAAATACAGGGGGTCTAATAAACTTACCAAGCCTAATTAACTAACTTGCATCCTCCATTAAACCAAGGTAAAAAGAGTTTAAAAATACTCTTTTAAAAATGATCTTTAAAATGTCAAGCTCAGATACCACTTGAGTGGGGAATGGTGTGCTTTTAAGTTACTATGCGGAAGTAACTAGAGTTAAGTAAACTTAAGATACCTACGCGTTTGTACAGAATATTTAAGAAGGATCAATTTAAACTCTCTACTTAAATTATTAACTCTGTTACAAACTAGATTAGGTTTGACTAGTTAATTAAAGTCCAATATTATTATCTTGGTTAAGCAAGGTTGTTACAATTTAATTAGGCGAGCTTCTAGTTCTGCAACCTACTTTTTCGTGTAAGGTTATTACACATAAAAGTAAAACACACAGGTATTTATTTTACATGGAAAAAACCATTCCCCCAAGAGAAACCATGGTTCCTTCTAAGGATGAAACTAATCTACTCCACAAAATAAATAAAAATATGAACAATTATACAAACAAGCAAGAAGACATAAAATAAACTAGTCAGAAAGATATTACCTAATACAAAGCCACTATGCGTTGGTTGCTCTTCTAAACTCAAGTTCTCTTTGTTCCTTCCAGTTGTCTTTCTTCACGTCTTCTCTTTCCCCCTAGGTTCTTTAAGCGCAAGATCAACTCACTACCTAAGTGACTTATTCTACTGAGGTGTAAGTGTTGTGAGTTATAATACTATAACTCACAAACACTTAAATGATACAAGCCAAATAATATGCGACAACTTTTGTTTCCCTAGATATCTTTATCAAGTATTATGTTCTCTCTTTTAAGTTAAAACCTATTGACTTAAACAATTTCTGAAATACCTTTTTCTTCCAGTTCTTTTGAACACTCAGACTTGGTAAGAGATTTACACAAGTATTTCAATGCCTAATGGTATAACGTGTTATGTGAGTGATCAAACCTAAGTGTGTAACATGCAACGAAACAAAGTTCCTGAAATATACTTTCAAGATCATGTACAAAATATAATCACATAAAGCATGCACATTCAATATCACATGTTATAGATAGTTTTTAACTAATACTAGTTATAATAGTTTACGCACATTGTTAAGACTTAGATTATAGCAAACTATTTTCAGAATAGGTTTAGATTAAAAATGACTTAATCCCATAACCTAGTATGCCTTTTAAAACTCAAATTTAATACTTGAAAATCAATCAAAGCATATAAGTACAATCAACAAGTGAGTTTATTTACAAATAAGTCCTTAAACAGTTTTAGGTTTAAACTTCTAAACCTATATCAGATCTTGAAAGACGGATGCTTAGTTTAATTTAAAACAAAATGTTTTAAAAGATTATTAACTCAGAGGTAAGAATATGACAAATATTATACACACAAAAGTGTTTGTGTGTGAAATTTTTTTTCAAACGTGCACACAAAACAGATCTAAGGAAGATATAACAAGTCTAAGGAGATCTATATAAAGCAAGTGTGTATCAGTGCGTGTATTATGTAATTATTCACAAAAAATAATGCATGCAAACAATTTTAAGCATGGATCTTGACAAGATAATCACAAATACAAGATATGTGAATTAGTAGTGTGATGTGGTTCTTGTTTTGAAGCCAAATACCTTTAACTCTTGAAAAGTTTTCTTGGTATACCTAGGATTATGACATACAACAGAAGTATATTCCAAAATATACAACAACCAACACACCAAGAATGGTCTTAAAATATATCTAAACAGCTAGAAAAGAGATTTCACTTTCAAACAGTTTAATCGTTCCAAAACAGAAAAGGAGTTTTTTTTAGAATAGTTCGAAACAAAATATACAAACCCTAATAGGAGAGTGTTTGAAAAGATTTTAAAGGATTCAAATTTTTTTCGAGTAAATCATACACACAAAACATAAATCCAAACGATATTAGTGTTATGTGTTTCAGCTAGATCTATAAACAAGATCAAATCGTGTAATGAAAACTTGTTTGTGTGAAGAGTGTGTAAACTCTCTCTCTTTCTCTCTCTCTCTCTCTCTCTCTCTAGATTTTAGTTTGGCAGAGTTTCGATAAGTTCCCAATTTCTTTGAAAAATTAAAAATGGGAATCAAGGGTCTCTATTTATAGGAAGTGAAGTGTGTGCTGATTGGAGAAAAACAAAGGCACACGGATTGCCCTAAGACAGAACGGATATCGTTGATAACATTGGAATCCAATAGTTCTAAAAGAAACAAAAAGAGATGGATTAAAATAATGACACGTGGCATCTCAAAAGTTCTGTATAAAATCGTGTTTAAATTGTGTACAATATAACGTATGAATATCGTGTATGAGCAGTGTATGTAACAATTATAACAGATAAAAATAAATCAAAAATAAAACAAATGTTTAATATAGAATTTTAAATAGGTTTTAAATCATTTTAAAACTGAAATTAAATCAGAAAAATTCCCAAAAAAATATGAGAGAAATCCAGAAAAATATTTTTAATGTTTTTACACACAAATATATTTTCCTTCAGAATTCATCGCCATTCTTTGTAATTTAAATTGATTGAGAGAACTAATTATATTTAAGAGTTAATTTGATTTAAATGTTTAAAAATGTTTTTAAAATATTTAAAAAGCCTTTTTAAACATACAAACAGAAATCATAAGAAATGATGCTATGAAATACAATGTGTAGTATCCTATGTGACTTAAAAATAGTCCTATGAGCCATAATGTGCAAAGTGTGAGAGACTACCTTCTCTTTTGAAGAAAGTTGAGATGAACTTTGAGAGACGTTGTATAGTGAGCTGATCATAGGCATTGGTATTCTAGACACAACATAAATACATAAAATATCTTGTCAAAATTTTAATCCAACTAGATGAAGGTCAATATAGCTAAAAACTATAAAAGAACTAAACCTTAGAGTGTTCTTTATAGGGACCTTCAAAGTTTGCATACGATTGATTAAGTAAATGATAGTGGCAAAAGCATAAGACCAAAATGTTAAAGGAAGTGATGCATGGGAGACTAAAGTGATACATATTTTGACAATGTGACGATGACATCTTTTAGAATACCCATTGTGTTTTGGTGTATGAGACGGAGTAGTAAGGTGATAGATGACAAGAGTAGCAAGAGCCACATATTCACCACCATTATCTGAATAAAGTGTGTGAATTTTATTTTTGAATTGTTTTCCCACTGGCTTTGAATCTTATAAATACATCTTTAAATTCAGATATTTGCTTAAGAGGATAAAACCAAATATATTTAATTAAGTGATCAAGAAAGATTTCGCAATATTTAAATCTATATATCAGAGTTCAAGTCCATACACCAGAGAAAATAATTTTAAGTAGTTGAGACAATATAAGAGAAGATGTATAAAAAGATAATTTATTGATTTTATTGCAGTGACAAGCATTACATAGGAAATCAGATGACATAGAAGTGGACAAACATCGCTGATAATGAGAGATAATGCGTTTAAAATTAGAAATGAGGCAAGGCCTAATCTATGATGCCACTTTGATGAATTAGTCTTAACACTAGAGAAAGCTAATTATGGATAGGATGTCGGAGAGGAAACCAACCATTCATACACCCCATCATTCATCGGACCCTTCAAAAGGCTTCCCCTATGCGAAGTTCCTTCATAAGAAAAGAAGAAGGTAAGAATTAACAAAGACATTGTTTGATGTAAAGAATTGTGAAATGGATATTAGGTTCTTTTTCATGCTAGGTGCACAAAGGACATTATTTGATGTAAATGTAGTGTTAGAGGTAATAACGGATGTAGAACCAATGTTAGTTATAAGAAGGCCTGAGCCATCACCAAGCATAATGTCATCAAAACTTGTGTATGTTTATGAAGAGTTAAATTTCCCAGGTTAACAATAACACGATGAGAAACACCATAATCAAGTAGCCATTGTGGAGTGTCAGAAGTTGTGATGGAAGCAAAGTGATCTTGAGACTGCCATGGTGTCGAAGAGTTAGTAACTATTGCATTTGGATTTATGGAGTACTGAACTAGTATAAGGCGAAGGGAGGTACATCTCTTAGTTTCATGTCCTTATATTTTACAAATTCTATAGTATCCAAAATAAAGTCGGGGAGGAGGCCAATTGGTTCGAGAAGAGTTTAGACCTACGTTAAGAGACGTGGGAAATCGATTATTAGTATTGGGTGATGGGTGCCAGCCGATATTATTATTCCCAGGATTTTGTGATGGATACCAATTGGAGTTATTGATGCTTGAGTTGGATGTAAAAATCCAAACCATGTTAGTGCGACTTATTGGATTTTTTAAAGCTGGGAAGTTTAATGGTTCGGATTTTGTACTTTGAAGCCACACATAAAAATTGAGTTTTTAATGGAGATCATCTAATGTGATCAATTGTATCGAACTTGAACAATACACACAAGTTCTCTGTAGTCATCGCCAATTCTATGAAGGATTTTCTCTATGAGTTCATCTTCATCAATCCGTGCTCCAAAAATTGCAATCTCGTCAATACAAGTTTTCATAGTTTGGAGAAAATTAGTAATACTTAGAGATCCCTTAGAGATATTCTAAATATGGCTCTTTACATGCTTAATGCATCCTCGTGATGGCTTAGCATAGGTGTTGGCTAGGATTGTCCTGAATTCTTCTGAGGTTTTGGCTTGAGCAATAAACAGGATGATGGTGGGAGAAAGAGAGCTAATAAGAGCATTGAGGATCAATTGGTCTTCTCGAAACCATATAGTATGAGCTGGGTTCGGTGTAGTGGTGTTGTTTGTAGTGATAGTAGGTAAAAGATAAGGTTTTGATCCGTTGATATAACCAAGAAGATCATATCTAACGAAAATGTTTTGAAAGTTGAGTTTCCATAAAACATAATTATTGGTGGTAAGTTTAAGTGTGGCTTGGGTAGAAGTATTGATGGTGATTAGTGTGTTGTTCAGTTCATTGGTGTTTTGAATCACATGATTGGATACTGCAAAACTAGTTTTGTTGTTTGTGGTCTTTTTGGTGGTGGCTAGGGGAGATATCGACAATAATTAAAATTGATCTGATACCATAATACCTAAAAAAATTTGAATAGGGAAAAAGTTTTTTTTATTACATAGGTCTTCTCATTGAATAATATAATATATACAGGAATTCAAAAACTAACTCCTACAAATAGGAACACAGATGGAAACCAAAATACGACTTAAACTAAATACAATTCAAAAATAAATGTAACAGAAAGAGTAATACATGGAGAGACGATGAATTCTCGTCCATTACAGACATTGAAAAAGTATGAGGTTTTTACAACAGACAATTTTTGAGAATTTTGTGAAAAATATCGAATTCCCCACAATGTCCATATTAAGACGTCACCGAAGGAGGAAGATGTTTTAGATCTCTATAATGGTGAAGTTACTTTTATGACTATTTCCATAATATAAAGGGGGTTCATTTTCCCCTTCACCCATTGGTAGTGCGAGTACTCCGTTATAACAAAATACTCCCAATCTAGGAAAATAATAGCTTCTACCGGATTGTGATGGAAAAAATAGACATTAATCAAATTTATGAGAGAAATCTAGGTCTTGAGAACATTAGGTAGTGCTAAGCGGATTTGTAACATTTTTAGGCCATAGATAAATCACGTAACCTGGTTACATATTTGCCTCGGTCTAAAAAATACACCGAAAAGAACGTCCTAATGTTTTCTGGGGAATTATATGGAAAAAACTATGAAGGTTTTAGGGTTTCTTTGACTAGAAAAAACCAAGAAGGCCGTCTAAACATTTGTCCTTTTTGATAACCTAGCATATCTGATGGTTTTAGTTTGTCGGATGCAATCATTTTTTGAACACCAAGCCATTTGATTACCAGATCAATCTTAGAGATTTGGAGATAGTTAGGAAGCGGCTAAACCCAACTAGTGTCTATCCCCATTGAAGAGTGACCAACATTCTTGTGAGATACAATCTCACCGTTTCTTCAATTACTAACTTCAACGCTATTCTAGGCATTACCCCAATTCCAAGTGAAACTGCTAGGGGTATTAATTTAGGGGACGAATGTCCTCACATCATATCTATCGACTCTAGTGTTGATCAGGAAGAGTCAATAGAGGAAGATCTTGATTCCTTTTTGGACAACTTAGACCCACTTATCTCTTACGAAGCCAGTATCTCAAGTAGTAGTTGGGAAAAAGTTGAAGCTAAGGAAAATTTCTGCATTGAAGATTTTACTTTTCCTCCCATCCCAAGTAGTCTCGAAAATATGAGAAACTAACAAAGGAGGACAATTGATCTGACAGCTGTCAAAAATAAATTGAAGAAGTAAGGGGATCCAAGTGGCTATGTCGGACAAAATGAGGCTGGTTAGAAGAGGATCATCTCCCTTAGGGACAAAGAAGCCCAGGAGATGGAATGACAGTGAAACAAAGAGCGTAAAAAAATACTGGCCTCAACCAGGGGGATAATTGGCCCCACCCCTGTGACTATCTCTAGTTATCTCGTGACCATCAATGAACCTCAATAATGGGTCTGACCAAGGACTTCTACTCCCTAAAAGATTCAGGATCACCCTTAGGAGATCTCAATTCTAAAAGGCAAAGAGACAGTTACTGCGGTCGACTCGACCCATCGAGATATGGAGGTAGCATATTCCGTTGCTTAGGTGGTGATGTTGCCATCTTACATGACCAATTTGAGGGGATTCTTTATGGATCGACTCCATAAAGAAGGTCTCTATCATAGGGTCTTGGCGAGTTTACTTTAGCTTTATCAACTTTTTACTTATGCCATTTTTTATGACTAACTCTTTTTTCCTTTTGAGCAGAGTATGCAAGTTACTCAAGAGCTCACTAACTGGGCCGTCCACTTCAAAAAGAACTCCAACTAGCTCACAGATTCAAATCCTACCCTAAAGGGTTTATTTACCACCAATAACCGAGGTGGATTCCTTAAACAATAAGGTGAAGGAGGAAGTGCATGCCAAAAATAAGATGGTTGAGGAATCCCAGCATTCTCAGAATGAGTTCAGTAGAGTGGACGCCGAGCTATCTAAGTTTTGTTTGAAAAGTCCAAACATAACGATCTTGAGAAGTCCTACAATGAGGGTTTTGAGGCAGCGATCCAAGAGATCTCTTCAGAGATGGACTATTATGAGTCTGTTGCTTTTAACAAGGGATGGGTGAAGGGCTTGTAAAGGGGAAATGTCCTCGAGGGAGATTAGGCCTATGCTGAACACCCCCCTCTGGAGAACCCCTTGGGGGAGAAAACTCTAATCCCCTCGCTTATGAATATCCTCACTCCGATTATCTAGTAACCTAAGATTGTGGGATTATTATTGATCAATCCACTGAGTTTGAGGGGACACTGGTACGACTGGCCTGGGGGGAGGGGGACTCCTAAGCCTTAATTTTTTCTTCGTTTGATGTAAATTCTGTAGACCTTCGAGGTCATTTACGTTTTAGGCCTATGTCCATTATGTTATCATTGAGAGATGTTTAAGTTTACTTGATCTCTTTGTTATGCACTTTTCAATTTATACGACATATTTAGAATGTTGTTCTTACGTTTATGCCTTGGTGATTTTTGGTAAGTAGATCATGTAAAAATTATGCCAAGCAACATTCTTTTAGTCCTTTCAAAATTTTGAATGATCAGATGCTTTATATCTTGTAAACTTTAATGAATTGACTTTGGTCGATTAGATCGATTCAGTTTTAATCAATTGTCTTAATTATACACACCACATCTATTCATTTTCACCATATTCGACACTTGGGTTTTATAACAACTCCTAGGATTGATAACTTTGCATTTTTATTAAGACTTTATCATGCCGATTAACCCTACTTGGTATGTTCTGTCATTTGGTGCCAAATATGGGCGACCAACTCATGCCTGAGTTGTACCACCCAATTCTTAGGTGGGTTTAATTTTAGATTCTCAAGCGACTGACCTATTCTAGAGTGTACTAGTGCTTGAGTGGGTTTGGTGACAAACTCAGGCAACCAACTTACGTCTGAATTGTACCATGCAATTCTTACGTAGGCTTATGCCTCTTCCACAAAAACCAACCCTATTTGAGTTCTACCACCATTTCCAAGTGGGTTTATTTCCAAATTCTCAAGCGACCTACCGATTAGAGATCTTACCACTTATTGAGTGGGTTTAGTGCCAAACTTAGGCGAGCAACTCACGTTTGAGTTGTACCCCACAATTCTTACATGGATTTCTTCTAGTTTCTTAGGTGACTAACATGTTTCTAGGTCGTACCAATGATTGAATGGGTTTAAACAAGTAATGCAAGAAAATAAATTTGAAAAAATTTATTCATTAAACATTAATCGATTAATTCTGTAGAAAAGAAACATGTCTCAAATTACTATCTAATAATAAAACTTCTTAAGGTTCATGTCATTCCATGACCTTAGAACTACTGTTCCATATAACTATACTAGATTATATGATCCTCTAACACCTTTTGATGCTACTCGGTATGGCCCTTGCCAATTAAAATCAAGTTTCCAATCCGATATATTTTTGGCTACAAGCATAAGCTTCCTGAGCACCAATTCTCTGCCCTGGAATTATCTGATCTTGACCTTTTTGTCATGTTTTCTTGCTGGTAGGCGGCCAAGTGTATAAGATCCTGTTCTCTTATTTCTTTAGCCAATCCAACTCATGAATGATTCAGTGATTATTGCGACCATCCTAAAAATATTTCAATCTAAGGGTTGAAATTCTGATCTCCAGAGGACTAATGATGCTCATACCATATGCATGAGTATGGAGTCTCCTTGGTTGGCTTTCTTGGCGTCAATTGTTAATAATATTTTCATAAATAATCACTCTATGGTTTATATATATGTGTGTGTGTGTGTGTGTGTGCGCGTGTGTGTATTATACTCATGACTACGAAGTATTGTTCAAAATCAAATTAGACTGGCCACCAATTCAACTAGTTACTTAATTTCATTCATTACATTTAATATGATATAATGCAAGAAGTTTTTCCTCATTAAAATTTGGGACATATACCAAATAGTCCCTCAAACATTTTTTAATACTCATTTAGTCCAAGCCTTTTTATTTTGCCTCAAAAAGTCCTTTGCCACATATTTTGGAAAGGGAGTGCCACTGGCGCGGACCTCTAAAAATAAGAGAATATTGAGTGCTTGAGGGACTAAATGGGTTAAACTAAAAATATGTGTCCTTTTTAAAAAATATATATTTATAGTAGGGACTATTAAATAATTGACCCTTAAAATTTAGGGTAAATTACATTAAACTCCTTGTACCATTTTTGGGTATCAATTCATTATCCTGAACTCTTTTACTTGACACCCCCGGTACTTTTGACTGTTTCATTTCCCCCAAATATGTTAACAATGCTAATTGAAATGATAAAAGGTCCATAATACCCTTTAAAGAGTCAAAGATAAGTAAAATATTACTTAATTTCAATTGTGTGCTAAAGATCCACAATAAATAATACACACCCGTGTTTCCACACAAATCATAAGCCAAATAGATAAAATGAACAAAAAAAATGAGATTTTAATCTTCCTTCTCTACCACCTCACCCAACTCCACAACAACAATCTCTCATTTCCTCAACCTCATTATCTCCTTCTCCTTCTCTCCTCTCTCTACCCCATATTGATTTTCGGATCTGTAAGTATCAAAATAATTTACATGAACTCAATTAATCTTGAAGTCGATTGCGATTCTGTACGATTCTACAAACCCAAATCAATTGTAATGAAGAAGATTCTTCAAAACCATCTCAAACTAGATTTATCAAGTCAAAATGTCCAATTCTAATTATTATAAAACTAGATATAGTGAGTCAACATCAATTTTGATTTCAAGTTTATGTCATATTGTAATGACTTGATTTACACTCCTCACATTTTAGGTTTTAATTTCATTCTAGAACATAAAGAAAACTATTTCTAGGTGTATTTTCAAGTATTTATGTTGGAAACGAAGACAAAGCATCAAGATATTAGATATCAGACTTAAAATTTTCACTTTGACCAGAGGTTTAGTAAGATTTGGAATTTGTAAAATTGATAAGTCTATTTTAGAGTTATGAATTGACAAGACAAAGTTGTGTTTTTTGAAAATGTTTATGTTTATATTTAAAAAACATTGTTCAAGGGAATTTCGGAATTATGACCTCATTCGAACGAGGTCATGCCTCTTACGAAACTTTTTTTAAAAGAGAATTAAATCAGAAACAAAACCACTCATTAAGAAACTTACTTCGCACCGGTGTCTCTTAAAAGAAACAATTTTAGCAGAGGACCTTATTTAGATTCCAGAACATCTCATATAATATCATATTTCTCACGAAAACTCCTCGTACGAAGTTATTATTTGAATGAGGACCTCTCTAGTTCAAATGAGGGCTTAAGTTGAGATTTTTTTTTGTTATTAACAGAGGTTTTATGAATAATAGATCTTGTCAATCCAAGAAATCGAAATATCTTCCAGTTTTATAGATCCCCGACAAGCTTCCATTTGAAGATTTTATTATCAGAAATTGTGTGGATAGATAACATGTAATTACGTGTGAGTTGATTATCCACCAGTTGGAGATCATTGGATATCAAGGCGTGCAGGTTGTGCAAGTTGCATCAGATATAAGAACCTGATTTCTAGTACAAGAAGAGGCATTAGAATAGAACACAAGGGTTGAGACTTCATGGCAGTAATTTTTGTCTTGTATCTAAGTTGTGTGTATCTCGCGATAAGACCTGTAAAAAGATTCAGTACTAGTAGACTTTCATGGGATGGGTGCGATAGTTGTTTTCCCCGCAAAGGTTTACACTCTAAATCCCATGTGCTTGTATGATTTCTTTTATTTTAGTCTTATATTAATTTCTTTACCAACATGTAATTGGACTAATTAATTTTATTCGATAAAATTAAAAAAACTAGTTAAATTAAAAATAAGATTTATTTGTAAGGACATGTAATAAATTCAGAGTTAATTAATTCTACTTAGATGCCTAGTCACATACTATAAGAGTACATTATACTCATGTGCTCTCTATTTATTAGATTATCTTATCCTGGTTTCCAAAATACATTTATGTGCCTGTCCTAGAGTCTATTGTTCTCCAAAAAATTTCTTCAACGTTAGAGATCTTAAAACCGACCTTTTGATTTTCGTCATCACATGATAACATTTATGATGAAGGTAAAATGACTTATAATACATATCATTTTATTGTTTTTGTAATTTAAAATGTAAAATACTTCCAAAACATTGTGTATATTTTTATTTTTGTTGTCACAAAATGTCGTTGTTATTTTTTGTATATGACATAATATTTTATCATAGGAACTTGTGTGTAAATTCCAAATAACTTACTGATCATGACTACATTGAGATTATTTTGGCAAAAATCTATCTCAATCCTCAACCTTTTTCATCGAATCTTTGTTAAAACAAAGATTTTCTTCATTAGTCTCGCCCTTAGTCATTTATCTTATAAAAATTTATGTCTTAAGCCGCGACATCATGTCACTGAGGCTTCACCTCAGTGAAGCAGTGCCTCACTTCAGTAAAGAGCCCTTTTGGTTGATCTTGGAAATATGTTTGAGATGGACTTTAAAAACTTACTTTGGACTTCCGTTTGTCAACCGCTCCCTCACTTTAAACACGGTGAGAGAATGGGCTTCGATGGATTTACTTCATTTCGGGAATTTTTAATCATTTCAAATGTTGTCAAACCTAATTAATCCCCATTTTCTCTTTTTCATCAAAATAACTTTTTAAATATTGCAGGAGAAAAATTTATCAAGAGAGAATCTAGAGTTTTTTAGTTCTCTTTAAGAACCCAAAAACTATTTTAGGAAAATAATCCAAGTTTATCTTTTTCCATGTTATCTTATTTGGAGTTGATCAAATTTTCTTGGTTGATTAAAAACAAGAAGATTTTTAACCCAAAATATTTTTATAATTCAATACCTTTATTCATTTGGAGATTTGTGATCGTGTGGTTGATTTTATGATTTTCATCAAGTTTGGAATCAAGGGATAATTCATCTGTAAAGAAGAAAACTTTAGAGTTGGATAAAGGAAAATATTATTGATCAGTTGATTAAGACATCAGATATGTTGTGATTATCGTCGTTGTTACATAGGTCTCCGACTTGTTAGGAATTAGTGTAAAAGGTTGAGGTGTGAGTTAATGCGAAGTGAGGGTAAGTCACTTATTCCCTCTATAATCTTTAACAAGACTTTAGTAAGAGTGCTGCATTGGCCCAAGATTTTTTCGGTTAGTGAGTTTTTTCTCATACATATGGTGTTATGCATTGATTTACTTTTTTTCACGTAATTTTATAGTCAAATATTAAATCAATATTAAAATTTAACTTGTTTTAAATCATCGGTAAATTATGTCACCTAAACCTTTAGGCTGTGCTCTTTGTTTTAGCACTATTAAAATTTTAAAATAATTTTAATTGATGGTTCTTATTTTGGTACGCAAAATGCACTCTCACGTAATTTTTCACAGATCGATTTTTGTTATTTTTTGATTTTGGTTAGATCAATTTTTGGTATCAATTTTAGTTTTTATTTTTGGATTTCTTTTCTTTCCTGGGTTTGTTTCAATTTTCGGTGTTTCTTCATTTAAATTTTGGGTTTGATGTGATATTGATGGAGGAGGTTGATTGTGGTGGAGGACTATTGCATTGTGGTGTTTTCAAATTTAATTTTAATATTGTGGTGGCAGTGGCCTGTTTTGTTTTGAAAATTAGATTAAGGTGGGCATAAATTATGAATTCAAAACATATGGAAAATGTAGGTATTATTATAGAGTTAAATGTCATGTTCAAGTCATAGTACATAGTTTGGTTAATTTTTTGTCTGAACCCTAATGGATTGGACTATTTGAAATGGATCAAAAGTACAAGGGATGGGTTGTTGGATAAAATAGTTTAGGGCAGTGACCTCATAACCTGAAATAGTACATGTAGGTTTAATGTAATTTACCTTTAAATTTCAGAAAAAGTTATCATTGAACATTAAATAAGCCAAAATGCCCAAAACTATTTTTTTTAAATAAAACAAAATTAAAAAATTATTAAAAATAAATAAATTACTTGTGTGAAAATGAGAGAGATTTGTAAAATAATGGAATGTTTTGTTTAATTAAGTATATGGGTAGTTTGGGTCTTAATAAAAAATAAAAAGGATAAAATTAATGGTCAACTGGGTTAACCAATATGATTTCCATCCAATTAGGGTTCAATCCTATGTTACAAAAAAGAATGACTACTAAAGTGTAAATCTAAAAAAATGAGTGGGCTCTCGCCAAGTTACCTAATATTTTATTATACTTTCAAATTGTTTCAATAATATTTTTGTCGTGACTCTATGTTTAAACGGTTTGATGGACTATGATTCGATTAGACTTCAAATTAATGAATTATTATTATTATTATTATTATTATTATTATTATTATTATTATTATTATTATTATTATTATTATTATTATTATTATTATTATTATTATTATTATTATTATTATTATTATTATTATTATTATTATTATTATTATTATTATTATTATTACTTATTTGTCCTGAGAATGTTAACATTCATAATTTAAATGGTGCAAAAATTGTCTCATTTTAATAATTTGTATATGGTAATTCATTATTATAGCTATGATAACTTTTAGTTTTAGTCAAGATTAATGATTTGTCGAGTTAAATTTGTTGGAATTTTATTCTTAAAACCATATTTTATGACATTTATTATTTGCTCATATTTTATTATCTTAACTCATTTGAAATTTTAATCATGTTCGTGGCAATGCCTTATGTTTTCTTCTAAATATATTGTATATGTCAATAAATTATACTTAGTAAGAATTTTTGTGGGTTGAGTTCAACTTGATCACGAAAAATTAGAATTTCGTTTCTAATATAATTGAGCAGTTAATATCCTAGATAAGGGGTTAACATTTTATCAAGAAATATTCTTGTACAATCTTTGTAGTTTAACTCATCTATGTAAACTTGTCTAATGATTCAATAACTTATTTGATAGTTCGAGAAATATTGTAGCGCTACACAACGATTGTATTGAACAGGACCAAAAGTAAAATTTGAGTCTAGGTGCCAATTGAATTAGACTTGCACATTCTCATGATTTGGAAAGGGTGCATAGAATCTTAATCCCGATGGATATGAGAATCATACTACTCAAATAATAATTTCTTTGATTTGTCAATGTGTGGGACTCAACTTATTGGGTTCATAAGCCATATGAGTTGGGCAACCATTATGTGTGTCCTAGTTCACAGTTAGTATGTCTGATACCGCTACATTCGGCAAGTCAATACGTTCATCCATGACGGCCTCGATATTGATTTGAAGTTATCATGCTCCCATTATCTTCATACATGCATAATGCATCATCACCGAGCATCGTGAAGCGTGCGTCTTCAACATTCAACATTCTCACTACTCCACTCACATTAATGGTAAAATAATTAATTTGGAGTTTTAATGGTTATATATTTATTTGGGAATTTCTAAAAAATATTTTTTAAAGGTTTCAAAATGTTTTACTTAGCGAAAAGAATTTTTTCTACGTGTAGAGGCGAGATAAATTTGATGTTGATGTCGTTCGAGCGACTGAGCAACGTCGTTCAAGCGACATGCTAATGTCGCGCGAGGTCATTCAAGCGACAGTCAGTCTCGTTTGAGATACATATCTGTGTCGTTCGAGCGACGCGCCGCCTCGATTTCTTGTATTTATAGCAGTGTTCTTCATTCACAATTTTCAAGTTTTTGGCACTCACGTTTATGCAAAACTACTGCATAAAACAGACTTCATTTTTTCAAGGTTTTCATACTTTTTTGATTCACAAATTATTCCCAAACATGTATGTGAATCTTTATAAACCCTAGAGTAATTGTTCAACTCATCTTGAGTATTCTTGTTGAGAAGAAGCCTATTCTCCATTGTCGACTTGGAGATCTTGCGGGATCTCTTACCGCTGACGACGATCCGATGCTTGCAGGTATTCGTGTGTCACTGTATTTTGTTGTAATTGTAAGTAGTACAAACTACAATGAAATAAAAATGGTATTTCCCCTTTGGGGGATTTTTCCTCATATTTGGATTGACTATGCATGCGTGGTTTGAATTAATTTGTCTATCACAGTTTATTTTCAAGAGTTAGGATTTTTAAGATTAAAAATTGGAATTTAATTAAACAAGTTAATCATTGATTGCTGGTGCACTCTCAACAAGGAAAACTCCAACAACGCTAATTCAATATGATACGTAATTACACAAGACTGACATAAGACTTACACACTGACTCGACGCGCCGCCCACAAGCCTTGACGCGTCTCCAATCTTCAACCACTCATCCACAGGACAAAGCATGAGTCCACTCGCAAAATAGCCACAACGTGTAAGTCCACACATGCCTCGATATCCACCGAAAATCTCAGCAACCATCAGAAAATAAGGATTCCATTGCATGTGAACAAATCAGGCTTGAAATCCACCACAAAAAATAGTGTGATGAGAGAATAAACCGACGATATCTTAAATAAGATCTTAAATCAAAATGTGATGAACACTTGGATCCTAAATAATTTAGGTGTAAACGAGGTTTTTGAAGAGATTTTTATAGAGTTTGGAAACTTAAAATATAAGTTTTTTATCTCTGATAAAACTACTGCTTCACACTCTTATTTATAGGTGTTTTTCTAAAATATAGATAAGGATGAATTTTTTTTTTGGAAAATCTTGAAATTAATAAAAATTCACCGGCTCATTTGAACAACTTTGAACCTCATTCGAACAAACTATAACATCTCGGTCGATCACGTATTAAATGAGTTATCCAACGAGATTACAGATAAGGCCAAAGTTGTTTCGTTTAATGTTTGTTCAAACTTGTTTTAACGAGGTACCATAACTCGTTCACATGACATACCCAATGTCGTTCTAACGACCTCTCAAAAATATATTTTCTTCTAAATATATTAAAAGATGATTAAATCATTTTAAAATAATTTTATAAAATCCTAACACCCAAATATAAAACCTCCAAGGATCAAAATATTTATGCATTCAAACTAGAGAGATCTTCAGAACATGAAGATGAAATGTGGCACTAAACACGACCCGATGATGTAGATCTTCTATGTTGACCGCTATGGCTCGAGAAACCACGTCATAGGCTTGAAAGGTCAACAAACTTAAGTCCTATCCTATGACTCAAATAGTTTGTCCAAACGTGGAATAAGCCAAAATAAACAAATTTTGTCTATATAGAAAATTGTCCTCACAAATCCCCCCCCTTTGGCTATTCGGGGATAAAACCAAAAATAAAAACTCCTATGGTTCGTCAATATCATCTAAGACTAAATCCCCAAAGCCAAAATAAAAAAGTAAAACTCGACCGACTCATAAACCTTGAGTAGGTTTGCACACTTGTAAAATTTTTTGCATATTCCAAACCTGAACAACTAAGTACACCTTTAAATGAAAACAAAATATATCAATATAAATCTGCATAAGAATAAACTTCCCCTACATCTAACGAACCCCACCTAGGTAAGACATCTCCCCCTAAGATAAAGATCTCCTCCTAAATCTAAAGTGAAAGATAACATTTCTCCCCCTTTTTGTTCGAGAATAGACAAAGAAAGAATGCATAATAAACCATTTATTCCCCATAAATCATATCTCCCCCCAAAAGTGAGAAAATGTGATATCAATTGGAAATATAGAGGAAAGAATAATATCATACAACAGTGTAAAATTTAACAAACACAACATGGTAACACAAGCACAAATAATCCAAATAATGATTAATCAATACCAAAGTTGATGAAATAAATTATACCAACTTGAATACAACATGAAGGACTAGTTACCAATGTAAACACACAATAAGAGAAACCAATATGTTTATATAGTTTGCCAATTTTATTCAAATATGAAGCACGTGGCAAACATAGATCAAATGAAAACTCAAAGAAAAAAAAACGATACCATATATATAAATATGCAAGATACACTAATGACACACACACACACACACACACACACAGATATATATATATATATATATATATATATATATATATATATATATATATATATATATATATATATATATATATATATATATATATATATATATAAACATGTGGTATGGAGTGAAGGGGCATGAACTAGAAACAAATGAATTATAACTCAATCACTCAAATATGTACAAGAAGTTATATTTGATTGTATCAACTTTATCAAACAAAGATTTAGCCTCATAGTGACATATGAAGTGAACTCATAAATGGACACACAAACATAATGCATTCTAGCCTAGAAAATATTGAAGATTCTCAAATCAATATCATGAAACATGAATTATCTAGGACTCATTATGTAAACCCATTGATCTTCAACTTATAAAACCCTCAAAATAATTAATATATCATTTTTTCACTCTCATTTGAAGATACAAATTTAATTGAAGAATCAATGAAGCAAAATTTGGCCATGACAATATTTTCTTTTCTTTTGCCTATAGGCTCTTGCCAACGGTGACTTTTCACGTAGGGAAGGTTTCTCCCTTTGTAGCCTTTTCCCATGCAAACTCATATATTTTAATAAAAAAACTCACAGGAAATGATTACAGACACAAATCGCTCAATCAAATCTATATATATATGACAAGATTGTTAGGAGAACACCTCACTTAGCTCATATAACATATGAATTTAAAATACAAAAGAGCTCGTTCATGTGTGTAAGGAGGCATATGCAAAGTGAAACCATTAAACAAGTTATTTTCAAACTACTCCATGTAAGGATTATTAAGAAAAATATAATCATTGAAAATCATAATCAAATGCCCTATACATTTGGAAACATAGAATGAATTGTATTCAAACACACCAATATGCCCCATAAATGTGTAAAACTAAACTACACATAAACCAAATAATATTTTTGAGTTTTTAAACATATTATGACACCAAAAGTGAAACAAACTCAAAAGACAAAAAATGTAACGCCCCGACCCAGATTTGGGCTACCATTGGATTAACCCGCACTCGAGTCAAGGAGTTGATGGGGGAGGGGGAAAGTCCAATTTTATCATTTAAGAAAATCCTTTGATTTGCACCATTTTTTAAGGAACATAATGTAATTAAATAGGTTTTAATTTAATAAATAGGTTGCCACTTGAAGTTATTAAGTTAATTAGCAAGATTTGTTTAGAAAAATTCCATTAAATCAAACAATGCCAATAATAAGGGAAGTAAACAGTAAAATTCTTGTATTATTACAACAAATGGCCAAGGCCTGAATAGAAGATTGTTTAAAGTGACATGAATTCAAATGTCCCAAAACATAATTTTTGAAAATTCCATGGTAGAGATCTAATGACGATTCATGCCCTTTGGACCCTTACTAACGTCCTTGCTAGTGTCCCTACCGGAAGTACCTGGGGTGGGGTTTTTAACATAAAAAGTAAGGGGTGAGAGAACTCTCAGAAGGGTGGGAGATACTAAGATATACCTTTTTATAATAAAATACTATGCATATAATATTTATTTTAGCAATTTCAAAAATGTTATAATTTAACGAGTATAAATGCAACTACCATGCAATGCAACCGAGCAATGTGCTCATACCCACACTTGTCTATTTTACACTAACTTTCCACATACTTAGAGACTGTTTGATCATCTTATCCACTATTATCCATTTTACTATTTTGGTTAGGTTGTCTTTCTTACATTTCCTAAGAACAACCTTATTTATTTTCATTTCCATCATAACGTTATCAACATTATCTTTTTCTCAGAATTTACAAAATAACCGCGTACTTTAACGGGCACCACACCACCGACTACGCTACCAAATGCTCTGGATAGTGATTTTGGGTCTTTCACCCCAAGGTTTGGAGCCCTTCTTAATTCTTTCTCGGTTGTATTCGAGTCCATATTAATGTGTTTTAACATGTTATCATATGTCCACATTATTCCACCGTTCTTGTCATTCTTATGGTTCACATTTACGTTTCACACCATTTTCACACCACATCATTCATTTCATCCTTTTTTTACAAAACTGGCTGATAAATTCAAATGAAGAAGTCCAACCAATAGGACTCTCTAGTTTGCAAAAAGTACCTATTTGCCTTTATTTTGCCAAAAAATCCTCATTTTAAGTCCAAAAGACATATTTCATCATTTTACATCAAGAAATTCCCATTTCTTCATATTTCTTTAACAAGAAATACATTTAATATTTTAGAGACCATTTTTCCAAAATATCAATTTTACCCTCATACTCATATGTTATCTTGAACTTCAATATTCCTCATTTTATAAGCATTTTACAACATATTTAGGGGTTGAATTTACCAACTTTCATATTTCATCTTGAAACTCATTTTAATCTTCATTTATCATGTTTATTTGTCCTCTACTAACATACCACAAGATTCTACACGTGTGAGGATGGATTTCAACCTAGAAATCCTGTAATATGAGTTATAAACATGATATTAATATAAAATCATATTTATGTGCCTATTAATCATATTTCAAGATCAAATTGATGTTTGTTCATCAAAAATCCTTTCAAGTATAGTTTTGTGTAAAACTTATATTTTTAATAGGAACACTATAAATAAACATAATAGAAAATAACTTTGCAAGATTATCTACATTCTAGCATGCATACTGACTTGTAGCTTAGGTTTTAATCTTAAAAACATAGTGAGGAAAGACATACCTTAAGTTTGAAGAAGAGAAAGTAGGAAATGATGATTTGAAATCCCTAAAACTATAAGAAATCCTCGAGAAAGCTCCTATCAACTCCAAAAGATACAAGATATACACCAACTCCTCTTGAAAGCTCCACGAACAATTCTTCAACCCAACTTCTTCCTTGGACAAGGCTTGAAATGGGTCTAACAAGCTTCAAAATGGGCTAAATAAGGCTTAGAAGGGAGGTATAAACCTTAAAGATGGGTGGAAGAAGGTTGGAAAAGGAGGGAGGGACCTTGAAAGGGGGAGATAATGCTTGAAAATTTGATGGAGGAGTGTTGGAATAACCCCAAGACTCTCATCTCTCTTATTTATACCCCAATACCTCCTAGGCTTTTACCTCTAGGATGCCCAAAACTCCTTACCCATTTGATATGCTCCATTGAGAGCTTGATGGATTAAAATATCTGACGGCTCTCATCATCACAACATATTTGGATCTGCAAAAATATAATATTTTGGAGTCTAGTTTGAATGAGACTTGACCTCGTTTGAATAAAAACACCATCTCGTTCACATGGGGTTGCAATGAGGGTGTCTTACGAGACTGGTCAAAAGTGGATAGACCATGATCGTTCGATTGTTATTTGAAGCACTTGTTCTAATAAGATTCGAATCTCATTCGAACGACTTAACATATCATTCGAACGATCCAAAAATTTTCTTATTGAAATTTTAGGCCGTTCTATCCCATTTTAAATGGTAAAAAGTCCACAAGAATAGTTCAAAATAGACAACCATCCATTATATTAATTCCATGGCCAATAGACATGCAATTTATAGGGGAAGAGGTGCAACCTCGGGCACGAGCATCACATTCTCCTCTCCTTAGAAGATTTCATCCCCGAAATCAACACAACCATGCTAGGTAAAGAGTTTGTATTGATTCTCTTATATCTCCAACTCGCGTTCCCAAGTCATACCTTCTGCACCTTGGAACTCCCAAAGGACCTTCACTAACAGGATGACCTTATTGCGCAAGACTCTTTCCTCGTGGTCCAAGATGGGCATAGGTTGCATAGGTAATGTAACACCTTCCTCTAACTTATTGTGTTTCCAAATGATGACGTGCTGAGGATCTGGGACATACTTGTTCATCATAGATACGTGGAACACATAATGAACATGGGACAATTGAGGCGGTAACGCCA
The DNA here is from genome assembly GCA_949130495.1 of Sambucus nigra. Classification (NCBI taxonomy): domain Eukaryota; kingdom Viridiplantae; phylum Streptophyta; class Magnoliopsida; order Dipsacales; family Adoxaceae; genus Sambucus; species Sambucus nigra. The sequence goes on along the minus strand of OX422208.1, from coordinate 664,715,378 downwards.
AGAGATACGATACTTCTCTGATTTGGTTCCAGGGTCTCAAAGGGACCAATATACCTAGGGGAAAGATTCTCCTTTTAGGCAAATCACTGACTGTCAGTTCTCTCTTTAACCTTCAACAACACATGGTTACCCACTGCAAACTCTAGAGGTATCCTCCGACTATCATCATAATTCTTCTATCGACTCTAGGCCTTCATGAGTCTTTGTCGAATCACCTGAACTTTATCGATCATCTCCCTAATCATGTTCAAGTTCGTCAGATACTTCTCACTCACTTCGGCCTAACAGACTAGAGAATGGCACGACCCGCTATAATGAGATTCACAGGGAGACAAACTAATGCCGACCTGATAACTTGTATTGTAAGAAAATTCTTCTAAATGCAGATTCTCTGACCAACTAACTTAAAAATCAAGTGCATAAGACGTCCACATATCTTCCAAAATTTTAATGTTCCATTTTGACCACCCACGTTTCTTAGGATGGTCAGATGTACTCATGTTCAAATCGGTACCCAATTCCTACTGAATCTTCCTCTAGAATCGAGACACAAATCGGGGATCCTTATTCGAGATGATCGAGAGCGGGACACCATAAAGATATACTATCTCTCGAATATACAACCTTTCCAACTTAGTTATGTTGTCCATGACCCTAGTTGATAAAAAGTGCACGGACTTCGTATGTTGATCCATTATAAACTAGAACACATCGTGACCATGCTCAGATCATGGTGAGGCTGTGTCAAAGTCCATTATAATGTACTCACACTTACACTTTGCAACTGGTAGTGGTTGTAATATCCCTGCCGACTTCCTGCGATCTACCTTCACCTGCTGGAAAGTATAACACTAGGCCACATACATCGCCACATCCTTCTTCATACCAAATCACCAAAAGTGTCTGAATGGGTCCTTATACCTCTTAGTGGCAGCAGGATTTATGCCGAAGAGTGAGTGATGGGACACTACGATCAACTCATCTTAAAGTTCATCTATTACCGAAACAATCAATTATCTCTTATGGAGCACATCCCCATCCTTGTCCATATTAATAGTGTTAAACACTCAATCACTTTGGATGCTATCATGGTAATGTGAAAACTCAGGATCGCAAGACTGAGCTTCCAACACCTTCTGCTAAATGGGCGGTCTAAATACAACTCCCTAAATATATTCCCTATCGGAACCCTACTAGACATGCAAGTCGAACTTCTGTAACTCGACGAACATCTTCGCTCGGTAACGCTTCATTGCTTCCAAAGTGAGCCTAGACTTTCGACTAACAACCTCTACCACCATATCAGCCTTTCTGGGATGATACTCCAAGGAAAAGTCCTAGTTTTCCATCAACTTAATCCATCTCATCTGACGTAGATTTAGATCGCGCTGACTGAAAATGTACTGCAGGCTCTTATGATCTGTATACAACTACAATTGTTCACTGTACAGGTAGTATCTCCACATCTTTAGTGCAAACACCACCGTGGCTAACTCCAATTCATGGGTGGGGTAGTTACCCTCACGTGCCTTTAACTGATGGGATACATAAGCTGAAAAACGTTGCTAATGCCGTTTAATACAAGGTTAAACTGTATAAGCAACTCCGAGATGTTTGTTGGAGAAACCCTTTTCTTTTGAAAATAAAAAATTATAAACAACAAGATGTGTTTACAAAAAACTTATGTACGAGAGTAATCAAGACTTTGTAATCAGTTTTTAAAACAAGACAGTTTTAAAAATCAGCACACTATAGACTGAGATGAGGAGATGAAAATAATCAAACACACAGTTTTTAACGTGGTAAAACCTCTCCCAACAGAGGAAACATCGACGGTGACTTCTAAGTCACAAAAACAAAAATCCACTAATAACAAATAATAGTTACAAACAATACAACATACATACACACAAATCAACCTATTCTAAGTTTAGGAATATACCCCACTTGGTGTCCTTCTAACTTCTCATAGATCTGATTGTTGATGATGTTCTTCCAGTTTGATAACTTCCTTTGCTTTAGCTTCCTTATGTCGACTCAATGATCTTTGATCTTATACACAACACTTCCAGTGTAGTAGTGTGTTAAGTGTTTGTGAAGTGATTCCTATCACATGCATGAACTCACACTCACTTAGATTTACAAACAGTCCTAGAAAAATTACATATAAAGTCTATATGCTGTGATTTCGTTTTCTTTCCTTCTTACAGAACTAAAAACCTATTTGACCTTTAATATAACCCAGATTCCACGGATATCTCGCTTCAAAATCGGTCAAGATCTTAATCAATCTCGGTTTTAAAAATATTTTTGAGATTGAAAATCTCCAAGTGTGAATCCAACTAGGTCAAGGTTAAGTTTTGTAAGAACAGAAACCATAAAACATTTTCAAAACCAAATCAGTAAAGATTTTCTTAAACCAAGTAAGAAATATGCAGATCTAGTGAAAATGTAACATGCAGAATGTAGATCTAAAGTTTCTATGAAAAAGAAACACAGATCTTCACATGAATGTTTAAGTTGTGAAAAAGATCATAGATAAAGAGGTTACAGCTTCAAATGAACAAACCACTCTCTCTCTCAAACACTCAAGGTTGTGTTTGGGGTTAAGTGTACACGAAGGTTTGATTCAGAAAAATGAAGTGTTTAGGGTTAGGGTTTGGTTTTTGGCTAACACAGTTTCTTTCTATCTCTTCTCTCTTTTCTTTTCTCTCTTTTTTTTTCTCTCTTCTCTCTCACTTCTCTCTTCTCTTTATTTTTTTCTCTCAGAGATGACGAATGCCCAAAAGTCTGAGAAGTGGGGGGTTTATATAGGGGTGAGGGAAGGTTCTGGAAATGCGCATGGAATCAATGGCTGAGATTAAGTCATCCTACGATTGACTTGATCTGGGTTATAAAACAGCGGTGGTTAAGTCCAAAGTGATTGGTTCAAACGATGGCACACGGATAGGTTTAAAACACATGCAGACCATCGATCAGCTTTGATCCAACGATCATCAAACCACCAGCGAACCCTCTCACATAACAAACACAAATAGATGAACCAGGAGGATGACAAGTGTTGAAATATGAGTGGCTCACACACGCGCATCCAAAGTAATTACAGCAAGCACCCTGAAGTCTCTAGCGCATTTACATTCTACCCAAACAAACATTCCATTGAAAAATGAAGTTTTTAAAATAGAAATTTTACCCCACAAATTATATAAACACATTTTATTAATGAAAACATTTATTTAAAATAAGTTTAAAAATGTATAAAAAATTCCCAAAAATAATTAAAACCACATTTTAATGGGAATTAATCACACAATCAATTTTAAGCAATATATACACATGTATGCACTTCTAATTGTGTGTAGTGTGATTCAATTTATACCTTCATGGATCATTGAAGAGGATTAGAGAGATAAGTTCTGAGGCTTTTTGGATTCTAGGATAGACAACCAATTTTGTCACTATTTCCAAACTAGTTGAACACTTATATAGTATAGACTTAAGTAAGTCAAAGGTATAAGGTGCTTCAAGCTCCCCCTTTGGAAATATGAGACAAAATCTCCTTTGAGTTAGCTTAAAACTCGTAGGGAACCAAAAAAATAAAACCTAGTCCTATACAAAAGATACAATCTACCCATTTCCTAGAAAGTCAAAAATTACATAACTCAACTATTTACAAAATTTTACACTAGAAATGGTAGACAATCAGTAGAAGAGATTCCTGCAAATATGCACATTAAGATCAAGCAGTTTAGATTAAATGTGAACAAAACATTGAACCCGTAAGACTCAAATTTCTCCCCCATTTTATCTCAAATGGACAAAGGGTAAAAATTAAGGTCTTAAGAGTTTAATCAGCGCATACCATACCTATAGAATTTCGTAGATACAGAAATCTATTATAGTCTAAAGGTTTAGTGAACATGTCTGCAAGTTGCAGATCAGTAGGCAGGTAATGAATTTCTAATTCCTTAGTTTCAACAAGTTCGCGTATAAAATGATGCCTTATTTTAATATGCTTAGTTCGCGAGTGTTGAACCGGGTTTTTAGATATGTTAATGGCGCTTTGATTGTCACAATACAATTGTAATTGATCTTCTTTAATCCCATAATCACTTAACATCTGTTTTATCCATAACAATTGAGCACAGCAACTTCCTGCTGCTATATATTCGGACTCAGCCGTAGATAAAGATGTGCAATTCTGTTTTTTACTACTCCAACCAACTAAATTATTGCCGACATAATAACAGGCACCTGATGTACTTTTACTATCATCAGTACAATCGGCCCAATCAGCATCATTATACCCTATGATGGTGCTACAGGTATCCTTAGTGTACCTAAGTCCAAGATTAAGAGTGCCTTTTATGTACTTTATTATACGTTTTACACTCAATAAATGGCTCTCTTTAGGGTTATTCTGGTAACGAGCACACAAACATACAACATATATTATGTCTGGTCGTGAGGCAGTTAGATAGAGTAGGCTACCAATCATACTACGATACAGTGTGGAATCAATTGACTAACAGTAGTACTCATAGGCGTTTTGGCAACTTTAGCATTATCTAAACCAAATTTCTTAACAAGATCTAAGGCATACTTAGTTTGAGAGACAAATAGTCCATCAGAATTCTGTTTCACTTGAAATCCTAAGAACAGTTGTAGCTCCCCCATAAGGGACATGTGAAATTCCTTATGCATAATAGCAGAAAAAGATTTAACTTCAGAGTTTGAAGTTGACCCAAAAATGATGTCGTCTACATAGACTTGGGCTATAATAATGTTTTTGTCAAAATGTTTGACAAAGAGAGTCTGGTCATTTCCTCCTCTCTTAAAACCCTTATCCAACAAAAAGTTGGAAAGGCGTTCATACCAAGCTCTAGGAGCTTGTTTTAAGCCATATAAAGCCTTTTTTAGACGAAAGACATGGTCAGGGTATTTAGGATCAATGAACCCTTTGGGTTGTTCTACATATGTTTCTTCGAACAGAATTCCATTGAGGAAGGCAGATTTGACATCCATTTGATAAAGTGTAAATTTTAAGTGACACGCTATGGCGAAAAGAAGTCGAACAGATTCAAGATGAGTGACAGGGGCAAAAGTATCGCTAAAATATATTCCTTCTATTTGTGAGTAGCCTTGAGCAACTAGTCTAGCTTTGTTTCTAAGGATGTCCCCATTTTCATCAGATTTGTTCTTAAAAATCCAACGTGTCCCAATAACATTTTTGTTTTGAGGCCGCGGTACAAGATACCAGACATCGTGAATGACAAATTGTAAAAGTTCTTCCTGCATAGCAGAAATCCAGTGTGTGTCATTCAATGCTTCATTAACATTTTTCGGTTCCACAAGGGAGACGAAACATGCATAATTAGCATAATTTCTTAACTGGGATCTAGTACTAACTGGCTCATTAGGATTACCGACCACGTTGTCAATGGGATGATCTTTAGAGACCCAGCCAGGTACTTCTGGACTCTCACTAGGTAATGAGTCATCTATTTCTGGTGAATCAGTTTTGAAATCATTTTCAGATTCAACCACAATAGGTGATTCAGATATCTTATTTTCGACAATAGTGTCGCTTACAATTACATTTATCGATTCCATAAGGGCCTTAGTACGCAAATTGTATATACGATAAGCACGACTGTTTGGGGAGTATCCTAAGAAGATGGCTTTATCACCACGTGTCTCGAATTTAGACAGATGTTCTCTGTCTTTACAGACATAACACTGACTTCCGAAGGTTCTTAGATATTTCAGATTAGGCTTCTTACCGTACCACAACTCATAAGAGGTTTGTTTAGAGTTTTTCCTAAGGTAAACCCTATTAATGATATGACATGCAGTTCTAATAGATTCTACCCAGAAGTATTTAGGTAGAGATTTGTCATGCAACATGACACGTGCCATCTCTTGAAGAGTTCGGTTTTTCCTTTCAGCAATACCATTCCGCTGAGGAGTTTTAGGGGCACTAAATTCATGTTTGTAACCGTTGTAGTCACAATATTCAACTATTCCTGTGTCTATGAACTCTCCCCCTCTATCACTACGAATACGATTGACTTGAGTGTCCTTCTCATTTTCAATTCTTAGTAAAATTTTCAAAAAATTCTGAAACGTGTCAGATTTTTGTTTCAAGAAGGCAACCCAAGTGAATCGTGTGAAATCATCAACCATGACAAGGATATAACTGTGTCCACAAAGGCTAACAGTTCTAGAGGGACCAATTAGGTCCATATGGATGAGATCTAGAGGTCTAGAGGTGAGAATGTCTTTAACCTTTTTATGCGAAGTCTTAACTATTTTTCCTTCCTGACAATGACCACAGAAAACACTTGAAATAGGTTTAATTTTAGGAATTCCTCTAGCAATCTCTTGACTAGACAATCTACCAAGGATATCATAACTCAAGTGACCCATACGATTATGCCAGATTTCATTGTCATCCATTCTGACAATGTTACAGGTTTCAGAACTAGCCTTGATAGTATAACAATTGTCAGGTGTTCTAAATCCTGTAATAATGCATTTACCTTTATCATTTAGAATTTTACAATTATTCTTTGAAAAGGTGACTGTATGGTTAGAGTCACAAAATTGTGATATACTTAGGAGGTTGGCTTTAAGGCCTTTAACTAATAGAACATTTTCGAGAACAGCCATTCCTTCTTCTTTTAGGGTTCCTTTACCTATGATCTGAGATGAAACTCCGTCACCAAAAACTACTTTCCCACCAGCAAATCTGGTTTTGTTTAAAAGTTTGGTTTCATCTCCTGTCATATGTTTGGAACATCCTGAATCTAAATACCAACCAGATGAAGTGTGTTCAGCTTTTAAGGCAGTGATAATAATGTTACACTTCATTTGGGGTAAAAGATCATCTTTTCTAACCCAAATAGATCTAGTTTTAATTTTGCGCAAGTTTGCCCTCATTTGATAAAAATTTCGAGAAACAGCTTTTTGTCGAAAAACATTTAGGGCAGTAAACTGATTATTGTGGAAAATTTGAGCTTTTGGTTTAGGAAAGTTTCTGGGAGCCTTTCTCTTTAATGAACTCTTAGTTTTGGTCTTTCTATTTCTGTAGTTAGAGTTCTTATCAGGTTGTCTTGGAAGGACATAATGGTTACGATTTTGCCTAGAATAGTTAAAGTTCTTATAGACAGAAGTGTTGTACACAGGGGTGTTTAGACGCCTAGCATAACAACCTTCAAAGGAATGACCATAAATGTCACAGTACGAGCCATATTGATTGCTTGAGGGATGAATTTCCTTAGGAAAACTTCTAAAAATGGGTTTAACAGCATTCTGTTCAGTAGTGCTATTCCTAGGAGGGATGGTTTTAAAGGTAGATTCAGCCTTTCTGATCAAAGGACAGACGTATTTAGTCTTAAGTGTAGTGTCAGCTTTAGAATTACTAGACTCTCCAATGTCTTTCTGTTGTTGCTTTTGATCAAATTCCTCTATAATAAAATGAAAGTCTGGACATGTTTCAATTGGTCTTTTTCCCCCAGACACAAACTTAATAGGTTCAAGATTTGTAGTTTGTGGTTTGTTCTTAGGGCAAAATCCAATACCGGTTCTATCATCAGAATTGGTCTTGGAGTCAACAACAAAGTCACTAAAACAATTTGAATTTCTTTCAAACTTAGAATTTTTTTTGAAAACAGTAGCTGTCTTTGTTTTTTCTTCCTCCAGTTCTAATAATGTTCCCTTATATTTTATTTCCAGGGTTTCATTAGTTTTAGTCAACTCTTTTAATTTTTGATCAAAAGTTTCAATTTCAGATTGATGAGACAGACACTGGTTAGTGTACTCTTCGGCATTCAACTTCACAATAAGACTTAGATCATCTAATTTCTTAGTCAGGTCTCTAACAGTCTTCTCCAGTCTAGTGCCTTTTTTAAGAGTTTTAGCATACAAAGTATGGATATCTGGGAGGTCATCTGTGTCTGAGTCGCTAAGTGAAGTGTGTGTAGTGACCCCTAACGATTCAGTTTTAGTACTCACACACCCATTTGCATCGTCATTATCGAGATCACTTTGACTCACACACACGGTAGTAGAACTAGCAACATTTTCAGATAATAAAGCATCTAGGCCAGTTAAAACAGTATTCACACAAGCAAGAGTAGGAGCATCATTATCACACACAGGCATATCATCATTGTAAATGATCTTAGCATAAAAGGACATGCAAGGGTCAAGTACATTTGATGACTCAAGTTCCTCTTCATCAGAGTCACTTGAATCATTCCAAGTTTTATAGAAATTGGCTCTATTGTGTGTGTTGGCTTTATTCAGATTAACTCTGCAATCGTGAGCAATGTGACCTAGTTTCCCACATCTAAAACATTCAATCTTTTTAAGGTCTCTAGTGGGTTTGGATTTGTTGTCCTTAGGATGTTTGTCAAGACCTCTCTCATGAGGTTTGGGATTAGACAGAGTAGGATAATTAGGCTTGCCTTGTTTAGTTGCCTGTTTGTTTCTAAATTTAACAATTTTCTTAAATTGTTTAGACATTAAGGCAATCTGATTATCTAGTTTGTCTATATCACACTCCTCATCAGAGTCAGAGTTGATCAAATTAGTCTCAAGTTTAGATATCTTAGAGGCAAAACTCAATTTAGAGTTGGGCTATTTTCTTTGTGAATGATTTAATTGTTTCTTAAAGTCTAATTCCATTTCCACAGTCCTAAGTTTGCTACTGAGTAACTCAGGGGTAAGGTTTTGATCACTCATTTCCTTAATAGCATACCTCTTGCTGTCAAACTTTTGTGGTAATGATCTTAAATTTTAGAGACAATTTCATTCCTATCATAAGTTATACCATTAGCATGCAACTTGGTGACTATATCAGTTAAGTTCATGTAAAAATCATCAAAAGACTCAGAGTCAGACATAATCAAAGAGTTGTACTGCTGGGTAAGCATTTGAATTTTAACAACTTTAACTCTTAAGTCTCCTTCATGGGCAGTGATTAATGTGTCCCATGCTTCATTAGAAGTGGCACAAGATGAGATTCTCTTGAACTCATACTCATTAATAGACATAAAGATGGCATTCTTGCCTTTATTGTTATTTCGAGATATAGTTTTCTCTTCTTGTGTAAACTCACTTAAGATTTTCTTTACCCTCTCATCACTTCCTTCAGTGGCTGGTTTAGTAGGATAAGTGTATCCGTTTTCAATAATGTCCCAGACATCATCTCCTAAAGTCCCTTGGATGAAGGCAACCATTCTAACTTTCCAGTAAGCAAAGTTATTTCCATCAAAGAGTGGAGGTCTGGACAGATTACCAAACCTTTAATTCTTCTCGTCCATAGTTAGGTTTTTCAGAAAACGATTTCAGAAACACAAGATCTTTTTGAAATAAAAGTTAACAGGGCTCTGATACCAATTGAAAAATGTTGCTAATGCCATTTAATACAAGATTAAACTGTATAAGCAACTCCGAGATGTTTGTTGGAGAAACCCTTTTCTTTTGAAAATAAAAAATTATAAACAACAAGATGTATTTACAAAAAACTTATATACGAGAGTAATCAAGACTTTGTAATCAGTTTTTAAAACAAGACAGTTTTAAAAATCAGCACACTATAGACTGAGATGAGGAGATGAAGATAATCAAGCACACAGTTTTTAACGTGGTAAAACCTCTCCCAATAGAGGAAACATCCACGGTGACTTATAAGTCACAAAAACAAAAATCCACTAATAATAAATAATAGTTACAAACAATACAACATACATGCACACAAATCAACCTATTCTAAGTTTAGGAATATACCCCACTTGGTGTCTTTCTAACTTCTCATAGATCTGATTGTTGATGATGTTCTTCCAGTTTGATAACTTCCTTTGCTTTAGCTTCCTTATGTCGACTCAATGATCTTTGATATTATACAGAACACTTCCAGTGTAGTAGTGTGTTAAGTGTTTGTGAAGTGATTCCTATCACATGCATGAACTCACACACACTTAGATTTACAAACAGTCCTAGAAAAATTACATATAAAGTCTATATGCTGTGATTTCGTTTTCTTTCCTTCTTACAGAACTAAAAACCTATTTGACCTTTAATATAACCCAGATTCCACGGATATTTCGCTTCAAAATCGGTCAAGATCTTAATCAATCTCGGTTTTAAAAATATTTTTGAGATTGAAAATCTCCAAGTGTGAATCCAACTAGGTCAAGGTTAAGTTTTGTAAGAACAGAAACCATAAAACATTTTCAAAACCAAATCAGTAAAGATTTTCTTAAACCAAGTAAGAAATATGCAGATCTAGTGAAAATGTAACATGCAGAATGTAGATCTAAAGTTTCTATGAAAAAGAAACACAGATCTTCACATGAATGTTTAAGTTGTGAAAAAGATCATAGATAAAGAGGTTACAGCTTCAAATGAACAAACACTTCTCTCTCTCAAACACTCAAGGTTGTGTTTGGGGTTAAGTGTACACGAAGGTTTGATTCAGAAAAATGAAGTGTTTAGGGTTAGGGTTTGGTTTTTGGCTAACACAGTTTCTTTCTATCTCTTCTCTCTTTTCTTTTCTCTCTTTTTTTTTCTCTCTTCTCTCTCACTTCTCTCTTCTCTTTATTTTTTTCTCTCAGAGATGACGAATGCCCAAAAGTCTGAGAAGTGGGGGGTTTATATATGGGTGAGGGAAGGTTCTGGAAATGCGCATGGAATCAATGGCTGAGATTAAGTCATCCTACGATTGACTTGATCTAAGGGTTATAAAACAGCGGTGGTTAAGTCCAAAGTGATTGGTTCAAACGATGGCACACGGATAGGTTTAAAACACATGCAGACCATCGATCAACTTTGATCCAACGATCATCAAACCACCAGCGAACCCTCTCACATAACAAACACAAATAGATGAACCAGGAGATTGACAAGTGTTGAAATATGAGTGGCTCACACACGCGCGTCCAAAGTAATTATAGCAAGCACCCTGAAGTCTCTATCCCATTTACATTCTACCCAAACAAACATTCCATTGAAAAATGAAGTTATTAAAATAGAAATTTTACCCCACAAATTATATAAAAACATTTTATTAATGAAAACATTTATTTAAAATATGTTTAAAAATGTTTAAAAAATTCCCAAAAATATTTAAAACCACATTTTAATGGGAATTAATCACACAATCAATTTTAAGCAATATATACACATGTATGCACTTCTAGTTGTGTGTAGTGTGATTCAATTTATACCTTCATGCATCATTGAAGAGGATTAGAGAGATGAGTTCTGAGGCTTTTTGGATTCTAGGATAGACAACCAATTTTGTCACTATTTCCAAACTAGTTGAACACTTATATAGTATAGACTTAAGTAAGTCAAAGGTATAAGGTGCTTCATAAGCGACCGCCTGACCATTTTGCATCAACACTGGTATAACCCTTGCCTCCTTATGGGAGGATACAAATGAACACCAAAGTCAACCTAACCTTCAAATCTTGAAAAACTCACTCACAATCCTCTGACCACTTAAAGATAACATCCTTTAGCATTAACAAAGTGAGATGTAATGCAACCCTCCAGAAATCTTACACAAATCTCATGTAGTAACCGACCAAACCCAAACAACTATGTACGTTCAAAACTATCTTTGGCCTATCCCAAATCATAATGGCCTCTACCTTGGATGGATCAATGGAAATTCCCTCACCAAAAACTACATGGACAAGGAAATTTAACTCATTCATCTAAAACTCGCACTTTCTAAATTTGGCGAACAACCGATTCTCCTTCAGAACTAGAAGCATCGTGCCAAGGCACTTTTCATGGTCCACATTTGAAGCCGAGTAAACTAAGTTATCATCCATGAGGACCATCACAAGCCAATCTAAATATGAAAAACATATACGGTTAATCATATGCATGAACACTACCGGGGCATTCGTTGAACATAAATGAATCAGTAAAAACTCATAATGCCCATACTGTGTCCGAAATGTTGTCTTAGGAATGTCTTCCTTTCTGACACATAACTGATAGTACCCAAATCGGCGATCAATCTTTAAAAACCTTCCCTAATCATGCAATTGGTCGAATAAATTGTCAATACGAGACAACAAATAGTTATTCTTCATAGTCACCCTATTCAGCTTCCTATAATCGATATAAAGTCATAGGGGGTTATCCTTCTTCTTAGAAAAGAGGACTAGAGCTCCCCAAGGGATACACTGGGATGAATGAAACCCTTGCTGGTCAACTCTTCCAACTGAACCCTTAACTCTTGAAATTTTTCTAGAGCCATCCTATAAGGTGGTATGGAGATAGGTGAGATGCCCTGATGTACCTCTATAGTAAAATCCACCTCCCGGTGTAGTGGTAAACTAGGAAGATTATCAAGGAACACATTGGGAAACTCCCGCACCACTGGATAATCCAACAACATCCTCATGATCTACCATACTTCCCAACCAACCGAAATATCTCTTATGCTCTCGCACTATAGAAAACTTGCAAGGATAACCCACATATTTCTCACTACAGAAAGGTGGCGAGATCTGTCTAGGAAAGGCACAAAGACACTTTACCGATAACATTCGATGGTAGTGAGAGGAGTGCGACTGTGTGATAATTGATTAAAATCACAAATTTCTGATTTGGCTCACTTATTTAATTATACTCTATTAATTCAGCTCCTAAACATCCATCTATGGTGCGTGTGTTAAACCATACACAAATAACACATGCGACACAACAAACATGCTGAGACACAGATTTCAGGAAAAACCCCTTTCGGGTAAAACCTTTATTTCACTATGAATCTATAAATTGCAACTTACAATTACATAGAGAAATCTGCAATGGATCAACGCGCAACTAACCCACAAAGACTCACAGTCTTGAACTCAACAAGAAAATACCCGTAGCACCCTCCAAGGACTCGCAGTCCTATCTTCAGTAAAGAATCTTCACGAAGCAAGATCCTTAATGACACGCAGCCATACGGTGTAGAGACACACTCTACAAAATATGAACAAAGGCAAAGATGTGTTCTTGAACACCACAACAATTCACTAAAGCAAGATGGGAGTTTTGTGAATTGTAAATCAAAAAGGGATTAAACCCTTGAAAGAAGAAGCCTAAATATTACTGCTTTGATAGTGTTTCTGTTCTGGAAAATGTATGAACTTCTTAATGAAAACGTTACCATTTAATGAGTATTTATACAAAAATGTACCACTTCGAAATTCGAGCTCATTCGAACGAGAAACATATGTCGCTCGAATGAAGTACGCATGTCGTTCAAACGACATCGCGCGACTTCCAATCTCGTTCGAACGAGATGCTGATCTCGCGCAAACGACCTAGGTGTCAAAATCGAGGTCCGCTTCAAAACATAGAAAAAATACTCATTCTCAATATTTGACGAAAAAGTCCGCTCCAACACTTGAAAAATATTTTGTAAAAGTCTCCCAAAAGCTCTAAGTGAAAAGTAAAGGTATTTAAAACATAACCTTACCAAAGTAAATATCGCGGAGCCTTGAATGATGAAGAACTTCAATAATTCAGATCCGTCTTTGATGTAGATTGCTCTTGAATGCTCTTCGACGGTGTATCGGTATATGACATAACAAATTGATAACGGACCTATGAAAATATGTCCTTACTAATCTCCCCCTATGTCTAAGCCGGTACATACATAAAAAATCCGAATTATCAAAAACCAAATTGCCTATACAATTCTACCCTCCCATGAATAAATTTGTAGGACTTCAAAACTGTTCTTCAATCATGTTCGTCAAATCTCAAAATTTTTTTCTCATCAGGGTGTGCAACCTCATGATCATCAATCTTTGTACCTACACACATGAGATAAAGCAAAATACCTTCGTGACGCATCGAGTTTGAAATGATATAAGAATAAAGCATTAATAATCAAATCTCCCCCATAATGTAAAAACTCCCCCATAACATGATAATTCTTTCTTCCCCTTTTTATGATGTCCTAAAATAGACAGATAAGAAGAAACAATCAAAACATGGAGTGTCACGATAAAATTCCATAGCAAACAAAGATCAAACTATGCGCATGCAAAGGGATATCTAAAAAATCTCACAAACTATTTTTGGATTTTTCAATTTTTCATACAAAAATAAGATACCACTTTGAAAAATATGATACAAAAAAAATCATACCATGGATTTAAACTAAAACAACCAAGTCATGGAAACTAAATGAATGGGTGTGAACACATTCGATAGGTAAATCAACTCAATCAATCATATGTGCACGATGAATATGTGTACCCCTAACGAATGAACATCGAAAGTATCCTTAGGTGTAAAAATTTATGAGTAGTCATAAATTTATGAGTAGTCACAAATTTATGAGTAGTCACAAGTACTCACAAATTTATGAGTAGTCATAAGTTATAACTCTAATGAACAGTCACAAAATTATAACTGCTATGAGAAGTCATAAATTTTGACGTAAGACTTAATTTGTGACTGCTATCATCGGTTATAAATTTGTGACCGCTACTAACAGTCATAAATTTTGGCATAAAATATAATTTGTGACTGCTATTAGTAGTCACAAATTTATAACTACCCTTGGTAGTCACAAATTTGGGAAGGGGTCACAAATTTTTTTGACCTACTTTAATTTCCCTCCTCTCTTTCTTCTCACAACTCCCGCCACCCTCTCTTTCATTTTTGCTATTGTGAAGAACTGAACCTCGGTGAGTTTTATGTTTTTGCTTCCGATTTAGGTTTATGTTTATATATTTAGATTTAGGTTTATGTTTATATATTTATTTGTGACTGAACTAGAGTGAACCTCGTGAAGAACGATCTAAACCGTTTTTGATTTCGGTATGGAAATGGTTTGATTTCGGTTTGGATGATATTACTGAATCAAAACAGTGACAAACATTTATTTGTATGTATTCGTCTCTAATTTCAATTTTACACACACACACACACACACACACACACACACACACACACACACACACACACACACACATATATATATATACATATTTCTCTGTATGTTATGTGATCTGAACAAATTAATTGAAGAAATCAACTCACACACACTTATGTATTGGATTTTATAGATATGCGATTTTGATTCTATGTGTATTTGTGTGTGTGTGATTTAAGTGATATATATGTGTGAGTTATAGATAAATCGATTTAAGATTTTCACATATTTTTTTAAAGTTACATAGTTATAGGGGTGGACAGTTATTCACAATTGTAAACCTAACTAAAAATTAATTTTAACCATTTTACTTCTCACCGCACTCTCTTTTAATTGAACATAAATATTTGAAATATGATATTTTTTTTGTTTTGTTAATATAAGAGTGTCATAATATAACATTAGATTTTAGTTTTTTCTTTTCGACTTTACCCTTGAGATAATGTTGTATATAAGAGTGTCTAAATTGATATTATTGACAAACATTTATTTATATGTATTTCAGTTAAGAAATATTTTGTAAATAAAATTTTCATTTATTTATGATATTACTGAATGAAAGCACTAGCAAACATTTATTTAAGAAATCTTTCATAAATATTACTGAATGAATGATTAACGAATTTTTCCTATGTTGAATAGAGACATCAAAGCTACCAATGTACTGAGTGAGTCCCTCTTTTTTATTTTTCAAATTTATCATATTGAGGAATAGGCTTTTGCTTAACTATGTTGAAAAATTTGTTCGTTTGGCTTCTTAATGACATCCATCTTCATATCCCTCAATCTTAGTTTTACTAACTTGACTTTTGGTTGCATTTGATCCAATGTTTGATTACAGTTTTTTCCTTTAGAAAATCAGTTGGAAGATTAAGGATTAGGGTTAAAGAATTTTTGGAAAACAATGTGAAATCAGTCGAGTGGGTTCGTTGATCCAGGATATTCTTGTTGACATTCCCACAGTTGAATTATTTGAATCCCTTTATGTGTGAGCCTATTAGAGGGACCCTCATCAGGCCTCTGAGTCCTGTTTATATAATTTATAATTTATTGATTGCTCTATTATTTGGAAAAAAATTAGGTATTTGAGTTTTCCATTTACAAAATTATAGAACTCTTCTTTATATTTTAGAAACACAAAGTACTCACGCATCGGTATGTCTATCATTTGGAATCTCAATGGCTCTATAGATTGTTCACCCGTCCCCTTTTATACATATTATGTAACTTGTCACTTGACATAATTTATTTTGCCCGAGTATTTGCTGGAAATTATATTGAAATTGATTCATCTGATTTTGAAGTGGATATCATGGTTCGAATGTTTATCGGCTTAAAGATAGAGATGAAAGTGCTATTGTAGCTATTGTGTTGATGAAATCCCTTAGCGACAAGTTGTCTTTGTAGTGTTCAATACTGCAATCAAGTTAAGTTTTATTTTTGATCGAATTTTGTTAATCATTTTTAAGTGCTAAAAGGTTTACTTGATTTAAAGTACTCCAATCCAGTTAAGAATGATTTTACAATCTTCTGGTCAGATTGTGTAGGGTTCGTTGTTGAGATAGAATCGGGGCCAGTTCAATCCTACTTAAAAATTATTAAGTAAATAATGGAGTAAGGTGCTTGATTAAGATTGAATGTAGGAGCATAAACCGCACATGTCATAACCCCTCTCAATTAAAATTCTACAGGTTTTATTCTTACTGCAGTATAATTCTTACTCTGTGTTCAAATTGGTTTTTGCCACTTATTATTGTGTACTCTATTAAAGATTGTTACTTGTAAAATATAATTTATATATTCCGTATTAGTTTGTTTTTGGTTTGTAAGGTTGTTCTTTTGTGTTTTGGGTATTAATTATCATAGACATAAGGTGGTTATCCCTTTAGGGTCTCCCAAATAGGCCAAGCTCATCATCCTCAGCATTATAAAGGGCTACATGTGGAGGATGAGGGGTTGGTTGCTGATGTAGAGGTTTCATAAGTGGTGGAAAGTTTAGGTCCTCCTCGCTAGGCTTGGTTGGGCACTCATCCATTAGGTGCCTTTGCTCTAGGATAGAACTTAGGGAGCTCAAGGGATGTAGGGAGTGACATTCTATCCCAAATCAGTTGATGAGGAGACATCGTACCACCATTCATAACGAACTAGATTACAACAGTTCATATACGCCATCATACATATTGGATCTTTGGTGGGTTGATTTCCAGAGTACTGTCTGAACTGAATGGGTTGTATAAATAACGGAGGATGCTGAGCCAAATCGTGTATGCCACAATGATTGTCGTGGTCCAACTCATGGAGGTTTATGGGGACTGAGACTGCCTATTGGACATCTAACGAAACTCATAGTAGCTTCACATGGGCTTATCCCTCGATGAGAAGGACATCAGTGATCTCTGCTCGGGGCATTCATTGGTGCATTCAGTGTGTGGATTATTTAGAGATCCAGCAAATATATCACAAAACTGATATCTAATTCCTCATAATCTGTTTGTGTGAAAATCAAAGATGCAACCTCTAAAACCATAAGATCACCTTCCAAATTTATAGATCAATTCTAAGTAACTGAAATTAATCCAAGTTTTATGAACACTATCCCCCGTGTTAATTCCCTATAAATACGCTTCATCTCAATCTAAAACTCCATCAACAACTTCAGTATTCTTTATTATTTCAATATCAACTCATTCTCCATGAATATTTTTTTATAACGGCCATGCTTATGGCATTGGTCATGGTTACTCGTTCGGTAACAACATCCGAAGAACCATTGATTATTGATGATAATGAAGAAGTTGGTTTTGAAATCTTTAATGAACAGCTAACATCTCTCCGAGGTAGTAACCGCTTTCTAGCTCAGAATCTGCGTGCTACAATGACATTCGATAGATACCTGAGAGTATGTAGGATAGTGGGAAGCTAGGCCCCTGCTTGTTGCAAAAGGAGATGTGTAGATGTGATGACAAACATAACTGTGGCAAATGTGGGAAGAAATGCAATTACTCGAAGATCTGATGCAACTACTCAATTATAATGGAAATATCATTGGGCCTTCAACATTTCTATTCTTTCTTTACTTATTGTTTATGTTTTTATGTTTTATTTGTTCTTCTATAGGCACATTCCACTTCAGCTATGCTATTATTCAACCATAACTTCCCTTCGAATATCTTAAAACCTTATCTTGAGCAAATAGTGTGCAAAATGCTTGAATTCCTACAGGCCCAGCATTAGGTGAGAGAGCAGCAGCAGCGGAAATATTGCGACTTCTCAAATAAAAACCAATTTTAATTAATCCCAAATTTCAGTTAAACCCTAAGACATGCATCTAGATGATTTATCAAATAAAATATAGCATGCAGGATAAAAAACAAACACCAATTTGAAGAACGTGTGTGCTCGCGTTCAAATGATCAAATTATATATAAAATCCTTTTAACACAAACAAACCCTAAACATGCAGCAGTATGTGATTGAATAAATTAATAATCTACGCAAGAACATTCAAACACATGCAATTAAGGAAAAATCCCCCTCAGGGGCAAAACCATTTATTTTCACTATAATTTGTAAGAGAACGGCTTACAATCGGATTACAATGAAAATACAAGTTGACTAAGAATTACCCTCGGGTATCGGATTCTGTAGTCGTGGCTGGAATTATCCCTTTCCAGTAGGGCTGCAATGAAGAAGAAGAACGGTATCCTCTACAAGATTTGAACAAACCAAAGTTGTGTTCTTGGGTTGCTAAAGGATTCACAAAGGTATGGCAAGGATGTGTGAATCAAACCATGAGTCTTGGGACTCAAAAATATGAAGACTAGGTGTATTTGGACTCTCAAATTCGTCTCCTAAAGTCTTGCAAAACAACTCCCCCGAAGTTGGTATTTATAGGAAAAAATATGAAGAGTCCCATGTTTTTAAAACTCTAAAATTCTATCGAGCGTACAAAAAAAACAGCATTCTTTAAGGAATTTTCTCTATCTTCAAAAGGTCATAACTCCTTCACCGTAGCTTGGATTGAGGTGACATTTTTCCAGTATCTTCGTTGCGGCGAGCTCTTCAACTTTCTAGTTGACCAGACCTCCGAAATATGGATGTGAAATTACGAAAATGCCCTTGAACACTCCTATCTTGCCGTTTTTCACTGTTTTGACTTCCCTTGCGTACCACTTGCATTAAGTCCCTAAAATCTTGGACCGTGAAGTCGTTGAGGCAGATGTGGGACATATTAATGGAGATGTTGAATTATTGATTCCCAGAATTTGGATTGAGGCCGTCGAGTGACATCTTGAGGTGACGTGCCAAATGTGGCGGCGTACGACATACACAAATGAAACATGTTGGACATTAGAAAAATGTCCTTACAAATCTCCCCCTATGTCTATGCCGGTACATACATAAAAAATGCGAATTATCAAATAACAAAATTGCCTATACAAATATACCCTCCATGAACCCAAAACTGGAAAGATACAAATGAATAAGTCTTCATCGTTTGTTCTTCAAATCTTCAGGAATCTGAAATCTTTTCTCATCAGGGTGTGCAATTCAGAGATAATCAATAGAGTACCTACACACATGAGGAAAAGAAAAATACCAAGTGACGTATCGAGTTTGAAATGAGATAAACATAGATACCAATATATGATAAGCATAAGTCAAATCTCAAAAACTCCCCTAAAATTCAAACTCCCCCATAAAATGATAATTATTTCTCCCCCTTTTTATGATGTCCCCAAATAGACAAATAAGAAGAATGAATCAAATAAGTAAAATCGGGGTGTCACGGTATACAAAAAAAAATACACAAACTATTTTTGATTTTTTTCAATTTTTTATACAAAAAATAGATACCATTTTGAAAAAAAAATGTAAAACATGATACAAATCTCACACCAAGGATTTAAACTCAAACAACCAAGTCATGGAAACGGAATGAATGGGTGTGAACACATTCGATAGGTAAATCAACTCACTCAATCATATGTGCACGATGCATATGTGTACCCCTAACGAATGAACATCAAAAGTATCCTTAGGTGTAAAAAAAAATTTGTTGAATTTAGATGACATCGTCTTATGCAAATCAACAAATCAAAGTCAAAGTGATTTCCACACCAATAACGTCCAAAACTATGTAGCGCATTTTCAAGCATTTCAAGGACGTGCAAATCCGTTTTAAATTCTCCAACCAAACTCCCTCATATATATATATTCTTTTAGAGGTAATCTAAATTCTCAAACTTTGGAGAATTGGTGCAAAAACCTAAATGACCCATAATTGGCATGAATTTTTTTTTTAATTTTTTATATTGACTTTAAATTTTTTTCGGGCTCTTTTAACCTCTTTGGACCTCGGATAATAAAATTTCTCAATTTTTAGGTCCTTTTTAACGGTGGCTTTTGCGCAAAGGATAGATGATTACCTTCCGCAGCCCCTCCCCGTTTTTAAATAAAGCACACAAACTCACAAAACGGTTCTTATATGCACAATTTCCTTATCAAAAAATTATCGCGCATGGTTCGTTTTAAGGACATGATTGAAGTGAAAACACCCAACCAACATGTGATAAGACAAGCACAATAATAAAATAAATCCGTGCATGTGTGCAATAAAGGAAACATGAGTCAAACATGTAGGAAGTAACAATTAATTACATCTTAATGACTCCAAACATTATAAATCACATGGATGAATTGACATATTGTCTCAAAACACTATCAAATAGTCACATGAAAAAAATGGAATGATGTTGTGACTCGGTCATCCTAAGTGTTCATCCATAAAAGGTGCAAACAAAATACAAAAATCTTCTTGGATTTTCTCAGAATTTCAACAAACTAATTTTTTTTTGTATTTTTCAAAAATTTTCAAAAAAAATATATACAAAAGGTACAAGTCATCACACTAGTACAAATACATCATGAAACCACAACTAGTGCATGACAAACATGCAATCACAATCAACCAAAAGATTTCACATGGGGTGAATTACGTGCAACCAAACGGGAATCGTGGACAAATAAACCATAAGCCTTTAAATCCGATTTTCTAACCCAAATTGATGTGTAACGAAGTGTGGGGGTTTTGGGAATCGAATTTATTCTTTCATTAACCTTCTTAGGTCCATTTAAAAGCTTATAACAAAAGTGCCTAAGATGACCTTGCCTACCACAATGTGTGCAAGAGTAAATCGAGCGGTGTGTGTTACCTAAAGGTGGCCCTCTCCTCAAATTTCTCGGTTGCTCTCTCCGAGTTTGCCTAGGTGGGTCTCTCCTAATGATCCTAGGAGGTTCTCTCACGATGCTCCTATGGGGTGCTATCCTAACAAACTTAGGTGCCTCTTTCTTAACAATCCTAGGAGGCTCTCTCACACGTGTGGGAATGGGTGCAACATATTTTTCAAGCCCAATCCCACCCCTATCAGTTTTGATCTCGACTGTGCCTAAAATCTTATCAAGTTTTTCAGACCTAGACTCCAAATCAAATTTCACTTTACTTGAATCTTTCAATTTCACCTCAAGTTCACCTATCCTAGATTTAAGTACTCGTTTAGAATCTTCAAACTCTAAAAGCTCCTTTTTCATAGTCTCCATCAACCCTCTAAGACTATCTCTCTCACCCTCAACGTACTCAAGCTTCTCTTTTAAAATTTTTCCATGTGCCCTAAGTTCTTCAACTAAAAAATCATTATTTTTTATGGCACACTCTTTCAATTGAGCTTTCAATTTCAAATTTTCTTTCTTTGTTTTCAAAGTTTAGGCATAAAGTTCATTTGTAAGCAGTTTGCAAGTCATGCTCATCTACACTTTCCTCCTCACTTTCATCCACACTCCCATCACTTTCACTATCATCACTAATCACACGGATGGGAAACTCTCGCCTAGAAGAATAAAAAACTTCTTCTTTCGAATCACAATCACTAAGGGTAGAAACATGAAAAATCGATTTATTCAATTTCTTCTTTAAATTTGTGGTACACTCATGTAACGTGTGACCAACACCCTCACAACAAGGACACCTCTCAGATTCGTTTTCAACAGAAGATTTAAAACAAGAGTTTGTGTGAATTTTCCAAATTTTTTCAAAAATTTGACATCGAAGATCATCAAAACCATCAAAATCCATTTTTGTGCAAAATCAGAATCAAAACACAATAACTTAGTGCAACAGGCTCTGATACCAATTTGAAAACGTGAGTAGACAAATTGTATCAGAAAGTAAATCCTCGAAACATCAGGATCACGCGATAAATTAGCGTAACCCGCTCTGATACCAATTTGACGATGTGAGAAGTCAAATTGTATCAGGAAAAAAAAACTTTAAAAATCAAGATCACTCGATAATTTAGAGTAACCCGCTCTGATACCAATTTGAGAGAGCAGCAGCAGCGAAAATATTGCGACTTCTCAAATAAAAACCAATTTTAATTAATCCCAAATTTCAGTTAAACCCTAAGACATGCATCTAGATGATTTATCAAATAAAATATAGCATGCAGGATAAAAAACAAACACCAATTTGAAGAACGTGTGTGCTCGCGTTCAAATGATCAAATTATATATAAAATCCTTTTAACACAAACAAACCCTAAACATGCAGCAGTATGTGATTGAATATATTGATAATCTACCCAAGAACATTCAAACACATGCAATTAAGGAAAAATCCCCCTCAGGGGCAAAACCATTTATTTTCACTATAATTTGTAAGAGAACGGCTTACAATCGGATTACAATGAAAATACAAGTTGACTAAGAATTACCCTCTGGTATCGGATTCTGTAGTCGCGGCTGGAATTATCCCTTTCCAGTAGGGCTACAATGAAGAATAAGAACGGTCTCCTCCACAAGATTTGAACAAACCAAAGTTGTGTTCTTGGGTTGCTAAAGGATTCACAAAGGTATGGCAAGGATGTGTGAATCAAACCATGAGTCTTGGAACTCAAAAATATGAAGACTAGGTGTATTTGGACTCTCAAATTCGTCTCCTAAAGTCTTGCAAAACAACTCCCCCGAAGTTGGTATTTATAGGAAAAAATATGAAGAGTCCCATGTTTTTAAAACTCTAAAATTCTATCGAGCGTACAAAAAAACAGCATTCTTTAAGGAATTTTCTCTATCTTCAAAAGGTCATAACTCCTTCACCGTAGCTCGGATTGAGGTGCCGTTTTTTCCAGTATCTTCGTTGCGGCGACCTCTTCAACTTTCTAGTTGACCAACCTCCGAAATATGGATGTGAAATTACGAAAATGCCCTTGAACACTCCTATCTTGCCTTTTTTCACTGTTTTGACTTCCCTTGCGTACCACTTGCATTAAGTCCCTAAAATCTTGGACCGTGAAGTCGTTGAGGCAGATGTGGGACATATTAATGGAGATGTTGAATGCTTGATTCCCAGAATTTGGATTGAGGCCGTCGAGTGACATCTTGAGGTGACGTGCCAAATGTAGCGGCGTACGACATACACAAATGAAACATTTTGGACATCAGAAAAATGTCCTTACATTAGGCTAGACAAATAGATGTCGACAATTTGCCTCAATGTAATTTATAGAAAATCTAGAGATGCATATTGCATTTACACGCACACGCACACAGACATGTGTGTATATATATATATATGTATCCGTCTTCATATCAGAAGTTTGGACATAGGCCAATAACTTTGCTCTGTATGGAAGTATGAACTCACGTCTCTGCAAGAATAATTACTCAAATTGCACTCTTATGTCTAAGGCCAGATCTTTTGAGGACTCCTAATTTTACCCCTTAAATGATATATAGAAATGTGAAACAAAGTTGGAGGTAAAAAAAGTATACTAGGACATAGGTGTTCTAGATACAGCATGAATAGCAGCAGGATCCTCCTTTTTTTATTTTAATTGGACTACTACTTTCAAACCCCTCCACTTAAGGAGGGAGTTCGGGTCAGGGTTATTAGGACTCTCCATATTTTTATTACAGTCACCTACGCATCCCCTGTACTGATCGTGTGAATGGTTTTTAGGGAACAAAGGTGTATTAAAATCAGGCAAGAGAGAGGAAGAGAGAAAATCAGAGAACAAATCCGAAGACTTAGACTAAAAATGTCAGTTTCATACTTTGATTCATCATGAAGTTCCTCAACAAAGAGTTTCTGATACGGGTTAAAAGTATCCTCCCATTCTGAATCCAAAGCTTCATCCTCTGAAAATTCGTCTGAGTAAATCGAGCTAGTATTATTATCGACATCTGGTCTTTCCACAGCATCCTAGAGTGTCGTAATACCTGAGATCATTACATATTTAATCTTTGTTGTAGGATGAGAAAAAGGCGTGTTTGCGCTTGCATCTGCTGTTTCTTCATTCTTGTTCGCTGAAAGAGTCTTAGATGGGCTATAAAGTCAGCCATCATTGACTCTTTACCTTCTCTGTGTGCTCTCTTCACTGCCATCGTCCCTGCTCCCTTCCATCCTATAGTATCATTGCAGATGATGTGTGCGACATCCATAGTCGCATTGTCCTCTTCATTCTCCGTGTCGATGTTAGCTTTTCCATGGGTGATATCTTAAAGTGTATTTATTTTATATTGTTGTATTTTTTTTGTCTTGTATTTGCTCTTTGTCTCTTTTGAAGAGTATTTATTAGGCAGTGGATGATATCAATGTTTATTGTTTCAAGAGTTAATAATTATTTATTCTATATTGAAGTTTCTACTTTATACACCTACTTATTGGTTTGGTTGGAAATTGAATTTCTAGATTTTAAAAAATGGTGAAGAAAAAGAGTGGGATATGAACCCAAATTTTTTTGACACAATACAAACGTCTTAGCGTTAGACGATGTAACCATGTCCTTATATTGGTTTTATATCAGAATTTACGTTTTGCACCGTATCGTACGATAAGATACGCGATATATAGGTTTTCGATTCACGATACGATACATAATTTAACCCCTATGTCGTATACATCAGAAAGTATATATCTTTAGTATACTTGTTTATTTCTACTTGGTTACTCAAGATGTGCTTCAACAACATACACTTGCACACACATGTACATTTTTTACAGTTGAGAGTCGATCTTTTTGTGATTCTTATCATATATAAATTATAATACGGATACGTATGCTTATTAGATCTTATTCCCTTCCTTGATTACCCCTTCTCTAGGAGCATCGCATACGATTTTGTTATAAGGGAGATCATAATGGGCATGTCTTCGTATTCCACGCATTGTTCATTTATGTCATGTTGCAGACTTCACACCATGTTGCAGACTTCACAACTTGACACCAATTCACAGACTTTGATTCATAGACTTGATTCACAGACTTCACAAATGTTGTATAACTGATATGATATGCTTGATATGGTATGGTATGCTTCACATATGTTATATGGTATGCTTCACAGATCTATGCCTTACAAATGCTTTATAACTTCGAAGACTTGATTCACAGACTTCAATTTTCATGTTATGCTTGGATTCATTGATTCACATACTTGATTCGTTGATTCACGGATATGATAATTGATTCATTGATTCATTGATTCACATACTTGGATAACTGATATGATAATTCCCGTGGAAATAATTCAAATTTTAGACAGTATCAGTATCAGATATTA
This sequence comes from Sambucus nigra, assembly GCA_949130495.1. Lineage (NCBI taxonomy): Eukaryota > Viridiplantae > Streptophyta > Magnoliopsida > Dipsacales > Adoxaceae > Sambucus > Sambucus nigra. Next base: position 664,689,793 of record OX422208.1, on the reverse strand, counting down.
GATTGATTCACATGTTTCACAGATGCTGGACAGTATCAGATATCTTGTATTTAATTAGAAGATGTTGGGCAGTATCAGATTACTTCACATGCTTGATAACTGATTGCTAACTGATAACTGATAACTGATTGTATTTGAATTTGTATTTGTATCACATGCTTGATAACTGATTGATTGGTAACTGATAACTTCTTGATAACTGATTCACAAATAAATTGTATTTGTATCACAGTTATCAGTTTGATTCACATATCAATTCACAGATTGCCTTTATATCAGATATCAATTTTGGACAGTATCAGATAACTGATTGTATTTGATAACTGATTGTTGTATTCACACATGTTGAATACAATATTGATTCACAGATGTGTCATATCAATTTACTTGAATTATTCACTTGATTGTGTCATATCAATATTGTATTCACAGATGTTGTATTTAGTTGAACAATTCACTTTATTCACTTATAATTCACTTGTTTATTGATTCACTTGTATTCAGATATCAGAGTTGTATAACTGATTTATTGATCCACTTGATTCAATCTTGATTTATTGATTCATTTGATTCACAAAACAGAGTTGAATAACTGATCAATTTTGATGTTTCTTAGGGATGGCCCAAAATAGAATTAACATTACATTCCGCGCTCGAAAACATACTGCTCCGATTAACATCCGGACACTTGTTGCTCACGTTGTCCATAATCATCATCTTTTTCATCCAAACCACTATCCTCGTTCTCTAATTCTTAAACTTCACTGTCATTGTCTTCCCAGTTTTGGTACGTATGATTAGGAGGGTAAGAACCAACACTTGAGGTGATTGAATCACCATGATAATTAGATTGATTTGATTTATGATATTCGTTTTTTTCTTTCTCACTGACTTTGTTATTTTTCAGTAATGAATCAATACTTTCATCCACTAGAACATGCCCATAGGTTTGGACAATTGAATCAAAGGTAACTTTATTTCTCTTTCTTAAGATCAATTGCTCATCACTTTTATCTCAACTCTGACCCTAAATTTATTTTTCCTTATTAAGAATCATCTACATTTATACTCAAGCCATATATGGTTCCTTTCTAACATGGAGGATCTAGAAAAATTATTTACGGGCATGCTTGCAATATTCACGGGGACATTACTAGACGATGATCTCACAGGGGCGTACGCAAGTGGATATGTTTTTATAATGCCTTCAGAAATAGAGACACTCGATCTCGTGGTTTTGGAGGCCATGTCATCAGGTCTTCCTGTGGTGTATGCTCGCCACTAAAAGTGGAGCTTTGTTTATTCAAAATGAGAATTGCAACTGACTGTTGATATCACACCGGTGTATATTATAGACATAAATGAATGTGTCGATCCATAACAACAGTTCAGTGCTCACTGCCACTCCCCCTTGCCTCAGCCCCTAACAGGGTGCATATTAGAGCTGCTATTGATACATTTAGACCATAAGGTATCTCCCTCTTTTTTAGATTTACGTTGTCTCTTTATTTTTAATATTGGATAATTTTATTTTAGTTTGAATTACACGTTTGATTTAGAAGTTAATTACATGTTTCATTTATTATGATTCATGTATTAATAAGTTGTATTCACGTTACGGGGTGCATGTGGTATGACTAATGTTTTTATTAGTATGGGTTGAAGGGACTGATTTAAGTCATTGAAGTTGATCTTTTTTTAGAATGTTGTTATGAAACTTATATGTTCTTACCAATAAGGGTCAAGCATTCTAGGTACTTTATAAACCATATTACGTACTTTTATAAATCATATCAGGGACTTGGTGAAAAAACTCGTGCTGATATTGAAGAAAAACAAACAGATACAGTTGCACCAGTTAATGAAATCATTGGTGGTGATATTGTTGTTGTCTTTGTTTTAGAGGATGTCAAGTTGGCCTTTAGTACAAGTAACTGATATTTTTAACAGGTACGGTTAAGAGTTATTGTACTTTAGTACTCGACTATACTCTGTTTTATACTATTTTTTATGATCTGAGTTGAGAGTTGTTGCTTAGGTTTTTTACTTTTTAACAGGTATGGTTAAGAAGTATGCGTCAAAATTCTGTTAACAGGTATGGTTAGTACTCTATCCAATTTTTTTCCTGTGTTTCCCTATATTTGTCTATTAGTTATTGACGTCGACATAATTTTTTGAATGTAAATTATTCATAGTTTAACCAGAACTCTTTTATTTTCTGATTTCATGTACTTGAACCTCCCCGTTGTTGGGGAAGGCACATTGACTTCGAGATATTAGAGGGTGATTAAGAAAGAACCAGAGCACTTGAAGGTGTCGATTAGTTATGTAAAGTTTGAAGCATCTTATATGGAAGAAGAATCTCTTCATGAACAGAAGCTGCAATTCCTTGAGTGTGCCAGAAGGATTTTTGATAGTGCAATTAACTACTTTAGAATAATTGCTCCTGATCTGAACGAGGGAAGAGCTATGCTACATGAGGAGTGGCTGCTTTCGAGAGAAGTTTTGGAGAACTCGGAGATGTGAATGTAGTTTGAGTGAAGCAGCCGATGTTACATGATCATGACATTTCATATCATCGAAGTTTTGTGTCATTATATTTTTTTTGTTTAATTTTTATTCTATGTTCATTTTGTACTTGGCACCCAAGAAGGGTTTGTTTGATGTTAAATTAAGTTTAAACAAGTTTATGTGTACCGAATATTTGGAATCTCATAAATATAAATGAAATGTTGTCGAATTTTTTAGACTTGTTATCATGATATTTATTTTACTTCCATTATTTCATCATTTTGTAAAAATATAAAGATATTTTTAAGAGTTCTTATCACATTTAACAAATTCAATTTTGTAACTGCTAATAGCAGTCACAAATTTATCATTCCTATTAATTTTATAACTGCTAACATTAGTCATGAATATAATATTCGTAACTACTGTTAGCAGTCATTAATATAAGATTCGTAACTGTTGTCAGCAGTTACGAATCTAATATTTGTGACTGCTGGCAGCAGTTACGAATCTAATATTCGTGACTGCTGACAGCAGTACAAATAACAGTTACAAATTGGGGTCACCAGTAATAACCCCATAGGGGTTATAAAATTTGTGACTCCTGTTAGGAGTTACAATTTTTCTTTTGTCACCCCCTAAATTATGATGGTAAATAGCAGTTATAAAGACCATTTGTGACTGCTGGCAGCACTCACCAACCTCTCATTTTGGTGTAGTGAACTCGTAGGGACAAAAAATAAGAAAACTTTATTCCTATATAAAAATTCTATCTACCCCATTTTCCAGAAATAAAAAAGTACATCACTCAACTAAGAACATGCCAATACCCTAAACATATCTGGCATCAATGATTCCTGAAAAAAATACAGCTACTCTTGGTAAAGATCAAGAGTTAGACAAGTTTTACAAGAATTGTACCGATGAACTCAAATATCTCTCACCCATTTTATGTTAATTGGACAAAGGGAGAAAAAACATATAAGGAAAATATCAAGTATGTAAACATTAATCTATCAACCTAAATCATTCATCGGGTCACCTCAAGTAGAGATAGGAGGTGTCTTTTGTGTTTTATAAAAGGACCGTGCCCTATGCGTGAAAGCAACCGGAGGATGTTATAGGTCATAAATATCTATTCAAGAATAAGTATACCCATGTATTTTCTTACAGATTCGAAACGTGAATTATCCAAAGGTCTAGTGAACAAATCAACTAGTTGATGTTCAGTGGTAAATACTTTATATCTAATTCTTTGAACTCAACAAGTTCCCGTATAAAATGATGTCTAATTTTACTATTTTTTGCATGTGAATGTTGGACAAGATTTTTAGAGATATTGATTGCTCTTTGATTATCGCAATATAGATTTAATTTTTTTCATTAATGTCGTAATCACTGAGCATTTCCATAATCCATAATAATTGAGCACAACAACTTCCGCCTGCTATATATTTAGATTCGGCTGTGGAAAGTGATATGCAGTTCTATTTTTTACTGCTCCACCCTACTAGGTTGTTACCTATGTAATAACAAGCACCAGAAGTTCTTTTTCTGCCATTTGAGCTGTCGGCCCGGTCAGCATCAGTGTATCCTACAATTGTGCTACTAGTATCATTTGTGTACCATATACCTAGGTTTATTATCCCCTTAACATATTTGATTATACGTTTAACACATAAAAGGCGACTTTCCTTAGGTGCACTTTTCTAACGTGCGCAACTATAAACATCATACATGATATTGAGTAGAGAGGATATTAGATACAATAGACTGTCTATCATACTTCTATATAGCATAGGATCTATATGTTTCCCATTCTTATCTTTGGATAGTTTCATGGAAGTGATCATGGGTGTCCTAAAAACTATGGCATTGTTTAGATAATTTTTTAACTAATTCAATTGCGTATTTCGACTGCGATGTGAATAACCCATCATCTTTTTAGTTAACTTGAAGACCTAAAAAGTATTGAATCTCCCCCTATAAGTGACATTTGGAATTCTCCATGCATAATTTTTGAAAACTGTTTAACCTTAGACGGAGAAGTAGATCTAAATATATTGTCATCAACATAAACCTGAGCTGTTAAGACCCATTTGTTAAATTGATTAACAAATAATGTCTAGTCATTTTCCACCACGTCAAAAATCTTTATTGATAAGAAAGGTCGATAGACATCCGTACCAGGCCCGAGGGGCTTGTTTTAATTCGTATAATGCCTTTTTCAATTCATATACATGGTTTGGGTGACGAGGATCAGTAAATCCTTTCGGTTGTTCATCATAGATATCCTCCACTAAAATACCATTTAAAAAGCGAATTTTACATCCATTTGATAAAGGCTGAATCGTAAGTGACAAGCTATGGTCAAGAGTAAGCGAACAGACTCGAGGCAAGTGACCGGGGCAAAGGTCTCCTCAAAATTCATTCCTTCAACTTGAGAGTAGCACTAGGCAGCTAATCTATCTTTATTTCTAACTATCATCCCAGATTTATCTGTTTTATTTTTAAAAATCCAACGAGTGCCAATAATCCTTTTATTTTTTGCCATAGGCACAGGGTTACACACGTCATGACTTTTGAATTAGATGAGATCTTCCTGCATAGAACCTATTATGAATGAGTCATGAAGTTCCTCATTAACATTCTTTGATTCTACTAGGGAAACAAAGCACGTACAATGGGTAACATTATGTAATTTCGATCTGATACGCACTGGCTCATCAGGGTTACCAACAACAATATAAATGGGATGATATTTAGAAACCTAGTTAGGTACTTAGGGGTCTCAGTTGGTAAATGATCAACTATCTCTGGAGATTCATAAGTAATACAGGTTTTAGACTCATCGACTATAATTGGTCCTTGTTCTTTACTCTCGATATTAGTGTCACTCACTATCACATTTATTGATTCCATGATTACTTTGGTATGGAAATTATAAATACGATAAGTCCTACTATTAGGAGAGTAACCCAAAAATATGTCTTTGTCCCCATGGGTTTCAAATCTAGGCAGATGTTCTCTGTCTTTGAAAACATAGAAAGTACTCCTAAAAGTTCAAAAATATTTTAGATTGGGATTTTTTCCATACCAAAATTCCTAGAAGGATTGTTTGGTATTTTTTCGAAGATAGAACCGATTGATGATATGACATGTTGTTTGAACTGCCTTAACCCAAAAGTATTTTGGCAATTTCTTAGCATGTATAATTACCCTGGCCATTTCATGGATTGATCGATTTTTGCACTCGGTAATACCATTGGGGGTTTTTAGGCGCACTGAACTCATGCTGATAACCATTACAATTACAATACTCTGTTACACCCGAGTCCTTAAATTCACCTCCTCTATCACTATGTATTCGATTAATTCGGGTATATTTTCATTCTTGATTCTTTAAAGGATTTTAAAAAATTCTCGAGAACTTTTCAGTTTTTTTTTTTAAAAAAATGCTACCCAAGTGAATCGAGTAAAATCATCCACAATGACCAATATATAGAAATTACCACAGTTCGCGAGGGACCCAAAAGATCCATGTGGATTAGCTCTAGAGGTTTTGTTGTTAAAATTTCTTTAACTTTCTTGTGAGTAGTCTTAATCATTTCTCCTTCCTGACACGGCCCACAAATAACATTTGAAATTAATTTTATTTTTGGTAAATCTCTAACTATATCCTAAGAGCTTAATTTGCCAAGATTATCATAGTTAATGTGACCCAAACGATTAGGCTAGATTTCATTGTCATCAAGTCTGGCTAACCTATAAGTCTCATTTCTCGAATTTACTGTATTACAATTATCTAGGGTCCTCTGACCTTCAAGGATGCAATCACTGATGATGCTGGAAACAACACCACCAGATGAGGTGTTGGCAAACTCAAGCTAGAAATAACAATGGCAGAACAAAGAGTAATATCTAGTAGAGGGAGGTGAGGAGAAGAGGAGAAACACTAGTATATAAGGATTTTAGCCAATCACGCCTACGTCCATTGTGAGTGTGTGAGTAATTTCACTAGATGAAGGCACTAATGGCCATAGATACAATCTCTCAAGCTCTCTCCCTCTACTATGTAAACCAACAGAGTTTCAGCTAGGGTTGCAATTATCCATCCTGTTATAAGGTAGATGAAGACCTCTACATATAGTGCTTGGGGGTGTCATGTATCCCCTAAACATGAAATGAGCATGTGTATGAGGATCGAACCAGTATCCCGAGGACACGTGGCTATTTTCATGTGGACAATGATAACCAAAATATTCCCTCACGTGGGGGGATGATTCAGTTATAACTGATTTCCTCACGTGTTCTAAGCCTTTAGCGTGCTTTCATAATTAACTGCTGTGACCTCGACCTGGCAGAGTACAAGGTTGGTGAAGTCTGATAGTTTCACTTTGTCTTGTCAGTCATCGATTTGGCCTTGGCCTGGAAGTCTGGCCGAGGTTATGTATGAGATAATATGTAACATCGATTGAGACCGAGTACGATGTTGGAAACATCTTATTCCCATGAGACTCTACTGACCTCGGCTGATGGCCAGTTGAGGTTGGTAGATGAAGGGCCGACCTTATAGAATATGACCTTTCTGATGGTAGTTGGAGATTCTTGTCAACTCGACTGTTAGGTAGGCCGAGGTTAGTGACCCTGAGTACGAGGGTGCACTTTGGGCATATCAATCACCCCCTAGCCCTTAGTCTCTTATGTGAGTAGGTGATTGAGGGGTATGTAGGTTAGGCCGAGGTTGAGTCTCTTTTGGTGTCTTGGGGCATGGAGTGATTCCTTGATAAATGTCATTCACTGAAGTAACTAACGTAATCCCCAAGGTATGACAATTCTGATGGTATCTTTTAGGTTTCCAAGGGTGATGTTGGGGGTACTAGAAATTTTACCCCATTATTGAGAAGATTTAGAAGAATTTTCTCTTTCTTCACTCCCCTTCTTCTCTCATTTTCATGCCCAACTTTCTACTACCATAATTTTTCTTCATTTTACTGTCATTCAGGGTTCCTCGATTATTAATCTCTTCCTTCCTCTATTTCACTCAGTCATGTACTACTCTTAAACCCTTCCTTTTACATTTCTAGTCAATGCTTTTACATTTTTAATTTTTCGATGAGGTTTTTCTTTTTTGGCAAAGCTTTTCGTCGTTGTTGGGTAGCTATAGGGTTAGGTTTGTAGCGTTAGTGTGACTTCGTGGCCATATTAGGTCGTCTTGCGGTCATTTCTGCCAAAATCACAAACTTTTAGGCTTCCCGACGACCCTCTGATTGTCTTCTCTAGTGACCCAGTTCTTGAATGTTCTTTAAGTTCTTGGTGAATACCTTATGGATTCCTTGTTTGATCTTTATTTCAAGTAGAACAAGTTGTTAGCCCATTTACAGTTTGGACCCTGAAGTGTATTTTCATCTTCCATATGCTCAAACCTTTGTACCAACTCATAGAAGAATTCCCCTCTCTTTATGAGAAGACCCTTGAGAAGATTAGGCAGATAGAGCTAGACCAGGAGGAAGCTCGTAGGACTGATGTCGTTCCCCTTAGACCAATATTTACTCCTCCTTTAAACGTCATATACCCTGAGCCTGCAGAGCCTGCTGAGGTTCCTTAACCAATGTCTGAGGATAACGCTGCTTCAGACCTAATGTCAATGTCTGAGGCTGGTGAATCTGTAGACTATTTTCAAGAGGCTATGGATTATTCCCCTAGGCATAGTGAGGTTTTAGAGGATACCGAGGTTTCAAGCAAAGCCTCGTCTCATAGATAATCTAGCACTTCACGTAGATCTCCTTTCATAGATATTATAGGGCCCAGCGTAGCAGTTCTACCTCCCATTGATGCCATTCCTCTATCGACTGCCACCGGGGTTAAATTTGGGAAGAGGTTTCCTGGTGGTGTCCCTACCACTGCCCAGGTCAACGCTTCTATGGATGGTGATGATGGTGAGGAGAGAGAACTTGATTACTTTGAGGCAGACGACATTAAGAGAACCGTGAATGAGTACGACCTTCTTTCTTTTAGGCACCTCTATTCCATAAATCCCTCAATCATCCTTAGGAATCCTCTGAAGGATGAGAGGGCCTTCGATGGCTGACATGGAGAAATCTATATTTATGAGCAAATGTTTAAGTTGGGCTTTCGTCTTCCTATTCACCCAATCATTAGAGCTATACTTTCCCACATAAATATTGCCCTTTCCTAACTGTACCCAAATGCTTGGAGGGTTATGATTGGGGCCATCATCATTTGGAGGGATTTTCACCATTCAGACCTTCCAGTTAGAGTTTTTACAGGTTGTTACGATCACTCGTTTGCCAAAAACCACCCCAGCTACTACCACTTCTTAGCTAGGAAATCAGAGAAGAAAATGCTCTTGGTTACCCAAACTTCAAATTATAATTGGAAACCTCGATACTTTTTCATTTTCGGGGATGGGAATTTGGTTCAAATGAGGCATCTATAACATTAGTTCTGAGGGCTCCTCTGAGATGGGGGAAGGTCTCCCTTGCTGCTAAAGATGACCCTGGACTTAGCCAGGACAATTATAATAATATTGAGGACCTTTGCAATCAGGATGAGAAAGGTTGTCTCGTCAAATATGAACATCTAATGACCCCCTATTACCTTTCTCAAATAGGTTTGTGGGGTGGTCCCCTGGAAGAGCTTCGCAAGTCTTCACTTTTCTTACCCAAGTTATACCTCTTATATTTTTTTTATCTCTGACTGACTAACTCAGAGACTCATCTTTTGTAGAGTGCCCAGCAAGCATACCAGACGAGTTTTAGGAAATGTTAGCATCTAGTTTAGTGAAGCTTATGGAAAAGTGGGGTGGAAAGAGTGCACCACCACCGGTATAAAAAAAGAATATCGGCACCTCTAGGGCCGATGCTAATAAAAAGAGGAAGTCCACAGCTAACCCGACTCATACAAGGCCGAGTAAGACCCAAACCAAGGATTGTGCCATACCCATCTCTACAGAAGATGCCCTGGTTGCTCGTCTATCTCAGCTCAAAATAGGAGATAGCTTGACCGGCCACAGTCTGAAAGCTACCGATGCTATTGGCACAATAATAACTGAGGAAGACAAGCGTTTTCTATGCGCATTAGGTGTCCCTTTATTGGACGCGTTTTCTCTCCACAGGTCCATCCAGGTATCAATTTTTTTCTCCTTTGCATATAAGTGTAACATCGAATTTTTAGAAATTATAACTCATATGTTCATAAATCTGATCTTCTTCTGCATGGTGTCTTGTATTTTCATCGTCTTGTTGATTGGACTCTGAAGAAGATCCCCGTTATAGAGTAGGGTAAGGAATCTGAGAAGGTAGAGGCCTCTCTGAATGCATAGGTTGAAAGGTTGAATGGAGTAGTAAAGTATAGGGATAGCCAGTTGTCTCAGCTCAAGAAGGATCACACCAAGGATCTGAAGGCCAAGGATGATGTTCTACAGTCTAAGGTTGATGCTGCAGTCAAGGATGCTTTGGAAAATACTGCTATGAAGACCATAGAGGACTACAAGGTCTCTGATGAATTTGTCATCTTCGGCTTTGAGTACCTATAGAGGGGCATCAAAGAGACTAGAAAATGGGCATCCATGAAAGAGAATGAGTTCGGGAGCTTGACTGCATCAGACTTTGTTGATCTCGGCTTTGGAGAGCCTCGGTTCTCTCAGGCATTAAAGGAAATTGAAGAGGGTGATGCTGCTCCATTCGAGACTGCTCCTTTCGAGGTTACAGAGAGTGAGGATGCTACTCATCATGACGATGGAGTTGAAGTCACAAACTTCGGCCTTGACCAGACTACTGATGCTGTTGTTGGGTTGGCTCCCAGCGAGACATAGGCTCTTTTACTAGTGAAGCTTTTCAATAGTTGTAATATTGATGAACTTTTATTTGTAATTCTTATTTTTATGAACTCTGATGGCTTTTTGACACTCTGGCTTGTAACTCTGAATCCTTTTCATGATAATAATAAGTAGTTCAACTTCTATAGATTCTATTGCCTCATACAATGTTTTGTTTAAAATTTATATGCTGGCGTTAGCCTATAATTGCCGAGACATACGATGTTTTACCCCTTATTTCCACCAATATAATGTTTTTTGAGGTCTGAGGTCACCATATTTTGATGTTTTACCTCTTAAACTTTCAATAAATAATGATGCAAAAGGTCCGGGGTCACTAAATCATGGTGTTTTACCCTAATATTTTCACGAAATATTGATGTTAAAGGTCCGAGAGTCGCTAAATCATGGTGTTTAACCTCCAATGTTTTCACCAAATAATGTTGTAAAAGGTCTGAGGTCACCAAATCATGGTGGTTTACCCTCATATTTTCACCAAATAATGATGTTAAAGGCCCGAGATCACCAAATCATGGTGTTTAACCTCCAATTTTCACCAAATAATGATGTAAAAGGTCTGAGGTTACCAAATCATGATGTTTAACCTCTAATTTTTTCACCAAATAATGATGTAAAAGATCTGAGGTTACCAAATTATGATGTTTAACGTCTAATTTTTTCACCAAATAATGATGTTAAAGGTCCGAGGTCACCAAATCATGGTGTTTAACCTCAATTTTTCACCAAATAATGATGTTAAAGGCCCGAGGTCACCAAATCATCGTGTTTTACCTCCAATTTTCACCAAATAATGAAGTTAATGGTCTAAGGTCACCAAATAATTATGTTTTAAGGTCCGAGGTCACAAAATAATGATGTTTTAAGGTATGAGGTCACCAAATCATGGTGTTTAACCTTATATTTTCACCAAATAATGATGTTAAAGGTCCGAGGTCAGCAAATCATGATGTTTTAACCCTCGTATTTTCACCAAATAATGATGTTAAAGGTCTAAGGTCACCAAATCATGGTGTTTAAGCTCCAATTTTCACCAAATAATGATGTTTTAAGGTTTGAGGTCACCAAATTATGATGTTTCACCTTATATTTTTACGAACTTAATGATGTTAAATACACACACATCGTAGTAAGGGCATTAACACAATGTTGCTACTTTTCATTGACATCCTCTATTTAAGTTGATACATGTATTACAAAGAGAAGAACAATTGCAACATCATAAGTAATATTTCTTTAACTGATCGACATTCCAAGGGTTGGAGAAAGGTTCTTCTTCCAGATTTTCTAATCGATAGGTTCTAGGTACAACCTCATCAATTACCCTATAAGGACCATGCCAATTAGGATGGAGCTTATTTATTTTTTACCACGTCTTCTTCAGGACTAGGTTCCCTACAATTATCGGCCTTAACTTTACCCTCTGATTGAGAATCTTTTAGTTCTCTGCTGATAGGCTGCCTATCTTATCTCTGCATCCTCTCTTCTTTCCTCAATTAAATCAAGATTGAGTCTTCTTTCTTCCCCATTCCTCCGAGGGTCATATGTCTGAACTCTATGAGTGGGAATTCGTACCTCTGTTGGGATGACAACCTCTGATCCATGTGCTAACATAAATGGAGTTTCTCTTGTTGGTGTACTCGTTGCCATCCTCTAGGCCCACAACACAACATGTACCTCCTCTATCCATCTTCCTTTGGCCTCGTCTAATCTTTTTTTTATCCCATCAAGGATTGTTCGATTTGTGACCTCAGTCTGGCCATTTTCCTAGGGTCGGCCAGGAGAAGAGAAGAACTGTTTGATTCCCACTCTTTCGCAGTATTTTTCTAAGGATATGGTCTTGAATTGGGTTCCATTATCTCAGATGAGGGTGTTTGAATGACCAAACCTACTTATGATTTTCTTCTAGATGAACTGAAAGGTCTTGTGCTCAGTGATTGTGATCATTGGCTCAGCTTCTACCCATTTGGAGAAATAATCAATTTCCACTATTAAGAACCGATATTTGTTTACAACTCTTGGAAAGGGTCCTACCAAATCAACGCCTCATACTGTAAATGGTCAAGGGGAGATGATTGAAGTCAAAGGTTTATGAGGCTGATGAGGGATGGTGGAGAACCTTTAGCACTAATCACACTTCTTCACATACGCGGCTACATCGTTGGCTAAGGTCAACCACCAGTACCCTAAGTAATTATCCGCTTAGCCAACGACCTTCCTCCTATGTGACTGGAACAAGAGACCTCATACATATCGTGAAAAATGTGTGGAACCTCTGAAGTGTGGACACATCTGAGGAGAGGGAGCAAGAATACCTTTTTATACAGGACATATCCTACAATTGAGAATTTAGCAGATCTGAACCTCAACTTTCTCCTTTCTAACTTCGACTCTGGAAGATCTCCCTCTCTGATGTATCTGCTGAAAGGATCCATCCATGAGGCTCCCATACTCAGATTTAGGCAAGGACTAACAACCTCTTCTTCTTCGATGGTTGTCTTGAGAAGAATCTCAACTGGCACTGTTCTCCTTATGTATGTCCTTGTTGATGAGGCCAAACTTGCGTGTGCATCAGCTCGACTGTTATCCAACCGAGGTATCCTCTTTATCTTATTTCCTTTAAGATCTCTAGCACCGTTCTCACACTCTTCAGGTATCTAGTCATCCTTTCATCTTTGGCCTCGTACACCCCCAGGATTTGTTTTATGACTAACCTTGAGTCACTGTGGACTAGGAGCTGGCCGACATTAAGAGCTTTTACCAAAGAGAGGCCTGCTATTAATGCCTTATACTCTGACTCATTATTGGAAGCTTTGAAGTTAAACCTCAGCGCATATTCGTTGTTGGTACCATCGGGTGTTGACATTATCATCCCTGCTCCACTTTCGCTTTCACAAGATGATCCATCAATGAAGAGGTTTTAAATGGTTACATTTAAAGATAATTTTCCTCTAATAGGGACCCCTTCTTTAAGAGGTATTTCTCTTCCTCATTCTCAAGTATCTTCTACTTGACTATACCTGTCGCCGCCTCGTCTGCTGTTCGGCCGACGTTTCTTTCGTCTGTCTCATGTACAACCTCTTGATTAATCTCAGTCTCGGCCTCATCCCAGGTAAACTTGACTACAAAATTCACGAGTGCTTATCCCTTGATGGAAAATCTGGGTTGATAAAAAATATCGTATTCCCCCAACTCGATTGCCTAGTTCATTAGCCTCCCTAACTTCTCAGGCTTATGGAGGACCTCCCTGAGTTAGGAATCAGTGAGAATGATTATAGAGTGGGCTTGAAAGTATGGCTTCATTTTCCTAGAAGCATGTATCAAAACATAAGATAATTTTTCAATCATAGGGTACTTCTTCTAAGACCCTTGGAGTGCCTTGCTATTGAATTACACTGGTCTTTGCACTCTATCCTCTTCTCTTACTATTGTAGCACTGGTGGCTGACTCTAAAATAGCTAAATATACATAAAATTTCTCTCCCTGAACTGGACGAGATAGGAGTAGAGGGGATTCGAGGTAAGACTTAAGCTATTTTAAAGCTTTGTCACATTACTCATTTCATTCAAAGGCTTTTCTAAGAACTTTGATAAAAGGAAGATATTTATCTGTAGCTCTTGAGATGAACCTATTAAGTGCAGCAACTCGTTCGGTTAGCTTCTGAACGTCTTTGATAGTTCTGAGTGTCTTCATTTCCAGCAAAGACTTGATCTTCTCGGGGTTAGCCTATATTCCCTTTTAGTTGATGATGAATCCCAAAAACTTTCTTGCTCGTACCCTGAAGACATATTTAGCCAGGTTGAGCTTCATTCTATATTTGTCTATGGTGTCAAAAGTTCTTTCAAGGTCGGCCACATGAGTGTCGACCTTCACACTCTTCGTTAGCATATCTTCCATATAAACTTCCATGGATTTGCCTATCTGATCTTCGAACATCTTATTTATAAGACAATAGTAAGTAGCCCCCGCATTCTTTAGGCCAAAGGGCGTGACCTTGTAGCAATAGGTCCCCTTGTCTGTAATAAATGTTGTCTTCTCTGTGTCTACTTAGTCCATGAAGATCTGATTATACCCGAAATATGCATCCATGAAGCTCAGGAGATCATGTCCTACTGTGGCATCCACCATCTGATCAATATAAGGCAGGGGGAAACTGTCTTTTGGTCAAGATTTATTTAAATCGGTGAAATCTACACACATCCTCCATTTCCTATTAGCTTTGGGCACAATGACAGCGTTGGGCAACCACTCTGGGTATATGACCTCTCTAATGAACTTGGTCTCTTCAATCTTTCTAACCTAGTCTCTGATGACATCATACTTTTTTGTTGAGTATACTCTTCTTCTCTGCTTAGTGGTCTTGTCATCTTTTACAACATTGAGTTTATGGCACATAATCTCAGGATCAATACCCGACATGTCTGTATGGCTCCAGGAAAAAATACTTTATCTCTTCCTTAATAACTTTACTAGTTCCTCCTTGATCTTAGGTCTTAGGGATTTGTTGACTTGGATGTTTTTTTTTCGACTCGTCCTCATTGAGGATGATGGATTCTACCTCCTCCGCAACTTCTCCCTTTTTGAGCTTTATTTCAGCCCTAGGATCAAGTGTGTCAATGTTGTACGTGGTTGTTGCCTTCTTATGAGCCTCTCTCTCTTTTGTAGAGTTAAAGTAGAATTCACATGCCAATGTTTGGTCACCTTACACTTCCCCTACTCCATAAGGAGTCGGGAATTTTAGCATTTGGTGAACCGTTGAAGGCACGACCTCAAATTCCTTGAGGACTACTCATCCTATGATGAGGTTGTAAGATGAGAAGACATTTTCATCCATCACAAAGAAATTGATTTTTTTGGTCAACCTCTTAGGCCATTCGTCTCCCATTCTAACATCCATTTCATACATACCCAATAGATGAACCTTTTCACAGCTGAAGCCAATCAATAAATGACGATAAGGGACAAGCCTAGCTCTGCTGAGGCCAATGCACTTAAAATAGAGCCAAAACATAATGTCTGCAGAACTACACCGATCAACGAGGATCCCCTAAACTTCACACCCATGCACCCTTGTAGTGATGACTAAAGGGTCATCGTAGGGAGCTAAGATACCATTGAAGTTAAGTTGTGAGAATCCGACCACGAGAGTGTCCATATCTACCTTCTTTCTCTTCTTGCGCGTAACCTCTGTAGATGCCAAGTTCACAACCTCGGCTTTAGTCACTACTCTGGCCTCTGTCACATGAGGCTTGCGATTAGCTACCTCTGAGCCACCCCTTGCTAGTCCCCCACAGATAGTGTTCACACCAAAAGAGATTATACTGATGCTCTTCATTGGGACATTGTCATCTTTTTGTGGGAGGTCAGGATCATTGTCATCATCCTTTGAGTCATAATTTCTTCTAGCAGGGGCATCCTCCCAAAATTTATCAATTTTTTCTTTTTGGTGTCGTCTCCTCCACCCTTAGAAGCTCTACCATCCACATACTTTCTGAGCTTTCCAGACTTCAACATTTCCTTAATCTCGTCCTTCAGGGCGAAACACTTGTTAGTTAGATGTTCGTGATCTTGATGGAACTTGCACCATATATTCCTGTTTATCTTATATGGAGGAGCCTTAAGCTTATCCATCCATCTCAGGGATCTATCATTCTTTATTTTTTTGAGGATGTGTTCGCAGCTCACAGTTAAAGGAGTGTAGTGTGCAAACTTGTCATTAGTAGTCCTCTTCTTTCCATCCTTTTTCCTTTGAAGCTTCCCACTGCTACTTCCATTATTATCCTCATACTTCGTATCCATTGCTTCTTCTGCATTCATGACCTTTCCGGTTGTTACTAACAACTCGTCCATTGACTTAGGAGGGTCTTCAACAAGCTTTCAGAGTAGCTTTCCCTTGTGAAGTCCTCTAATAAGGGCTGCCATGGCTATACTCTCTTCATAATCTTCTACCTCTAATTTTTCCTTATTGAACATCGTGATATAGTCTTCGAGGCTTTCATTCTTCCCTTGATTTACATAAAAAGCATGAGTCATCTTTTTTTGAGGTCTTACCCCGAAATAGAAGTTGTGAATAAACTGGTCGTCCAAAGCTTTGAAATTTTCAACAGAATTTTTAGGAAGAGAAGTGAACCAGATATGTGCAGCCCCGGTTAAAGTGCTTGAGAAAGCTCTTCACCTCATCTCATTAGAGATTGAATAAATTCCCACTATAAATTGATGCATTTCAATATGATATACTGGGTTAGTACTATCATCGTACTTGGGAGACACCACTGGATTTTTAAATTTGGCCGGGGTTGGAAAGTTGACAATCCTTGCCACAAATGGCGAGCCCTCTGAATACCCCCTCTGTAATGGGTCTCAGCTTTTTTATGAGGTTCCCTATCTTCTCTTCCAACCTTTTAATGGAATCATTCCAGGATTTAGCAACGTCATCCTGGTGGAGGTTGTTCCCATCCACCTCCGAAGGGTGGAGTGAGGGTCTGCTGCACAACATCGGATGTTGACCTCCCCCTGATTACAATGTCGGCCATGTGGAGGTCGATCATGATGAGGTCGATGATCACCTCCTTCTCTTCGTGATCCAGCTATGGTTCTTGACCTGGACAACCTCACCCTCAGATCATTAACTCGGTCGAACCTTTTGAAGGCTGACCCTCTACTCAAGTGATGCAAAGATGATCCTCTTTATCGTGCATCACCATCTTGTCTTTCACACTGACCTCAACTCTACTGTATAGGACGTACAGTGTTGTTTGATACCTCGTACGACTCCCAACAGTCTATGAGAGTGTCCTATGCCTCGATATCATCGTACCTATCCTCAAGGCAAGGGTTTCCTTGCCTCCCTAGACGTAAACGCCTAGGGTCAGCAACATCCCTCCTCCGCTGAGGAGTAGGTTGGTCTTTTCTTGGTGCCTGGGGTGGTCCCCTGGCCTCATGAGGTAGCTGAGCTGCTGCTAGAGTAATCATCTTCAGTGAGACCCCAGGTGGTCTCATTATTATGTCCTAGCTTAGCTGGGCGAATTGCTCTTGCATCGCTTGTTGAGTTGCAACTAAGGACTTTAAGGCTACTGCCACCTCAGCCATCTCGGACTGGGGTGATGCTTGGCTGGAGATGGGTCCTCCAACACCAAATGGTGGAGGAGGTGGTGGTAACTCCAGTGTGCCATATGCTTGAGATTTTGATGAAATGATTATAGAGATTGGAAACCTTAATGGACCTCTTTCAATGGTGAAATAGCTCCACACGAAGGGTGAGGCCTGATTTACCACTAGAGTCTCTAGTGAGGTTAAGCAGAATAAGAGGAAGAGATGAATCATCTCATTCCCACAAATGTTGCCAAAATGATGATGTTCGAAACACCACCACCAGATGAGGTGTTTATAAGCTCAAGCTAGCAATAACAATCGCAGCAAAAAGAGTAATATCTAGTATAGGGAGGTAAGGAGAAGCGGAGAAACACTAGTATATAAGTGGTTCAGCAAATCAAGCCTACGTCCACTATGAGTGTGTGAGTAATTTCACTAAATGAAGGCACTAATGGCCATATATACAATCTCTCAAGATTTCTCTCTCTACTATATAAACCAATAGAGTTTCATCTAGGGTTGCAATTATCAATCCTTTTACAAGGTAGAGGAAGACCTCTACATATAGTTCTTGGGGGGGTGTCATGTATCCTCTAAACATGCAATGAGCATGTGTATAAGGATCGAACCAGTATCCTGAAGACATCTGGCTGTTTTCATGTGGAAAATTATAATCAAAATATTCCCTCACGTGGGGAATTGATTCAGTTATAATTGATTTCCTCATGTGTTCTAAGCCTTCTGTGTGCTTGCATGTGCTCGAACTTGTGTTATTATCTGTTGTGACCTCGGCCTGGCTGAGTACTAGGTTGGTGAAGTCCAATTGTGTCCCTTTGTCTTGTCAATCGCCAATTTGGCCTCGGCCTGGAAGTCTAGCTGAGGTTGTGTATGAGATAAGATGTAACATTGGCTGAGTCAGAGTATGATGTTGGCAATATCTTGTTCCCATGAGACTCTGCTGACCTCGACTGATGGCCAATCGAGGTTTGTCTATGAAGGGCGGACCTTGCAGAATACGACCTTTCTGATGGCAGTTAGAGCTTCTTGTCAACTCGACTGTTAGGCAGGCCGAGGTTACTGACCCTGAGTACAAGGGGCACTTTGGGAATATTAATCACCATTCTTATTTAAAATATTACAATTAGTTTTTGAGAATGTGACTATGTGGTTGGAGTCGTAGAATTGCGATATGATCAAAAGATTAGATTTAAGACCTTTTAATAATAGGACATCTTTGAGAAGAAGGATACCTTTTTCTTAGAGTGTTCCTTTACCTTTATCTGAGCTGATAATCTGTCCCCAAAAAAACATTCCCCCCTAACAATTTAGTTCTATCAGATAATTTGGTATCATCTCCGATCATATGCTTGGAACATCTAGAGTCTAAGTACCAACCAGAAGTAGTGTGTTCGGATTTTAAAGCACTAATAATAATGTTACACATCAACTGGGGTATTAGATCATCCTTTGTAACCCATATATCTATAGTTTTAAAAGTTTCATGAGCTTTTGGTTTATACATAGATCTAGGACTCTTTCTCTTAGATTTCTTCTTAGCATGAGATCTTTTCTTCTTAGTCCTATAGTTAAAGTTTTTATTGGGTTGTTTAGGAAGTACATAATTATTCCTGTTCTTCCTAGAATAGTTAAAGTTTTTGCAAATTGATGAATTATAGATATTTTTATACAGACGTTTTTGGAAACATTCATCGAGATAGTGTTCATAAACATCACAATAGGAACAGTATTGGTGGCTAAACGGTTTTTTCACTTTTTGAAAACCTTTGAAAAGAGGGTTGTCCATTTGCTAAACTTCGGTCTTATGCTTAACTACAACAGGTTTGAATGAGGAATCTCCTTGCCTAATGGTGGCGAACACACTTAGGCTTAGATTCAACAGTTGGCTTAGTATAATTTTTCATCAGATTATCTGGCCTTTTTTGCTTATTTTCGAAATAATTTTTTATGGCTTGAAAATCAATACATAGGTCATCAGGTTTCTTTCTAGAAGAGATAAATTGCACATGTTGAGAAGTTTTGGCTTTTGCCTTAGTTTTCTGATCAAATCATAAACTACTTTTATCTTCAAAATTATTTTTTTAGGTAACACAGTCTTTAAAACAGTTGGAATATTTTTCAAATTTAGATTTTTTTAAGACAGTTGAAACGTTTGTTTTGATTCTTCCAATTCT
The DNA here is from genome assembly GCA_949130495.1 of Sambucus nigra. Taxonomy (NCBI): domain Eukaryota; kingdom Viridiplantae; phylum Streptophyta; class Magnoliopsida; order Dipsacales; family Adoxaceae; genus Sambucus; species Sambucus nigra. The sequence continues at coordinate 664,670,140 of OX422208.1, read as the reverse complement.
ATCAGAGTTGCCTTATATTTCTTTTCCAAAACTTCATTTAATTAAGAAATTTCTTTAATTTTTTCAACAAAAGATTTAGTTTTGGTTTTATAGGCCAAACTCCGATTTGTATAGTCCTCAGCGTTTTATTTTAACATTAGTCTTAAGGCTTCTATCTTCTCAGTTAGTTCCTTGACAGTCTTTTCTACTTTAGTATTCTTACTAAGAGTCTTAGTGTAGAGTGTGTGAATTTTAGGGAGATCATTATTGTCAGACTCAATATGTGTACTATGTGAGTTTGTCATCTAGTGGTTCATTTGTCGTACTCACACACCCATTCAATTCGTCATTAATACGTACCCTTTAACTCATACACATCGTCGAAGAACTACTACTAACAATATCAACAATATTAGTATTATCTAGGAAAAGGGAATATAAACTGGAAGTAGGCAATCCATCATGACACATAATAGTACTAGGCATGATAGCATCAGATTCAACAATATTCACAGGCATATTATCAGAATAGAAAATTGTAGCAAAAAAAGACATGCAAGGGTCAAAAGAGTTGGAAGATTCAGGCTCATCATCTTCAAAGTCACTTGAATCATCCCAATTCTTACTGAAATTGGATTTAATAGAGTTATTCAATTTAACCCTACAATTAGTAGCTATGTGACCCTTCTTACCAAACCTATAACACTGAGTCTTTTTATAGTCTCCTTTAGGTTTGCTATTGTTCTAAGTGTTGTGTTTGTCATAGTTTCTCTCATGAGGCTTGTTATTGGAGTTGTTTGGAAATCTATATTTCCCTTGTTTAGAAGAAACGTTGTTTCTAAACATTAAAATTTTCTTAAACTATTTTGACATAAGGGTTGTCTGGTTGTCCAATGTCTCCAAATCATATTCCACATCAAAGTCACGATCAACATTAGGCATAGCTAACTGAAGTGAGGTCATTTTAGACTGAAAAATGACATTCAAACTGGAATGTCTTTTCTGATTATTGAAAAGATACTTTTTAAATTTCAGTACCATTTATAAGGTCCTAAGTTTACGACTGAGAGTTCAAGGGTCAAATATGGATCATCTATCTCCTCAATTGCATAAAGTTTACTATCAAACGTAGGGGGAAGTGACCTAAGAATTTTTGACACTATATGTTTCCTGTCATATGTGATACCATTGGCATGCAGTTTTGTAATAATGTCAATGAGACTAATATAGAATTTATCAAAGGTCTCAGCCTCAGTTACAAGCAGTGTATTATACTATTGTATTAACATCTGTGTTTTGGCTACCTTAACACATTCATCACATTCGTGAGCAGTGACTAATGTGTCCTAGGCTTAGATGTAGCACAAATAGATATGCGTTTGAACTCCCGTTCAATAACATATATAAATATCGCATTTCCTCTTATTATTACTCAAGGAGGCTAGTTTTTGTTCCTTAGTAAACTCATTGAGGATTTTTTTAACCCTGACATTAATAACTTCTGCAACAGGCCTAAATGTATGTGTATATCCCTTTTTAATACCTTCCCGAACATCGTCTCCCAATATCCCTTGGATGAAAGCAATCATCCTTACTTTCCAGTAAGGAGAATTAGTTCCATCAAAGACGGAAAGTCTGGAAAGATTTCCAAGATGCTCACACTTTTCATCCATAAAAGATTTTAAAACAGTTTGAAAGTACATGATCTAAAAAGTACAAAGCTCTGATACTAATTGAAAAACCTCACTATCTTATTTTAACAAAGGTTAAAAATGTTTAGTGAGTTCCGAATTACTTGTTGAAGAAACTCTTATAAAAATATTTATGAAGAACACAAGATGGTTAAAACAGTTGTTTAAACAAATTATCTAAGAATCTTGTAAATAGGGTTTTAGATTTAACCTAAGTCTCTGTAGAAGATTGTAGCTGTGAAATATTAAAACACACACACAAAAGTGACCGTAATTTTTTACATGGTAAAACCCCACTCAATTGGGGAAACATCCACGGTGGTCTCTGCACCACAAAACAAAAAATCCACTACAAAATTTAAGGTTACAAGCACACAACAGATCATACAAAAAAAATCCTATATCTAAGTCTAGAAATATACCTATTGAGAATCTACTATTCATGGTTTTCTTTCTGACTTGTCCCAAGGAATGTACGCCTCCTTTTTCTATTCCCTAATTTGCTTCATTTCTCCTCCTTTACAGTGTTGACTCAAAAATCAGAATCTCTCAACCAGCAACACATTTTTGTGCTTGTGGGTGACAGTGTAGTGAGTGTTGTGCCTAAAATCCCATGCATGCATTCATATACTTAATTACAAACAATTCGTACAAATTATGAAAATTTAAGTGTTAAACTCCCTTTTCACACTTCTGAAACTAGACTTAATCTTTTTACACAAAAATATTTCAAGATCTGAATATCTTTTAAGATCTTTAAAACTTATATCCTTAGAACTTTATTTATTCACAAAAAAATTTTGAACTGAAAAATTAATAGATTTGAAATATGTAAGTCATCATTTTAGATTTATCAAAAGTGAGAGATGTTGGATATAAAACATGTTACAAGTGTTGCAAAACAGTATCCAACTCAAGAAGATGATTTCTCAAAAAGGAAATTAAAATAACCTATAAATCTAAGTGAAACTATATCACCTATTTAGATATACAAGTTTCTGAATAGAAACGAGGTCTAAATATTATGAGGATGTTAAAAGAGAGATTTAGACTTCAGAGGAAATCAGAAACCAGAAACCCTAACTCTTAAAAAATATTTTTTGAAAAGAATTTTCAAGAGTTTTTGTACGAAAACTTTTTCTCTCTTTTTATTTTATCTTTTCTCTCCCTTCTCTTTTTTTTTCTCTCAAACTCTAAGACTCCCAAAATCTTCAAATGGTTGAGACGAAGGTGTCTTTTATAGTGAGGGTAGAAGGATCTAGAAGGATATGGAAAATGGAGGGATAAGATTAAATTGGTTGTTCAAATATTAAATCCAAGGGTTGTTAAACGACTGCACAAAGCTTCTTTCGGATTGGCTAAAAAGATATGAACTTGGAATATAAACAAACACGTACAGGACCTTGATAAGTTTAATCGAGCGATTGAAAGCAATGCTCTTGAATGTGAGAGGCATAAAACAAAAATGTAACTAATCATAGATAACCACGTGCCAACCTCACATTGAATTTCAAGCGCAAAATTTTAAACTTTTTAAGATTCCATTTTATGCCACAAAAGTTTATGCCACTTTTGAATTCTACCCAAGATATGTTTTAGAAACTTTCAAAATAAGAATTTTAACCTCAAAACAATTTTAAACCCTAATTAATCAATTTTAAAAATAAGTTTTAATTGTTTAAAAAATCCTAATAATTGTAGAAAAATGATTTTAAATCCAATTAAGACACACTAACTAATTATGTAATGAAATGCAATCCCATAAGTGTGTGTACTAGTTTTTCTACCTTTGAAGATTGATTATTGCTGATGTTCATGAAACTTCATAAGTGTTGTTTGATGCACTTGAAGAATGGACCTCAACTTTGTCACCATTTCCAAACTAGATGAGGCTCCCATACAGTGCAGACTCAAATGAGTCAACTATATAGTGTGCTTCACTTTTCAAGGATTACTTTTCCCTCCTTTGCCTCAAGATTAATACTCATGGTCTTGTTCACTGCCATTTTGAAGTTTGGCATATCCTAACCAACCATAAACCGTGGGATGATAAGGTTAAGGCCCTTAAAAAATGACCTCGTCTTACCAGCCTCATTCTTTTGAACAATGTCCATATACTTGGATAAGCTCTCAAACTTGACTTGGTACTCATTGACGGACATATTTTCTTAGATAAAATGAAGGAGATCATCCTTCTTGGCATATTTGAATGCCTGAGGGAAGTACCGGTCCAAAAATACACCCTGAAACTCTCTCAATCTTCAGTTTCTGTCACGCTGACTGAGTATGCGCTCCACCAGCGCTGAGCTTGCTTGGTGAGCCGAAAGGTTGCTATCTTGATCTTATAACTAGCTATCACATCAAGGATGTACATAATCCTGGTGACCTTATCCATCCACTCCTTTGCGGTATCGGGGCCAGCTTCCCTGTTGAAGGTCAGTGGGTTCAGCCTCCCGAACTACTTCAAGATAGAGGCTAAAGTGGTGCTTTCAACCGTCCCACTACGATTGGCTCTCTGCTACCAAGAGAGGGAGTTGACAAGCTGACGCATGACCTGCTCTATGCACCTGAGGTTTCTATCCTCAGATCTACCATCACCACTACGACTTGTAGTCATATACACATGGAATAAGAGTTTAATACAACAATGATAATGAAAGTGAAAACTATAACACAACACATAACGAAACGTACTAAGAAAGCGTAAAACACTTCGTCACACACTAGGATCCTAATGCTTTGATACCGTTTATAATTCCCCGGCCCAGATTTGGACTACCATTAGGTCAACCCGCACCCGACTCAAGGTGTTAATGGGGGAGGGGGAAAGTCCAATTTTATTATTTAAAAAAATCCTTTAATTTACACGATTTTGTAAGGAATGAAATGTAATTAAATAGGTTTTAATTTAAGAAATTGGTTGCCACTTTAAGTAATTAAATACATTAGCAAAAAAATTTTAGAAAAATTATGTTAAATACAAAAATTCCAATAATAAGTAAACTAAACAATAAAACTCTTGTATTATTACAACAAATGGCCAAGGACCGAATAGAAGACTGTTTAAAGTTCCATGAATTCAAATGTCCCAAAACATAATTTTTGAAAATGCCATGGTAGATCTCTACCGGTGATTCATGCCCTTTAGGGCCTTACTAACATCCTTGCTAGCATCCGTACCGGAAGTACCTGGGGGTGGGGGTTTTAACATAAAAAATAAGGGGTGAGTGAACGCTCAACAAGGTGGGAAATACAAAGCTATATGTTTTTATAAGAAAATACTATACATATAATGTTTATTTTAGTAATTTTGAAAATGTTATCATTTAATGAGTATAAATGCAACTACCATGCAATGCAAGCAAGCGATGTGATCATACCCACACTTGTCTATTTTACACCAACTTTCCACGCAATTAGAAACTATGTAATCATCTTATCCACATGTCTCCAGTTTAATATTTCCATTAGGTTGTGTTTCTTACATTTCTGAAGCACAACCTTATTTATTTCCATTTCCATCATAACGTTATCAACATTATCTTTTTCTCAGAATTTACCAAATAATTGCGTACTTCAACGGGGTTCACACCGCCGACTACGCTACCAAATGCTCTAGACTGTGATTTTAGGTCTTTCAGCCTAAGGCTCTAAGCCATTATTAACTCTTTCTCGATTGTATTCGAGTCCATATTAATGTGTTTTAACATGTTATCAGATGTCCACATTATTCCACTATTCTTATCATTCTTATGGTTCATATTTACGTTTCACACCTCATCATTCATTTAATCCGTTTTTAACAAAACTGACCGATAAGGTCAAATGAATAAGTCCAACCCCTAGGACTCTCTATCAAGCCAAAATTATCCCTTTGGCTTGATTTTGCCAATACTTTGTGAAAAACACATTTTCATCATTATGACATCAAAAGCCCTCATTTAATATCCACAAACCATATTTTATCATTATACATCAAGAAAATCCCATTTCTTTACATTTCTTTAACAAGAAATACATTTAATATTTTGGAGACCATTTTACCCTTATACTCATATGTTGTCTTAAAGTTTATATCTCATCTTGAAAATCATTTTAATTTTAATATATCATGTTTATATGTCCTCTACTAACATACTACAAGATTCTACATCAATGAGGATGGATTTTAACATAGAAATCCAATAATATGAGTTTTAAATATGATATTAACACGAAATTATATTTTATGTGCATATTCATCGTATTTCAAGATTAAAATGATGCTTGTTCCACAAAAATCCATTCAAGTTTAGTTTTCTTTAAAACTTGCATTTTTTCATAGGAAAACTTTAAATAAACATATTAGAAGATAACTTTCCAAGATTATCTACATTTTAGCATGCATCCTAAATTATAGCTTAGGTTTTAATCTTAAAAACGTATTGAGGAAAACCCTACCTTGATTTTGAAAAGGTGAAACAAAGAAATCATGACTTGGAAGCTTCTAATACTCTAAGAAATCCTCAATAAAGGTATAAGAAAATCCAAAAGCTCTAAAAAATACACCAACTCCACTTTGAAATCTCCAAGAACGATTATTGAACCCTACTTTTTCGTTGGACAAGGACTGAAATGGGTCTTACAAGCTTGGAAATGGGATTACTAAGGCTTAGAATGGAGGTATAGACCTTAGAGATGAGTGGAGGAAGGTTGTAAATTGATGAAGGGCCTTTAAAGGGAGAGAGAATGCTTGAAAATATGATGGAGGAGTGTTGTAATGACCCTTAACACTCTCTTCTTTGTTATTTATACCCCAAAACCTCCTAGGCTTTTACCCCTTGGTCCAAAAAACTCTTAACCCTATTTAATCTGCTATATTAGGAACTTGACAAATCAAAATATCTAACGGTTTTCATTGCGACAACACATTTAGATCTGTAAAACTTTGATTTTTTGTTGTCTTGTTCAAACCAAACTGGACGTCATTCGAATTACAATACCATCTCGTTCACATGGGGTTCCAATAAGGGTCTAACGAGACTGGTCAAACGTGGCTAGACCACGGTTACTCGATGGTCATTTAAAGCATCTGTTCTCATGAGATTTTAATCTCTTTTGAACGACTTAGAATATCGTTCGAATGATCTAAAAATTTTCTTATTTAACTTGAACAAAAACCATAAGAACAGTTCAAAATAGACACCAATCCATTATATTAATTCCATTACCAATAGGCATGAAAATTACTGGGGAAGAAGGTACAATCTTGGGCACGGACGTAAAAAATAAAATCTTTTTGTATTTTTCAGTAAGACCTAATAAATGAAAAATCAAAATAAAAAAGACTCAAACATAAGAAAACACATATAACATGAAGTATAAAAGCTAGTGTATGAAAACATGCAACCACAATCACTTATAAGATATAACATGGGAAGAATCATGTGATAACATGCAAGACCTAACAAGTCTAACATTTAATGTCCCCCAAAAAGATTTCCTAACCCAAAGAGATGAATACCTAATGCCTCGGTATTTGAGAACCATGGTGACACATGATATATACTTCCTAGGACCTCTTCTAAGATTGTAACAAAACTCCTTATGGTGACCTTTCCTACCACAATGAGAATATGTGTAAACACAAGGAATATTACTTATGGGTTGACCTTGTCTACCGTATTTGGAAACGGTTGACACTCCTAAACAAACGTTGGTCGTGGATTTTTCAACAGAATAATTCGAATTATCAAAAGCAACACCAACAATACATGAGTATCTTAGATCATCTTCTAACTTCAAAATTCTAGAATTAAGCAAGGAATTATACTCTTTAAACGTAAGGAACTTCATTTTCAAATTTCCAATGACACTTAGAAGGTTATCTTGCTCCCCCTTAATATAAGAGAACTTTTCCCTGAGAGTCCTCCCACGTGTCCTCAAAATTTTAATGAATGTATCATTATCCTTAATGTCACTTTTATTAACCCCAGTCTCAAAATTTTTATATTTCTTTAATTCATGCTCTAAAATATGTACTCTCGCCTCACTCTTCTTAATGGACATTTATAAATTTTAAAAATTATGTTTCATGTCCATGAGTTTCTCAAGAAAGATATCTCTTTGAGTTTGAACAACTCACAAAAACTCAACTTCAGCTTTAAAATAATTTTTTTTCAAGAAATTAAATTCTTTTTGCAAACTTCAAGTTAAAATGAGTTAATTATTCATCACAATTATGAAGCTCATTAAACTCTCTCGAATATAAAAAATCCTCATCACTAAAAGTAGTGGATAACTCATTAGTAAGGGGATCCACCGAGAGAAAAATAAACAATGAGAGATGGACAAAACATCCAATCCTAAACCATCACAAAATATGGATCAACACGATAACTTAGTGTTCTAGATCTGATACAAATTTTAATGAAGTGAGCGTATATACATAATTGTCTAAAATCTAACTTTTAATTTTTTTCAAATCAAGTATTAAACTTAAACAATTTAACCTAAAGTGAAATATTGCACCAATTTTAAACAATTTGTGATCCTGATTAACCAATTTTATCTTAACCTAAACATGCACCTAGGTGAGTGCATGATAAAATTAGTAAATCAACCACAAGGCCTGATGTATGAGGAAAACCCATAATGGAAAAAACCTAGAACAACCCGGTCATGCATATTCATTATGATATGGAATTACACAAGACTCGCAGAAGTCTTAAACAATGACTCGACGCCCTCGCAAGCCTTGACGCGTTTTCAATCTTGAACCTCTCTTCTATAGGACAATGCAGGAGTCCACTCGCAAAACTTACACAATGTGTGAGTACATATATGCCTCGGTATCCACTGAACAACTAAAAAATAATCAGAAAATAAGGAGTCCATCTTATGTAAAAAAATCAGGCACGGAATCCACCGCGTGAAACTTTTTTCTATATAGATTATGAGAGAATAAACCAAATATGCCCAAAGCAGGATCTTAAGGCATAATATGATGAACACTTGGATCCTAAAGAAATTGGTGTAAACTAGGGTTTTAGAGAGCTTTTTAATAGAGTTTGGAAACTTAAAATATAAGTTTTTGTCTCTGATAAAACTACTGCTCCGTACTCCTATTTATAAGAGGTTTTTCAAAATCGAGATAAGGATGAAAAGCAATTTGAAAATTCTCAAAATTAATTTTTTTTTCCAGTTCATTCAAAGGACTTTAAACCTCGTTCGAAAAAAGTATAACATCTCATTAGAATATGTATCCAATAATATATACAACGAGATTCCAATGAAGGCCAAAGTTGGTTTGTTCCAAGTTTTATGGAACCTGTTCTAGCGAGGTACCATATCTCATTCAAACGACATACCCAATGTTATTCTAACGACCTCTTGAAAAAATATTTTTCTTCTATAAAGTAATAGAAGAAGATAAAATCATTTTAAATACAATTTTATAACATCCTAACACCCAAATGTAAGTTCTCCAATGATCAAAATATTTATGCATTCATCCCTAAGAGTTGCTCTGGACATGAAGATGAAATGTGGCACCAAATACGACATGATGAGGTAGATCTTTTATCTTGGTCGTTACGTCTTTAAGGAACCACGTCATAGGTATGAAAGCTCAACACCCTCAAGTCCTATCATATGACTCAAATAGTTTTATCCAAACAAGAAATAAGATAAAACAAACAAATTAACTCTATTTGGAAACTTTTCCTTACAATGTATCCGTTTGAGGATTCTTTGTTTGATATGCCTTGAGTCGAGTATAGTGGGTATCTTGTACATAATGATGGTCAGATAGATTCTGGGCATGTAAGTGTCAGACCAAGAGAATGCATCTACGAATCTGGCAAGGCGATCAGTGAACTCTTTTTTCTCATTGTCATTAAGGAAGCACTCTATGTGTAACTATTTGAAATTTTAGGGAGTGCCCAAGTTTATGGTTATTGTGTCATCCCCGTTGGGAAAAATACGTCTATTTTTGATTTGGTCAAGTTTTTACAAGTGTTTTAAGTGTTTTAGATCCGCAGAGTCATCATTATTAGGTGTGAGTTATAATCCATCACTAGATTCATAATCATCACATACAACACATGTGGGCAAATACTGGAAGTCAAAATTTATTATGACATTAAATGGAGGAAGCAAAACATTGATAATAGCAGAAAAGTTTGGTTTATAGAGGGATACATCAGGGGATTACGGAGTAATTGGTTTTTAACAGGACGACCTCAAAAGGCCTATGGATGGAAAACTCTTGTATGCATTTGATAGAGGTCTTATTCAGTATGGTTATTCCAGTAATATTATTAATGAGGTGGATCAAATTATTCAAAAAGACCTTAGGGGTAGTCTTCAGATGCTTCTGAACCCTGGTGCAAACTATAAGATGGGGTAGGTAGTGTTCCTTGGGATAGAGTGTGTTTTCCCTAGGGGCATCAACACTGTTATCAAATAGGCCCATAGTGTGCCGAGGCTTGAACAAAGGTAGTGTCTAAAATAGTGGATTTGCTGATTCTGGTATGCAAAGGCAAAGATTAAGCCCAGGGATGCTGATTAATCATATTTTCTCCTTTGTGATTCCATGGGAAATGGATTCCGTGTGCCAATTATGGAAGCACTCCGAAGGATTTAATCTAAAGATCCCACCATAGCAACCAAGGTGTTGTTCTTCGGAAATAAGGTTGATAATCCCTATTCGAGCTCTGACTTAGGGTTTTTTATGTTTGCCTCCATGACCCATGAGACATTGAGTTTGTAATAGCTAACCTCATGGATATTCCCCTAGTTCACATACAACACTTCCTCATATATGATCTTCATTCTAGGTTGTAAAAATTTCTTAACTTCATTCCACCACGGTTTTGCAAGATCGTGGTAAGGAAAGTTCTCCCCTTGAAGACATACGTGATCGTTCCACCCTTGATGGGGGTCTTTGGGATTGGGGGTTTGATTTTTACTATTAGGGTTGTACTTAAGGATGAATTTTACCCTGTGTTATGTGGTTACTACGTCTTTAAGGGTTCCAAATTAATTCCTTTTGAGTATGAATCGTGGAATGTATCTTATCTTATGAATGATTCAGGTAGTTGCATTGTGAATAACTGTATCTTTCTCTATCATATGTGCGAGTGGAATAACATGGAATCCACTAAGGCATATGTCACTATTACCATGATGGGTATCTAAGAGTTGGATATTACTAGTGTTGGCGACTATGGCCTAATCGTCATCCCATTAGATTGTAATGACTTCCATGTTGAATGAGAATCTGACTTTCATATGTAAGGGTGATAGTAATTCCCCATAGGATGTATCAAAGCTCTTCCAAGTATCATGTTAAAGCTAGACAAGATGTCGAGGACTTGTAATTCCACATCACATATGATAGCCCCTACTATGAGTGCGAGAGTGATGGTACCCAATACCTTTCAATGAATATTGTCATAGGCACTAATAGTTATGAAAGATTATGTAAACTCAGAGGCAGTGTATCTTATACCGGTGGCAATAAGAAGAGGGCATACATTGATAGTGGACCCATTATCTATTAGTATTAAGGGTACAATCCATTCGTAGGCCTCGATCGTGATGTCTAATGCGAATAAATGGTTGATGCATTGCATGGGGTGGTCCTAATCAGAAACGTTGATGTAATATTTCATAGTAATGGACCCAATGGTGGAGGACATCTCAGATGGAGTTAGATCTTGAGGAATAGAGGCTTCAGACAATAGTTGACTGAGGGTGGCTTGATGTTCCTAGAACGTAGCTAGTAATTCCCAGATGGTGATATTAGGTGATGTCCAATGGGGATGCCCCAAGATTTCATTATTCTCTTAGGGAGGGGATGAAGATTCCTTGTGTGGGAACTTTTTCTTCACTAGAGGGGCTCGGAGGAGTGGAGTATCGTCCATACTGGGTAAGGAAGTCGACCTCCTTATCTACGAAAATTATGAGATCTACCCTTGATTCTTATTTGGCATTTTCAAGATGGTTTAAGAGGTTTTCCAAGGATATATTCTTGGAGGTAGGAGGTGTTCAATATGGTACCATCAATTTAGACCAATCGAGGTTGGGGGTTTGCTTGGGTTAGTTGGGGATTTATTTAGATATTGCGGGAGAGTATGAGATATGGAGTCATCTATCCAGTATATGGACATGTCAGAATTCAGGGTAGGGGGAGTTCTGCTACCATGGCAAGGACTTATTCTTTCTTCTGTCCCGGTGTATCAGATAAGGATTCTATTGACATAGAGGATCCTGACCAGATGTCATCGATAAAGGCAGTCTCTTATAGGTCTTCATCATCGGAATAAGTTTTCAAACTTTGCGGGTTTATATCCCTCATGATTCTTGCATCATCACATAATATGTATCCATAAAAGTATCAGTATTCGGCGTATTCGGGTCCTTATGGTAATAGTCCCTTGACAATTCTAGCAATAGCCAATGCACAAACTGTATACCAAAGTTTGTCAAATATCCCTTGTGTATAATCATCGAGGGACGAGTTAACGATTATTTTTAGAATTTTTAGGAATTTCTTTGAAAGGGGGAACCTTCTAGTTGAGGGTGGCCCCGATGGGTCATTTCATCTTAGAGTTCTAAGATGCCAACATTGTGGATGACATCAAGATAAGTGTTTCCATAGATGTGCCCCAAATTGGTATAATAATGGGTCCATGGTGACATCTCCATTACAAATAGGTCAAACACCAACCGTAGAATGAGAAAGTACAGTTCACTGCGGGGAGAGGTACGATTCTGTGTAAGGTGTCTTTTGGGTTGTGGGATAATTTTTATATCGTCCTATATTTCCATTGGTAAATTATCCCATCCAGTGTTTGGACCTTCATACAATACTTGGTATGTGTTGACACTAGGGTGTATGAGTTATACCTCTTTATTAAAGAATTGGAGGGGTAGACCCTCATACAAGAGACATGGCCATAAACTGTCTCTAGTGTAGCCTCGTCTTTTCATGCATCCGGTCCAGTATTTGTGTTGTTCAAGGCGATTAAGATCTTTTAGTGTAGCCTTGTGTCTTATCATAAACTTGTAATCTCGAATGATAGGACCTTGAAAGGATGTAGGTCCTCGTTCGTGACGACATAATCCTTTCCCCTAGGAATGATCCCGCTGCGCCGTCATTCCTAGATTTAGGAGTTGAGGAAAAAATCTTATCCGAACCCAAGAGACACATTCTCCTAGGTGATAAAAAGGTAGTCAAAGCAATCAATGATGCCTTGTTCTAGAAGGAGATGATTATAGATATGTTCAGACTCAAGGATTAAAGATTTTACAATTGATTTTGGGATATTGAAGGTGGTTCATCCCTAGTGGGGCGTCATTTGGGTTTTGGATCGATTAGTCGTGAAGGGTAGATATTTCCTTTGACGTCCAATTGCATCACGTGGATGGTAAAAAGAGGAGGAACTTCTGATTCAGTTCATGGGGAGAGTATCAGGTATCCATTCCATGTTGCCTATCACATTCAATGTGGAATATTATTTAGGCAGCCACAACCCATTAATTTTTTCGTAGTAGGTTCCATCTCTTTTTCGAAAGACTCATGTGTGGGATATACACTATTAGGACAAGGTTATCCTTGAATTCAACCTCCCAAGAAGCTTCTCTACTAGTTATGTGGGTTCTTATTCTTCCCTCTTATTTGTACAATAGTAGGTGAAGTGATCAAAATATCCACGTATTATGGTCATCAGCCCTCAGTTTCCTATCACACTCGCTCATCTATACTGGAGGACTAGGGTAACGAGGTATTCTGATTAAGGGTTTGAGACTCTGGTGAATTGCAGATGTGGAGCTTCCACTATTCCCTGAATAACTTTCATATTACATGTTTGAAATGGTGGGTGAGTGAGTGTCGCTACTTATATTAGGGTTCGTGCGGGAACATAGACGTTCTTCAGAAGTCAACCCACTACACTTGGTAGATTGGATCATTTCAGCATAAGTGATGTGTTCTGTTGTTTATAGGGCTTCATTATACATATATTCCCATTTGACTGAACGATTCATTTTCTTTACTGAAGGAGTAAGGATCCTTAGTTCCTTCGAGAGCATGAACTCCATGACTAGGATCAAGTTTGAGTTGTAATGGTTAATTTGTAAAAGTGTAAGGCCATGATCAATAATGTCATATGGTCAATAGTGGGCGTAGTTTCAATGATGATTTTTATGGAGGGTTATGGCATATCTATAGGGGTTGTTGTTTGGAATGGGGAGTCTATCCTTATCCTTTGTTTATGATGAACGTGAACTATCAGGGTGGATATGGGTCGGTGACTGGGGTAGGAACCTCTGATAGGACATTAGTGTGTGCATTGGGATGATAGGTAAGGGGTTGTTTGTGATATTAGGCTTTGAATGATGAGACATTTGGTGTCACCGAGGTCTTGAATGGTGTATCTCATTGCCCAATAGTTATCTATGATGTGGTCTATTCCCTTATGGAACTCACAGTGTGAGTAGGCCTACCAATTTTTATCAATGACGGTGGGGGTGGCTAATGGTTTATTAGTTTAAGGAAACCATAGAATTTTAAGGTGGTGAATACTCGGATGAAATGGTATTATAGATATCTAAGGTGTATTTTTTGGGTTCGGACCTCTTTGAGAGGGGGAACATATTAAATTTTTTTCAAGGGAGTCCCTAGTTGGTGTGGTGCTTATATTGTAACCATGAATGGGGAAGTATTGGGTGTAGGGTGGGATTTGGTTTACGGGCTGACTACCATGGTACTGGTGTGGGAGAAAGATTCTTTGGGAGAGTTCTTTCCACTGGAGAACTAATTCATTGGTCGACGAAACTCTTTCGTAGACTTTGTCATTTTGGCAACCAAATTCTCTTCAAATGTGCACCTTATATGGTTAAGACCCTTGAATTCAGGTATCTAGGTAAGCCCAAGTTCTCTGTGTACTTGTTTCTGTAGGTTATTGATCACTATCTCAATCTGATCATTTTCTTGAGGGCGGTTGACCATTTGACTCATTTTTTTCTCTCCATCAGGTGAAAACGGCACTGATTGTCTCTCCTTTCTCCCGTTTCAACGTCTTAACATCTTTACGAGTGACGTCGAGTTCCTCATTGTATCCATATTGCTTAATAAAATCATGACATACACTATCCCAGGTTTTAGTGGTTCCCTCACATTTAAATACATGTACTAGGTAAGGGCCCCTCCAAATGTAGTGGAGGAAAAAATTCTTTTTAGTAACCCTAGGTCTACAGTCTAGACTTTCATCAGAGGTGGTATTTTGAAAAATGTGCAAGGGGCCCAATACTTTATACATATTAAATATGGGCATCTTGAATTTATCCATGAGTCGGGCCTTAAGATAGAGAGACATCTTCTTGATGTTGGTAAACTCATCAGTAGTTTGATCTTGTTGATGACTTCCTGAAGAAGATATAACTAAGTCTGGACCAAGGTTATTTCCTAGTTCGACAGAGGAGGAGGGAAAAAATATCACTAGCTGGTGGAAGAGCTACTGATTTGGCTCATAGAGGCCCCTGATAAGTTAGGTGAGGGTACTCAAGGTATTATTTGTATGGTTTAATGTAACCATGTGGGAAAAGTGGCACTCTAAAGTGGGGGGCAGACATTAGTAGGGGGAATTAGTGTTTTCATTAGTACAGATGGATATTGAGGGTTTGTAGGTACTCCTTCAACATCCATAGCAGGCGATGTACTAGTGTTGGTCATAGGAGAGGGAGTACACTGTGACACCCCGTAAATTTATAATTAAATTGATTAGGTCTAATATAAAAATCACGGGAATAACTTTTTTGTAATATTCTTAGCATAACAAAAGAATTAAAACTGAACATGTAGATAAAATGCAAGACAATAATATACTAAATAAATAAAATCCATCTCTGATACCATACGACTAATGATACAAAATAAAACCCACTTTGGAATATAAAATTTATCTAAAAAATAATAATCATATCTAAATACAAGTCCATATGTGTAATCTATTAATGAAAAATAAATAAATATAGGAAATAGATGAGTTACGCTGCTCGACTCCTATATCCTAGGAATGAGGAATAGAACTTCGCTAGAGATACTCCTCCAATGATCAACCCAAGTCTATGGTAGCGCAATGAACTAAGACCTATAAAAAAATTCAACAATACCGTAAATAATAACTTTACAACCAATAAGAACTTAATTGAAGTTGGGTCAAAATAATAATACATCTTCCTCCTATTTTAAGTTGATTATAAGTTATTTAAGTTACCTGACCCAAACAACCTAAAATAGATATATGATTTTACTCACAAACCCATCGGTGACCCATGTGAATAAAGTTCATCTCATAGTTCATTCTTCTTTACTGTCTCATTCTTAAAAATAATCTTTTATATTAAGAATAATTATATCTTACTGTATGCTCTTATCTTAAGAGCATCTTGTTAACTATTGGAAGTATTGCTAACAGTCTCTAAGTATGACACCAAACCTGTGTCTAAAGTCCATAAGTCCCAAACAATCTTATGCCACTAATGTAATACATACCTCTATAGAATATTTGTTACATAATCCCGAGTCATAAGTTTAAAATACATCTCTAGTATAAGATATAATATAGTACGACCCCTTACATATCGCAATACAAAACCACATGAAAAAGAGGACAAATAGTGTTAATGTCTAACATCCAAATAAGTACGATCCCCGACATGTAAATTTTAAATGGGCCACTCTCGAGTTTGCACATAAAATAAACGCAGACCGATCCTATCTCCTTCGAGGATCACTCGTGCGTACGAGTTACAGTTATAGGTTATCCCAAACCTATAACCTCATATCCATCATCTAGGGATAATCACTACGCATTCTTGTCATAATGTATGACCTCCATACCCAAGGATATACGCTAGAATTCCCCCGTTTTCTCCTCCCTCATGGAAATGGGTATGTCAGTCATAAGGTCAGTGTAAAAAGAACGAGATAAATTTTGTCTCATCACCGGGGCACTAGATTGGTCAATTTCGTACATGCCCCCATTAAAATCCTTCCTTGTACGTCACCCATGAGCACTCACACACCACGATATGCTTCTACACATAAAGAAAATGGGAAAGTATGCCCCTACACAACCGGTCAAAGCAAACAAATAGAAAACCCCACTCGATAGAGTTACATATAAAGTCTCTTAATATACAATCGGATATAGATTACGTATCTTGAGTGCCTAAGGCTATAAAATATAAGTATCAATACCTAACTTATACCATAATTCATTCGATATAATAACTACCCTAAGCTAGGGTTTACAACTGCATTCTAATAAACGATTGATAACAACCAATTATTAAAATCTCCTATCCTTCCCTAGAATCTATGCGTGGGACGTCTCTCAAGAGAAATCCAAACAAGAAACCCCCCGATAGACTTTGTCTATGTCGGACGGTTGAAGAAATTCATTATAATCATCCTAACCATTTATCTTGATATTCTAAACCTTCAGTAAATGTTACTGAAATTCAATCTATTTTAGTATTACTATCATAACATCTCAAATTGTAATCCTAAACAAATACCCGATCAAAACCCTAACCACACAAACATAACTCAAAGCCCAAACCCTAAATCACCTACCCAGAATTTAAGCCTTGCACGATGTTGGTAAAATATTCATAAGAAATTCATAAAAAATCCAAAAAATGCAAAACTAGTGCCCATGAATTCGTAAGTAAATTATCTACAATTAAATTGGTTGGATCTCATTGGAACAACAATACACCTCATTTGAATAAGAGTACCAATCTGTTCAAATAAGTTTGCCACATAGGTCATCTTCTCCAAGTGGAAAAAATGATCATTAATAACCCATACCCTAATTTTAAAGACTCCAAAGAGCCTAAATTCCATCCTCCTTCAAGAAATGTATAACAACAATAATAACCTCAATCAACCAACTTTAAGTGAATTATACAACATGTAAGGGTCCATTTGAGATTTATACAACTTAGAACCAAAGGTTTATGATCTACCCAAAGAAACTTAGATTTGCATCAAATTTTGAATTAAAATAAGGATTTTGCTATAATACCCCGTGATTTTAATGACTTTTAAAATGGGTTATATTTTAAATTAATGGATTAATTTGATTTTATTATAAATTAATTCATTTGGGTTTTATCCGAATTGTGGATATTAAAATGGATGATTCTGAATATTACTTAAAGATATTTAGGTAATATATGAATGTGATGTCATTGATATGACAGTATGATATAAATTCGGTAATTTGAATTTTTAGTCAGACGCGGTATGGGACGTGTCGGGACTAATTTATTAAATTAAAAAGGAAATTTATTTTCTATCGACCTTATAGTCATTTCGACTGGGTCGTTGCATCCGTAAGGGTTAAAATAGTCAGAAAAGTCTATTTGGATGTTAATTTTGAGTCTCGGGTCATTTGGAAAAGAAAAGACAATCCAAAAGGGCATTTTGGTTATTTTTACAAGGGGGATGAATAATGATTTCGGGTTTTGTCTTATTATAAGTATTTGGAGATTAGTTGAATGTGGGTTCATTCATCTATTCTACACAAAATTGAAAGGCCATCTTCTTAGAGAGAGTGAAAGGTTGCTTGGGAAGAGAAAAGCTTTCATGGAAAGGAGGAGAACTAAAGACCAAAGGTCACCATCACCAACCACCACCAAAATTGGCCGGAAAAAGGGAGAACCACCTATGTTATTCAACCCCAAAGGATAAGATCTTCATTAAAGGAAATTTTTTTATATTTGCAATTTAAGTTCGTATACTGTCCATGTTAGGATAGTTATAAAAAGAGATGATTTTCATGTTTGGAAGATGAAAAGATATAGTTGTTAATGGATTTTTGGAATCTAAAACTATATAGGAATTAAACTCATGTTGTAGGTAGTTAGTAATCCAATAAATATTTATCAATATGTGGAAAAAATTCTGAAAATAATTTAGTGTTCTTGAAGATAATATGTTGATAATTTTCTGGAAAAAGAGGCAAAAACGAGTGGAATGAGAAGAGCCAATTTGGAATGTTTAGATATTCTTTTTGAGTGCATTTGGATGAGATTTAAGAAAAACTCAAAACACATACCTCACTCGATTTTTCGTGTAGAATCCAAATCTGAAGTCGGATTGATGATTTGAATAATTTTTGGATCTGATTTTTCTGAGTATTTAAAATATGAGAATTCATGATGTTGTTTCTTTTTAATGTTGGTTCTTATCCCAAAACTTTTGTAGATATTTTGTGATTATTAATTGGATATTATGGGACTTAGAAAAGATTAGTAAGCCCTAGTTAAGATTTGAATTAATTTCATTGGGATTTAATTGATTAGAATTATGATAATTAAAGTTAAAGAGATTTCAGTTGCTAGATTCATGTGTTGGATTCTAATCTGTCTGTATGAGGATTAATGATAGTTCAAGTAGGGGAGATTTAATATAACACCTGGGTAGCCTTAGGGTTACAATTTAAACATCAAGGACTGTGTTTAAGCTCATTATTGATTTCGTAAGGGCTGAATGTAGTACAAGAGCGTAGTGGTATGGCTCCTGGATAGAGATAGGAGTTTAGAACACATTTGGTTGAAAGAGGGGATGAGGTTATTCCGATCGCATATTTGAAGTTGACGAACCTCCTCGATCGACAAAGTTAAGTAGTAGTGTATTGGAGGGGTTCCTTGTTTGGATTTCGCTTTGCGAGACGCTCCGCGCATGAACCTTAACGACGTCGGGAGTGGAGAGATGTTATAGGATGCGAGGATAATTAAATTATGATGTAAAGATATGACATTTTAATACGTGGGATTTAAAGAGATATAATGCTACATAAGGGAATAATCTAAGGTTAATGTGAGTACCTTGTTGTTAGTATACTATAGGTATGATAACACCTATTTGATTGATTAATGATTATGTGTATGACATACCTAGCTTACTTGCTATCGTTCGGAGGTTTGCGCATGAGGGCAGTCATATCCTGATGAATCCATGGGATCTTTGATTTGTCGCTCGAGAACATAGGTCTATGAAAGACTTATCGGGGAGTTGATAAGTTCGCTGACTATGGGTACGTAGGTATGTGCGTGACCCATGGGTATGAGAACTATGTTCGCCTCCAATGATTGTGTTGTTGTTAATGGTTCGAGGTATCCTCACCGAACCTTTTTTCCCCTTTTCGGCGACCAACGATATTGGGACATGATAGCAGAGTAATGCATTGCACCGCAGCTGTGACTCGGGGTGCCCTATAATATATATATATATATATATATATATATATATATATATATATATATATATATATATATATATATATATATATATATATATATATATATATATATATATAATGGATTAAATGAATGAATGGATATTTATTATGGTTAATCTATCTACGGTGATAATTGTAGATAACGATAAATAGAGAAAGATAATGGAATTAAGTTAATGAATGTTTATTCTTAAAGAATTGAAAAGCTTCATTCATATTAATGAGAAATGATTCATGTTAATGAGAAACTAATCATATAAAGGAGAAATGAAAATGAATAATAATGTGACGAATGGTATGGGACATACGGGGATTATGATATGGGAATGGAATTATAATATGGGAACTGGAAAAGAGGAACCATTAACTAGGAAGTTAATAGGAAACGTTAAGTGTGCACTCTAGTTGAGAGGTGAGAATAGCAAGTGAGAGTTGGATCTAACATGTACATAATAAATGCTTTATTGCACTTGTTAAATACTTGTTGTTTTAAAAATTATTTTCACAATCGGGCTCTGACCCGTTTCCTTGCATATTTTCTTTTCTATGGTATCTTCTATATCAGGTGTCCAGCAACAGGGACGCCAACCTTAGCGGATTCTGACAGGCTATGGATTTATGGAGTTTTGCTTAGACGCCTATCATCATTTGATTCACAGTATTCTCTTAGTAGGGCATGTCGCCCAAAGGATTCAGTTATCTTCTTCTATCGGGGTCAAATACTATGGTATTCGTGTAATTTTAATACATTTGATATTGTTGGGATTACTGTAATGGATTAATATTATTTGGGAATGTTTATTCCAATTGCATTCAAATTATTTTGTGTTATCTAATTGGCTATCAGTGTTGTAGAATAAAATGTGTTGTGTTATTCTTAAACTGGAAATGGTTTTTGTTAAATTAAAATTTAAAAAGTTTTTAACACCAGCTTAATTGAGTATTGGGTGAGTTGTAAATATTTTCGACAGTGATGCTTAGAATGAGCCAACTCTAAATTATGTTTTAATTTGGTATGGGACTGGCCACCCGGTTTTTAATTAGGCGGGGTGTTACAGGTGGTATCAGAGCATCAGGTTCTATTGTACTTTAGGATCTGTACGACTTACTGTGTTTTCAGCTTAGCGTTCTTTGATATAGAGCCCTATGTTTAGGATTGTTGATCTCTTTGGTAAGATTCCGTATATATCAGTGAATCTTATTTACGTTCGGGAGTGATCGAACAAAGAAGTATGGCAGATGAGGGCCATTGAATGGATAGCGGAGATCGTACTTAGGAGGTTATGAAGTATGTTCGAGTATGATGACCGTAGTCGAGGTCACCCCTATTATGGAAAAATTGAGGAGAGTCATTAGTAGAAGTTCTTGAAATGCGAGAATTATGTGTGTTACCTAACGAAGGCAATATATTCAAAGGCTTGGGCATATAGTGGAGTGTGGTTAACTAGAACTGAAAATTTGGGGTAAAATTTTTCTTGACTTATCGGAGAAAAGTTATAATTGTGGGATTCAACAACCACCACCCACGAATGATGGTATGCTTTCTATCTAAGGAATTATGAGGCGTATATTGATTTTTGTAGAGATTAATATTGTGTGGGCAAAAAGGATTGCTAAACTTAGCTTGTAGCACTATTATTTACGTAGACTCACTGAGGGGTGTGGGACACCTTTATATTACATGTAATCACGTGGGTTTGATTTTTATCATGGGATTACTTCCTTTGGGCATGTCCGAGCATGATGTGACTATCGGCATGCATTGACTTATGGTATACGAGAGCGTATGTACTACTATTAGCCAGCATCTTGTCTTCTAGAGAAGAGTAGATGAGTAGACTCTATTTGAAATCAATAAAACCTAAAAAAAAATTTGTTTAAATTGATAAACCTGATATTTTTTTTCGATAAACCAATTTTTTATACACTATTGAATAAGGACCTTAGGAGTTTCGATGACCGACTACTTTAGGAAGTAGTGTATCGGGGTGGTTCCTTGTTTGGATTTCTCTTTTGAGACACCCCACGCATGAAACTAATAACCGTTGGGAGTCGAAATAAGTTAGGTCCTTAGTATATGAGTTTGTAACCTTTGCGACAAATATTATAATGAAAGTGTTATGATAGGGTGTATGGGCGCCCTAGATGGTTGAATGGTAGTAGTTTTCAAAATTGTGAAACAGTAAGTAGTTGTGACTTCAGGATTTATTTGTTTAATAAGTGAGGATCATTTTTACAAAACTTTGTCACGAGGACGGTATAGGGAAGATTGGGTATAATTTATATTTGATTCAGTTGGAACTATATGGTGAGACTTAGTGCAACATCGATGGGGATTTTCGTTAATGTACTGTATGGGCGATACTACTTAGATTTCTTGCGATGTGAGATTTATACTCGGAGTTGACCTTACCGGTATGATTTATATTCGTGAATTTCGTGACGAAATTCTATTATAAGGGGGGAAGTATGTAATACCCCGTGATTTTAATGACTTTTAAAATGGGTTATATTTTAAATTAATGGATTAATTGGATTTTATTATAAATTAATTCATTTGGGTTTTATCCGAATTATGGATATTAAAATGGATGATTTTGAATATTACTTAAAGATATTTAGGTAATATATGAATGTGATGTCATTGATATGACGGTATGATATAAATTCGGTAATTTGAATTTTTAGTCAGACGCGGTATGGGACGTGTCGGGACTAATTTATTAAATTAAAAAGGAAATTTATTTTCTATCGACCTTATAGTCATTTCAACTGCATCGTTGCGTCCGGAAGGGTTGAAATAGTCAGAAAAGTCTATTTGGATGTTAATTTTGAGTCTCGGGTCATTTAGAAATGAAAAGACAACCCAAAAGGGCATTTTGGTTATTTTTACAAGGGGGATGAATAGTGATTTCGGGTTTTGTCTTATTATAAGTATTTGGAGATTAGTTGAATGTGGGTTCATTCATCAATTCTACACAAAATTGAAAGGTCATCTTCTTAGAGAGAGTGAAAGGTTGCTTGGGAGAGAAAAGCTTGCTTGGAAAGGAGGAGAACTAAAGACCAAAGGTCACCACCACCAACCACCACCGAAAGTGGTCGGAAAAGGGAGAACCACCTATGTTATTCAACCCCAAAAGATCAGATCTTCATTAAAGGAAAGTGTTTGATATTTGCAATTTAAGTTCGTATATTGTCCATGTTAGGATAGTTATAAAAAGAGATGATTTTCATGCTTGGAAGATGAAAATATATAGCTGTTAATGGATTTTTGGAATCTAAAACTATATAGGAATTAAACTCATGTTGTAGGTAGTTAGTAATCCAATAAATATTCATCAATCTGTGGAAAAAATTCTGAAAATAATTTAGTGTTCTTGAAGATAATATGTTGATAATTTTCTGGAAAAAGAGGCAAAAACGAGTGGAATGAGAAGAGCCAATTTGGAATGTTTAGATATTCTTTTTGAGTGCATTTGGATGAGATTTAAGAAAAACTCAAAACACATACCTCACTCGATTTTTCGTGTAGAATCCAAATCTGAAGTCGGATTGATGATTTGAATAATTTTTGGATCTGATTTTTCTGAGTATTTAAAATATGAGAATTCATGATGTTGTTTCTTTTTAATGTTAGTTCTTATCCCAAAACTTTTGTAGATCTTTGGTGATTATTAATTGGATATTATGGGACTTAGAGAATATCAGTAAGCCCTAGTTAAGATTTGAATTAATTTGATTGGAATTTAATTGATTAGAATTATGATAATTAAAGTTAAAGAGATTTCGGTTGCTAGATTCATGTGTTGGATTCTAATCTGTTTGTATGAGGATTAAGGATAGTTCAAGTAGGGGAGATTTAATATAACACCTGGGTAGCCTTAGGGTTATAATTTAAACATCAAGGAATGAGTTTAAGCTCATTATTGATTTCGTAAGGGCTGCGTGTAGTACAAGAGCGTAGTGGTATGGCTCCTGGATAGAGAAGGGAGTTTAGAACACATTTGGTTGAAAGAGGGGATGAGGTTATTCCGATCGCATATTTGAAGTTGACGAACCTTCTCGATCGACAAAGTTAAGTAGTAGTGTATTGGAGGGGTTCCTTGTTTTAATTTCTCTTTGTGAGACGCTCCGTGCAAGAACCTTAACGACGTCGGGAGTGGAGAGATGTTATAGGATGCGAGGATAATTAAATTATGAAGTAAAGATATGACATTTTAATACGTGGGATTTAAAGAGATATAATGCTACATAAGGGAATAATCTAAGGTTAATGTGAGTACCTTGTTGTTAGTATACTATAGGTATGATAATACCTATTTGATTGATTAATGATTATGTGTATGACATACCTAGCTTACTTGCTATCGTTCGGAGGTTTGCGCGTGAGGGCAGTCATATCCTGATGAATCCATGGGATCTTTGATTTGTCGCTCGAGAACATAGGTCTATAAAAGACTTATCGGGGAGTTGATAAGTTCGCTGACTATGGGTACGTAGGTATGTGCGTGACCCATGGGTATGAGAACTATGTTCGCCTCCAATGATTATGTTGATGTTAATGGTTCGAGGTATCCTCACCGAACCTTTTGTCCCCTTTTCGGCGACCAACGATATTGGGACATGATAGCAGAGTAATGCATTGCACCACAGTTGTGACTCGGGGTGCCGTATTATATATGAATATATATATATAATGAATTAAATGAATGAATGGATATTTATTATGGTTAAATCTATCTACGGTGATAATTGTTGATAACGGTAAATAGAGAAAGATATTGGAATTAAGTTAATGAATGTTTATTCTTAAAGAATTGAAAAGCTTCATTCATATTAATGATAAATGATTCATGTTAATGAGAAACTATTCATATAAAGGAGAAATGTAAATGAATAATAATGTGACGTATGGTATGGGACATACGGGGATTATGATATGGGAATGGAATTATAATATGGGAATTGGAAAAGAGGAACCATTAACTAGGAAGTTAATAGGAAACTTTAAGTGTGCACTCTAGTTGAGAGGTGAGAATAGCAAGTGAGAGTTGGATCTAACATGTACAAAATAAATGCTTTATTGCACTTGTTCAATACTTGCTGTTTTAAAAATCATTTTCACAATCGGGATCTGACCCGTTTCCTTGCATATTTTCTTTTCTATTGTATCTTCTGTATCAGGTGTCCAGCAACAGGGATGCCAACCTTAGCGGATTATGACAGGCTATGGTTTTATGGAGTTTTGCTTAGATGCCTATCATCATTTGATTCACAGTATTCTCTTAGTAGGGCATGTCACCCAAAGGATTCAGTTATCTTCTTCTATCGGGGTCAAATACTATGGTATTCGTGTCATTTTAATACATTTGATATGGTTGGGATTACTGTAATGGATTAATATTATTTGGGAATGTTTATTCCAATTGCATTCAAATTATATTGTGTTATCTAATTGGTTATCAATGTTGTAGAATAAAATGTGTTGTGTTATTCTTAAACTGGAAATGGATTTTGTTAAATTAAAATTTGAAAAGTTTTTAACACCAGCTTAATTGAGTATTGGGTGAGTTGTAAATGTTTTCGACAGTGATGCTAAGAATGAGCCAACTTTATATTTTGTTTTAATTTGGTATGGGACTGGCCACCCGGTATTTAATTAGGCGGGGTGTTACATTTGCTTGATTTATTAAAATGATTCAAATAATACCAAAATATATCAGATTACAAACTCAATACATAGGTTTTGTCCTCAATTAAGCTTAGTTTTAATAACAAAGGATTAAGGGTTAATATCACCTTTCAATAGATTTCTCAAAGTTGATCTAAAGACGATTAACTTTAGATTTTTAAATGTATAACTTAGATTACAATGGACTAATGCTACCATAACACAATCCAAAATATATTCCTAGAAAATTTAAACTTGCCAATGGATTTATTGAGGAATCACTCCCCAAAACCTCACAATTCACGTTCAAGATTTATAGGGTTTCTCCAATTGTTTGCCATGTGTTTATGTTATGTATAATGAGAAATAAACATATTTTCCCACAAAATTAAGTCTAGGTCCCATATAGGCCTCAACCTAATGAGGCCAAATATACCTCCAAATGGCCCAAAAGTCTACCCAAGCCATATACTAACTTGGTAGACCTAAAACCCACTATTTTAAGTCAAACATAGATATTCTAAGCATCCCAAATGTCATTCCAAAATATGATGCGAAACAAACAATATTTATCCTGTATAAGTCCAAATATCAAGTATTTAAGTATTTATTAATTAAGAACACTATTTCATTATAAGAGATTGCTTCACGATTGGTGGAACCTGACATTGGGGGGATAATCCAAATAAGGAAACCCTCGAAACCAAATCCCTGACCATTCCATAATCCCCCATAATATTGCGTTACTTCCAAATATTTAATTAATGAATTTCCGTATATTATGTACGATATAAAATATGAATAATTAACACATCTAAATATAAATAGTGACATCACATGTCACACCTAGCACACATAATTAAATAATGCATAGAAAATACAGGGTATTACATTCCTCCCCCCTAAAACAAGAAATTTCATCCTTAATATTCTAATTCTTCATATTCCAACTCGAAAGTCTAAGGATATCTTGTCGTAGTGTCCTCACTCAACTATAAGGAACCTGTGGTGACAATTAAACTCAACACAAAATAATAAACAAAGGCGATCAACATAATAGATAAAGAACTTGAAATGATTTCAATCACACACAACACAAGATATACATGGTTCAGCAAGAAGGCCTACGTTCACAATGGTGCTCTCGGTATTTTATTTCTCTTTACTCCAGATGAGTGTTTACAATTGCATGCCCTCTACCCAGGGCTGAGGGTTCATATATATACATGTTGTTTCTCGAAGAGTGGGGGTGTGGGACTCCTCCACATTAGCCCATATTCCCTAGAATATCTCTTGAGATATTTTTGGAATTGAATGGGTCATAACTGAATCAGTTAAAACGCGAGGCCTCTAGACTTTGGGTCGAGCTTAATTGGGAAATCGTTTGGGCCGAAATGACTAATCGAGCTACCCACAATTGCCCCTAAAATTTTTGGGTCCCAATTTGGGTTCAATAATTTTAAATGATTGCCTTAATCGCATTTTTGTGAATCGTGCGGCACCTTGGGATTGAAGCGTCTTTCTCGAATCAATTTAGGCGGCAAATTGCTTCGTTTCTTTTGCATCATGATTGGAAGGGTTTAAACCAGCTTAGAGGGGTCATTCCCTGACGTCGCTTCAAATTTCTTTACGTTATCTAGATTTCTCCAAGCTCTCACTGTTTCTTTCTCCCTTCTACATATCATCTTCCATCTTCAAGATTCTTCCTTATTCTCTCATCTTCCCTATTTGCGGCTTTGCATTGTCTCAAGCTGATTGTGACTTCATAAGTTCTTCACACTTCTTCTTTTTTCTTTTTCTGTTGGAATTTCTTCATATTCGATACTAGGGTTTCTCCTTTCTGATGACGAAAATAGGCAATAGGTCGATAAATGAATTTAGGAAGTTCTACAATATTCCAAACTATATAAACATCGAATGTACCCTTATTCCTAGTAATGTCAGGGACATTGAGGATGGTCACTAGATACATGTTCTTTTGTTATCCCAGGGGGTCTTACTCCCCCCCCCCCCCCCCCCCCAAATAGCTTATTTTTGCACTTTTTTATTTACTTCTATATAGTTTCTGCACAGTACTCAGCAAATATTTAGAAAATTATCAATGGTGTGCATAGAATTAATCACCTCTATGGAACCAATCTAGGGCTTGCCAAAATCTGCTATTGGTATTCTTTTTCTCGAACAAGCTCTGGTCTTCTTTATCTCAAATCTAGGAGTCCTGATAGGGCATTGGTAGTAAATATACCTGATTCACATAAGGACTACTGACACAAGGGGTTTATTACTAGAAACTGGCAGTTCCCTCCCCATACTAAAGGGGAGAGGTCTGGGAGACATGTGATTCCCTTTTATGGGGAGAAATATATGGGTAGGCATAGTTCTTATTCTGCTCATTGATTCTCTGTTAATGTACTGCCAATCTAATATTTTCCTCTTTTCTTTTCTCAGCGAAGACAAAGAACTCCGAACCCGCTCTTTGCGAGATTCAAGCTGTTGAGCTCGTTAAGGCTTGGAAGATCAGGGAGCTCTTAGCTGACGATGACAATCCTCGATCATCGACATTTCTTCCAGAATACAAGAACAGTGGTTCCAGTTTCATCACATGACCTGTTGATAGCATTCCTCAGCTAGATATCACAGAAGAGGTTGCTGCTGACCCGATTCAATTAAATGAGGAGGAAAGCAGCCTGGGTGAAGAGAGCGAGGGAGGTAACAAGGGTTGTGTTGAAGTTGATTATAGTGAGGAGAGATTAAGTAGCAAAGAATCTTCTAGCTCGGAGGAGGGTTCAAAGGATCATGAGTCTTCAATGGATTCAGATAGCTCCATAAAGGGGGATATGGCACCTCCTGGGAAAATTTTGATCCAAAAGGATGATGAAGACAATGTGCTGCTTGCTCGTCGGTTAAAGAAGAAGAAATTTGGGAGAGGGGATACTGCCATGGGCTCCTAGATTATTTTTCACTAGTAGGAGGGGAAGAAGAAAGAGGAGGCAGTGGTGAGAGAGAGGGAGAGAAAGAAGGAAGAGGACAAGAAGAAGGTGGAAGATAGAAAGAGGATAGGGAGGGAGAAGAAGGAAAGAGACAAAGAGAAGAGGAGAGAAGAGGTGAGGACAAATGCGGGGAAGTCTTTGGTGCCCATGTCCGCTCTGGCTGAGGGGGCTTCTATTGCTCTTACCCCTCAGTTAACTCCAGCAGTTCTTTAGAGGTCAGTATTGCCAGCTGATCATCAGAGGTCGATAAATATAGGGACCGACTAGTTAGCCCTGAAGGCGAGTCATGGGCTAGCGTTGGTAAGCCTGTTTTCACTCCTCTTTTATTGAAATGCTCCTTTCAATACTTTCTCTACAAATGTTTTCCTTTTCTACGCAGTTTGTGTCTGATTTCACTGTCCTCTATCGCAGCCGCGATGATCTAGTGAGGAAGAACATTGAACTGGACAGGATAAATGATGAGCTAGAGGCTAGCTTGAAGACTGCCAGTTCTACTAAAAAGTCTTACAACCTCACCTTGGACCAATCCAACAAAGTGAACGAGGCGGTGATCAAGGAGCTCGAAGAGCTGAGGCAGTCCTATGACTTGGTTTGTGCAAGCAAGCTAGCTGTGGTTGAGGAGAACAATGTGCTTGCTGGGAAGGTGAAGAAGGTTGAATTTGAGGCTTCCACCCTCAAGGATATCTCTTACAATGCTGGATGGGTCGCGACGTACGAGGATGCTGAGCTTCAGATTGGATAATTAACCACCTCAACTTCAAGAAGGGTTGGGACAAACCTTGCTTGCTATCGAGGTGGATATTGACTCCCCCCTCTTTGATGAGAACTACCATGGCCCCAAGCCTATTGTGGATGAGATGCCTGTTCCTGCTATCAACAATGGTTCTCCAATTGTCCAGGCCACTCCTACTGGTACTCCTATGGTGACTGATCCATCTGAGGGAGGTGTATTGTAGCTACCGCATACAAGGGGAAGCAACCAGCGGCCTCAGAGTAGACTGAGGTTGCTAGCTAGTCTTCTTTTAGGGAGCACTTTTTTTTCTGTTCTTTCTTTTTGATGATGTACTCTGAACCTTCTTTAAATGAAATGAAATTCAGTTCCCTTCCACGTAATGATTTATTTTCTTTTTAATGCTTATATGGTTTGTAGCTCATCGATGTTGAGGATTATATTCCTGATACCTCTTAGTTAGGAAAAATTCTCAGGCCTGACACGAGCAATCGAGTTTACAGGGCCTTTGTAAGGATCTACAGTTCTCTTAGGTCGAGGAATAAGGAGTATAAGGACCAGTCAGAGCTTATTTCCAAGATGAAGGACATGCTCTAAGAGATAGAGGAAATTGACGCTTCTGTTCAAGAAGAAGTGAAAGCTCTGAAGGCCAAACTTTTGGATGCCTCCGAGGTCAATTAAGTTGGGGAGGTACTTTAACAAGAGAATGATGCTCTGAGTAAAGAATTCTCGCGACTTAGGGAGAATGCGTCGAGCATTGCTCCTCGAGTTTTGCGTGGTTCCTCTTCATCGATCGGACCGCGAGATGGTACCGATGGTAATGGTTTATCTAGGGAGATTGCCTAACTTCGAGGTGATGTTCGCCGAGTGTATGTGATAGCTGCTGAACTACAAAGAGATGTTACCTTAATAAGGCACCTGTTCAATTAAGGTCCTCAACGAGTGTGGGCTTATGGTTATGATCAGGGTTGGACCGATGCTCCGACGAAGTTGAGGGAGGCTGAAGAGTTATCCTTCATTAGAGGATGGTTGAGTGCTCTCAGGGAGATACAGGTCCCTAGTAACTCTGTCCTTTGGTATCGTCATGAGATCTCCCCCTAAACTTTGATGTCGAACCCATTCATAAGGGATGATCGATGGGTTCCCATAGATGCCATCCTAAGGCAACTGTTGGAACCAGATTTAAATGAAGTTGAGGAGGAATTGGATCCTTATCCAGATGATAGCCGAAGAGTGCAAGTGGATGACTATCTTGCTCGAAGACCTGATCCCCTTTAAGATTTATTTTTGTAAAAACGTGTCTGTGTGATAGTTGATTAAATTCGCAAGTTTTAATTTGGCACACTTATATAATTGGATCCTATATAAACCAAATTAATTTTGCCCCTAAACATGCATCTATGTGTGTGAGCGTGTCAACCCATAAATAGATAAAGCATGTGACACAAATATTCAAGAAAAATCCCCGAAGGTAAAACATTTTATTTCCAGAACTCTCATAAGTTTATAAGACCATTGACTTACATACCATCTTCCTTTCGCCCACAAGAGTAACACATGGTGTCTTCATCAAACCTTCAAAGAAATGACTAGAAATCAACAGTGGTTCACACGCAGCTATACCACAAGGACACGCAGTCCAGACACACAATCTTCAACAAAGAATCAACACGCAGAAGATCCTCAATGGCACTTAATCATAAACTTTGTAGAAACTCCCTCCACAATAGCACGCAACTTTTCGGTTCTAGATATCTACCCACAAATATGAACAAAAGCAAAGTGTGTCCTTTCACACTAAAACAATTCACTAACGCAAATGGGAGTTTTGTAAATTGTAAAGAAAAAGGGATTAAACCCTAAAAGGAAGAAGCCAAAAGAATTCTTCTTTCATAGTTTTTCTGTTTTGGAAAACACTGAGACTTCTTAAACAAAATGAAACCACATAATGAGTTTTTATAGAAAAACTTGCCGCCTCAAAAATCGTGCTCGTTCGAACGAGATCAACATGTCGCTCGAACGAAGGACAATTGTCACTTGAACGAGATCGTGCGACATTGCTATCTCGCGCGAACGACTGTAGCGTTAAAAAATTATTATTTTAATCTCCTCTCCAATACTTAGAAAAAAATACTCATTCTCAAATTTTGACCAAAAAGTCCGCTCTAACACTTAGAAAATATTTTGTAAAAATATCCCAAAAGCTCTAAGTGTAAAGTTAAGGTATTTAAAACATAACCTTACCAAAGTAAACTTCGCGGAGTATTTTTTGATGAAGAACTTGATTAATTCGGATCCGTCTTGATGTAGGTTTCTCTTGAATACTTTTCGACGATGTAGCGGTATATGACATAACAAATTGATAACGGACCTATAAAAATATGTCCTTACAAATCTCCCCATATGCCTATGCTAGTACATAAATAAAAAATCCGAATTATCAAAAACCAAAATGCCTATACAAATTTACCCTCCCATGAATAAATTTGCAAGGTCTCAAACTGTTCTTCAAAAATCTTCATGAAATCTTCTCAAAGCTTTTCTCATCAGGGTGTGCAACATCACGATCTTCAATCTTTGTATATACACATATTAGATAAAGAAAAAACCTTCGTGACACATCGATCTTGAAATGATATAAAAGTAAATCAATCAATATAATCAGATCTCCCTCATAATGCAAAAAGTCCCCCATAATATGATAATTCTTTCCCCCTTTTTAGGATGTCCCCAAATAGACAGATAAGAAGAAACAATCAAAACATGAAGTGTCACGATAAAGTGCATAGTAAACATGGATCAAACTACGCGCATTCAAAGGTATGTCCCAAAAACATCCACAAACTATTTTTGATTTTTCAAATTTTTTATACAAAAATAAGATACTAAAAATCACACCATGGATTTAAACTCCAACAACTAAGTCATAGAAATGGAATGTATGGGTGTGAACACATTCGATAGGTAAATAAACTCAATCAATCATATGTGCATGATGAATATGTGTACTCCTAATGAATGAACATCAAAAGTATCCTTAGTTGTAAAACTTTGTTGAATTTAGATGACATCGTCTTATGCAAATCAACAAATCAAAGTCAAAGTGATTTCCACACAAATAACATCAAAAACTATTCAACGCATTTTCAATACTTTTAAGGACGTGCGAACCCGTTATAAAATTTCCAACCAAACTCCCTAAAAAATATTTTCTATTAGAGGTGTTAAACTAAATTCTCAAATTTTGGAGAATTGGTGCAAAAACCTAAATGGCCCATAATTGGCATGAATATCTTTTTATTGCCTTTAAATTTTTTCAGGCTCTTTTAAACCTCTTTGGACCCCGGATAGTAAAATTCCTCAATTTTTATGTCAAATTTAAACGGCAGGTTAATCCCAAAGGATAAATAAAAATCTTTCATATCCCTTCACCATTTTTAAACAAAGCACACAACGTCACCAACGACTCTTAAATGCACAACTTTCTTATCAAGTTTTATTGTGCTTAGTTCGTTTTAAGGGCAGGATTGAAGTGAAAACGCCCAACAAACATGTGATAAGACAAGAACAATAATCAAACAAATCCGTACATGTGTGCAATAAAGGAAACATTAGTCAAACATGTAGGAAGTAACACTTAATTACATGTTAATGACTCCAAGCATTATAAAGCACATGGATGAATTGATCTATTGTCTCAAAACACTATCAAATAATCACATGAAAAAATGGAATGATGTTGTGACTTAGTCATCCTAAGTCTCCATCCATAAACGGTGCAAACAAAATACAAAAATCTTTTTGGATTTTTTGAATTTTTTTATCAAAATAAAATCTTTTTGTATATTTCAAAATTTTCAAAAAAAAAATCTAATACAAAAAGTACATGTCATTACACTAGAAAATATATATCATGAAACCACAACTAGTGTATGACAAACATGCAAACACAATCATCTATATGATATGGCAAGAGAAGAATCATGTGCAAGCAAACGGAAATCAATTTTTCTAAAATCTAGTGCCTCTAAAAGTGATTTCCTAACCCAAATAGATGTGAAACGTCGTGTGGGGAATTTAGGAACCAAGGGAACACTATACATAAACTTCCTAGAACTTTTTCCAAGATCAAAACAAAATCGCTTAAGGTGACCTTTCCTACCAAAATATGAACATGTGTAAACTGGTGGAACGACACCTATGGGTTGACCTTTTCTAATTTCCTTGGGAACGGTTGACCCTATAAAACAAATAATGGTTTTGGCTTTAGCACTAAAAGCATGAGAACAAGATGAGACATTACCATCACTATCAAACCTACTCGAGTCTGTCAAATCATTTTTTAACTTCAAAATTTTTAACTCAAGCAAAGAATTAGACTTTTGCAATTTAAGGGACGCCTCTTTCAAATTTTCAACAATTCCAAAATGCCTATCTCTCTCTCCCTCAATCAAAGAATTTTTTTTCCTGAGAGTCTCTTCATGTCTCGCAAACTCATTGATTAAAATATTTCTATCCTCTTTGGCACAAACCATCGCATTTTTAAGGTCCTCCAATTCCTTTTCTAAAAATAGGACCCTATCATCACTCTCCTTCTTGGGCAATTTTAAAGCAACAAAGTCATGGTCCAAGGAAATAAATTCGTCACGATAAAAATCTCTTTGATTTTGAACCGTTTGCAAAAGATCCAACGAGGATTTAAAACGAGAATTTTCTTTTTCCAAAAAATTAATTCTTTTAGCAAACGTCAAATTCAAACGATTTATATCATCAAAACTCTGACTCGTGTCATCAAAGGGAGCATCTGATTACATAAGTGCTCCATGTGAAAAATTGCAATTTTTCACAAAACTGATTTTTCAAAAAAAAATTAATATTACACAAATTTGCGGAAAATAGGAATACACGATAAATTAGAGCAACCTGCTCTGATACCAATTTGACGACGTGAGAAGTCAAATTGTATCAAAAAATAAATCCTTAAAAAATCAGGATCACGCAATAAATTAGCGTAACCCGCTCTAATACCAATTTGATGACGTGAGAAGTCAAATTGTATAAAAAAAATCCTCGAAAAATCAGGATCACGCGATAAATTAGCGTAACCCGCTCTGATACCAATTTGATCTTATGTACAATATTTCTTTAGCCCACAAGAGTAACGCACGGTGTCTTTGAAAAACCTCCAAGGCAATGGATAGAAACAAAACATCAATGGTTCACACGCAGATATACCACAAGGACCGCAATCCTAGACACGTAGTCTTCTCGGTGTAGGTTATCCCCACAAGAGTAAACAACAGCAAAGTGTGTTCTTCAAACACCAAAATAATTCACTAAAGCAAATGGGAGTTTTGTGAATTTTAAACAAAAAAGGATTAGACCTTAAAAGGAAGAAGCCAAAAGAATTTTGCTTTCACAATTTTTCTGTTCTGGAAAACGCTGAGACTTCTTAAATAAAATGAAACCACAGAATGAGTTTTTATAGAAAAACACGCCGCCTAAAAAACCATGCTCGTTCGAGCGAGATCAACATATCGCTCGAACGAAGGACAACTGTCGCTCAAACGAGATCGCGCGACATGGCTATCTCGCGTGAACGACATTGCTATCTCGCGCGAATGATTGTAGCCTCAAAAAAATTATTATTTTCTCCGTTCCAATACTTAGAGAAAATACTCATTCTCGAATTTTAACGAAAAAGTCCGCTCCAACACTTAGAAAATATTTTGTAAAAATATCCTAAAAGGTCTAAGTGTAAAGTTAAGGTATTTAAAACATAACCTTACCAAAGTAAACTTCACGGAGTCTTTTTTGATGAAGAACTTGATTAATTTAGATCCATCTTGATGTAGGTTGCTCTTGAATGCTTTTCGACAGTGTAGCGGTATATGACATAAAAAATTGATAACGGACCTAGAAAAATATGTCCTTAAAATTTTTCTGAGCACATATAACTCTTTGTATATGTAATGATGTAATAAAATAGTTATGTTTTGGGCGATTTGTCGACTAAACATGTGTTGTGTATTTTTTACTTTATTGATGTCTTGTTCGACTATCTCGGGCTCTTCTTAGCTGACTAAATTTGATATATAGGCTGAGTTGATTTGTTGAGTGAGTATCCCTCCAGCCCGGTATGCTTATAGGATACCATTCTGCCTCACTTTACCTTTTAGGTTGTGTAGTCACACTTCCTTGGGCCTAAGTGTGGCAGTGGCGAGGATACACCTATTATTGGATGTTCTATCCGAGCAGGTTTTTTGAGCCAAACATTATTGGCGACCAACCTAGGTTGGTCGTGCTGCCTAAGGGTCCTACGTAGGGATTCATATATTGCCAGGGGCAATTATTGGTGGTCATTCGTGTTTGATGATGAAAACCTGAGGAGGGTGATACCCTACTTTTATATAGTGAGAGGAGAGCCTATGACTTAAAAAAGGTTCATGAATTATAATGTAATTGAAAACCAACACTTCATAGAATGCTATTGCCAAATAAATTTTTATTAATCATAAACGAATTGAAAATTTTGACACTGGGTTAAAAAAGATCAAAGAAAAACTAGAAGTAGAATTTCTTCAAATTGGTTGCATTCAAAGCTATAGGTATCTCCATGCCCTTCAGGATTTCCAAGTGATAGGCTCCTTCTAGGTCGTCTCTTATCACCTTGAATGGTCCCTCCTAGTTTGGCCCTAGTTTGTCGTTCGATGGTTTTACAGTGCTGCCAAGAACTTTCCTTAGGATGTAGTCCCCAACTTGGAATGCTCTTGGATTGACTTTCTTGTTGTAGTTCCTGGCTACTTATTACTGATAACCAACTAATCTCACTAGAGCCAGCGCTCTTCGTTCCTCAGCTAGGTAAAGTTCAGTGAGCAATGATGTACCATTCTAGCCTAAGTCGACCAGGGTGGAACGCATGGTAGGGAGTCCGGCTTCCAAAAGGATGATTGCCTCCATACCATATATTAGCGCGAATGGGGTTTCCCCAGTTTCTCGTTGTGGGGTAGTGCGGTAAGACCATAGGATGTGGGGTAGTTCATTTACCCATGCCCCTTTGGCTCACTCCAACCGGTTCTTCAGTCCATCGATCACTGTTTTATTAGAAGCTTCGGCTTGCCCGTTGCTCTGAGGGTATGCCTGATCCCGTGGTCGCTATAAAAACCCTAAAAGAGGCCGCTTTTGAACTAGGTTCCATTGTTAGTGATGATATTCTTGGGTATCCCAAAATGAGTGATAATGTTCCTCCATATGAATTTTATCATGTCTGCGTCTCAAATGTTTGCCAGCGGCTCTGCCTCTATCCATTTGGTAAAGCAATCTGTTATGACTAATTGATACTTGCGATTATCGACTGTAGTAGGAAGAAGGACCATGATGTCCATGCCCCATTAGGAAAAAGGCCATGGGTTGGTGAGTGACTTCAGGTCGCTGGCTGTATGGTGAACCATAGGAGCGTGAAGTTGACATTTTTTGCATTTGTGAGCATAAACTGCAGCGTCTTCTGGCATGTATGGCTATTAATAGACCTTTTTCATTTCTCAAAAAGCTAGCGTCCTGCCCCCAATGTGACTTCTACAGATTCCCTCATGGATTTCATGAAGGACTTGCTCGACATCCTTTGGGTGAACGCATTAGAGTTAAGGACCAGTGAAAGATCTCTTGTACAGTTTTCCCTAAGGAGATAAGTGAAAGAGAGCATCTTTGACTCTTATCTGATGAGCGGTATTTTTATCGTCTAGTAGCACATCGTCCTTCAATTAATCCCTTAAGGGGTCAATCCAACTGAGGTCTATCTCAATATGAATAACATGTCCCACATTTGGAAGTTCATTGATCTGGTTGATGCTTGGCTGGGCGAGGAAGTCAATCGAAATTGTTCTCTTCAAGTCAGAATTGATTGCTGAGCTCAAGGCCATTAGGGCATCAGCATGGCTGTTCTATCCTCTGAGAAACTGTTGGACGCTGACTTGTTCGAAGTTATCCATTAATCTCTTCGATGTGGCGAGGAAGGCTACCATACTTTCATCCCTAGTATTGAAGTCACCACGTATCTAGTTGGAGACCAGCTGTAAGTCGCCGAACATTTGGAGTTGCTTTGCCCCCAGTGCGTATGCCTTCTGTAGGCCTGCTATCAGTGCTTCATATTATGCTTCATTATTAGAGGCTTCAAATCCAAGCCTGATTCCTTACTCAAGTATTGCATCTTCAGGGGTAATCAACACGATGCCTACTCCTGCCCCTTATAGTTAGAGGCGCCGTCAACAAACAACTTCCAGATACGTGATGCCGAGGGAACTTCCTGCTTATGAATAGTTTGAGGTTAATCGCAAGGATGTTCTCCTATAAATTTTGCAATGAAGTCGGAGATGACTTGTCCTTTGATAGCATTCCTTGGATGGAACTGAATGTCAAATCTCTCGAGCTCGACTGACCATTTTGATAATCTGCCTGATAGGTCTGCCTTTCATAGTACCGCTCTGATAGGGTGGGACATAAGTATAATGATGTAGTGGGCTTCGAAATAATGTTTCAATTTTCTTGAGGCTACTACTAGCGCAAAGGCGATCTTTTCCCATGGTAGGTATCGATGTTCGATACCAAAAGAGTCTTGCTCGCGTAATAGACTCGGTGCTGGTCCCCGTTCTTTTGCATACCAATGCAGAATTGATAGCGTGGCTGGAAACTGTAAGGTATAGGTATAAGGAGTCGTTATCTTGAGGTATTATAAGCAAGGGTGTTGTGCTAAGATAAGCTTTGAGCTCCTCTAATGCCTTTGAGCAATCCTCATTCCACTCCACACTTTTTCTTTTCTTCAATAACTGAAAGAATGATTGGCACCTTTCGAATGACTTCGAGATGAACCGATTTAGGGTGGGGAGCATCCCCGTGAGTTTTTGTATGTCTCTTACTATACAGGTGGGTGCACCCTTTTGATGGCGTCAATCTGATCTGGGTTGGCTTCAATTCTCTTGCTAACCAAGTACCCGAGAATTTTTTTTGATTGGACACCGAAGGAATACTTACTTACGTTAAACTTTATTCGGTATTTATTGAGGATTTTGAAGGTCGTTGACAGATCAGAGAGGTGTTCTTCCTTGAGCCTGCTCTTGACGATCATATCATCGATGTAGACCTCTATGGTGCTTCCCATTTGGTCTTTGAACATTTTGGTGACCAACCACTAGTAAGTTGCTCCTGCATTTTTGAGCCCAAAGTCCATTACCTTGTTTCAATACAACTCGACGGTGGTGATGAATCCTGTCTTGTCATGATCTGGCTCGTGTAGAGGGATTTGGTGATACCCGGAGTATGCATCTAGTAAACTCATTCTTTCATGAGCTGGTGTAGCATCCACCAACTGGTCAATCTTTGGGAGAGGAAAACTATCTTTATGTTAAGCTCTGCTAAGGTCGGTGAAGTCAATGAAGACTTTCCATTTTCCATTGCTTTTCGATAACACTACTGGGTTGGACAGCCACTTAGGGAATTGAAATTCCCGTATGGATCCTGTATCCAACACCTTTTCCACTTCCCTCTCCATAGCTTTGGCCTTCTCGAGTGCAGTTCGTCGTTCCTTTTGTGGGATCGTCTTGAAAGTCGGGTTAACGTGCAGCCGATGACAAACCACATTGGGATCAATCCCAGGTAGCTCGTAGGGTTACCACATAAAAATGTCCAAGTTATTCC
Source organism: Sambucus nigra (assembly GCA_949130495.1). NCBI lineage: Eukaryota > Viridiplantae > Streptophyta > Magnoliopsida > Dipsacales > Adoxaceae > Sambucus > Sambucus nigra. The sequence continues at coordinate 664,631,087 of OX422208.1, read as the reverse complement.
GAAAAAGTACTATCAGTTTCTTCTTCTCTCTATCTGTGAGAGAGGCTCCGATTAAGAACATCCTATCTTTCTTATTACCGTTGGCTGCAACTTCCTCCAGGTTCGCAATGACCCACTTAGAGGGGAGGAGCCTGGTCTCCTGCACTATAGGTCTTCCATATTTTATCCACTATTTGGAAGGTGTGAAACCTTCCTATTCTTCAACCTTCTCCTTGGCTTTCTCGACCTTCTTCTTGGGTTTGGGGTGGATGGCTGCTATAAAGAACTTTCTCACCATTTCCTGATCCCCGTGATCTCCATTACTCCTCACTCAGTCACATATTTGAGTTTTTGATAGTGAGTAGAGGGGACGATATTTATCGCATGTAGCCACCCTCTGCCAAAGATCTCCTGGTAGGGTGAGTCAATGTTGACCACCATAAATTCGATCATCTTGGAGATACTTCCTTCCCTCACTAGCAGTACAATCTTTCCCAAAGGGATGGTTACTTTACCATTAAAGCCAACTAGAGGAACGGTGGCTTCCTTTAAGTCGGCGAAGCTTAATTTTAACTTTCTAAATAAGTCGAGATACATTACTTCGGATGAGCTTCCCTGGTCCACGAGCAACTTGTCGACGTCATAGTCAGCTATCCTGAATGTAATGATCAACGCATCATGATGTCGGGTCCTTACTCCCACTAGGTCTTCATCCATGAACACGATATTCTTGTTGTAATTGATGTCATCTGCTCGCCAACGCTTTCCTTCTTGCGTTTTGGCCGGATCAATTTGAGAAGCTTACATTACTGCAGTAATCTTTTTTACTTCCATTCGAGCTGAGTTTCCTTGAATTCGCTTTAGATCAGATGCCCCATAAATCACTGCGAACTCATGGCCGACGTCCTGCTCGAGCACGTTTTCAGGCCTTGGGTCTCCATTAGCAGCGACCTTCTCTACCTCTTTTTCCACAAATTCCTTCAAGTGTCCAGTTTGAGCTAACTTTTCGAGGTGAGACTTTAGGGACTTGTAGTGCTAGATTTTGTGCCCATCCTCTTTGGGGAAATCACATCTCAGTGCGTTGTTCCTCTTTGATGGGTCTCCTCCTATCTTTCTGGGCCACTTAACGAATGGCTCCTCCTTGATCTTTGCTAAGATATTGTAGATTTGTTCTTTAATAACTGTGTTCACTTCCAGAAATGCTTTTGAAGCATAATTTATGTTCTCTCTCTTAGGGCTTCTCTTGCCCCCATTTTTGCTTCTTTCTTTTGGTTATCATCTTTGTCGCTACCCTTGTCGGTGAACTTGGCGCGACCATTCTCCCCTGTACTGAGGTGGGTCACATCCTCAACTTTAGCATATTTTTCAATACAAGCCATTAGGTTGTCAATGGTCGTGGCCTCCTTCTTAGTGAGGGACTAGTGCAAGAGGCAGGAGATGGGTAGGATAATCTTAAAGGATGCCACGATGAACTGATCCGAGCAGTCCATGACCTTGTTGAATAACTTCCAATATCTTTTCACATAGTCTTCGAGGCTCTCCTGGGGCATTTTCTTCATTGTCAACAAGGCATCCATTCTCTTTAGACGTGATCTGCTGGTAATGAAGCGAGATGTGAAGAGCTCTTCTAGGGACTCGAAACTCCTGATGGATTTATGAGGGAGTTTCTCGAACCACTTTTGGGCCATGTCATGCAAGCTCAATGGAAATATCTGGCACATTAATGCGTCCTTATGGTTCCAGAAGGTCATGGATTTCCTGTACTGCCAAACATGGTTAATAGGATTAGTCTTTCCATCATAGACATTGAATCTGGGCATCGCAAACTTCTTGGGGGCTTCTTCTTCATCTTCCCTTGAGAAAGGGAATTTCATCTGGGTCCTGAGATCTCACCTCTCTGGTCGATCTGGCACCCCGATGTACTGGGTGTTGGTCCATTTATCTTCAGACCAAATTTCGTATGTCTTCATTTCCTCGAACTGGGCTCCTGTAATGGCGAGTTGGTTGCTGTTGCTCAGGTAAGTCTTCATTTGACATGTGATCCTTAAATCATTGAGATCCACGTCTAGGGCTCCTTCCTTGGCTGCGCAATTGCTCGCCTGAGGGCTAGGAGTGCGATATTGACATTGCCTTATGCTATGATGGAGTTCTCTCTCCATTTTCCCTATTCTTCTCTTAAGATGAGCATTCTCAGATTCTTTCTTACAAGTGGCCTCCTCTTGCACTTGGAGCATGGCCTCAGAGGTGTTAATTAGCCTGGAGACGTGTGTGTACCTGGATGGTCCTTGGCTTTTATCCAAAGCTTGTCGTTTTGGGCGAACCCTAAGATTTGAACGTCGAACATTAGATCTGATCCTACGAGGGGCAGGTTGCTCTTGAATATCCCCTACTTGAGGGGATTGCTGCTATGACCAGACATTCTAAATTCTTATTGATGAAGGCTTTCTTAATAGAAAACAAACGCTTCCCACAGACGACGCCAATTGTGGTGAAAATTAAACTCAACACAAAATAATAAGCAAAGGCGATCACCAGAATAGATAAAGAACTTGAAATAATTATAATCACACACAACACAAGATATACGTGGTTCGACAAGAAGGCCTACGTCCACAGTGGTGTTCTCTGTATTTTATTTCTCTTTACTCTAAAGGAGTGTTTAAAATTGCATGCCCTTTACCCTAGGCTGAGGGTTCAATATATACATGTTGTTTCTCGGAGAGTGGGGGTGTAGGACTCCTCCAAGTTAGCCCATAACCCCTAGAATATCTCTTGAGAGATTTTAGGAATTGAATGGGTCATAACTGAATCAGTTAAATCTCGAGGCCTCTAGACTTTGGGTTGGGCTTAACTGGGCTACTCTTCTGGGATGGAATGACTAATCGAGGTACCCACATAACCTATTCCCTCAACAAACCAATACACACTATTGTCTCTCTCGTCGTAACATATGTTCGGATACAACACTACACCAAACTAGTCCAACCATTGAAACGCCAACTTGTCCCTCAAGAATCCTTTCGTCAGGTACCCGTGGTAAACATCGTGCATATGCTGATGGTGATCAGGCAAGGTTGAATAATATTGTCCTCACCCTATCCAAGATTACAAAAAGAAACTACACATTTAGGTCTTCAACTCCCTTTTGTAGTCCTCTAGAGGGGGCTTGAAGGTAACCCCGAGATTAGGGACAAATTCCCAATTAGCAACAGTGTTCGAGATTAAGCAACCGAGGCAGCTCAAGCGTGGCAACTCAGCGAGGCAGCTTGACGCGGCAGCTCATATTTTATCTTATTGTATTAGTCACATTGTATTTTCATTATTGATTTCTGTAAGCTGCAACGGTTGTAATGACGTAGCGATAATAACAAAAGAGTTCGTATGAGGTCAAACGGTACTTGCGAGAGACCAGGCTTGGCAGGGCCTAGGAAAGCTTTCATGCTCTATCGAATGACCTCACTGTGGGAACTTTAGAGGGATCTAGTTTGGAGGATTGAGAAGTAAGGCACCGTTGGGACTTGTCCTGACCATCTTAGATACACCTGATAAAACACCAAAGGACCCTGACCGTGGAACCTCAAGCGGAGCAGCTTGGAGTTCCATCGGGCGTTGAGTCATAAACCAAGTAGCCCTCTACTTAATGTCACACCTACTATAGGTGATGTCACTATCCAGCTAAACAATGTCAGACCTGCACTTGAGTAAACCACCGTGGTATTTGGGGCTGTCAGGCAGTTGGTAAGCCACCTCTGCGACAACAGCCCCCTGACACACAGTGGTTAGGCAAAAGGCATGTCTTGGCATTTAATGTTTATGACGTGGAGACAACTAGTGCATCAGGCATTTAATGCTGTGACATAAAGTATGAGGGATTTCTTTCATAGTCTTAAATGAATGAGTTGCCTCGGGGGTGGTGTGGGGGGCTATTTAAGGACCCCAACAACCTCTGAGAAAGGATGATCCCTTTGAGAATTGAAAAGAGTTATTGCAAAAGTAGAGAGTTCACTGACTCACCATTGTCATTTATTACGAAGCTTTTAATACTTGACAGAGATTCTTGAGGGTGTTTTGTGTGTTTTCTACCTGCCCGCCAGGGTGTATCTAGGGTGCTTACTTCCCTCTCCCTCTAGCTAAGCCACTTCTAAAGTCCATTATTATACCCTGAGTTATACACGAGATATTTTGGGAGTTTAAGCTGAGTTTACCTTCATTGGGTTCATGTTTATATGTTCTGTCATTAATCCTAAGCTTTAACCAACTGACTTATCATTACCATACTCAATAGGGGGTCACGCCTCCATTTATAATATAAAGTACCCTCTTACATTTGGCGACTCTACTGGGGAGGCATCCTTCTAGGGAAGGAGTATGGCGCAGGATAATGCTACTAGAAGACTCAATTTTAATGACATACATCATAATGAAGAACGGGCTGCGAGGGAGCAGGAGGCCCAAAGAGATGGGGCTCCTCGAGTAGAGGTACCGCTGGCTCCAACAACGATAGGCGTCCCAGGGGCTGCACAACCTTCCACGAGCGCGGGGTTGGGACCTGCCCAGATGGCGCTCCTCATGAGCAAATTTTATGAGTTTTTGCAAACCCCAGTAGCTTCAACTATGCTGGGAGGATTGGAGACTAATGCCTTCGTAACACCAGGAGTGGCCCTAGGGGCCCCACCAGGGGCCGGCATTACAGGAGCGGTCCTAGCAAGTGTACCCTCTGTTGTGAACCCAACTGTGGGTGGCTCAGGAGTTTCAATGGCACAATCGATAACATTCGCTCCGATTGCAATAAGCGCTCAACCGTCGGCCCCGTTGCAGGTGGCCCCAGTAACCTCGCCCTTGGAAGAGATGAGAAAAGATATGCAGAAGGAGATGCTGAAGTTCATGCAGTCTTCCTCACAGGCTGTGGGCGAGGTGGCAGCGGTCAACGAAGACTTCCGGACACCTTAACCCCAGGAGTACAACGACGAACCCTACCCGAAGGACTATATTCCCCCTACCTTTGAAAAATACTCAGGGAAGGGTGGGAACTCAAAGGAACACATTAAGCGTTTCGTTGAACACTTGGGAGGGCAATGCAATGACAAAAATCTTAGGCTGAGGGAGTTTTCCAAATCCCTGACTGATAAAACATACACTTGGTACTCTCATCTGCCTCCCAATAGTGTCTCCACGTGGGAAGAGATGCATGTATTGTTTGTCCGAAAGTTCTTCTTGGCAGAAGATGAGTTCACCCTAACCCAACTTGGCAGGGACATGCAAAGTCCAGGAGAAGAGGTAGTGGCCTATATTAGAAGGTTTAGGGAAAGATCTCTCGACGTGAGGGAAGAAGCTAAGGAGGCCAGGTTACTACAGATTTGTGCCGAGGGATTACTTCCTGAGTATATCTATCACCTGATCAATGAGACACGCGAGGGAACATTTTCAGCATTCTTAAAATTCATAAGAAATATATCTTTGGTGGTGCGGCCTAGCCCGATAGTAGCTCCCATGGTATTCAGACAGCCGATACAACCCATCGGGGGAAGGTCTCAGGCCCCACGGGTGGGATATATCGAGAGGGAAGATGGGGGTAAGGCCCAGAGGAAGGACAACAAAAGAAAGTTAGGAAGAGATAAAGAAGACCCGCCACCGTTACCCTGTACGGTGGAGGAGGCTGTGAGTTGCTATAACGCAATGGTCCAAGGCGGAAGGGTTTATGAACCAAAGGGTGTCCTGGTGGAAGAGCCCGATGCGGCAACTAGGGCCAATCCCAAATATTGTCAGGTTCATCGAAAGGTCCAGCATCCAATAGAAAGCTGCTTCATGCTGCGAAGAATCATCGACAAGTACATGAAGGCGGGAAAATTACAAATCCCCCCGCAGAACGTTAATAATAACCCACTCCCGGCACATGGGGCCAATGTAGTAACGGCCTACGATAAGGAGGCAGAGCGGGAGAGGGGAGGGGCAACAATGGAGTTCGATAAAGAACTGGAGCATTGCACTAGGGGAATGGATAACGTAGTTCTGGCTTATGATGAAGCAAGTGCTAGGGACGTAGAAGACGCCTACAGCGTTGAGGGCGAGGAAACGGACCCAGTTATAGAATGTAGCGCAGTTTCAAAATCTCCAAAGTTCACTTGGTTCTTCGACTAAGTGGGAATCCCAAAAGAGAGCAGAATGGAGATAACGTAGGCGATCTTGGATATTGCAAGAAGAAATGTGGTCCCCTCGCAAAGGTGGAGGGGACCCATGGCTAGGCTGGTAAAGAAGTTCCTATCAGAGGTAACGTTCAGCGATGCGGATAGAGCTGTAAGGTTCCCCCATAATATGCCCCTGTATATAACGGCCAATATTAACGGGGTTAGCTTTGCCAGGACTCTTCTGGACGGGGGTGCTTCCATCAACATTATCCCGATCAACTCCTTCCACGCGGCTAATATTACAAAAGAAAGGTTGGTTGCCATGCCCTTGGTAATCTCGGGCTACGATAATCAATCTTCCAAATCCATCGGGTATGTAAATGTGGGAATAGTGATGGGAAATCTGAGTTCCCATATCAAGTTCCATGTAATAGAAAGTGTAACTTCCTATCATTTATTAATAAGGAGAGTATGGATGCATAACCAAGGGTTAGTTCCCTCAATGTACCATTAATGTGCTAAGGCGAATATCAAGGGGACAGAGGTAACTATTAGGGCAACTAAAAGGCCTTTCCCTATCGAAGAAGCACACTTGGTGGATGCAGCCTTCTATACAGAGCTCGAAGAGGATGTGCGGGTCCTAACAAGGAGAATGGAGGGAGCATGGGTTCCCTCGATTAGAGAAAGAATGGGACCTGTAAATGAGAGTGGCGAAGGGAAGGGGATCGAGGAAGCATATTGGGCGGTCCCTCGACCCCAGAACACCTCGAAGCAGCTCAAAGGAAAGATAAGACCCAGGACAGAACCAGGCGAGCACGAGGCCCAACGACAAAGCGTGTTAAGTCATTTTTCAGGGGAAAGGATCGCTGAGGCTTCCAGAGAAAGGAAGAGAAAAGCCGTAGTGACAGCTACCAGCAGGCAATGCAAGAAGATTGTTACTAAAGAGGTAAAAGTGGTGTACCTCTTGTAATGGTGTGAACGGGCGGCCGAAAAGACTGACAATGAGGTTGACTCGATATATGAGTGTTTTTTAGTGGATCAACGGGGGCAGTGTATGGTGATAGACAACTCCAGCATACAAGAGTTCATAGAAGATGTCGCCGAAGAGCCTGACTACATGACAGACCAACCAAGGCCCCAGGCACAAGAGTTGGAGCAACTAAACCTAGCAGGAGAAGGGGAAGACCCAAGGCCTATCTTCATCTCGAAAGATCTTATTAAGGAGAAACGAGAAGCCTTGGTTGACCTAATTCGGGAGTTCATAGATGTCTTCGCATGGAAGTACACTGAAATGGAAGGGCTGGATGAGGAAGTGAGCTGCCATAAGTTGAATGTGATCCCTTCGGCTATTCCAGTAAAGCAGGCAACAAGAACGTACAAGCCTGAAATAGATTTAAAGATTAAAGAAGAGGTCCAACGCTTGTTAGCAGCAGGGTTTATCAAGCCTATACAACACCCCCTCTGGCTATCTAGCATTGTGCCAGTAGGGAAGAAAGACAAAAACCAAATAAGGATCTGCGTGGATTTCAGAGATTTGAATAGATCCTGCCCTAAGGATGAGTTTCCCCTACCCTCCATCGATAGTTTGATAGATGCCACGGCTGGTCATGAGATGTACAGCTTCATGGATGGATATGTGGGATACAACCAGATCAAGATGGACCCTTCTGACGCAGAGAAAACAACATTCAGAACGCCGTTGGGCAACTTCATGTACAAGGTAATGCCGTTTGGACTCAAGAACGCCGGAGCTACGTACCAAAGAACGATGATGGCCATTTTTCATGACTTCTTCCACAAATTTGTGGAATTCTACGTGGATAACTTGGTCATCAAATCGAAGAAGGAAGAGTCCCATCTGAACGATTTAAGGAAGGTGTTTGCTCGGTGCAAGAGGTACAAGTTAAGGATGAACCCGTTGAAGTGTGTCTTCGGGGTAACAAGTGGTAAGTTTTTAGGCTTCGTGATTAATCGGCAAGGGGTACAAATGGACCAGGACAAACAGCGGGCAATCCTGGAAATGCCATGTCCAAGAACGGCGAAGGAGATGAAAAGTTTTCTTGGTAAAGTCTCCTAACTTAGGAGATTTGTGCCTGGATTGGCCGAAATAACACACCCACTGATGTAACTGCTACGAAGGAACACGAAATTTAGATGGGAAGAGGTTCACCAGAAGTCCCTCGTTGGGCTAAAAAAACTGCTCGTATCACCACAAATCATGGTTCCTCCTCAGGCGGGAGCCCCGTTGCAGCTATACCTCACATCCACCACGAGGTCCGTTGGAGCTCTGCTAGCATAAGAAGTAGACAGACAAGAATGGCCGGTTTACTAGCTCAGCAGAATTATACACGGGTCAGAAATTAGATATACTAGCTTAGAAAGAAATTGTTTAGCCCTGGTCTTTGTAGCACAAAAACTTAGGCACTATATGTTGTCTTTTACCATTCATATTGTAACTAGATGTGACCCAATTAGATATTTGCTCGCAAAGACTATATTGATTGGTAGGGCAGCTAGATGGTTCCTCATTCTCTCTAAATATGACTTAAAATGTGTGGTCCCTCGCACAATCAAAAGCCAGGCGTATGCTGACTTATTGGCTATCTTCCCTTCAGGAACCTTTGAGCCACCTAGGGGAGACATTCCAGGAGATGATCTGCAGGCCAATTACCTGGATGCAACTGAGGAGGAATGGACGACGCAGTTCGACGAATCTTCAGCAGAAAAGAAGGGAGGAGCAGGGGTTGTTTTTCAAAAGGGATGGAAGAGATTTGCCTTTCCTACAAACTAGATTTCCCTTGCTCTAATAACGAAGCAGAGTACGAGGCATTGGTATTAGGGCTTCTAGAGGCTCTTCGGAGGGGAATCCGTTCACTCTGCATTAAGGGTGACTCGAACTTGGTAATTCAGCAGGTAAACGGAGAATATGCGTTGAAACACCTGAGCCTGGCGCCCTATCGAGCAATCATTCAAAGGCTCCTCAACCAGTTCCATCGGACCAAGATCAGGAGACACCCCAGAACGATGAACCGCCATCCCGACGCCTATGCCACTATTGCCCAGAAGATGATAATGAAAACCAATGAGACTACAGTCGTGATCCAACGAAGAACAGCCCATTCGGTAGTACAGTCAATACTACCAATGGAGGAAGAAGTGGGTTGGAGAAGGGATATTAAGATACAATTGGAGTCTGGTGAGGAAGAGATGGGGCTAAGAGAGTTGGCCCAATATTATACATGCTAGGGGGATCTCTATTTTAGAAATACAGGAGGATGGCTGTCGAGATGCGTTAGCCCAGAGGAGGCCGAGCAAATATTGAAGAAGACACATAACGAACACTGCAAAACGACCGAGATACCTCTATACAAGAGAATTCAAAGGGAGGGGTATTTCTGGCCTAGAATGAAGCAAGATGAGGCAGAGCTACAACGGAAATGTAATAAGTGTCAGCTATTCTTCGAAGCAGCTGAGTGCCATTTTATTGAAGCTCAAACGGACTAGAGGCAGCCCTACATCGACTTCATTCAGGAGGGGGTTGTCCCAAACGGAGAAAATAGATGCAATGGGTCTGAGGTGAAGGGCTCCAAGGTTCTACGTCCAGGAGGGGCAGCTTTATCGAAAGGGGTACTTTAACAGGCCCTTGCGATGTGTCACAAGGGAAGAAGCAATAGAGGTCCTCAAACAAGCGCACGATCCAGCACATATAGGAGGTGCCAAGATGTATGATCAGTTGATGACATTGGGGTACTATTGGCCAACAATGGAGAAAGACTCGGCTGAGTTTGTTCAAAAATGAAAGGCTTGCCAACTTCATGGGAAGATGATCCATGCCCCATCAGCAGACTTGCACTCTCTATCAACGCCCTATCCATTTCATACTTGGGCGTTCGACCTAGTGGGGGAAATCCACCCCTCTTCGAGAGGCAAGATATGGATACTAGTAGCAACAGAATGTTTCACAAAATGGGTCGAGGCAATACCACTCAAACGGGCAACGGCTGGGGCGGTGAGCAACTTCATCAGAGAATACATCATTTGTCATTTTGGGATCCCAAAAGTAATTATCTCGGATAATGGGACCCCCTTCGTCAATTCTGAAGTAATAATGCTCACGGACAAATACTCCATTATTCATCACACTTCAACGGTGGCATACCCAAAGGGAAATGGTCAGGCCGAAGCAACTAACAAAACCCTGATTAATATTTTGGCCAAAATGATGGAAGACTTTCCAGGGGCATGGGATGATAAGATACCAGTTGTCTTGTGGGCCTATCGAACAACCAAGCGAAAACCCACAGGATACACGCCGTTCTCTCTTGCCTATGGGGCTGAGGCAATCCTCCCAGTAGAATTGGAAGTTCCCTCTGCCCGTTATGCCTTGAGAAGTAGCATTCTCCCTAACAGTAGACATGTACAGCTGGAAGCGTTGGATGAGCACAGAGATAACTCGATGCAACACTTTCAAATATATACGAAACAACTCTCCAGGGCATATGACAACTTGATGAGACCAAGGAAGTTCGTGGAAGGAGACCTCGTATTGAAAGCGGCAGTAAAGCACATCAGGGGACTTCCTCTACCAAAGTTCGCAGCCAACTGGGAGGGACCTTACGTTGTGAAGGAAGAGCATGACTCAGGTTATTGCTTAATTTCGAAGTTGGAAGAAGACAAGCCATTTAAGATTAACAATAAGTGGCTGAAGGTTTATCATGTGTAAAACAACCAAGTTTGAACTGATGTTATGACTAGATATTGTTATAAATGAACAAGTTTTGGGTGACATTTTTTTAGAATAATGGAAGAATTGCAGAAATGCAAAACTCTATAGCACACAACAGCAGTCACAACACGCGAAGGGATTGAAAAGTATATGTTCTTCATTCATAAACAATAGATCATTACAAAATTTATTTTGGGAGCTATTGCCCAAGAATTACATAGACAAAAGCAGTAAAGGATCTGTATATAAGAAGTAACTACTCTAAAAGAAAAGATAAATCTGAGGAAGAGAAAAAATTTCCAGGAAGGCCCGAAGAAGCTGGCGTGAAAGACCGTTGGGCATGAATGGAAACCTCCAGCCTCGTTTGCACTTGCGTACGTTCGATCAGGAGTCTCTCACGCTTAAGTTTGGCCAAGCACAAAGCTTTTTCGGCATTATTCACCTCTTGATCCACTGCTTCCAAAAGAGGTGCCAATGCGACCAATCTAGCTTCCTCAGCTTGCTGGTCCTCCTGGTGCTTTCGTAACACCTCCCTCTGACCGATCAGTAGCTGGTTCTTCAAGGTCTTCAGATACGTTATAAGCCAGTCAAAATGGAAACCATCACGTCCCAAATCCTTCAGAAAACCCAGAAATTGGTTAAGAAGGGATCTGGTAACACTTGCAGTAGGGGTACTGGCAATTTCAGCAACAACGATCGCCATGCCTTGCAGTCTGTGACTCATCACATGAATATTGGAGCGCAGGCAATCTGGTGTAAAGGTCTCAGGATGACGATTCACCAGTTGCTCGATCACCAAGCGATGGTTGACAGGCATTTGAGGAGACTACCGAAGCACCATGAGGCAGAACGCATGAGGAGCCAGGTCGGGAAGAGGCATCTCGCACCCAGACTCGCTCTCGGCTGCAGCACCAGTCATAAAACCTTGATCATCATGAATAGAATTTTCTGAAACATCAGGTTCTCGGAAGGGCGAGCCTACAGGTGAGAGAACTGGGGGCGAATTTTCCCGAGAAACCTAAAAAGAAAAAGCCCAAATAAGGGAATTATGAATAAAAACTTAACAAGTGTTTTCGTTGTTAAGTCACCGTTATAAGGTGGAGTTTGTGAAAAAAATCTTAACAAGCGCTTTCATTGTTAAGTCACCGTTATAAGGTGGAGTTCATAAAAAATCTTAACAAGCACTTTCGTTGTTAAGTCACCGTTATAAGGCGGAGTTTGTGAAAAAATCTTAACAAGCGCTTTCATTGTTAAGTCACCGTTATAAGGTGGAGTTTGTGAAAAAAAATATTAACAAGTGTTTTCGTTGTTAAGTCACCGTTATAAGGTGGAGTTTATGAAAAAAAACTTAACAAGTGTTTTCGTTGTTAAGTCACCGTTATAAGGTGGGGTTTATGAAAAAACTTAACAAGTGTTTTCGTTGTTAAGTCACCGTTATAAGGGGGAGTTCAAGAAGAATCTTATGAAAAATCATAAGAGGGAGATTATGGAAAATCTTAACAAAAGATAGCAAGGAAAATATACCTCAGTCACAACGGGAGCATTTGAGGCAGCCACAGGGACAGGAACCGTTGGGGGAGAGATTATTACCCCAGAAGCCATAACGGGGGCCCTGGACGCAGAAGCCTCCACGCTTGTCAAAACCTGATCACCCGTATAGGGCACAAGGGCCATCATATTGGGTTCATCATGGGAAGACACTGAGCCCTCAAATAAAGCCACATCAGGAGGAGCTGTAAACACACCAACCTCGACCCTCGCTGTAGGAGTTGGTGCCAGATCGGGAGAAAACTGTGCACAAAGCCAAATGTTAGTAAAGAAGAATGAGCACAAAAATATGAAGAATACGCCTACGTGCTACTTACCTCAGTTATGATACTAAAAAGAGGAATGGCGGTTAGAGGTCTCATCAGCGTCGTTGGAAGAAGAACGCTTGCCAACAGCGAGGACATTTCAACCTGGGGTGCACAGAAACACCTCAGTGTTCAGTTGGCCAAATAAGAAAAGAATGGGACCAAGGACAATAACAAACAAATTAAAGAGGAAACCATACCTCGGGTCCACTCTCCTCAATAGGAACAATGGGCAGAGGAACCTCAGGTGAGGCCTGTAAATCAGAAGGGACTAAGGGTGTTATCTAGGGATGTGCCACTTCGGGCAGGGTTACCACTTCAGGCGAGGAATCACTCGCAGGGTCAATGACATCACCTCCCACAATGGCCTCCCTCGCACGTTGGCTGACTCCACGGCGAGAATACGTAAGCCCTGTCATGGGGGAACGGGGAGGACACACATTGGTACGAGGTGCACCGAAGCGTCCCCCAATAAAAGGGCTCACGGGAGGACTGGAAGGGTCTGGTCTTTCTATTTCATCTCCCTGCACCACAATTGTCAAAAAAAAAAGAGAAGGGAAAATATATGTATAAGTAAAGATAGTCCTCCTTAAGCAAAAGGGCAATAATAACTAAATCAGGAATACATACCTCCGATTCAGAAGGAGAATGAGAAGACACGACCACGGGCGAAGAGGGAGGAGTAGCAGCAACTGAGGGGGCAGGGGTGGATTGCACCTCAGGGGTCGAGTGTACCTCAGGAGTCCGTTTCTTCTGGGACTTGGTGCCCAAAGTCTTCTTCCTCGAGCCAGCTACACTAATACTGACCCCTTGAGGAACCCTGGAACTCTTCCTCTTCCTAGCCGTTGGCTCTGAAGGATCCACCACCACCGTGGGAAAAGAAACAAAGGAGGGGACAATGACGGCATGCCGTTGATACTCGGCATTTATTCGGTCTAGCTCTGCTTGGGCCTCCCTCCTTACACGCTCAGCCATCTCGACAGGCATGGGAGGTGGAACGGAGGCTATGGGAAGAGCTGCTACAGGAGTTTGGGGCTTTTCTGACTTCGACTTGGATGACCCACTCTGGGCAGTTTTTTCCCTCTTGGCAGGTGGTGGAGAAGCCCCCTCATGGGTATTAGCTGCAGTAGAGGGGGTAGCCTTCTTCGAAACAGCAAGAGTCCTCGGTCTTGGCATTGCAACTGGAACCATGGGGCAAAGTGGGGGAAGCTAGGTAGGGGGTGCTTTGTGGGTTGAACTTGGGGGGAATTTTATCCCAAGCACAGAGTTGCCTTTTAGCCCCAACTCTAGGGCAGAGAATGAAGAAACGGGAGGGTACACCGGCTCTCCCTCAATGAACTTAGCAATTTCAGCTAGTTATTTTGGCCAATACTTGGTGGCAAACAAAGGGGCCACATCCCCATGCCTAGTAATACTGGGAATGGTGACACGCCCAGCCATTGTTGAAGATATCCCCCATACAGAAGTCGAAGAAAACAAGGAGCATGCCTCGCCAAAGGAGACTTTGGGGTTCGATGATTGGAAAACTGGACGTGACACCCCCTGGTCAAATCCAAACTGACGGCTGCATTGGTTGGGGTTATAATGCTCACTCGAGTATCCCCACTCGGTGTAGGAGGGCAGATATCCAGGAGAAAGGAGAAGAACCATGGCAAGCGAGGGATCCTCAATGTCGGGAGAAGGGTCCCGTATCACTCTGGCATCATGATGAAAAAATTTACAAGTATGAAAAAAGGCCTCTTCTTGATAGAGCCTCATAACAAAACTCTCAAAACGATCAATCACGGAAATCAACTCCTTTCGGCTTTGTCTCTTATGATAAATGAAGGACCGAGGAGGCAAAATTATTTCAGCCGAAGGAGGACTGTTGGGCTTGGCCGCTACGGTAGGAAAGCGGAAGTAGAGAAAGCTAGTCAGAAGCACACTGTTGGAAAAATTGGACAAGTTATAACGACCAATGGAGCGTTTCATGTCAAATAAATCCCTATCCAACCAGGTGTACAGGGATCCCAAGGCAATTGCAGTCAGGGGAAGCTTTATGCCTCGAACTATGCGAAGGGACAAGTTGATAAGGTCCCTTCGGGGCTAGTCGTTGGGCTTGCCCGTAAAAAAGAAACGGGAAAGAATCATAAGAATGTAGGCGGGAAGCTCCAACGGCGTACCTTGACCAGGGGCAGTTGATGAGGAACTGCCTTCACCAGCACCCTTGAAGAAATAATTGATCAAGGGAGAGAAAGTAGCTTTGTTGGAAGAATCGATGCAGCTTCGGCATATGTGATCCAACTCCAAACGATCTGCAGTCTCTCGAGCATTAAGAGCCTCATCGGTGTAAGGCTCATGGCCTGTTGTATCGAGGCCCAGGAGCTCGTACACGTCCTCCAGAGTTATAGTAAACTCACCCCAGGCAGCAATGAACGTATGAGTATCCACGTTCCAGCGAGAGACCAGTATAGGCAGGGCAGCGTTGTTCTTTGATAGAGTAAACTCACCAAACCATCTAGCCCGTTGAAGGCCGATCTTAGCAAGGACATCAACATAAGAACTCTGCATGTGAGAGTTCCAGGCAGCAAAGTGTGCGGGGGACCCCCCGTGGGCTTCAAAATCAATATGGGACCATTGGAAGTCCCCTCGCTCCAAGCGAAATCTGAGAGTTCCTCCTGGGGGCAGAAATACCCACTTAGACACCTCTTCGTCCTCATCACCCAACAAGAGGGCGTCAAACTTGGAGGAAAAGCAGACAACCTTACATGCAACAACAAAGCCATCACCCTCCCCAAAAATTGGGAGAGCGACGGTAAAATCTCAACTATTCTTGGCGAGCAGCACCCAGGGCGGAGGCAGCAGTGGTGGTGGCAGATGGAACACTGGTGGCGGAAATGGTGGGGTTGCTTGAAGACGCCATGACAAACAGTGAAGCTGTAACAGAGAAAGCTTCGAGAGAAAAGGGATTGAGAGCAAGAATGGAGACGGACGATCACAAGTGGTGGTATAGCGGATGAAGAATAAAGCTCTTGCAACAATGGAGTCTCTCTCTCTCTTTCTAGAAAAGAAGCGACAGTCTGAGGAAGAAGATAATAACGAAGTAAGAAAAAAAAAAGGAGAAGGTTCAAAGTATTTTTAATATGGCTGTTGAGAATTTCGAGTTTGGCGTTTAGATTTCCCCACCCTCGCACGTGCACGGTCGCCTGTAATCATTTCACATGAACACGTGGCACTTCGGGAAGCGCTTTGACAGTTGAAAAGACAGCGCCACGTCATTAATGAAATGACGCATAGAGAACATGAAGCGTTGCCTTCTTCAACAAGCTTGAGTTTTTGGCGCCAACCTTTTTGTCAGACTTATCTAACAAGGCCCCAACGAAGAAGATGTCCCAACGGTTACACAAAGAAAAATCCATCAAGTTGAGTCATTTCGTGCAGACATTTCTTGTCCCAACAAATCTCTCCCCGAGGGGGCAAATGTAGAGGGGGCTTGAAGGTAACCCCGAGATTAGGGACAAATTCCCAATTAGCAACAGTGTTCGAGATTAAGCAACCGAGGCAGCTCAAGCGTGGCAACTCAGCGAGGCAGCTTGACGCGGCAGCTCATATTTTAGCTTGTTGTATTAGTCACATTGTATTTTCATTATTGATTTATGTAAGCTGCAACAGTTGTAATGACGTAACGATAATAACAAAAGAGTTCGTATGAGGTCAAACGGTACTTGCGAGAGACCAGGCTTGGCAGGGCCTGGGAGAGCTTTCATGCTCTATCGAATGACCTCACTGTGGGAACTTTAGAGGGACCTGGTTTGGAGGATTGAGAAGTAAGGCACCGTTGGGACTTGTCCTGACCATCTTAGATACACCTGGTAAAACACCAAATGACCCTGACCGTGGAACCTCAAGCGGAGCAGCTTGGAGTTCCATCGGGCGTTGAGTCATAAACCAAGTAGCCCTCTACTTAATGTCACACCTACTATAGGTGATGTCACTAGGCAGCTAAACAATGTCAGACCTGTACTTGAGTAAACCACCGTGGTATTTGGGGCTGTCAGGCAGTTGGTAAGCCACCTCTGCGACAATAGCCACCTGACACACAATGGTTAGGCAAAAGGCATGTCTTGGCATTTAATGTTTATGACGTGGAGACAACTAGTGCATCGGGCATTTAATGCTGTGACATAAAGTATGAGGGATGTCTTTCATAGTCTTAAATGACTGAGTTGCCTCGGGGTGCTGTGGGGGGCTATTTAAGGACCCCAACCACCTCTGAGAAAGGATGATCCCTTTGAGAATTGAAAAGAGTTATTGCAAAACTAGAGAGTTCACTGACTCACCATTGTCATTTATTACGAAGCTTTTAATACTTGACAGAGATTCTTGAGGGTGTTTTGTGTGTTTTCTACCTGCCCGCCAGGGTGTATCTAGGGTGCTTACTTCCCTCTCCCTCTAGCTAAGCCACTTCTAAAGTCCATTATTATTCCTTGAGTTATACACGAGAGATTTTGGGAGTTTAAGCTGAGTTTACCTTCATTGGGTTCATATTTATATGTTCTGTCATTAATCCTAAGCTTTAACCAACTGACTTATCATTACCATACTCAATAGGGAGTCACGCCTCCATTTATAATCTAAAGTACCCTCTCACAGTAGTCCTGAAATTCACAATTCCCCTCATCATGAAGATAATCAATAACATATGGTCCTCTTTATTGGGACCCCAAACCATGCTTTTTCTCCTCTCTAAAAACTCCTTTGTCGACTTCAGCAATATTCATATGCTCATAGTGAACACTACTCCCTTTGAAGTGTCCCAAACACATCCCCAGACAAAGAGCTAGCTAACTCTTAGCTCTAATCAACTTGGTTAATCTAACGCAAACGACCACAATTGAATTTATGTTCTCGTTCAAATCCTCTGGACCCTATAAAAAATTCAATGGGTGAATTCTCCCACTTCTACACTGGGATTTAGAACACTGCAACTCTTCGAACGTCTCCGATGGTCTACCTTCTCTACTTCTAGCACTACTGGAAAAACATATTTTTATGATGGTTTTAGAATTTTATGTTATGACCATTTATATTAAATCATCATAATAAATCCTACTGTTTCACAATTATGACCATTTTTACCTTTCAGTGACATAACTTTGTAATTTATATGACCATCTAATTTTAAGGGTCATATTAGTGTAATATATAATGACAGTAATATTTTAACTATTATAAAATATATGAATTTTTTACAACGGTGTTCCATACAGTAAAATATTAAATATAATTTACAAAACTAACATTATATTTAATTTATTTATTTAGTTATTTATGACCCTTTTTAATAAAAAAAAAATAAAAAATATATAGGCGGGACACAAGTCGTTTCTTAAAAGTAGTCCAAAAAACATCAAAATCTAAACCCACTACCCTGAAATTGTTCCTAAATCGTATAGATGATCCTTATCATTGAGATCACAACTAGAACACCACGATTTTTACCAAGCTGCCCTTCTAGCCACAATCATTATCCTACCTAAGGTTGCTTCCCTCTCCTCCCTTTACGTTTATACCCATCCAACCCTCTCGTCGCCGCCCCTGTTCACTTCCCCTGGTTGTCGTTTCTCTTCGTCGCTCATTTGGTTAGTCAATTTACTATGTTTTGGTGAATAAGACTTTTTTCGAAATACTTATTCGTCTAAATATTGTCTAAAGTCAACACCTTACATTATTCCTCACTAACAACAACTATGAATTTTTGTATTGATCTATTCCCACGTAAGAGTTTTGTTGGTTGATTATTTATGATTCGAATTCTATTAATGGTTTGAACATTTTATTGTAAACCATATATTAATTAAATATTGAGTTTGTTATAATGCACAGTGTATACATGATAAAATGCTTCAATGAATAAAAATTCACTTTCATTTTACTGTTTCATATTTAACATTCTCAGTTGTAGTTTGTGGTTATTTGTTGTAGTTCTGGTGAATATTTAATGAATTTTAGTAATATTGGGGAATTTTTCTTTCAATTGAAAGTATTGTTTGTGTCGTTGACAAAAGAAATTATGGTTCCATTTAGTTGTTTCATGTTAATCTTCGACTACTTCCTAAATTTTCATATCAGTTAAATGATTTTGTGTAGTAACATTTTGTTTTGCATGTACATAGTTAATACATATTAATTTTAATGCATGAATTGTTTACATTTATTTCATTTATATTCTATAACAAATATTTTTTCGTATATGTGTCAAATACATGACGCACAGGGATCCCGTGTGCATGGGTTAGTTGTCATTTCTAATTGCAACGTACCCATGGTCCCAAAGTAATTTAGCATTATATTTTTTACGTGTTCTGTTTTGGGGATGTTATGAAAAATGAGCTTTTTTTTAGAGAGGTGTAATGAATCTTAATATTATTGGCATAAAATCTACCCATGCATTTGATGTGGATCAACTCTATCAGCCATTATTAAAATCCCTAATGTTATTAATTGATAAGATAACTTGAAGACATTAAATTTCTTGGAGTGTGTTAATGATGTGATTGGGTATGGAATGTGCATATCAAATTTTAATGAAAGTTGTGCTTTTTGGTGTTTTCACTAAAAGAATAAGTCACATTTACAACACCTTTTTGTAACGCCCCGCATAATTCTGGTGTCGGCCACCATCAAAACTTTGTCGGGTGTCACTAAAATAATTATTATTCTTAGCATGTGACAGATATGAGACGTATAAAAATTTTCATCTAAAAAAGAATAATCAGATTAATCCAATAAATAATCATCCATGCAATAAATAAATCCATTACCATACTAATCTCAAATAGAGTAATCCAAATCCATAATTTATTTAAAACTCCAAATGAAATAATCCAATGAAGTAACTGACTGAAACCATAGACATCTTTGGAACCAAATGGCCCAATAAGATCCATAATTAAGTCTCATAATGTAAAGAAATTGAATAAAAGTAAAATTATAGTAATAAAGTGAATAAATAAAATGGAACTCCATTTGCACCTCCAAATTGATCTCCAATAACTCCTATGCAGCTACTCCACACACAACCTAAAATGTTAGTAAATGCAATAGGCCAAAGCCCACCGCATGGATACCAGCTACTCCTTTCAAATAAGGACCTTGAATCTAGACAAAATCATTATATGCAATAAACACGACAGTAGAATATTTTAAGTTAAACAAGATATATTAATATGCGATAAAAAAAAATCACTACCTACCCATACTAATGTCCACCCAATAATCCAATTCTTGTTATTTAATTTCCAACACTTCCTATTTTTCATTTAATTAATTTCATCAAATCTATTATTCCTCTCATTTTATTAATATCAGTTGTGGGACTCCCGCATTAAGTCTTACATCTTTTTAGTTGTGGGACTCACAAGTTTTACACTACACCCATTCCCCTCATTATCTCCAGTCAACCCGATTCTCTGTTAGCTCTGCACACATCCATGAGGTTCCACGCATGACACGTCACTATAGTTCGTCGGTCCGTTTAACTGTCAGCCCGCACATACTCGTGATGCCACACATACCCACGTCGTTATAGGAAGTCTACCTGTTTAACTGTAAGCCCTTCATATACTCGAACTGCAAATATATTTTAATACCCGTTTATTATCTTAGGCATTAATTCTCAATGTCTCAAGTTTTCTCATTTATCTAAAATTAGCCCCACCCTTTTTATTCAACATAAAATCCTCGAAACACCCTTAGTCCCATACCTAAAGGTCTCCACTACACGAGTATTTTCTAGAATATCATCTAGGAAGAAAACCAATTATCCAATGCCACTTAGCCTCACCCCTAGGCTCGCTAATCAACGGAACAACATAAAAATTAGCCCCACCCATGAATATTTATCCGTAAACCGTCACCATTATCTAGTCCCACACCTAGAAGCGATAACTATCCAAAGGTCTACTAACTAGTCCCATACCTAGAAAGCAATCCAAATAAAGGTGAGCGCCATATCCATCCCATAACCCGGTCATTCCCGCGGTGTCGAACATAATAATAAAAGAATAGGCTTAAGGATAAATTTCCATTCATCACACTAGTTTTCTACTATAATCCATACACCATTAATTGAACAATTAATGTATGTTTAATCATATTATTAATTAAACCATACATTCTCATAAGTTTATTCAATTTATAATCACATGCGTGCGATATAATTTATGCAACAAGAATTTACTACCATACAACATCCACAAAATTTCCATTATTTAACCTCATACAATTTATTAAATGACATCTCTACGTAACACCCTAACATCTATGGGATCCAAATCTCAACCATAACATCCAAGGTTTTGAGTCTTTATTCATATTAGAAATTTTCATAAGAATAGTCCCGATTTATTTTCCACTTTTCCTAATTAATATCTCTAATTTATTTAGGAAAACACGTGTATTTAGTATGTAAGCCATAATTACTACACATAATACTAAGAAAAAATAATATAGGTAACCATTCCTAAGATTTGTTTGAAGGAATATAATTATGATGATGTGTTCCTTGCGAAAATATGACAACGTTCCTTTCTAGGACTATCTTGAAAAAAATCGGGTTTTGTCCTTAAAAACTTGGACTGAAATCTTGGTTTAAATGGAGCTAGGGTTTGGAGGTAGAATATGATAAAATAATAGAGGTTTTCTTCTCTGAGGGTTCTCAAATAATGAGATTTAAAGTCGTAACCACAGATTGTTAATATATAAATAGTTGGACGAAATTTAATAAAACAAAACTCTATTAGAAATCAAAGCAGCGACGAAACTGCCATTCGCCGAATCGATTCGGTCCTGGGGAGCTGCAAGAATGCCTAAGTGTGTGTGTGTGTGTGTGTGTGTGTGTGTGTGTGTATAATAAAAGTTCAATTTTCTTCCCGATTTAAATTCCAATTAAAATCTTACTTTTCAAAAATAAAAACCAACATTTTTTCTAATTACTATAAATAATTTAAATCCACAAAATTTTATTTTTCGAATTTCGAATTAATTTAATTAAAGTCCGATTTAAATCTACTACGTTACACTTTTTTATAACTCTTAGTAGAAATGTTTCGTCAAAAATATATTAGGATGACACATTGTTAACATATGTCATATATAAATTCCTCCAAGTACATATCATGACGTACGCAAATGAGAAGTCGTGAAAAACCTTTAAAATGACACTTAAGTAGTCATTGTAAAATTTTTGATGACATACTTTTGGTAATCAGTCGTGGAACCTATATGCTCGGCTAACAATTGGTGTCGTGAAAATAATTAGGTTTTGAAAAATTATAGCAAGAACTTTTGGCGGTGCTAAAAATTTGCCCCTCTATTTACAATTTTAATTTTTTTCTCACCCCAAAACTGGAGATATTTCGTTTGGCTTAAAGGTAACCCTCTCCTTATCTATGTACTTAATTTCAGTCTTTCCAACCCTATCCATTTTAAATAATCTCATTACTAATTGAGATATAAATACTTTCTGAACCATTAGACTACTGGGATGGTTATGTAAGGCTTCAATTTGAAAATTTCTGGTTAGAAATCTGAGATATAAATGTATGAGAAATGGGCACACGCTATATATATATATATATATATATATATATATATATATATATATATATAGTTGTGTGTGTATAAAGGTATACACATTTGTTTCAATGGACCATAAAGGATTTAAACATGTTTTATTAAATATGCACCAGGTAATTCCATTAGTCCAAGAAAAAGTATTGTGCTTGAAATCCAACATCAATTAAACTATAATTAGGGAGAGTATCTTTTAAGTCCATCACATCACCTCTGTCAATCTCATTTACACTAATTTTTTCATGATCATGAAGGACAATGTTGAAGTTCCCACCCACCAGCCAAGGGAGATTATAATTAGCTGCCAAATTTCTTAACTCACTAGCTTTTCTATGCAGTTTGCAAAACCTCTATCAACCCCTCATTCTATAATATTGCGGAGCTTATATGATTGCATTTTTTTGCATCAGTTCTCATATGATTGCATTTTTTTGAATTTTTGTAATTCTAAATTTGTAAATTGACACGTAAAGTTTGAGTTTTAAGAAATTAATTGAAATCTTGCTTTTACTCTCTTCACATGAATTTAGAAACTTCTTTTCTTCTTATACTTGATCTATTAAGAATTACAATTAGCATAAAAGTTCAAATCAAATGAGCACTCAATCTTTCACATTCTTGATTCCCCATATGATTTTTCAACCTTTCATTCATCGAATTCTTACTAGACCCTCACTCACGTAAACATTTATGGCTTGAAGAAGACCCCAGTTGGAAACCTAAGTATGGCAAGTCTTATGTACATCATTTTCTTTTATGATTTTCAGATTCATATGATAGGATTTGGGTTTTTATGACTTAATTAAAACTTTATGTATAATGTGTACATTTTTAGTGACACACAATGTAAATGAAGGCTAGTCTGTGGTCAAGCCCAGTTTGGTGATGAAACAATAGAATTTTGTGGTGGTTTATGCTTGAGTTGGTATTTAAGCCTAAATAGATATATAGAATCTTTACACCAAAAGATATTCTACAGTTCATCTCTGTTGTCCTTTGAAGAGCTGCTGAATATTCACTTTAGTTTTTGCTCTTACTATTGTGTATTAATGAAGTTAATGAAGAGTGCATAAAATTTTACACAAGCTCAAGTGAAGTTCTCTTAGTATGTAATCAAGACCATTAATATTATATTTCACTAAAAGGGAAGACAAATTTTTTGCCTTATTCTCTTCTCTCTTTGGCTAAAAAGAACATAGCTGTGCAAATTCAATGGTTTAGGTGAGGGCGTGTGTCCTCATTTTATATTAACATTTGACTTGTGCATGTGCTTATTAACATCATTATCTATGTTCACATTTAATTATTAGGATGAAGTCATGTCAAATTTCTGGACTATTAAGAGTTAAGATAGTTTGGAAATGTTTCCGTGTTAGCGTGTTTTCTTTCAAACATTTTAAAATGAATTGGGCATTTTAAATTGTTTTAGGACAGTGTTGATATTTATGGAAGTCATATATACTTCTTTTATAAACAATACCCATTGTATGATATATATCTTAGATTCAATGCTTTTTTTGTTAAGTACTCAAACGTGGTTTCTAATTAATTAGCATATTAATAGAAAAGGAAATTAAGTACTGACTGAAACTTTAAATTTAGAAGTTATGATTAATGCTCATTGTTATCATTAGAAATAACGTTCACTTTATTTCTTTGGTATTGAGCTGATTGCTTGATGAAACTTCTCATTTCGTAAAAATATTAATGATTCTTTCCTCCTGAAGTTAAATCCACGACTCATCGAATTTTATAACTATGGCCATATCATTCACTTTATTGACCCCATGATTATTTTTGGCCGTGGTTTGTGCCACAGAGGAACTTGGTTCGAAGTTTGGAATTTCATATTATTTCTTTTCTTAAAGAGGTTAGTGTTACTTGGGATACTCCTCATCTTGATGATAAAGGATTTTTTTTGCAATAATACAGTTGATAAATTATTTGTCCTTAAAATATGCAGAAAATTATATACCAATAATATCAATTATCCAAGAGGAAATATGTTCTCCACTTACCACTTATAGAACTACTCTTTATAATCCTGTGTGCATATTGTAATTTCGTCTATCGTATAAATTACATTTTTATTACTATGTGATAATGTTCTAGCTTATCTATAGCTTGAGAACTCTATCCTTACCACCAGATGCTACCTTCTCACCATCAGGACTCTAATAAATCGCAAATACCTCATCTGCATGGCCTTTAAGGTCTTGTTTTAACTTTTGTGTCCGGATATCCCAAACTTTTAGTGTTTAGTCCATGCTACCATTTAAAAGATGCCTACTGTCGGCGGACTAACTTATCTTATAAACAGGCCCAACATGGCCCCAGAAAGTAGCAATAAATTTTACCGTGATGCCATTCCATAACTTTATCGGCTTGTTAAATAAGGCGTTTGGAATCCATTTCCCGTCAGGAGAAAAGTACAAATGGTTCAAAGGCTATTGATGACCTGTCATATGAGTTTTGGTTTGTCTATTTGTAGCAGCTTCCTAGAGGAACATTGTGCATTCATCAGACCCTGAAACCAATATTTTAGGTGCAGTTCCTTTCATTATATTGTACCTTTCTAGAGTTTCCTCTTTCATTTCCTCTGTAGAAGAGTAATGTTTACGAATATGATCAAAACCTCCAGTCCAAAGAATGTATCTAGTTCTCAATTATAGGTAATTAACCCAATTCCTGTGTCCCTTCAATTCACGAATTAACTTTCCCTATGAAGTTTCCCACATTTTAATTACATAACACTGAGATCCTGTATATACCACTCCATCACCCCACTTCACACAAGTTACTGCAAGTGTGTGGCCACTAAGATAAATAACACATTTTTTAATTGAATGTATCATATACATGCATCACCATCTTTAACAGAAGTAAAAAAGAGATGACACGGAGCACTGAGGTGCACTGGCTTCCAAGATAAATAAGTAATCCATTTCTTGTGACCAGTAAATGCATGGATTGACTACTTTCCAGTTTAAGGATCCCAGCACTAATGTTCTCTAGCCTTAGCCTTACTTCATCTAACAAGATGCTTACCATCTGGTGACCATAAAATACAGAGAACCCAATGATTTTTCCCTTTACAAGTGAACAGTGGTGTCTTGGTATCCAAGTTCCATAATCAAACAATTGTGTCACCAGACCCACTCGCCAATGATTGTCCATCAGGACTAAAGGTAACTAAAAGTACATCCTATGTATGACTAGCAATTTGTTGAAGAAACACTAATTCTAAGTGAACCGCCTATTTCCACCGCATTGGGACCGCATGCTATTTTTTTTTAAGTTTCTTATACTTTTGTTTTTATATAAAAACAGTTTTTATCTTAAAAAAAACAGTTTTTCTATTATTATAAAAACAATTTTTTTCTAATTAAAAAGAAATAGTTTTTCTATTAAATAAAAAACATTTTTTTTAATTAGAACTTAACACTTTTATATTATTATTTTCTTACATAAATAAAAATAAACTATGTTTATTAACATGGTGATATCGCGATTGATTACTCCCGCTAGCGAGAATCCGGATTTCAAGTCCCACATCATTTGTTGAATGTGGATTCGCGCCAGTGGCACTAATTTTTGTGATATTTTTTCAATAAAAAAATATCGCGATTCATTTGGGTCCGCGCCAGCGACACTAAAATTTCCGGACCGAAATCATTTGTTGAATGTGGGTCCGCGCCAGCGGCACAAATTAATCGCGATATTTTTAGAATAAAATATCGCGATTAATTAGTGCCGCTGGTGCGGACTCACATTCCCGAACCAAAATCATTTGTTGAATGTGGGTCCGCGCCAGCGGCACAAATTAATCGCGATATTTTTAGAATAAAATAACGAGGTTAATTAGTGATGATGACGCAGACCCACATTCCCGGGCCATATCATTTGTTGAATGTGGCTCCGCGCCAGCGGCGCTAATTAACCTCGTTATTTTATTCTAAAAATATCGTGATTAATTAGTGCCTTCCCGGACCAACATCATTTGTTGAATGTGGGTCAGCGCTAGCGGCACTAATTAATTGCAATATTTTATTGAAAAAAATATTACGATTAATTAGTGTCGCTGACGCGGATCCACATCATTTGTTAAAGTGTGTCTGCTCCAATGTCACTAATTAATCGCGATACCGCTAAAAAAAAATTGTTTAATATAAAAAATTATTTAAAAATTAAAAAGTGTTAAATAATTATTTTTTAATATAAAAAACTATTTTTATAGCATTTGTTTATAACAAAAGAATAAAAAAAGAAAAACAAAAGGTGAAAGAATAAGAAAAGAAAAGAAAAAGGTGAAATGCGGTCCGCAGGCGGTTGCCATGCGGGGCAGCTAGAATTGCTCATCTTACCAATACTAATTCTAAGTGAACCGCCTATTTCGACCGCATTGGGACCGCATGCTATTTTCTATTTTTTTTTTTTAAGTTTCTTATACTTTTGTTTTTATATTAAAACAGTTTTTATCTTAAAAAAAACAATTTTCTATTATTATAAAAACAAAAATTTTTTAATTAAAAAGAAATAGTTTTTCTATTAAATAAAAAACATTTTTTTTAATTAGAATTTAACAGTTTTTTATTATTATTTTTTTTCATAAATAAAAATAAACTATGTTTATTAACATGGTGATATCGCGATTGATTACTCCCGCTAGCGAGAATCCGGATTTCAAGTCCCACATCATTTGTTGAATGTGGATTCGCGCCAGCGGCACTAATTTATTGCGATATTTTTTCAATAAAAAAATATCGCGATTAATTTGGGTCCGCGTCAGCGACACTAAAATTTTCGGACCGAAATCATTTGTTGAATGTGGATCCGCGCCAACGGCACTAATTAATCGTGATATTTTTTCAATAAAAAATATCGCTATTAATTAGTGCCGCTGACGCAGACCCACATTTTCGGACCCAAATCATTTGTTGAATGTGGTCCGCGCCAGCGGCACAAATTAATCGCTATATTTTTTTTAATTAAATATCGCGATTAATTAGTGCCGCTGGCGCGGACTCACATTCCCCGAGTAAAATCATTTGTTGAATGTGGGTCTGCGCCAGCGGCACAAATTAATCGCGATATTTTTAGAATAAAATAACGAGGTTAATTAGTGATGATGGCGTAGACCCACATTCCCGGGTCACATCATTTGTTGAATGTGGATCCGCGCCAGCGGCACTAATTAACCTCGTAATTTTATTCTAAAAATATCGCGATTAATTTGTACCTTCCCGGACCAACATCATTTGTTGAATGTGGGTCAGCGCCAGCGGCACTAATTAATTGCAATATTTTATTGAAAAAAATATTACGATTAATTAGTACCGCTGACGCGGATCCACATTCCCGGACCCACATCATTTGTTAAATGTGTGTCTGCTCCAACGTCACTAATTAAACGCGATACCGCTGACGCCGACCCACATTCAACAAAAAAAAATTTTATTGTTTAAAAAAAATTGTTTGATAGAAAAAACTATTTCAAAATTAAAAAGTGTTAAATAATTATTTTTTTAATATAAAAAACTGTTTTTTTATAGCATTTGTTTATAACAAAAGAATAAGAAAAGGAAAAAAAATGGTAAAAGAATAAGAAAAGAAAAAAAAAAAAAAAAAAAAAAAAAAAAAAAAAGGTGAAATGCGGTCCGCAGGCGGTTGCCATGCGGGCCACACCTAGAATTGCTCTTGAAGAAAAATGATTAACTAGAGTGTGTTTTATGTGATTATTGGAGTGAGAACACATACACTTAAGGTTTTTTTGTTTCTTTCTCTAGCAATTATGTAATAAACATGGTGGTTGGTCTGATTATGTTTGATACATGGTGATTGGAACAAATCTAAGAACCTTAACTAATTTTTGTGGCTTGATGTTTTATTTTTTTACAAAGATGAATAGTTTTTTCTAGCAGAATTCTATTTTCAAACCTATATCCAGTTTGTCCTGAGGTTGATGCCCTTCTGCTCTTAGAAAAGACCACGCTGCATGCTATATGGCACTTTATCTTTCTGGCTGCTACTGTCTTGGCTTAATGATTCTTGAAAAGAATATGTCCCATCCCTTTTAGATTATTTTTCTGCCAAAATCATATTGATAGTTGCACTAGTTACAGTGAAGAGAAGATAATCATCACGTCTACACAGAGCCTTATGAACAACCAAAATGGTGTAAACCAACGAAATTAGGATGAAGAAAATAGCATATATATATATATATATATATATATATATATATATATATATTTGGAAGATTTTAATATTAATGGGTATTAATGGTTAGAGAAAATGAAAAGTTAAAGCCATTAATTAGTTGGAATAAGAAAAAATAAAGGGAAGTGGGAAAATCAAAGTCCCACATTGAAAAAGTGTGAAAAAGTTAGTGGGTTAATAAATGCTCTTGTTTCATAACAGATTACTTGTGTACATTGAAGTGTATGCTACTAGTGTACACCTTAGGTCCAAGGATGGTACTTTGCACCATCCGCGTTTAGGGCGCTTTAGAGGCGCACTTTGCACTTCGCATCGTCGCGAGTGGATCAAAAGATCAAACGGTCCATATTAAATCCATAATAAATGACATATAATTATGGCGCGAGTGGATCTGAACCGTCGAATTTTGGTGCCACTTCGTTAAGTGTTAATCCGTACAGTCTCACCTTTTAGTTAAATGACCTTTGGATGTGGTGTCTGTTCATGAATAGGCACCACAAGAGGCTATATATAGAAGGCAAAATCCTGTCATAATTAATTCCAAATATTTTCTTTCTCTATTATTTCTTCTTACCAATTTCATAGAGTGTTCTGGGTTATTCTTCAAGTTTGCTACTTGAATAAATCCGTGGATTTGTTGTATCTTGGAGGTAATTTACCTAGACCCGTTAGCAAACTCTGTACGAGTGGGGGCAAATAACACCTTAAGGACAGTAGTTTATTACGCCTCAAATCCAATCATCTGTTCATATTTTCTGCATAATTTAAAATATATACATATATTAGCTTGAATGCTTTTTTCGTTAAGTACGCAAGCATGGTATATAGTCAATTAGCATATTAATACAAAAGGAAATTAAATACTGACTTCATCAATTCCAGATAATAAAATTTAAGAATCAGCCCCAACTAAGAATCATGCATCGAGTGCTTTATATTTTTTGTTTTAGCATTCAAATGCTACTTTTGTGTTATTAAATAAGCTAAAATATGTGTTCTTTTCACACTTTTCCATATGTATTATTTTAGCTGCTGATTTGATACTAATATTCAAGTTTGGGTGTAATTGCATTGTAGACATGGAAAAAATAGATGAACACGACCTAGTTAAGACGATGATTCCAATACGTCATGGATCTTGGAAGAAAGTGTCTGTTCATTTGAAAATAAAATTATGGATAACTTTGCAAGAAAGTATTCAATTTGTCTCATGTGTCTCATATATAAAATAGTTTTATCTTGTATTTTATAATTTATTTTCATCTTTAATTCACAGTCTAAATTTGATATGGATCCACGAATAAAGAAATGAGTGCTATCTAAGATGTCCGCTCAGTGGAAGAATTTTAAGGTATATTTGACTAGGCTTTACATCATACCATTTAGAGATGAACCTGATCAACTTAAGCATCGGCCAAAGATGTATAAAAATTATATTGAACAAGAGGATTAGGATGAATTCGAAAGAATGAGAATCTCAAAGGAGTTTGAGGTATATAATAAAGGGTTAAAATTATATATTATTCTAAATTATTTATATAAGTTGTTCATGCTTATGAAACTCATTATGTATGTACAAGGTGCTAAGTACGATACAAGCTAAAAGTTGGGGAAAAATATATATAACCATCGGATGAGTAAGAAAGGAAATTGTGACTTATCGAAGACCTTGTATGTACTTGTTTTTGTTAGTTGACAAAAATCAATATTTATGAATTAAACCACACATTCTAAGTTCACCCAATTTTTATATTTAATATGTTAACAGAAATAGGCAGATGATAAGTTTGATGACGACGATATGGCTTATCTGTGAAAAAATGGTCGTCAAGATAAAAATGAGCGATTTGGTGATGAGTCTGTTAAAGAAGTAGCGAATAAAATTGTGAGTTTCCATTTATGAGTTTGTTTACATAAATATTCATCATCAAATACATCTGACTAAATTATTTTAAATATTATATATCTTCACTTGATTGATTTTTTTTTTTTGCATGATGTACTATACAGTCAAGGCCAGGTTAAAGTTGGGAGCTTGGTCACCAAAGGAACCTCAGACATCCTAACTTTGGCATTAGGGAGACATGATCATCCCACTTATGTTAGGGGTAAAGGGAAGGGAGTCACCCCACAACCTTTTTCAACCTCATTATGCAAGGATCAAATAAGCATATTAGTGAGTTGGAGTCTAAGATGCATGCGGAAAGAGAAATAGGAAAAGAAAAAGATAAACAAATGCAAGTATTACTGGAAAAGTTACGAGAGGGCAATGAAGAAAGTCAGGTAACTTTTTTTCTTTAATCTAATTAATTACTTTGTGTCGATGTTAAGAATGTTAAATATAGAGAATCAAAATGCTATAATGAAAATATAGTAAAAACTGTAACTAATATTATCAAAATACTACAAAAATTTGATGTCAAGATTATTACGTTGTTAGTGAACGGTCGGGGTAGGATTTATATTGTTGTTGTTGATAATGATGAATGACCGGGGTTGGCTTTATATTGTTGTTGATGGTGAATGCCCAGGTTGGGCTTTATATTGTCGTTGTTGGTGAATTATGTCATGTTTAATTTTGAATTATTAAAAAAAAAGTTTGCCAAAGTTTTTAAAAAACCTTCCCCATTTATCTCTCCTGCCTTAATAAAGAATAAAATAAAAATTAACTTTGGGATTATGCAAATATTTATTTGTGATGCCCGTTGTGGCCTTTATATCGTTGTTAATTGTGAATGCCCAGGGTGGTCTTTATTTTGTTATTATTGATAATGAATGCGCAAGGTGATATTTATATTGTTATTATTGATAGTGAATGCCCATGGTGGGATTTATATTGTTGTTGATGGTGTTGAATGCCCAAGCTGGGTGTTGATGCAAAAATTCTCCATCTACGAGGACCAATCAGAAAAGGACACATGTCATCCTACGTGGAAATATTTATACTTATTCGGCACCCGAGGAGAGTTGGTCGGCATACCAACCAACACATAGCATACCAAGCAACTCAAGGAAGATCAACTATCCTAGAAGACCAACAGTTAGATTCATTGTATAAAGACATAAATGTCTGAATTTATAAAGACATTATATCTCTTTAACTCCCATCACTATAAATACATGTATTCCCTTAGCCAAAGGACCATGGACAACTAAGAGACCATACACAAGATACACACTTCTTTCTCTCTCTACACCATATTGTGCTATTGTAAACCCCTGGGAATAAAATAACAGTGGACGTAGGCTTTATTCATAGCCGAACCACTTTAAAAACCTTTGTCTCTTATATGTTTGATGTGAATGTTTATCTTCATCTTCAATCTCATCCTCATCATTTATCTGCTGTTGACGCCACTAAAATGACAGTGGCCATTTTCTGTCTTCAACAGATTGACGTCGTCTGTGGGAACGTGTTACAAGCATTGTTCTCTATCAAAAGCTAAGTTTTTTATTTTCTCTACGTATAATCAATTATACATACATCTTTTGATTCAATCATGATTTTTATGTTTATATACATAAATTAATTGTCCAATTTTTATCTGCAAAATATTGCATATCATGATTTTAAAATCATAACTGTTAGATTAATTCTTATTTAGAAATCTGAAAAATAGTGGATTTCATAAATCATAACTTTTTGCTTGATTCTCAAGTTTCAATTTTATATCATGGAATAAATATTTTAAATGATTACATATACCAATATATACGACGATTATAAGATTTGATAATTTTCATTGTTGATTTTGAAATAATTTTTGAAAGATCTTTGATGACTATTCAAATTCCCATCATATTTTTAATCAAAGAATGGGAAAAGGTTAAAGACAATAAAAAGTTTTCTCATAGAAATCAGTACCCAGATCTACTTTCTCTCTCTTCAAGTTTGAGACTCTTTGCATTCATTTTTATGAACTATATACTTAATTTGGTTCATCTTCCATCTATGTCAATAAAGTCTGATTGATTGATTTTTGATATAAATTTGGTAATAACTTCGATGATTCAGCATATTTTTATCTCTCCAAATAGGGAATAGGATGGGATCAATATAAAAAATAATTTTCTCACCTGAAAAATCATTACCCACCTCTTGTAAAAAAGGATCAATTAAACAATCATGACCATATCAAGACTCTGGGCACAAATTTGAGATGTTGCCTCCTCGTTTATCACATCACAAGGTTTCTTTGTCGGAATCACATGATGATACGACGCAAATATTGCGTATTTCACCCATTAACCTACGCCTTATTAGCCCCCTTGGGTATCTTAATCCCTATACTTATGCTCGTTAACCAGACAACCTAGGATTTCTATGTTAACATCCGTTGCAGGGGTTAATTGAGCTCTTGTAGGTATTTGGATGCTTAGTATGAAGTTCGAACGCTTTTCGGAAATGTTTCGTCAACTTTTGCAGCTTCGGGGGCATTTTAGTAATTCCAGTATTCGGGTTTGAATCCTGAGCTCTTCACGGAATTTGACGCTCTTTGATTTCTCTTCGCATGGCCACCGACGGTGCATGATTCCGAGTTGTAATGATGGAGTTATGGCATTTTTAGGATGGTTTTTACTACAAAAGTACACTCAAGGTCACATTCAAGGTCATTTTAATCATTTCATATTTTGGTTTTTTAGCCTAATGTCTTCTTTGATGTTTTATTCCTCTGAGTTATCTTCGCGTAGCCTCCGACCGTGCCTCATTCCGAGCTATAACGAAGAAATGACGGTATTTTCCGTAAAACAGGACAAAGCTGCAGATTCAGACCTGTTGCTTGCGAATCGATTCGGCCCAAAACCGAATCGATTCGGTTTGCACCAGAATGCCAGATATTTGCTTCCCCTGTTTCCAAATCGTTTCGGCCCTTTCCCGAATCGATTCGGCTACAGTAAATGTCCGAAAATCTTTATTTTTAAGTTGGTTTTTGGTTGGGTATAAGGGGAGAAACATTGTATTAAGTGGGGGGATCTCTTTTTAGACTGGATATCTTCATTTTGTATTAGATTTTAGGGTTTGAAAACTTGGAAGATTTTCCCTACTCCTCTCTTGTACTCTTTGTTTTGTAAGTTGTACATTAGTTTTAATTACATTAATTTAGTTGTTTTCCTTAATTTCCATGCTTTCATTTACTTGCTTTTTCTACTTTCTTGCCTAGATTAATTTATTTATTGTTGTAATTAGTTTATTGGTTTGTTAATTAGTTTAGTTCATGATGTACCCTTAGATAAATAGGGTCGGGGTTGTGTTCCGCCATTTACGGATTTGTACCTCGAAAGTTAGGGTTTCGTGTAAAATTGCATTTAATTGAAACCGCGTGTATTAAAGTTGGATTTTTATGCGTTTAACTTTCTTTGTCACGCAACGTTAGTGTTTATAGAGATAATCCAAATTTAATCCGCGTGTGACCATTTTCCGTTAAATGTTTAATCTCGCAACTTTGGGTTAAATTCCTTATTGTGTGATGTTTATGCTTAATTGTAAATGCTCGATTAAATTACTTTCGAGCCGGAATCTTGATTAGTAGTTGTTTCGATCCGTTTGGTAGGATGCGATCCCGATCCTCGCTTTACTTTTGTGTAGCGTAACTTATTCTTTTCTTTTATCACCATTTCCAACCTATCATCTTTTACATTTTTATTCTTGAAGTTCTAAAACAATTAACATCTAAAATTCAATCACTCCCTGGGGATTTCTTACGATACCCGACTTACCGCTATGCTTGCTTGTCAAGTGTAGTAGTAGCTTAGGTTTTTTTGTATCGCGACGGCGAAACACACAACGATTGTGTCCTCACACGAACACACTTTTTTCGCCCGGTCACAAAATGGCGCTGTTGTCGGGGAGTATGTTTTAGATGGTAATTGTTTTATTATTTCATAGTATTTTCCCTTTTGTATTTGTATTCTTTGTTTTAACCTTTTTTGCAGGATTTTCATACTTTGAGAGCTAAGAAACTTTGATTCGCGGTTGCTCACTTTATTTCTTGGATTCTCCATCTTTCAACAATGTGGAAATCATGTCCTATTATTATAGTTATTACGATCATTCTAATGATTCATACTTTGGGGATAGTTCTCAAGTTTTTCATTTTCTAGATTTTCTTGAAAATGAAAGACTTGAAAACATTTATCGGAATGAAAATCGTTATTGGGAGCTTGAGTTGGATTCATTATTCGAATCCAATGACGATTCTCATTTCATTACTTTCGAAGATGAGTTTCAACCAAATGAGGAGTCCGAGGCTCTTGAGCCGAGGAAGCCTACTTTGGAAGAGGCTTTGCTTCTTTACTCCCAAGGTTTGGAAAGCCTAAATGATGCTGGAATGAGACTTGCTGCACTTTGCGATGAGATGAATTCTTATGCACAAAACAACGAGGAGGTGGAAACTTGTGTTTCACCTCAATTTTTCAAAGAATTTCTCATCGAATGTGAATCTCTCTTCCCCTAAATTCAATCTCCTTACGACGATAAGTTGATGGAGATTGAATTTATTTCATTACCATATACGTTTTTCGTCATTGAACCATTAGAATTACCGGTTGGTTCCTATGAGTCAGTAGAAACTTTTAAAACTACACTTTTTACCGATGAGGACTCCTTACCGAATTTGTTTTCGATGGATGTTATCCCCACGTGTGCACCATCTCCCATTCCATTTGAAAAATCTTTGGGAGATGAGTCAATTTTTCTTGGACCTCAAGTGTACCTTTCCCCCTTATTTTCCAAATCCCCCATCGTCCGCCCAAAATTTCAAATTGGCGATGGTTCACTTTTTTCACCACCCACATGCCTTCCGTTGTTCAAACGAAATTCATATCTTTCGGGATGCATGTTCCTTTTGGAGGGTCCACCGTTGATCTTTCAAAGTCAAATCCCTTTTTGGGTGGACCCTCAACTATTTAGACTTCTAGTGTATAGTTAGTGTGAAGCCTAAATAGTAGGTTGTAAATAGTTAGCTTTTTAATTTTCTTTCTTTCCTTTTTTTTCTTCCCTTTTTAATTTAGTCTAGTGTAATTAGTTAACTTTTTGTGATTTGTTTTTGCTATGCTCGGTACTAACTTGTTTTGTAGATTCCTTTGGACTCGTGCTTATGGTGATATGTCCAATTTTGGGTAATATCGTTCTTTTCCTCTCTTTGTGTTGTGTTCTTAATGCGCATTGAGGACAATGCAACATTTAAGTTAGGGGGTGTAGGATATTCTATCCATTTCTTTGTTTTGTCCATGTATTTGCTTACTTGTTAGTTACTAAGTATGCCTTTTTATGAAAAATTTAAAAAAATTCAAAAATATTTTCTTTCTTTTTTCTCTTTTGTTGGGCATTTTGCCTTGTTTTCGATGATAAATTTCAATAATTGCCCGATCCGATTGACAACTCAATGATGCATGTTCTCGATTTTAGATGTTATTATACTTTAGTCCTCAAATCATTGATATTGTGAATAACTTCATGAATTAAACTTTATCCCATGAGCATATGCACTTTCCTTGTTATATTGATTTGGTTTAAGATTTTTATAACTCGGTAATATTTTGTTGTATTGTATATACTTACACCGAGTATGCTTTGTACCTTTCCTCGTTTGTGAGTGTATACACTATTCTTTTCTCATTGAAAACGATGAATTCGTTGTTAATCTCATTATTCTTTCATTTGACCTTTCATTAATTGAGTTCATACTTGAAATGTGTAACTTGATAATGATTTTCATATATTGTTTTGATTCGAGAATTGCGTAAACTTTTGGAAATAATCATAGGCCCTCTTTGTTATATCACCCACATTAGCCTTGACCTCACCTTATATGTTTCCCTAGTCAACCCCTTTGAGCCAAAATATAGGCTTTCGTTTCATATCCCCATTCCCATAACCAACTCCGCATTGGAGTTTTAAACCATACATACACCTTCCATACCTTTGTTTGGAATGTTACTTGGGATTGAATGATGTTGTTATGATGCTGGTTGCAATTTTAGGCATATGAGAGTTTGAAAAGCAAAGAAAAGAAAGAAGTGAAAAAGTGAAGAAAAAGAGAAAACAAAAGAAAACAAAAGAGAAAAAGTGAGAAAAAGGAAGAAAAGAAAAAGAAAGAGAAAGTTGTTTATATTGTTTGTAGTGTTTCAATAGCCTTTGATTACTCTCCCCGATGATATATCTAATGCCTTTTGGAACTTGTTTTTCAATTTTGATATTGCCCGAATTTTTCCATTATTCCAAGTTTTCATCTCCGAACACTTTGAATCCGTACATATACCTTTCACTTCGTACCTTAACCCAAAACCTACATTACAACCCTCTAAAGTCCTATGTGATCTTAGGGTGCATTTAATTTAAAAGTCATAATAGTTTTGATAATCTGTGAAAATGCATTTCGCCTCTTTTAATGTGCGGTATCCGTTCATTGAGATTACAGTTTTTCATTTTATATATAGCGTTCTTCATTTGTGACATGTGTGCGGCCTAGTTTCCATTTCTATTTACTCTTTATGGCCGCATGTCCCGTGTGTTACCTCCCTGTTTCAAGTGAAATTCGCTTGATGAGTGTAATCCCCGTGAGGATTGAATATGCTTGCTTTATGTTTATTCGGATTATTTAAGTTTTTGCCAAATCATATTTTGCATTTGCTCTCCCCCCTCCCCCTTTCAAAGTTTCAATTCTATGAGGTTCATTCAACTTGTTAATAACAACAGACTTTAGCTTGAATTCGTTCAATGTGCTAATAACATGTTTGAAATCTTTTTCGTTGTTGTTGAGTTTGTCGCATGTTGGGTTGGGCATATTTTGAGGAAACTGTATGATGCTTGTGGGTTTCATCCCTGAAAACCCTCACGAGATGACACTCGTCCACTAGGGTAACCTAGGGGTTTAACGGCTTATTGCATATGCTAAATGCAATCGTACGCCCGCGAAAGTGGCCTTATCTTTTTATTACTTTTTTATCCCATTTTGTACTTGTATCCTACTTTTGGTTTGCTTGTAGTTCTTGTAGTTTCTTATTTCTTTGCTAGGGACTAGCAATGTGTAAGTTAGGGGGTGTGATACGACGCAAATATTGTGTATTTCACCCGTTAACCTACGCCTTATTAGCCCCCTTGGGTATCTTAATCCCTATACTTATGCTCGTTAACCAAACAACCTAGGATTTCTATGTTAACATGTTTTGCAGGGGTTAATTGAGCTTTTGTAGGTATTTGGATGCTTAGTATGAAGTTCGGACGCTTTCCGGAAATGTTTCTTCGACTTTTGCAGCTTCGGGGGAATTTTAGTAATTCCATCATTTGGGTTTCAATCCCGAGCTCTTCACGGAAGTTGACGCCCTTTGATTCTCTTCGCGTGGCCGCCGACGGTGCATGATTCTGAGTTGTAATGATGGAGTTATGGCATTTTTAGGATGGTTTTTACTACAAAAGTACACTCAAGGTCACATTCCAGGTCATTTTAGTCATTTCATATTTTGGTTTTTTAGCCTAATGTCTTTTTGTATGTTTTAGTCCTCTGAGTTATCTTCGCGTAGCCTCCGACCGTGCCTCATTCTGAGCTATAACGAAGAAATGACGGTATTTTCCGTAAAACAGGACAAAGCTGCAGATTCAGACCTGTTGCTTGCGAATCGATTCGGCCCAAAACCGAATCGATTCGGTTTGCACCAGAATGCCAGATATTTGCTTCCCCTGTTTCCAAATCGATTCGGCCCTTTCCCGAATCGATTCGGCTACAGTAAATGTCCGAAAATCTTTATTTTTAAGTTGGTTTTTGGTTGGGTATAAGGGGAGAAACATTGTATTAAGTTGGGGGATCTCTTTTTAGACTGGATATCTTCATTTTGTCTTAGATTTTAGGGTTTGCAAACTTGGGAGATTTTCCCTACTCCTCTCTTGTACTCTTTGTTTTGTAAGTTGTACATTAGTTTTAATTACATTAATTTAGTTGTTTTCCTTAATTTCCATGCTTTCATTTACTTGCTTTCTCTACTTTCTTGCCTAGATTAATTTATTTATTGTTGTAATTAGTTTATTGGTTTGTTAATTAGTTTAGTTCATGATGTACCCTTAGATAAATAGGGTCGGGATTGTGTTCCGCCATTTACGGATTTGTACCTCAAAAGTTAGGGTTTCGTGTAAAATTGCATTTAATTGAAACCGCGTGTATTAAAGTTGGATTGTTATGCGTTTAACTTTCTTTGTCACGCAACGTTAGTGTTTATAGAGATAATTCGAATTTAATCCGCGTGTGACCATTTTCCGTTAAATGTTTAATCTCGCAACTTTGGGTTAAATTCCTTATTGTGTGATGTTTATGCTTAATTGTAAATGCTCGATTAAATTGCTTTCGAGTCGAAATCTTGATTAGTAGTTATTTCGATCCGTTTGGTAGGATGCGATCCCGATCCTCGCTTTACTTTTGTGTAGCGTAACTTATTCTTTTCTTTTATCACCATTTCCAACCTATCATCTTTTACATTTTTATTCTTGAATTTTAAAACAATTAACATCTAAAATTCAATCACTCCCTGTGGATTTCTTACGATACCCGACTTACCGCTGTGCTTGCTTGTCAATTGTAGTAGTAGCTTAGGTTTTTTTGTATCGCGGCGGCGAAACACACAACGATTGTGTCCTCACACGAACACACTTTTTCTTCCCGGTCACAAAATGGCGCCGTTGCCGGGGAGTATGTTTTTGATAGTAATTGTTTTATTATTTCATAGTATTTTCCCTTTTGTATTTGTATTCTTTGTTTTAACCTTTTTTGCAGGATTTGCATACTTTGAGCGCTAAGAAACTTTGATTCGCGGTTGCTCACTTTATTTCTTGGATTCTCCATCTTTCAACAACGAGGTAATCATGTCCTATTATTATAGTTATTACGGTCATTCTAATGATTCATACTTTGGGGATAGTTTTCAAGTTTTTCATTTTCATGATTTTCTTGAAAATGAAAGACTTGAAAACATTTATCGGAATGAAAATCGTTATTGGGAGCTTGAGTTGGATTCATTATTCGAATCCAATGACGATTCTCATTTCATTACTTTCGAAGACGAGTTTCAACCAAATGAGGAGTCCGAGGCTCTTGAGCCGAGGAAGCCTACTTTGGAAGAGGCTTTGCTTCTTTACTCCCAAGGATTGGAAAGCCTAAATGATGCTGGAATGAGACTTGCTGCACTTTGCGATGAGATGAATTCTTATGCACAAAACAACGAGGAGGTGGAAACTTGTGTTTCACCTCAATTTTTCAAAGAATTTCTCATCGAATGTGAATCTCTCTTCCCCGAAATTCAATCTCCTTACGATGATAAGTTGATGGAGATTGAATTTATTTCATTACCATATACGTTTTTCGTCATTGAACCATTAGAATTACCGGTTGATTCCTATGAGTCGGTAGAAACTTTTAAAACTACACATTTTGCCGATGAGGACTCCTTACCGAATTTGTTTTCGATGGATGTTATCCCCACGTGTGCACGATCTCCCATTCCATTTGAAAAATCTTTGGGAGATGAGTCGATTTTTCTTGGACCTCAAGTGTACCTTTCCCCCTTATTATCCAAATCCCCCATCGTCCGCCCAAAATTTCAAATTGGCGATGGTTCACTTTTTTCACCACCCACATGACTTCCGTTGTTCAAACGAAATTCATATCTTTCGGGATGCATGTTCTTTTTGGAGGGTCCACCGTTGATCTTTCAAAGTCAAATCCCTTTTTGGGTGGACCCTCAACTATTTAGACTTCTAGTGTATAGTTAGTGTGAAGCCTAAATAGTAGGTTGTAAATAGTTAGCTTTTTAATTTTCTTTCTTTCCTTTTTTTTCTTCCCTTTTTAATTTAGTCTAGTGTAATTAGTTAACTTTTTGTTATTTATTTTTGCTATGCTCGGTACTAACTTGTTTTGTAGATTCCTTTGGACTCGTGCTTATGGAAATCTGTCCAATTTTGGGTAATATCATTCTTTTCCTCTCTTTGTGTTGTGTTCTTAATGCGCATTGAGGACAATGCAACATTTAAGTTAGGGGGTGTAGGATATTCTATCCAATTCTTTGTTTTGTCCATGGATTTGCTTACTTGTTAGTTACTAAGTATGCCTTCTTGTGAAAAATTTAAAAATTTTCAAAAATATTTTCTTTCTTTTTTCTCCTTTTTGGGCATTTTGCCTTGTTTTCGATGATAAATTTCAATAATTGCCCGATCCGATTGACAACTCAATGATGCATGTTCTCGATTTTAGATGTTATTAGACTTTAGTCCTCAAATCATTGATATTGTGAATTACTTCATGAATTAAACTTTATCCAATGAGCATATGCACTTTCCTTGTTATATTGATTTGGTTTAAGATTTTTATAACTCGGTAATATTTTGTTGAATTGTATATACTTACACCGAGTATGCTTTGTACCTTTCCTCGTTTGTGAGTGTATACACTATTCTTTTCTCATTGAAAACGTTGAATTCGTTGTTAATCTCATTATTCTTTCATTTGACCTTTCATTAATTGAGTTCATACTTGAAATGTGTAACTTGATAATGATTTTCATATATTGTTTTGATTCGATAATTGTGTAAACTTTTGGAAATAATCATAGGCCCTCTTTGTTATATCACCCACATTAGCCTTGACCTCACCTTATATGTTTCCCTAGTCAACCCCTTTGAGCCAAAATATAGGCTTTCGTTTCATATCCCCATTCCCATAACCAACTCTGCATTGGAGTTTTAAACCATACATACACCTTCCATACCTTTGTTTGGAATGTTACTTGGGATTGAATGATGTTGTTATGATGTTGGTTGCAATTTTAGGCATATGAGAGTTTGAAAAGCAAAGAAAAGAAAGAAGTGAAAAAGTGAAGAAAAAGAGAAAACAAAAGAAAACAAAAGAGAAAAAGTGAGAAAAAGGAAGAAAAGAAAAAGAAAGAGAAAGTTGTTTATATTGTTTGTAGTGTTTCAATAAGCTTTGATTACTCTCCCCGATGATATATCTAATGCCTTTTGGAACTTGTTTTTCAATTTTGATATTGCCCGAATTTTTCCATTATTCCAAGTTTTCATCTCCGAACACTTTGAATCCGTACATATACCTTTCACTTCGTACCTTAACCCAAAACCTACATTACAACCCTCTAAAGTCCTATGTGATCTTAGGGTGCATTTAATTTAAAAGTCATAATAGTTTTGATAATCTGTGAAAATGCATTTTGCCTCTTTTAATGTGCGGTATCCGTTCATTGAGATTACAGTTTTTCATTTTATATATAGCGTTCTTCATTTGTGACATGTGTGCGGCCTAGTTTCCATTTCCATTTACTCTTTATGGCCGCATGTCCCGTGTGTTACCTCCCTGTTTCAAGTGAAATTCGCTTGATGAGTGTAATCCCCGTGAGGATTGAATATGCTTGCTTTATGTTTATTCGGATTATTTAAGTTTTTGCCAAATCATATTTTGCATTTGCTCTCCCCCCTCCCCCTTTCAAAGTTTCAATTCTATGAGGTTCATTCAACTTGTTAATAACAACGGACTTTAGCTTGAATTCGTTCAATGTGCTAATAACATGTTTGAAATCTTTTTCGTTGTTGTTGAGTTTGTCGCATGTTGGGTTGGGCATATTTTGAGGAAACTGTATGATGCTTGTGGGTTTCATCCCTGAAAACCCTCACGAGACGACACTCGTCCACTAGGGTAACCTAGGGGTTTAACGGCTTATTGCATATGCTAAATGCAATCGTGCGCCCGCGAAAGTGGCCTTATCTTTTTATTACTTTTTCATCCCATTTTGTACTTGTATCCTACTTTTGGTTTGCTTGTAGTTCTTGTAGTTTCTTATTTCTTTGCTAGGGACTAGCAATGTGTAAGTTTGGGGGTGTGATACGACGCAAATATTGTGTATTTCACCCGTTAACCTACGCCTTATTAGCCCCCTTGGGTATCTTAATCCCTATACTTATGCTCGTTAACCAGACAACCTAGGATTTCTATGTTAACATGTTTTGCAGGGGTTAATTGAGCTTTTGTAGGTATTTGGATGCTTAGTATGAAGTTCGGACGCTTTCCGGAAATGTTTCTTCGACTTTTGCAGCTTCGGGGGCATTTTAGTAATTCCATCATTTGGGTTTCAATCCCGAGCTCTTCACGGAAGTTGACGCCCTTTGATTCTCTTCGCGTGGCCGCCGACGGTGCATGATTCTGAGTTGTAATGATGGAGTTATGGCATTTTTAGGATGGTTTTTACTACAAAAGTACACTCAAGGTCACATTCCAGGTCATTTTAGTCATTTCATATTTTGGTTTTTTAGCCTAATGTCTTTTTGTATGTTTTAGTCCTCTGAGTTATCTTCGCGTAGCCTCCGACCGTGCCTCATTCTGAGCTATAACGAAGAAATGACGGTATTTTTCGTAAAACAGGACAAAGCTGCAGATTCAGACCTGTTGCTTGCGAATCGATTCGGCCCAAAACCGAATCGATTCGGTTTGCACCAGAATGCCAGATATTTGCTTCCCCTGTTTCCAAATCGATTCGGCCCTTTCCCGAATCGATTCGGCTACAGTAAATGTCCGAAAATCTTTATTTTTAAGTTGGTTTTTGGTTGGGTATAAGGGGAGAAACATTGTATTAAGTTGGGGGATCTCTTTTTAGACTGGATATCTTCATTTTGTCTTAGATTTTAGGGTTTGCAAACTTGGGAGATTTTCCCTACTCCTCTCTTGTACTCTTTGTTTTGTAAGTTGTACATTAGTTTTAATTACATTAATTTAGTTGTTTTCCTTAATTTGCATGCTTTCATTTACTTGCTTTCTCTACTTTCTTGCCTAGATTAATTTATTTATTGTTGTAATTAGTTTATTGGTTTGTTAATTAGTTTAGTTCATGATGTACCCTTAGATAAATAGGGTCGGGGTTGTGTTCCGCCATTTACGGATTTGTACCTCGAAAGTTAGGGTTTCGTGTAAAATTGCATTTAATTGAAACCGCGTGTATTAAACTTGGATTGTTATGCGTTTAACTTTCTTTGTCACGCAACGTTAGTGTTTATAGCGATAATCCAAATTTAATCCGCGTGTGACCATTTTCCGTTAAATGTTTAATCTCGCAACTTTGGGTTAAATTCCTTATTGTGTGATGTTTATGCTTAATTGTAAATGCTCGATTAAATTGCTTTCGAGCCGGAATCTTGATTAGTAGTTGTTTCGATCCGTTTGGTAGGGTGCGATCCCGATCCTCGCTTTACTTTTGTGCAGCGTAACTTGTTCTTTTCTTTTATCACCATTTCCAACCTATCATCTTTTACATTTTTATTCTTGAAGTTTTAAAATAATTAACATCTAAAATTCAATCACTCCCTGTGGATTTCTTACGATACCCGACTTACCGCTGTGCTTGCTTGTCAAGTGTAGTAGTAGCTTAGGTTTTTTTGTATCGCGGCGGCGAAACACACAATGATTGTGTCCTCACACGAACACACTTTTTTCGCCCGGTCACATGATATAGCGGATTAGAGAATGGATAATGTAATTAGCAATCTTAATGCTTGGATTTTACATCGAATGTTATTTTTCTGATCTATTGGTTCGAGATATTTTGGGACATAGCAATCTCATGAAAAATTCATCACCGCAACTCAGATGGCTGTTCGGAATCGTCCACTTACAGTCCCTATTTCTGGTCAGCCATACATATTGTTGGTTAGCATCATCTTGGGCCATCTTTTATTAAAGGGAAGCTTAACCAGACCATTTTTGTTTGTCGGAGATAAGATGTGAAGATCCATCACAACGTTGAAATAATTTTATCCAACTACGAGGTATCTTATTGTTGGTCGGAGACTCATATTGTAGCTCGGTGGAACCAATTGCAGGTCGACGATCATCTACTTCTTGATCGGCGACATCTCAGTCTTGTTCAAAGGGTCCAATTTAGTGGTCAGCAACTATCCAACCTTCCACTTCTTGGTCGGGGACATCTGAAGTTGTTCGGTGACCATCCAACAGCTGGTTGGCAATATCAATCCACCATTTTTGTTGATTGGCGAAATCGCTCTACTGGTCGGGGACCATTTGCTTCTTGGTCGGCACTATATATTCTCCAAACCGAGACATCCCCAAATTC
The DNA here is from genome assembly GCA_949130495.1 of Sambucus nigra. Taxonomy (NCBI): domain Eukaryota; kingdom Viridiplantae; phylum Streptophyta; class Magnoliopsida; order Dipsacales; family Adoxaceae; genus Sambucus; species Sambucus nigra. The sequence continues at coordinate 664,586,457 of OX422208.1, read as the reverse complement.
TGGCTGGCAACACCCATGCCGTTGGTCGGAAACAGTAGAATATTGTCTTATTAAAAATGCGGAGCACCTCAGATATTTCTTTAAAAACGAGTTCATCTTGGGGGTAAACATGGGGCTTAAGTTTTTTTTTTTAAAACTTGTGATCACCCCAAAAAATATTTTTAAAGCTAAGTGATAAATAATTTTCAAACATCAACTTATACCTGATTAGTTGTTGGAGATTAAATAACTTTACAAAAAACTCTACGTCTTATTTATGGCGCATATCTAATAATAATTTGTCCATCTCACACACATTTGGCATAAAACATACTATTTCATATTTTGAAATTTTTATTGCCTTATGCTGATACACATCACATATTGTTTGGCTGAATAATTATTCTCATGAAAATAATTATTTGATCTAGTCTAGACAGGTGCTCGGGCAGCTTATTAAGATTTTATAGGGACGATATTCAATCCCGACGAAAGCTCAGCCAAAATCTTAAACCTCTGGAAACTATTATTGCTCGACATCAGGCAATTTTGCCTCGACATATCAGCCAACATATATTATTTCATTTTTTGAAATTAATATTTTTATTTCTCAAGCATACACATATCATATATTGATTGGATGAGTAAATTATTCTCATGACTAATCAATTCAGCCTACACATATAGTAGAGCAAGTTATTAATTTTTACAGGTACAAGATTCAACGCCGACAAATGCTCGGAAACAATCTGGAAACTATTATCATTGCTCAGCATTATGAAATTTCGCCTCAGCAAGGAACTATATATTTTATTATTGCTCTGATTTATTCTCAAGCACGAATTATTCTATATATCCTTTGGGATTCATATTCTATATTCATCTCAACATGGAACTCGACGAGATACTTATTATCATATTCAGATCCGAGGAAAAGCTACAACAGTCATTATATTTCACCCTCAATGGATGGTTGGTCGGGGAAATTCTTATTTATATTCAGTCCCAGATATCGGCTCAAGCACAAATTATTCTATATCTCCCTTGGGATTCATATTCTATATTCATCTCAACATGGAACTCGACGAGATACTTATTATCATATTCAGCTCTGAGGAGAACTTTAAGATTTATTATATTTCACCCCCCAACGGATAGTTAGTCGGGGTAATTCTTATTTATATTCAGGCCCAGCAAAGTTCTCGGCCATATTCTTATATTGTGGAAAATATTATTCTTATTCGGCATTATGCAATTTTGCCTCGACAGATCAACAAGACGGTTTATTATTATTCAAAATCATTCTTTATGTCTATGCATGTTTTATATTTATTTCAACATGGAGCTCATAAAATTTCTTCTCTCTCTATATATTCAGCTTTAAGGAAGTCTTTAACATGTATTATCTTATTCCCAACAATCTTTTGGTCAGCTCCGAGGAGGTCTCCAGCATTTATATTATCTTATTCCCAATAATCTGTTAAGGAGGTCTCCAGTATTTATTATATCTTATTCCCAAAAATCTGTTGGTCAGCTCCGAGGAAGTCTCTAGCATTTATTATCTATTACCACCAACTCTGGTTGGTCGGTACCGCCAACTCCGGTTGGTCGGGCATTTATTACCACCAACTCCGGTTGGTCGGGCATTTATTACCACCAACTCCGGTTGGTCGGTACCGCCAAATCCGGTTGGTCGGACATTTATTACCACCAACTTCGGTTGGTCAGTACCGCCAACTCCGATTGATCGGGCATTTATTACCACCAATTCCGGTTGGTCGGTACCGCCAACTCCGGTTGGTCGGATATTTATTACCACCAACTACGATTGGTCGGTACCGCCGACTCCGATTAGTCGGGCATCTATGACCACCAACTACGGTTGGTCGGTCATCTATCACCACCAATTTCGATTGGTCGGTCAATCAGCAAATAACAACTCCGGTTGGTCGGACAACATACAGTAGGTGGAGCAAATCTTATTGTCTATGCAAAAAAAGAAAATTTGTCAAATAACATACTTCAAGGCCAATAAAGCATTCAAAATTCTTATTCCACACTTGGGGTCTTCTATTACAAATTCAGTTGTTCATTCGGTGGCACATTCTCATAACATCATGCAGTCGAGCATCAAATTCAACTCCACAAACTTACATAGTCGGGGCCCCAACTAATTATCATTCAGAAGTTCAGGAGGCATATTAAGGAGTTATTATGCACATGCTATTGAAGTTCAGAAGTCAAATTCAACATCTACAGCACTGAGATCTTTGCTACTACTGTCTCGACCAACATTGAAGAAGAAGTTGTATGAAAATGTTTCGAAGTCCACCATAAACCTGGTACTAATCAGATTGAAGGTTGGGTTCAAAAGCTAGTATGTTATTTGACAAAGTATTCCGAGGATCATAAATCAGAAGAATCAAGCACGTGAAGTTAGCACTCAGTTGCTCGGCACAGGAGGCAGTTGGTCGGCTAGCAAACCAATCAACAGACTTGAAGATTATGACAAGATACAAGCTACATACTATGGCATGGGTGCATCCAAATTCCCAGGGGTGATACATAACACACGTTCACTTGACGAACAGAGTTCCTCAAAAGAAAGATTATCAACCATCGATCAACATGCATCATATGTCGTCCAGAAGATAATACACTTTATGTTGAACAGATTAAGAAGAGAGATCAAGAATTTCACGAGCACCGAGCAACACTGCAGTGGCGTCAACACTGGGCTTTATATTTTTGTTGATAGTGAATGCCCGGATTGAGCCTTATATTGTTGCTGGGTAAACATGCCATATCATTTTGTATTATTAATAAACACAGAAAACTCTGTTGAAATTTTCCTAGAACCTTCCCCATTTATCTCTCCCATGCCTTAATAAAGAATGATGTAAAAGTTAGGTTTTTTTACTTTAATATAACTTTATCAGTTTATTAGACTTTAGTACATTTTTCATCGCTAAATGAATTTTTATGTCACTAAATATCACCAAAGATCACTTTTAAGGGTGAAATTTTCATATTTAGGGACAAAATATGTATTAAAGTCTAATAAATATAAAAATTTATATTAAAATATAAAATCAATAATTATTAATGCATTAAAGATAAAAAAAAAACCTAAAAATTAACTTTGAGATCAACAAACGCTTAATTTTTATGCTCATTATTATATTAGAATATCATTATTATTTGAGTTATATTCTCTATATTGTTAATTTATTTTAGTTGTTAACTACTATGTAATACCCCGTATTTTTATGGCTTTTAATTATGTGATTTAATAAATTAAATTGCCTTGAATTAAGAGATTTATTCAAATTAGTTTGGGATAATTAATTGGAAAATAATCCGAATTTAAATGCTAGCGAGATGAAAGTAAGTATTTGATTATTATAATGTTGATGAATATTACTGAGTGATTATGGTAATATGTGATTATTAAATTTATTAAAATTATCTTGAGTTGAAAATACGACAGTTTCAGAATTAAGTTGGGACGCGCGTGTCAGTCGTGTCAAGACCCAATTTAATGGATTTAAAAATATTTTATTTTTATGCCATCCGTATGAGAATTTTGAGTGCGCCAATGTGTCAGAAGGTTCGAGATAGTCTGAAAACACTAGTCGGGAGTTTAGTTTGAGTTCCGGGGCATTTTTAGGCATAAGCGGCAACTCGGGAGGGTATTTAATCATTCCTATTTTTAGGTGAATAGTGACCCATGAATTTTAGATAGTTAATATCAGCCAACACTTTAGTCCCTTAGGGTTTTTCAACCAAAAAAATTATAAACGACCATTAGAGTGGAAGAGAAGGGAACTTTCAATGGAGAACAACCACTTAGAGGGTTTTTGCACCACCTTCACCACCACCGGAGAGATCGAAAAGCAAGGATCATCCCCATACTCTCTACTTCATCGGATAAGAATCTCAATTACTAGGCAAGTGATTTAACTTGCAATAATTTAGCGCATATATCATCCATGTTTTGTTAGAATTGGAGATTAACATTGAATAATGAAAATTGAATGGATTTGAGGAATTTAAATCATATTCTGGGTAGGTCTTGCTTTTAATTTAATGTTGGAGATAATAGCAGCCACAAAATTATGATTTATGGGCAGAGAATTATGAAATCATATTAAATTTTGAAGTGTTCTTGAAGAAATAGAAGAACTAGGGGTTTATATGAAAATTGGGTGTTTTAATCCAAGAAACTCATGATCCATAAGGGTTTAATGATTCTAATACGATAGAGATGATGTTGTTATGTTAATAGGATGATTAGTGAACTTTCTTGGGAGTTTGGGACGTTTTAAGGAAGAATTAGATGCGTAAAAAGGATGAAATCCATAACTGTTTAAGAAATTTGGGATGATAACCGCTTGATCAATCGACTCTGAAATATCGATCGATCGACCCCTTCTGATTTTTAGTAATTGTTTTCCCTTAAGGATTAATAAAAATATCAAGGGAGATTATGATTCTTAGGATGTTTAAATTGATAGTTAGGGTCTTAGTTAAGATCAGTAGGGTCTTAGTTGAAGCTCGGAAAAATGGATTACCTTAGGGATTTGAATACTATTGCTTACGAGGGAATACCGAGTGAGTTACGGTTAGAAATCGTTCAAATTGAAACTATAATGGGAATAAACGCCGAGGTAAGGATAAGAACATTAATGGATGGGCTTTAAGTTACTAAGATAGCATTAGAAACTAATAGGGGGCCTAGTAACCTTTTGGGGTAGGTTTAGGTACTTAAATTGATACGACGAGAGAGTTATCAAGTTACATGTATATTTACGATGTTCGGGATAAAATTACTACATACGAGACTAAATAGATAGAATGTGTATATCTATGTTGAAATATGATTTCTTTGATTGTGCGATTGTCTAGTGAATGGATTTCTTATGTGTATGACATACCTACGATACTTGTTATCACGTGAGGTTAGTTTTTTTTTTTAAAAAGGACCCTCTTATCCTCGTCTGCCTTTGGGGGGATTTAGACTGGTACCTTAAGGACATCGGACTGTGAATGACTTATTTGTGAGTTGATAAGTCAGCTGACCATGGGAGCGTAGGTATGTGCGTGACCCATGGGTATGTGAACTATGTTCGCCTCCAATATGTGTGATTTTGCTTATTGAAACAGTTCTCGAGAGATTAGGAACTCGTAGTCCCTATGTACGTGATGTATCGGGATTCGATATCAGAGTATGAGTGCACCATAGCTTAGCCTAGGGGTGCTATATATGTAATAATGTACTGAGAGTGATATACTTATGTACTTGTGACTGGTTCATTGTTTCTTAGTAAATGTGAATAACTAAGATATCTGAATGGGCTAAGAACGAGAATTTAATTAACACTTGAGATAAGTAATTTCATTAAATGCGAATATGGGTTATGAATATAACTGTTTTGGGTACTAAGAGTAGATATCCTATAGTAGAATGCAAAAGCGGAAGAGGTACAGACTAGTTAGTTAATGACATAACTAGGATGGGTTAAGGGAATACATTAAGCGTGCACATTAGTTACGAGGTGAGAAACTCATGTGAGAGTACGCAACTAACATGTTTATAATATGTGTTGTTTAATTGTAATTTAAACACTTGCTAAAGTTTTAAACTATTTTCACCTCGGGCTCTGACACGTTTATAAATCTATTTTGTTTTTGTAAAAAATATTTTTAGGTGCCCAGCCACAGGGACGCCAAGCATAGGAGTTATATTCTGATGACGTGCTGTAGCATCTGTGGAAGCTGCAGTATCTTGGCATTAGACGCCTTCATATTTATCCTTGGTTCCTTGAGAGTCATTTGTATCAGTTTTGGCATATAGCCCATTCTTATTTAGAGGTTGTAGTTGCAGACTTTCATTATATCGGTTATTGGTTTATTTATTCAGACTCTTGTATTGGGACTTTATTTACTCTGGCATTATGATTATTGGAGTGTTTACTCCAGACTCAGTTGATTTCATTTCGTTGGTTATTCATATGAGATTGTTTATATGATTAATGGTTAATGAATTAATTCTTGGTTATTTGATAACTTAATTAATAAAATTTGACATCTCTCTTTTTAAATATTAGGTGGTTAGTAATTAATTATATTTTTTTTATTGTGATGCTAAGACTGAACCAACTTGATATTCTGTATTAATTTAATAAAAGAGTAGCTACCCGGTATTTAATTAGACAGGGTGTCACAGGTGGTATCAGAGCATCAGGTTCTAGTGTCCTTTAGGATATGTGCATCTTATTATGCTTCCAGCGTAGCTTTATTTGATATAGAGCCTTGTGTTTAAGATTGTTGATTTCTTTGGTGAGATTTCGTTCTCTTGCTATGATGTATATGATAGTGAATATTATTTTCATTCGAGTGTGTTCATGTGCCAAACAATGCAGTACGTCAGGCAAGACAGTTGTTCCGACATCAGGAGGCAAAGATCAGTTGAGGTTACTTGATTTATTAAAGAAGGATGACAGTGGTTGAAGTCACCCATATTATGGCACGGAAGTCCAGGACGGTAAAGACGGCTAGGGCGCGACTTGTGACTTCCAGGTAAAACTATAGTAGAAAGTGGGGTCAAACTGGAATCACCCAACAAGGTTGGATTGGGAGAGAGTCAGATGAAACATTGAAAAGAACCAACAGGACAAATACTAGAAATGCGAAGATGGCGTGTACTAGCCAACTAACGTAAAATATCCAAAGGCTTGGACATATGACGGGGTATGGATAATCGGGAGTGAAAATTTGGGGTAAAATTTTTCTTGGCTTGTAAGAGCGGAGTTACAATGATGAGAGGAAACTACCACACTTAGAAGTGGAATGTGTCATCGAGAGAAGGCTCATAATTATGGTTTAACCATAAGTTCCTTCATTAGATGTTCAGAGTGAGATGCGAATGTTATCCTGAACTCACACAAGAGGGTCGGATAGAGGTCACTTTGTGAGGAGAAATTTCATTATTTAGCGAACCTTACACCAGGTGAAGTAGGTGAAATGGAGAAGAGGACATTAAAGGGAGAATTTGCACATAAGAAAAATTGTTAGCACTTCTGGGAAATTCTTCTTGGATGGTCAATGCAGATGGTAATTAAGTCGCGTTTTGTTAATATGGAGGTAAGAGATTCCTTATGAGGGGAGATACAAGAATCAAAGAATTTAGATAGAGTAAGACTGGGGGGAAATGATGCTGAAGAAGCATCACAAGGGGGAGTCCCATCAGGGAGCCCATTTAAATGATTCAGATAGCTTAATTGTTACCAAGCGATGGTGATTTCAGAAAGAGATTTGGAAACCAGTAGCGTGTTCCTTAGGGACATCAAAGCTAAAGGAACAACGAATATAGTCATCAGATTCGACACTACCAACGTCCAAGAAAAGTACAACCTTAATATGGTCAATGTGACCGGAGATAAGTGAAGTATATGTAAAGGTATTTTGTGGGGAGTAAAACTCGTGCGTTAAAATGTTCCCCAAAGCAAGTAGAGGAATAAGGGTATGGTGCCTAGCAATTTCAGTAGTTATTAAAATTTTCGGTTTGGTACGGACAGGTGTGATAAGTCCAGGAACCATTTAAGCTGCCACGACGATTGTCAAGGTAGAAGTATGAGTTATATCCTGAGAGGATGTTGCGTGTTGTATGTGTCAGGAATGAGTTACTATATTTTTATTACTCCTATATTCGCATGAGAGTCAAGTTTAGTGAGTATCTCGACAATGTTATTATTTATATGGATTTTTTTCCCTGGTATAATGGGGTTACCTTTAGTGTTATTCGCGGAGGATGAATGGGTATATTGATAATCGTATATACTTTATTGAAATTACTTGTTTTAGTGATGTGTTATACGAGTATGATATTATCCTAATTATAGTTTTATTATAATATTTAAATCGATAGTGTGCGATTATTGCAAGTTTGTTGGGGTTACTACCTTGGTATAGAATGTTTTGTTCTTGCGAGGCCCCATCTGCAAGAGGGTCGGGCTCGCGATCGTATATTTGTATGTATATATATATATATATATATATATATATATATTGTTGAGACTTCGAAAAGTACAATGGTCTAAGATATTTGTTCCCGGTATGTGTAGGGACCTTATTGATATAAATAGGAGTGTATTTGGTTTACCGTTCAGCGGAAAGATTTAGCTGGTTATTAAAATTAAAGCTCAGGATGTAGTAATAAGAAGAGTGCATTGTTATATCACCCTTTAGAGACGTGGGAGTTAATACTCATGGTTGTATGTCTGGGACACGATTTTGAGAACCCCAATTTTATTTGCATGATATTTATGGAAGGGATTTCCATCAATGTTAAGAGACAGTGTCTTTCGGAAGGAGTGCCTTGTTTAAGTGTAATTGCGAAAGGAGATGTAACTTGATTGTCAAGAAACGGGAATATAGGGGTACATGTTATGGACGGAGGGCCTAACAAATTCTGATGACCGACAATGCTAGGAAGTAGTGTATCGGGGGGGGGGGGGGGGGGGGGTTCCTTATTTGGATTTCTCTTTGTGAGACATCCCACGCATGAAACTTAGAATAGGGTTGGTAGTAAGGAGATGTTTGGTCATTCGTCCATGATTTGGGTACCTCGATCGTTATGGAAGTATGTAGTTAGATCTAGAAGTTAAAGGGTAAATTAAGATATAAGGCCAGTAGAGCCAGTGGTGTGGTGAGGAAGTACTAAAAAAAATTTGGTTTTATTACGGTGGGTTGAAGGATGAAATGAGGTTAAGTAGGATTTAGGATTTCAAATTCGGGGGTGATTGAGAACGCCCAAGTGGTATAGCCAAGTTACAAATGTAGGGTCAATAAAGAGTTTGGAGTACGTATGAAGCGTATATGATGTTTAAACCCGCATGCATAGGTTAAAAGGGTTACAGACATCTTGGTTTGATAATGTAGTAATCTCCGGAAGGAGAGACATAGATGGGTGACATTATTACTTATAGGATTAATATGACGAAATGGAAGTGGTAGAATGGGTTAAGCGTCATAAGTGAAGGATGATAATCAGTATATTCATGTGCAATCAGAGTAGCACGTCCAAGATTGGTTGAAAGGCAGTGGTAAGCCATTTAAAAAAAAGGAGTGTTTCTTGAGAAGGCAAATAGTTAACTATTATGGAAAATTTAGAAAAAAGTTCCACCCAATCGAATGTTGAGAGTTTCTTACGCCTAAATAGAGTGAGGATGTTGATAAGGTATAAGAGTCCAGATATGCACAACGTGGTGAAAGGTGCATGTGTCAAAATTTTGGTATACGTCAAGGGAAGAAGAGGGTTAGTAAGTATCACTTAATGGGAAGAATTATACGTGAAAGGCGGCATTGAAAGGGGTATAGTAAGTAGTAGATCGGTTGGGGTAAGATGATCAACCAGATAATTTTGTATCAGGCCAACGATTCCAGTGATGGAAGAGTCAAGTTGGTAAATTTCCTTGAGGGGTTGCCAACTTATAGATGAGTAACAAGTTCCTTCGAATATGTGGGACATGTTGTTCGGAAGGAGAGAAATTGGTATATTCTTGGGTGATTTACACTATTAGATTGTGAACACGCCGGTACGTGGTCTTACGCAGAATTCTTCTGAACTAGTATGAGATACATGAAATCCACCTTCAATATGGGGTATAAGGATGTAGTGGGAATAATTTTGTTTTGAGAAAGTTGTATCACCTATAGCACGAAGAATAGGTGCAAGGTGATTGACTACTAGTGGAACTATATGAAAGAAATTTTGGATTCATTGCGATCATTTCATTTTCAAAACGGGTATAGCTAGTAAGTGAGGTATATTGTGGTAATGGGGAGAAGATATTACCTAATGGTACAGTTGGGTGAAAGAACCCGTATTTATTCACAGTGGACGAGGTGCTTATTAAGGTTTTGGGTTGCTAAACCTTATCATTCTTTCTCTGGATGTTTAGAGGTGAGCGAATCAGAGTTTTGGATCAGTCAGGAGTTAGAGTTCGATGAATAAAATGGGATAACCATCAACTGTCGTGAGTGGTTTTCCCCTTATGTAAAAGTCACAACGCCGGGAACAGAGATACAAAGAATGGACAAGAGCAGTCAGATGTTCTATGGTTTCTCCCAGGATGGGAGTTTTGTGTCTACATAAACGTGGGAGTTAATACGTAGTGAGATGCGGACTCACAATAATATTGAGATAATGCGGCCAATGATGTATAGGCTATTTTTATTCGAATGTTGGTCAGTAAGAGGGCAACGCGAGGTGCATTTATTGAGGTATAACCCTATAACTGATAAAGTGTCAGGTATTCAACAAGCTTGTTGTGAAGCGAGGTAGTGATTGAGCCTTTCCTTGTATTTTACTTTGAGTACTGGAGGATTTCAAATTTTTCCAGATATGCCTATTTTCCGAATTTCGGGACGAAATTCCGTTATTAGGGGGAAGTATGTAATACCCCGTATTTTTATGGCTTTTAATTATGTGATTTAATAAATCAAATTGCCTTGAATTATGAGATTTATTAAAATTAGTTTGGGACAATTAATTGGAAAATAATCTGAATTTAAATGCTAGCAAGATGAGAGTTAGTATTTGATTATTATAATGTTGTTGAATATTACTGAGTGATTATGGTAATATGTGATTATTAAATTTATTAAAATTATCGCGAATTGAAAATACGACACTTTCTATAATTAAGTTGGGATGCGCGTGTCAGTCGTGTCAAGACCTAATTTAATGGATTAAGAAGTATTTTATTTTTATGTCATCCGTATAAGCATTTTGAGTGCGCCAACGTGTCCGAAAGGTTCGAGATAGTCTGAAAACACTAGTCGGGGGTTTAGTTTGGGTCCCGGAGAATTTTTAGGCATAACCGGCAGCCCGGGAGGGTATTTTAGTCATTCCTATTTTTGGGTGAATAGTGACCCACGAATTTTAGATAGTTAATATCAGCCAACACTTTAGTCCCTTAGGATTTTTCAACCAAAAAAATTATAAACGACCATTAGAGTGGAAGAGAAGGGAACTTTCAATGGAGAACCACCACTTAGAGGGTTTTGGCACCACCGTCACCACCACCGGATAGATCGGAAAGCAAGGATCATCCCCATACCGTCTCCTTCATCGGATCAGAATATCCATTACTAGGCAAGTGATTTAACTTGCAATAATTTAGCGCATATATCATCCATGTTATGTTAGAATTGGAGACTAACCTTGAATAATGAAAATTGAATGAATTTGAAGAATTTAAATCATAATTTGGGAAGGTTTTGCATGTAGTTTAATGTTGGAGATAATAGCATCCATGAAATTATGATTTATGGGTAGAGAATTATGAAATCATAATAAATTTTTAAGTGTTCTTGAAGAAATAGAAGAACTAGGGTTTTATATGAAAATTGGGTGTTTTAATCCAAGAAACTCATAATCCATAAGGGTTTAATGATTCTAATACGTTAGAGATCATGTTGTTATGTTAATAGGATGATTAATGAACTTTCTTAGGATTTTGGGACGTTTTAAGGAAGAATTAGAGGTGTAAAAAGGATGAAACTCGTAATTGTTTAAGAAATCTGGACTGATACCTGCTTGATCGATCGATCGACTCAAGAATGTGGATCGATCGACCACTTTTCTTCGATCGATCGACCCTTTCTGATTTTTGGCAATTGTTTCCCCTTAAGGATTAATAAAAATCTCAAGGGCGATGATGATTCTTAGGATGTTTAAATTGATAGTTAGGGTCTTAGTTAAGGTCAGTAGGGTCTTAGTTGAAGCTCGGAAAAATGGATTACCTTAGGGATTTAGATACTATTGCGTACGAGGGACTACCGAGTGAGTTACGGTTAGAAATCATTCAAATTGAAACTATAATGGGAATAAACACTGAGGTAAGGATAAGAACAATAAATGATGGGCTTTAAGTTACCGAGATAACATTAGAAACTAATAGGAGGCCTAGTAACCTTTTGGGGTAGGTTTAGGTATTCAAATTGATACGAAGAGGGAGTTATCAAGTTACATATATATATTTACGATGTTCGGGATAAAATTACTACGTACGAGACTAAATAGATAGAATGTGTATATCTATATTGAAATATGATTTCTTAGATTGTGTGATTGTCTAGTGAATGGATTTCTTATGTGTATGACATACTTACCATACTTGCTATCACGGGAGGTTAGTTTTTTTGTAAAAGGACCCTCTTATCATTGTGTGCCTTCAGGGGGATTTAGACTGGTACCTTAAGGATATAGGACTCTGAATGACTTATTTATGAGTTGATAAGTCAGATGACCATGGGAGCGTAGGTATATGGGTGACTCATGGGTATGTGAACTATGTTCGCCTCCAATATGTGTGATTTTACTTATTGAAACAGTTCTCAAGAGATTAGGAACTCGTAGTCCCTATGTACGTGATGTATCGGGATTCGATATCAGAGTATGAGTGCACCATAGCTTAGCCTAGGGGTGCTATATATGTAATTATGTACTGAGAGTGATATACTTGCGTAGTTGTGACTGGTTCATTGTTGCTTAGTAGATGTTAATAACTAAGATATGTGAATGGGCTAAGAACGAGAATTTAATTAACACTTGAGATAAGTAATTTTAATGAATGCGAATATGGGTTATGAATATAACTGTTTTGGGTACTAAGAGTAGACATCCTATAGTAGAATGAAAAAGCAGAAGAGGTACAGACTAGTTAGTTAATGACATAACTAGGATGGGTTAAGGGCATACGTTAGGCATGAACATTAGTTAAGAGGTGAGAAACTCATGTGAGAGTATGCAACTAACATGTTTATAATATGTGTTGTTTAATTGTAATTTAAACACTTGCTAAAGTTTTAAATAGTTTTCACCTCGGGCTCTGACTCGTTTTCCTCCAAATCAATTTTATTTTTGTAAAAAACATTTTTAGGTGCCCAGCCACAGGGACGCCAAGCGTATGAGTTCTATTCTGATGACGTGCTGTAGCATTTGTGGAAGCTGCAGGATCTTGGTATTAGACGCCTTCATATTTATCCTTGGTTCCTTGAGAGTCATTTGTATCAGTTTGGGCATATCGCCCCTTCTTATTTAGAGGTTGTAGTTGCAGACTTTCATTATTTCGGTTATTGGTTTATTTATTCAGACTCTTGTATTGGGACTTAATTTACTCTGGCATTGTGATTATTGGACTGTTTACTCCAGACTCAATTGATTTCATTTCGTTGGTTATTCATATGAGTTTTTTTATGCGATTGATGGTTAATGATTTAATTCTTGGTTATTTGATATCTTAATTAATAAAATTCGACATCAATCTTTTTAAATATTAGGTGGTTAGTAATTAATTAAATGTTTTTCGACAGTGATGTTAAGACTGAACCAACTAGATATTTAGTATTAATTTAATAAAGGAGTAGCTACCCATTATTTAATTAGACGGGGTGTCACATGCTATATGTTTTTCCTCCTTTTGTTCAGATTTTGATCCCGTTGGTGCCTATTGCATATCCGGTGTAGCTATTGCTATTGTGCATTTCCATGCTACACGAATGGAGATACTATTTATGAGTGGAGATAATGTTGTGGTTCAATTTGCTAGTTTTTATATCTATAGTATAGGTAATTTTAGATATCTTTTTGTTTATGAGTTGTCCACAAGTCACTGGATAGATCGATTGTTCATACTAATTTTCTTTAATTTCAAATATTAATGACATTTTTCATACTTATTGTTCAAGTTATATTGGTACTTGGAATTTGATACTTTGAATATGAAAATTTGTGCTTTGAATTCATAAATCGTAGTTTTATGCATAACATGTTTGGGATATTAGAATAGTATAAAAGACAGAAAAAAAAACTTTTATGACTGTTTTCAGTACATAGTCATTATAATGAACAAAACTACCTAATTTTTATGACTATTTTGTGTACATTGTCATTATAATGAACAAAGTAAACGTCATAATTGATACCTTTTATGACTTTTTTTATTAGCAATAGCCATTTAAAGATTTTTATGATGATGGTTTAATGAACATGATATTATCGTTAATGACAGGTTGTACGAAAAAGTGTGCTAATAGGATGGTTTGTTATGATGGTTTTGTTAACACTAATTTTATAATGACACCCAACTTTACGACGATTTTTAAAGATTCAAAAAAACATTATAAATAACTTTTTAGGACCCTTTTACCCCATCATAAAAATTTCTATTTCTAGTAGTGCAGGAGCACCCTCTCGACACAAATTATATCAATAACTTCTTTATCGTACTAACAATATGGACTCCTCAAGTTACTATATGTTCTGGAATGTAAATTAAACCATGAAACTCGTGCTTTAGACAAAAATACACCCCTTACCTTAGGACTCTCTCGCACAAACAATCTCCCTTAGAAAAATGCAACCCTCTCCTGTCGCCAAACAGGGAAATTAAGGAGACTCCTCCTAGTTATGTCTTACTTACCATCCCCAGATAGAAAATTCAACGCTTTGTCCAAAACCATCCAAGATGCACATTTGGATGTAGTGGACACCACTGATACAAAACTCCCTCTTCAAGAAGATGTCGTCCCCAATTATAGCAATCTGATTCCCCGTACGGTCAAAATGCACTACATGACGTGCACGCTCGATTTTTCATCAGAAAATTGCCTTGGGTATATTCTCCTTCCAATTCCACCATTGATGATAACTCATTGGCAATTCAATCTCAATAAGCAATTGCTACCCTTGACTATTCTAACAGGTTGTTGATATATAAAAATGAACACTGATCCTGTATCGCTACCTTGCCCAACTCTAGGTGGTCCACACATCAACCTAGTGAATTGTTATTCTTTTGAAGCTTTACCCATGATAAGTTCTTCTCTCAATAACCTACTGCTAAGACACTATAATGCCTACTCTCACGGCACTCTATATCCTCAATTGAGTCAATATGATAAGATTCACTGGCAACGGGACAATTCTAGTTTCACTCTAAGGCTATAACTAGTATCTTATATAGGTGATAACTAAACAGCTCTCCAAATAAAAATTGAAATAATTTTGGACTATCGGTATGATCCCTACGAAATTGTAACCCCTTTAATATGATCTCATATATACATAGACTAATGTGCGGTAGAGTTTTTTCCTGATCCTAAGCATAACTTGAAGTTGCAGGAGTAGGGAGGGTGGCCTACTCAAAAAGTCAATTTTTAATTTTTTCAAATTTAATATAAAACTTAAACAAAATTAACCCAAATTAAACTTAGAACTAATTCTAAACAGATGTTGTGATAAGCAGTTTTACTACTGTTTATCTTGTACTAAAACATGCATTATGTGAGTACAAGAATAAAATAAAGAAACAAACCACAACACACCGATAAAGGAGGAAACCCCACAATGGTAAAAACCTCGGATGACCCAACCATGCAAATTCACTATGATAAGGTTTAACAAAAGTCGAAAGATATCTTGCTCAATGGCTCGACACCCTCGGAAGTCCTAAATCATCTTTGATGTTCAACCTATCTTCCATAGAGAAAACATAGGAACCCCCCACATAAGTTACTCCACACTCGCCTCGATATCTACTAATAAGGCTCAACAACCTTCTACAGGTATGGAATACAAACACACTGCTTCTTAATCACAACACCACACCATGGAGTCAACCATGTGTAAATAGTAAATCGGGTACAAAATCCACTAAAAGAAATGATTCTTAACAAGAGAAAGAGAATGAACTTCTTTATGATGAAAAATAAGATCTTAAAACATATAAAGGTGAACAATACAAAGCCTAACCTACGACTCAAAATATTTTGTCCGGAATTAACCCAATATATACAAATTGACTCAATCGAAAATTTCTCCTTACAAATCTCCCTCTTTGGCTATTCCGAGACAAAACAAAAGACAAAAAACCTATAAGCCGCCAAGCTCCTCTCAAAGACTCAATCCCTAATCCCAAAAGAAAAAAGTACAGACTTGACATATACATATGTTGAGTAGCTTTGCACACTTGTAAATTTTTTTCATGCTGTAAACCTACACAGTTAAACACACCTTCAAATGAAAAGATAATATAAATTTGCATATGAATAAACTCTCACTGTTTTTATCAATACCCACCTAGGTAAGAAGTCTCCCTTTATGATAAAGATATCCTCCAAAGGCTAAAGTCAAATATACCATTTCTCCCCCTTTTTGTTCAGGAATAGACAAAGTAAGAATGTATAATAAATAATTTCTCCCCATAAAATATATATCCCCCAAAAGTGAGAACATATGATACCAATTGAAATTAAGGAAGAAATAATAATATCATGCAATGGTGGAAAGTGCAAACAAAATACAACTTGGCAATATAAGCACAAATAATCCAAAAAATGATAAATTAATGCCAATATTGATGAAAATATGATACTGACTTTAATACACAGTGAAGCATGAGATGTCAATACAAACAAGCAATGAGAGATACCAATATGATCATATAGCATGCCAATTTGATTACTGGATAAAGCATATGAAAATCATGGATTAAATGCAAATATAAGGACACAAAATAAAATGATGTCATATATATAAATATGCAAAGGATATCAATGACACATAAGCACACACACACACATACATAGAGAGAGAAACATACTCATACACATACACACACATATGTGTGTATGTGTGTGTGTATATATATATATATATATATATATATATATATATTAACACCACAAAATAACACAAAACACATAAGATTTACACACTAGCATAGTATCAATGTGTTTAAACATGTTGAATGTAGTGAAGGGGAATGAACTAGATACAAATGAATTATGACCAAACCACTAAAAAATATCCAAGGAATTATATCAGATCGTAAAACTTTATCAAACTAAGATAAAACCTCAAGTGATAGATAAAGTGAACTCAATGAACAAATAAGCAAAATTTATACGAGCCAAATTTTTTTATGATTCTAGAAATCAATAGTGTCATGGCATGATAAGCATAACTAGGATTAATTGTGCAAGCCTGTTGATATTTAACTATAACACTTTAAAAGGCTAAACATATATCATATATTTTTTCGGTCAATTCTGTTGAAAATGTCATTTGAAGGAGGGTAGTGTGACTGGGTCTGATAAGAAACTATAACGAGTGAGGCCTGACCCACTCCAATGGACTCTACCTCTAAGGTCTTCAAAAATTTCAAGAGCGGCTCCTGGTAAAAACTTCTTTTTTTATAAGAATGGATTCAAAACTAGAACCACTCCCTGTAAGAAGATGAACTTAAAAACAACAATAATAACTTGGAGAAAAGAATCCCCTGAGAATGGTGGTTTTCATGGTGGGAGTGAAGAAACAAGCACTCATCACTTAACGAGAGAGCAGGGAGAGAATATTAGGTTGTTTAGTGTGATTTTGATAGAGTAACAACTTAACTTGAGTTTCTGATGTGTGATTTGACCTCACCAATGGTTCTATTTATAGGTGAATATGGCGCTAGTTTGGCCATTTGGGTGCCACAGTCAAGAGAGTAACTTGGAGGGGCAAGGTGTGTAATGTAACTTTTGTCCTGATTTGGTCTGCAACCGCCTATCCCCTCTAACAAACGACACCTGGTGTAACCCAAAGTAAAAAAGCAACAATATCTACTAATGGAGACAAAATATCTAGTTTCGTAAATATCTTTTTAAACGGTTACTTGTTGTACAAACTTTGTAAATTTGAGAGTGGCCTCGAGGACCACCCCCTCTAAAATCATTTTATAAAAAGCTCGTTTCTGTGAGCATCTCTTGGATACTTACTTCAGTTATGACTAAATGTGAGCTTTGTGAGGAATTGAGTGTCTCTTAGGGTCTCTCTACTAGTATTATCTCTAACTTAAAGTGCTAAGTGGTTGAGTTTGCTCAATAAACCTTATCTCTCAGCCACCAAGCCAAAACCTTAAGGAGATCCAAACTGGCCTTTTTGTACCTTGCTTTCTCAATTAGGCCACGTGTAAAAGAAAGTAAAAATTAGTACTTTATAATTTTTGGGTAACAAATATTGGGGAGGATGCCACTCTAGGTGGACCTCCTCACCCTGTGTCATTTTTTGTGGTAGGTGATTTGGGGCAGAGGGGCCACTCTAGGTAGATCTATTAACCTTTTCTCTATTACTGTGGTATGTGAATTGGGGTAGAGGGGGTTTTACATGATGAGTTTCCTTGCCTGACATTTTTCTATGGCCTCAACTTATTTGGAGGGTCTTCTCGTGATGATCCCTCTCAACCTTGCCCCTTTTCTATGCCTTAAGTCTTGGGATAAAAGGGCTGCTCATGGTGAGATCTACTCGTCCATGCCTCTTCTCTGTGGATTGAGTCTTGGGATGAGGGGATGCTCGTGGTGAACCATCCTCATCCTTGCCTATTCTCATTGGTTTAAGTTTTGGGACAAGGGGCTGCTCGTGCTGAGCCCTCTTCATCCTTGGCTTTTCAGTGGCTTCATCCCTCCTTTTTGTCTATATTTTGTAGCTTTAATCTTAGGATGAGGGGTTGCTCATATTGAGTTCCCTTGTTCAAGTGTCACGTTTGGTCATGGGGCTCAATCAAGGTAGACTCCTTCACTCTAAACTTTCCTTAATAATTTGAGCAGAGGAAACCTCTCCATGTGGGCATGCTCGTCTTGGAATTTTTGGAAATAATAAATGAACATCCTTCTAAATTAGTCCCCTGGTATAAAAATATTTGTGTTGGGTAGACCAAAATGTTTTGTATACAATGATTCAATTTATCTTGGAATATGGATAGTTTATCCTAGTCATGGATCTGTTGGCATCTAAATGATTTTGTGACATCATCCCAGATTGAGGGTCTCGAAGTGAGACATGTTGAAGAGAGAATATGCATCCCATCAGTTGGGAAATGATTTTCTACCCTTTTTATTGGCAGGAGCGTGTGGTCCTATTACAGTGTAAAAGTCTCTTTTAAACTCTCTTCTCCTTTTAATTCATCATTTTATTTGAACTAAGATTTTTAGAGAGAGAGAAAAAATCCTTAAGCTTCCATTACCGCTTCCAGTCTTTTTGTTATCTTATTCCTCTATTCAACCTTCAAATTTCCTATTCCTCTATTTTAAACCCTATTTCTACTGTTGCCACCACCACTAGTGAGGTGCTAGTGGGTACGTTCCCCATCTCTACTTTCGTTTCCACACTTTTGGCCATCAAAGCCACCATTATCACTTTAACCGTTTTGGATTCCACCACCTATGCTATGGGTGGTTCATCTGATGTGGTTTCCATCAGAGGAGGTCCTTCGTCCATTATCACCTACTCCAATCTCAAAAGGATTACTTGGCCAATCGTTCAAAGAGGGATTTTGGCCAATATCGTGTTTCTCCATATTTTGGTCTCGAAAACACTTTCATAACCTCTCTCACCAATTTCAAGAAGGAGTTTGTAGCCAAGATCAACGAACAGCCCTGTATGGGTTTGAGTGAGTCCACTGACTTTGCAATCATTTTACCTAATAGTGTCCATAGGGGATAGGGGTGATCCCTATTCCAACATTGAGGTTAAGGTTTATGGAGGTTCCCCAAATGAGTGGGTCCTTTGGGTAGATCATGTCTTGTCCACCCCTTCGCACAAAGCTATTATCGAGGGACTTGGACTTACCACCACTATCAACATTTTGAAGTCTTGTTCAATTACCAAACATGGTAAACTTTTACTTTATTGGCTTCTCGTTAGAGTAGATACTCGCATACTTTTGTCACTGGCTGGGGTGAGTTCACTATTACTATGAAAGATATTTATGAGCTACTTGCCCTGCCTTACATAGGAGGACACGTTCTTTCTGATTGTTATGAGGATGAGATCGAGGAAGGTAGGAGAGCTCCACTCGCCTTAGTTAAGTGATCTAAATACATTTCCATTAATCAAACCGGGGCTACAAAACATTCCTTTGCCAAATGGCAAAGGTATTGTTTCAAAGATTTTGGGCAGCTGTCCAAGGGAGAGATCTCGAGCACACCTTGAGAAGTCAGGAGGGCCCGAAGATTAATTCTAACTCATACTTGTAGCATTTTTTATCACTTTCCTTAGTAGGTTTATGTTTACAAGGAGACCAGTTGACTCCCCTCGTGAACTTGTTTTCAAATTAGCTGTGACACTTGCTCCTGGGAAGGCAGTCCCCCTCGTAGCTCTAATATTGGGGTCGCTCTACAGTTGGTTAGATCATGCTCATGTTGATGTTGACCGATCTTTTGGACACCATGATTCCATCAATTTCACCAACACCTTCATCCCCATGTCATTTTTATTTGGGAGATTTCCCAACTTTGCCTTAGAGGCAAGAGCCTATCATAATGATACTGCTCTTGATGCAAGGTGTCACGAAAAAAAGTCCCCAAGGCCTCTCTAGGGGCTTTGATAGACAATATTGATAAATTCTACTACAGTCCATATTACAAGAGAGTGGGTGGTGTTTTTACTTGGGGCTCCTTCTCATTTACTGGAGGTACTTTTTATTGTCCTACATATGCTAAGTTTGTTTCCACTTGCCCTCATATTGAGGTATTTGTTATGCTTTTTCCTTGTATTTTTCCCTCTTTGATTGACTTGGGCTAGTGTGTGGAGTTTTACCACTCTAAGAGGGTGAGGAGCCAATTTGGCTGTGACCAAGGTGTTCATTCACCTTCCTATACGTCGAGCACCTCCCCCTTTGAGCTTTATCTTATGTCTTTTTCCAATTTAACTTTTGAGGGGATAGTTCATAGGGTCAGCCATTTGGGAGGTTAATACGTGCCCTCTGAAGATTACCTACCCTCCTTCACCCATTCTTGGTTTACTCTCTGGAAGATCCAGACGGGCCTTATTCAAAATTATGTGAAGGATGTATAAGACCATCTTTACCAAGATCCCCAACAATGACAAGTACTTGGGTAGGAGGACCCAAAAAATGTCATGGTACCACAACACCATCTCCAAGAACCCTCTAGAGAAAGTTAACCCAGTCTTGGTGAGGCCCGTGCTCAATGAATCCATATATTCCAAACAACTCGAGAGTCAACCTGCCAAGCCCAAAGGAAAGGGCAAAGCAAATGATCCCACTCCTTCTGAAAAGAAGCATCCTGATGAATATGTTTCCACTGTCGTACCAACTGCTACTGCTCCACCTGCTGCTGTTGCTGCTACCACCACTACTTCTTCCCCTGATTCCCCTCCTTCACCAGTAAGGACTAGGGTGAGCAACAAGAAGAAAATGGCTAGTGCTGAGGTCATTTCTCACTCTCCTGCACCAGACCCAGGATCTGATACTGATGACCTTGGAGTGTAGAAGACATATCGAACTGTATGCGAGTGAGGATACTAAGCCTTGGGGTTATCTTCTAAGGAGCCTCCTGCTACTTCCATTCCTGTTGGTGATGGTGCTATATCTAACTCCTCTTTACTTAGTGAAACTGGCTTTTATGGTGTTTCACTTGTTGGTTCCCCTTCTCATTCATTTGAAGAGGAACTAGTTGATTATAGAAATCACTCCTTCCTATGATGATGACAGTTCTTCTTTAAATGATAAGAGTTCCATTTACCTTCACGATGAAAATCGTCCTGATAATTCTACTTTATTACTAGTTTCGAGAGAGTCCTCTGGTGAGGAGATCATGCTAAATTCTCTTTTCGCCAGTAGTACCATTGGTCATCTCCCGTATAAGCAGATTGCTTGCATGACTTCTGTAAGTCTTTTCTCTCGACTTACTTTGCATGAATTTTTATCTTGATAACCTTTATGGCCTCTATTTTTTTTATCTTTGTACCATTTATTGGTTTCTTCTGTTGCGGTGAATGATCTTTCGCCTCCACCTCTTGCTCGAGGGCCCTTTCCTAGGGAGAGGAATTGCATGTTGGACTCATCTTTAGGCCTGGGTAGAGAGGTATTTTACTTACCCTATTGAACCATTACTTTCTTTTTTTTCCTCTTCTTGTAATATTTCAATGACATGGTTAATTTCTTTTTTACTTTTGCATCGATCTTTTGTGTTCCCTATGACCACGAGGACCTATTCTATGTCATCTCATTCTATCCTGGTAACCATCAACTCCTATGAGTATTTTTCTATTAATTTGTCATATTTTTAAACATATTTTGAAGCCTTTTTCTTTGTGTGTTTGCAGATAACTGTTCCTCTCGGCCATACTTCCCAACCTCTAGCCATTGTTACAGTGAATGGTTCTTTTACCAGGATCACTGAGCTATTTGGACTTGTTACTTCTATTATCCTTCTCTGTCCATTACCATTTTCTATGTATAATTGATCCTTACGTCGTCTCTGATGTCTTTGTCTTTCTTTCTTGTAGGTATTATCCCCACATAGTTCTTCTACCAGGGGAATGGTACTGCTTACTGAAGTTATTATCCTGGGCATACACCTTTCGGGAGGATTCTTATCCCTCGAATTTACATGCCTGTGGATAATAGGCCTCATATACAACCTATGTCATATTATCCTATTTTTAACATCGCTTCTAGTGAGCCTGTTTCACATGCTATCACTTCCTCCCCACTACTACTTATTTGTCTTCACCACCAGTCATCTTTTATCCTTTTTCCCTATAGGAATTTAGGTACACATGTTTTGAATCTCTTATTTCTTTACTCACTTTTACTTTATCATTTATTTTTTACCCTCATGTCTTGTTCTGCCTATTCGTGTTTCAATTGGCTAGTGTTACTATCTCATCGGCCATTTCTTCAGCTACTTCTATGATAGCCCCTACGGCTGTGGAGGATCCTTCTACCACTGGCTCTCTTAGAGGGATTGTCATAGAACCTCTCCCGATACTTATTTTAACATGACTTTGTTGCCTCTCCATATATTTTCTTCGTTACTATGGGTAACTTGTCAACACTTACATCATTCATTTATTCGCAGGTGGGTACTAGTGAGGCTACTTTATATGTGGCTCCTACAGTGTGTTCTGTAGAGGAAGTTCTCCAGGCACTACGCATAGGTTCTCCCTTGACTTTTGCGAAGATGACCACATAGGTACCACGTATTTCCTATATAAGAGTAGCTATTTCTATGCCCCCCTTTACTTATACATCTTTCGATCTCTCTTGCCTTCAGGTAAGTGTCACTGAAGTCCCATTGTCTTAGGGGCTTGTTCTGAGTTCTGCAGGAATGACTTCTCATATTCATATTTTTGCAAACCTTTTTGTTATACTTATCATTATTTCCTTTTCTTATATGCATGATAACTTTAAATATTTTTCAAACATATTTTTAGTCATGGTTCCTTTATCTGTAGGACCTATATTTGGGTTCTTAGATTAGCACTGTGCCAGTTCCTATGCCTGAGGAGACTCTGGCCCGTATCTCGGAGGAGAATGCTCCGATATGTATGACACTATGTCTTTTTTTATTGACTTGCATTTTCTATACAAGAGTTTACTGACACTTCCCTGCTTTGTCATCTTGTAGGTCAGTGTCACACTTATTCTTTCCACTACAGGATCTCTAGATGGTGTCTCAGAAGAGACCTCCTAGGTAAACACTTTGTCTACTTAGACCATTTGAACTTGATTTTCTTGTGCAATCTCTTACTGACATTAACCTGTTTCCTTGTTTTCAGATTAGCACCGTAACTTTTTCGATAGTTATGGAACATCCAAGGGAGGTCGCTACGAGAGAGTTATTATATTTTCATTCCCTCCTATCCTTTATGTTTCCCCTGTCTTGCTATTATTGTGCAAGTAGGCTCACCCTCACACCCCTGTTTCTTTGTTTCTAGGTTAGTGAGGTGACCGTCCCTAGTTTTGCGGGACATATTGTGGGTGTTGTACTGCGCAATCCCTAGGTATTAGATTGTCATACCCAGTTTACTTCTAACTATTAAGTTAAGACTTTTTCATTTTTTTAACAAAAAAATATGGATATAAACTTTGCCTATCCCCTGTTAGGCTAGTATTCAGGGATACGTGGTGCCTTCTCAATTTGGCATTAGCATACTGACCCCTCTGGGCTATGAGGTAAGATTTTGTAGTCTTTCTTTGGATTTGAATAGAGGTATTCATACGTCTATCCTTCTTTCTTTGTGACTTATCTTTTTTTCATTTCTCTTTTAGAAGGATCCAGTAGGTGAGCCCACTGAGGCATCTGGTGAGGCAAAACAGAGTTCTAAGACTGCTCACTCAGATGGTGATTCTCGCTCCGATGAGGATTCCTCTCTTCCTCTTTTTAAGCCCGAGTCTCGGAATACGGGATATGATAATATTAATGTAGAGGATCCACTGGATTTTATGAGTGAATTATATCACTTAGAGCTGCCTTTAAGGTTCCGAACTCACGAGCGTGAGATAATGGATATGGTCCTCGAGAACCATCCTGGGACTTTTACATCTGAGAGCATGCTAAACATCTACAGGCTCACGGTCTTCAACCTGAGGACCCTTGACAGCCACCTTCATGACTTCTAATCCACTCCTCCTATTCATATAACCAGTAATAGAACTACGTTGTTTCTCCACTCTCTTCATGATCTCTAACGCGTCAATTATTTCTAGGTGGACTGGCTTGACACAATGGTTTGTTGTTTCCTTTGCATCCTATTCAGGAAGATGATGAGGCTACATACGTTTAGGTAATCCAGGGTTCAACAGTTTTAGGCTGAGGCTGCTCGAATTAGAGTTCAGATTCAGTTACTCCAGGACAAGCTGGGCAAGATTGAGGCTGGTGATACTGAGGATGAGGCTCGGATAGTTAGGCTAGAGGAATAGTTCATTGAGGAGGTAGGTTCTTCTTATGCAGACATATGTTCATGACAGGACATATTTTTTGTTTTGTCTAGTGGATAGTTTGTCTTGCTGTATAGGTCTTGTTTTGTTTTTTCTTTCCTTACCCGTATGTAAAAAATTGATCATTTATTAATGAAAAACCCCTTTTGGCTTCCATTATGTTCCTTATTCTTTGCTTCTATCAGTACTTTGGTATTTGTTTACTATGATATAGTCTAATTTTCTATGATCACTTGGTCTATTTGAACTAGCCCTTATACTATGGGGTACTTGCATAAATCTGGACAAGTTATACTTTTTACTGCAACCCCGTATGACTATGGGGTAATTTTCAATGCACATTCATCCTTCAAGGCTACCCAGAGAGGGGGTTAGCCTTTCTCCTTCCCTCAAACTTTGAATACAATTCACAAATGTAAATATAGAAAATGACTATTTTCTTAAAAAAAATTGTCCGTGGTCTGCGGGGTCCTTGTTCCAGAATTTTTTTAGGAACCTTTAATTCTTAGAAAAAAATAGCAATTTTAGAAAGGGGGTAGACCCCTACTCCACATTTTCTGATAAATGGTCAAGTAAAGTTTTTTTTTTCTATAGAACAGAGGTTATAACTTATTCTCTAAGCTATAAATCTGTTGTGAGACAATAATTAAAAAAATGATATTTTTTTATTACTACTAGGAACATACTTTTCTACTATGTCTTTAAGGACTTTTCTCAATATACTTTTCCCTTGGGATGGATGTACTCCCAAGTATAAGGAGGAAAGTTCCTTTTTTCATGGACCCTCTTTATCATGTAATGATAAAAAATAGTTGTTATTCATTTCTTTTGTATTGTGTACTATTTACAAGACTTTGCTCTATCATATTTACAAACAAAACTTTTTTTATTTTAGAGAAGGACGCTCAAACTCTTCGAAAGAAATGAATCTTAACAAAACTAGGCATAATACCTCTTTAGCCACTTGTAATTAAAGGATTGGAGATAGTCACTCTCAGGCTCTTATATCTATAAGTACTATGACTTGCCCACCCTTCTCACCACGAAGGGGCCCTCCCAATTGGGTTTGAACTTTGATGCCGACATTTCGCATAGATGATGAGTGGATGAATGAAGGACCAAGTCTCCCACTTGAAACTCCTTGGGATTGACTAAATTCTCATAAGCCCCGGATAGCTATTGGGTGTAGACCTTGAAGTTCTCTTTGGCTTTATCTCTGTACTCATCTAGTGCCTACAATTGCACATGTCATGGGTCAGGAATGTGTAGATGAGGGCGTTGACAATTCCACCGGTAGGACAACCTTGGTCCCGTACACAAGTGAGAATGGGGTAAACCCGACCAGTATTCTTTTTGAAGTACGGTAGGCCCAAATCACCATGGGTAACTTCTCATACCATGCCCTTGTCATATCCTCATGCATATTCTTTAGTATGTTCATGAAAGTTTTATTTGTGGCCTCTACTTGGCCATTCCCCTTAGATTAGGAAATAGTTGAGTTGTTGTGCACGATCTTATGCTTGTGAGTGATGAGTCACGTCTCCTTGCACATAAAATTACTTCCCATTGTCTGTGAGGATCACCTTGGGTATCATAAACCTACAAATGATGTACTCTCTTATAAACTGGGTCACCACTTAGGCAGTTACTCTCCTTAATGGGATTGCTTATGCCCACTTAGTCTAAAATTTTGTCGCAACGATGATGAAGGATTTTCCATGAGAGGCTAGGATGATCTTTCCCACCAAATCAAATGACCATGTGTGAAAGGGGTAAGGAGCTGCTAAGATTTGTAAGCTGACTTAAGGGGAATGTACCACATTTCCATCTACTTAGAAATCTCTATATTTCTTCACATAACTAATGGAGTCAGCTTCCATGGTTGGCCAATAGTACCCAACATCATCAATTGATTGTATAGTTTAGCACCTCCCATGTGGGAGGGCTCATGAGTTTCATTTAGAACGGTCTCTACATCCCCTTTTTCTATGCATTTAATTTCCTTCTCATTGTAGACTTTCATATAGAGTTGACCTTCCACTAGGTAGAAGCAGGCCACTCTCTTTCTAAGATAAATCTCATCTGCTCACTTGGCCGAAAACTCACCATCTTTCAGACATGCTACGTAAGGTTTCCTCCAATCCTTAAATGCTTCTATGAAGTTATCCTCAACTAGCTGGTCAAATTGGGTTTGGCACTTCAGACAACCTTACTACAGACGAGCAACCTTCATGGGCCAGTGTTAGCCCCCCGCTGCAATCGACGATAAAGAAGGATATCAGTATCCTCGCAATGCTTTTTGTGCATTGCTACCAACCTCTTTATATCTTCTTTTTCTCCAGCACACCTTCATAGGAACCCTTCGGGGTTTTTAAAATAAATTGTTCCTTACAGCAGGTGGTAGTTGGTTGGCTCTAACATCTTCATATTTCCTTATCTGGTTTCTAAGTACTTTACAACTAAGTACCTCCAATCTTCCGACTCATAACTTTGAAATAAAGACCTCATCGTGGTAGGCACTGTTACCGCCATCCCGTGATGGTTGATTCTATTTCATCCATGTCTAATTTCTAGGCTATCGTAGCTAGCGCATCTGGGTTCCAATTCATTGTTCATGCATGCCTCTCAATTGTTATTTTCAAGAACTGACCCAATAACCTCTGGATGATGGATCTATATAGTGCTAGGTTAGCGTGCTTGAGGACGAACTCCCCATTAAGTTATTTTTACTACAAAGTTAGAGTCCCATCTTATACATAACACTCTGATACATCTTCATGGCGCCTTCAATAATCCCAGAATGAGGGCTTCGTACTCAGCCTCATTGTTTGAACCCTTAAAATCTAGCTTGAAGGAGAGAGTTATCTTCTCATTACAATTCGAGAGGATAATACCTACACACCCTGTTCCTTGTGCACAAGAACCATAAAATTCAATCTTACATTCATCCATCTCCTTCGCTAATCATGCTTAAAAAATTTCTCCAGACAGCTCTTCGTTCGACAGCTCAAAATTTTGTCTTGGGAACTGGGCTAACAAAATCTACCACTGCTTGGCTTTTGATACCTTTTGGCACCACACACTTCAAATCATACTCTGACAAGATCAAGAACCACTGATCATGTAGGAAACTGAGCGTCTGTGTAAATACGGTAGTCGTTGTTATCGACTTCCGACCACAATACAAAAAAACCTAAACTTTAACTACACTCTTACGGAGTATAGTGGCGAGTCTGGGTATCGAATCCACTGGGAATGTTTGATAGATTTTAGTTGATTTATTACTTCAAAAAATAAAGTGTAAAAGATTATGATTGAGTGAGAAAGGAAAAAGGGAAAAATAAAGAAGTTAACTAAAACTAATTGGAAAATTAAGGTAGGGACACAATCCCCCAACCCTAGAGTATTGATGATATAAAACTAATCGTAAATTTAAGTGATTAATTAGACCCAAAATTTAGTACTCCCAAGCATTACGTATACGAGGTTCAAGCCTACGCCATACTTAATCAGAGGATGAGTAAATCGATATCGCGATAGTGACACTCGAATTGCATTCTGAAGCATCCCGTTTACCCTGAAGCAAACGAGATCCAAAGATCTACAATTGTCGCGTTTCTACGCAATACGGTCGTAATAAATCATTAAATTTAGAGGACTAATTTTATACACATGCAACTACCACATCAGGTTGGGTTCCTGCATCCCAGCCTTTAAAAACCTAGCCTAACATAAGAAATAATAATAAAAGTGTTGGGAATAAAGTTACCAAGATTGAAGAAAAAGAACGTGCAAGAAGAAATGAAAGATTAAAGAAAAACTCGAAAAGCTCTTGAATTAATGATGCAAAATATGTGAATATTTCTCCTAGATGTTCCTACTTGTTATGAAACTTTTACAACATTGAAGTATTAATAAAAAGAGTCATAATGACTAAATATATAGGCTAGAGGTCGTTTATAAGAGTTCCCAAAACATAAAACTCTTTTTGCTAAAAGATAAGCATAAAATAAAAATCCCGTATCTGCCAATTTGTCACACTTAGAAGGCGTGACTAATTTTGTAACGGATCTGGAGCGTGACTAATTGGCGGACCGGTTCTTTTTCCTCAGCTTCGGTTCGGTTTGGGTCTGACAACTTTTTTTCTTGGATTTCTTCTCAACTTCAAATTGACATAACTTCTTCATCGTAGCTCGGATTGAGGTGCCATTTTTTCCAGTGTTCTTGTAATTAAAATCTCTTTAATTTTCCAGTTGGCCCCACCTCCGGAATAAGTCTAAAAAATTACGAAAATACCCTTCAACTCCCCGATTCTTGGTTTCTTTCACTATTTTGAGTTCTCTTTTCCATCTTTCTTGCATGAAATTCCTGTAAAACACATAAGAGATACACAAAATATGAAATACTTGCCAAAAAGGGTTAATAGCATAGATATGAGACAAATCCAAGCTATTTACACCGCACGGGATCATAAAAATATCGAAATTAAGGGGATAAATGTGAATAATTTATGCCTAATCAACCACCTTGCTACTCTTCCTAACAGGATCATTCGTGCTTACAGATACTTGATAGGGTCACATTTAGTGACAATGTGAACTGCAAAGGCCAACATATAGTGTCTCAACGTTTGGGTTATGAAGACCAAGGCAAGGCAATGCCTCTCAACATTGGTATATCTGGATTATGTTCTTGAAGTCACCTTGATAATACATCGGCCTCTTTACCCCCTCCTTCACTTGAGTAAGAAGTGCTCCTATATATCTCTCTGTTGAAGTGAGGTAGAGAAAATTTCTTTGATTTTCTCAAAGGCCTTTGTTCTTCTCCCCAGATCCACTTAGATTTTTCTTTCATCAAGGGTGCAAATGGGTGGGTCACCTTCGTCAGCGCTAATATAAATCTTCTTAGGTAGGACACCTTTCCAAATAAGCTTTTGAGATGTCGCTAACTCTTTCGCGGCGACATCGTCACAATGGACTTCCTTTTTTCCTCATCGACCTGTACCCCTTGCCAATTTACTAGAAACCCCCAAAATTTTCCTATAATGACCCCAAAAGCACACTTCGAGGGATTCATTCTCATCTTGTACCCACGACATCTTTCAAACACCCTACTCACGCCCTGAATATACTTGCTTTCTTTTCTAGATTTCACCACCAGCTCATCCACATAAAATTCTCATATGTTATGAAATAAGTAATGGAAGCTGGCCTTCATGGTTCACTAGTGAGTGACTCCTGCATTCTTTAAACCAAATGTCATGGCCGTGTAATGAAAATTTTGCAATGGCGTGCAGAAGGCATTCTTTTCTACATCCGTTGAATCCATCCTGATCTGATTATAGTCGATGCTCCCTTCCATGAATCTATACATATCATGACTCGCGATAACATCTACTAAACTTTCTATACTTAGCTGTGGGAACTCATCTTTAGGACATGCCCGGTTCAAGTTGCAAAAGTCCATATAAATCCGAATTTGGCTTTTATCCTTCTTTGCCACTGACACAATACTAGAAATACACAAAGGGTGATGAGTGGGTTTGATGAACCCCG
Source organism: Sambucus nigra (assembly GCA_949130495.1). Taxonomy (NCBI): domain Eukaryota; kingdom Viridiplantae; phylum Streptophyta; class Magnoliopsida; order Dipsacales; family Adoxaceae; genus Sambucus; species Sambucus nigra. The sequence goes on along the minus strand of OX422208.1, from coordinate 664,556,123 downwards.
TCACCAATAATTTCTCCACTTTTGCTTCTATCTTAATGTCTAGTTCAACCTTTTATGTGCAAGTGGCCTGTCTAACTTGGAAAGCAATGGGAAGAAAATTTAGCTTATGAGAGCTCCCCTCAGGGTCTATCCCTGGAATTTCAATGTATTTCCAAGAGAACACGTCGATGAATTCATTGAGGAGGATTATGACCTCGTCCCTATTCTTTGATTTAAATAGTTTGGAGATTAGAATGGGTCTACTCTCACCCCCTCTATTCCCAAATTAATCTCGTTCAGCTCTTGCAACTAATCCCTCAGTCCATCTTTCATACATTCAGTGGATTCTCCTGGCTCTTTAGTATGTTCAATAATGTGGGACTCATCAACCACAAACCAGTCTAGTTTCGGTTCGACGCTCTCATTCTAGAAAGCCGCCTGCGAAGACATTTATAAGCAGTATATGAATTTTTTGTCCGACAGGGCAACCTTCTTGCATGTTCCAGGGGGATTAGCAACCTCCTATACCTTCTTCTTTCCCTTTGCCATATGGGAGATGACTCTTTATACTAAATGATCAATAACACACCTTGGTTGGGAATTTTATCTAACCACTTTTGTATCCTCTAATGTTTTAGCAGAGCTCTTTCTCCCTTCGCCAAATTCAGTATAAAATGTTGCATCTACCAGAAGAACCTCCTTAATAGAAAACGACTTTTGGGTTGCTTTGCTTATAATCTAAATACTTCGCATGATGTCCTTGGAACATTAATGACACGTGAAAGGTACTATGCCATGAGTGTGCATCCACACTCTCCTAATGAGCAACAAGTAGCAGGTGTTGGAATTGATGAGATGGAACTTGATGTGGGAAGTGAAGTTCCCCACCATAATACCCATATTCATGTACTCGAATGACTGCGTGCCTGCACTATCAAATCTCAAGATCACTAATGGTACATGCACAATCTTTAATTGAGAGATCCACATCTCATATAGTGTACCGATTGTCATGATGTTGATTGACGCTCATCCATCCATCAATGATTCAGGGAAAGAAATCCCATTAATCATGGAATTCACATAGATTGGGCGGTTGTGAAAATATGTCACTCGTCTATCTAGTTCAGAAAAGACCAGCTCAGAAGTGTATCTTTGATTACCCACCCAATACGTCCTTACCAATTCAATGTGGGGTTCCCTTTTTATTGGACCGATTACAAAATCTTTCCCGTGATGACCACTCTGGTGTCATACTTTATTCCTATCTAGTCGAAGAACAATTTTAACATGGGACTCCTTGCTATATCTTCACATTCAGAGTCCAAGTCTACCCTCATAGGTTTGGGCCTTACAGATATTACACTTCACATGTTCCTCCTTTATCTAGAGTAAGAATAATATCTACTTCACCTTCTTGGGGGTTTACATGCTCAACCCCCTCACATTCAGCCTCTTCTTGGTCAGGATTGAAGAACCATTCCTCACGCATCCTCTCATTCTCAGATTTATATTCTCTAGTAAGTGCGAGTCCTTCTAGATCTTCAAATAGCTATTCAATATCTTCCAATTCCTTTAGGTCACGAGCTTCTTTGTCATCATAGGCAACTACCATGTTAGCAGTGCCATAATGATGTGCAGAAAGTGGGTTCTCATTGACATTTATCTGGGGAATCTGCAAAGTACCACTAGCCACCTGCTCGCCAATGATCCTTTATAGGTAGAAGTAGTCCTTAATGGCATGCTGAACTCTTTGGTGCAACTCTAAATATTTGGTGTTAGCCTTATCTGATGATATTGTGACTTCTCCATTTGAGTGAGGGGTACCTATTGACCCCCCCTCTCACCAAAGTGTGATAACAGTCCATTGCCTTTACCACGCTATAAATCAACGGTGGTGAAACATCATCTCTAAACTTTCTCTTGATAGTTGGGCTATTGCCTTTGAAGCTTAGTCCCCCTTTCTTAACATTTGAACCTCCATCCTCATAATTAACTGCCTGCCTTCTAGAGACTTGAAATCTTCCAGAAGTAAGTGTCACACACGTCCTCCAATTTGAGGGCCTAGCCTTGATTATCATGTTTATGTTACTAATAACCCAGGTGAATTCTCTAAAAGTCCCATCTATGGTCTTATTGACCAAATGGATCTTGTATTCTTATAGGAACCCCTAGACACATATTTCCAAAGGCCTTTCCTCACCCACATCTTCATGTACATCTAGTGCCCTCTCGCAGAAATGATTAGTATATTGCATCAGCTTTTCACCAAGCCTCTGCACTTCCTGAGCGAGGTGTCTAAACGTCAATTCACCCTCTACCATAAAAAACTTATGAAGGAATTGCCTTTGCATTTCCTCCCACGTGGGGATGATGTTTGGTGCTAAGTGGGAGTACCACATGTATGCCTTCCCCATGAGAGTTTTGGATAACTCCCATAACTTCAGATTCTTATTATTCCCATACACTCCTAGGTACTCAACAAATCTTTTCGCTTCCTCCCTTGGGTTTTATCCTTTTCCGTTGAATTTGATAAAGTTTGGTGGAACATACCCCTCTGGGTATGGCTTCTCAATCAAACTTATTGAGTACGGGTTTTGTAACTCCTCATACAGATGAGACATTTCTCTCTGAGAGGAGGAGATTAGCTTCTTCATTTCCTCAATGGTAGTAACCTTTGAGGGAGATTCATCTAAACCCATATTCTTTGTTGCTGGTGAACTCAACGGTGTCATGGCTTTCTCCGGCACCACCTTTCATGGTAGATCCACCTCTACTATTGCTATTGTTATTGCTGCAACAGCTGCCCCTCCAGTGGGGGATGTTGCTGGGGTTACACAACTTTGTCTCAATCTTTCCAAATACACATTATTTTTTAAAAAAAATTCAAAGAACATTCCTATTAAATTCATACATGCCAATGGAGTTGTTGCTGTTGTACTGGTCTGCCCTCCTTAAGGAGCAGGTATTCTTACTCCGGTCACCACCACCTCCTCTTAAGTGGTCTGGTCACTCTCTCCTCCATTCCCAAAAGGAATGTCTTCAAAAATAAGCTTCATAGAGATGTTAAAACCTTCTTTGTCCATGAAGGTGAGGATACCTCCCCTACGAAGTTGCCAAATGTAGGAGGGTAATTTAACTATGGTATAATAAGAAGCTGGAACGAGTGAGGCGGGACCCATACCAATGGGCTCTGCCCCTAAGGTCTTAAAATGTTTTAATAGCAGCTCCTGGTAAAACCTTCCTTTTCTAGTAAAATTGGAGTTAAAACTAGAACCAATCCCTACAAGAAGATGGACTTCAAAAAAAGTAACAATAACTTGGAGAAAAGAATCCCCTGAGAATGATGGATGCCAAGGTGAGAGTGAAGAAGCAATCACTCAGCACTTAGAGAGAGCAGGGAGAGAATACTAGGTGGTCTGGTGTGATTTTGATAGAGTAACGAATTAACTAGATTTTCTGATGTGTGAAATGACCTCACCAAGGGTATTATTTATAGGTGAATATGAAGCTGGTTTGGTCCTTTTAGGCGCCAAAACCTAGAGGGAAACTTAGAGGGACAAAGTCTATAATGTACCTTTTATCCCTACTAGGTTTGCAACCATCTGTCTCCTCTGACAGATGACACCTCGTGTAAACCAAAGTCAAAAAGAAAATATGTCTCCTAATCGAGACAAAATATCTGATTTGGTAAATATATTTTCATATGGTAACTTTTTGTACAGTCTTTGTAAGCTTAAGAGTGGCCTCGGGGACCACCCTCTTTAAAATCATTTTGTAAAATGTTCATTTCTTGTGAGCAGCCTCTCGGCTAATCACTTCAGTTATGACTGAATGTGAGATGAGTAAGGAATTGAGTGACTCCTAAGGTCTTTTCATCTTAAAGTGCTAAGTGGTTGAGCTTGCTCAACAAACCTTGTCTCTCAGCGGCCAATCCAAAACTCTCATGATATCCCAATTGGCCTTTTTAAGTCCTGCTTTCTCAACTAGGCCACATGTACAAGAAAGTAAATATCAGTACTCTGTTAATTTTTGGGTAACAAATTTTAGGGAGGAGGCCACTCTATGTGGACTTCCTCGCCCCGTGTCATTTCTGTGGTAGATGATTTGGGTAGAGGGGCCACTCTAGGTAGACCTCCTCTCCCTTCCTCTATTTTTATGGTATGTGAATTGTGGCAGAGGGGGTTGCTCGTGATGAGTCCCCTTTCCTTGTCCTTTTTCTGTGGCCTTAAATTACTTGGAGGGGATTCTCATGGTGAGCCCTCTCAACCTTGCCTCTTTTCTGTGGTTTAAGTCTTGGGATAAAGGGTTGCTCGTGGGGAGACCTCCTCATCATTGCCTCTTCTATGTGGCTTGAGTCTTGGGATGAGGGGCTGTTCGTGGTGAACCCTTCTCTTCCTTTCCTATTCTCTATGGCTTAAGTCTTGGGATGAGGGGCTGCTCCTGGGGAGCCCTCTTCATCAGTGACTTTTCTGTGGCTTGAGTATCCTTTGGACGGGTTGCTCGTGATGAGCCCCTCCCTCCTTATTGTCTATTTTTTACAACTTCAATCTTGGGATGAGGTGTTTCTCCTAGTGAGTCCCCTTGTCCAAGTGTCACATTTGGCCATGGGGATCAATCAAGGTAGACCCCCTCACTCCATGTGGGCTTTCTCGTCTTCGACTTTTTTGAAATAATAAATGAACACCCTCTACACCATTTTTGAAAATTAATCAAACAAAAATGTTGGCCTCTAATCTTTTCTTTCTGCCACTCATTTTTTAGCCACTTTCCAACAATGGCTTTCATGTAAAGTAGATTTTGTCCATTCATATCCCTTTTCTCGTTCACCCTCATATATACGATAAAAATCAACATACTCACGGGCGACGGTTCTTACATGCACAAATCCCCAATAGTCATAAAATATGTAGATGATAAGATTTATGGGAGAACGTCTCACTTAGCTCAAATATAACATGTGGGGTTAAAGTTCAAAAGAGAGCGTGCATTTGTTTGTGGAGGAATATACAAAGTGAATCCATTACGCAAATCAAAGTCAAACAACTCAAATCAAGCATGATTTAGAACATTGTAATCATTGAAAGTCATAATCAAATGTCATATCCACATGAAAAAAATGGAATGAAGTGGATTCAAACACACTAATATGCCATAAAAATGTGTAAAACTAAACTAGACATAAACTAAAAACTTTTTTGAGTTTTTAAACATTTTTCAAAATGATACAAATTTAAAAAATAACTCAAAAGACAAACAAGTTATATTTGTATTTATCAATATGACCTAATAAAAGAAAATCAAAATACAAAAAGGATAAACATGTCATAACACTAGCAATAACATATAGCAAGAAGCACAATGCTAGTTTATGACAAACATGCAATAATAATCATTTCTAACATATAGCATGGGGTGTATCATGTGAAAGCAAACGAGAGTAAACAAGCCTAACATTTAGTGCCTCCAAATCAGATCTCCTAACCCATATAGGTGTAAAATGACAAACTTGGACTTGGAGAACCTTGGTGACACTATAATTAGCCTTCCTAGGACCCTTTCTTGGATCAAAACAAAAACACCTAGTATGACCTTTCCTTCCATAATGTGTGCCAGTGTAGACATGAGGAATGTCACCTTTAGGTTAACCTTTTCTAACACCTTGTCTTTGGTTAGCAGCGAAAATATCTATATCATCAAAGTCGATCCCACACTTGTCAGCTTTGATCCGGATGATTCCTAACATCTTATCCAACATCTCCGACCTAGATTCTAAATCAAATTTGACATGACTTGAGTCTCTTAATTTCTCTTCTAACTCCACAAACCTAGACTCGAGCAAATTCCTTGACTCTTAAAACTCATGAAGATCCTTATTCAAAACCGCCCTCCAATCTCAAAGGCTATTTCCCTCACCCTTAACATACTTGAGCTTATCCTTAAGAATTCTCTCACATACTCTAAAATCATCAATCAATTTAGCATTATCATCACCTATAGCATGTTCTTTCAACCTAGTTTCCAACTTCATGTTTACCTTTTTCAATTTCAATGTCTTCTCATACAAATCATAAAAAGGAAACTTGGAGATCACTCTCCTCCCCCAATTATTCATCCTCTTCTTCTTCTTCTTCTTCTTCTTCTTCTCTTGGGAATAATAAACAATAGCCTCAGAAGTGTCATGCTCGTAATTATATTTATGGGAAGATTTGTCATTAAGACTCTTATGACTAGACATGAACGCGGTGTAGTTGAACTCAATTGGGAAATTAGGTCCATATTATGGATCACTATCACTAAGGATACCCCTTCAGTTTCTTTTCCTCCTTCTTTAGTTCAGTCGGACACTCAATTTCCCTATGTCCATAGTGTTCACACTCAAAGCAATGGTCCGACTCATCCCTCTTAAAATTATCATTAGAATTTTTAGGTAATTGATCGTCCTTATTATACTTATTTTTCTCAAACTTTTATCATCTTTTGATTGTTTTTTAAATTTCTAAACTTCTTAGAAAGCATGGCCTTATCGTCATAATCGATGTCAGACTCATCATCTGAAACATGCCTTTCCTCCTTACGAGCATTCAAAGAAATTCCCTTGTCTTTCTTCATATTTTTGGAGGAAAACATGCCAAGATCATAAGTCTAAAGATTACCTACAAGCTGTTCAAGTTTTGTAGAGTCCAAAGTACCTAAGGAATTCAAAAATGTTACCTTTGAATTAAATCTTTCAGGGAAGGACCTTAAGAATTTCTTGACTATCAGGGTATTAGGTGTTGTCTCCCAAGTTAAAAGATAAGTAGACGATATCTGACAGTCTAGCATAGAACTCATTGATGGTTTAATTTTCCTCCAATATAATGGTTTCAAACTAAGTGGTGAGGTCTTGGAGTTTGGAAGCATTAACAACCCTAGTACCTTCATGGGTGAGTTGGAGTATGTCCTAAACCTCTATGTAGATTTCACATGTTATAATATGGTGGAACTCCTCCGATGTGACTGAACAAAAAAGAGCATTTAAACCTCAAGAATTATAATTTTCCAACCTATGCTCTTCATCACTCCATGATTCTATAGGCTTGGGAATCCAATAATCACCAGTTATGGTTAGGGGTGGGCACTAACCCTTAATAATCACTTGCCATACCCACTGAGATATCGCATTGAGTGCTTATTTCATTCCTATTTTCTAATATGCGTACTTAGGCCCATCAAGCACTAGTGCCATAGAAACCGATTGACCCTCAAAATAAAAGCTGTTAAAACTAAAGCCTAAACAGGGATATAACATAAAAACTTAGTGTTCCTGCTCCGATACCATTTTGAAGTTGCAAGAGTATGGAGGGTGGTCTAATTAAATGGTAAATTTGTAATTTTTTGAAATTAAACTTAATTATAAACAAAATTAACCGAAATTAAACTTACCACCAATTTTAAATAGATGTTTTTATAGACAGTTTTACTAGATTTTATCTTGTACTAAAACATGCATCTAAGTGAGTACAAGAATAAAATAAAGAAAAAAAATCATAAGACGCAGATAAAAGAGGAAAACCCACAATGGGGAAAACCTTGGACAACACAACCATGTAAATTGACAATGATAAGGTTTTACAAAAGTCAACAGATGATTTACTCAACGACTTGACACCCTCGCAAGACCTGAAGTATTTTTGATGTTCAACCACTCCTCCATAGGGATAATTTAGGAATCCACCCACGCAAGTGCCACAATGTGAAAGTCCACACTCACCTCGATATCTACCGATAAGGCTCAGCAATCATTTATAGATATGGAACAGAAACACACTGCTTCTTCACCGCAGCACCACACTAGGGAGTCCAAATTGTGTAAATAGAAAATTGGGTATGAAATCCACTAAAAGAAATGATTCTTAACAAGATAAAAAGAATGAACTTCTTTGTGCCCCCAAATAAGATCTCAAAACATTTATGATAATGAAACTTGGATCTTAAAGAGTTTGGGTGAAAATAGGGTTTGGGAGCTTTTGGATATGTATAGGAAAATGATTTTCGCAAAAAGTATCTCTAAAAATAATGCCATAACCCCCTTATAGCGAAAACACATTTTTTATGCGACATATTTTTCATGAAATCTCGTTTGAACAAAAACAAGGGTTCGTTCGAACAAAAACACAATCTTTTTCGAACTAACTCAAAACTAGTTTAAAGGAATAGTCAATCTCGTTCGAGACAACTTCAAATGAGTTTTGAATGACATTCCTTCATTTAAAAAAGAAATGTCATTTGAAGTTTGTTTGAACGAATTACTAAACTTATTCGAACTAAACCTAAAAAGTTGTTAGACTGACTTAAAATAATTTTTTTTAAAATAGACCTAAAAATTTTATAAAAATAAACACCCAAAATAAAATTCCAAGGATAAAAATGTACATGCATTCATACCCCTGAGATCCTCATAATCATAAAGAATAAACGTGGCACAAAACACGACATGATTTGTATTCTCTGAAGCTTTTCTGCTACGTCTTCAATCAAACATGGCATAGACTTGAAAGTTCAACAACACAAAGCCTAACCTATGACTCAAAATATTTTTTTCGGAATTAAGCCAATACATACAAATTGACTCAATAGGATATTTATCCTAAGATAACTATAAAAAACATCCCCTGAACAAAAATGGAAATCGTAAAGGCCTACCCTTTGTAGTCGATACAAGTATAATACATAGCTATAAAAACAAACCCAATAATAATAACACGACGGTCTCTCATCTAAAAGTCAACAAAGTAACTTAAAACCAAGAGTACTAAAGAAACTGCCACACCTCTACAATCATAATGCAAAGCAACCCCTAGTCATTGGGGCATCCACATTAAAATAAAGCTCAGTGATATATATATATATATATATATATATATCATAATTTTAGTAAACACACTACTAATAAAGCACAAAAATTCCTCAATGTTTAAATAAAGCTCATGCGTGTGAGCCGTAAACATAACCATAACCATCCCTGGTGGTATCCCAATAATATAGGTTGCGCTAAGGAAACTAGTGGATAAGTGGTCTCACTCACCACAAATGTAACACCTTACTCTAAATGGACAATCGAAATGGAGGCCCTTCCGGTGGCCCTATTAACCTTACCTTTACGATCGATACTGTAAAAAGTTTGCGTCGTCGTCCCTTCTTCTCATTCATGATGGCCCCATTGGCCATTATAGATCATATGGTTTAGAGTTATAAACCTCTTGGGGGTCCACTTACACTATGCAACTCCTTTGCTGGTGAGATCTTCCCTACTCGAGTCAATGCTACACCATCTCTAGCCATTTTTTCCTTCTTGATCCTTAGTCTTTAAAATCTTAATAACTCTATCCTTTAAATATTTGTGACGATCCTGCTAATGTCGGAAGGTAACTTCCACCATCTGAGTGAAGGCTATGAAGAATGGGTTACCCAATAATGACATACAAACCTTTCACATAAGGTTTATGCCAAATCAAAAAGTCTTCTTCCACTATAACTGAAATCATGAATATCCTTCTTTGCTTTTGTATTAATCTATCCCGCTGGATAAAGAGAAAAATGGTTTAACTCCTCTTTATACTGGCTAGCATGCGGTCGTGCAGATGAGGTCTTTTGAGACTTACTCCTAAAGTCATTACAAATGGTGAGTGGAATAACTTCCCCTCGAACCATATGCTAAGAAGATACTAAAAATCTTACACTCAAATCCCCTAACTCCGGACCAAAGTCAACCTCATCCCTAGGACATCTCACAAGGGAATCCAAAAATTAAGCCTCTGGATACACTTCGGTCGATCCGAGTCGGTCATTAAGAATAAGGGCGTGAAATCCCCTAAGCAGTCATCGTTGTACAAAATACAAGTCCTAACTGGTAAAGCTCTAAAGTAGTCAAATGCACTCATGACCTTAGGATACTGGAACCTGAAATGCTCTGATACCAATTGTAACACCCTGTAAAATTTCTTAATAGATTGATCAGGTCTAATACAAAAACCAAGGGAATAAAAGACATTTGGTAATATTCTCAGCACAACGAAATTATTAGAACTGAATATGTAGATAAAATGACAGATAGTAAAATATTGAATAAATAAAAGCCATCTCTGATACCATACAGCTAAAGATACAAAATAAAACCCACTCTAGAGTGAAAATGTATCTAAAAAATAATATTTACCTCTGACTACATGTCCATATGTACAATCTCCTAATGAAACAAAAATAAATATAGGAAGTAGAAAAGCTACACCGATCGACTCCTACATAATAGGAATGAGGAATAAAATGTCGCTAGAGTTACTCCTCCAATGATCAGCCTAAGTATATGGCAATACACCGACCTAAGACCTGTAGAAATATATTCATCAACAACGTAAACAATAAGTTTCCAAAGAATAAACATTTAACTGAAGTTGGGCCACAATAATAATAATAATAATAATAATAATAATAATAATAATAATAATAATAATAATAATAATAATAATAATAATAATAATAATAATAATAATAATAATAATAATAATAATAATAATAATAATAATAATAATAATAATAATAATAATAATAATAATAATAATACATCTTCCTCCCATTTTAAGTGGATTTTATGTTATTTAAGTTATCAAACACAAAATAACTAAAATAGATATATGGTTCTACTCCCAAACCCATATGTGGCCCATGTGAATAAAGTTCATCTCTTAAGTTCATTATTCTTTACTTTCTCATTTTTAAAATAATCTTTTATATTATAAATCATTTTATCTTATGGTATGCCCTTATCTTAAGAGCATCTTGTTAACTAATGGAAAAATCTCTAACAGTATCCAAGTACGATACAAGACGAGTGTCTCAAGTCTATAAGTCCAGAACAAGCTCATGCCAGTAATTTAATATATACGTCTCTAATATATTAGTTCTTAAATCCTGAGTCATAAGCTTATAGTTATACATCTCTAGTATAAATCATATAAATCTAGAGTATAAATCATATACATTTATAGTATACGATACAATCTAGTACTAACCCTCAAGTACCACAACACAAAACCATGTAAGAAGAGGAAAGACAATCACTATGTCTAACATCAACATAATTATGGTCCTCGACAAGTACAACTTAAATGGACTACTCTCGTATCCCCTCATAAAATAAACGAAGTCTTATCCCTATCATCTTAGGGGATCACTCGTGCACACTTGGTATATAGGTTATTCTGAACCTATAACCGTAAAACCATCAAAAAGGGATAATCACTACATGACGCGCACGCTCGATTTTTCATCAAAAAATTGTCTTCGGGATATTCTCCTTCCAATTCCACCATTGGTGATAACTCGTTGACACTTCAATCTCAATAACAATTCACTAAGTTGATGTGTGGACCACCTAGAGCTGGGCAAGGTAGCGATACAAGATCAGTGTTCATTTTTATATATCAAGAACCTGCTGCTAAGACACTATAGTGCCTACTCTCACGGCACTCTATATCTGCAACTGAGTCAATATGATAAGATTCATTTTCAACGGGCCAATTCTAGTTCCACTCTAAGGCTATAACTAGTATCTTATATAGGTGATAACTAAACACCTCTCCAAATAAAAATTGAAATAATTTTGGACTATCGGTGAGATCCCGACGAAATTGTAACCCCTTTGATGTGATCTCATATATACATAGACTAATATAGGGTAGATTTTTTTCCCGATTCTAAGCATAACTTGAAGTTGCAGGAGTAGGGCGGGTGGCCTAATCAAGAAGTCAATTTTTAATTTTTCCGAATTTAATATAAAACTTAAACAAAAATAACCCAAATTAAACTTAGCACCAATTTTAAACAAATGTTGTGATAAGCAGTTTTATTACCTTTTATCTTGTACTAAAACATGCATCTAGGTGAGTACAAGAATAAAATAAAGCAACAAACCACAACATGCTGATAAAGGAGGAAAGCCCACAATGGTAGAAACCTCGGATGACCCAACCATGAAAATTCACTATGATAAGGTTTAACAAAAGTCGAAAGATGACTTTCTCAATGACTCGATGCCCTCTCAAGACCTAAATCATCTTTGATGTTCAACCTCTCTTCCATAGCGACAACACAGGAATCCACCCACACAAGTTACTCCACACTCGCCTCGATATCTACCAATAAGTCTTAATAACCGTCTACAGGTATGGAACACAAACACGATGCTTCTTAATCACAACACCACACCATGGAGTACACCATGTTTAAATAGTAAATCGGGTACAAAATTCTCTAAAAGAAACGATTCTTAACAAGGGAAAGAGAATGAACTTCTTTATGCCCAAAAATAAGATCTCAAAACATTTATGATAATGAAACTTGGATCTTAAAGATTTTGGGTGAAATTAGGATTTGGGAGATTTTGGAAATGTACAAGAAAAAAACTCTCTAAAAACAAATGTCAGAACCCCTTTATATAGAAAACACGTTTTTTAGGCGATGCATTATTCTAGAAATATCGTTCGAATGAAAATGCAATCTCGTTCGAACCAACTTCGGACGAAATTTATTTTTCTAATAGAGAAGTTTCGTTTGAAGTTCATTTAAACGAACTGCTAAACTAGTTTAAAGAAACATATAAATTCGATTGAACAACTTAAAATAAAAAAAAAACTTTTTAAAAAAAATTAAAAACTTCCCCAAACATTTTATGAAAACAAACACCCAAAATAATATTCAAATGATCAAAATATACATGCATTCATACAAGAGAGATCCTCATAATCATGAATACTAAACGTGGCATGAAATATGACACAATATGTAGTCTCTGAAACTTTTCCATTACGTATCCAATCAGACTATGCTTGAAAGGTGAACAATACAAAGCCTAGCGTATGACTCAAAATATTTTGTCCGAAATTAACCCGATGTATACAAATTGACTCAATTGAAAATTTTTCTTACAAATATCCATCTTTAGCTATTCCGGGACAAAAAAAAAACTATAATCCGCCAAGCTCATCTCAAAGACTCAATCCCCAACCCCAAAAGGAAAAAGTAAAGACTTGACAGATACATATGTTAAGTAGCTTTGCACGCTTGTAAATTTTCCGCATGCTGTAAACCTGCACAGTTCAACACACCTTCAAATGAAAAGAAAATATAAATTTGCATATGAATAAACTCTCACTATTTCTAGCAGTAACCACATAGGTAAGTAGTCTCCCCCATGATAAAGATATCCTCCAAAGACCAAAGTCAAATATACCATTTCTCCCCCTTTTTGTTCAGGAATAGACAAAGTAAGAATGCATAATAAAGGATTTCTCCCCATAAAATATATATCCCCCAAAAATAAGACCATATGATACCAATTAAAATTAGGGAAGAAATAATAATATCATGCAATGGTGGAAAGTGCAACAAAATACAACACGGAAATACAAGCACAAATAATCCAAAAAATGATCAATTAATACCAATATTGATGATAATATGATACCAACTTTAATACACAGTGAAGCATGGGATGTCAATACAAACAAGCAATAAGAGATACCGATATGATCATATATCATGCCAATTTGATTCAAGGATAAAGCATATGACAAGCATGGATTAAATGCAAATGTAAGGACTCAAAATAAACTGATATCATATATATAAATATGCAAAGGATATCAATGACACATAAGCATACACACACATACACAGAGATAGAAACATACACATTCATGCACATATGTGTGTGTGTGTGTGTGTATATATATATATATATATATAGAGAGAGAGAGAGATAAATAGATAGATATAAACACCACAAATTGATACGAAAGACATAAGATTTACACACTAGCATAGTATCAATGTGTTTAAACATGTGGAATGTAGTGAAGGAGAATGAACTAGATACAAAAGAATTATGACCAAAAACTCAAAAATGTCCAAGGAATTATATCTGATCGCAAAACTTTATCAAACTAAGATATAGCCTCAAGTGATAGATAAAGTGAACTCAATGAACAAATAAGAAAAATTTCTAAGAGCTAAAATTTATTATGATTCTAGAAATCAAGAGTTTCATGGCATGATAAGCATAACTAGGATTAATTGTACAAGCCCGTTTATCTTCAACTATAACACTCTTAAAATCTAAACATATATCATATATTTTTTCAGTCAATTCTATTGAAGATGTCATTTATAGGAGGGTAGTGTGACTGGGGTCTGACTAGAAACTCTAAAGGGTGAGGCTTGACCCACTCCAATGGACTCTGCCTCTAACACCTTCAAAAATTTCAAGAGCAGCTCCTAGTAAAACCTTCTTCTTTTGATAAAAATGGAGTCAAAACTATAACCACTCCCTGTAAGAAGATGAACTTAAAAAAATAATAATAATAGCTTGGAGCAATGAATCCCTGAGAATGATGGTTGTCATGGTGGGAGTTAAGAAACAAGCATTCATCACTTAACAAGAGAGCAGGTAGAGAATATTAGGTGGTCTAATGTGATTTTGATAGAGTAACGGTTTAACTTGAGTTTCTAATGTGTGCTTTGACCTCACCAATGGTTCTATTTATAGGTGAATATGGGTTTGGTTTGGCCATTTGGGTGCCACAATCAAGAGAGTAACTTAGAGGGAGAAGGTTTGTAATGTACCTTTTGTCCTGATTAGGTCTTCAGCTGCTCATCCCCTCTAACAGACGACAGTTGGTGTAAACCAAAGTAAGAAGGCAACAATATATCCTAATGGAGACAAAATATCTAATTTCATAAATATCTTTTCAAACGGTAACTTGTTGTACAGACTTTGTAAATTTGAGAGTGGCCTCAAGGACCACCCTCTCTAAAATCATTTTATAAAAAGCTCGTTTCTGTGAGCATCCTCTTGGCTACTTACTTCAGTTATGACTAAATATGAGTTGTGTAAGGACTTGAGTGTCTCCTAGGGTATCTCTACTAGTATTCTATCTATCTTAACGTGCTAAGTGGTTGAGTTTGCCCAGCAAACCTTGTCTCTTAGCCACCAAGCCAAAACTCTCAGTAAATCCTAATTGGCCTTTTTGAACCTTGCTTACTCAAATAGGCTACTTGTAAAAGAAAGTAAATATTAGTGTACTTTATAATTTTTGGGTAAAAAATATTCTAGAGAGGGCCACTCTAGGTGGACCTACTCGCCCTATGTCATTTATGTGGTATGTGATTTGGGGAAGAGGGGCCACTCTAAGTAGATCTCTTCACCTTTTCTCTATTGCCGTGGTATGTGAATTGGGGCAGAGGGGGTATTACATGATGAGTTCCCTTGCCCTAACCATTTTCTATGGGCTCAACTTATTTCTAGGTTCTTCTCGTGATGAGCCCTATCAACCTTTCCCCTTTTCTATCCCTTAAGTCTTGGGATAAAGGGTTGCTCATGGTGAGATCTCTTCATCCTTGTCTCTTCTCTATGGATTGAGTCTTTGGATGTGGGGCTCCTCGTGGTGAGACACCATCATCCAAGCCTATTCTCCATGGTTTGAGTCTTGGGATGAGGGGCTCCTCGTGGTGAGCCCTCCTCATCCTTGCCTTTTTAGTGGCTTGAGTCTTTTTTTGGAGGGCTTATTCGTGATGAGCCCATCCATCCTTTTGTCTATATTCTATAGCTTTAATCTTAGGATGAGGGTTTGCTCGTATTGAGTCCCCTTGTTCAAGTGTCACATTTGGTAATGGGTCTCAATCAAGGTAGACACCTTCACTCTAAACTTTCCTTAGTAATTTGAGTAGAGGAAACCCCTCCATGTGGACTAGCTCATCATGGACTTTTTTGAAATAATAAATGAACACCCTTCTACATTAGTCCCTTGGTACAAAAATCTTTGTTTTGGGTAGACCAAAATGTTTTGTATAGAATTATTGAATTTATCTTGGAATATGGATAGTTTATCCTAGTCATGGCACTATTGGCATTTAAATGGTTCTATGACATCATCCGAAATTGAGGGTCTCGAGGTGAGACCTGTTGAAGAGAGAATATGCATCCCATCATTTGGGAAATGATTTGCTCCCCTTTTTATTATTAGGAGCGTGTGGGCCTATTACAGTGTAAAAGTCTCTTTTAAACTCTCTTCTACTTTTACTTCATCATTTTATTTGAACTGAGATTTTTAGAGAGAGAGAAAAAACCCTTAAGCTTCCATTACTGCTGCCAGTTTTTTGTCGTCTTCTTCCTCTATTCAACCTTCAAATTGCCTATTCATCTATTGTAAACCTCAGTTCTATTGTTGCCACCACCACTAGTGAGGTGCTAGTGGGTACGTTCCCCATCTCTGTTTTGGTTTCTCACTTTTGGCCATCGAACCCACCACCGTCACTTTAACCGTTTTGGATTCCACCACCTATGCTATGGGTGGTTCGTCTAATGAGGTTGCCATCATAGGAGGTCCTTTGTCCATCATCACCTACTCCAAATCTCAGAAGGATTACTTGGCCAATCGTTCAAAGAGGGATTTTGGACAATATCGTCTTTCTCTAAATTTTGGTCCCGAAGACACTTTCATGCCCTCTCTCGCCAATTTCGAGCAGGAGTTTGTTGCCAAGATCAATGAGTAGCCCCATCTGGGTTTGAGTGAGTCCACTAACTTTCCTATCATTTTACCTAATAGTTTCCATAGGGTTCAAGTGGATAGGGGTGATCCATACTCCAACATTGAGCTTAAGGTTCGTGGAGGTTCCCCAAACGAGTGGGACCTTTGGGTAGATCATGTCTTGGCCACCCCTTTGTACAAATCTATTATCGAGGGACTTGGACTTACCACCACTATGCACAGTTTGAAGTCTTGCTCAATTCCCAAACATGGTAAACTTTTACTTTATTGGCTTCTCGTTAGAGTAGAGACTCGCATACTTTTGTCACTGGCTGGGGTGAGTTCACCATTACTATGAAAGATATTTACGAGTTCCTTGCCTTGCCTTACATTGGAGGACATGTTCTTTCTTATGGTTATGAGGATGAGATCGAGGAAGGGATGGTAGGAGAGCTCCACTTTGCCTTAGTCTTGTTTTGTATTTTCTTTCCTTATCCGTATGTAAAAAATGGATCATTTATTAATGAAAAACCCATTTTGGCGTCCATTATGTTCTTCATTCTTTACTTCTATTAGTACTTTGGTATTTGTTTACTATGATATGCTCTAATTTTCTGTGAGCACTTGGTCTATTTGAACTACCCCTTATACTATGGGGTACTTGCATAAATCTGGATAAGTTATACTTTTTAATGCAGCCCCGTATGATTGTGGGGAAATTTTCTATGCACATTCATCCTTCAAGGATAACCCAGATAGGGCGTTAGCCTTTATCCTTCCCTCAAACTTTGAAATCAATTCACAAATGTAAATATAGAAAATGACTATTTTCTTAAAAAAAAAATTGCCCCTGGTCTGTGGGGTCCTTATTCCAGATTGTTTTTAGGAACCTTTTATTCTTAGAAAAAAATAGCAATTTTAGAAAGGGGGTAGACCCCTACTCCACATTTTCTAATAAATGGTCAAGTAAAGTGTCTTTTCTAGAGAACGGAGGTTAGAACTTGTTCTCTAATTTGTAAATCTGTTGTGAGACAATAATTAAAAAAATGTTATTTTTTTTATTACTACTAGGAGGACAACCTCCTGTTGGTCTGGTGATGAAAAATTTATCTATTATGTCTGTAAGGACTTTGCTCAATATAATTTTCCCTTGGGATGGATGTACCCCCAAGTATAAGAAGGAGAGGTCCTTTCTTCATGGAACCTCTTCTAGTCTACTAAAGAGTATTTCTATTTTTATTATTTTTAGCAAAAAAACGTTCTGGTGCACCCACCTCACATAGCAAGTAAATAAACAAAGCTCCTCATCATGTCATGATAAAAAATAGTTGTTATTCATTTCTTTTATAATGTGTACTGTTTACAAGACTTTGCTTTATCATCTTTACAAAAAACGTTTCTTATTTTAAAGAAAGACGCTCAAACTCTTAAAAAGAAATGAATCTTAACAAAACTAAGCATAATACCTCTTTAACCACTTGTAATTAAAGGATTGGAGATAGTCACTCTCACGATCCTATATCTATAAGTACCCTGACTTTCCCACCCCTCTCACCACAAAGGGGACCTCCCAATTGGGTTTGAACTTTGATGCCGAGATGCCGCAGAGTTGATGAGTGGACGCTCTAAGGACCAAGTCTCCTACTTGAAACTCCTTGGGATTTACTAAGTTCTGATAAGTCCCGGACAACTACTGGGTGTAGACCTTGAAGTTCTCTTTGTATTTATCTATGTGATCGTCTAGTGCCTACAATTGCACATGTCACAGGTCAGGAATGAGTAGCCAAGGGCATCGCCAATTCCACGGGTAGGACAACATTGTTGCCGTACACAAGTGAGAATGGGGTAAATTCGATCGGTATTATTTTTTAAGTATGGTAGGTCCATATCACTATGGGTAACTTCTCATCCCATGCCCATCTCATATCCTAATGCATCTTCTTTAGTATATTCGTCAAAGTTTTATTTTTGGCCTCTGCTTGTCCATTCCCCTTAGAGTAGGAAATAGTTGAGTTGTTGTGCACGATCTTGTACTTGTCAGTGATGAGTCCCATCTCCTTGAACATAAAATTACTTCCCATTGTCTGTGAGGATCACCTTGGGTATAACAAACCTATATAATATGCACTCTCTTATAAACGTGGTCACCACTTAGGCAGTTACTCTCCTTAACAGGATTGCTTATGCCCACTTGGTGTAAAATTTTATCGCAACGATGATGAAAGATTTTCCATTAGAGGCTGGGATGATCTTTCCCACCAAATCGAATAACCATTTGTGAAAGGGGTAAGGATATGTTAATCTGATTAAACTAGCTTAAGGGGAATGTACCACATTTCCATGTACTTGAGAAGCTCTATATTTCTTCACATAACTAATGGAGTCATCTTCCATGGTTGGCCAGTAGTACCCAGGGTCATCAATTGATCATATAGTTTAGCACCTCCCATGTGGGAGGGCTCATGAGCTTCCTTTAACACTGTCTCTACATCCCTTTTAGCTATGTACTTCAGTGCCTTCTCATTGTAGACTTTCTTGTAGAGTTCCCCTTCCACTAGGTAGAAGCGGGCCACTCTCTTTCTAAGATAAAATTCATCTTCTCACTCGATTGGAAACTCACCTTCTTTCAGACACGCTACGTAAGGTTTCCTTCAATGCTCAAATGCTTCTATGAAGTTATCCTCAACTGGCTGGTCAAATTGGGTTTGGCACTTTAGACAACCCTACTGCAGATGAGCAACCTCCGTGGGCCAGTGTCAGCCTGCCCACTGCAATCGACAGTAAAGAAGGATATCAGTATCCTTATAATGCTTTTCGTGCATTGCTACCAACCTCTTTCTAGATTTTTTTTCTCCAGCACACCTTGATAGGAACCCTCCGGGGGTTTTAAAATAAAGTGTTCCTTACAGCAGGTGGTAGTTGTCTAGTTCTAACATCTTCATTTTTCCTTCTCTGTTTTCTAACTACTTTACAACCAAGTACCTCTAATCTTCCATCTCGTAACTTGGAAATAGAGACCTCATCGTGGTAGGCACCGTTCTCCGCCATCCCGTAATGGTTGATTCTATCTCATCCATGTTCTATTTTTGGGCTATCATAGCTAGCGTGTCTGGGTGACAATTCATTATTCGCGCATGCCTCTCAATAATTTTTTTAAGAACTGACCTAACAGCCTCTGGATGATGGATCTATATAGTGCTAGGTTAGCATGATTAAGGGAGAACTCCCCATCAACTTATTTTTACTACAAAGTTAGAGTCCATCTTATACATATCACTCTGATACATCTTTGTGGCGCCTCCAATAATCCCAGAATGAGGGCTTCGTACTCAGCCTCATAGTTTGAACACTTGAAATCTAGCTTAAAGGAGAAAGTGATCTTATCTTTACCATTTGAGAGGATAATACCTGCACCCCCTGTTCCTTGTGCAAAATGAACATCAAATTCCAACTTCCATTCATCCATCTACTTTGCTAATCATGATTGAAAATTTTCTCCAGGCAGATCTTCCTTCGACGACTCAAAATTTTATCCTGGGAACTGGGCTAACAAATCTACCACTGCTTAGCTTTTGATATTTTTTGGCACAACACACTTCAAATCATACTCTGATAAGATCAAGAACCACCTTGCTACTCTTCCTACCAGGATCATTCATGCTAAGAGATACTTGATAGGGTCATTTTTAGTGACAATGTAACATATAAAGTACAATAGATAGTGTCTCAAATTTTGGGCTACGAAGACCAAGGAAAGCAATTCCTCTCAACATTGTTATATATGGATTATGTTCTTGAAGTCACCCTTAACTGATAATACATCGGCCTCTTTACCCCCTCCTTCACTTGAGTAAGTAGTGCTCCTATAGATCTCTCTGTTGAAGTGAGGTAGAGCAAATTTCTTTAATTTTCTCAAAGGCTTTCTTTTATTCTTCTCCCCAGATCCACTTAGATTTTTCTTTCATCATAGGTGCAAATGGGTGGGTCACCTTCGCCAGCGCTGGTATAAATCTTCTTAGGTAGGAAACCTTTCCAAATGAGCTTTTGAGCCATCGCTAACTCTTTTGCGGAGGCATCATCACAATGGACTTCCTTTTTTCCTCATCGACTTGTAACACGTGCCAATTTACTACAAACCCCAAATTTTTTCCTATAATGACCCCGAAAGCACACTTCGAGGGATTCATTCTCATCTTGTACCCACGGCATCTTTCAAACACCCTCCTCACGTCCTGGATATGCTTGCTTTCTTTTCTAAATATCACCACTAGTTCATCCACATAAAATTGTAATATGTCATGAAATAAGTAATGGAAAATGGCCATCACGGTAGAAGCAGTCCTTAATGGCGTGCTGCACTCTTTGGTGCAACTCGAAATATTTGGCGTTAGCCTTATTTGATGTTATTGGGACTTCTCCATTTGAGTGAGGGGGACCTGTTGACCCCCTCTCTCACCAAAGTGTGATAACAGTCCATTTCCTTTACCATGCTATAAATCAACGGTGGTGAAATATCATCTCTAAACTTTCTCTTGATAGTTGGTCTATTGCCTTTGAAGCTTGGGACCCCTTTCTTAACATTTGAACCTCCATATTCATAATTAACTGCCTGCCTCCTAGAGACTTGAAATCTTCCAGAAGTTAGTGTCACACGCGTCCTCCAATTTGAGGGTCAAGGCTTGATTATCTTGGCAATGTTACTAATAACCCAGGTTAATTCTCTAAAACTCCCATCTATGGTCTTATTAACCAAAGGGATCTTGTATTCTTGTAGTAACCCCTAGACACATATTTACAAAGGCCTTTCCTCACCCACATCTTCATGTACATCTAGTGCCCTCTCGCCGAAATGCTTTGTATATTGCATCAGCTTTTCACCAAGCCTCTGCACTTCCTGAGCGAGGTGTATCAACGTGAATTCATCCTCTACCATAAAAAACTTATGAAGGAACTTCATTTGCATTTCCTCCCACGTGGGGATGATGTTGGGCGCTAAGTGGGAGTACCACGTGAAGGCCTTCCCCATGAGAGTTTTGGATAACTCCCATAACTTCAGATTATTGTTATTCTCATGCATTCCTTGGTACTCCACAAATCTTTTCGCTTCCTCCCTTGGGTTTTATCCTTTGCCGTTGAATTTGATGGATTTTGGTGGAACATACCCCTCTGGGTATGGCTTCTCAATCAAACTTATTGAGTACGGATTTTGTAACTCCTCATACATATGAGACATTTCTCTCTGAGAGGAGGAGAGTAGCTTCTTCATTTCCTCAATGGTAGTAACCTTGGAGGGAGATTCATCTAAACCCATATTCTTTGTTTCTGGTGAACTCAAAGGTGTCATGGCTTTCTCCGCCACCACCTTTCATGGAAGATCCACCTCTACTATTGCTACTGTTATTGTTTCAACAGCTGCCCCTCCAGTGGGGGTTGCTTCTGGTGTTACACAACTTTGTCTCAACCTTTCCAAATCCACATTATTTTGTTTCAAAAACTCAAAGAGCATTCCCATTAAATTCATACATGCTAATGGTGTTGTTGATTTTGTACTAGCATGCCCACCTTGAGGAGCAGGTATTCTAGCTCCGATCACTGCCACCTCCTCATAAGTGGTCTGGTCACTCTAAGCTCCATTACCAGATGGAATGTCTTCAAATATTATCTTCTTAGAGACGTTAAAACCTTCTTTATCCATGAAAGTGAGGATACCTCCCCAGCGGAGTCGCCAAATGTAGGAGGTTAATGTGATTGGGGTCTAATAAGAAACAAGAACGGTTAACGCGTAACCCATTCCAATGGACTATTCCCCTAAGGTCCTAAAATTTTTTAATAGAAGCTCTTGGTAAAACCATCCTCTTCTAGTAAAAATGGATTTAAAACTAGAACCACTCCCTATAAGAAGATGAAATTGAAAAATAGTAATAATAACTTGGAGAAAATAATCCCCTGAGAATGATGGATGCTAAGGTGGGAGTGAAGAAACAATCACTCACAACTTAGATAGAGAGCAGGGAGAGAATACTAGGTGGTCTGTTGTGATTTTGATAGAGTAACGACTTAACTTGATTTTTTGATGTGTGAATTGACCTCACCAATGGTTTTATTTATAGGTGAATATGAAGTTGGTTTGGGCCTTTTGGGCGCCAAAATTAAGAGGGAAACTTAGAGGGAAAAGGTCTACAATGTAACTTTTGTCCGTACTAGGTCTGTAACCTTTTGTCTCCTCTAATAGATGACACCTGGTGTAAACAAAAGTCATAAACCAAATATGTCTCCAAATCGAGACAAAATATCCGATTTGGTAATTATATTTTCAAATGGTAACTGTTTGTACAAACTTTGTAAGCTTGAGAGTGGCCTCTTGGACCACCCTCTTTAAAATCATTTTGAAAAAAGCTCATTTCTTATGAGCACCCTCTCGGCTACTCACTTCAGTTATGACTGAATGTGAGCTGTGTAAGGACTTGAGTGACTCCTAAGGTCTCTTTATCTTAAAGTGCTAAGTGGTTGGGCTTGCTCAATAAACACTATCTCTCATCCGCCAAGCCAAAACTCTCATGAGATCCCATCTGGCCTTTTTAATCCCTACTTGCTCAACTAGGCTTCCTGTACAAGAAAGTAAATATTAGTAATATGTTAATTTTTAAGTAAAAAATCTTGGACTTCCTCGCCTCGTGTTATTTCTGTGGTAGATGATTTGGGGCAGAGGGGCCACTCTAGGTAGACCTCCTTTCCCTTCGTCTATTTTTGTGGTATGTGAATTCGGACAGAGGGGGTTGCTCGGGATGATTCCCCTTTCCTTGGCCTTTTTATGTGGCCTTAAATTATTTGGAGAGGCTTCTCGTGGTGAGCCCTCTCATCATTGCCTCTTTTCCGTGGTTTAAGTCTTGGGATACAGGGTTGCTCGAGGGGAGACCTCCTCATCCTTGCCTCTTCTCTATGTCTTGAGTCTTGGGATGAGGGTATGCTCATGGTGAACCCTTCTCTTCCTTACCTATTATCTGTGGATTGAGTCTTAGGATGAGGGGCTGCTCATGGTGATCCCTCTTCATCATTGACTTTTCTGTGGCTTGAGCCTCCTTTGGACGGGTTGCTCGTGATGAGACCCTCCCTCCTTCTTATCTATTTATTGCAACTTAAATCTTAGGATGAGGTGTTTCTCCTGGTGAGTTCCCTAGTCCAACTCTCACATTGGTCATGGGGATCAATTAAGGTAGACACCCTCACTCCATGTGGGCTTTCTCATCTTGGACTTTTTTTAAATAATAAATGAACACCCTTCTACACCATTTTTGAAAATTAATCAAACAAACATGTTGGCCTCTAATCTTTTCTTTCTGCCACTCATTTTTAGGCACTTTCCAAGAATGGCTTTCGCGTAAAGGAGATTTTGTCCTTTTATATTCCTTTTGTCGTCCACCCTTATATATACGATAAAAATCAACATATTCACGAGCAACGGTTCTTACATGCACAAATCCCCCATAGTCATAAAATATGTAGATGACAAGATTTATGGGATAAAGTCTCACTTAGCTCAAATATAACATGTGAAGTTAATGTTCAAAAGAGCACATGCATTTGTTTGTGGAGGAATATACAAAATGAATCCATTACGCAAATCAAAGTCAAACAACTCAAAGCAAGCATGATTAAGAACAATGTAAGCATTGAAAGTCATAATCAAATGTCATATCCACATGGAAAAAACTGGAATGAAGTGGATTAAAACACACTAATATGCCATAAAAATGTGTAAAACTAAACTAGACGTAAACTAAAACCTTTTTGAGTTTTTAAACATTTTTCAAAATGATACAAATTTAAAAAAATAATTCAAAAGACAAACAAGATATATTTGTATTTATCAATAAGACCCAATAAAAGAAAATCAAAATACAAAAAGGATAAACATTTCATAACACTAACAATAACATATATCAAGAATCACAATGCTAGTTTATGATAAACATGCAATAATAATCACTTATAACATATAGCATGCGGTGAATCATGTGAAAGAAAACGAGAGTAAATAAGCATAACATTTAGTGCCTCCAAATCAGATCTCCTAACCCATATAGGTGTAACATGACAAACTTTGACTTAGAGAACCTTGGTGACATTATAATTAGCCTTCCTAGTACCTTTTCTAAGATCATATAGCATGCGGTGAATCATGTGAGAGAAAACGAGAGTAAATAAGCATAACATTTAGTGCCTCCAAATCAGATCTCCTAACCCATATAGGTGTAACATGACAAACTTGGACTTAGAGAACCTTGGTGACATTATAATTAGCCTTCCTAGTACCTTTTCTAAGATCATAACAAAAACACATAATGTGACCTTTCCTGCCATAATGTGCACAAGTGTAGACACGAGGAATGTCACCTTTAGGTTGACCTTTTCTAACACCTTGTCTTTGGTTAGCAATAGAAATATCTATATCATCAAATCCAATCCCACACTTGCCATCTTTGTTTTGGATGATTCCTAACATATTATCTAACATATCCGACCTAGATTCTAAATCAAATTTGACATGACTTGAGTCTCTCAATTTCTCTTCTAACTCCCCAATCCTAGACTCGAGAAAATTCCTTGACTCTTAAAACTCATGAAGATCCTTCTTCAAAACCTCCCTCAAACCTCAAAGGCTATTTCCCTCACCCTTAACATACTTGAGCTTCTCCTTAATAATTCTCTCACATACTCTAAAATCCTCAATCAATTTAGCATTATCATCACCTATAGCATGTTCTTTCAACCTAGTTTCCAACTTCATGTTTACCTTTTTCAATTTCAATGTTTTCTCACGCAATTCATAAAAAGGAAACTTGGAGATCACTCTCCTCCCCCAATTCTTCATCCTTTTCTTCTTCTGCTCCACTCTCTCTACCATCACTCTCTTGGGAATAATAAATAATAGCCTCATAAGTGTCATGCTTGTAATTATCTTTATGGGAAGATTTGTCATTAAGACTCTTATGACTAGACATGAACGCGGTGTAATTGGACCTAATGGGGAAATTAGGTCCATATTATGGATCACTATCACTAAGTTACCCCTTCAGTTTATTTCCCTCTTTCATTAGTTTAGTCGGACACTCAGTTTCCCTATATCCATAATGTTCACACTCAAAGCAATGATTCGACGCATCCCTCTTAAAATTATCATTAGAATTTTTAGGTAATTGATCGTCCTTGTTATACTTGTTTTTCTTAATCTTTTTTACATCTTTTGATTGTTTTTGAAATTTGAGAAATTTTCTAAACTTCATAGCAAACATGGCCTTATCATCGTAATCGATGTCAGACTCATCATATGAAACACGTATTTCCTCCTTACAGGTATTCAAAACATACCCTTGTATTTCTTCATCTTTTTGGAGGAAAACATGTCAAGATCATAAGTCTAAAGATCACCTAAAAGCTTTTCAAGTTTTGTAGAGTCCAAAGTACCTAATGAATTCAAAACTGTTACTTTTGAATTAAGTCTTTCAGGCAAGGACCTTAAGAGTTTCTTGACTATACGGGTTTTAGATAATGTCTCCTAAGTTAAAGATAAGTTCACGATATCTGACAGTCTAGCATAGAACTCATTGATGGTTTCATTTTCCTCCATTCTAATGGTTTCAAACTAAGTGCTGAGGTCTTGGTGTTTGGAAGCATTAACAACACTAGTACCTTCATGGGTGAGGTTGAGTATGTCCTAAACCTCTATGTAGATTTCACATGTTATAATATGGTGGAACTTCTCCGATGTGACTGAACAAAAAAGAGCATTTAAACCTCAAGAATTATAATTTTCCAACATATGTTCTTCCTCACTCCATGATTCTATAGGCTTGGGAATCCAATAATCACAAGCTATGGTTATGGGTGGGAACCAATCCTTAATAATCACTTGCCATACCCGCTCATATATCGTATTGAGTACTGATTACATTTCTATTTTCTAATATGCGTACTTATGCCCATCAAACACTGGTGCCCTAGAAACCGATTGACCCTCCAAATAAAAGCCACTAAAACTCATGCCTAAACAATGATTTAATATAAAAACACAGTGTTCCTGCTCCGATACCATTTTGAAGTTGCAAGAGTATGGAAGGTGGTTTAATTAAAAGGTAAATTTTTAATTTTTTAAAATAAATTTAAATTCAAACAAAATTAACCCAAATTAAACTTACCACCAATGTTAAACCGCTGTTGAGATAGGCAGTTTTACTAGCTTTTATCTTGTACTAAAACATGCATCTAAGTGAGTACAAGAATAAAATAAAGCAACAAATCACAAGACGCCAATAAAGGTGGAAAGCCCATAATGGGAAAAACTTTGGACAACCCAACCATGTAAATTCACTATGATAAGGTTGTACAAAATTCGACAGATGACTTACTCAACGACTTGATGTCTTCGCAAAACTTGAAGCATTTTTTTATCTTCAACCTCTCCTCCATAGAGACAATGGAGGAATCCACCCACGCAAGAGCCACAACATGTGAGTCCACACTCGCCTCGATATCTACTGATAAGGCTCAGCAATCGTCTATAGATATGGAACACAGAAAACTGCTTCTTCACCACAGCACCACATCAGGGAGTCTAA
Source organism: Sambucus nigra (assembly GCA_949130495.1). Lineage (NCBI taxonomy): Eukaryota > Viridiplantae > Streptophyta > Magnoliopsida > Dipsacales > Adoxaceae > Sambucus > Sambucus nigra. The sequence goes on along the minus strand of OX422208.1, from coordinate 664,528,963 downwards.
TGTGTGTAAATAGAAAATTGGGTACAAAATTCACTACAAGAAACGATTCTTAACAAGATAAAGAGAATGAACTTCTTTGTTACCACTAATAAGATCTCAAAACATTTATGATAATGAAACTTGTATCTTAAAGATTTTGGGTGAAACTCAGGTTTGGGAGCTTTTGGATATGTATAGGAAAATAATTTTCGCCAAAAGTATCTCTAAAAAAAAATGCCAGAACCTCTTTATAGAGAAAACACATTTTTTATACGACATGTTTATCGTGAAATCTTATTTGAACAAAAACAAGGGTTCGTTCGAACAAAAACACAATCTTGTTCGAACCAACTCAAAACTAGTTTGAAGGAATAGCCAATCTCGTTCGAGACAACTTCGAATGAGTTTCGAACGACATTTGTTCGGTTAAAAGAGATGTCATTTGAAGTTTGTTTGAACAAATTGCTAAACTTATTTGAACAAAACCTAAAAAGTTGTTAGACCGACTTAAAATTAAAAATAAATAAATAAATATCCCTAAACATTTTATAAAAATAAACACCCAAAATAAAATTCCAAGGATAAAAATGGATATGCATTCGCACCCCTGAGATCCTCATAATCATGAAGGCTAAACGTGGCACGAAACATGACACGATTTCTAATCTCTGAGGCTTTTCTACTACATCTTCAATCAAACATGGCATAGACTTGAAAGTTCAACAACACAAAGCCTAATCTATGACTCAAAATATTTTGTCCCGAATTAAGTCAATACATACAAATTGACTCAATCGGAAATTTATCCTAAGATAACTATAAGAAACATCCCCTGACCAAAAATGGAAATCATAAAGGCCTATCCCCGGTAGTCGATACAAGTATAATACATAGCTATAAAAATAAACCCAATAATATTAACACGATGGTCTCTCATCTAAAAGTCAACAAAGTGACTTAAAACAAAGACTGCCAAAGAAACTGCCGCACCTCTACAATCATAATGTAAAGTAACCCCTAGTCATTGGGGTATCCATATTCAAATAAAGCTCGGTGATAATATATATATATATATATATATATATATATATATATATATATATCATAATAATAGTAAACACACTACTAATAAAGAACAACGATTCCTCAATATTTAAATAAGACTCATGCGTGTGAGCCGTACACATAACCATAACCATCCCTAGTGGTATCCCAATAATACAGGTTGCACTAAGGCAACTACTGGCTAAGTGGTCTCACTCACCATAAATGTAACACCTTACTCTAAATGGAAAATCAAAAGGGAGGCCTTGCCGGTGGCCTTGTTAACTTTACGTTTGTGATTGGTACTGTAAAAAGGTTACGTCGTCGGCTTTCTTCTCATTTATGATGGCCCCATTAGACATAATAGATCATATGGTTTACAGTTATAAACCTCTTGGAGGTCCACTTACACTAGATCATAATACATCATAATAGATCTTTTCAGGCTTTTAAAGCAACGCCCTTTTCAATTTTCTTTTCAGTTTTAGAGGGAAACATGTCCAATTCATAGGTTTGTAAATCACCTACAAGCTCTTCTAATTTCGTAGAGGCTAAAGTTGGTAAAAAATTTAAAACAGTCCCTTTTGGAATAAAATCTATCGGGAAGGGACCTTAAAATTTTCTTTACTACTCGGTTGTCAGGTATTTTCTCTCCCAAGTTAAAAGATGAATTAACAATATCAGAAAGTCTAGCATAAAATTCATCAAAAGTTTCTTTTTTGCTCATTTTGATGGTTTCAAATTGAGTGGTGAGGTTTTGGAGTTTCAAAGGTTTTACGACACCTGTACCTTCATGAGTGAGTTGTAAAATATCCCACACTTATTTAGCTGTTTCACACGTCATAATAAGACGGAATTCATCCGATGTGGCCGCGCTAAACAAGGCATTTAAACGACGGGAATTAAAATTTAAAAGTTTAAATTCATTTTCACTGCATCTATCTGCCGGTTTGGGAACACGTTCATTATATACTAAATGAGTTGGTGGAGACCACCCGTTAACTACAGATAACTAAACCCTCTCATCGATAGATTTAAGTGCCGATTTCATGCACGCTTTCCAGTACACGTAAATAAAACCCTCATTGGAAATTTTGAGAATGGGGAAAATTCCATTTTAGCCAAAATATTTTAAAGGATTTTAACAAAATAATTTATCGTTTTTGGCTCTGATACCACTTGTTGGAGCTCGAGGCCCCCGATTACAAATTAAAATCTTTTTAATTCACAAAAAGTAGTAATATCCTTTTTAAGTATATGCAGAAGCGTAAGATGATGGTTCAATTAAATGACAAATTTTAATTTCCTTTCAAATTGAAATTAAACAAAGTGAAATAAGATTAAATGCAAACAAATTTAAATTTTACTTAAACACAATTAAATAACCCAAGTCCTAGAAATTTGCCTAAGTCATATTTGTCAATTTTACCAAATTAGGCCAAACCAATTTTATCAAATTTATTAAATGACTTGAATTAACTACACATTACCCAATATTTATTTAGCACCAAATTAAACATAAGTAGTGATTAAACCAATTTTTATCTTTTTACCTAAGCATGCGTTCTAAGTGATATAGCAAGATAAAATTAAATAATGAATCACTATGCCGCGATGTACGAGGAAAAACCCACAACGGGAAAAAAAACCTCGGAAGACCCTAACCTCAAATCCACTAAGTATGGTTTTTACAAATACAAGACAGTAGACTTACAACACTCGACTCGATCCCTCTCAAGCCCCGACGCTCCTTCTTGTATACACCTCTGCCTAGTGAATAACCACCGAGCTCCATCGCGATCTCGGAATCCACCGATCGGACTTTATATGGTCACCGTCACCCAAACTAGGGGCTTTCTCCAAGTGGGTAAATCAATGCAAACTTCTTCTTCTTCTTTATGGGATTTAGAAGCAAACCCAAACAATCTCTTCTTCAATATGTAGAGATAAACTGGTGCCAAACTCCTAGAAAAGTATATATATATATATATATGGATGAACTTGGATTAAACAATATGGGTGAAACAAAGTGTTCTAAAGGATTTCGTTTTGAAAAATGAACACTTAAACTTGAAATTTTTCTTAGGAAAGAAGAACTCTCAAAACTCTCTCTAGAAGATGTAGGATGGTGAAAAAGTTAATTAGAAAAAGTTCATTTCCGCACTTATGAAGTTCTGTCAAAAGATAGTGGGAAAAGAAATGGGAAAGTAGGTCAAAAACTGCTCAAAACTGCCAAAAAAATTGTTCCCGCCAAAACTCGTTCGAACGAAGTCTCATTTCAAATGAGCCTTCTAATGAAGTGCCAGTGTGAACTCGTTAGAAATCTCGTTGGATATCTCGTTCGAACCATCATTCTCGTTCGAACGATACTTCGAATGACATTCCAGTGGCCTATCTGGGAAGTCGTTGGAAAACTCGTTCGAATGACATTTTTGTTCGAATGACAAACGCGTTCGAACGACATTTCGAACGAACTTCCAGAAAGTTTGAAAAATCTGTTTTTATACAGAAACTTTATATACTTTATTTTAAAGTTTTAATAAAATCATCTTGAAAATAAAAAACAGTTTTAAATAAACCGTTCACCGAAAGAAACATGTTCCAAGATCCTATATATATTTACAATGCATTCATACCTTAGGAGTAAACGAAACATTATTGATGATGTAGAAACGAGGCACTACAAACAAGGCATTTGATGAAGCTTTATGAACTTGACCGCTACGTCTTCAACTTTAGTATGTCATAGGCTTGAAGGACGATCAATAACTTTGTCCTATGACTCCAACGTTTTTGTTCGGAATTGAGCCAAAACTACAAAGGACTCAATTGGAAATTTATGTCCTTACAAATCTCCCCCTTTTGCTATTCCGGGACAAAAAATAAGCAAAAATCCTAAAGGGCCGTCAATCTCAACTAGACTGACAAAAATGTCCCACCCTAAATAAAAAAACAATCTTTTCCCGATGAAAGTTGCCACTTAGAATATAATTCCTGCACACATAAGCAAACACATTAAACGCATAGTTAATATCAAAATATTAAATGCAATTAAATAATTACTTCCCCCTAAATTAATTCTCCCATTTATCAATTATGATCAACCTAAGAAGATAGCGACTCCCCCTAAGTTAAGTCTCCCCCCAAACTAAGATACGATTATAATAGGATTATATACCGTTTCTCCCCTATCATTCTCCCCCTTTTTGTTCAGGAATAGACAAAGGCTAAAGAATTAAAAATTAAGTTATCTTCCCCAATTAAAGCATATACACCCTCTAAACTAAGCAAGGGATAAATAGAATGGGATAACAAGCTAAAAAATATGCAATTATGCATATAGTGATGAGAACATTAAAGTACATAGGCAACAAAATCATAATTAATCCATACAAATGAATATCAACTATGATGCGGAAAAAAATGATACCAAATTGACAAATAAGAGTCTATGCATGTGATATCAAACAAACTACGCAAGAAACAAGGTACTAATTATGAATTGAAGCATAAATGGACTAACTAAACATGGCAAAGGCTTAAATAAAATAACATATATATGTATACACAAGAGATACTAGCTAAGCATAAGTACACACATATAGATCTAAACACCAAAATGACACAAAATAAGATGAGCTTTTCACACTCGTATGTAAAAAATGTGTCATATGGAAATGAAAGTTTTGGGGTGTGAACTAGTAACGATTAAATTTAGAACCAATCACTTAAAACATGTTCACAGAGTTCTCAATTGATTACAAACTTCATCACATTTGAATATAACCTCATGTGACAATATAAATTGAACTCAATGAACAAACATACACAATGCATTCAAGCCTACCATGTTGATGATTCTACAAACCAATAGAGTCATGACATTGAAAGCTCAACTAGGATAAACGGACATTGTGCAAACTGTTGATATACCATCCAATCTCCCTCAATATGCATATATTAATTTTGAATGAATATATCAATCAAACGTAGGCCTTTGCAATCAGTTTTTTAATGCCATAATTCTTATTTTTAGGCCTTTGGACCACGTATTTCTTTTAGGTACAAACAAACGGTGGCTTATTATTCCCAGAGGTTAATAAATCCTTTCGGAGCCCTTCCCCATGAACATTTATATTTATCATTTTTTTTATATATCTCACACAAATATCACGTGCAACGGATTTTGACATGCACTAGTCCTCCTAGGTCACAAATATGTAGATGACAAGATTGGTAGGAGAACACCTCACAAAGCTCTAATATACATATGAAGTTAAAATTTCAAATAAGCTCGCGCATGTGTGAATAGAGGCATATAAAAATATAATCCATTTAATAAACACAAAATCCAACTAGTCCGTGTAAGCAAGGTAAAGAACATAATAAGGATTGACAATCTAAAGCAAAAGTTCTAGCCATATGGGAGCGAAAAATATGGGATTTAAACATAAGTATATGCCACATAAAGTGTGTCAAACTAAAATACACAAAAAAATATTTTTGAGTTTTTGAAATTTTTAACCAAAAATAAAAATATATACTCAAAAGACAAAAATAAATCATTTGAATTTTTCATTAAGCTTAAATTACCAAGAGATAAAAACCCAAATCATAAACAAAAATCTTTTTGTATTTTTCATTTAATGCAAACAAAAATGGAGGAAATATAATACGAAAGATAAACAAGTCATGATTTCTAGCATGAGATATGAAATAAAGTAATGACTAGAAAATGACTAAACATGCATACACCTAGCAATTATATGTAATATGAAGCACAAAAAGCTAGAGTATGCAAAGAAAACTAACACATTCAACCTTTAGATTTAGCAAGTGAGGAAGCATGTGATAGTAAATGAGAATCAAAAACCCTATCTTGTAAAGTTACCAAGTCGGATCTCCTAACCAAACTAATGACGAATGACTATCTAGGGGTGTAGGAATCTTAACTACCTTGGTTTTCTTACGGTGGGTTTTTCTAGGACCTCGTTTCAGATCAAATTTTGTTTTCTAAGATCACCTTTTCGACCACAATGTGCACAAGTAAAAACACGTCGAAAATTGAGACCTAAGGATGGATCCATAAAGGCTTTCCTAGGTGATTCTCTGAAAACATTGGTTTTGGCTTTATGATTAGATTCATTACAAGTATCGAAGCCTAAACCACAAGTGTCATTTTTTATTTGGACCGTGCCTAAGATTTTATCGAGTTTTTCGGACCTACACTTCAAATCAAATTTGACTTTTCTAGAGTCTTTTAATTTATTTTTTAATTCTGAAATGTTAGACTCTAATAAAATATTTCTCTCTTCAAACTTGAGAAGCTCCTTTTTTAAGGATTCCATTAAACCTATAAGGCTATCTATCTCGCCTTCTACATATTCAAGCTTCTCTCGAAGAGTTCTCTCTCGTGTCCTAAGGTCTTCCACTAACGCACTCTCATCAACGACCTTGACACGCTTTTTCAAACAAGCTTCTAACTTCATTTTTTTTTAATTTAATAGATTCATCATATAATTCTTGAAAATCATTTTAAAGTTCACTCACATTAACCTCTTCTTCATTTTCACTCCCTCTTTCTTCTTCACTCTCACTACCATAAAAAATAAGGGAATCATAAACTATGACCGTGGAAGTGTCATGTGTTAAAGTTTCATCAATAGATGATTTATCACTATCACTCACATGACTAGCCATAAAAGCCACAACGTTGGAGATTTGGGTCCCTCTTCATTATCACTATCACTAAGGGTTGCATTAAATGAAATGGGTTGCATACCCTCTCTCCTTAGTTTAATGGGCCACGCAGAAGCCCTCTAGCCATACCCTTCACAACCAAAACACCTATTTGACTCGTCCCTATTTAAATTTTCTTTAGAAGTTTTAGGGATCCTCTCGGCTTTGTCATGCTTAGAAGTTTCAAATTTCTTAAAGTAATTTTTAAATTTGTCTTTGTTAATTTTAAGAAATTTAGAAATTTCCTAGCAAATATGGCCATATCTTTCGAGTCACTATCACTCTCGCTCTCCACTACTTGTTTTTCCTCTTTTCGGGCTTTTAAATCAACGCCCTTTTCAATTTTCTTTTCAGTTTTAGAGGAAAACATGTCCAAGTCATTGGTTTGTAAATCACCTATAAGCTCTTCTAATTTCCTAGAGGCTAAAGTTGGTAAAGAATTTAAAACGGTCCCTTTTGGAATAAATCTATCGGGAAGGGACTTTAAAATTTTCTTTACTACTCGCTTGTCGGGTATTTTCTCTCCCAAGTTAAAAGATGAATTAACAATATTGGAAAGTCTAGCATAAAATTCATCAAAAGTTTCTTCTTCGTTCATTTTGATGGTTTCAAATTGAGTGGTGAGGTTTTGGAGTTTCGAAGGTTTTACGACACTTGTACCTTCATGAGTGAGTTGTAAAATATCCCACGCTTATTTAGCGGTTTCACACGTCATAATGCGATGAAATTCATCCGGTGTGACCGCGCTAAACAAGGCATTTAAACCACGGGAATTAAAATTTGAAAGTTTAAATTCATTTTCACTCCATCTATCGGCCGGTTTGGGAACACGTTCATTATCTACTAAATGAGTTGGTGGAGACCACTTGTTAACTACAGATAACCAAACCCTCTCGTCGATAGATTTAAGTGTCGATTTCATACGCGCTTTCCAGTATGCGTAATTAGAACCATCGAAAATAGGAAATTTTGAGAATGGGGAAAATTCCATTTTAGTCAAAATATTTTAAAGGATCTTAATGAAATAATTTATCGTTTTTGGCTCTGATACCAGTTGTTGGAACTCGAGGCCCCCGACAATAAATTAAAATATTTTTAATTCACAAAAAGTAGTAATTTCCTTTTTAAGTATATGCAGAAGCATAAGATGATTGTTCAATTAAATGACAAATTTTAATTTCCTTTCAAATTAAAATTAAACAAAATGAAATAAGATTAAATCCAAACAAATTTAAATTTTACTTAAACACAATTAATTAACACAAGTCCTGGAAATTCACCTAAGTCATATTTGTCAATTTTACCAAATTAGGGCAAACCAATTTTATCAAATTAAATTAAATGACTTGAATTAACTACACATTACCCAATATTTATTTAGCACCAAATTAAACATAAGTAGTGATTAAACCAAATTTTATCTTTTTACCTAAGCATGCGTTCTAGGTGATATAGAAAGATAAAATTAAACAATGAATCACTACGCCGCAATGTAGGAAGAAAAACCCACAATGGAAAAAAAACCTCGGACGGCCCTAGCCTCAAATCCACTAAGTATGGTTTTTACGAATACAAGACAGTAGACTTACAACACTTGACTTGATCCCTCTCAAGCCCCGACGCTCCTTCTTGTATACACCTCTGCCTTATGAATAACCATGGAGCTCCACCGCCGTCTCGGAATCCACCGATCGGACTTTATATTGTCACCATCACCCAAACTAGGGGCCTTTCTCCAAGTGGGTAAATCAACACAAACTTCTTCTTCTTTGTGGGATTTAGAATCAAACCCAAACAATCTCTTCTTCAATATGTAGTGATAAATAGGTGCCGAACTCCAAGCAAAGTATATATATATATATATGGATGAACTTGGATTAAACAATATGGGTGAAACAAAGTGTTTTAAAGGATTTTTCATTGAAAAATGAGCTCTTAAGCTTGAAATTTTTCTTAGAAAAGACGAACTCTCAAAAATCTCTCTAGAAGGTGTAGGATAGTGAAAAAGTTGATTAGAAAAAGTTATTTTCCGCACTTAAGAAGTTCTCTCAAAAGATAGTGGGAAAAAAGCAGGGAAGGTGGGTCAAAAACTGCTCAAAACTGCCAAAAAAAAACTATTCCTGCCAAAACTTGTTCGAACGAAGTCTCGTTCGAATGAGCCTTCTAACGAAGATCCAATGTGAACTCGTTAGAAATCTCATTGGATATCTCGTTCAAACCATCATTCTCGTTCGGACGATACTTTGAACGACACTCCAGTGGCCTATCTCGGAACACGTTGGCAAACTCATTCGAACGACATTGTTGTTCGAACGACAAACTCTTTCGAACGACATTTCGAACGAACTTGCAGAAAGTTTGAAAAATCTATTTTTAGCCCAAAAACTTTATATACTTTATTTTAAAGTTTTAATAAAATCTTCCTGAAAAAAAACAACAGTTTTAAATAAACCGTTCACCCAAAGAAACATGTTCGAAGCTCCTATATATATTTACAATGAATTCATACCTTAGGAGTAAATGGAACATTGTTGATGACGTAGAAACGAGTCACTACAAACAAAGGCATTTGATGAAGCTTTATGAACTTGGCCTCTACGTCTTCAACTTTAGTATGTCATAGGATTGAAGGATGATCAATAACTCTATCATATGACTCAAACGTTTTTGTCCCGAATTGAGCCAAAACTGCATAGGACTCAATTGGAAATTTGTGTCCTCACAAGATTGATTAGGTCTAATACAAAAACAAAGGGAATAAAAAAACATTTGGTAATATTCTCAGCACAATGAAATTATTAGAACTGAATAAGTAGATATAATGCCAGACAGTAAAATATTGAATAAACGAAAGCCATCTCTGATACCATACAACTAACGATATGAAATAAAACCCACTCTAGAGTAGAAAATGTATCTCAAAAATAATAATTATCTCTGACTACATGTCCATATGTAAAATCTCCTAATGAAATAAAAATAACTGTAGGAAGTAGATAAGCTACACTGATCGACTCCTTCATCATAGGAATGAGGAATAGAACATCGTTAGAGTTACTCCTCCAACGATCAGCCTAAGTCTATGGCAGTACACCGACCTATGACCTGTAGAAATATATTCATCAACAACGTAAACAATAAGTTTACAAAGAATAATAATTTAACTGAAGTAGGGCCATAATAATAATAATAATAATAATAATAATAATAATAATAATAATAATAATAATAATAATAATAATAATAATAATAATAATAATAATAATAATAATAATAATAATAATAATAATAATAATAATAATAATAATAATAATAATAATAATAATAATAATAATAATAATAATAATAATAATAATAATAATAATAATACATCTTCCTCCTATTTTAAGTGGATTTTATGTTATATAAGTTATCAAACACAAAATAACTAAAATAGGTATATGGTTCTACTCCCAAACCTATATGCGGCCCATGTGAATAAAGTTCATCTCTTAAGTTCATTATTCTTTACTTTCTCATTTTTAAAGTAATCTTTTATATTAAGAATCATTTTATCTTATGGTATGCTCTTATCTTAAGCGCATCTTGTTAACTAATGGAAGAATCTATAACAGTATCCAAGTACGATACAAGACGTGTGTCTCAAGTCTATAAGTCCAGAACGAACTCATGGCACTAATTTAATATATAAGTCTCTAATATATTTGTTCTTAAATACTGAGTCATAAGTTTATAGTTATACATCTCTAGTATAAATCATATAAATCTCGAGTATAAATCATATACATCTCTAGTATAAGATACAATCTAGTACGAACCCTCAAGTACCACAACACAAAACCACGTAAGAAGAGGAAAGACAGTTACTACGTCTAACATCAACATAAGTACGGTCCTCGACATGTACAACTTAAATGGACTACTCTTGTATCCCCACATAAAATAAATGAATGCTTATCCCTATCATCTTAGGGGATCACTCGTGCATACTTGGTATAGTTATAGGTTATTCCGAACCTATAACCGTAAAACCATCGACAAGGTATAATCACTACACATTCTCGTCATAACACACAACCTTTATCCATAAGGCTATATGCTAAAATTCCAGCCTTTTTTCCTCCCTCATGAACACATGTACGTTAACCGTAGGATTGGGGTAAAAGGACTAAGATAAACCCTGTCTTATCATCAGGGTACCAACGCTGTCAACATCGTATGCACCCCATTAAAATCACTCCTAGTACATCACCCACGAGCATTCACACACCACAATATGATTCTACACATAAAGAAAAAGTCAAGTATGCTCCTACTCAACTGCGCAAAGAAAAAAAATATAAAACCCTACTCAGTTGGGGTACACGTAAAGTCTCTTAATATTGATAATTAAAAATGGATATACATAAATTATCCCAAGTACCCAATTCTCTAAAATTTATCTATCAATACCTAACTTATACCATAACTCATTCATTGTAAGAATTACATTCATCTAGAGTTTACAACCACATTCTAATAAACGATTGATGATAATCAATTACTTAAATCTCTTGACCTTCTCTAGACTCCATGTGTGGATGTCTCGCAAGAAAAATCCAAATAAGAAAGCCCCTCAAAACACTTCTTTCTAGGTCAGACGGTTGATAAAACTCCATATAATCATCCTAACCATAAATCTCAGTATTCTAAACCTTTAATGAGTCTAACTAAAATCCAATTAATTCTCGAATTATTACTATAACACGTCAGATTTAATCGCAAAATAACTCCCCAATCAAAACCCTAACCAAATGAACACAACACACTATCTAGGGTTTGTCCAATTATTTAATATGTGCTTATGTTATGTCAAATGACCACTAAACATACTTTCACACAAAATTAACCCTAGCCTCCATATGGGCCTCGACCAATTGAGCCCAAATACATCACCAAATGGCACAAAAATCTACCCTGGCCATTTACTAACCCAATAGACTTAAAACCCATTATTTTAAGTAAAAAAAGGACATACTAAGAGTCACAAATTTCAACTTTATATATGATGCTAAACAAACTAATATTTATTTGGTATGATTCCAAATAACAATTATTTAATTATTTATTAATTAAGGGCAACATTGCATTAAAATATACCACTTCACGATCGGTGGAACCCGAAATCGAGGGGATAATCCAAACAAGTAGACCCTCAATATCAAATCCCAACCATTCCATAATACTACTAATTCGGCACAAATATTGCATTTATTCACCCTTTATACTTATGCATTTTACCCCCTCAGGTACTTTAGTTACTATATTTATGCTCGTTAACCTTAAAACCTCTATTTTATATTTTTAAATATTTTTTGAGGTATAATCAATCTTTTGTAGGTATTATGGTGCTTAGTGTGAAGTTTGCCAGCATTTCGAGGAAGTTCAGTCAACAATCGCACGCGCAAGGGAATTTTAGTAATTTTACAATTTGAGTTTTTGGCCCAATGTCTCATGGAAGTTGAATCCCTCTGAGTCATCTTCGTGTGGCCGCTGATGGTGCATGATTCTGAATCTTAACAAAGAAGTTGCGACATTTGTTGAGAAAGTGGAACTACACTAGAATCACAAGACCCAACCTCACTGAAGAAGCAGGTCTAAATCTATTCAGTCCTTTGCCGAATCGATTAGGTTGAGGACAGTGCCCAAGCCTCCATTCCCAAATAGATTTGGTCTTCTATCGAATCGATTCAATTTTTCACAGCTTTGAAGATTTTCTTTTTCGAATCGATCAGTTTGGTACCAAATCGATTCGCCCCTGGTTTCCCTATTTTCTTTATCTACGAGTTTTACATTAGGGTTTTTGTATATATAGTTTTTCTCTTTATTTTGAAGAGATATATTTCATTTTACATTAGTTTTAAGGATTTGTTATTGGGATCCACCCTCTCCTTTACCACTTTAGGGTAATATCCATTTATGTATGTAAGTTTTACTATTCATTATCTTCTTTGTTTGTTTGAGCTTTATTTCCATTATCTCTTTACTTTTCTTTCCTGGATAATTAGTTGTAGTTATTTATTTATTGTCTGCTTTTAGTTTTTAGTTGTTTTAATTACTTTATTCACGTCTAGTCCTTTGTTTAAGGGTTGGGGTTATGTTTCTTCCATTAATGGGTATTGAGCTCCAAAAGTTAAGCTTTGTGGAAAATTGCATTTATTGAAACCTCATGTTTAAAGTTGGAATATTATGCATTTAACTTTCTTTGTCATGCAATGTTAGTGTTTATAGCGATATTCCAAATTTAATACACATAGGAACGTTTTTCATAAAATGATTTATTTCGCATTTTTGGATTAATTTCCTTCATGGGTAATGTTTATAATTAATTGAATATGCTCCGTTAAATATTTTCTAACCGAAACTCTAATTATGCGTTGTTTAGCCCATAGCGGGGATGTGATCCCGACTCTCATTTTATTAATTCTTATTTAATTCTAACTTCTTATATTTTCCCATTTTCCCCGTTTTAAACCCATCACCTTTTACAGTTTTATTTTAAAAGTAATAAATCGTCTAAAAATTTTCGAACACTCCTTTTGGTTTTTTGATACCTGGACTGGACGCTATACTCCATTTATTGAGTGTAGTCATAGTTTATGTTTTTTATATTGTGGTCGAAAGCCGATAACAACGCTTTGTATATCTACATGGATGCTCGATTTTCACCAACATCAAAATGGGACTGTTATAGGGGAGTGTTTGTTATAGATTATTTTATTATTTCGTAGTATTCTTTTCGTTATATTTGTATTCTTTATGTTTTCCTTTCTTTTTGACTCATGCTAGATTATTTCGAGGACTTTGAATTTTTGGTGCTTGTCACATTTTTGAATTGCCTAAATTGAAATGTCTCGCTATAACTCTTTAGATAAACTTAATTGTTATGAAAATATTTTTCCAATTTACACTCCCAAGATTATGCGAGAATGCTTACAAGTTCTTGAAAATGAGTGCATTGAGCATGAAATTCAAGAATTTGTAAGTAATACCTCATCGCCTTGTGAGGAAACTTTGGGAAGTAGGGAATCATCTAGCTATGAGAAAATCTCTCAAGAAGATGTTTTGTCTTGTTGTTGGCTTGATCATGAGTTATCTTTTAAGGAATTGAATGACCAATTCGAGAGTTCTAAAGCTTGGTCTTTAGAAATAAATGTCCAACTCGATGAGATTATTTCTTCTTCCCGAAGCTCAGTTGAGGTTGAAACTTGCATTTTACCTATTTGAGGAAGAAGTAATCGAGAGTAATCCAAGCACTTTCAAATTTCAACCTTGTAATAATTCTTCCAATTTTATTGATTGTTGTTGGTCCTTCCTTTCCTTTATTCCCTACTATTTTCTAACCATTAATTTTATCAAAAGAATCGATTGAAAGTCTTGAGTACTTCGACCCGATTCTTGAACAAGAAAGTTATTGTGAGATGATTCATCTCATGGGCTATTCTCTTGCACTTGACTCCCATCCCCTCCCAATTGAAAAACCTTGGGTATGTGATTTTAATTTTCCTAAGATCAATGTGCTCTTGTCACCCTTAGCATCCTAATTCCCCATCACCTCTCTCAAATTTTTAATTGGTGATAGTTCATTTCTTACACCTTACACATGCCTTCCGTTGTTCAAACGAAATTCTTATTTTCTGGTAGGCATGCATTAATGGGAGGGTACAACGATTATCCCTCAAATCCAAATTGTATTTTGGGTGGACCCTCAAAATTTTTGACTTCTAGTGTATAGTTAGTTAAAAGTTAAAATTTTAGGTTGTAAATAGTTAGTTTTTCTTTCTTTCTTCCTTTTTAATCGTAGTCTAGTGTAATTATTTAAACTTTTTAGTATTCTTTTTGCTATTCTTGTTACTAACATGTTTTGTAGATTCAATGGACTTGTACTTATCGGGGATCACTCCATTGTGGGTAATATCTTTCTTTTCCTCTCTTTATGCTGTGTTCTTGATTTTCATTGATGACAATGCAACATTTACGTTAGGGGGTGTGGGTTATTCTTCCCATTATTTTGTTTTGTTCCATTGATTTGATCACAGGTTAGTTACTAAGCATACTTTTGTTAAAAAATTAAAAATTTTGAAAAATATTTTCTTTCTTTTTTCTCCTTTGTTGGGCATTTTTCATTTGTTTCTGATGATAAATTTCAATAAATACCCGATCAAATAGACAATTCAACGATGCATGTTCTCAATTTTAGAATTTATTAGACTTTATTCCTCATATCATTGATATTATGAATAACTTCATGAATTAAACTTTATTCCCATGAGCACATGTGCTTTTCTTGTTTTAATGATTTAGTTAAGATTTTATGACTCTGTGATCTTTTGTTGCATTGTATACACTTACACTGAGTGAGCTTTGTGATTTTCATCATTTATGAGTGTTTAAACACTCTTTGCTCCTTAAAAATATTAATTTCATCGGTAATCTCACTATTCTTTCATTTGATCATTCATTAATTGAGTTCATTTTGAATTGTGTTACTCGATCATGATTTTTTAAATGGTTTGACTTGAGAATTGAGCAAAATTTAGGAAATGATCATAGGCCATCTTTGTTATATCACTCATATTGACTTTGACCTCACTTTACATAATTCCTTAGTCAACCCATTTGAGCCTTAATGTAGCCTTTTGTTTTATTACCCAAAATCCCATAACGAACTCCACATTAGGGTTATAAACCATATATTTCACCTTCCCTACATTGTTTTGGAATGATACATGGGATTGAATAATGTTCATGTTACGTGGTTGCAATTAAGCATGTGAGAGTGAAATAGTGAAAAAACAGTGAAATGAAAAAAAAAAGAAAAAGTTAAAAATAAAAGAAAACAAAAGAAAAACAAGAGAGAAAGAAAAAGAAAAAAAGAAAGAGAAAGAGAAAGTTGTATTTTTTATTGTTCCCACATTTTCCATTATTATGAGTTTTCATCTCTGACCACCTTTGAATCTGTGCACATTCCCTTCGTTTCAAAACCTCAACCCCAAACCAACATTACAACCCTATAAAGTCCTATGTGATCCTAGAGTGACTTCAAATCAAACTTTTTAAATAATTGCATTAATCTGTGAAAATGAATTCCGCCTCCTTTAATGGGAATATCTTTCATTGAGATTACATGTTTTTCATTTTTTATAAAGCGTTATTCACCAGTGACATGTGCGCGGCCTTTTTTTCATTTACATTACTGCTTATGCCCGCATGTCCCGTGTGTTGCCTCTTGTTATGAGTGATTTCATTTTTTTAGTGTAATATCCAATGAGGATTGGCTACTTGTGCATGCTTTAATGTCTATTATCCGGTTTATATAAGTTTTTTCCAAATCATACTTTACATGTGCTCGCTTCCTCCCACTTTTAAGGTTTCAATTCTATGAACCTCATTCTATAATGTTAATAACAAAGGACTTTTGAGTGAATTCATTCACTATGCTAATAACATGTTTGAAATGTTGTTCATTATTATTCGGATTGTTGCATCTTGATTGGCCATATTTTGAGGAAACCTTAATGATTGTGGGTTTCGTCCCTGAAAACCCTCACGAGATAAAACTCGTCCACTAGGGTAACCTAGGGGTTTAACGGCTTATTGCATATGCTAAATGCAATCGTTCCTCCACAAAAGTGGCTTTTATCTCTTTTATATATATCTTCTATCTGTTGGTTTACTTGTATTTATTCTTGATTTCTATTTCATTTCTAGGGACTAGCAATGTGTATGTTAGGGGGTGATTCAGCACGAATATTGCATTTATTCACCCTTTATACTTATGAATTTAAGCCCACTCGGGTACTTTTATTCCTATATTTATGCTCTTTAACTATAAAACCACTATTTTATATGTTTATATATTTTGCGAGGTATAATTGAGATTTTGTAGGTGTTATGGTGTTTGGTGTAAAATTCAGTAGCATTCTGGGGAAGTTCCGTCGATAATCGCAAGAGCAAGGGAATTTTAATAATTTCACAATTTGGGTTTCTGGCCCAATGTCTTCATGAAAACTCAATTCCTCTGAGTCATCTTCGCATGTCCATTAACAGTGCACGATTCTGAGTCCTAATAAAGAAGTTACGACATTTCTTGTGAAACCAAAATCATAAGACTCAACCTCACTGAAGAAGAAGGTCTAAATCGATTCAGTCCTTTGCCGAAACGATTAGGTTGAAAACAATGCCCAAGCCTCCATTCCTGAATCTTTTTGGCTTTCTATAGAATTGATTCAATTTTTCACAGCTTCGAAGATTTTCTTTTCTGAATCGATTGAGTGGCACCAAATCGATTCGCCCCTGTTTTCTTTATTTACTAGTTTGCCACTAGGATTTTTGTATATATAGTTTTTCTCTTCATTTTGAAGATATATCTTTCATTTTAAATTAGATTTTAGGGTTTGTTGTTGGGAGCCACCCTCTGCTTCACCACTTTGGGGTAATACCCATTTATGTATGTAAGTTATACTATCCATTGTCTTGTTTGTTTGTTTGTTTGTTTAAGCTTTATTTCCATTATGTCTTTACTTTTCTTGCCTAGATAATTAGTTGTAGGTATTTATTTCTTGTTTTCTTTTAGTTTTTACTTGTTTTAATTACTTTATTCATGTCTAGTCCTTAGTTTAAGGGTTGGGGTCATGTTTTCTCCATTAATGGGTCTTGAGCTCCGAAAGTTAGGTTTTGCGTAAAATTGCATTTGATTGAAACCTCATGTATTAAAGTTGGAATATTATGTTTTTAACTTTATTTTTCACGCAACGTTAGTCATTAAAAATATATTCCGAATTTAATCCACGTATGACCATTTTAGATTGAATGTTTTATTTTTCATTTCTGAATTAATTTCCTTCATGAGTAATGTTTATAATTAATTGAATATGCTCGGTTAAATGGTTTCGAACTGAAACTCTAATTATGCATTGTTTAGCCCATGGTGGGGATGTGATTCCGAGTCTCATTTTATTAATTCTTGTTTAGTTCTAACATCTTATATTTTCCCATTTTTATCGTTTTAAACCCATCACCTTTTACACTTTTTTATATAAGTAATAAATAGATTAAAATATGTTGAACACTCCCTATGGATTTTTGATACCCGGACTGGACACTATACTCCATTTGTTGAGTGTAGCCATAGTTCAGTTTTTTTGTATTGCGATCTAAATCCGATAACAATGATTTGCGTATCTACACGGACGCTCGGTTTTCGCCAACATCAACTGCGTCACTTCTAAATATTTAATTAATGAATTACTTTATATTAAGTCCAATTTAAAATATGAATAATTAACACCTAAAAATATAAATATTTACATGACATGTAACAATAAGCACACATAATTAATTTTCACAATTAAATAATGCAAACAAATATGGGGTAGTTCTGGTTGTAGAAGCAGTATTTTGCAAGCAGAACTGTTCTTGGCCTAGTTTCTTAATCTCTGATTGTATGGTGTTCTGAGCGGCGGTGTTTTTATCCAACTTACTCAAAACTTGGTCATCAAGAATGGTGCCTGATCCTCTTCTGTAAATATGTAATGCACATCGGAACAAGATCGACAATCATAAGTGGGGAGCTCGTTGATGAAGACTAGATGAATGCATGGGGCACAAACACGGGTTTCTAGGGTAAGAACTTAGTGTAAACTTCTTCAGGTGAGGATAACTGGAGAAAAATACGGGGGAACTTTGTTTAGGTTTTTTCAAATTGAAGGATTGATAAAAAGATTTTACATAAGGAGAGAAGGACTAACATATGTATGACTTCTCTGATGCAATTATATTATCTATTTTTAAGCATATAAGGATGGTACATTGTTTTTTATATTACCTTTTTGGTAGTGTCTTCAAAGGGGAAGAACTATGCAGAGTCTCATTATATTCGGTTGAACTGGGGTGAACTCTCATTTTTTGTAAGATTAGCGAGGAAGTAATAGAACGTGGTCTATTATTTTCTCAAAAGTAGAATGTGGGTGGGGGAATCCACCATAAGGTAATTATACTTTGGTGAGCACTTGCGGATTCATACTATTTATCTATCATTAAAAATGGGAAGACATTCATCATGGAACGTAAGGAGTTTGGACCATCCTTTGGTAGTCTAATAATTTTTGAAACATTTTTTCAATGAGATTGGCTCGTAAGTATTTTTTATTTTTATGCAATTGGATTTGTACCAAGATCTTTTTCTCTACATGCAAAAAGACGATGTGAATCATTTATCAGTGGATGGTTTTTCATTGTCATGGATTATAATATACCAGGTTGCTTGGAGTAAACAACCTTTAAGGTACATGTGAAATTACTTTACCCTAGTACTGAATAGTTGGGAAAGCCTATTCGATATACCCTAGTACTAGATGAACATCAAACATTCCTTGTTATTGAGACTTTAGGATCAAGAGATAATTTGTCCGATATAGCAAATGGGTGGGCGAAAAGCGTGATGATATTCATTAGTGATTGACCCTTCAGCTAATCGCTTTTAGCCTCGAGGCTATAGGATCTAAATAATATGAAAATGAAGAATATCACTGGGTGATGAAAAATAAGTTATTTTTATTTTTACATACTTTGATGTTTGTTTTATCACGTTGTCCTTTGCGCACATCTATACGTTTGTATGAATGTGCAATGTTGTACATGGGGACTTAAGCACGTGTCTAAATTCAAGGGACTATAACACTAAGTCCTCTAAATAGTTCTAAAAATGAGCATAATGTAGTCATGTGATATAGAGATATTAAGTATATAGAATGGAAGCATTAGGGTTGATCGGTTCACTTGATGTATCTGAACTTGATTGGTAGTACACAGGATGGTATAAACAAAAGCCAATTTTCAAATTTTCAAATTAAATAAACGAACTAAAACAAAATCAACCCAACTTAAACTTAACACCAATTTTAAACCAATTATTGTGATAAACGATTAACCAATGTTATCTTGTCCTAAAACATGCATCTAGATGAGCGTGAACGCTATATGATATTAATTAAACCAAATTCGCAAATTCCAACTGTAAACTTACTTAATTAGAGTCGATTTTCAAGCCAATTTAATTCAGGCCTAAAATATACAACTATGTGGATAAAATCAAGCTAACATAAATAAATTGCTGAAACACAGATTTAAGGAAAAAAAACCCAAAAAGGGAAAACCTTTAATTTCACTTAATAATACTGACAAGATTACAAGCTAAATTTGCAACGAATATCCACATATACCCATAAGAACACGCGGATCTGAGTCAGCAATGGAGTTCTGCAGCAACTCCACAAGACAACAAGGATTACCCACCAGTACTCCCAATGACTCGCACTTGTCAGCCCAATAACTCCCTCAAGTGTCACCTAAATCAGCAATAGGAAAACTTCTCTACAATAGAAACTCTACCAAAGATGTATCTCGGGTTCCAAAACTATTCACTAAAGAATTTGGGATTTTTGTGAATTGGAAAACAAAAGATTGAACGTTAAATTGGAGAAGAAAAAGTATTCTGCAGTTTGCAGTTACTGGGTTCTAAAAAATGTCAGGTCTTCTTAAAGAAATAGGACTCGTTTAACACGCTTTATATAAAAAACTTGAGTCGGTGTTGTCTCTCAAACGAAGTCCTAACGTAGCTCGAACGAGGCCACGCGTCGTTTGAATGACATCCCGCGAGGCTACTATGTCGTTTGAACAACATTAGTAGGTCGCTCGAACGACTAGAATGATAAATTCTTCCCCACAACATTAGAAAAAAATCATTTGACATAAAACTATGCCTAAACAGATTTTAAACAGTTTAGAATTTTTTTCCAAACACTTAGAAAAATATATCTCAACACTTTTAAATGAACCATTAATGAACTAAAATACAACCTTACTAAAATTCATCTTGAAGAGCCTTTTCTATTGAAGAACGTTGATATTTAGATCCATCTCGATGCATGATTTGGCCTTGAATAATTCTTTGACGATTATAGTGGTATGCAACATAAACTAATGTAAAACTTGACTTATAAAATATGTCCTTACAAATCTTCCCCTATGTCTATGTCGGTACAAAATAAAAACATCGGAATCATCAAATTAAAATGACTATGCAAATCTAAAACCCTCCCATGAATCCCAAAACTGAAAAAGTACTAAAAATGCAAGATACAAACTTTTCTTCTAAAATCTTCAACATCAAATCTTCAAAACTTCAAGATTTTCTCATCAGGGTGTGTAACATATGATCATCAATATTTGTTCAAACAAAGATGATACAAATCAAATACCTTCATGATGTATCGAGTTTGAAATGACATAAACATAAATCAATACTAAGATCAAATCTCAATTCTCCCCCATAATTTAAAAAATCCCCCATAAAATCACAATCCGTTCTCCCCTTTTTTATTTGTCCGAAATTGACAAGGAAAAGAATAAACAGAATAAACATGGAGTGTCACGACAAGAAAAACACACAACTACAATCATCCAAGATATACTTAAAAGCATTCCACAAACTATTTTTGATTTTTCAAAGTTTCACAAAAAAAATGCAAAAATGACATTACAAAAATCACACACCATGAATTTTCACTAAGATAAGAAAATCATGAAAACGGAACGAATAGGTGTGAACAAACTCAATAGGAAAATCAATGAAATCAAACATAACAAATATGCATGATGAATGCGGATACTACTAACGAATGATCTCAAAATCTGTGACACCCCGACTAATTAAATACCGGGTAGCTACTCCTTTATTAAATTAATACAAAATTCCAAGTTGGTTCAGTTTCTAGCATCACTGTCGAAAACATTTTATTAATTACTAGCCACCTAATATTTAAAAAGTGAGTTGTCAATTTTAATTAAATCCGATTAACATGCAATAAGAAAATTATGAAATGCTAACACAAGCACCACAACACAAAGACAATAGAGTAACCATTAAATAGTAATGAGTCTGGAGGAATATTCCTCACACAATCCAAATGCTGAAATAAACAAGTACCAAGTCTGTATCACTAAATTAATTACAGCCCAAATTCTTGAAATAACTGAATTAAATAAAGTGTCTCTAAAAGGAAGTAGGGAGACATGCCTAACAGATGAGAAAAGCTGATAATATGGAGTTAAGATCGAAAGTGGAGGCGTCTATTGTCAAAGTCCTGTAACTTCCACGACAGCTACAGTCCGTCACCTGAATGGAACTCCTATGCATGGTGTCCTTGTGGCTGGGAACCTAAAAGGTTTTTAGAAAAATATATTTGAAACAAAACGGGTCAGAGCCTGATTGTGGAAAACCGTTTAAAATATAGCAAGTGTTTTAATGACATTAAAACAATGAATGCAAAATACATGTTAGGACGTGCTCTCACATGAAATACTCACCTCTCGACTATTTGTGCACTCCTAATGTACCCATACCCATTCCAGTGATTCTCATATCTAACTAGTCCAAAATAAATTCTATCATTTCTATACGATTCAAGTTTTGATTCCAACATCATTAATAAACTAGATAGCTTTGCATTAATTATCGATTTCCCAAATTATTAGCAATACAAATTTACTAGAGATCTTTCATTTTATCTTTACCGAATGTTGCTCTAATTATACTCACAATTAAACATGACAGTTCATTTCAATTAATATTATATTATCCTCATCATAAATATACATTACTAGAACCCTGAGACTAAGCTGCGGTGCACACATACTCTGCTATCCAATCCCGGTACATCACGTACATAAGGACCACACATTTCGAGTCTCTCAGGAATCGTTTTCAAATAACAACATTCACACAAAATGGAGGCGAACATAGTTCACATCACATGGGTCACGCACATACCTACGCTCCCATGATCAGTAGACTTATTAACTTGTCAATAAGTCCTTCTCTGACCTATGCCCTCGAGGTACCAATCTAAATCTCCCTGTAGGCACACGAAGATTAAATGGTCCAAATCGAACGCAAACCTCCCATGACAGCAAGTACGATAGGTATGTTATACACATAAAACCACATATACTAAGCATTCGCACATCTTGGATATCTCGTATTATTAATATAAGTATACTTCTCATTCTTATACCGTCATTTAATATTATACGATCACAAGTCCCCGATTTGTATATTAACGTTATCAACCCTTCTCACGTCATAATTAGGTATTCGTTTCCTACTCCACAATTGACATCCAATTTATTATAAGGTTCTAAGTTCTACTCCTCAACGTACCCCAATTCTCCCAATTATACCCACTAATAAATAAGGGAAGGTTAATACTCCAATTAAATAAGTCTACGGAACATTTGAAATGAAATCAGGCCAAAAAGCCATTCTGTCAACTCGTTAGAAGTCTCGTTCGAACGAGGTCGTTCAAACAAAAGTCTTCGAATGAACTACCAACTCGTTAGAAGGGACACTGTCATCTCGTTAGAAGCTCGTTTGAATGAGGTCGTTCGAACGACCTGGGAAGGTCTTCTAACGAGATGGCAGTTTCAGCCCAGAAATTTTCTACTTCGTTTTTCTCAATTTTACTCTTCTCTAAACCCATCCAAAGATCATCCCAATAGTATTTTACCGTTATTATACTACTCTAACTCCTCCTAGGTCACTCTTTAACATATATATGGGGTCAATTCTTCCTAAATTAACATATAATCATCAAAATTTCCAAACCTTGTCCCAAACCCTATAATCATGAACCGAAAATTTAATGATACAAAATTTCTCCTTATAAATCCGTTTTCACATCATCAAAAGATATATTTTGTATATAACATTCATCCAATAACATTCTACATGCAATACCTATATCATAGTATAAATCCTACCTCCAATTTCATGGGTTTTCATCAAACTTCCAATATAAGACAATTATTCAATTCTAAGCATGGAAGAAACATTCTCTTGAAATTAATGTAATTAAACCACTTGCCTTAGATGTTCTGATTTGATGTGAAGGATTGAAGGTTGATTCTCCTCCCTCTCTCTACAAATTTCTTCCAAAGATGGTGATGGTGGCTAGGGCTTCCTTTTGGAACTTCTTAAGGCTTTCCTATAACTCCCGTAGCCCTCTAACTTCCCCAAATGCAGCTAATGGCTTAGTGGGTTCTTTTATAATATAAAAATAAATTCTAAAATTCGTGGGTTCTAATTCCCCTATTTTTAAAATTACCAAACTACCCTTTTGGGTTACCGGTGTGGCCTAAAAATGCCCCGGGACCCAAACTAAACCCCCAGCTAGTGTTTTCAGACTATTTCGACCCTTCCGGACACGTTGGTGCACTCAAAATGATCATTCGATTGATAAAAATAAAATTCACTTTTTAATTCAATTAATTACGTTCCTGAAACGGCTGACACGTGCGTCCTAATTAAATTTTCCAAATTTCCGTATATCTACCTCGTGACAATTTAGATATCATCAATACTCATGTATTACCATACATACTCGGAAATAATAAATTTTTAACATCATAATCAAATACCAACTCACATCTCGTTAGTAATTATACCCGAATTAATTTCCAATTAATTCTCATTTAATTTAATTAATTCCTTAAATAAAAATCAATAAAATTACGGGGTATTACATACTCCCCCCCTAATAACAGAATTTCATCCCGAAATTCGGAACTAAAAAAGTACCTAGTAAAAACAACTCTGGATAACGTTCGCGCATCTCATCCTCGCGCTCCCATGTGGACTCCTCGGCATTATGATGCCGCCACTGCACACGTACTAACGGTACTATCTTCGACCTCAGTTTCAGCTCGTTTCGGTCCAAAATAGCAATTGACCCCTCCTCGTAGGAACTATCGGGCTGGATATCGATGTCCTCCAAAGCAATGTGAGTATGGGCCAAATCGTCCCTAGGATATTTCCGTAGCGAGGAAATATGGAACACGTCATGAATCCTATGCAAGTGCTCCGGTAACCCCAGTCTATTCGCAACTGGCCCAATCCTCTCGATGATAGGAAATGGCCCAACGTATCTTGGTGCCAGTTTCCCCTTCTTCCCAAAACGCATGATCCCCTTCATCGAAGATACTCTGAGTAACACCTGGTCCCCCACCTTGAATTCTCTGAAGAACCTCTTGGCATTAGCATAGCCCTTCTGTCATTCCTGAGCTACCCGAATGAGGCTCCGTATCATCTCTATCCTTGCTGAAGTGTCCTAAATCACTTCCGACCCAAGGAGTTTGTTATCCCCCACCTCTAACCAACATGGGTACAATGCCTCAAATGGAGCCATGCCAATGGTGAACTGGTAGGAGTTGTTATAAGCAAACTCCACCAGTGGAAGGTACTGCTCCCATCCACCTCCAAAGTCTAGGATGCACATACGCAACATGTCCTCCAATATCTGATTTGTCAGCTCGGTTTGCACATCCGTCTGCGGGTGATAAGTCGTACTCAGCCGCAACTCCGTACCCATGGCCTCCTAGAAACTCTCCCAAAATCGTGAAACAAATATCTTGTCTCGGTCAGACACGATATTTAGAGGTACCCCGTGAAGTCTCACTATTTCTGCAATGAAGAGCTGGGCATACTGTCCCGTAGTGTAGTCGGTTCTCACGGGTAGAAAATGATCAACTTTGATCTACCTATCCACAATTACCCAAATGGAGTCGTGACCCCTCTGCGACGTAGGTAACCCCGTGATAAAGTCACTGGGTACCCGAAATTTAGAACCATGGGCCGGGACGAGTAGCCCAGTCCTGGCGGCCCAAAGTCCGGACCCCTCATCTCTTATATTGATCCAGTCTCCCCCACGTTTCCACAATTGGAAGTTATACGGGAGATGGAAAACGTAGAGAAACCCATCACCTCCACTTACATACATGTACATGTATATAATAAACCCTAGGTCCGGGGCAAATGGATAAGTTGTATTCTCTGTAATTACTCTCCGGAGTATGTAGAAATAATATCGACTGCACCACCGTTGACGTAGGCACATCCTTGCTGAACCACGTATATCCTTTGTTGTGTGATTGGCATCTTATATTCCTTGTTCTTTCTTGATAATTGCTTCTCTCATATTTATCTGTGTTGCATAATAATTGCCTCCACAATTGTCGCCGTCTGTGGGAAACGTTCATCTTTCCCTGAGAAGAGCCCACGTCAAGAAAGGAGTTTAAGATGTCTGGCCACAACAGTAATACTCCCCAAGCAGGAGATATTCAAGAGCCACCTGCTCCTCGCAGGATTAGGTCTGAAGTCCGACGTTCAGATCAGAGAGCTCACATAGAAAGACCAGCCTCAGAAGAAAGTCAGGGACCATCGAGGTCCACGCAGATATCCAGGTTGATTTATGCGTACGAGGCAAGGCTCCAAGAGCAGAGGGAGTCTTCTCGAAGATACGAGGCTGAGAATGCTCGCTTGAAAAGAAGACTCGAAAGACTGGAGAGGGAGCTTTGTCCTGATAACAGGAGATGCCCATATCGCACTCCTAACCCTCAGGCGAACAAATCTCGCAGCCGAGGAAGGAGCCCTAGGAGAGAATCTCAAAGGGACGAAGGAGGCGAGTCAGACGATGACCTACGCGAATAGTTGTGGAGAGCTCGCCGCTACCAGAGCCCTGCTCATAGCGACGAGACATACGAAACATGGTCCACAGGGAGGTGGACCAGCATCCCGCTCACCACGGAACAAGATTAACCAAAGAACTCGCGAGGCGAGCTCTCAAAACCCAGATGAAGTCACCTTTCATAAGAGAAATCGAAGAGGAGGAAGCTCACAAAAAATTTTCCATCCCAAGGTTCAAGATTTACGACGGAAAAACTAATCCCATCGATCACGTCAGGCAATACCGACAGGCCATAACCCTCTGGAGTCACCGAGATGCCCTGATGTGCCGCATTTTTCCCTTGAGCCTTCATGATGTAGCACAGAAGTGGTTCGAAAGGCTCCCCCACCGGTCGATCAAGAATTTCAAATCCCTAGCCGAACTTTTTGTGGCTCGATTCATTACCAGTAGCTCCCATGCTAAAAGGATGGATGCTCTACTAATAATGAAGAAAACGCCTCAAGAGACCCTCCGAGAATACGCGAAGAGGTACTGGGAGTTATTCAATGAGATTGAGGACTGCGCGGAGGAAATGGCAGTGGCCTCCTTCAAAATTGGGTTCCCTAGTTCTTCCCTCCTCTACCAGTCCCCGACGAAGAAGGAAGCTATGACTATTGACGACCTAATGGCCCGAATCGAGAAATACGCAAAGGTGGGAGATGTCACCCGCCCTAATGCAGGAGAAATCGGTCGAGCCAAGCTCACTACCAAGGTAGGTGAGAAAAATGAGAACCAGAGGAAAGAACGGAGGCAAAAATGGCTCCAAGAACGGAGGGAACCATGACGCGTCGAAAGTATTCCAGGCGGTCAACACCGTCTTCAAAGAACCAATTTACAATATTCTCGTGAAGATCAAGGATGAGCCATTCATCAAGTGGCCCAGGAAAATGGGAGGAGATCCCTCGAAGAGGAACAATGCTTTGAGATGCGCTTTTCACAAAGAGGGAGGACACAAGACTGAGAACTGCAAAGCTCTTAAGTCCCACCTCGAAGAGTTGGCCCAGTCCGGGCATTTGAACGACTTTGTGGAAAAAAGGGCAGAGAAAGTGACTGCCAAGAGAGAGTTGAGACCCGACAACGTGCTGGAGGATGATGTTGGACACGAGTTCGCAGTAATTCATGGAGTATCTGACGTCAAGCAGATACAAGGGAACTCAGCTCGAATGGAAATGAAAAAACTTACAGCGATAATGCAGGCTTTTCAAATCGATCCAGCAAAGTCACAGTCAGGAAAGCGTCGACGAGCAGAGGACGTCAACTATAACAAGCATATTGTTTTCACAGATTAAGATTTGATGGGCGTAAGGACCCCACATCATGATGCCCTGGTCATTACACTTAGGATAGCCAACTTTGACATCGACAAGTTGCTCGTCGATCAAGGAAGTTCATCCGAAGTAATGTACCTCGACCTATTCAGGAAATTAAAGTTGAGCGTCGCCGACCTAAAGAAAGATACTGTTCCTTTGGTCGGCTTCGCTAGAAAAATGACCATGCCCCTAGACAAGATAGTGCTGCCAGTTCGTGCTGGGAACGTCTCCAAGATGATTGAGTTTTTGGTAGTTGACATCGAATCACCGTACCAGGCCATCCTCGGCAGAGGATGGCTTCATGCAATGAAGGCGGTCTCCTCGACCTACCATCAGAAGCTCAAGTACGTAACCGAGTGAGGAGTAATGGAGATCCACGACGACCAAGCGATGGTGAGGAAGTTCTTCATAATAGCCATCCGATGAAAGCTAGAGAAGAAGGCCGGTCAACCCAGCGAGAAAGTTGAAGAGGGTGTGATACCTTCTAAATAGCAATTAAAGTATGAAAGACCTGGAGTAGAGGAGACCAGGATCCTCCCCTCCGAGCGTGTCGTCGAGAACCTGGTAGAAGTTATACCCGAAATTGGTGACAGTAGCAGAGTCTTCGTGATTGGAGCATCTCTCACCGACCAAGAACAGAAGGAGTTGACGACCTTGCTGAGACACAACGTAGATGTTTTTGCATGGAAACCATACGAGCTGCCTGGCATCGATCCTGATATGGTCTGTCATCAGCTACAAGTCGACCCCACATTCAAGCCAGTCACGCAGAAGGCTCGAAGAACCGCACCCGAGAAGTCTAAAGCGGTCGAAAAGGAAGTCGAAAAACTACTGGATGCAGGATCCATACGGGAAGTGCAATTCCCCAAGTGGTTGTCCAACCCACTAGTAGTTCCGAAGAATAATGGGAAGTGGAGAGTTTGCATCGACTTCACTGATCTCAACAAAGCATGCCCTAAGGATAGTTTTCCCCTCCCAAAGATAAACCAACAAGTAGATGCCACTGCAGCTCACGAGCGAATGAGTTTCCTGGATGCATACTCAGGATATCACCAGATCCCCTTGTATGCCCCAGACCAGGACAAAACGGCGTTCATCACGATAGTTGGGTTATATTGCTATAAGGTCATGCCATTTGGACTCAAGAATGCGGGGGTAACCTATCAGCGGCTGGTCACAAAAATGTTCAAGGATCAAATGGGAGACATAATGGAGGTCTACATCGATGACATGCTCGTTAAGAGCAAGAAGAAGGAAAATCACCTTTCAGACCTGTCAAAAAACTTCAAAATCCTTAGGAAGTATCGAATGAAGCTTAATGTGAGCAAGTGTTCCTTCGGTGTCCAGTCAGGAAAATTTCTTGGATACTTGGTCAGTAAGAGAGGCATAGAAGCTAATCCAGACCAGATCGATGCAATCAACAAGGTACAACCCCCTCGAACAATTCGGGACGTGCAGAAGCTCACTGGAATGCTCATCGCCTTAAATCGCTTCATATCCAAATCCTTCGAGAAATGCAAACCTTTTTTCCAGCTTCTAAAGGGGAGAAAACTGATAGAATGGAGCCCAGACTTCTCGTGATCTTTGGATGAGCTCAAGGCCTACTTAAGCTCTCCACCGCTGCTTGTCATACCATAATAAATGGATTCTTTGTACCTGTACCTCTCGGTATCCAATCACACAGTCAGCTCTGCGTTAATATGCGAGGTTGCAGGAATCCAACACCCCGTTTACTACACAAGTAAGACCTTATTAGATGCCGAGCAAAGGTACCTGCCATTGGAGAAGCTCGCCTTTGCACTGGTAATAGCCTCGAGGAAGCTGAAGCATTATTTCGAAGCCCATACTGTCATCGTCCTTACATCGCATCCCCTTAAGGTTGTCCTAAGGAAAGCGGACTTGTCAGGCAGACTGTCTAAGTGGTCAATCGAGCTCGGCCGGTTTGACATCCAATTTCAACCAAGGACAGCTATCAAGGGTCAGATCCTTGCTGATTCATAGTCGAATTCACGGGCGAGGAACTCTCCGACCAACCTCAACAGACAAAGAAAAAGAAGAACCAAGTAACAGAAAGAGCCTGGAAACTCTTTGTTGATGGAGCCTCCAATTCGAAGGGGTAGGGGTAGGCATTGTCCTCATCACTTTAGAAAACACATTCCTCGAACAAGGAATCAGGCTTCGATTTGCAGCCTCCAACAACGAAGCAGAATACGAAGCCCTAATAGCCGATCTTCGAAAGGCACAAACTCTAGGAGCAAAACGTTTACAGGTGTTCGGCGACTCTCAGCTAGTCTCCAATCAGATAAGTGGAGATCACAATGCAAATGATGAAAGAATGGAAGCTTACCTCGCCTTAGTGAGGGAATTAATGTCAAGCTTTGAAGAGATTAACATCCAGCAGTTTCGCAGGGGGAAAAACAGTCATGCTGATGCCTTAGCAGCCTTGAGTTCGGCAGTTGACTCTGACCTTAAGAGGGTCATCCCCATCGATTTCCTCACTTATTCGAGCATTAACCTCAACAGCAAGTTAACAAATGTGGAATAAGTACTCCAGGTGGGACTAGCCCCCAGCTGGATGGATCCCTTAATAGGCTATTTAAAGGATGGCACGCTCCCAGATGACAAGAAAATTGCCCACCAGACAAGAGTCAAAGCTGCTCGCCTTCACTTATCCACAGGAGGCGACTTGTATAAGAAATCCTTCTTCGGTCCCTACCTTATATGCGTCCACCCAGGTGATGTCGAGCAAGTGATACATGAGCTTCACGACGGAATCGGTGGAAGTCATATCGAAGGAAGGTCTCTAGCCTTTCGAGCAATGAAGGAAGGCTATTGGTGGCCATACATGCAAAAGGACTCCGTAGTATATGTTCGCAAATGCCTGAAATGCCAATTCCACGCTCCTATGGTCCACCAACCAGCTAGTGATATGAAGTCCCTGTCCAGCCCATGGCCCTTCGACCAATGGGGAATGGACATCGTGGGACCACTGCCTACCGCCGTCGGCAATCGTAAATACCTGTTGGTTGCGACTGACTACTTCACCAAATGGATCGAGGCTGAATCCCTGGCGAACATCCGAGATGCTGATATGATAAGGTTCATATGGAGAAATATAATCACTCGATTTGGAATCCCCAGAACCATCATCACCGATAATGGAACACAGTTCGAAAGTGGCCCCTTTCAGAACTTCTGTAACGAACATGGGATCAGACACCACTTCATCTTGATAGCCTACCCTCAGAGTAATGGCCAAGCTGATGCTTCCAATAGAACTGTGATAGACGGATTAAAGAAGCGATTAGAGCGAGCCAAAGGCGCATGGGTAACAGAGCTACCCCATGTTCTATGGGCATACCGAACCACTCCTCGATGAGCAACAGGAGAAACCCCATTTTTGCTGACATATGGTGTGGAAGTAGTCATCCCATTAGAAGCAGGTTTGCCAACAATGAGATCCAACCTTGTCAACCAAGGCCTGAATGAAGAAGCATTTCTCTCCGAACTTGACCTAGCCGACGAGCGTAAAGAACTAGCCCTGGTGAAGCTAGCGAACTATCAACAACAGCTCGCGAAGAATTACAACAAAAGGGTTAGCCCGAGGGCATTCCAAGTTGGGGACTATATTCTAAGGAAGGGCATAGGCAGCACAGTGAAGTCGTCAGACGGCAAGCTAGGCCCAAACTGGGAAGGACCCTTTAAAGTAACTAAAGATGATCTGCAAGGCGCCTATCACTTGGAAACGATGGAGGGCATAGAAATACCACGAGCATGGAACGCAACTAATCTCAAGAAATTCTATTTTTAGATATTTTTCTTGTATTTCTTTTGTTATGAAAACATAAGTTCATTTTTTCTTATTACTAATGAAAGTTACTTAGTTGGTTACACTGTGATTGGTGATAGTTGCATTCATCACACATCTTTTCCAAATAACAAGCACCTTGATCACTACAGCAGGGGAATACCCCTCCTCAGGTCATCATTATAAAACACGAGAGACCTCTTAGCGTTGCCCCTGGCAATATATAAAGCCCTACAGAGGATTCTTAGGTAATATGACCAAATCTTATACTGGTCACCAAACTTATTTTGGTTGAACAAAATCCTGATCTCCTCGCCAATTGCCCTACTTAGGCCTAAAGGAGTGTGACGACACAACCTAAAAGGTAAGGTGGGGCACAATGGTACTTTGATATTATACTGGACTGGGGGGACACTTGCATGAAAAAACAGAAGAAATCATAAAGCAGCAAGGGTACGAAAAGTAGGATATACACGTTTATTTGGCAAAATTGCCCCAAAACACAAACTTTTCATTAATCCATCTTACAACAATGATAATACATGTTTAGTCGACGAGCTCGCCCAAAGCATTTACATTATCAAAAAAAAATATACAACGACTGGCAAAATCTCAAGGGGGTGGAAGCCTCCGGGCAAGATAATCAGCCACTTGAGCTCTTCATCCGTCATCAGGAGCAGGAGCAGGAGAAAAGTCTTCCATAACCTCATTCGCATCCGACTCCAATAATTGCCGAGGAATAGCATCGATGGGGATCCATCGATCGTCCCTCCTGAATGGGTTGGGCACTAGAGTGGAGGAAGACATCTCATAACGATACCATAGCACCGAGTTCCTCGGGACTTGCAGCTCCTTCAAGGCACTTAGCCATCCCCTGATGAAAGAAATCTCCTCGAACTCAGATAGCCTTGTTGGAGCATCCGACCAGCCTTGATCATAACCATCAGCCCACGCTTGCCAAGGACCTTTCTTGAACAAGTGCCGCAACCAGGTGATGTCCCTTTGAAGCCCAGCAGCGATTACATATGCTCGTTGAACATCACCACGGAGCTCCTCTATTTCCCTATCGAGAAGTTCTTCTCCTTCCCTGCTTCTTCTCCTGGTGCTCCTACTAGCTCACGGAAGGGGAGGGTGGGTGAGACTTCGCGACATGGGAGGGGTAACAGTATGATCTGCTCCAGTTCGCGATGATGAGGATCCTTGTAATACTGCTTGAACAGTGCTCGGTGCGTGCTCCCTAAGTTGTAAGACTTCCCTCCTCAGGTCTTCGTTCTCCTGCTGAAGGAACTCCCCAACTTGGTTAACCTCGGTGGCCTCTGGGAGTCTTGTTCTCAGCACATTGACTTCCTCTTTCACTGAGGTACCAATGTCCTCCATCTCCCGGAGCCTGTCCTTCAGCCTAACCACTAGATCGGATTGCTCCTTATATTTATAATTTCTAGACCTGAGAGACTTGCAAATCCTAACAAAATCCTGGTGAACTTCAGGGCTCGCATTGGGACCAAGGGTCCTACCCAACTGGGAAGTAGCAGGAATATAATCATCCACATCAACTAACTACAAGTGAAAGAAAGACAAAGGAGAGAAAGAGATCAGCACTAGCAGAAACGAAGCTTTTTCATTAATAAAAATTAAAGTTACATCAGACTGAAGAAAGAAAATTTACAGACTGGAAAATGCAAAAATACAAAGACCCTATCAATTAGCAACCTCGGGAGACCCCGAGGTAGATGGTCCTTTATCCATATCAGCATCAGCAGGAGCACTGTCCTCGGCAGGGATGACCTCCATCCCCTCAACAAGAGAAATGCCAACAGGAGTCGCCTGAGGGACAGGATCAGGGCCTTCAATAGCTGGGGAAGGGTCCTCGTCTAAGAATGGCCTCGGCCCTGGGTCGTGCTCGTCAAAAAGTGGGGATGCAACATCCACCCCAGCAGCGACGAGAGCCTTATTCCATCCTTTCTTGAAGTTCAGACGGTTGATATAGCCTATCTGAACTTCAGCATCTTCGTATGCCGCAGCCCAGCCGGAGTTGTAAGAGTCTTCCTTGGCAATGACAGCCTCGAACTCCTTCTTCTTAAGCTCTTCAACAAGCACCCTTTTCTCCTCCAGCACAGCAAGTTTGCTCGATTAAACTTGGTTGTAGGCATGCCTCAGCTCTCGTAGCTCCGTGATCGCCGCATCCTTTTCTTTGCTCGTAGTAGCAAGATCCAAATCGGATGAGATCCGAGTAGAGTCAACAGCCTTAAAAATGGATTCGAGCTCCTTACCCTTCAGCTTCAGGGCAGAGTTTTCTTGCTCCAGTTCACTGTTCTTCTTCATCAGCTCGTCGTGTGAACGATACAGCACGACGAAGTCAGTAATAAACTGTGAAAAAGAGAATATATTAGAAGAGGAAAATGAGGGAAGTCAGAAAAATACAAGAGAAAAAGAAACCTTACTGGAGCAAGCCTCTGACTAGCTTGAAGGGCCAGGTGCTCTGAACCTACTGCCCTTTGGCGATCAGCCTGGAGGACAGCTCTCTAGAGCAGTGCCGGGGCCAGTTGAGGAGAAATTGCCACGGAGGCCCTTTCAGGCAAATCAAATACTGGGACTAAGGCCTGCCCAGCCTTCGTCCTCGCCTCAGCCCTTCTCTTCTCTTCCTCTTTCTCGCTCTCCCTCTTCTTCTTCTTCTCCCCTCTCCTCTTCTCTTCTAACTTCTTCCTCTTTTCTTCTTTTTTCCTCTCTCTCTCTCTCACCAGCTCCTCTTCCTTCCTCCTCCTCTCCTGCTCCTGAGCGGAGGACCGGGAACCAGTAGCCACGGCCCCAGAAGTAGCTTTTTATTTCTTCTACCTCTGTGCAAGGAGCACGTGGTCCTCATCATCATCGTCTCTAATCAAGTTCTTCCTCGGAGGAACCATATCTTCACTTGAGCTTCTAGAAGTGCTCGATGATCTCCGAGCTTCAGAAACCTCCTCATGGTCAGAGGAAATGCTATTGTCAAGGCTCCTTCCACCCAAATTGTCACTCTCAGAGATGCTCTCCTCCTCGTCTATCTGGATAGGCTCTGCAGCAGTATCTTCTAAGGAATCAAACTCTGGTATTCTATCCACTAGCCTCGCTATGAAGTTAAAACCAACATTCTTATACTCGAGCAAGAAGGCAGCAGATCTGGGGTGCTCGCCGTCACCTAAAAGCTCCCTGATTTTCTAAGACTTTACCAACTCTGAAAGACGGACCTCGTTAAGTGCAGGTTCCCAGTTCTTTGAGTTCGCTACGAAAAAAAAAGAAAAGAAGAGTTAGAAAGGTCACAAATCATAAGAAGTTGAAACAACAGGACAATGTCTACCTATATATTCCTCCCCGTAAAAAGGAACAGAGAATCTCTCAGACCTCGACCCTTCAAATTGGGGAGGGAACTGCCAATTCCTAACAAGGAAACCTTCTTGCCAATAGTTCTTATGGGAATCAGGTATGTTTACTACCAATACCCTATCAGGGCTCCTAGATTTGAGGTATAAGACACCTGAACTAGTTCGAGAAAAGGAATAACAGAAACAGATCTCGGCAAGTCCTAACCTAGTACCATACAACTGATTTATCCTATGGACTCCATTTACTATTTTCCACACATTGGGCGAGCATTGTGCAGGAACAATATTGAAATATCCAAAGAAATACAGGAACAGATCATTGGGAGGGAAAGTGAGTCCCCCCTGGGAAAGTAACAGAACATGGATCCAGTGAGCACCATCTATATCCCTAATATTCCTAGGAGGGGAGGCACAACACTCAATATCTACCCACTCAGGAATGTTGCAAAACTTCCTAAATTCAGAGATTGACCTAATCCTATTCTTAGCCATTAGAAGACCCAAGAAAATCTACAAACCAAAGAGAAAGTACAAGGAGAGGGCACATGAAACTTACAAAATAGAAGATCGGTTCAGATGATGAAGAAGCACAAGCTCAGATAACTAAGAAACAATGGAAATGGAAATTGAGAGAAGAAGGTACGAGGCGCTAAATTTCTCAGAAGATAAAAGAGTATTGGAAAGGCTGAAGCGATGGGAGAAAAAGTGGCTATCCCAACAAGACTTCAAATTCTAATCATAGCGCACAATAAGTGAAGCGGGTGCCGCCAAATCAACTTCACAGTTTTTGAAGAATCGCAAATCAGCCATAATGACTGATCATTTAAATCCATTGAACCCATAATCATGGCCCAACAAATTTAGGGGCAATTGTGGGTGCCCAAAATTTAGAACCATGGGCCCGGACGAGTAGCCTATTCCTGGCGGCCCAAAGTCCGGACCCCTCATCTCTTATATTGATCCAGTCTCCCCCACGTTTCCACAATTGGAAGTTATACGGGAGATGGAAAACGTGGAGAAACCCATCACCTCCACTTACCTGCATGTACATGTATATAATAAACCCTAGGTCCGGGGAAAATGGATAAGTTGTATTCTCTGTAATTACTCTCCGGAGTATATAGAAATAATATCGACTGCACCACCGTGGACGTAGGCACATCCTTGCTGAACCACGTACATCCTTTGTTGTGTGATTGGCATTTTATATTCCTTCTCCTTTCTTGATAATTTCTTCTCTCATATTTATTTGTGTTGCATAATAATTGACTCCACAAAGTCCATGGAGATGTTCTCCCATATCCACGTCGGAACCTCTAACGGCTGTAGAAGTCCTGTCGGTTTCTGATGATCCACCTTTACTAGCTGACAAGTGGCGCATTTAGAAACGAACACAACGATATCTCTCTTCATCCCTCTCCACCAATACTGGCGTCTCATGTCTTGGTACATCTTATCCCCACCAGGGTGTACTGCAAATCGTGAGCCGTGCGACTCTTCCATAACCTCGTGTCGCAAGTCTTCCCCTTCCAGAATAACCAGTCTCCCATTGAAGCGTAATCCCCCGTCTGAACTAACGGTATAGGACTCATCTCCCTATGCTAGTAATTGGACTATCTGCTCCTGACAAAACGAGTCAATTGACTGGGCCTTTATCACTCTCGTAACAATCTGCGGTGTAACAGTCATCACAGACATGAACGATCGGGCCACTGCATCCTGGTGCCCCAACTCCTTCCACTTGGCTTTACACACCCCAACCACCTCATTTACTGGCCTACGGCTCAACGCGTCTGCTACCACGTTAGCCTTACCCAGGTGATATTGGATATCAAACTGATAATCCTTCACAAACTCAAGCCACCGTTGTTGATGCATATTCAGTTCCTTCTGCGTGAAGAGGTATTCTAAAGACTTGTGATTCGTGAACAGCCGAAATTTCTCCCCCAGGAGATAGTGTCTCCAAATCCGAAGAGCAAATACGAATGCCACTAACTCCAAGTCGTGGTTGGGGTAATTCCTCTCATGAGGCTTAAGCTTATGGGAAGCATAAGCTATGGCCTGACTCTCTTATTACAGCACACCTCCGAGTCCTTGTAAGGACGCATCGATGTAGACTAGATACTCAACTCCCGGTTTGGGTAATGCTAACATAGGTGCTGAGGTCACATTGTCCTTCAACTCATCTAATGCCAACTGACAGGCATCGTTCCAGATGAATGGCACACCCTTGCGAGTCAGATGTGTCAAAGCACCCGCTATCTTTGAGAAACCCCGAATAAACCTCCTATAGTATCCTGCCATGCCCAAGAAACTACGGATCTCCCTCGGTGTCGTGGGTTGTCCCCACTCCCTCACCGCGGATACTTTCCCTGGATCAACAGATATCCCCCGGTCTGAAATGATATGCCCCAAAAACTGAACCTCCTTCAGCCAAAACACACACTTCTCATACTTTGCATAAAGCTCGTTCTTACATAGCGTCTGCAAAACCTGTCTCAAATGCTCGGCGTGATCCTCTTCTGTCTGGGAGTAAACCAGAATATCATCAATAAAGATGATGACGAATTGGTCTAGGAACTCTCTGAACACCCTATTCATCAAGTCCATAAACACAGCTGGAGCATTGGTCATGCCAAAAGGCATAACTCGAAACTCGTAGGAACCATATCTCGTTAAGAAAGCAGTCTTCGAGACGTCCTGTTCCCTAATACGCAACTGATGGTATCCCGATCGCAAATCAATCTTTGAGAAGAAGGAAGATCCTCTCAGCTGGTCAAATAAGTCATCGATTCCGGGCAACGGATACTTATTCCGTATCGTGACTTTATTCAACTCCCGGTAATCTACGCACAACCTCAACGATCCATCCTTCTTCTTTATGAACAACACAAGGGCACCCCACGGTGAAGTACTCCTCCGGATAAACCCATGACCTAATAACTGCTCTATTTGATCTCGTAACTCTCTCATCTCAGCTGGAGCCATACGATAAGGTGCGCGGGCAATTGGCCGAGTGCCCGGTGTCAAATCGATCACAAAATCTATCTCTCTACTAGGCGGTAATCTCGGTATATCCTGAAATACATCAACAAACTCCCTCACGACTGGAATCGAATAGAGTGTCATCACCACTTCCTTAGAGGTCTCCTCCTCTATATAATACAAGTGAGTGGATGATCCTCCCTCAGGGCGAGACATCGCCACTAAAAACATATCCTGCCCGAAAATGACAAAGATAATACTCCTACTAAAACAATCAACTATGGCTCGGTAAGCAACTAGCCAATCCATACCAATAATCGCATCATACTTAGTCATCTCTAACACTAACATATCAGCGGGTAAATTAAATCTCCCGATCTCTATACCCACACCTCTACAAATAAGTGAAATCATGGAACCCCTACTCAACGGTGAATCTACACAAGTAACCGTGCTCTCTGCGGTGTCTAACAACCTAATAGTGCATGAAACTCTCATGGCAATGAAGCAATGTGTGTCCCCCGTATCAAATAAAATACGCCCCAAAGTCCCCTAAATAGAGAACATACCCTCAATAGCAGGCGGATCCTGTGGGACTGCGGCATGCTGGAGTTGATACACTCTCCCATACTGAAGTTGTCCCTGCTGGACAGGGACCACTGGAATTTTTGGTAGTGCTGCCATCTGCGATGGTGCTGGGAGGGCGGCGGGAAACATAGGCCTCTGTGGCTCGTGTCGAGCACCCTGCTGCTGCTGCTATGGGGCCCTGCCCCTATCAGGAAAATCCTGGTGTTTGTGGCCAATCTTACCATAAATGAAGCACTTCCCCGAGAAGTTTCCTCCTCGTTGTCCCTGCTACCCATGGCCCTGATGGCCGTTACCATTCCTACCCTGGCCATGTTAGCCCTGCTGAAACTGTTGTTGCTGACCATTCTGACCCTGTTGGCCCTGATGGCCGTTCTGGCCCTGATGGCCATGTCTGAAACCTCCCTGGCCATTCCTGAAACCCCCAAATCTGAATCTCTTATGATCCCCCTGTTGGGAACCCTGGTCACCCTGCCTGTGTTGTCCCTGAGAAGATTGTGCCCAGCTGGCACCATTTCCCCCGGTCCTGCCCTGATGGCTGGACTCTCCTGATCTCTTTCTCTCAGACATGTGGAAGCGATGATCCTAGTAGTGAAGTATTGCAGTGCTAACCACATCATAATAAGTGGCCAATGAGAGATTCCCCAATAAGTGCTAACGGATCCTCTAAGTTAATCCATCCGAAAACTTCTGATATTTCTTTCCTCGGTTGGAATTTCATCCGAAACAATGTTCAAGAGATTGGTGAACTCAGCCTCATACTCGACTACGGTCTTTCCCTCCTGCTTGAGGTTCATCAACTTCCTCCTCATCTCAGTGTGTACAGCTGGCGAAAAATATTTGCGATCGAACCGCACCCAGAACTCCTGAATAGTGAGAGCGTCCCTCTCCTCCGCGGTGGTAATGGACTCCCACCACTGCAATGCTGATCCTACTAGCTTAAAAGTATCTATTATCTTCTTTTGAACATCCGTGTACTCGTACATCCTTAAGTGCCTCTGAATGTCCTTCCTCCACTGACTGGATACCATAACATCGAAGCTACCTGCAAACTCCGTAGGGTGTGCTTTCTGAAAAGCATCACGAACGCGTTCCCAAGCAGATGGGA
Source organism: Sambucus nigra (assembly GCA_949130495.1). Taxonomy (NCBI): domain Eukaryota; kingdom Viridiplantae; phylum Streptophyta; class Magnoliopsida; order Dipsacales; family Adoxaceae; genus Sambucus; species Sambucus nigra. The sequence goes on along the minus strand of OX422208.1, from coordinate 664,489,451 downwards.
ATGCATTACCCTGAACTGGCGCTACTGCCGGCGCATGAGGTGGTGCATGTTGTACAACTAAAAGGGCAGCATTCACCGCTTGGGCTACAATAGCTGCAACCTCGGCGGCATTCATTGTGCCCGAAATTGGTGCAGACTGTGGCTCGGGCTGTGCATCCCTAGGAACTCGCTGTGCAGGTCGTGGAGGCATCTGAAATGAGAGTAAAGTCTATAAGTTCGCAGAAATTATTTCAAAATATCTGAAGAGCGATATATACAAAAAAAGAATACAACAGTCCTAAAATATAGGGCTCTACATCAAAGAAAGCTCAGCGGAAACATAACAAGCCGTACAGATCCTAAGGACACTAGAACCTGATGCTCTGATACCACCTTTGACACCCCGACTAATTAAATGCCGGTTAGATACTCCTTTATTAAATTAATACAAAATTCCAAGTTGGTTCAGTTCCTAGCATCACTGTCGAAAATATTTTATTAATTACTAGCCACCTAATATTTAAAAAGTGAGTTGTCAATTTTAATTAAATCCGATTAACATGCAATAAGTAAATTACGAAATGCTAACACAAGAACCACAACACAAAGATAATAGAGTAACCATAAAATAGTAATGAGTCTGGAGGAATACTCCTCACACAATCCAAATGTTGAAATAAACAAGTTTCAAGTCTGTATCACTAAATTAATTACAACCCAAATTATTTAAATAACTGAATTAAATAAAGTGTCTCTAAAAGGAAGTAGGGAGACATGCCAAACAAATGAGAAAAGATGATAATATGGAGTCAAGATCGAAAGTGGAGGCGTCTATTGTCAAAGTCCTGTAACTTCCACGGCTGCTACAGTCCGTCACCTGAATGGAACTCCTATGCATGGTGTCCTTATGGCTGGGCACCAAAAAGGTTTTTAAAAAAATATATTTGAAAGCAAATGGGTCAGAGCCCGATTGTAGAAAACAGTTTAAAATATAGCAAGTGTTTTAATGGCATTAAAACAATGAATGAAAAATACATGTGAGGACGTGCTCTCACATGAAATACTCATCTCTCGACTATTTGTGCACTCCTAACGTACACGTACCCATTGTAGTGATTCTCATATCTATCTAGTCCAAAATAAATTCTAGCATTTCTATACGATTCATACTTTGATTCCAACATCATTAATAAACTAGATAACTTTGCATTAATTCTCGATTTCCCAAATTATTAGCAATACTAATTTACTAGAGATCTTTCATTTTATCTTTACAGAACGTTGCTATAATTATACTCACAATTAAACATGACAGTTCATTTCAATTAACAGTATATTATCATCATCATAAATATACATTACTAGCACCCCAAGACTAAGCTGCGGTGCACACATACTCTGCTATCCGAATCTCTCAGGAATCATTTCCAAATAACAACATTCACACAAAATGGCGGCGAACATAGTTCACATCACATGGGTCACGCATATACCTACGCTCCCATGATCAACAGACTTATTAACTTCTCAATAAGTCCTTCTCTGACCTATGCCCTCAAGGTACCAATCTAAATCCCCTCGTAGGCACACAAAGATTTGATGGCCCTAATCGAAAGCAAACCTCCCATGATAGCAAGTACGATAGGTATGTTATACACATAAAACCACATATACTAAGAATTCGCACATCTTTGATATCTTGTATTATTAATATAAGTATACTGCTCATTCTTATACCGTCATTTAATATTATACGATCACAAGTCCCCGATTTGTATATTAACGTTATCAACCCTCCTCACGTCATAATTAGGTACTCGTTTCCTACTCCACAATTTACATCCGATTTTATTATAAGGTTCTAAGTTCTACTCCTCAACGTACCCCAATTCTCCCAATTATACCCACTAATCAATAAGGGAAGGTTAATACTCCAATTAAATAAGTCTACGGAACATTCGAAATGAAATCAAGCCAAAAAGCCATTCTGTCAACTCGTTAGAAGTCTCGTTCGAACGAGGTCGTTCGAACAAAAGTCTTCGAATGAACTACCAACTCGTTAGAAGGGACACTGACATCTCGTTAGAAGCTCGTTCGAATGAGGTCGTTCGAACGACCTGGGCAGGTCTTCTAACAAGATGGCAGTTTCAGCCCAGAATTTTTCTACTTCGATTTTCTCAATTTTTCTCTTTTCTAAACCCATCCTAAGATCATCCCAATAGTATTTTACCGTTATTAAACTACTCTAACTCCTCCTAGGTCACTCTTTAATATATATATGGGGTCAATGCTTTCTAAATTAACATATAATCATCAAAATTTCCAAACCTTCTCCCAAACCCTATAATCATGAACCCAGAATTTAATGACTACAATTTCTCCTTATAAATCCATTTTCACATCATCAAAAGATATATTTTGTATATAACATTCATCCAATAACATTCTACATGCAATCCATATATCATAGTATAAATCCTACCTCCAATTTCATGGGTTTTCATCAAACTTCCAATATAAGACAATTATTCAATTCTAAGCATGGAAGAAACATTCGTTTGAAATTAATGTAATTAAACCACTTGCCTTAGATTTTCTGATTTGATGTGAAGGATTGAAGGTTAATTCTCCTCCCTCTCTCTACAAATTTCTTCCAAAGATGGTTATGGTGGCTAGGGCTTCCTTTCGGAACTTCTTAAGGTTTTCCTATAACTCCCGTAGCCCTCTAACTTCCCCAAATGAAGATAATGGCATAGTGTGTTCTTTTCTAATATAAAAATAACTTCTGAAATTCGTGGGTTTTAATTCCCCTATTTTTAAAATTACCAAACTACCCTTTTGGGTTACCGGTGTGGCCTAAAAATGCCCCGGGACCCAAACTAAACCCCCGACTTGTGTTTTCTGACTATTTCGACCCTTCCGGACACGTTGGTGCACTCAAAATGACAATTCGGTTGATAAAAATAAAATTCACTTTTTAATTCAATTAATTACATTCCTGACACGACTGACACGCGCGCCCCAATTAAATTTTCCAAATTGCCGTATATCAACCTCATGACAATTTAGATATCATCAATACTCATGTATTACCATACATACTCGGAAATAATAAATTTTTAACATCATAATCAAATACCAACTCACATCTCGTTAGTATTTATACCCGAATTAATTTCCAATTAATTCTCATTTAATTTAATTAATCCCTTAAACAAAAATCAATAAAATTACGGGGTATTACAAAATCGTCCTTAGGTGTCAAAAATGTTAATTTGTATGACATCGACTCAATCTAATCAACACATCAAAGTCTAAAATGATTTCCACACTAATAACGTCTAAAACTATTTAATGCTTTTTCAAGACTTTGTCAGGACATACAAACTTATTTTTTACATATTTCCAACCAAACTCCCTCATAAATAATAATTCATTTATTTTTCTATGAGGTGATATATTTTCTCTCCTTAGAGAAATCCTATTGGCCCCAATTTTTAGCATATGATTATTTTTACTGCCTTGATTTTTTTCTCGGGCTCTTTTAAACAATGGCTTTCACAACGAGTTAATTTTATACACTCGCAGCCCTTTGCCATGAACACTCATCATTTTTTGCAATTTAATTCCTCACGATAAACGGTTCTTACATGCACTAATATCTGAAAACTCTCTCATGTAATCATTTGAATCATCATTAGGTGCAAATGGTTCTTACATGCACTAATATCTGCAAACGGTTGAGGTTTAGACTTGTTTGCAATCATAGGATGGTTTTCATGATGATATTTTATGCCTATTGCTAGTGTGTATCATTAGTGTGTAGCAAATATGAATCTAAGAAGGTAGCAAATATGCTCCTCGATTCATTCTCTAAAGTGACCTTTACCTCCTGGGAATGTTCAAGATCTCTCTCTAATTGTGACCCAGGGGCTATAATCTCACTCTTCTCCCGATTTACGACGATCGATTGCTCACTCAAAGAAACCTTTATCTTCTAGAGTTGACTCGTCGGCGCCTCAAATCCCCTCAAACTCTCAATATCTCTCCCCAAATCTGTCACCCTATGCTCTAATTCCTTATTCAATTTCTTAGTGTTTAAGGTCTCGACGTACAAATCTCTAAACACAATTTGGAGTTCACTATCACCCTCACTAGCGCACTCACTCTCACACTCGCTAGAAACACTTAAACTATCATCCTCGGGGGTCTCACGTGTAAAAGTATCCACATCGTCGTGGGATAGACTAGGTGTGCTCATGTGACTAGCTAAAAAGGCTACACACATCCCATGTGAAGATCAATCCCCCGAATCCTTCACCTCTTCCTCACTATCGCTAAGATTGGCTGGCATGACAACCTTTTTTCCCTTTCTCTTTAACCTAATGGGACACTCAAATGCCTTATGTCCTATACCCTCACACTCAAATAACCTCTTTTCCTCCTCTTTCTCTTTCTCACCCTCTTTCTCACTGCTCTCTTTGGCCTCATTCTTCTTTTATCATTCTCAACAAGTCTTTTTATTAGAAGAATTTTCTTTTGAAAATTTGAGAAATTTTAAAAAAATTGCAAGAAAAACCATGTCCAAATCAAATTCACCCCCAGACTCGGACTGACAAACTTTCTCGTTATTTTTTTTTTATCTCCCATGGACATTTCCTCTTCCTTCCTATACTGGGAGCTAAGTGGTACCCCCCTATCCTTAGGTTTTACAGTGTTGGGGAACATGCCAATCTCATATGTCTGGAGGTCTCCTACCATCTCTTTCAATTTTAAATTGCTCAAATTACCTAATGAATTGAAAACAGTTACTTTAGCATAAAACGCTTAGGGAGCGATCTCAATATCTTTTTAACCACTCGTGCATCAGGAATGTGCTCACCTAAATTGAAACTAGTGTATAAAATATTAGACAAATGTGCTTTAATTGTTTCAAATTGAGTAGTTAAATTTTGACGTTTAGACTATTTGATCGCATTTGTGCCTTTGTGGGTGAGTTGTAAAACATCTCACACTTCTTTAGACGTTGTGCACGTTATGATTCGTCGGAACTCTTCAGGTGTGATGACACCAGAAATTACACTTAACCCACGGGAATTAAAAGTACTCCATTTAAACTCATCCTCAGTCCAGTCTGCCACTGGTTTTAAACTGGTAATATTATTTGCGGTGACAGTGGGAGGAGTCCAACCTCTTTCACAAACAACCCAAACCCTCTCATCGATTGCTTTTAAATGCGATTTCATACGGGATTTCCAATAAGCATAATTAGACCCATCAAAAATTGGCAACCAATTATATAAGTTTTCATTCAGAAACATTGCAATTTCTCAAAATTAAACTTTAAAAAAATCAATAACACAAAATTTTGTAAAAAACAAGATCACTCGATAAATTAGTGAAACCCGCTCTGACACCAATTTGTGAAAGATATGTGATATTGATCAAATCGAATTCGCAAATTCCAATTGTAAACTTATATTATTAGAGTCAATTTTTAAACCAATTTAAATAAACCTTAAAATATAGAACTATGTGGATAAAATCAAACCAACGTAAATAAATTGCTAACACATAGATTTCAGGAAAAACCCAAAAAGGGAAAACCTTTTATTTCACTTAATAGTACTCACAAGATTACAAGAGAAATCTATAATGAATATCCGCAGATACCCTTAAGAACGTGCAGTTCTGAGTCAGCAATGGAATTCCGTAGCAACTCTATAAGACAGGAAGGATTACTCACGAGTACTCCCAAAGAGAAACAATCGTCAGCCCAAAACCTCCTTGAAGCAGCACCTAGATCGGAAATAGAAAAACTTCCCTAAGAGATAACCTCTGGAAAAGATTTATTTAGGGTTCCAAAACAATACACTAAAGAATTTTGGATTTTTGTGAATTGAAAAACAAAAGATCGAACACTAAATTAAAGAAGACAAAGTATTATGTAGTTTGCAGTTTCTAGGTTCTGAAAAAAGTTTGGTCTTCTTAGTGAAAAAGGACTCATTTAACACGCTTTATAGAAAAAAACTTGAGTCGATGATGTCACTCAAACGAAGTCCTAAAGTCGCTCAAATGAGGCCACATGTAATTTTAAGGACATCGGGCGAGACTTTTATGTTGTTTGAATGACATTAGCAGGTCGCTCGAATGATGGGAACGATAAATTCTTCGCCACAACACTTAGAAAAAATTCCATTTGCTGAAAAATTGTGCCTTAACAGATTTGAAGCAGTTTAGAAAAAATTCCAAACACTTAGAAATATATCTCAACACTTTTAAATGAACCGTTAAGGAGCTAAAATACAACCTTAACAAATTTCATCTCAAATAGGCATTATTATTGAAGAACGTTGATATTCGGATCTGTCTCGATGCCTGATTTGGCCTTGAATAATTCTTTAATGGTTGTAGCGGTATATGACATACACGAATATAAAACAATACTTATAAAATATGTCCTTACAATGAGTACAAGAATAAAATAAAGATCAATCACACAACACACCAATGTATGAGGAAAACCCACCATGAGAAAAATCTCGAATGGCCCAGCCACAAAAATTCACTATGATGTGGAATTACAAAAGTCGACAAATGACTTACAACACAGACTTGGTCCCTCCCAAGTCGTGACACATCTTCAATCTTTAACCACTCCTCTACAGCGAGACGCGGGAGTCCAACCGCGTAATTACCAGTATATGTGAGTTCACCCATACCTCAATGTCCACCAATAAGGCTCATCTACCGTCTACAAATTTGGAACACAGACGCACCACTTCTTCACCATAACACCACACCACCAATTCCATTATGTGTAAAAAATAAACATGATATGGAATCTTTCACACAAAACGATTCTCAATCAAGATGAAGATGATAAACTTCTTGGTGCACACAAACAAGATATTAAAGCATAAATAAAAATGAAACTTGGATTTGAAAACACTTTGGGTGAAACTAGGGTTTGGGAGATTTTGAATATCTATAGGAAAACAATTTTTGCCTAAAGTCTCTCTAAAAACAAATGCCTGAACCCCTTTATATAGAAAACACATTTTTTTGTGGCATTTTTTTTAGAAAACTTATTCGAACAAAAATAATAACTCGTTCGAACAAAATTTCTAACTCGTTGGAACAAACAACAAAAGTAATTTAAATAATGACCCCATTTTCTTATGCCAATATATAATTGTCTTCTTTCAATTTCGTCACACTTACTATCAAATAAAGATATATTATTACATATATGATATTCCGAGTTCTTAATATGACAGATCCCGTTTTTAAATTTGAATAATCAACGGTAAAATGGGCCAGATTGAGATTTTATGGCACATCCCAAGCTAAGTGATAAGTTTTGGGGTAGAAAATGTAATTTTATGAAACTTTAGGGACTTGGTTTTAATAAAGAAAGTGTCAAGGACCAAAATGAAAAATAAAAAGGGGCCACTTCATAAATAAAATATTTTCAGGGACCTATAAGAAGTATTGAAAATATATGGTGTGAAATTACCAAAATGCCCTTCAGGTGCGAAATGGCCCTTATACCCTTAATACCTTTCCACCTCGTGCTCAACACCTCGTGCTTGATTTTGACACCTCCATCGTACACGTGTCGTCATTAGAGGAGAAGACAAAACACATGTCCTCGTTAGAGGAGAAGCTAAAACACGTGTCGCAGTCTAGTGAAATAAGACTGCAAGATGCCTCCGTTACGCGACACATCAACGCTGACTCCCATTGTAAAAGCTTGGTCAGCATGGACACGTGTCAATGCCGTGATATCTTTGAAAAACTATAAATAGAGCCTTTGGGGATCATTTGAAACTCACACCAATTCCTTGAGAATTATAGAAAGAAATAGTGAGAGAAAGTGTGAGAAAGTTTAAGAAGAAGTTCTTAGGGATATTCATCTTAAGGTAATCTTAATGTTATAATGCATCTTTATAGTTTTAATTTATTATTTTAAAGATTTACTTAGTAGTTATGCTGGTAAAATACAATAAAGAATTCACTAATCAAAACTTAAAATTGAGAACAAATCCAAATTGATTTTATAAACTTGTTTGAAATTATATGCTTTTTAAAATGATTCTTTTTAAAGAAATTGCTCGTTATTATGGAATCCCATTTAAGTAATTCCAAAGTCAGTCCCGGTGAAGTTCTGTCTAGATGAGATGGTATTTAAGTGGTGCCCCTGTGACCCTCCATCTCTACTGGGAATGAATCCGGAAATGTTCTGTCTAGATGAGATGGTATTTAAGTGGTGCCCCTGTGATCCATCTCTACTGGGAACTGACTGATGAGGAAAGACTATGAATTGAATTCTTCAATTACAATCAATGTGTTTTAAAAGTTAACAAATAGGGATTCAGTAATCCTTTAAAAGAAGAGGTTAGTATAGTATAAATTGGACCTTAGAATGTGTACTTAAATCTTTATCAGATTAACGTGTGATCGAAGACCAATACCAGTAAATTTGACCTCCATTTTGAGTGAGTACTCTGACATTCCTTGTGTATTTTAATTATATGATAGTATGCAAACTATATATATTTTGTGAACTTCTTTTATTCTCAAAATTCATGTGATACCGATGATTGATTCATTTGTGATATGTTTATGTTTGTCCATATAAACATACCGATTAAAATGATTATTGAAAAGGATATTGAATATTTAAATTATGATTCGGCCTAAGGGATCTCTTTACTGACTGACCTTCCCAGCTGGGTTATCGCTGGTGTGCCCTAAATAAGGCGTTGTGACGAACTAGTTCGATTGACCCTCAACTACCGGGGTATAATACGGTAGAAGAATACGGTATTAGAGTGTACTTGGCCATCAAAATGATATGATTGAAAGAAAAAGATATCACATTTTATTTGTTGCATTCGTCTTATTCTGAGCTATCTAATTGTGATATATATAATTTCATTTCAAAATTATATCTATTTACTGCAAGTTCTTCTCCATATATGTATATTCCTTCTCTTTTGACTTGAATAAGTATCTATTTTCTGAAAACCCTGCAATGTTTGGAGATTGAACCTCATTCGGCTTTAAGCTAATGTTGTATAAATAACCATTTTTTAGGAAACGTTTAGGCTCACGGAAGGAACGAAAATGGACTATATTAAAGATTTTGCTTTTAGAGCTCTTTTTGTAAAATGTTTATTTAGAGCATGTCTGGCTCTCTTGTAATAAGGTTTAAATTTTCTCTTAAGTTGTAACTTGTTACTTTTAATATATATGAAGTTTCCTTTAGAAAGCTCTGATGACATAATTCCTTTACTTTCAGTATTTTACGATTCATAACCATGTGATAATATATCCGTTGCATTTATTTAAGGAAACAATTAAATCGGAATATTTGTTGCCTTGGTGGCATGTCAAGACACTCGTTCCCTAATACTATTTTGGGTCGGGGTTGTGACAGAGGTGGTATCAGAGCATAGGTTATGAACCCGTAGACTGCTGAACATAAGTTTTGAACGTTATAGATTTTAAGTTTCCATACATAGGACATGGGATTAAATATTCGACTTATGTGATAACCCTCCACATGTATTAAAATATATATAATTATTTATATATCATTGTTCTTCTAAATTGCAATCTTGGGCTAGTATAATACATCTTACGTTTGTCCATGACTGTAGAAAATGACCAAGGCAAGATCAACTCCAAGAACTAGTGGTTCGAGTATGGAAGGACTAGAAGGTGCATACAAGGTAATTGAAAGTCTAGCAAGAATTGTGGAGCATCAAGTGAATAATGGAGCACCAAGGAATCTTGAACTAAGTAGTTGTACTATTGAATAGTTCAAGAAGTTGAATCCGTCGTGTTTTAAAGGGACTCCTAACCCCACTGGGTGATGCAAATGGAAAAGATGTTCGATGTTCTTAAGTGTACAAATGAAGAACGGGTTTTATTTGGAACATTCATGTTAGAAGGTGAAGTCGAACATTGGTGGAGAATGACTAAGAGAATGCATGGGGAAAGGAATAATCCCATAGGTTGGAATGACTTCTTAATGATCTTCTACGAGAAATACTTTCCCGAAACGGTGCAAGACCAAAAAGCAGCTGACTTCATGGGTCTGGTTGAAGGAAATATGACGGTTAGTCAATATGAGGCAAAGTTTACTGAGTTATCCCGTTTTGCACCTCATGTTGTGATAACCGATGTTTTAAGAGCCAAGAAGTTTGAACGTGGGTTAAGGTTGAATATATGTAGTCGAATTTCCATCCTAAAGTTGACATCATATAATGATGTGGTGGCTAGGGCAATAATAGCTGAGAAGGATAATGAAGAATATAATCAGGTTAGAGAGGGGAAGAGGAAGTTTGGAGAACAAAGAGGAAGGAACCCCAATAACAAACCCTTTCGGACTATACCTAATATAGGACAACCTTTAGTAAATAAACCCTTTAATGTTGATAAATTCCAACATTGTGGTAATATTCACAGAGGCCGACCGTGTTACCTGGAGACGGGGAGTTGCTTTGGGTGTGGACAAAAGGGACATAAAATGCGAGATTATCCTAACAAAGGGAAGGCGGCAACAAAGACTTCTAATGACAATAAGGATCAGGGAAGACAAGGTAGAGTCTTTAGTCTTTCCGATGCAAAGGCTTCTAATGCAGTAGTGTCAGGTACACTTTCAATATGTGCACAACCTTTTCCAGTTTTAATTGATCCTGGTTCTAACCATTCATTTGTGTCTGTGCATTTTGTTAATTGCTTTCCTAATATTCCTGAATCCTTGAATCATGTCATACATGTTTCTACTCCTTCGGGTGAGTTATTGACGGGAACATTAGTATATAAGTCTTGCCCTATAAATGTCAGTAGTCATAAACTATTCGCTGATTTGATAGTTTTAGACATAAGAGATTTTGAAGTCATTTTGGGGATGGATTGGTTAGCATCATATCATGCTACGGTGGATTATTTTGAGAAGAGAGTTATTTTCGAAATTCCTAACCAACCAGAATTCAGTTTTGAAGGAACTAGCATCTTATCTCCCATGTGTATTATCTCTGCAAATTCAAGCTTATAGTTTTCTTAAAAAGGGATGTCAAGGATTCCTTGCCAGTGTTATTGATTTGCAAACAAAAGAGCCTAGTTTAGAAGATATTCCTATAGCTAGGCTTTTTCCAGATGATTTTGCCCAGTCTACCTCCTAGTAGAGAAGTAGAATTTACCATTGACCTTGTTCCTGGAACCACACCAATCTCAAAACCACCTTATCGCATAGCACCTTTAGAATTAAGGGAATTAAAAGTTCAATTACAAGATCTGTTAGATAAGGGTTTTATTAGACCTAGTATATCCCCTTGGGGTGCTCCAGTGTTATTTGTTAAAAAGAAGGATGGAACGATGAGGTTATGTATAGATTATCGTGAACTAAATAAGGTGACCATTAAGAATAAATACCCCTTACCTCGTATAGATGATTTGTTTGACCAACTACAAGGTGCGCAAGTATATTCGAATATTGACCTTAGGTCAGGCTATCACCAATTGAAGATTAAAGAAGAGGATATTTCTAAATCATCTTTTCGTACTAGATATGGTCACTATGAATTTCTTGTGATGTCATTTGGTTTAACTAATGCACCAGTTGATTTTTATGGATATGATGAATAAAGTGTTTAGGAAATATCTAGATTAGTGTGTGGTTATTTTCATTGATGACATTTCCAAAGGTATTGAAGAACACGAGAAGCATTTGGAGATAGTATTACAAATCCTTAGGAAAGAGAAATTATATGCGAAATTAAAGAAATGTGAATTTTGGTTGCCTAGTGTTTCTTTTCTAGGACATGTCATATCCAAGGATGGAGTGTTGGTTTATCCTCAAAAGATTGAGGTTATACTAGATTGGCCAAGACCAACTAATGTAACAAAGATTCATACTTTCCTAGGATTAGCAGGTTATTATCGAAGATTTGTTGAAGGATTTTCTAGTATTGACAAACCTCTGTCTAGGTTAACACAAAAGACGGTGAAATATGAATGGTCTGAGGAAGTTGAGAATAGTTTTTGAGAACTTAAGAATCGATTAGTAACTGTCCCAATTTTGACTTTTCCTTCCGGTACAGGAGGATTTGTGATTTATAATGATGCTTCTAAAAATGGTTTGGGATGTGTGCTAATGCAAAATGGAAAAGTAGTAGCTTATGCCTCAAGACAATTAAAACCCCATGAGAAAAATTATCCAACCCATGACTTAGAATTAGCAGCGGTAATTTTTGCTCTTAAGATTTGGAGACATTATTTTGTATGGTGAGACTTGTGAGATTTATACCGATCATAAGATTTTAAAATATATCTTTACTCAGAGGAATTAAACATGAGACAAAGGAGGTGGTTAGAATTGATGAAGGATTATGATGTAAATATTCATTATCACCCGGGGAAAGCTAATGTAGTTGCCGACGCTTTGAGTAGAAAGTCTACACCAAATTTAGCATGCCTTATTACTAGCCAGGAAGCTCTATTGAAAGATTTGAGAAGTATGGAAATAGATGTACGTATTTATAGCGAAGGAGGAATAATCGCAAACTTTCAAATACAACCCACGTTGATGGAAAGAATTAAAGTTGCACAAGTAAATGACCCACAACTGAAGAAGATTAAAGAAGAGGTTATTGAAGGGAAGAGAATTGAATTTGCGATACGAGATGATATATTAAGGTTTAGAAATAGAGTCTGTATACCTGGTGATGCCCAACTAAAGAGGCAGATTTTAGAGGAAGGTTATTACTAGAGATTCACAGTTCATCCCGGAAATACCAAGATGTACATAGATCTCCGAGAAGTGTTTTGGTGGAATAACATGAAAAGGGAGATAGCAGAGTTTGTATCTCAGTGTTTGATATGTCAACAAGTAAAAGCTAAACATCAGAAACCATCAGGATTATTACAACCTTTACCAATCCCTGAGTGGAAATGGGAACATATTACCATGGATTTTGTGATAGGGATACCAAGGAGTTCCAATGGTAATGATTCCATTTGGGTAATTATTTATAGGTTAACTAAATCTGCTCATTTTCTTGCCATTAAGATTACCCATTCCTTAGAAAAGCTAGCTAAATTGTATATACGGGAAATTATTAAGCTTCATGGAACCCCAATTTCAATTATTTCTGATCATGACCCTAGATTCGTGTCTCGCTTTTGGAAAAGCCTACAAGTAGCCATGGGAACAAAATTGAATTTCAGCACTGCTTTTCATCCTCAAACAAATGGACAATCAGAGAGAACTATCCAAACCTTAGAGGATATGCTTAGGGCATGTGTACTTGATTTGAAGGGGAATTGGGACGACCATTTACCGTTGGTGGAATTTACATATAATAATAGCTATCAAGCAAGTATTCAAATGGCTCCGTATGAGGCACTCTATGGTAGAAGGTGTCGTTCCCCTGCATGTTGGGTAGAAGTTGGAGAAAGAAAATTATTGGGACCAGAATTGATTCAGGTCATAACAGAGAAAGTGAAATTGATACAAGATCGACTTACAATCGCTGAAAGCCGTCAAAAGAGTTATGCTGACAATCGGCACCGACCATTAGAATTCCAAAGAGGAGACTATGTTTTCTTACGAGTATCACCGACGAAGGGAGTAATCCAATTTTGGAAGAAAGGAAAGTTGAGTCCAAGGTATATAGGACCTTTTGAAATCCTTGAAAGGATATGTGTTGTTACGTATCGAATAGCCTTACCCCCTGAACTCTATAGTGTGCATAATGTGTTTCATGTTTCAATGATGAAGAAATACATCCCTGATCTAGCACATAACTTAAGTCACGAGCCTCTTCAAGTTAGAGAAGATTTGACATACATTGAGCATCCAGTGGAAATCTTGCACCATAAAGATCAAATATTACGAACCAAGGTTATTCCACTAGTCAAAGTATTATGGCAGAATCATTCTGTTGAAGAAGCAACATGGGAGCGGGAAGATGAAATAAAAGAGCGATATCCACACCTTTTTGGAAATTAATGTAAGTAAAGTTTGAGGACCAAACTTTTTATAAGGATGGTAGGATTTAATGACCCCATTTTCTTATGCCAATATATAATTGTCTTTTTTCAATTTCGTCACACTTACTATCTAATAAAGATATATTATTACATATATGATATTTCGAGTTCTTAATATGACATATCCCATTTTTAAATTTGAAGAATCAACGATAAAATGGGTCAGATTGAGATTTTATGGCACATCCTAAGCTAAGTGATAAGTTTTGGGGTAGAAAATGTAATTTTATGAAACTTTAGGGACTTGGTTTTAATAAAGAAAGTTTCAAGGACCAAAATGAAAAATAAAAAGGGGCCTTTTCGTAAATAAAATATTTTCAGGGACCTATAAGAAATATTGAAAATATATGGTGTGAAGTTACCAAAATGCCCTTTAGGTGCGAAATGGCCCTTATACCCTTAATACCTTTCCACCTCGTGCTCGGAACCTCATGCTTGGATTTCACACCTCCACTGTAAACGTGTCGTCATTAGAGGATAAGCCAAAACACGTGTCGTCGTTAGAGGAGAAGCTAAAACACGAGTCGCAGTCCAGTGAAATAAGATAGCAAGATGCCTCCGTTACGTGACACGTCAACGCTGACTCCCATTGTAAAAGCTTTGTCAGCATGGACACGTGCCAATGCCGTGATATCTTTGGAAAACTATAAATAGGGACTTTGGGGATCATTTGAAACTCACACCAATTCCTTGAGAATTATAGAAAGAAATAATGAGAGAAAGTGTGAGAAAGTTTAAGAAGAAGTTCTTAGGGATATTCATCTTAAGGTAATCTTATTGTTATAATGCATCTTTATAGTTTTAATTAATTGTTTTATAGATTTACTTAGTAGTTATGCTGGTAAAATACAATAAAGAATTCACTAATCAAAACTTAAAATTTAGAACAAATCCAAGTTGATTTTATAAACTTGTTTGAAATTATACGCTTTTAAAAATGATTCTTTTTAAAGAAATTGCTCGTTATTATGGAATCCCATTTAAGTAATTCCAAAGTCAATCCCGGTGAAGTTCTGTCTAGATGAGATGGTATTTAAGTGGTGCCCTTGTGGTCCATCTCTACTGGGAATAAATCCAAAAATGTTCTGTCTAGATGAGATGGTATTTAAGTGGTGCCCCTATGACCAATCTCTACTGGGAACCGACTGATGAGGAAAGACTATGAATTGAATTCTTCAATTACGATCAATGAGTTTTAACAGTTAACAAATAGGGATTCAGTAATCCTTTAAAATAAGAGGTTAGTATAGTATAAATTGGACCTTAGAATGTGTACTTAAATCTTTATCAGATTAACGTGTGATTGAAGACCAATACCAGTAAATTTGACTTCCATTTTGGGTGAGTACTCTGACATTACTTGTGTATTTTAATTATATGATAGTATGCAAACAATATATATTTTGTGAACTGCTTTTATTCTCAAAATTCATGTGATACCGATGATTGATTCATTTGTGATATGTTTATGTTTGTCCATATAAACATACCGATTAAAATGATTATTGAAAAGGATATTGAATATTGAAATTATGATTCGGCCTAAGGGATCTCTTTACTGACTGACCTTCCCAGCTGGGTTATCGCGGGTGTGCCCTAAATAAGGCGTTGTGATGAACTAGTTCGATTGACCCTCAACTAGCGGGTTATAATACGGTTGAAGAATACGGTATTAGAGTGTACTTGGCCATCAAAATGATATGATTGAAAGAAAAAGATATCACATTTTATATGTTGCATTCGTCTTATTCTGAGCTATCCAATTGTGATATATATAATTTCATTTCAAAATTATATCAATTTACTGCAAGTTCCTCTCCATATATGTATATGCCTTCTCTTTTTACTTGAATAGGTATTTATTTTCTGAAAACCCTGGAATGTTTGTAGATTGAACCTCATTCGGCTTTTAGCTGATGTTGTATAAATAACCATTTTTTAGGAAACATTTAGGCTCACGGACGGAACGAAGATAGACTATATTGAAGATTTGGCTTTTAGAGCTCTTTTTGTAAAATGTTTATTTAGAGCATATCTGGCTCTCTTATAATAAGGTTTAAATTTTCTCTTAAGTTGTAACTTGTTGTTACTTTTAATATATATGAAGTTTCCTTTAGAAAGCTCTGATGACGTAATTCCTTTACTTTCAGTATTTTACGATTCATAACCATGTGATAATATATCCGTTGCATTTATTTAAGGAAACAATTAAATCGGAATATTTTTTGCCTTGGTGGCATGTCAAGACACTCGTTCCCTAATACTATTTTGGGTCGGGGTCGTGACAGAGGTGGTATCAGAGCATAGGTTATGAACCCGTAGACTACTGAACATAAGTTTTGAAATGCAGATATATGCTTTGGTGTGAAAATGATATTAGCAAGAGGTGTAGGTACATAAGAGTGCTTGTGTGTGAATATGTATTTAGGTAACGGGTGGGCATTGGTATATATATAAGTGTGAGAGAAAGCTTGGCTTGTATAAGTGTAATTCATTAAAAGTGTGTGGATGTGTGAGAAATCCAGACTTGTGATAGTTTGATATCCCGTTCGAGGTGTGAGAGGGGGTTAAAAGGTAATATAGGCTATGGTTTCATCTCTAAGAGACAATATATTATGATCATATTGTCAAGGCTTTTGCTCACAAGAAGGACTCAGTATTGCACCTACATACTTATGTATCCACGAGATCAAAGCCTACATAGTTCGGGTATTATGGTGCGCTACATGGAAGCATTCTGACACGATGTGTGTATGAGTATGAGGACATGGATTAAGATATGGAAAAGATATCTATGGGCTAGAACGTATGTTACAATCCACTCTATATAGACCTTTAGCCCCTATAAAATGTAATAGATCCAAATAAACCCTTGGATTTTACCAAATTACCAAAATACCTTTAAAATAAGAATTATGTTAACTTACACTTTCATATATGAATTAAAACCCAACTTTCACTAAAACTTTGACCAAATGACTTATATTATATAGGAATATCATAAAAAATATTTTAGGTTTTTATAGTTTTACATAAGCCCTAAACGTTTACAAAGTAACTTAAAAGCCCTAAATTCTATAAAAAAAAAAAACTATATAAGGACCTAAACTAAAACCCAAACTTATTCATACTTGCTCCCCTGCTGACATGGGACCAGCTTGACTGCCAACATGGCTCGTGCCATATGGAGTTCCATGGTTACCCATTTTCCATCCATATATACAGTGGTGTAACTTATGAAAACTTAGTTGATATTCACCTCCCAAACCAACCAATAAACTCCTCCCCACTAACCCTATAAAAGGCCCTCTTCACCTCAGTAAAAATGCACACCAGTTGAGAGCTTTTCCAATGTAAACTTTTGAAAGTTTTTTCATTTCAGTTATTTATGTATGAAAGTTTTTTTCCTCAATTTGGTTATATTTATGCACTTATATAGAGCAGAATTGTGTATTTGCATATGAATGATAACATGTGAATGCACTGAAATAGCTCAAAAACTAGAATAATCCATTAAAGCTTGAGCTTCAATGGTGGATTATGCTTCCTTTACTTTTAACCAGTTTCAAAGTGAGGTCAGTTGATCTTAGGTTCCCAGGGACCTAGGTTCAAGATTGAATTGATCCAAGAACGGATTTTGATACCTCAAATCCAATATGGAAGTTTCCGGGCTTGGAATTTCTAGAAAATAAATTCAAGAGTTTTACTAGGCCAAAATCCCTCAAACAAGTCTTGTTTTGCTACATTTTCAATATGTAACAAAACCCTTATGATGTCAGAATAAGAATCATATATTTCAGTCACTTATTTTTAGTCAAAATTTTGCCATTTTTACATAAACTCAATAGCTCAATTTAGCCCGCCAAATTCCTGTAATTCCTCTTCAAAAGTTATGCAATTAGGAACCAACTCAAATGGATTTCGAAAACCTCCCGGATTTAAGGTCAAAATTTTAAAACCCTAAAGTCAAACTGTCAAAGGTTAAAGATGAGTGAGTTACACCTGTGCGAGTGACAGTCAAGTTAGACGCTTTAATTGTTTGACTCAGCATGTGAGGGCACGTCTCCAATAAGAAAAATATGATTTCTTTTCCAAAAAGAATATTTTTACTTCTGAACAAAAGGGTATATTACATCACCCTATTTGGATCCCTGGAAAGTATTATCTCAAGAAAATCAGTTTTAAAGTTTAGATCTAACTTTCAATTTTACACATAAACCCTAACTAATTTTTCAAGTATTTCAAAGCACTCCCAAACTTTTTCCACGGATTCTTTAGTGCAAAGAATGTTATTTTGTATCTTGTCACTAAATCGAAATACAACTAGAAATAAAGAAAACATTAATTTTAGAACTTTTCAAAATTATATAGTATACCCTCTTAACTATTTCAGCCCCGAAATTTTTTCACAATTATATATTAATTTTTGGCCAATAGGACCTACTTATACTCTCCATGTTTTCAGACTATCCAGTCAACCCCAGTGAATTAGATGCACAAACCCGGAATCTAAAAATTCAAAGTAAGTGATTTTAATGTCAATATTAAACAAACTAAGCTTATGTCTTTTTAAGTTACTGATTGTTATATCACTATGTGATAGTTTTGAACTCGTTTTTCAATTTATGAACTCATTTGTGTAGTTCATGTTTATCCCATATATTGATTCTCTTGATATTCAGTTATCCCTAACCCCGATAAACCACTATAGCTTATGATTTCAGTAAAAGACACTGAACTCGTTTTACCCTTAATTGTGGTATAACCCTGCAACCTACTATAATAATTGCATATTACCCTGTAATTTATGACCATTATTAGTGAAACCCGAAGTAGCATACCTTACGATTCAGGGATTAGACCCCGGTATACCACGATAGTTCTAATTGGACTGTAGGACTCTGATGTTGAGTGCCTAGTTTCTATTTTCTACATACGTATGAGTACCACTGTAGCTAAGAGTGCCAAGCCTTTTTTATTATTATTATTATTATTATTATTATTATTATTATTATTATTATTATTATTATTATTATTATTATTATTATTATTATTATTATTATTATTTTCCCCAACAATTTAGGATTGCCGATCCAAGTGTATGATATGCTTTGGACGATACTTTAAGGCATGTCTACAGATTTGAAGCCCCTATAACCGACAATTTATTGGTTATCTTGTTATAGTCTGAACCCTTATCCTTATAACTTGATACATAACTTATCCGGTTACACTCCACCATATTATTCATTTACATATCATTAGACTCCAGTGCCCTAATGGTCCTTTGATATTCAAGTTTGTCTCTAGATTTTTATATATCTTAAATCCAATTAATCTCTAACAATACATTTTCTCCCGTACCCTTGGGTAGAAAAAAAAATATCTGCTTGTCTTCTCTTGTTAAATTGTTTTCCTTCCAGATGGATGACAAACTCGAGGCAGATGAGATACCTCCCGCATGTTTTGACTTTTATTCTATATTACCTCGAAAAATATTGTCAGTAACGTACATACGGGTGGTAGCAGACATGGATGGTAGTCCCCGCTAGAATATCTACATCGCAACTTATCAGCTCTTATAATTCCCAAATATTTTTCTACGAGTTTTATCTTACTTATCGTATATACTAATATTTATGTATTTCCTTTTATTTCAGACTCATCTATGTAATGAGATGCTAGGCATCCCCATTATGAAATTCTTTTAATTTTGATTGTCTTTAATTTAATTGTAGTATTTATTATTACTCCTCGATTACTGTTAAAACATAGAATTAGTAGACGCGATAGCATGGTATCACAACATCGTCGGGTTTTATGCCTATACGGTACCAAATAAAAGAATCTTTCTCCTACAACTTATATAATTATTACTATGAATATTTCCTTTATCACATTTTGTTACTCATATTTTTTTGCAGTAATGAATATATGGGATGATATGTATCTTGATATTCGTGATTCGACTCATTAAAGGTTTGAGCGGGCAATTAAAGAGGTCGTCTATGCAAAGATTTATCAACACATAAGAAGCATTCTTCATGACTCGGCGATTGCTACTCCTGAGATCAAACACAACATGCTTATTGGTCGCCTTATGGGAGAGGCTGAAGCAACCTGACATGCCAAGAGGTTCTTTGAAGACGCTGACACTCTTCAACAAGCAATCCATATCGCATAGGATGTCGTTCGGCCTAATGAAGTCACAATTACTCCCCCTTACTCTCCAATCGACTATGGTTATCTTTATCCCACCACTACTATCTTTACCCTCACAAATACCAGTACTTCCCAGATAATTCAGATCCCTCATAAACTAACCCTGATCCCGAGTTTGACCAAACGGTTCCTCAAATGGCTTGAAGACCATCGTAGGAATTTGACTGCAAATAAATAAAATATGCAGGTGTTCATGTGCAAGTAGGCAAAAACCCATATTCCTGAATGACGGTAGTAGTTTAAATTGATAGTTATTTTGTATTAGTTAAGCGTTCTTGTATTGTAAAATAAATCAATGGTTAGGTAATTTTCTTTGTTATTCTTCTACATTTCATGTGTAATACTATGTAACCCAATGTGATATAATATAACAAGTCCGTTTCTATATCTCCACTTGTAATTTATCCCTCGATACATTTTTATCTAGGATGGTTAATACTCAAGCAAATACTAGTCAAACTCAAGAGGAACGATCTATTCCACAAATGCCTAATCTAACTACCACTAATGAAGGAATTCTACATTGTCTACATGAATTAACTATACTAACGCATCGATAACAAAATATTCCCCCACACCTCGTTAATAATGACATATCAGAAGAAACTTGGAGAATGAACGCTCTTAAGGAATTTTTTAGACAAAAAACCCCAACATTCTTTGGGAAACCCTATGCGGTCGAAAAAAAAATGAATTCGTCAAACACTTAAGGTACTTAACGGGGTAGGTATTAACCCTAAACTTAAGGTAAGATTGGCTTCATAACTATTGGAATGAGAAGCCGAATTTTGGTGGCAGTCTATACTACGTTCTCGAAATTTGATCAAACTAACTTGGGAGCAGTTTGAAGAAATATTATTTAAAAAGTACTTTTTAGAGTCCATAAGGGATCAAATGATCATAGATTTCCAAATCCAAAAACAACAACAAATGATTGTGGCCCAGTATGAGGCTAAGTTCAACGAATTATCCCGATATGCTTAAGACTGTTGACATTGAACCCAAAAAGTGCAAGCATTTTGAACGAGGTTTATGCTAGAACATCAAATCCTACATCATTCCTTTACAAGATCAAGAGTTGAACTAAATGATCAAAATAGCTTCCTTTATATAAAAAAAACCTCTTCTAACACAGCCTGGATATCTACTCCTTCTCGAAATCCCTAAGTTATTAGGAACTAGCCTAATCAACAAGATCATCCCTACAACAAGCCCAAGGATGGATGAGTATTAAGTCATATTCAGTAAAATTACAGAAAACTTTGATGCATTGTCATGAATGAAACCAAGTAGGACATCTTAGATCCCAATGCCCTATTCTACACATGCCTCCTCCTTACACCTCCCCCAACTCTATCAAGTCTCCTTTTACGAATCCAACCAATAACTCTAACCGTTCACCACAGTAAAATCCCCATGAAAGAAAGCAAGAACCAATCAATATGAATCAATGTCAAAATTCCTCCTTTCTCCCAATAAAACATCCAAATTATCATGATGTGGTCGAAGGTAATCCTCCTTTTTATAATATCTCAGCACATATATTATTTGATTCTATATCCACGTACTCTTTCATTAGTCATTCATGTATTGCTCGTCTGTAATTATCTTCTAGTCCATTATCCCACCCATTTACCATAGGAATGCCAAAAGGAAAGGTGTCCATTACTGACATGATTAGTAAACGCCACACTTTACATTTTGGAACCAGGACATTAACCACATATTTAATAGTCATCTATTTAATGGAGTTTGATTTAATAATAGGAATGGGTATTTTAGCCTCGAACTTTATGCATGTTGATTGTCATGTGAAGATGGTGACATTTAAACCACCCCATCAAACTTCATTTTATATCTAAGGAAAAAAGTCCCTACCAACCTCTACTTTTTTGGATAATTGAAAAAGAGACCTCCTCCCTTTCTAATATCTTGACTAGATACAAATATGTGTTTCTCAAAGATTTACTCGAAATACCCCCACCTCGAGAAATTGAATTTTTGATCAATCTATTGCCAAATACCTCCCCTGTCTCAATCACCTTGGGGAGATCCAATTTTATTTGTGCAAAATAAAAATGGATCTTTTCGGTTATATATCGATTATAGGATATTGAATCAAGTGACCATTAAGAATAAATATCCATTTCCCCAGATAGGTGGTTTTTTTACCAGTTGCGAGGGTCACAAATATTTTCAAAGACTGATTTAAGATATGGGTATCACCAACTTCGTGTTAAGGAAGAAGACATACCCAAAACCACTTTCCAGACATGATATGGTCATTTTGAATTCTTAAAAATGGATTTTAGATTAACTAATGCCCCTACGCTTTCATGCACCTAATGTATAGAATATTTCTCCCTTTCCTAGATCAGTTTGTGATTGTATTTATAGATGACATATTAATTTATTCCAAGACCAGGTGTAGACATCATAATATCTTCCCTCCCTCACACTTCGGGGAAAAGATGGAGGATAAAGGTCCCGCTCCCCTTTGCTACATTTGAGGGGTGATTCGACCTTCGTTGGTTTTAGGATGATGTAAATAGATAGAATCGCCAGCCTATTTTGCACAAAACATGTAAAAGAACACGTCATCGCCTAAGAGAGCAATATCAAAGACAAGCTGATGCTTGCGAAACAAAGAGATCAGAGGTTTGAGGGCTAAGTTACGAATTAAGAAGGTGTTAAGTACCCACACCTCCCTTTCGGTCTGTGATGGGGTTATGTTACTATTTTCCCTAAGTTCTCTGGGAAGTGTGTGTGCGTGTGTATATAAGTGGAGATTGGAATCGCTCGACTCACATCATGGAAAAGATGGAGTGAGGTTATCCATAGGAATGTTCCCAAACTAATAATTAAAAAATATGGTGTGTGCGCTTATCGAGATATTGATCGTTATGATGAAATGATAATTTGTGTTAGATAAGACTCAAGTATGAATCATAATTCTGATATATATGAATAATATATGGAAAAAATAGGAAAAATATGAAAATAGGACTTAAGTCACAAGTTTTAGCCTAAAACACCTACGTAGCTTTTAAAGGCATCAAAGTACACATAGTTCACATGCGGAACAAGGGTGGGGTTTATCCCATAGATTGAAATGGGATTTTATTATATGTGTATAGAAAAAAGGTGTTTTTAGTTTTGAGAAAATGTGATGAAGAATCCCGTCGAAATTTATAGGTGTAACCCTATTTTTCTTTGTTTTGGATTTCTTATAGAAAATAAATTATGTGAAATATAACTAATAAAGGATGAGATATTAATGTAAATGATCTAAAGCCAAAACCTAAATTAAGAATTTATATAACTAATGCAAGAATAAAAGGAATTTAAAGAGAGAGAGGGATGTTTGGACCTTCTTTAAAGACTTGAAGCTTGATCTTGATTGTTGATGAACATCCTTGCAAGTTGGGATGAATGTGGGATGAGAGAGAATGATATTTTTGTTAAATTGGGTATGAAAGTGATGGTAATGAAAGGTGGAGAAGAATCTCACCTAAGAAAATTTTGCTGATTATAGAAGGATGTTGTCGAGATAACTGAAGTTGATGCTTCTGAGGTGCCTTTCGAAGTGAGATCATGGTCTCCTTATATAGGGTAAGGGAAATTCCTATTGGAAATTTACTTTACCTATGTATCAGCAGGTAACCCTTGACACACTACTGATAGGTAGGGAAATAGACTTGCCAATTAGAAGTCTTATGCAGATTTTTTGAAAAATGGTCGTAAAATACAATCTGTAAGTCCAAATCCCACTTGGGGAATAGTATTAGAAAGTTAACTCAGAGAAATTTGATAATCCTCGGGGCCTCTCTCAGATCCGATAGTTGAATTTGGGTCCAATGGGGATCATAAGCGCCCGTCAGTCCTTTGGACAGAAGATTGTCGGACAACGATGGATCGTTCGTCCAAACAGAAAATCTGAATCGTGCACGGGGCGGACTATTAGAAAGTTTATGATAGGATATTTGATGTTCCAAATATCTTAGCTCAATTCTGAGAGTTAACTTTGGTCAAATAGGGGTCGGGTCGCCTGATGGCCTCTAGATCGATTTTTACTAGTAAAATGGATCGTTCGTCTGAACCGTAAGGATGATTCGCTCATGGGGCAAATCGTTGGAAAGGGTATTCAGTTCCCTTCAAATATTCATTCACTCTCATATGAGATGAAAAGTTTACTTTGGTCACATGGATCCTAGAATCCCCTAGTGGCCTCTAGATCAATTTTTTGGGGGAAATCGGTCATTTATTCGAACGGTTATGTCATTTCATGCATGAGGAAGACCATTGGAAATTTTTATCCCTTTGAAGATTCAGTGATATTTCTCTCTGACTATGAATTTAACCGAGTCAAATGATGCCCGAGAGCATCCGATGGCCTCCAAATCAGTTTTTGATAGTAAAATTATTCGTTTGTCTGAACTGTTATGCCGATTTGTTCATAGGATATATCGTTGAAAAGGGGATTCATATCCCTTTGAATATTCATTGAGCTTTGTCTCTATTGATGAAGTTTAGCGGAGTTAAATGGGCCCTGGGAGCCCTCGATAGCCTTTAGATCGGTACTCAAAGTACGACCTGGGGTTTATAGTGAATGGGGAGGTGCTAGGAACCTAAGGAGAGACTTAGGGGGTCCTAGAATGTGGTTTCTACAAATCTTCTTGATGGGTGAGCTTGGAACAAATGAAAGTTATCAAATAAACACCACATGATGTTTTTGGAAAAAGGTAAATTATATGAACCAAAGGGACGAGGATGACCGTTTTAGAGGGTTGAGGTTAATTCTAAAGACCTAAGGTAATGCTTAATATGGTTGATTAGGCGGGTCGATGTCAATTCTGAGGGTCGAGGTCAATTATGAAGACCTTAAGTGGAGGCGACCAATTCTAAGGGTCGAGGTCAATTATGAGGATCTTAAGTAGGAACAAAAAAATTTGCAAGTTTAGGATAATTATGAGGACCTTAAGTAGGGACAACCAATTCCGAGTGTCGAGGTCAATTCTGAGGACCCTATGTAAGGGCGACTAATTCTGCGGGTCGAGGCCCATTCTGAGGACCTTAAGTAGAGACGACCAATTCTGAGGGTAAAGGTCAATTTTGAGGACCTAAGTGAAGGCGACCAATATTTAGGGTCGAGGTAAATTTTGATGACCTTAAGTGAAGGCGACTAATTTTGATGGTCGGGGTCAATTTTGAGGACCTTAAGTGAAGGCAACCAATTCGAAGGGTCGAGGTCAATTGTAAGGAACTTACATACAAGCAACCAATTCTGAGGGTCGAGGTCAATTATAAGGACCTTGAGTACGGGTGTCCAATTCTACGGATCGAGTTCAATTTTGAGGACCTAAAGTGGATGGAGATTAATTTTGAGGGTAGAGGTCAATTTCGAGGACCTTAAGTAGGAGCGAAAAATTCTTCTTGCCAAGGTCAATTTTTAGGACCTTAAGTGCAGATGACCAATTCTGCGAGTCGAGGACAATTCTAAAGGGCGACCAATTCTGCAGGTCGAGGCCAATTCTGTGGGCCTAATGTTGTAATGTGGGGGTTTTCCCTTTGGGGAGTCTTTCATTTACCCTTTTTTGGGACTCTACTGGTGATTATGTCTTTTTAAGAAGAAATAGCTTTGTTGGGGGAAATAAAATTCTTAGTCTTAAAATTTTATTGGGTAAATAGTTGATGACTTGAGGTTCAGGGACTCCACTTAGGAATGTGTTGATGACTTGAGTTTTGGGATTCCTTTGGGGAATGTGTTTCTTGGAGACGCTTCTTGGAAAAATTGGAATTTTTTTGAGAAAAAGTTTAATTTGGGAGTTCTTAGTGGGAAAATGGGTAGGATATTACGTAGCCCTACTGAAGAACCATTTTCTTCCTGCTGAGGATGAGTCTTTGGGATTTCACTGGGGATTTGTAATGGGCTTTGGGACGCGAGTGCACTAATTTTTAGGTTTTAAGATGGGGATAAAATGTGCTATTAATCCAGTTGGGGATTTGAGAGCTTGGAAAATGGTTTTCTTGGTGAGGGAATGCTCTAATATTTATTTGGAAATTTTAGGAATTTTTTGAGAAATTTTTAGCATTTTTTAGGACATTTTGTATAAACTTTCAGAGGCACTGCCGATAGGAGGGTGGCAGGAATTTATAATCGATAATGGCATGATCTTCTGGGCTTCCTTGGGAAGGGTAATAGGTAAATCATGATCGGTAGGTGTCAATAATTACTGGGATTGATTGCAAGGGTTTTTAGATAGAGGTGGATCGTATGCTGAGGGTGACACTGGAGGTGGTGCAGGCGGCAATGGGTAGGATTGTTGAATCTCTATTGGGGATGTAGGTGACCTTCTACCCTTGGAGTATAGATCCTCAAGATATGAGGGTAACAACTCAGCATGCGCAGATAAGGCGGTTGATGGAGCATGAGTTTGGGTAAGTCTAGTAGCTAGGAGAGAGGGTTGTGGGGTAGATGAGGTGACATCCAATTCAGGATCTTTCCCTTCAGGATTTTCTTACAAGTTCATTATTGACTGTGGGAGCTTGGTATTGACCATTTGCATACTTAATGTAGCAGCATTATTCCTGAAATGAGACTTAAAAAAGGCAAAAAGATATTCATATTTTGTTTGATTATCTTAATTTAGTGGCTTACTCTACACGCACTTTAATTTGTACCTGCGTTTTTTCTTTGAGAAAAAGTAGGAAAATTGAGTTTTTTGGAATTTTTTTATAGAGGAAGGCATTGGCGGCTTGGTTGGCATAAGGATTAGGGGATAGAAAACTTGGTTGTAAAGTGGGGATTGTCGCGTTCATTGGATTGTGCCAAATTTGGTGTGTTGAACAGGCTATAATGATGTTGTCTTTGTTGGAGATGTTATTTTCCACCTAACTTCGAGGCTCTTGCTGGTAATGGAGGATCTACTGGTGGACACTTTACTAGCTGCCATTACAACATGTATGTCATATTATCGCAATCACGCGGTGGTGATACTAGCAAAGACCCTAAACGGTCTATATGCTTAGCGAGAAGGCCATTAAAATTTTCTGAGAGGAAGGCCGATTATGATGATCATATGGATGTCAGAGAGATTTTGTTTGGCAAGCCCCCTGAATATCCCTTGGCAGCTGTGCTAAATTTTTTCACTCGTTATTTCATCATCTTTTGCGCATTCATAGAGAACTTGGTAAACTGGTTCGTGGATCATGGAGCTCGATGCCTGTGCTGGTCGGTACCATGGTGGAGAGCTGCATCCCATTCTAGAACTAAGGGAATACAAATACATTCGGTTAGTTATCATTCAGCATACCTCATTCTATTTCCCCTGGCGTCTCCTGTGTCAAGTTGTATGGGAGCAAATTTTGCCTTCCCATACCCTAGATTTTTTTCTTATAGAGGATTTGACTGAAGGCTTGCACATGTGGTTGAGATCTCTGTAGGAGAATTGTCGGCTATCAACCCATCCTTCTCAATCTATTGGCAGGGTTTGGCATGTTTCTAGAGATTATATGAAATGGATGTAGAAGACGGTAGTGGCTAAGATCTTGGCAGAGGAGATCTAATAGAGATGGTTCGTCATGTTTTACACTATGGAGAGGGTGTAGTGGTTTTCTCTAGGCTGGTCCGGGATTATCGTCCCATGTAGCGCCTCCGACATACCATCCAAGCGGGGGAAGTTTGTGGCCCTAACAAGTAGATGATGATGGTGTTGGGTCTTCCAGTAGCTGCAGGTAGGGTCTTTTGTGAAGCTGACGTTTATTTGTGAAGATTTTGTGATGTTGATATGTTTGGTTATTTTCCATTTTGGGGGAAAAATTTGCGAAGGTTTGGTTAGTTGTTTTTAGGGGTAGTTTGGTTTGACTTCTTTTAGGACAATTTGGTGGGTGGGGTAGTTGTTGGACTCCCTATGCTAATACTTCATGTAATTGTATCGAATTATCCCATTATGGAATAAAAAAGGATTTTACTTATTTTTTTTGTGCCTCTTGATGTGTTTTACACTTTATTTATCTATACCAATTGCTAAGGCATACATAATCCTTTTGTTCATGTAAATATTAAAATGAACTGTCGTTCTCGGAGGTAAGAAAAGAATAGCATTTTATGTAAAAGAAGGGGACCGTGGCCATATAAAATGTATGAGCTGCCTACGTACCTTCGGGGGTTTTGAAATTTTTTCTGAGTTTCATGTTGAATGCAAAAAGGTTTCAGAGGGTCAGGCCCCATGTAATTCTAAATAGAGAGGAATGAAGATTTTTTTTATAATAGAGGGGAGATGAGAGGAATAATAGCACGTCGAGATTTTGGACTAAGGATAAAATTTCTTAAGACGGTCCAGGTTGACTGGACGTGCCATTTCTTCTTTGTCAAAGTTAGTGAGCATAGTAGTGACACCAGACATGATCTTCTTCACAATGTAGGGACCACTCCAATTTGTCTTAAATTTCCCTTTGGGGTTCTAAACGGTTTCTACGATTTCAATAAGATCTAATTCCCTTCTTGGACACCCCGATCCTTGACTCTTCGGTTGAATGATCACGTTATCTGACAATGGTATCCCATTATATGATATAGAGCCTTTAGAGTCCTTTCATCTAAGGGTGATAACTCGTCGAAACAGCTCTGATCCTAGTCTTCCTCGTTGACTTTACTTTCAAGCATGGTGCGTAATGAAGGTATTTCTAGTTCAACAGGTAGGCTTGCTTCCATCCCGTATACCATAGAATAAAGGGTATCCCCAGTAGATGCCCAAACTGAATTTCGATATCTCTAGAGGGCGTAAGGGATCCGCTTGGCCCATTCTCGACAACACTTGGTCATCTTGCTCATGATTTCTTTGAGGTTCTTATTGGCTGCTTCAACTGCACCATTGGTTTGTGGTAGGTAAGGTATAAGGACATTATTTTATTGTCTGACTTACATTTGAGTATGTCGTATACTGCTTCAACCGTCGAAGACTTATTCAAGTTCAATCATACGTTAAGACGGATTCTAATATAAAAGTTCTTCAACATTCAAGCCTTCGTGAGATTAATTTTGGTAAGGTTGTATTAAGTACCTTAGCATTTCACTTAGAGTGTTGGGATATTTTTTACAAAATATTTTCTATGTATTGGAGCAGAATTTTTTTATCAAAAATATTTTTCTAAGTGTTGAGGCAAATTTTTGCACCATATATGAATGGACATTTAGGATGACCGAGTCGCAATTTCATTCCATATCCGTGTGACAATTTGATAGTGTTTTGATATGCGTCATCATTTCATTTATGATCTTTACAACGTTTAGAGTCCTTGAGATGTGATTAGTTGTTACTACTTACATGTTTAACTCATGAGTTCCTTTAATGCACACTTGTACGAATTTGTTTGATTATTGTACTTGTTTATCACATATTGGTCGGACTATTGTCATCTTAATTCTATCTTTAAAACGAACCATACGCGATAAAACTTGACAACGGAAGTAGTGCATGTAGAAATCATTTATCGTGAAGATTTAATTGCAAAAAAGTATGATGAGTGAATCACAAGAAAGGGATGTGAGAGTACAAAATGAACTTGCCCTGAAAGCCACCGTTTAAAAGAGCTCAAACAAAATTAGAAGGCAATAAAAAGATAAATATGCCAAAAAAGGGGCCACCTCAAAAGAAAATATAAATAATTATTATTTATGAGGGAGTTTGGATGGAAAGTAATGAAAAATGGGTTTTCACGTCCTCACAACGTCATGAAAAAGCATTACTTAGTTTTAGACATTATTGGTGTGAGAATCATTCTTGACTTTGATATGTTGGTGAATTGAGTTGATGTCATCCAAATTCACATTTTTCGACACCTAAGGATGATTTTGAGATTCATTCGTTAGGAGTACACGTATTCATCATGCAGATATATTAAGTTTGATTTCTTTAATTTGCCTATCAAATATGTTCACACCCATTCATTATGTTTCCATGATTTGGTTGTCTTAGTGTAAATTCATGGTGAGTGATTTTTTGTAAAAATTATTTTTGTATGAAAAATTGAAAAATAAAAAATAGTTTGTGGAAGCTGTTGAGTTGCTCTTTGCAAGAGCGTAGTTTGATCCAGATTTTCTATGCATTCTTGTCGTGACAAACCCATGTTTATCTTGTTTATTCGTTTCCAAATCCATTTTGGTCAAATAAAAAGGGGGAGAACGATTATGGGGGAGTTTTTGCATTATGGGGGAGATTTGATTATTGATTGATTTGTTCTATTATCATTTCAAACTCGATGCATCACAAAGGTATTTGCTTTGTCTCACGTGTGTAAGTACGATTATTGAATACCATTATCTTGCACACCGTAATGAGAAAAGCTTGAAGATTTGAAGTTGAAGATTTTGAAGAAGTGTTTTAGACTTGCATGTTTAGTACCTTTTTAGTTTTGGGTTCATGGGAGGGTATTAGATTTATATAGGAATTTTTATTTAATGATTCGGATGTTTTTATTTTGTAGCGGCATAGACATAGGGGAGATTTGTAAGGACATTATTTTATGTACGAAATACATTTGAGTATGTCGTATACCGCTCCAACCATCGAAGACTTATTCAAGTTCAATCATGCGTCAAGATGGATCCGAATATCAAAATTCTTCAACATTCAAGCCTCCGTAAGATTAATTTTGGTAAGGTTGTGTTTAAGTACCTTAGCATTTCACTTAAAGTGTTGGGATATTTTTTGCAAAATATTTTCAAAGTATTGGAGAGGATTTTTTTCGTCAAAAATATTTTTTTAAGTATTGAGGCGGATTTTTAAAGACGAAATAAAATTTAATTTTTTAATTTATTTAGTTCGAGCAACATAGGAGCTCGTTCGAGCGATAGGCTTATGTCGTGCGAAGCTCGTTCAAGCGACGAATGTCACCGTTCGAGCGAGATCACCATTTCGTTCAAGTGACGGGCCGCCTTAATGTTTTTATAAATAACGTGTTAAATAGTTCATTTTTCTTCAGAAACCTGAGAATTTTAGTTGACAAAAACTGCTTTGGCAAAAACATTTGTCTTCTCACTTTTGAGACTTTTAGTTTTGTTTTTGATTCACAAAACGTCCGAATCTTTTATGAATTTTTTTGGAACCCAAGATACAACTTTGGTGAAGTTTTTCTCTTATAAAAAGGGTAAATCTACGACTGACGATTGTGTGTTGATTGGGAGTGCCCGAGGGTGTTCTTTGCTGATTTGGACTGCGTGTTCTTGTGGATTGTTGTGGTTGTTACATTGTTGACTCTAGACTGCGTGTCTATGTGATTGTTCTGAGGAGTGGTCATTGCGAATTTCATTGTACTCATTGTAATTATTATAGTCAAATAAAAGGTTTTTCCCGAAAGGGATTTTTTTTTAATCTGTGAGTTAGCAATTTTATTTGTGATGGTTTGACACACACACACACACACGTAGTTGCTTATTTTAGGGCTGAATACGATTGGATTTAAAATTGACACCGATTAAATAAGGGTAACTTGGAAATTTTTGAATGCAGTTTAATCGCTATCACACATACATTTACATAAGGACAAGATTTTTATCTCTCAATCCCGTACTCATTGACCTATTATGTGACTTCTGCCTCGAAATGTAACCCGTTATCTGACACTTGTTCATGCGAAACCCCGTATCAGCAGATGATGTTCTTTCGCATGAACTTGGATACCATTTTCTCATTTAGAACTGCGTATGACTCGGCTTCAACCTATTTGGTGAAGTAATTAATGGAAACCAAGATGAACTCATGCCCATTGGAGGCTTTGGGTATGACTTTCCCTATGATATCGATGCCCCATGTGGAAAATGGCAAGGGAGAGGTCATGTAGTATAATTCCCATAGAGGCAAGTGATGGATATCAGAAAACTGTGGGCATTAAAGGCATCTCTGAACATAGGCGGTGCAATCCTGAATCATGTGAGAGCGCACCAACAATCAATGATTAACTTGTGTTATTAAATTCCAATTTTTAAGACCCAAAATTCTAACTCTTGCAAATAAATTATGATAGACTAAATAACTCAAACTAGGCATGCAAAGTCAATCACAATATGAGGAAAAATCCCCCAAAGGGGAAAAACGATTTTTATTTCACTATAGTTCGTAACAACTTACAATTACAGAGAAATACAGTGACATACGAATACCCACAGACATCCGTTCATTGTCATCGGTGTTTTCAGTAATAAATCCCTTAAAAGCTCCAATTCAGTAATGGAGAACAACCTTCTTTTCCATAAAATTACTCCATATGAGTAGAATAATTATATCTAGGGTTTATAAGACTCACATATATGTTTGGGAATTATTTGTGAAGCAAAAAGGTTAAAAAAAACCATAAAAATCAAAGTTTGGAAATATGCAGCAGTTTTGCAAAATTGTGAGTGCCAAAGACTTGAAAAACGTGTAGAATGGGCACAGCCTTAAATACCGAAATCGAGGCAGTGCGTCGCTCGAACGAAATACAAATTTCGCTCGAACGGAAAGCCACGTCGCTCGATTGACCTCGCCCAAGATGCCAATGTCGCTCGAACGACAGGCAGGTCTCGCTCGAATGACGTAAGTGACTTTTATTTCCTTCGCCTCTACACTTAAAAAAATTCTTCTTCCAAAGTAAAAACGTTCCAAACCCTTAAAAAATATTTTAAATTTTTTTTAAAATATTTATGTAAATCATAAACACTCCAAATAGATTATTTTACCATAATCGCGAGTGGAGTAGTGGGAACGGTTGAAGAGCACGTTTCATGTTACATGATGCATGTATAAAGATGATGGATGCGAGGATTCGGATCAATGCCATCATGGATGATCATTGATACGACGCAAATATTGCGTATTTCACCCGTTAACCTACGCGTTATTAGCCCCCTTGGGAATCTTAATCCCTATATTTATGCTCGTTAACCAGAAAACTTCGGATTTCTATGTTAACATGTTTTGCATGGGTTAATTGAGCTTTTGTAGGTATTTGGATGCTTAGTATGAAGTTCGGACGCTTTCCGGAAATGTTTCATCGACTTTTGCAGCTTCGCGGGCATTTTAGTAATTCCATCATTCGGGTTTGAATCCCGAGCTCTTCACGGAAGTTGAATCCCTTTGATTTCTCTTCGCGTGGCTGCCGACGGTGCATGATTCCGAGTTGTAATGATGTAGTTATGGCATTTTTAGGATGGTTTTGACTTGAAAAGTACACTCAAGGTCACATTCAACGGAATTTTAGTCATTTCATATTTTGGTTTTTTCGCCCAATGTCTTCCTGGATGTTGTAGTCCTCTGAGTTATCTTCGCTTAGACTCCGACCGTGCCTCATTCCGAGCGATAACGAAGAAATGGCGGTATTTTCCGTAAAACAGGACAAAGCTGCAGATTCAGACCTGCTGCTTGCGAATCGATTCGTCCCAAAACCGAATCGATTCGGAATTGCTGCAGAATTGCAGTTCGAACTTCCCCTGTTTTCGAATCGATTCGGCCCTCCAGATTTTGGGTTTTCTTCCCTTTTATTACAAGTTTGCCATGGGATATTTTGTATAAAACCAATCCATCTCATTTTGAGATAAAAAAAAAATCAGATTTTTAGGTTAGTTTAGCTTAGGGTTTGGTGGGTTTTGGGAGCTCTTCTTCTTCCTCATTTGGTGTGACAACTTTTGGGTGTTGTAAGTTGGATTTTTCATTACCCCTACCATTAATATAGTTGTATTTCTTGATTTCTTGCTTTGAAAATTAGTTTACATGCTTTCATAATTAGGTTTACATGCTTTATTTATTGCTTTTATAGTTTACTTAGTTTATTCATGCTTAGCCCTTAGATAAATAGGGTCGGGATTTCATTCCGCCATTTACGGGTTTGGACCTCGAAAGTTAGGGTTTCATGTAAAATTGCATTTAATTGAAACCGCGTGTATTAAAGTTGGATTGTTATGCGTTTAACTTTATTTGTCACGCAACTTTAGTGTTTATAGCGATAATCCGAATTTAATCCGCGTGTGACCATTTTTGATTAAATGTTTAATCTCGCAACTTTGGCTTAAATTCCTTATTGCGTGATGTTTATGCTTAATTGAAAATGATCGATTAAATGTTTTCGAATCGAAATTCAAATTAGTAGTAGTTTAGCCCGTGAATGTGTGTATGCGATCCCGATCCTCGCTTTTCTTTAATTTAGCGTTAACTTCTCTTTTCTTTAGTCCAGCTTAACCACCCATCACCTTTTCATTTATTTATTTCACACTTTTATTCCTGAAGTAATTAAATAATTAACATCTAAAATTCAATCACTCCCTGTGGATTTCTTACGATACCCGACTTACCGCTGTGCTTGCTTGTCAAGTGTAGTAGTAGCTAAGGTTTTTTTTGTATCGCGGCGGCAAAACACACAACGATTGTGTCCTCACACGAACACACTTTTTCCGCGCGGCCACAAAATGATGTGATACGACGCAAATATTGCGTATTTCACCCGTTAACCTACGCCTTATTAGCCCCCTTGGGTATCTTAATTCCTATACTTATGCTCGTTAACCAGGCAACCTCGGATTTCTATCTTAACATGTTTTGCAGGGGTTAATTGAGCTTTTGTAGGTATTTGGATGCTTGGTATGAAGTTCGGACGCTTTTCGAAAATGTTTCGTCGACTTTTGCAGATTCGGGGGCATTTTAGAAATTTCATCATTCGGGTTTGAATCCCGAGCTCTTCACGGAAGTTGAAGCCCTTTTATTTCTCTTCGCGTGGACGCCGACGGTGCATGATTCCGAGTTGTAATGATGGAGTTATGGCATTTTTAGGATGGTTTTGACTTGAAAAGTACACTCAAGGTCACATTCAAGGGAATTTTAGTCATTTCATATTTTGGTTTTTTGGCCCAATGTCTTCTTGGATGTTGTAGTCCTCTGAGTTATCTTCGCGTAGCCTGCGACCGTGCCTCATTCCGAGCGATAACGAAGAAATGCCGGTATTTTCCGTAAAACAGGACAAAGCTGCAGATTCAGACCTGCTGCTTGCGAATCGATTCGGCCCAAAACCGAATCGATTCGGAATTGCTGCAGAATTGCAGTTCGAACTTCCCCTGTTTTCGAATCGATTCGGACCATTTCCGAATCGATTCGGCCCTCCAGATTTTGGGTTTTCTTCCCTTTTATTATAAGTTTGCCATGGGATAGTTTGTATAAAACCAATCCATCTCATTTTGAGATAAAAAAATCAGATTTTTGGGTTAGTTTAGCTTAGGGTTTGGTGGGTTTTGGGAGCTCTTCTTCTTCCTCATTTGGTGTGACAACTTTTGGGTGTTGTAAGTTGGATTTTCATTACCCCTACCATTAATATAGTTGATTTCTTGATTTATTTCCATTGATGTCATTTATATCTCTTGCCTAGATTAATTTATTTCTTGCTTAATTAGTTTATTGCTTTGTTAATTAGTTTAATTCATGTATTGCCCTTAGATAAATAGGGTCGGGATTTCGTTCCGCCATTTACGGGTTTGGACCTCGAAAGTTAGGTTTTGTGTAAAATTGCATTTAATTGAAACCGCGTGTATTAAAGTTAGATTGTTATGCGTTAACTTTATTTTTCACGCAACTTTAGTGTTTATAGTGATAATCCAAATTTAATCCGTGTGTGACCATTTTTGATTAAATGTTTAATCTCGCAACTTTGGCTTAAATTCCTTATTGCGTGATGTTTATGCTTAATTGAAAATGATCGATTAAATGTTTTCGAATCGAAACTCTAATTAGTAGTTGTTTAGCCCGTGAATGTGTGTATGCGATCCCGATCCTCGCTTTCCTTTAATTTAGCGTTAACTTCTCTTTTCTTTAGTCCACCTTAACCACCCATCACATTTTCATTTATTTATTTTACACTTTTATTCCTGAAGTAATTCAACAATAAAAATCGGTAATCTTTTGTTGCATTGTATATACTTACACCGAGTAAGCTTTGTACCTTTCGTCGTTGAGTGTTTTACACTATTCTTTTCTCTTTGAAAACGTTGAATTCGTCGGTAATCTCTCTAATCTTTCATTTTATCGTTCATTAATTGAGTTCATACTCGAAATGTTTTACTTGAGCATGATTTTCATATATTATTTTGACTCGAGAATTGCGTCAACTTTGTGAAATGATCATAGGCCATCTTTGTTATATCACCCATATTAGCCTTGACCTCACCTTATATGTTTACCCTCGTTAACCCCTTTGAGCCTAAATATAACCTTTCTTTTCATAACCCAAATTCCCATAACCAACTCCAAATTGGAGTTTTAAGCCATACATACACCTTATATACCTTTGTTTGGAATGTTACTTGGGATTGAATGTTGTTGTTGTATTGCGGTTGAAATTTTAAGCATATGAGAGTTTGAAAAGTAAAGAAAACAGAAGTGAAAAAGAGAAGAAAAAGAGAAAGCAAAAAACAAAAGCAAAAGAAAACAAAAACAAAAAGATAAAAAGAAGAAAAGAAAAGAAAGAGAAAGTTGTATATGTTGTGTATAGTTCAATAAGCTTTGATTACTCTCCAGTTGTTATATCTAATGCTTGTTTGGAAGTTACTTTCCATTTTTGATATTGCCCGCATCCTTCCCATTATTCCAAGTTTTCATCTCCGAACACTTTGAATCCGTACATATACCTTTCATTTCATACCTTAACCCCAAACCTTCATTACAACCCTATAAAGTCCTATGTGATCTTAGGGTGCATTTAATTTAAAAGTCATAATAGTTTTGATAATCTGTGAAAATGCATTTCGCCTCTTTTAGTGTGCGGTATCCTTTCATTGAGATTGCAAGTTTTTCATTTCCTATATAGCGTTCTTCTTTTGTGACATGTGTGCGGCCTAGTTTCCATTTACATTTACTCTTTATGCCCGCATGTTCCGTGTATTACCTCCCATTCCGAGTGATTTCATTTGTTGAGCGTAATGCCCGTGAGGATTGAATATATGCTTGCTTTATGTTTATCCGGTTTATTTAAGTTTTTACCAAATCATATTTTGCATCTTCTCTCCCCCTCTCCCACTTTCAAAGTTTCAATTCTATGAGGTGCATTCAATATGTTAATAACAACGAACTTTAGCTTGAATTCGTTCAATATGCTAAAAACGAGTTTGAAATCTTTTTCATTGTTGTTGAGTTTGTCGCATGTTGGGTTGGACATATTTTGAGGAAACTATATGATGTTTGTGGGTACCATCCCTGAAAACCCTCACGAGACAACACTCGTCCACTAGGGTAACATAGGGGTTTAACGGCTTATTGCATATGCTAAATGCAATCGTTCGCCCGTGAAAGTGGCCTTATCTTTTTATTTCTTTTTCATCCCATTTTGTACTTGTATCCTACTTTTGGTTTTCTTGTAGTTCTTTTTGTTTCCTATTTCATTGCTAGGGACTAGCAATGTGTAAGTTAGGGGGTGTGATATGACGCAAATATTGCGTATTTCACCCGTTAACCTACGCGTTATTAGACCCCTCGGGTATCTTAATCCCTATACTTATACTCGTTAACCAGACAACCTCGGATTTCTATGTTAACTTGTTTTGCAGGGGTTAATTGATCTTTTGTAGGTATTTGAATGCTTGACATGAAGTTCGTACGCTTTCCGAAAATGTTTCGTCGACTTTTGCAGATTCGGGGGCATTTTAGTAATTTCATCATTCGGTTTTGAATCCCGAGCTCTTCACGGAAGTTGAATCCCTTTTATTTCTCTTCGCGTGGCCGCTGACGGTGCATGATTCCGAGTTGTAATGATGGAGTTATGGCATTTTTAGGATTGTTTTGACTTGAAAAGTACACTCAAGGTCACATTCAACGGAATTTTAGTCAATTCATATTTTGGTTTTTTGGACCAATGTCTTCTTGTATGTTGTAGTCCTCTGAGTTATCTTCGCGTAGCCTCCGACCGTGCCTCATTCCGAGTTATAACGAAGAAATGGTGGCATTTTCCGTAAAACATGACAAAGCTGCAGATTCAGACCTGCTGCTTGCGAATCGATTCGTCCCAAAACCGAATCGATTCGGAATTGCTACAGAATTGCAGTTCGAACTTCCCCTGTTTCCGAATCTATTCGGACCATTTCCGAATCGATTCGGCCCTCCAGATTTTGGGTTTTCTTCCCTTTTATTACAAGTTTGCCATGGGATATTTTGTATAAAACCAATCCATCTCATTTTGAGATGAAATAATCAGATTTTTATGTTAGTTTAGCTTAGGGTTTTTAAGGTTTTGAGAGCTCTTCTTCTTCCTCATTTGGTGTGACAACTTTTGAGTGTTGTAAGTTGCATTTTTCATTACCCCTACCATTAATATAGTTGTATTTCTTGATTTCTTGCTTTGATAATTCGTTTACATGCTTTCATAATTAGGTTTACATGCTTTATTTATTGCTTTTATAGTTTACTTAGTTTATTCATGCTTAGCCCTTAGATAAATAGGGTCGGGATTTCATTCCGCCATTTACGGGTTTGGACCTCGAAAGTTAGGGGTTCATGTAAAATTGCATTTAATTGAAACCGCGTGTATTAAAGTTGGATTGTTATGCGTTTAACTTTATTTGTCACGTAACTTTAGTGTTTATAGCAATAATCCGAATTTAATCCGTGTGTGACCATTTTTGATTAAATGTTTAATCTTGCAACTTTGGCTTAAATTCCTTATTGCGTGATGTTTATGCTTAATTGAAAATGATCGATTAAATATTTTCGAATCAAAATTCTAATTATTAGTTGTTTAGCCCGTGGAGGTGTGTATGCGATCCCGATCCTCGCTTTTTTTTTAATTTAGCGTTAACTTCTCTTTTCTTTAGTCTACCTTAACCACCCATCGCCTTTTCATTTATTTATTTTACACTTTTATTCCTGAAGTAATTAAACAATTAACATCTAAAATTCATTCACTCCCTTGGGATTTCTTACGATACCCGACTTACCGCTGTGCTTGCTTGTCAAGTGTAGTAGTAGCTTAGTTTTTTTTGTATCGCGGTGGCGAAACACACAACGATTGTGTCCTCACACGAACACACTTTTTTCGTGCGGCCACAAAATGATGTGATACGACACAAATATTACGTATTTCACCCGTTAACCTACGCGTTATTAGCCCCCTCGGGTATCTTAATCCCTATACTTATACTCGTTAACCAGACAACCTCGGATTTCTATGTTAACTTGTTTTGCATGGGTTAATTGAGCTTTGGTAGGTATTTGGATGCTTGGTATGAAGTTCGTACGCTTTCCGAAAATGTTTCGTCAACTTTTGCAGATTCGGGGGCATTTTAGTAATTTCATCATTCGGGTTTGAATCCCGAGCTCTTCACGAAAGTTGAAACCCTTTTATTTCTCTTCGCGTGGCCGCCGACGGTGTATGATTCCGAGTTGTAATGATGGAGTTATGGCATTTTTAGGATGGTTTTGACTTGAAAAATACACTCAAGGTCACATTCAACGGAATTTTAGTCATTTCATATTTTGGTTTTTTGGCCCAATGTCTTCTTGGATGTTGTAGTCCTCTGAGTTATCTTCGCGTAGCCTCCGACCGTGCCTCATTCTGAGTTCTAACGAAGAAATGGCGGCATTTTCCGTAAAACATGACAAAGCTGCAGATTCAGACCTGCTGCTTGCGAATCGATTCGTCCCAAAACCGAATCGATTCGGAATTGCTGCAGAATTGCAGTTCGAACTTCCCCTGTTTCCGAATCTATTCGGACCATTTCCGAATCGATTCGGCCCTCCAGATTTTGGGTTTTCTTCCCTTTTATTACAAGTTTGCCATGGGATATTTTGTATAAAACCAATCCATCTCATTTTGAGATGAAATAATCAGATTTTTATGTTAGTTTAGCTTAGGGTTTTTAAGGTTTTGAGAGCTCTTCTTCTTCCTCATTTGGTGTGACAACTTTTGAGTGTTGTAAGTTGTATTTTTCATTACCCCTACCATTAATATAGTTGTATTTCTTGATTTCTTGCTTTGATAATTCGTTTACATGCTTTCATAATTAGGTTTACATGCTTTATTTATTGCTTTTATAGTTTACTTAGTTTATTCATGCTTAGCCCTTAGATAAATAGGGTCGGGATTTCATTCCGCCATTTACGGGTTTGGACCTCGAAAGTTAGGGGTTCATGTAAAATTGCATTTAATTGAAACCGCGTGTATTAAAGTTGGATTGTTATGCGTTTAACTTTATTTGTCACGTAACTTTAGTGTTTATAGCAATAATCCGAATTTAATCCGTGTGTGACCATTTTTGATTAAATGTTTAATCTTGCAACTTTGGCTTAAATTCCTTATTGCGTGATGTTTATGCTTAATTGAAAATGATCGATTAAATGTTTTCGAATCAAAATTCTAATTATTAGTTGTTTAGCCCGTGGAGGTGTGTATGCGATCCCGATCCTCGCTTTTCTTTAATTTAGCGTTAACTTCTCTTTTCTTTAGTCTACCTTAACCACCCATCGCCTTTTCATTTATTTATTTTACACTTTTATTCCTGAAGTAATTAAACAATTAACATCTAAAATTCATTCACTCCCTTGGGATTTCTTACGATACCCGACTTACCGCTGTGCTTGCTTGTCAAGTGTAGTAGTAGCTTAGTTTTTTTTGTATCGCGGTGGCGAAACACACAACGATTGTGTCCTCACACGAACACACTTTTTTCGTGCGGCCACAAAATGATGTGATACGACACAAATATTACGTATTTCACCCGTTAACCTACGCGTTATTAGCCCCCTCGGGTATCTTAATCCCTATACTTATACTCGTTAACCAGACAACCTCGGATTTCTATGTTAACTTGTTTTGCATGGGTTAATTGAGCTTTGGTAGGTATTTGGATGCTTGGTATGAAGTTCGTACGCTTTCCGAAAATGTTTCGTCGACTTTTGCAGATTCGGGGGCATTTTAGTAATTTCATCATTCGGGTTTGAATCCCGAGCTCTTCACGAAAGTTGAAACCCTTTTATTTCTCTTCGCGTGGCCGCCGACGGTGTATGATTCCGAGTTGTAATGATGGAGTTATGGCATTTTTAGGATGGTTTTGACTTGAAAAATACACTCAAGGTCACATTCAACGGAATTTTAGTCATTTCATATTTTGGTTTTTTGGCCCAATGTCTTCTTGGATGTTGTAGTCCTCTGAGTTATCTTCGCGTAGCCTCCGACCGTGCCTCATTCTGAGTTATAACGAAGAAATGGCGGCATTTTCCGTAAAACATGACAAAGCTGCAGATTCAGACCTGCTGCTTGCGAATCGATTCGTCCCAAAACCGAATGGATTCGGAATTGCTGCAGAATTGCAGTTCGAACTTCCCCTGTTTCCGAATCTATTCGGACCATTTCCGAATCGATTCGGCCCTCCAGATTTTGGGTTTTCTTCCCTTTTATTACAAGTTTGCCATGGGATATTTTGTATAAAACCAATCCATCTCATTTTGAGATGAAATAATCAGATTTTTAGGTTAGTTTAGCTTAGGGTTTTTAAGGTTTTGAGAGCTCTTCTTCTTCCTCATTTGGTGTGACAACTTTTGAATGTTGTAAGTTGTATTTTTCATTACCCCTACCATTAATATAGTTGTATTTCTTGATTTCTTGCTTTGATAATTAGTTTACATGCTTTCATAATTAGGTTTACATGATTTATTTATTGCTTTTATAGTTTACTTAGTTTATTCATGCTTAGCCCTTAGATAAATAGGGTCGGGATTTCGTTCTGCCATTTACGGGTTTGGACCTCGAAAGTTAGGGTTTCATGTAAAATTGCATTTAATTGAAACCGCGTGTATTAAAGTTGGATTGTTATGCGTTTAACTTTATTTGTCACGTAACTTTAGTGTTTATAGCAATAATCCTAATTTAATCCGTGTGTGACCATTTTTGATTAAATGTTTAATCTTGCAACTTTGGCTTAAATTCCTTATTGCGTGATGTTTATGCTTAATTGAAAATGATCGATTAAATGTTTTCGAATCGAAATTCTAATTATTAGTTATTTAGCCCGTGAATGTGTGTATGCGATCCCGATCCTCGCTTTTCTTTAATTTAGCGTTAACTTCTCTTTTCTTTAGTCCACCTTAACCACCCATCGCCTTTTCATTTATTTATTTTACACTTTTATTCCTGAAGTAATTAAACAATTAACATCTAAAATTCATTCACTCCCTTGGGATTTCTTACGATACCCGACTTACCGATGTGCTTGCTTGTCAAGTGTAGTAGTAGCTTAATTTTTTTTGTATCGCGGTGGCGAAACACACAACGATTGTGTCCTCACACGAACACACTTTTTTCGTGCGGCCACAAAATGATGTGATACGACACAAATATTGCGTATTTCACCCGTTAACCTACGCGTTATTAGCCCCCTCGGGTATCTTAATCCCTATACTTATACTCGTTAACCAGACAACCTCGGATTTCTATGTTAACTTGTTTTGCATGTGTTAATTGAGCTTTGGTAGGTATTTGGATGCTTGGTATGAAGTTCGTACGCTTTCCGAAAATGTTTCGTCGACTTTTGCAGATTCGGGGGCATTTTAGTAATTTCATCATTCGGGTTTGAATTCCGATCTCTTCACGAAAGTTGAAACCCTTTTATTTCTCTTCGCGTGGCCGCCGACGGTGTATGATTCCGAGTTGTAATGATGGAGTTATGGCATTTTTAGGATGGTTTTGACTTGAAAAATACACTCAAGGTCACATTCAACGGAATTTTAGTCATTTCATATTTTGGTTTTTTGGCCCAATGTCTTCTTGGATGTTGTAGTCCTCTGAGTTATCTTCGCTTAGCCTCCGACCGTGCCTCATTCCGAGTTATAACGAAGAAACGGCGGCATTTTCCGTAAAACAGGACAAAGCTGCAGATTCAGACCTGCTGCTTGCGAATCGATTCGTCCCAAAACCGAATCGATTCGGAATTGCTGCAGAATTGCAGTTCGAACTTCCCCTGTTTCCGAATCTATTCGGACCATTTCCGAATCGATTCGGCCCTCCAGATTTTGGGTTTTCTTCCCTTTTATTACAAGTTTGCCATGGGATATTTTGTATAAAACCAATCCATCTCATTTTGAGATGAAATAATCAGATTTTTAGGTTAGTTTAGCTTAGGGTTTTTAAGGTTTTGAGAGCTCTTGTTCTTCCTCATTTGGTGTGACAACTTTTGAGTGTTGTAAGTTGTATTTTTCATTACCCCTACCATTAATATAGTTGTATTTCTTGATTTCTTGCTTTGATAATTCGTTTACATGCTTTCATAATTAGGTTTACATGCTTTATTTATTGCTTTTATAGTTTACTTAGTTTATTCATGCTTAGCCCTTAGATAAATAGGGTCGGGATTTCGTTCCGCCATTTACGGGTTTGGACCTCGAAAGTTAGGGTTTCATGTAAAATTGCATTTAATTGAAACCGCGTGTATTAAAGTTGGATTGTTATGCGTTTAACTTTATTTGTCACGTAACTTTAGTGTTTATAGCAATAATCCGAATTTAATCCGCGTGTGACCATTTTTGATTAAATGTTTAATCTTGCAACTTTGGCTAAAATTCCTTATTGCGTGATGTTTATGCTTAATTGAAAATGATTGATTAAATGTTTTCGAATCGAAATTCTAATTAGTAGTTGTTTAGCCCGTGAATGTGTGTATGCGATCCCGATCCTCACTTTCCTTTAATTTAGCGTTAACTTCTCTTTTCTTTAGTCCACCTTAACCACCCATCGCCTTTTCATTTATTTATTTTACACTTTTATTCCTGAAGTAATTAAACAATTAACATCTAAAATTCATTCACTCCCTTGGGATTTCTTACGATACCCGACTTACCGCTGTGCTTGCTTGTCAAGTGTAGTAGTAGCTTAGTTTTTTTTTGTATCGCGGCGGCGAAACACACAACGATTGTGTCCTCACACGAACACACTTTTTTCGCGCGGCCACAAAATGATGTGATACGACGCAAATATTGCGTATTTCACCCGTTAACCTACGCCTTATTAGCCCCCTTGGGTATATTAATTCCTATACTTATGCTCGTTAACTAGACAACCTCGGATTTCTATGTTAACATGTTTTTCAGGGGTTAATTGAGCTTTTGTAGGTATTTGGATGCTTGGTATGAAGTTCGGACGCTTTCCGAAAATGTTTCGTCGACTTTTGCAGATTCGGGGGCATTTTAGTAATTTCAGCATTCGGGTTTGAATCCCGAGCTCTGCACAGAAGTTGAAACCCTTTTATTTCTCTTCGCGTGGCCGCCGACGGTGCATGATTCCGAGTTGTAATGATGGAGTTATGGCATTTTTAGGATGGTTTTGACTTGAAAAGTACACTCAAGGTCACATTCAACGGAATTTTAGTCATTTCATATTTTGGTTTTTTGGCCCAATGTCTTCTTGGATGTTGTAGTCCTTTGAGTTATCTTCGCGTAGCCTCCGACCGTGCCTCATTACGAGTTATAACGAAGAAATGGCGGCATTTTCCGTAAAACAGGACAAAGCTGCAGATTCAGACCTGCTGCTTGCGAATCG
This sequence comes from Sambucus nigra, assembly GCA_949130495.1. Lineage (NCBI taxonomy): Eukaryota > Viridiplantae > Streptophyta > Magnoliopsida > Dipsacales > Adoxaceae > Sambucus > Sambucus nigra. The sequence goes on along the minus strand of OX422208.1, from coordinate 664,444,652 downwards.
ATTCGGCCCAAAACCGAATCGATTCGGAATTGCTGCAGAATTGCAGTTCGAACTTCCCCTGTTTCCGAATCTATTCGGACCATTTTCGAATCGATTCGGCCCTCCAGATTTTGGGTTTTCTTCCCTTTTATTACAAGTTTGCCATGGGATATTTTGTATAAAACCAATCCATCTCATTTTGAGATGAAATAATCAGATTTTTAGGTTAGTTTAGCTTAGGGTTTTTAAGGTTTTGAGAGCTCTTCTTCTTCCTCATTTGGTGTGACAACTTTTGAATGTTGTAAGTTGTATTTTTCATTACCCCTACCATTAATATAGTTGTATTTCTTGATTTCTTGCTTTGATAATTCGTTTACATGCTTTCATAATTAGGTTTACATGATTTATTTATTGCTTTTATAGTTTACTTAGTTTATTCATGCTTAGCCCTTAGATAAATAGGGTCGGGATTTCGTTCTGCCATTTACGGGTTTGGACCTCGAAAGTTAGGGTTTCATGTAAAATTGCATTTAATTGAAACCGCGTGTATTAAAGTTGGATTGTTATGCGTTTAACTTTATTTGTCACGTAACTTTAGTGTTTATAGCAATAATCCTAATTTAATCCGCGTGTGACCATTTTTGATTAAATGTTTAATCTTGCAACTTTGGCTTAAATTCCTTATTGCTTGATGTTTATGCTTAATTGAAAATGATCGATTAAATGTTTTCGAATCGAAATTCTAATTATTAGTTGTTTAGCCCGTGAATGTGTGTATGCGATCCCGATCCTCACTTTCCTTTAATTTAGCGTTAACTTCTCTTTTCTTTAGTCCACCTTAACCACCCATCGCCTTTTCATTTATTTATTTTACACTTTTATTCCTGATGTAATTAAACAATTAACATCTAAAATTCAATCACGCCCTTGGGATTTCTTACGATACCCGACTTACCGCTGTGCTTGCTTGTCAAGTGTAGTAGTAGCTTAGTTTTTTTTTGTATCGCGGCGGCGAAACACACAACGATTGTGTCCTCACACGAACACACTTTTTTCGCGCGGCCAGAAAATGATGTGATACGACGCAAATATTGCGTATTTCACCCGTTAACCTACGCCTTATTAGCCCCCTTGGGTATATTAATTCCTATACTTATGCTCGTTAACTAGACAACCTCGGATTTCTATGTTAACATGTTTTTCAGGGGTTAATTGAGCTTTTGTAGGTATTTGGATGCTTGGTATGAAGTTCGGGCGCTTTCCGAAAATGTTTCGTCGACTTTTGCAGATTCGGGGGCATTTTAGTAATTTCAGCATTCGGGTTTGAATCCCGAGCTCTTCACGGAAGTTGAAACCCTTTTATTTCTCTTCACGTGGCCGCCGACGGTGCATGATTCCGAGTTGTAATGATGGAGTTATGGCATTTTAAGGATGGTTTTGACTTGAAAAGTACACTCAAGGTCACATTCAAGGGAATTTTAGTCACTTCATATTTTGGTTTTTTGGCTCAATGTCTTCTTGGATGTTGTATTCCTCTGAGTTATCTTCGCGTAGCCTCTGACCGTGACTCATTCCGAGCCATAACGAAGCAATGGCGGAATTTTCCGTAAAACAGGACAAAGCTGCAGATTCAGACCTGCTGCTTGCGAATCGATTCGGCCCAAAAACGAATCGATTCGGAATTGCTGCAGAATTGCAGTTCGAACTTCCCCTGTTTCCGAATCGATTCGGACCATTTTCGAATCGATTCGGCCCTCCAGATTTTGGGTTTTCTTCCCTTTTATTACAAGTTTGCCATGGGATATTTTGTATAAAACCAATCCATCTCATTTTGAGATAAAAAAATCTGATTTTTAGGTTAGTTTAGCTTAGGGTTTGGTGGGTTTTGGGAGCTCTTCTTCTTCCTCATTTGGTGTGACAACTTTTGGGTGTTGTAAGTTGGATTTTCATTACCCCTACCATTAATATAGTTGATTTCTTGATTTATTTCCATTGATGTCATTTATATCTCTTGCCTAGATTAATTTATTTCTTGCTTTATTAGTTTATTGCTTTGTTAATTAGTTTAATTCATGTATTGCCCTTAGATAAATAGGGTCGGGATTTCGTTCCGCCATTTACGGGTTTGGACCTCGAAAGTTAGGTTTTGTGTAAAATTGCATTTAATTGAAACCGCGTGTATTAAAGTTGGATTGTTATGCATTAACTTTATTTGTCACGCAACTTTAGTGTTTATAGTGATAATCCGAATTTAATCCGCGAGTGACCATTTTTGATTAAATGTTTAATCTCGCAAATTTGGCTTAAATTCCTTATTGCGTGATGTTTATGCTTAATTAAAAAAGATCGATTAAATGTTTTCGAATCGAAACTCTAATTAGTAGTTGTTTATCCCGTGAATGTGTGTATGCGATCCCGATCCTCGCTTTCCTTTAATTTAGCGTTAACTTATCTTTTCTTTAGTCCACCTTAACCACCCATCACCTTTTCATTTATTTATTTTACACTTTTATTCCTGAAGTAATTCAACAATAAAAATCGGTAATCTTTTGTTGCATTGTATATACTTACACCGAGTAGGCTTTGTACCTTTCGTCGTTTATGAGTGTTATACACTATTCTTTTCTCTTTGAAAACGTTGAATTCGCCGGTAATCTCTCTAATCTTTCATTTGATCGTTCATTAATTGAGTTCATACTCGAAATGTTTTACTTGAGCATGATTTTCATATATTATTTTGACTCGAGAATTGCGTAAACTTTGTGAAATGATCATAGGCCATCTTTGTTATATCACCCATATTAGCCTTGACCTGACCGTATATGTTTACCCTCGTTAACCCCTTTGAGCCTAAATATAACTTTTCTTTTCATAACCCAAATTCCCATAACCAACTCCAAATTGGAGTTTTAAGCCATACATACACCTTACATACCTTTTTTTGGAATGTTAGTTGGGATTGAATGTTGTTGTTGTATTGCGGCTGAAATTTTAAGCATATGAGAGTTCGAAAAGTAAAGAAAAGAGAAGTGAAAAAGAGAAGAAAAAGAGAAAGCAAAAAACAAAAGCAAAAGAAAAAAAAAACAAAAAGATAAAAAGAAGAAAAGAAAAGAAAGAGAAAGTTGTATATGTTGTGTATAGTTCAATAAGCTTTGATTACTCTCCAGTTGTTATATCTAATGCTTGTTTGGAAGTTACTTTCCATTTTTGATATTGCCCGCATCCTTCCCATTATTCCAAGTTTTCATCTCCGAACACTTTGAATCCGTACATATACCTTTCATTTCGTACCTTAACCCCAAACCTTCATTACAACCCTATAAAGTCCTATGTGATCTTAGGGTGCATTTAATTTAAAAGTCATAATAGTTTTGATAATCTGTGAAAATGCATTTCGCCTCTTTTAGTGTGCGGTATCCTTTCATTGAGATTGCAAGTTTTTCATTTCCTATATAGCGTTCTTCTTTTGTGACATGTGTGCGGCCTAGTTTCCATTTACATTTACTCTTTATGCCCGCATGTCCCGTGTATTACCTCCCATTCCGAGTGATTTCATTTGTTGAGTGTAATGCCCGTGAGGATTGAATATATGCTTGCTTTATGTTTATCCCATTTATTTAAGTTTTTACCAAATCATATTTTGCATCTTCTCTCCCCCCTCCCACTTTTAAAGTTTCGATTCTATGAGGTGCATTCAACATGTTAATAACAACGGACTTTAGCTTGAATTCGTTCAATATGCTAAAAACGCGTTTGAAATCTTTTTCATTGTTGTTGAGTTTGTCGCATGTTGGGTTGGACATATTTTGAGGAAACTATATGATGTTTGTGGGTACCATCCCTGAAAACCCTCACGAGACAACACTCGTCCACTAGGGTAACCTAGGGGTTTAACGGCTTATTGCATATGCTAAATGCAATCGTTCGCCCGTGAAAGTGGCCTTATCTTTTTATTTCTTTTTCATCCCATTTTGTACTTGTATCCTACTTTTGGTTTTCTTGTAGTTCTTTTTGTTTCCTATTTCATTGCTAGGGACTAGCAATGTGTAAGTTAGGGGGTGTGATACGACGCAAATATTGCGTATTTCACCCGTTAACCTACGCGTTATTAGCCTTCTCGGGTATCTTAATCTCTATACTTATGCTCGTTAACCAGAAAACCTCGGATTTCTATGTTAACATGTTTTGCAGTGGTTAATTGAGCTTTTGTAGGTATTTTGATGCTTGGTATGAAGTTCGTACGCTTTTCGAAATTGTTTCGTCGACTTTTGCAGATTCAGGAGTATTTTAGTAATTTCAGCATTCGGGTTTGAATCCCGAGCTCTTCACGGAAGTTGAAGCCCTTTTATTTCTCTTCGCGTGGCCGCCGACGGTGCATGATTCCGAGTTGTAATGATGGAGTTATGGCATTTTTAGGATGGTTTTGACTTGAAAAGTACACTCAAGGTCACATTCAACGGAATTTTAGTCATTTCATATTTTGGTTTTTTGGCCCGATGTCTTCTTGGATGTTGTATTCCTCTGAGTTATCTTCGCGTAGCCTCCGACCGTGCCTCATTCCGAACTATAACGAAGAAATGGCGGCATTTTCTGTAAAACAGGACAAAGCTGCAGATTCAGACCTGCTGCTTGCGAATCGATTCGTCCCAAAACCGAATCGATTCGGAATTGCTGCAGAATTGCAGTTCGAACTTCCCGTGTTTCCGAATCGATTCGGACCATTTTCGAATCGATTCGGCCCTCCAGATTTTGGGTTTTCTTCCCTTTTATTACAAGTTTGCCATGGGATATTTTGTATAAAACCAATCCATCTCATTTTGAGATAAAAAAAATCAGAATTTTAGGTTAGTTTAGCTTAAGGTTTGGTGGGTTTTGGGAGCTCTTCTTCTTCCTCATTTGGTGTGACAACTTTTGGGTGTTGTAAGTTGGATTTTCATTACCCCTACCATTAATATAGTTGATTTCTTGATTTATTTCCATTGATGTCATTTATATCTCTTGCCTAGATTAATTTATTTCTTGCTTAATTAGTTTATTGCTTTGTTAATTAGTTTAATTCATGTATTGCCCTTAGATAAATAGGGTCGGGATTTCGTTCCGCCATTTACGGGTTTGGACCTCGAAAGTTAGGTTTTGTTTAAAATTGCATTTAATTGAAACCGCGTGTATTAAAGTTAGATTGTTATGCGTTAACTTTATTTTTCACGCAACTTTAGTGTTTATAGTGATAATCCAAATTTAATCAGCGTGTGACCATTTTTGATTAAATGTTTAATCTCGCAACTTTGGCTTAAATTCCTCATTGCGTGATGTTTATGCTTAATTGAAAATGATCGATTAAATGTTTTCGAATCGAAACTCTAATTAGTAGTTGTTTAGCCCGTGAATGTGTGTATGCGATCCCGATCCTCGCTTTCCTTTAATTTAGCGTTAACTTCTCTTTTCTTTAGTCCACCTTAACCACCCATCACCTTTTCATTTATTTATTTTACACTTTTATTCCTAAAGTAATTCAACAATAAAAATCGGTAATCTTTTGTTGCATTGTATATACTTACACCGAGTAAGCTTTGTACCTTTCGTCGTTTGTGAGTGTTATACACTATTCTTTTCTCTTTGAAAACGTTGAATTCGTCGGTAATCTCTCTAATCTTTCATTTGATTGTTCATTAATTGAGTTCATACTCGAAATGTTTTACTTGAGCATGATTTTCCTATATTATTTTGACTCGAGAATTGCGTAAACTTTGTGAAATGATCATAGGCCATCTTTGTTATATCACCCATATTAGCCTTGACCTCACCTTATATGTTTACCCTCGTTAACCCCTTTGAGCCTAAATATAACCTTTATTTTCATAACCCAAATTCCCATAACCAACTCCAAATTGGAGTTTTATGCCATACATACACCTTACATACCTTTGTTTGGAATGTTACTTGGGATTGAATGTTGTTGTTGTATTGCGGTTGCAATTTTAAGCATATGAGAGTTTGAAAAGTAAAGAAAAGAGAAGTGAAAAAGAGAAGAAAAAGAGAAAGCAAAAAACAAAAGCAAAAGAAAACAAAAAAAAAAGATAAAAAGAAGAAAAGAAAAGAAAGAGAAAGTTGTATATGTTGTGTATAGTTCAATAAGCTTTGATTACTCTCCAGTTGTTATATCTAATGCTTGTTTGGAAGTTACTTTCCATTTTTGATATTGCCCGCATCCTTCCCATTATTCCAAGTTTTCATCTCCGAACACTTTGAATCCGTACATATACCTTTCATTTCGTACCTTAACCCCAAACCTTCATTACAACCCTATAAAGTCCTATGTGATCTTAGGGTGCATTTAATTTAAAAGTCATAATAGTTTTGATAATCTGTGAAAATGCATTTCGCCTCTTTTAGTGTGCGGTATCCTTTCATTGAGATTGCAAGTTTTTCATTTCCTATATAGCGTTCTTCTTTTGTGACATGTGTGCGGCCTAGTTTCCATTTACATTTACTCTTTATGCCCGCATGTCCCGTGTATTACCTCCCCTTCCGAGTGATTTCATTTGTTGAGCGTAATGCCCGTGAGGATTGAATATATGCTTGCTTTATGTTTGTTCGGTTTATTTAAGTTTTTACCAAATCATATTTTGCATCGTCTCTCCCCCCTCCCACTTTTAAAGTTTCAATTATATGAGTTGCATTCAACCTGTTAATAACAAAGGACTTTAGCTTGAATTCGTTCAATATGCTAAAAACGCGTTTGAAATCTTTTTCATTGTTGTTGAGTTTTTCGCATGTTGGATTGGACATATTTTGAGGAAACTATATGATGTTTGTGGGTACCATCCCTGAAAACCCTCACGAGACAACACTCGTCCACTAGGGTAACCTAGGGGTTTAACGGCTTATTGCATATGCTAAATGCAATCGTTCGCCCGTGAAAGTGGCCTTATCTTTTTATTTCTTTTTCATCCCATTTTGTACTTGTATCCTACTTTTGGTTTTCTTGTAGTTCTTGTTGTTTCCTATTTCATTGCTAGGGACTAGCAATGTGTAAGTTAGGGGGTGTGATACGACGCAAATATTGCGTATTTCACCCGTTAACCTACGCGTTATTAGCCCCCTCGGGTATCTTAATCCCTATACTTATGCTCGTTAACCAGACAACCTCGGATTTCTATGTTAACATGTTTTGCAGGGGTTAATTGAGCTTTTGTAGGTATTTGGATGCTTGGTATGAAGTTCGGACGCTTTCCGAAAATGTTTCGTCGACTTTTGCAGATTCGGGGGCATTTTAGTAATTTTATCATTCGGGTTTGAATCCCTAGCTCTTCACGGAAGTTTAAGCCCTTTTATTTCTCTTCGCGTGGCCGCCGACGGTGCATAATTCCGAGTTGTAATGATGGAGTTATGGCATTTTTAGGATGGTTTTGACTTGAAAAGTACACTCAAGGTCACATTCAAGGGAATTTTAGTCATTTCATATTTTGGTTTTTTGGCCCAATGTCTTCTTGGATGTTGTATTCCTCTGAGTTATCTTCGCTTAGCCTCCGACCGTGCCTCATTCCGAGCGATAACGAAGAAATGGCGGCATTTTCCGTAAAACAGGACAAAACTGCAGATTCAGACCTGCTTCTTGCGAATCGATTCGTCCCAAAACCGAATCGATTCGGAATTGCTGTAGAATTGGAGTTCGAACTTCCCCTGTTTCCGAATCGATTCGGACCGTTTTTGAATCGATTCGGCCCTCCAGATTTTGGGTTTTCTTCCCTTTTATTACAAGTTTGCCATGGGATATTTTGTATAAAACCAATCCATCTCATTTTGAGATAAAAAAATCAAATTTTTAGGTTAGTTTAGCTTAGGGTTTGGTGGGTTTTGGGAGCTCTTCTTCTTCCTCATTTGGTGTGACAACTTTTGTGTGTTGTAAGTTGGATTTTCATTACCCCTACCATTAATATAGTTGATTTCTTGATTTATTTCCATTGATGTCATTTATATCTCTTGCCTAGATTAATTTATTTATTGCTTAATTAGTTTGTTGCTTTGTTAATTAGTTTAATTCATGTATTGCCCTTAGATAAATAGGGTCGGGATTTCGTTCTGCCAATTACGGGTTTGGACCTCGAAAGTTAGGTTTTGTGTAAAATTGCATTTAATTGAAACCGTGTGTATTAAAGTTGGATTCTTATGCGTTTAACTTTCTTTGTCACGCAACGTTAGTGTTTATAGCGATAATCCGAATTTAATTCGCGTGTGACCATTTTCCGTTAAATGTTTAATCTCGCAACTTTGGGTTAAATTCCTTACTGTGTGATGTTTATGCTTAATTGAAAATGCTCGATTAATTTGCTTTTGAGCCTTAACTCTAATTAGTAGTTGTTTCGATCCGTGTGGTAGAATGTGATCCCGATCCTCGCTTTATTTTAATTTAGCGTTAACTTCTCTTTTCTTTTTCCTCCATTGCCAACCATCACCTTTTCATTTATTTATTTTACACTTTTATTCCTGAAGTTTTAAAGCAATTAACATCTAAAATTCAATCACTGCCAGTGGAAATCTTACGATACCCGACTTATCGCTGTGCTTGATTGTCAAGTGTAGTAGTAGCTTAGGTTTTTTTTGTATCGCGGCGGCGAAACACACAAAGATTGTGTCCTCACACAAACACACTTTTTCCGCGCGGCCACAAAATGATGCGATACAACGCAAATATTGCGTATTTCACCCGTTATCCTACGCCTTATTAGCCCCTTTGGGTATCTTAATTCCTATACTTATGCTCGTTAACCAGACAACCACGAATTTCTATGTTAACATGTTTTGCAGGGGTTAATTGAGCTTTTGTAGGTCTTTGGATGCTTGGTATGATGTTCGGACGCCTTCCGAAAATGTTTCGTCGACTTTTGCAGATTCGGGAGCAATTCAGTAATTTCAGCATTCGGGTTTGAATCCCGAGCTCTTCACGGAAGTTGAAGCCCTTTTATTTCTCTTCGCGTGGCCGCCGACGGTGCATGATTCCGAGTTGTAATGATGGAGTTATGGCATTCTTAGGATGGTTTTGACTTGAAAAGTACACTCAAGGTCACATTCAAGGGAATTTTAGTCATTTCATATTTTGGTTTTTTGGCCCAATGTCTTCTTGGATGTTGTAGTCCTCTGAGTTATCTTCCCGTAGCCTCCGACCGTGCCTCATTCCGAACTATAACGAAGAAATGGCGGCATTTTCCGTAAAACATGACAAAGCTACAGATTCAGACCTGCTGCTTGCGAATCGATTCGTCCCAAAACCGAATCGATTCGGAATTGCTGCAGAATTGCAGTTCGAACTTCCCCTGTTTCCGAATCGATTCGGACCATTTTCGAATCGATTCGGCCCTCCAGATTTTGGGTTTTCTTCCCTTTTATTACAAGTTTGCCATGGGATATTTTGTATAAAACCAATCCATCTCATTTTGAGATAAAAAAAAAATCAGATTTTTAGGTTAGTTTAGCTTAGGGTTTGGTGGGTTTTGGGAGCTCTTCTTCTTCCTCATTTGGTGTGACAACTTTTGCGTGTTGTAAGTTGGATTTTCATTACCCCTACCATTAATATAGTTGATTTCTTAATTTATTTCCATTGATGTTATTTATATCTCTTGCCTAGATTAATTTATTTCTTGCTTAATTAGTTTATTGCTTTGTTAATTAGTTTAATTCATGTATTGCCCTTAGATAAATAGGGTCGGGATTTCGTTCCGCCATTTACGGGTTTGGACCTCGAAAGTTAGGTTTTGTGTAAAATTGCATTTAATTGAAACCGCGTGTATTAAAGTTGGATTGTTATGCGTTAACTTTATTTGTCACGCAACTTTAGTGTTTATAGTGATAATTCGAATTTAATCCGTGTGTGACCATTTTTGATTAAATGTTTAATCTCGCAACTTTGGCTTAAATTCCTTATTGCGTGATGTTTATGCTTAATTGAAAATGATCGATTAAATGTTTTCGAATCGAAACTCTAATTAGTAGTTGTTTAGCCCGTGAATGTGTGTATGCGATCCCGATCCTCGCTTTCCTTTAATTTAGCGTTAACTTCTCTTTTCTTTAGTCCACCTTAACCACCCATCACCTTTTCATTTATTTATTTTACACTTTTATTCCTGAAGTAATTAAACAATAAAAATCGGTAATCTTTTGTTGCATTGTATATATTTACACCGAGTAAGCTTTGTACCTTTCGTCGTTTGTGAGTGTTATACACTATTCTTTTCTCTTTGAAAACGTTGAATTCGTCGGTAATCTCTCTAATCTTTCATTTGATCATTCATTAATTGAGTTCATACTCGAAATGTTTTACTTGAGCATGATTTTCCTATATTATTTTGACTCGAGAATTGCGTAAACTTTGTGAAATGATCATAGGCCATCTTTGTTATATCACCCATATTAGCCTTGACCTCACCTTATATGTTTACCCTCGTTAACCCCTTTGAGCCTAAATATAACCTTTCTTTTCATAACCCAAATTCCCATAACCAACTCCAAATTGGAGTTTTAAGCCATACATACACCTTACATACCTTTGTTTGGAATGTTACTTGGGATTGAATGTGGTTGTTGTATTACGGTTGCAATTTTAAGCATATGAGAGTTTGAAAAGTAAAGTAAAGAGAAGTGAAAAAGAGAAGAAAAAGAGAAAGCAAAAAACAAAAGCAAAAGAAAACAAAAACAAAAAGATAAAAAGAAGAAAAGAAAAGAAAGAGAAAGTTGTATATGTTGTGTATAGTTCAATAAGCTTTGATTACTCTCCAGTTGTTATATCTAATGCTTGTTTGGAAGTTACTTTCCATTTTTGATATTGCCCGCATCCTTCCCATTATTCCAAGTTTTCATCTCCGAACACTTTGAATCCGTACATATACCTTTCATTTCGTACCTTAACACCAAACCTTCATTACAACCCTATAAAGTCCTATGTGATCTTAGGGTGCATTTAATTTAAAAGTCATAATAGTTTTGATAATCTGTGAAAATGCATTTCGCCTCTTTTAGTGTGCGGTATCCTTTCATTTAGATTGCAAGTTTTTCATTTCCTATATAGCGTTCTTCTTTTGTGACATGTGTGCGGCCTAGTTTCCATTTACATTTACTCTTTATGCCCGCATGTCCCGTGTATTACCTCCCATTCCGAGTGATTTCATTTGTTGAGCGTAATGCCCATGAGGATTGAATATATGCTTACTTTATGTTTTTCCGGTTTATTTAAGTTTTTACCAAATCATATTTTGCATCTTCTCTCCCCCCCTCCCACTTTTAAAGTTTCAATTCTGTGAGGTGCATTCAACCTGCTAATAACAACGGACTTTAGCTTGAATTCGTTCAATATGCAAAAAACGCGTTTGAAATCTTTTTCATTGTTGTTGAGTTTGTCGCATGTTGGGTTGGACATATTTTGAGGAAACTATATGATTTTTGTGGGTACCATACGTGAAAACCCTCACGAGACAACACTCGTCCACTAGGGTAACCTAGGGGTTTAACGGCTTATTGCATATGCTAAATGCAATCGTTCGCCTGTGAAAGTGGCCTTATCTTTTTATTTCTTTTTCATCCCATTTTGTACTTGTATCCTACTTTTGGTTTTCTTGTAGTTCTTGTTGTTTCCTATTTCATTGCAAGGGACTAGCAATGTGTAAGTTAGGGGGTGTGATACGACGCAAATATTGCGTATTTCACCCGTTAACCTACGCGTTATTAGCCCCCTCGGGTATCTTAATCCCTATACTTATGCTCGTGAACCAGACAACCTCGGATTTCTATGTTAACTTGTTTTACAGGGGTTAATTGAGCTTTTGTAGGTATTTGGATGCTTGGTATGAAGTTCGTACGCTTTCCGAAAATGTTTCGTCGACTTTTGCAGATTTGGGGGAATTTTAGTAATTTCAGCATTCGGGTTTGAATCCCGAGCTCTTCACGGAAGTTGAAGCCCTTTTATTTCTCTTCGCGTGGCCGCCGACGGTGCATGATTCCGAGTTGTAATGATGGAGTTATGGCATTTTTAGGATGGTTTTGACTTGAAAAGTACACTCAAGGTCACATTCAAGGGAATTTTAGTCATTTCATATTCTGGTTTTTTGGCCCAATGTCTTCTTGGATGTTGTATTCCTCTGAGTTATCTTCGCATAGCCTCCGACCGTGCCTCATTCCGAGCGATAACGAAGAAATGGCGGCATTTTCTTTAAAACAGGACAAAGCTGCAGATTCAGACCTGCTGCTTGCGAATCGATTCGGCCCAAAATCGAATCGATTCGGAATTGTTGCAGAATTGCAGTTCGAACTTCCCGTGTTTCCGAATCGATTCGGACCATTTCCGAATCGATTCGGCCCTCCAGATTTTGGGTTTTCTTCCCTTTTATTACAAGTTTGCCATGGGATATTTTGTATAAAACCAATCCATCTCATTTTGAGATAAAAAAATCAGATTTTTAGGTTAGTTTAGCTTAGGGTTTGGTGGGTTTTGGGATCTCTTCTTCTTCCTCATTTGGTGTGACAACTTTTGGGTGTTGTAAGTTGGATTTTCATTACCCCTACCATTAATATAGTTGTATTTCTTGATTTCTTGCTTTGATAATTAGTTTACATGCTTTCATAATTAGGTTTACATGCTTTATTTATTGCTTTTATAGTTTACTTAGTTTATTCATGCTTAGACCTTAGATAAATAGGGTCGGGATTTCGTTCCGCCATTTACGGGTTTGGACCTCGAAAGTTAGGGTTTCATGTAAAATTTTATTTAATTGAAACCGCGTGTATTAAAGTTGGATTGTTATGCATTTAACTTTATTTGTCACGTAACTTTAGTGTTTATAGCGATAATCCGAATTTAATCCGCGTGTGACCATTTTTGATTAAATGTTTAATCTCGCAACTTTGGCTTAAATTCCTTATTGCGTGATGTTTATACTTAATTGAAAATGATCGATTAAATGTTTTCGAATCGAAATTCTAATTAGTATTTGTTTAGCCCGTGAATGTGTGTATGCGATCCCGATCCTCGCTTTCCTTTAATTTAGCGTTAACTTCTCTTTTCTTTAGTCCACCTTAACCACCCATCACCTTTTCATTTATTTATTTTACACTTTTATTCCTGAAGTAATTAAACTTCAATCACTCCCTGTGGATTTCTTACGATACCCGACTTACCGTTGTGCTTGCTTGTCAAGTGTAGTTGTAGCTTAGTTTTTTTTGTATCGCGGCGGCGAAACACACAACGATTGTGTCTTCACACGAACACACTTTTTCCTCCCGGTCAATAATGTTGATGTGCCTAATTGTAATACCCCGTAATTTTATTGATTTTTATTTAAGGGAATAATTAAATTAAATGAGAATTAATTGGAAATTAATCCGGATATAAATACTAGCGAGAAGTGAGTTGGTATTTGATTATGATGTTAAAATTGAATATTTCATGAGTATTGAAAATATTTAAATTGTCACGAGGAAGAACTGCGACAATTTGGGAAACTTAGTTAGTACGCGCGTGTCAGTCGCGTCAGGAACGAAATTATTTAAATTAAAAAGTAAATTATATTTTTAGTTTGGGTCCCGGGGCATCTTTAGGCCAAACCGGCAACATAGAAGAGTATTTTGGTAATTTTAAAAATTAGGGGATTAAAACCATAAATTTTTTAGGTAAATTAAAGATTATTAAAAGAGCCACTAAGGCCATTATCAGCCAAAAGTGAGGGAGTGGTCTACGGAGTTTTTGAGAGAAGTTAGAAGAGAGTCTAGAGGGTCTATACCAAACCATCTCCCCATCACCAGAATTTGGAAAGGATTTGTGATCGGAAAGAGGAGAGAATCAACGTTGAATCATCGACAACAATCTGAAGAACGAATCTAAGGCAAGTGATTTGATATTTTTAAGTGCATTGAATATTTCTTCCATGTTTAGTGTAGGAACTGTTTTGTCTTGAATGTTTTGAAGAAAACCTAATGAAATTGTTGTAGAAATTCTAAAGTTGGGTTAGGGATTGCATGTAGTATGACTATGGACAAATTGAGTATCCAAAAACCTAACTATGATGATTTAAAAATGGATTTATGATGAGTAATTAGGCATAACAAAATTATGGGCTTATGTTCATAGGGTTTGGGGTAAAATTTGGAGATTTATGAAAATTGATTGTTGATTAGGAGGATTTGACCCCAAAAATATGTTAAGAAGCGACCCAAAAGGACTTAGATTAGTTTAAGCACATTAAAATGTTATTGGGATGACCTTAGGATGAATTTAGAGAAGATAAATAGGAAGAAAAATGAATTGGGCGATTTCTGGGCGTAGTCTGTCATCTCATTAGAAGACCTGCCCAGGTCGTTCGAACGACCTCGTTCGAACGAGAATCTAACGAGATGACAGTTTCCCTTCTAACGAGTTGGTAGTTCATTCGAAGCCATTCGTTCGAACGACCTCGTTCGAACGAGATTTCTAACGAGTTAACAGAATGGCCTTTTAGGCCTGATTTTATTTTTGAGCCTCCAGTAGACTTGTTTAATTGAGTGTTAACCTTCCCTTGTTGACTAGTGGGTAAAATTGTGAAGATTTGAGTACGTTGAGGAGTAAAACCTAGAATTTTGTAGTAAAACGGATGACATTTATGGATTAGGAAATAAGTATCTATTATTTACGAGGTGAGAAGGGTTGATAACTTTACTATATTATATTCGAGGACTAGTGAACATGTAACGTTTAATGTCGGTATAGAATTAAGAAATATACCTCTATTACTATTATAAGATATCTAAGATGTGTGCATGAGTAGCATATGTATTTATCTGTGTCTAACATACCTACCGTACTTGCTATCACGGGAGGTAGACGTTCGATCAGGGCCATCTAATCTTTGTGTGCCTACGGGGGGATTTAGAGTGGTACCTCGAGGACATGGGTCAGAGAAGGACTTATTGAGAAGTTAATAAGTCTGTTTATCATGGGAGCGTAGGTATGTGCATGACCCATGTGATGTGAACTATGTTCGCCTCCATTATGTGTGATTGTTGTTTATTTGAGAACGATTCCTGAGAGATTCGGAATACATGGTCCTTATGTACGTGATGTACCGGGATTGGATAGCAGAGTATGTGTGCACCGCAGCTTAGTCTCAGGGTGCTAGTATTGTATATTTATGATGAGATTAATATACTGTTAATTGAAATGAACTGTCATGTATAAATGTAAGTGTGAATAATAGCAACATTCTTGTGAAGTTAAAAATGAAAAGATATCTCATGATTAGCATTTCTAATATTGGGAACTAAGAAGAAAAGTAAAACTCTCTGTTTTAAATTAAGATGTCGGGACTTAAATCTTGGATCGTATAGAAGTGTTAGATTGTGTATTGGACTAGTAGATATGGGAATAACTAGAATGGGTACGGGTACGATAGGAGTTGATAATTAGTTGAGAGGTGAGGAACTCATGTGAGTGCACACACTATCATGTACTTTATATTCACTGTTTAATTATATTAAACACTTGATGTATTTTAAGCTGTTTTTCACAATCGGGCTCTGACCCGTTTGCTTTCAAATCTATTTTTGTAAAAAACTTTTTAAGTGCCCAGCCATAAGGACACCAAGCATAGGAGTTCTATTCCCGCGACGTGTTGTAGTTGCTGTAGAAGTTACAGGACCTCGATAGTAGATGCCTCCACTTTATATCTTGACTCTACTTCAGATTTATTCATCTGTATGTCATGTCGCCCCTTTCCTTTCAGAAACATCTCATTTACTTAGTTTTTATTTCACATTTTGGGTTGTAATTAAATTAATGATTTAGGCTTTGTATTTATTTATTTCAGTATTCAGATTGTTGTGAGGTGTATTCCTCCAGATTCAGTTTATTACATCGTTATTTATTTATGACTGTGATGTGGTTGTGGTATCAGTATTTCATAATTTATTTTGTTTGTATGTAAGTGAAATTTAATTAAAATTAACAACTCACTTTTTAAATATTAGGTGGCTAGTAATTGTTAAAACGTTTTCGACAGTGATGCTACGAACTGAACCAACTTGGAATTTTGAATTAATTTGAATAAAGGAGTAGCTGCCCAATATTTAATTAGTCAGGGAGTCATAGGTGGTATCAGAGCATTAGGTTCTAGTGTCCTTAGGATCTTTATGGCTTGTTATGTTTTCGCGTAGCTTTCTTTGATATAGAGCCCTATATTTTAGGATTGTTGTATTATTTTGTGTATGCTTCGCTCTTCAGATATTTTGAGATAATAACTACGAACTTATAAGTCTTTACTCTCATTTACGTGCACAGCGAATTCCCAGGGATGCTCAGCCCGAGCCGCAGCCTGCACCCGTTCAGGGCTCCTTGAATGCCACAGAGGTTGCAGCTATTATAGCCCAAGCGGTAAATGTCGCCCTCGCAATTGTGCAACAGGAACCACCCCAAGTGCCGACAGTAGCGCCAGTTCAGGATCATACATTCCCGTCTTCTTGGGAACTTGGTCGTGATGCTTTTCAGAAAGCACACCCTCCGGAGTTTACAAGTAGCTCCAATGTCGTTGTGTCCAGTCAGTGGAAGAAGGACATTCAAAGGCACTTGAGGATGTACGGGTATAAGAATGTACAGAAATAGATACTGGCTACTTTCAATCTAGTGGGATTGGTGTTGCAGCGGTGGGAGTCAATTACCACCATGGAGGAGAGAGACATCCTTTCGATTCAGGAGTTTTGGGTGCGGTTCGACCGCAAATATTTTCCATCAGCTGTTCACACCGAAATGAGGAGGAAGTTAATGAACCTCAAGCAGGAGGGAAAGACCGTGGCCGAGTATGAGGCCAAATTCACTAATCTCTTGAACATCGTTCCCGATAAAATTCCAACCGAGGGGAAGAAAGTTCAAAAGTTCATGGATGGGTTGATTTGGAGGATCCGTCAGCACTTGTTGGGGAATCTCTCGTTGGCCACTTACTCTGATATGGTTAACGCAACACTGCTTCACTGCCAGGACCACCGCTTCTACATGTCAGAGAGTAAGCGATCAGGAGAATCCATCCAGTAGGGCAGGACAGGGGGAAATGGTACCAACGGGGCACAATCTGCTCAGGGTCAGCATAGGCAGGGAGATCAGGGTTGCTAGCAGCGGGATTTTAAGAGGTTTAGATCTGGGGGTTTCAGAAATGGTCAGGGAGGTTTTCATCAGGGCCAGAAGGGTCATCACAGCCATCAGGGTCAGCACGACCAATATGGCCAACAACAACAATTTCCATAGGGCCAGCACGACCAGAGGAGGAATGGAAACGGCCACCAGGGCCGTGGGCAGCAGGGTCAGAGAGGGGGTAACTTTCCGGGGAAATGTTTCATTTGTGGTAAGATTGGCCACAAGCGTCAGGAGTGTCCTGATAGGGGCAGGGCCCCACAACAATAGCAACAGGGTGCTCGACATGAGCCCCAGAGACCTATGTTTCCCGCCGCCCTCCTAGCACCACCACAGATGCCAGCTTTGCCACCCATCCCAGCAGTCCCATTCCAGCAGGGACAGCTACAGTACGGGCGAGTTTATCAGCTCCATCATGCCGTAGTCCCACAGGATCCACCTGCTATTGAGGGTATGTTCTCTATTCAGGGGATTATGGGGCATATTTTATTTGATACGGGGGACACACACTGTTTCATTGCCACGAGATTTTCACGCACTTTGGGGGTGTTAGACACTGCAGAGAGCACGATTACTTGCTTAGATTCACCATTGAGTAGGGGTTATGTGATTTCTCTTATTTGTAGAGGTGTGGGTATAGAGATTGGGAGATTTACTTTACCTGCTGATATGTTAGTATTAGAGATGACTGAGTATGATGTGATTGTTGGTATGGATTGTCTAGTTGCGTACCGAGCCATGATTGATTATTTCAGTAGGCGTGTTATTTTTGCCATTCCCGGGCAGGAGATGTTTTTAGTGGCAATGCCTCACCCTTAGGGAGGATCGTCCACTCATTTGTACTATATAGAAGAAGAGACCTTTAAGGAAGTGGTGATACCACTCGATTCGATTCCAGTCGTTAGGGAGTTTACTGATGTATTTTAGGATATACCTGGATTACCTCTTAGTAGAGAGATAGATTTTATGATTGATTTGATGCCAAGCACTCGGCCAATTGCCCGCACGCCTTACCGTATGGCTCCAGCAGAGATGAGAGAGCTAAGGGATCAGATAGAACAGTTGTTGGGTCAGGGGTTTATCCGAAGGAGTACTTCACCGTGGGGTTCCCCTGTGTTATTCGTAAAGAACAGGGATGGATCATTGAGGTTATGTGTAGATTACCGAGAGTTGAATAAAGTCACGATACATAATAAGTATCTGTTGCCCCGAATCGATGACTTATTCGACCAGCCGAGAGGAGCTTCCTTCTTCTCAAAGATTGATTTGCGATCAGGGTATCATCAGTTGCGTATCAGGGAATAGTATGTCTCGAAGACTATTTTCTTGACGAGATATAGTTCCTACGAGTTTCGGGTTATGCCCTTTTGGCTTGACCAACGCTCCAACCGTGTTTATGGACTTGATGAATAGAGTATTCAGAGAGTTCCTAGACCAATTCGTCATTGTTTTTATTAATGACATTCTAGTATACTCACAAACAGAAGGGGAGCACGCCGAGCATTTGAGACAGGTTTTGCAGACGCTAGGTCAGAACGAGCTTTATGCAAAGTATGAAAAATGTGGATTTTGACTGAAGGAGTTTCAGTTTTTGGGGCATATCATTTCAGATCGGGGGATATCTCTTGATCCGAGGAAGGTATCCACGGTGAGGGAGTGGGGACAACCCACGACACCGACTGAGATCCGCAGTTTCTTGGGCCTAGCAGGATATTACAGAAGGTTTATTCGGGGTTTCTCAAAGATAACGGGTCCTTTGACACATCTGACTCGCAAAGGTGTGCCATTCATCTGGAGCGATGCCTGTCAGTTGGCATTCGATGAGTTGAAGGACAAGTTGAATTTTGTGCCTGTGTTAGCATTTCCCATACCGGGAGTTGAGTATCTAGTCTACACCGATGCGTTCTTACAAGGACTTGGAGGTGTGCTGCAATAGGAGAGTCAGGCCATAGCTTATGCTTCTCGTAAGCTTAAGCCTCACGAGAAGAATTACCCCACCCACGACTTGGAGTTAGCGGCAGTCGTATTCTCTCTTCGGATTTGGAGACACTATCTCTAGGGGGAGAAATTTTGGTTGTTCACAGACCACAAGTCTCTACAATACCTCTTCATGCATAAGGAACTGAATATGCGTCAAAGTCGGTTGCTTGAGTTTTTGAAGGATTATCAGTTTGTTATCCAATATCACCCAGGAAAGGCTAACGTGGTAGCAGACGCGTTGAGCCTTAGGCCAGTAGATGAGGTGGACGAGGTGTGGAAAGCTAAGTGGAAGGAGTTGGGACACCAGGATGCAGTAGCTCGATCATTCATGTATGTGATGACTGTTACACCTCAGATTGTTATGAGAGTGATAAAGGCACAGGAAAATGACTCGTTCTGTCAGGAGCAGATAGTTCGGTTACTAGCAGAGGGAGCCGAGTCCTATACCGTTAGTTCAGATGGGGGATTACGCTTCAATGGGAGACTGGTCATTCCGGAAGGGGAAGACTTGCGAGACGAGGTAATGGCAGAGTCGCACAGCTCACGATTCGTGGTACACCCTGGTGGGGATAAGATGTACCAAGACATGAGACGACAGTACTGGTGGAGAGGGATGAAGATAAATATCGCCGTGTTCATTTCTAAATGCGCCACTTGTCATCTAGTAAAGGTGGACCATCAGAAACCGGCAAGACTTCTACAACCGTTAGAGGTTCTGATGTGGATATGGGAGAGCATATCCATGGACTTTATCACGGGGTTACCTACGTCACAGAGGGGTCACGACTCCATATGGATAATTATGGATAGGTTGACTAAAGTTGCTAATTTTCTTCCCGTGAGGACCGACTACACTACGCGACAGTATGCCCAGATTTTCATTGCGGAAATAGTGAGACTTCACGATGTGCCTCTAAATATCGTGTCTGACCGAGACAAGATATTTGTTTCACAATTTTGAGAGAGTTTCCAGGAGGCCATGGGTACGGAGTTGCGGCTGAGTACGACTTATCACCAGCAGACTGATGGGCAAACAGAGCGAACAAATCAGATGTTGGAGGACATGTTGCGTATGTGCATCCTAGATTTTGGAGGTGGTTGGGAGCAGTATCTTCCACTGGTGGAGTTTGCTTATAATAACTCCTACCAGTTCACCATTTGCATTGCTCCATTTGAGGCGTTGTATGGTAGACCTTGTCGTTCCCCAGCATGTTGGTTAGAGGTCGGGGATAACAAACTCCTTGCGCCGAAAGTGATTCAGGACACTTCGGCAAGGATAGAGATGACGGAGCCGTATTCGGGTAGCTCAAGACCGGCAGAAGAGCTATGCTGATGCCAAGAGGTTCTTTAGAGAATTCAAAATGGGGGACCAAGTGTTACTCAGAGTATCTCCTATGAAGGGGATCATGCGTTTTGGGAAGAAGGGGAAACTGGCACCAAGATACGTGGGTCCATTTCCTATCATCCAGAGGATTGGGCGATGTTGATGTAAAAAACTAGATCGCTCTAATTATTTAATCACAGATAAATAAATAAAACAAAGATTTTTAAAGTGGTTCGGCTAGGAATAAAGCCTACGTCCACTGTTATGTTATTGCTGAGTGTTTGTGGAATTCTTGATTACAAGTTCTCTCAAGAAATTCCGGTCCCCTTGAATTGAGGATGATACAAGGTATTTATAGCCTTTAGGCTGTACATGAAAGGTCCAATACATTAAATGATATACATATGAAAGGGTAATGCATTTAATGCAGCGTGTGCGTCAAGAATATAATGAATAGTTGAACAGTTGTCCGTCTGGTAATTAATGATACGGCCGAGATGCAGTTCGGACCGCCTTAGTTGCTTGTTGATCAAGAGTTCCTCGGAGTGCTTAGAGTATCTCGGGATGATAGAGTTCCTCGGTATGATAGAGTTCCTCGGTATGATAGAGTTCCTCGGTATGATAGAGTTCCTCGGTGTGATAGAGTTTCTCGGTGTATTCTCGTTGTTCGGAAAGAAGCACGGTTGGTCGGGAAATGATCTTCCTCGCTGCTATTGTGCCATGTAGATTGACACGTGTCTTCATCTTCTTCGTCCACATCAGCACATTAATTTTGGTATCAACAGAAGCCCCCAATGTTTCATATTTTGAACTTTGAAGAGTATGGAACATTCTTTCTCGGTATATGGCAATATTAAATGTACTTCCCGGGTTTCAGGAACATTGTATTCAAATTTCCTTCTCATTTCGCAGTTTCCGCCTTTTTGATAAGCGCTTTGATATTCGTGCAAATTTTGTCCTTTTAGCCGCCGGAAGTTTAGTAGTTTCTTTTTGGTAATCATTTCTTTCGCCGCTTCCCAATGCAAAGTATTTAAACTTCTTTGGTAACCATACCGTCGTCTACGTTTTTCATTCTCTGCATTCAAGCTTTCTCTTCTCTTCTTCTCTTGTGCGTTCATCCTTGTTTTCGTTCGTTGGTCATTTGTTCGCTCCCCTCTACCAACCGGAGTTGGTCGGGGTTTGAATATGATGATTTTTCTACATCCACAAGTCCTTTTACCAACCTTGGTTGGTTTGGATCTGTGTCTGTTGATCCTGTATCGTCCACAGGTAGGTCAGCAAGCACCTTTTGCTCCTCGGGGGTATCAGGGTATGTGAACTCTGCTATAAAATCTGCCACGGCTTGCCCTTTCAACGATGATCTGGGTTCATACACAATATCATATTCACCGAGCTCTATTGCCCAGTACATCAATCTTCCTGATTTTTCTGGCTTGTGAAGGGCTTGTCTTAACGGCATGTCGGTATACACAATGATGGTATGGGCCTGGAAGTATGGCCTCATTCTTCTACTTGCTTCAATTAATGCCAGTGCTAATTTTTCCAGCTTTGGGTATCTGATTTCCGCACCTCGGAAGGCCTTGCTTGTGTAATAAATTGGCTTCTGGACTCCATTCTCCAATCTGTGATTAAATAATTAGAGCGATCTAGTTTTTTACATCAACAGGCGAGATGCATATAAACTTGGGTTACCGGAGCACTTGCATAGGATTCATAATGTGTTCCATATTTTCTTGCTAAGGAAATATCTTAGGGACGATTTGGCCCATACTCACATTGCTTTAGAGGACATCGATCTTTAGCCTGATAGTTCCTACGAGGGGCCGATTGCTATTTTGGACCGAAGCGAGCGAAAACTGAGGTCAAAGATAGTACCATTAGTATGCGTGCAGTGGCGGCATCATAATGTCGAGTAGTCCACATGGGAGCGCGGGGATGATATGCGCGAGCGTTATCCAGAGTTATTTTTACCAGGTACTCTTTAGTTCCGAATTTCGGGACGAAATTCTGTTATTAGGGGGGGAGTATGTAATACCCCGTAATTTTATTGATTTTTATTTAAGGAATTAATTAAATTAAATGAGAATGAATTGAAAATTAATTCGGATATAAATACTAGCGAGATGTTAGTTGGTATTTGATTATGATGTTAAAATTGAATATTTCATGAGTATAGAAAATATTTAAATTGTCACGAGGCAGAAATGCGACAATTTGGGAAACTTAGTTAGGACGCGCGTGTCAGTCGTGTCTGGAACGAAATTATTTAAATTAAAAAATGAATTATATTTTTATCAACCGAATGGTCTTTTTGAGTCTGCCAACGAGTTCGGAAGGGTCAAAATAGTCAGAAAACACTAGTCGGGGGTTTAGTTTGGGTCCCGGGGCATCTTTAGGCCAAACTGGCAACCTAGAAGGGTATTTTGGTAATTTTAAAAATTAGGGGATTAAAACCCACGAAATTTTTAGGTAAATTAAAGATTATTAAAAGATCCACTAAGGCCATTATCAGCTAAAAGTGAGAGAGTGGGCTACGGAGGTTTTGAGAGAAGTTAGAAGAGAGGTTAGAGGGTCTATACCAAATCATCTCCCCATCACCAGAAATTGGAAAGGATTTGTGATCGAAAAGAGGAGAGAATCAACCTTGAATCATCGACAATAATCTGAAGAACGAATCTAAAGAAAGTGATTTGATATTTTTAAGTGCATTGAATATTTCTTCGATGTTTAGTGTAGGAACTGTTTTGTCTTGAAAGTTTTGAAGAAAACCTAATGAAATTGTTGTAGAAATTCTAAAGTTGGGTTAGGGATTGCATGTAGTATGACTATGGATGAATTTAGTATCCAAAAACCTAACTATGATGATTTAAAAACGGATTTATGATGAGTAATTAGGCATAATAAAATTCTGGGTTCATGTTCATAGGGTTGTGGTAAAATTCGGAGATTTATGATAATTGAATGTTGATTAGGAGGATTTGACGCCAAAAATATGTTAAGAAGCAACCTAAAAGTACTTAGAGTAGTTTAAGCACATTAAAATGTTATTGGGATGACCTTAGGATGAATTTAGAGAAGAGAAACAAGAGGAAAAACGAATTGGGCGATTTCTGGGCGTAGTCTGCCATCTCGTTAGAAGACCTGCCCAGGTCATTCGTTCGAGATTCTAACGAGATGATAGTGTCCCTTCTAACGAGTTGGTAGTTCGTTCGAAGCCATTCGTTCGAAAGACCTCGTTCGTCTAACGAGTTAACATAATGGCCTTTTAGGCCTGATTTTATTTTCGAGCCTCCAGTAGACTTGTTTAATTGAGTGTTAACCTTACCTTGTTGACTAGTGGGTAAAATTGTGAATATTTGAGTACGTTGAGGAGTAAAACCTAGAATTTTGTAGTAAACCGGATGACATTTATGGATTAGGTAATAAGTATCTAATATTTAAGACGTGAGAAGGGTTGATAACTTTACTATATTATATTCGAGGACTAGTGAACATGTAACGTTTAATGTCGGTATAGAATTGAGAAATATACCTCTATTACTATTATAAGATATCTAAGATGTGTGAATGACTAGCATATGTATTTATCTGTGTATAACATTCCTACCATACTTGCTATCACGGGAGGTAGACGTTCGATCAGTGCCATCTAATCTTTGTGTGCCTACGAGGGGATTTAGAGTGGTACCTCGAGGACATAGGTCAGAGAAGGACTTATTGAGAAGTTAATAAGTCTGCTGATCATGGGATCGTAGGTATGTGCGTGACCCATGTGATGTGAACTATGTTCGCCTCCATTATGTGGGATTGTTGTTTATTTGAGAATGATTCCTGAGAGATTCGGAATACGTGGTCCTTATGTACGTGATGTACCGGGATTGGATAGCAGAGTATGTGTGCACCGCAGCTTAGTCTCGGGGTGCTAGTATTGTATATTTGTGATGAGAATAATATACTGTTAATTGAAATGAACTGTCATGTATAAATGTAAGTGTGAATAATAACAACATTCTTGTGAAGTTAAATGAAAAGATCTCTCGTGATTAGCATTTCTAATATTGGGAACTAAGAAGAAAAGTAAAACTCTCTGTTTTAAATTAAGATGTCGGGACTTAAATCGTAAATCATATAGAAGTGTTAGATTGTATATTGGACTAGTAGATATGGGAATAACTAGAACGGGTACGGGTACGATAGGAGTGCACAATTAGTTGAGAGGTGAGGAACTCATGTGAGTGCACGCACTATCATGTACTTTATATTCACTGTTTAATTATATTAAACACTTGCTGTGTTTTAAACTGTTTTTCACAATCGGGCTCTGACCCGTTTTATTTCAAATCGATTTTTGTAAAAATCTTTTTAGGTGACCATCCACAAGGACACCAAGCATAGGAGTTCTATTCCCGTGACTTGTTGTTGCTGCAATGGAAGTTACAGGACCTCGATTGTAGACGCCTCCACTTTATATCTTGACTCTAATTCAGATTTATTCATCTGTAGGGCATGTCTCCCCTTTCCTTTCAGAAACATCTCATTTACTTAGTTTTTATTTCACATTTTGGGTTGTAATTAAATTAATGATTCAGGCTTTGTATTTATTTATTTCAGTATTCAGATTGTTGTGAGGTGTATTCCTCCAGATTCAGTTTTTTACATCGTTATTTATTTGCGACTGTGATGTGGTTGTAGTATCAGTATTTCATAATTTATTTTTGTTGTATGTAAATCAAATTCAGTTAAAATTGACAACTCACTTTTTAAATATTAGGTGGCTAGTAATTGTTAAAACGTTTTCGACAGTGATGCTACGAACTGAACCAACTTGGCATTTTGAATTAATTTGAATAAAGGAGTAGCTACCTGGTATTTGATTAGTCAGGGTGTCACACTAATGTAGCAGTATCATACATACTAAATCTCATCTAGGACACACACAGAAAATTTCCTAGATTCTAACTCGGACATTTATAAAATCATGTCCTTACAAATCTCCCCTATTTCTATACCAGTACATACATAAAAAAATTCGAAATATGGAACGCAAATAAAAACCAAATGACATACAATTTAATATCCGATTAAACCCAAAAACTGGTAATACTAAATGATATGTCTTCAAACAAACTTCAATATCTTCAAATATACAACTCTTCAATCTTTCTTTGTCATCATTAGGGTGTGCAAAAATAATCCTCAATTAAGTACCTACACACATGAGACAAGTAACAATACTCGTGACGCGCAACAGTTTGAAATATAATGATAAGAAAAAGTAATTATCAATTAATGCTCAACCAAATCATTATTGAATTAAACAAAAAACAAAAATTCTCCTTCATAATTCATTCTCCCCCTCTATGATGTCCCCAAATAGACAAATATGAAAAACATAAAGCAAATGCAAATG
Organism: Sambucus nigra; assembly: GCA_949130495.1. Lineage (NCBI taxonomy): Eukaryota > Viridiplantae > Streptophyta > Magnoliopsida > Dipsacales > Adoxaceae > Sambucus > Sambucus nigra. Next base: position 664,418,822 of record OX422208.1, on the reverse strand, counting down.
GAGCATGTAATAAGGTAATCAAACTTTCTCTTTTTGAATTTTTCAAATTTTTTCTCACAAAATATACAACAAAGAATCACACCATGAAAGAACACGAAAACAACCAAGTCAGTAATAACGGAAATGAAGGCACGCGAACAAATTCGACGGGAAAATCAATACGTACAACCATAACATATATGCACATTGAATTTCTAATATTCCTAATGAATGAACTCAACATCTTCCTTAGGTGAAAAAATGGTGGAATTAAAAGAAATTTACTTAATCAAATCAACAAATCAAAGCTCAAAGTGATTTCCCCAACAATAACGTCAAAAATGTTGTAACATTTTTTCATGACTTTCAAGGATGTGCAATTTTTCATTTCTTTCCATCCAAACTCCCTCATAAATAATTACGCATTATATTTTTCTTTTGAGGTGATGAAACTAAAACCTATTGGCCCATTTCATTTGGCATATTTTTCTTTTTATTGCCTTTTAATTTTTTCTGGCTATTTTCAAATGTTGGCTTTCATGATGAGTTAATTTTGAACTCTCCCAGCCCTTTCCCGTGATTCACTCATCATATTTTGTTTCAATTAAATTCCTTATGGTAAATGGTTTTTACATGGACTACTTTCTTGTCAATTTTTATCGCATTTTAGTCGTTGTATAGACATAATTGAGATGGAAACACTCAAGCCAATATGTGATACAAAAGTAAAATACTCAAATAATGTCGTCCACGTGTGCAATAAAGGAGATAAGGAGCCAAACATGTAGAATATATCACCAATCATATCTCACTGACTCTAAAAGAATGTAAAGCACATGGATGAGCATCTCAAATAACTATCAAATAGTCACATGGAATATGGAATAAAGTTGTGATTATGGATATCTTAAATGTTCATCCATAAACAGTGTAAAAAAAACACAAAACACTTTTTACGTTTTTCAAAAAAATTTATAAAACGATTTTTTTTTTGACTTTTTCTAAAAAAAAGTTCAAAAGTAAAATCTTTTTCGATTTTTCAAAATTTTCAGAAAAAAAAAGCAAATACAAATAATGATACAAATGATACAATCTAGAGATAGGAATTATATGATATGAACATGAAAATTGTATCATATTCTAGACATGGTGACCACCCCTCATTCAACTATGAAAATTCCTAAAGATTAATTAAAACTCTTGAATCTAAGGGCATCTAAAGGCTTCGTGAAAATATTGGCTAACTGGAGGTCGGTAGAAACAAAACTCAAGGATACGACCTTTTCTTCTACAAGCTCACGGATAAAGTGCTCGTGTATCCTAATGTGCTTTGTGCGCGAATGCTGGACTGGATTACCGGATATGTGTATAGCGCTCGTGTTATCACAGAAAATAGTCATGGTGTCCTTTGATATCCCATAATCCTCCAATATCTACTTCATCCACATAAGTGGCATGCAATAACTCCCGACAGCTATGTACTTAGCCTCCGCAGTGGACAAAGAGATGGTGTTTTTCTTCTTGATCAACCAAGAGATAAGACCAGAATCAAAGAAGAAATACACACCAGAAGTGGTCGTACAACCATCTGCATGCCCGGCCTAATCGATATCTGAATAAGAGGGAAAATGTTCATTGGTATCAAAGGAATACCAAATACGAAGTGAGAAAGTATCACTCACATATTTGATAATACATTTAAGAGTGAGTAAGTGAGACTCTTTCGGGAAAGCCTAATATCGCATAGAGACTCCAAAACTAAAGGTGATGTCAGGATGACTGGCAGTCAAGTAGAGAAGACTAGTTATCATACTCTGATACAAGGTTTGTTCTACGTCCTTGCCTAAAGTGTCCTTGCTAAGCTTTGAGCATGCTTAGCAGAGTCTAAACCCAGTTTCTCCATAAGATCTCTAGCATACTTAGATTGGGAGATGAACATCCCATCATCTAGCTAAAGAACCTGGAGACTAAGGAAGAAAGTAATCTCACGAACCATTATCATCTCAAACTCACTATTTATTTCTTCCTCAAAGTGGTGAGCATGCTAGGAGCACGTGGATCCAAAGATTGTGTTGTTCACACAGACTTGGTCAACAAAAATAGCACCATTATCTCTCCTGAAGAACAACGTCATATCAACTCCCCTTGTCTTGAAGCCACGGGCTAAGAGATAGGAAGTAAGACTATCGTACCAAGCACGGGGTGCTTGCTTCAAACCATAGAAGGCTTTCCTTAGATAGTAGGCGTGATCAGGGTGCTTAGGGTCTTCAAACCCTTTTGGTTGTTCCACGTAAACCTTCTCCTGTATAATTCCATTCATAAAGGCACTCTTAACATCCATCTGATATAACATGAAGCACACATAACATGCAATGGCGAGTAGTAGGAGAACGGACTCAAGCCTCACAACAGAGCAAATGTATCATCAAAGTCTACACCCTCTATCTGTGTGTAGCCTTGAGCGACCAACCTAGCCTCATTTTGGATAATATTACCAGACTCATTCATCTTATTCTTGAAGATCCACTTGGTACCTATCAAATTTGTCTCACTAAGTCGATGGAACATTTCCCAGACATCATTCTTTCTAAACTAAAGCAACTCATCCTATATAGTGCATATCCAGTTTTCATCTTTGAGTGCTTCCTTATTATTCTTGGGATCGACTTTGGACATATAGAAAACTTGGCTAACAACGTTCTCTAACTGAGCATGAGTCTTTAACCCTAGGGTGAGATCTCCTATAATAGTAATAGGATCCACTCTAGGTGTGGGATGCACAATGGGATCATCAGTAGAAAGTGAGTCATACTCGCATAAAAGGTTATAATCGACAAACGCCAACGGTTCATCATCTTACATGCTGACGTTTATTGACTCCATAACCTTAGAGTTACTTAGGTTAAAAACCCGATATGCTTTACTAGTCGATGAATACTTTAATAATATTCCCTCATCGCTCGAGGAGTCAAACTTTCCTAATTGCTCTCTATCCCGTATGATGTAGCATTTACTCCCAAAGACACGAAAATATGAAAGGTTGGGCTTCTTTCCAGTCCATAATTCGTAGGGCATCTTAAGTGTGTGTGGACGAAGGTAAACCCTATTCACCATGTGTCATGCGGTGGACACCGCCTCTACCCAAAACTTTTTAGCAACTCCATGACCTAGAAGCATAGATCCAGCCATCTCTTGAATCGTCCGATTGTTCCTCTCAACAATGCCATTTTGTTGTGGAGTCTTCATGGCCAAAAATTCATGTTTGATTATTTATCTATCATAGTAAAGATATAATTTAGCTTCCTTAAACTCAGTGTTATTGTCACTACGTATTCTATTGACAGTGACTCCATGTTGATTTTGCAAGACACGACACTTGGTCGTAAGAAATTCCACATCATAGGATTTTTCTCTCAAAAAGACTATAATCGAGTAACGACCGAAATCATATACAATCAGTAGGATATACCTCTTACCACTAAAACTCTTAGTATGAGTAGGACCCATAAGATCCATGTGTATCAACTCAAGCATTCGTGAAGTAGTAATAGAATTAAACCTTTTGTGGGGGGCTACGGACTTGCTTTCCCAACTGATAGGTTCCATAAATTACGGAAGTCTGCTTTCTAAGTGATGGGAAGCCATGTACTAGTAAGTAATTTCTTCAAATCTCTAAAATTCACATGACCAAGACGTTGATGCCACAGATCCATGGGAGTGATCGTGGTGCTGTTGCAGACAAATAAGGACTTGGGCATAATTCCATAGCAATTATCTTCATTCCTCACCCCTTGCAATAGAAGTTTACCGGCTTGATCATAAACATTTCATTCATTCTGATCAAACTTTACTGCAAAGTCAACGTTGCATAGCTGGTTAATGCTGAGAAGGTTTGCTTTCAAACATTTGACATACTAAACATCCTCTTGCTTAGAAAATACTGGTATCTCTACTATACCTCATCCTACTATGCTAGATTTTCTACCGTCTCCAAAGGTAACTTTACCTTCCTTGTGATCCTCTAGGTTGGTGAAAAATGAGACATCACATGTCATGTGCCTGGATCACCCACTATCGAAATACCACTGAGAGGTGCTACGTGATTTAAGAGTAACATGAATAACAACGGATTTTGCGTCGAGTTTAGGGACATAAGATGAGGTAACCTTTTGTTTGTCCTTGTCATTATTGGCTCTGGTCGGGATATTAGAAGTGTCCGCTGACGACATAGAAATCCATTGGAACTCTTCCATTAAACTCTAAGAAGTGGAGACTAAAAACTCAATGTTCTCTCTAAGACTCGAAAAATCTCTAGTGGCACGTGGTGGAGCAAATATACGTCGTGTCCGACCCAATCTATAGCAAAACTCCCTAAGGTGGGGATTTTTCTTGCAGTAGGTATAGAAGTACACAGTCTTTGTCCGACCTTGGTTTGGTTTTTTTGTCCAAACTCTTCTCTGGGGCTTTTGGTGATGGACATATGGATTCAGAGTAAACACGGGAACTGTTTCCCATGTCACATGGGACGTGGAGGCACCATCAAAACCAATTCCCTGCCTTTCACCAAAACCTAAAGCAGGGGCGACGAGCATCTTTCCCAACATTCTAGATCTTTCCTCTATCTTTACGTTGACCTCCCTGGCTATCTCAAGGTCATGAGTAAGCTGGGATACAAGCGATTCAAGTTTATTTCGAGTGTCCATGAAGGTCTGCATCTCACTCATAATAATAGACACTTACTTGGTCAAGTCCCCTTTCTCTCTTCCCAAACTGACTCTCTCTCTACAGAAACTCTCTCTCTCAACACAAGCAGTCTCTCTCTCTCTCTCTCTCTCTCAAGGTAGTAGTAATGGAAGACTCTCTCTCTCTCGCCTCTCCTAAATATTTATCTAAGGAAACTACCCTAAGTCCTAAGACTTTGTTATGCTTTTTAGTTTTATAAGAATCAATATATAAATCAGCATACGTGCATCATAAATCACTCTCGCTCTCACTTCCAGCATCCTCCCCCTCACTTACATCGCATCTAATGTTGAGGTGTCCCTGTGAAATAGCATTCTCATCATTGTGAGGTGCACTGTTAGTAGTCACATGACTAGACATGAATGCGATGAAGTTACTTTCATACGGTGACTCATCTCCACTATCCACCAACTCGACTTCATTGTCATCACCAAGGGAGGCATTAAAATCAGCTTTACCTTTGCCTTGACGTTGCAACCTAGTTGTACACTCAAATGCCTTATGACCTCTATTGTCACACTCATAACATCCATCATCATCATCTTTATTAGGTGCATCCTTTTTATCCTTTTCATTTTTCTTTTCAAACTTATTTTTCTCAAAATTCTTTTTATCTTTAAAATTGCCATTTTTCTTTAATTTGAGAAATTTCTTGAAATTTTTTACAAACAAGGCCAAATCATCAAAGCAACATCAAACTCAGAATCAGACAACTCTTCCTCTCTTCTCTTAGACATATCACCTATCTTTCTTGCTTACCCCCCACTCCTCGTAGCTTGGTCTTTAAGACCTAACCATTTATCTTTTGATTTTATAGTATTAGGAAACATGTCAATTTCATAATTTTGGAGGTCTCCTAACAATTCTTGTAATTGCAGACTACTCAAATTTCCTACAGAATTTAGCACAGTGACTTTAGGGATAAAACGATTAGGTAGTGATCTCGAAATATTTTTAACTACTCTAGCATAAGGAATGTGTTCACCTCAATTGAAACTAGTGTTAACAATATCATATAGGCATGCATAGAATTCATCAAAACTCTCAGATTAAAGCATTATAATTGTCTCAGATTGTATAGTTAAATTTTGCAATTTTGATTCTTTAACTAAATTAGTGCCTTCATGGTTAAGTTGAAGAACATCCCATGGTTCTTTAGACGTGGTACACGTCATGATGTGTCAGCAATCGTCGGGGGTGATGTTTTCAAAAATTGCACTAAGCCCACGTGAGTTATATGTGCTCCACTTAAGTTCATCCTCAGTCCATGCAGTCAGATTTTAAAGTAGTTACATTATCAATAGTGACAGTGGGAGGTCCCACCCTCTTTCACACACAACCTAAACACGTTTCTCAATGGCCTTTAAGTGAGATTTCATACGGGCTTTCCAATATGGATAATTTGACTCGTAAAAAATTAGCACTCGATTATAGAAGTTTTCAATTGAAATTGCACTTTTTCAATAATCAATTTTTAAACCAAAATTGATATCTACAAAAATTGTGCGGAAAAAGTGACGTGGTATAATTGTGTAATAGGCTCTGATACCAATTTGAGAGTGCGCCAGCAATCAATGATTAACTTGTTTAATTAAATTCTAATTTTTAAGACCAAAAATCCTAACTCTTGCAAACAAATTGTGACAGACTAAATAAATCAAACCAGGCATGGAAATCCAATTACAATATGAGGAAAAATCCCCTAAAGTCATAAAACCATTTTTATTTCACTATAATTCATAACTACTTACAATTACAGAGAAATAGAGTGACACACGAATACTAGCAGGCGTCGGTTCGTTGTCGTTGGTGTTTTCAGCAAGAGATCCCAAAAGAGCTCCAATTCAGCGATGTAGAAAAACCTTCATCTCCACAAGATTACTCCAGGTGAGTATAACAATTATATCCACAGCTTATAAGACTCACATATATGTATGTGAATGATTTGTGAATCAAAAAGGTTGAAAAACCATGACAATCAACATTTGGAAATATGTAGTAATTCTGCAGAAATGTGAGTGCCAAAGACTTAAAAACGTGTAGAATGGGCACTCCTTTAAATAAAGAAATTGAGGCGGTGCGTCTCTCAAACAAAATACATATGTCGCTCGAATGGAATGCCACATCGCTCGAAGGACTTCGCGAGAGATGCCAATATCGCTCGAACGACAGGCATGTCTCGCTCAAATGACGTCAGCGACTTTTCTTTCCTTCGCCTCTATACTTAGAAAAATTTCTTCTTCCGAAGTAAAAACGTTCCAGACCCTTAAAAAATATTTTTAAAAATTTCTGAAATATTTATATAAATAATAAACAGTCCAAATAAATTATTTTACCATAATCGCGAGTGGAGTAGTGGGAACGGTTGAAGAGCACGTTGCATATTGCATGATGCACGTATGAAGATGATGGGTGTGATGATTCGGATCAAGGCCTTCATGGATGAACGTGTTGACGTGCCGAATCTAGCGGTCCCAGACATACTAACCATGATCTAAGACACACATAGAAAATTTCCTAGATTCTAACTCGGACATTTATAAAATTATGTCCTTACACCATGGTAGTCCAATAGTAACCCTATCATATAATCTTCTTGGTGAGCATATGGACATTCATGTGGGGTTCGCATTCCCCATTATGGATTTTTTCCATCGTTTCCTCCATGTCAGCCCCAGCGATGCAGTGTAAGTGGGTTCCATCAATGTTTTTCTTGAACACTACTTTATCACAGATAATGTACTGGGTAGCCAGTTTGTGGAGGGTCTCTTGATCTTTCTTGTTGTCATCTTCGAGGTACCTACTGTGCTTGAGGAGGCGATAAATATCTTAATACCAGCAATCAACCAGATTGAATCTTCTTTTGTTATGAGCTTAATGTGATAGCAGTGGGTCGGTTTAGCTTGTTTTTGAACTAGGAAATGGGACATAATTATTCCCTCAGGCATGTTGACCACGGAGTCTAGGGTAGAAAGGGCATCTTCCAAGCTATTCCTTGCTCGGGGCAAGTAGTGGAAGGTGATATCTAAGAACTGAGAGACCAACTCTTCTAGGTAGGCGTGTAAGGGTAAGAGCTTTTTGTCTTTTCCTTTCTATCTTCTATGGTATTGGACGATGATGAGGAGAGAATCCTCGTAGACATCTAGGCATTGGATTCCTTTTTTAAGAGAAATTTTGAGGCATACGATGCATGCCTTGTATTCAGTCAAGTTATTGGTGCAAGGAAAATTTAGCTTGATGGCAATGGGAGTGTGAGAGTTATCAAGGGTGATCAGAAGTATCCCAATGCCATATCATTTCTTACTGGCAGCTCCGTCAAAGAATATTTGCCACCGGAGGTCTTCCTGAGAGGTGAAAAGGATATCTTCATCCAAAAATTCAGAGATCCAAACGTTGGCTTCTTCTATGTGATAGTCAAAGATGGATTTCCCATTCATGGCTTTCTACGTGACATACACAATATCAAACTCAACAAGCAGCATCAACCATCGAGCCATTTGACTAGATAAGGAAGGTTTCTCAAGAAGGTATCTGATAGGATTCATTCAGGATACAAGTCTAATGGGAAAAGCGAGCATGTAGTGCCATAATTTTTAAGTGACACAAACAAGGGCGACACATGCTTTATCCAAGGAAGTGTAGTTGACTTTGTACCCAGAAAATTTGCAACTAGAATAGTAGATAGCCCCCTATTTACGTGATTCTTCAAGGTATTAAAGTAGCAAAGCCCACGTTGTGGTGTCTGTTACGATTAAGTATAAGAGTAAAGGAAGACCAGACTATAGCGACATGATTACCGGAGGTTGGGGAAGGTACAACTTGATTCGATCAATGGATTCCTAAAAAGATTCATTCCAGACTTTAGTCTAATCCTTTCAGGGGAGTATGAAGGGATGATGAACCAGCTGATATGCTGTAATTTTCCCAAGAATCCCTATACAGCCTTCTCCATTCGGGGTGGTGGCATTTCGAGTATGGATTTCAATTTTGCAGGATCTGATTCAATACCCTTCTCTCTAACCATGAATACAAAAGGTTTTGATTTGGTGATGTTGAAAACACATTTATGTGGGTTAAGTCACATCAGAGATCATCGCAGCCGTTCAAAAAACTTTCAAAGAGTGGGAACATGACCTTCTCAACTATTAGAATTAATTATCATATCATCCACATAAACCTTGACCTCTTTATGTATAAGATCATACAATATGGTTGTGGTATCCCTTTGGTAGGTAGCCCCTGCATTCTTGAGCCCGAATGGCATAACCGTGTAACAAAAATCTCCCCAAGGGGTGATGAATGCAGTTTTTTTCTTGATAATCAGGGTATATCTTGATTTAATTATATCCGGTAAATCCATCAATGAATGACTTTAGATCATGACTAGTCGTGTTGTTCACGATCATGTTAATATTGGGTAGTGGGTAATCATCTTTAGGAGAGGCTTTGTTCCAATTCTGGTAGTCAATGCACATGCACACTTTTCCTCCATATTTTGGCACGAGTACAATCTTAGCTAGCCATATGGGATATTCGATCACTCGAATGAAGCCTACGTTCAACTGTTTGAACACCTCCTCTTTAACCTTGAGAAACCATTCAGTGCGGAGCCTTTGCAGTTTTTATTTGATCGATTTATATTAAGAGATAGTTATAATCTCGTGCTGAGCTATCTCGGGATCAAGGTCGAGCATTTCATCATAGGACCATGAAAATATGTCTACAAATTCATTCAAAAGTTCTTAAAGTTGTGCTCTCTCATGCTCGTCAAGGGTGGACCCTATCTTAATCTCGCGTAGTTGGCTACTAGAACCGATATTGATAACAATAGTTTCATCTTCATTAATTTGAATGCGATTACATTATTTCTTATTAACCTTTTTAAGATCAGTTCAGAATTGTTCATTTGAAAAATTATTAACATCAAGAGTTTGATTAGCATTTCAGTTGAGGATAATTTCATCAGAAGACTTCATTAGACTGGATGGATCCGACGATGTAGCGCATGAGTGGATCATATAAAGTCTCAGCCATAGTATTTGAAAATTGAATTATTCCTCGGAGTCACTTCCCTTAAAAATCTCAACAACAACTATAGCTTTCTCAACGAGTGGTTGCACATGATGTTAGGAGTCTTCGACCTAGGATTAGCTATCTTGGAAGAAAATCTCCATCCCTGGATTCATTTTCTTATCTACATGATCATACCATGGTTTAGGATATCTAGGAAATGGGAAATATTCACCTTCTTTGATGAATCTTTCATTCAAGGAATCCCCCGAATCAGTCTTGGTATTTTCTAACCTTTGCTTCAATCAGGGTTAGTGGAGCATTCTAAGTTCCTATGATGATGGTTAATAACCCAGACCACATGGAGGAAAGTCCTTCTTCAATACTATGGGTTCCATTATCCCTGTTATCGTCATCCCAGACCTAGTCCGGGCATGAAGTGCATATTCTTGAACATCTATATCATGTGGACATTATCGTAAGGGTTGTGCGCTGGACATACTCGGCCTTTGAAATTATCCCCTGCTAGGAGTGGAAGTGATTCGACTCAGAATCCAGTAAGAATAATATCATTTGCCCCATGTTTTACTTCTAGTATCGGATTACTACTATTGGAGTTTTCAGTATTATCATTATTTCCCATGATGGTGATGACCTGCCCCTTGGCGAAGAACTTCAATTTTTTATGGAGAGAGGACGATGCCTCCTGGATGTTGTGAAGCTACGATTGATAGAGAAATATATTAAAATAAGCAGGTATCTTAATAACATGGAACTTGGTAATGGGATTTATAGGGCTAGCCCTTATTATAAGTGTTGATACCAATTTTAGTCTGCTGGCATGGCATAATGAGGTGGAGACACATGGCAATCTGCGTGGCAATAACAAATACTTATGAACGACACCTTGACTTCGAGGAACTCAATTTCCCCGACCAACTCAGACACTCCGAGCAGTATGTGCTCTCCGAAGAACTTACCTGCACCGAGCAACTCATGGATACCGAGATACTTAGGTGGTCCGAGCAGCTTAGGCGGTCCGAGATGCACCTCGATCAGAGCATTTATTATCAGGCAATTAAGAGGATTAAATGTGCATTAAATGCTGATTATTATCATACGGATGTGTATGCTTATTGGACAGCTATGTATGATCCTTTCCCCTGTATAGCCTCAGGGCTGTAAATACATTATATTATCCTTATTGTGGGGGGACCGAAAATTCTTGAGATAAACCTTACTTCAAGAATTACCAAATAGTCAATAATAACACAAACAATGGACGTAGGCCATTCGTTCAAGGCTGAACCACTCTAAAATCTCTTGTCTTATTTATTTTTTATTTGTGATTAAACAATTAGAGATAATCTAATTTTTTACATCAACAGATTGGCGCCGTCTGTGGGAAACAACTGTAATTTTCATTTTTCACCAAAAATAAATTATCACCAATGGCTGACAATCCTGAATCCAGCAATCGAAACGCTGGAAACCCCCCAAATCCATCCGCTCCTTCAAATATCCAAGATCTGGCTGGAATCATGGCCAGTTTGGCTCAAGGCCAGACAGTCATGCAGGAAACAATGCGACAACTCATGCAAACTATCCAAGGTGGAGCATCAACCTATTTAGGACAACGAAGTGGTCAAAGAAATACTCACTTACTTTCTTCACGCATTAGGCATAGCGATTCATATCGCACTGATAAATCTGAAGATTTTTCTTATCAACCGGGTCGAACTTCGTCATTACGAGACAGAGATGCTGAACAACACATCACTCTCTCTCCGTAAGGACCATTGCACTGGAAAGATTGAGTAGGGTCTCTCCTTTTGATCGATTGGGCCCTAGGAAGAATAAAAGTCCTCCTAAGGCTGTGTCGAGAAACTTTCAATAACCATTTGATTTAAGAGAGGGTTCTGCCCAATCACAACCAGCTGCTCGACAAGATAGATCCCAAGAAGCCACATCCACGCGATCAGTTGCTTGAACCAACATGCCCGAGGAAGGAAATGATGCGTGGAAAGGCTCTATTCAGAGGCTGGAGGATAGATTAGGGGAAATGGCTAAGGCCAAGAATCCTCTACAAAGACCTTTTGTCCAAGCAATTGTGGATTTTCCCACACCATCAAAGTTCAAAGCACATATTGTGACTCATAAATATGATGGAAAAACCGATCCTGTCCTTCATATAGAGCAATACCAAGCTGCTGCTGACATCTATGCTGTGCCAGATGACAAGAGATGCAGGTAATTCTCGGGAACTCTGACAGGATCTGCTCAAATATGGTATGATAATCTTCCTCGGGGTAAGATTTTAACTTTCTTTCAACTGGCCGAGCTCTTTATTGGAAACTTCTGTTTTGGAGCAAAACCTGTTAAACGAGTAGCACACTTGTTAAGTGTTAGACAAAAGGTAGGTGAGAGCACTAGGTGTTATATAACTCGTTTCAATAACGAAAAACTCGAAATTATTGATTACAAGGAAAAAATAGCGATTACTGCTCTGATGAGTGGGTTGTTTCCCAACAAGTTATACTACACTTTGGCTAAAGATCCACCAAGAACCATGTCAGAATTGATGGAAAAAGCGGCGAAGATCATGAATGCCGAGGAGGCTATGGCTGCAAAAAAGAATATGGATACCAAAGAAACCAAGGTGGAGGGTGATAAGGCCAAAAAGAAAGAACATAAAAACAATGGTGGTGACAAGTACTCAAAAATAAAGCCATCATGGGAGGTATTAAAGAAATTTGAAAATTAAACTCCTTTGAAGGTAGACATCAACCATGTTCTAGAAGAAATCAAGAACAAGGAGGAGTTAAACTGGCGAGAAAATGAAGTCAGACCCTAACAAGAGGAATAAGGCCAAATATTGCGAGTTCCACAAGGATCATGGCCACATGACCAAAAATTGCATAGCTCTTCGGAATGAGATCGAAGCACTCATTAGACGAGGAAAATTGGCAAAGTATGTTGATCGTAGAAATGAAAGAAGAAACAACGACCGAGTAAGAGAGAGATCTAGATCTCCTCGTCGAGCAGAGGAGAATAAGAAAATAGACCATGAAGATGATCCAGAAGACGACGCCAATCTTCCCAAAAGACCAAGGCAGCCAGAACATGAGGTATTTTCAATACGTTTTGGATCATTTGATTGTAATGTTATTACAGGTGGAGATACATGAGGTGGAGACCTTACTGCAGAAAGAAAAGCTTACCTCAATGAGGCTCAAGCCTGTTCATATATTCAACGAATAAATTTGGCTGAAGATGATCGCCCGAGGAAGGTCAACAAAGAAAAATTGGTCATCGGTTTCCCAAAGAACGACCTCGCAGGTGTGCTGTATCCTCATGATGACCCATTGGTGATCAAAATGAGAATGAAGGAAGTGATGATCTCGAGGGTACTGGTTGATAACGGTAGATCAACTGATATTATGTTCTATTCATGCTTCGACAGCTTAAATCTAAAATTGTCGCAGTTGGAGCCTTATCATAGGCCCCTTCTCGGTTTTGCTGGCGAGAAATTTTTTCCACTTGGGACGATCAAGTTGGATATGTTCATTGGTACATGACCTTCTTATCGAACAGAAAGAGTACGCTTCTTCGTGATGGATAAGAATGTTCAATCAGCCTACAATATCATCATGGGAATGGTAGGATTGAAGACGTTTGAAGCAGTACCATCTACGGTACATCAATGCCTAAAATTTCCAACCAATTTTGGAGTAGGAGTTGTGAAGGGTGATCAAAAAGTATCTCGGGAATGATACTATTTATTTGGCAAACAGGAGGAACAAGAGGAATCTAGGAAAAAGACTACTACCTATCAGGTGGACGAGGGTGCATAAATTGAAACATTGGATCCTAGAGACGAGTCGCAACTCGTGAAAGGTCAGGTGGTTGAAGCTACTGAAAACATCATTCTTGATGACGAGCACCCTGAACGAACAACTCAGATAGGTTCATCGTTAGATGCCTCATTAAAACAGGAGTTGATAGTTTTCTTAAAAAGCAGAAAACAAACTTTTGCTTGGAGTCATGAAGATATGCCCGGAATAGACTAAATTTCTTATGTCACGAGCTCAATGTGAATAAGTAAATCAATCCAGTGAAGCAAAGAAGAAGAGTTTTTAGCCCCGAGAAGAACCAAGCTATACAGGAGGAGGTCGAGAAGCTCCAAAAAGCTTGCTTTATTGAAGATGTTAAATATCCAGACTGGTTAGCAAATCTAGTAATGGTGAAAAAGAAGAACAACAAATGGAGGATGTGCGTCGACTTCACCGACCTCAACAAGGCATGTCCAAAGGACCATTTTCCCTTGCCTCGAATTGATCAACTCGTGGATGCTACCTCGGGACACGAGTTGTTGAGCTTTATGGATGCTTATTCTGGTTACAACCAGATTAAAATGAAACCTGAAGACAGGGAAAGTACCACTTTCATTACCCCTAGGGGAACTTATTGTTATAATGTTATGCCTTTTGGTTTGAAAAATGCAGGTGCGACATATCAGCGGCTGATGAACAAGGTGTTTGCAGAAAAAATCAGTCGCAATATGGAAGTCTATGTTGATGATATGCTGACAAAGAGCAAGAAAGCTGCTGACCATCTAGTTGACTTAGGCCAGACCTTTGATCAATTGGATAAATATCAAATGAAATTGAACCCGACCAAGTGCATATTTGGAGTACGAGAAGGCATGTTTCTCGGGTACATTGTCAATCAACGAGGCATTGAAGCAAACCCTGAAAAGATTAAAGCTCTATTAGGGCTGCGATCTCCAACGACGAAGAAAGAAGTGCAAAGTCTTACAGGGCGAGTAGCAGCACTTAACAGATTTGTATCGCGAGCAACTGATAGATGCCTCCCATTATTCAAAACGCTCCGAAAGACTTTTGAGTGTAATGAAGAATGCGAGAAAGCTTTTCAAGAATTAAAGAAATATTTGGGAGCACCTCCACTGTTGTCCAGACCAGTGATGGGAGAAAGGTTGTACTTGTATCTGGCAGTTTCGGAAAATGTAGTTAGCTCAGCATTAATAAGAGTAGAGGATGGAGTACAAAAACTAATTTATTACACTTGTAAGGCCTTTCGAGGAGCAGAGATCAGATATCCAAAGCTGGAAAAGTTGGCACTGGCGCTGATCGAAGCGAGTAGAAGAATGAAGCCATATTTCCAGGCTCATACCATAGTCGTATATACCGATATGCCGTTGAGGCAAGCTCTTCATAAACCAGAAAAATCAGGGAGATTGATGTATTGGGCAATAGAACTCGGTGAATATGATATAATTTATGAGCCTAGATTGTCACTAAAAGGGCAAGCAATAACAGATTTTATAGCAGAGTTCACTTATCCTGATACCCTTGAGGAGCAAAAGCTGAACACCGACCAACCTGTGGATGTTACATGATCATCAAATTTAAACCCCGATCAACTTAAGTTGGTCGGAGAGCAAGAGGAGAAGGTTGGCGAGCAACGAAGTGTGGTAGAAATGGAGATAAAGGAGCAACAAATATTCCATCGAGGAACTTTGTCCAATAAGAAGTTTGAGGACGAAATACCTGTATGGAACCTATATGTGGATGGCTCATCATGCACATCGGGTAGTGGAGCTGGGATTATATTGAAAAGTCCAGACGAGATAGATATAGAATATGCACTACGCTTTTAATTTCAAGCTTTTAATAATGAGGCCGAATATGAAGCGATGATTATAGGTCTTAGTCTGGAAAAAATCATGAAGGCAGAGCATGTAATCGTATGCAGTGACTCACAGTTGATTGTAAACCAATTGCTTGGTATATATACAAAAAAAGGAGAGTTGATGATTAAGTACCATGCAAAGGCAATGGAATTGATATTGGAATTTGTTACTGTTTAACTGGTCAGAATACCAAGAATGGAGAATGTAAGAGCAGACGCTTTAGCTCGATTAGCATCGTCTACTTGTACCGAGTTAGGAAGAACAATCCCAATTGAAGTTCTAGCTGGTCGAAGCATAGATGTAGATATGATGATGAATTTTATTACCCTTGATTTAGAGCCATCTTGGATGGATTCCATCAGGGCATATATTGAGGAGGGAGAATTACCGATTGACAAACTCGCAGCCAAGAAATTGAAGTTTAAAGCTGCTCGTTATGCACTAACTAATGGTATTCTATACAGACGAGGAATCATAGATGGCTTGCAGAAGTGTGTACATCCCGTCGAGGTGAAGGATTTTATTGAAGAAGTCCATGAAGGGTCTTGTGGAGCCCATGTAGCAGGTCAGACACTTCTGTAAAGAATAATGACATAAGGATACTATTGGCCAAAGATGAGGGATGATTGTATAGCCTATGCCAAGAAATGTGACAAGTGTCAGCGCTTCTCCTCCATCCGAAGAACTCCCCAAGCATTGTTGACACCCATTACTTCCCCTTGGACATTTGCCATGTGGGGAATTGACTTGGTCGGGCCACTTCCAACGACTAGAGGAAGATTTAAATATCTCGTCCTCGCAATGGATTATTTTACTAAGTGGGTAGAAGCCGAGCCTCTTATCGACATGACATAGGAAAAAGTGTACCAATTTATTTGGAAAAACATCATTTATAGATATGGTCTTCCCCACGCATTCATCACCGACCATGGAACATAATTTGACAACGAGGAGTTCGTTGCCTATTGTCATCAGTCAAATATCTTAAAAATCCACTCGGCACCAGGCCATCCCCAAAGCAATGGACAAACTGAGGTGACAAACAGAACACTGCTAAATGGCTTGAAGAGAAAACTGAATGACGCGAAAGCAAACTGGATCAACGAGCTACATTCAGTACTATGGGTTTATCATACTGCCCCCCGAGCAGCAACTGGAGAATCTCCATATATGCTGGCATTTGGATGTGAAGCTGTTATACCTGCCGAGTTGGGTCTTCCAACACACAGAGTACTGAATTTCAATTCCCCTGTCAGCGACTTAATGAGAAGGCTAGATTTGGACATGCTCGAAGAAGTTAGAGAAGAAGCAGCTATCAGGAATGCTGCTTATTAGCAACGAACAGCTTTGTTCTACAACAAGAGAGTGAAGAAGTGAGACCTGAAAGAACGAGACTATGTGTTAAAGAAAGTGATTCAAATGCACAATAAACTGGAAGTGAACTGGCATGGACCTTACCGAGTTACAGAATTTATTCGACCAGGAACCTACAGAATAGAAACTTTAGAGGGGGAGGAGTTTAAGAATACATGGAATGCAGAACACCTGCGCAAATATTATCAGTAATATAAACTCCCATGTAATGTTGTTTCATCAGTATGAATAAAATGTGAATATTCTACCCAATTTTCTCCTTTTATTGAAATTTTTTTGCGGAATACTAGTGTTACACACTGCTCAGCAAAATCCACCAACTCCGGTTGGTCAGGAATAAAAATATTTCTCAAAAGTGCCAACTCTGGTTGGTTAGGAAGAAAATCCACCAACTCCGGTTGGTCGGGAATAAAAAATATTTCCCAAAAGTGCCAACTCCGGTTGGTTGGGAAGAAAATCCACCAACTCCGGTTGGTCGGGATAAAAAATATTTCCTAAAAATGCCAACTCCGGTTGGTTGGGAAGAAAATCCACCAACTCCGGTTGGTCGGGAATAAAAAATATTTCCCAAAAGTGCCAACTCCGGTTGGTTGGGAAGAAAATCCACCAACTCCGGTTGGTCGGGAATATAAAATATTTCCCAAAAGTGCCAACTCCGGTTGGTTGGGAAGAAAATCCACCAACTCCGGTTGGTCGGGAATATAAAATATTTCCCAAAAGTGCCAACTCCGGTTGGTTGGGAAGAAAATCCACCAACTCAGGTTGGTCGGGAATAAAAAGTTGTCAACTCCAACTCTGGTTGGTTGGGAAGAAAATCCACCAACTTCGGTTGGTCGGGAATAAAAAATATTTCCCAAAAGTGCCAACTCCGGTTGGTTGGGAAGAAAATTCCACATCTCCGGTTGGTCGGAAATAAAAAATATTTCCCAAAAGTGCCAACTCCGGTTGGTTGGGAAGAAAATCCACAAACTCAGGTTGATCGGGAATAAGAAGCTGTCAACTACAGTTGGTCGGGAACATTTTTATTAAACAAAGCATGAGTATGTGATAAAAGTCAGCTAATGGCTTAGAATTAAAAAGTGATCAAGCAAAATTTTTGATACTCGTAACATTTTAAATTACCACCAAGCTGGTCGAGAAACAAAATATCATCAATTTTGGTTAGTCGTCAAATGATTACCACAAATTCAGGATAGTCGACAATAAGTTTTAACCAGCTTTAGTTGATCGGCAAATAACACAATGTTGTTATCTTTTTAACAGATATACATACACATATGTAAAGTGTTTTACAAAATATCTACAAGACAATGGCAATCAAGATTGCAAAGAAAAATAAAAGTCTTTCATTAAATCTAGAGCAAAATCCATCGAGAATGAAATTAATATTAATTATTACATCAAGATTCCTATTCAATTGGTTTCTTCCCCGCTGCCTTTGAAACAGGTTCTTCACAAACAGGAGGATCGTCTAAGGCATAAGGGGAATTAATGAAAATCAAATCTTTAAGCATCCTGATGTTCATAACTGATGGCCGATCAAGGAGGTGCTCGGGGCGAGATTTCTTAAAGTTGGAGTGAAGACTGTAGTCGCCGAGATACTTTGAAATTAGGCATTGTGGAATGGCCCGAGCAGGAATCCAGCTCATATCAAGGTTGAAAGGAGGCACTGGTAGGTCGAGCAACCCAGGATTGTGGTAATATCACAAATAATGACCTTGTTCCAACTTTAGTACGCCCAAAGCATTTAACTATCGTTGTTTATAACCCACATTATTTGCATTCTGGAGCCGAACATCTAAATGGTAGAGGGCTTCATTATAACCAGCCATCCAGAACTCCTTAGGCTGTTTGTGGAACTGGTAGGTTAATCTTTCTAACTGCTCGTGGAGATTCTTCACCAAATTCGTTTTATTCTCCAAGGTAGAATTTTAGGCAGCCAGTTTCTCGTCTAAATTTTGGATTTTCTTAGACATCTCGGCCAATGCCTGGTTCTTTGCCATCAATTGGAAGGCTTGGTTTTCCTGAGCCGATTGAGTTCTTTATTCCTCGACAGTAATCCGAGCAGCTCTTGCTCATCCCCGAGTAGAGGTAGAAGGCCCAATCCTTTTCAAGGTTTCTAATCCATCCCTCAGGTTGGAATTTTCAACCTCCAAGAAAGAGAATTCCTCGTCGTTTACAGGGACCAAAGCGTTTGAGGTAGAGGCTGCAGACCTCAGCTGGGATACCTCTCCTCGTAAGTTATTATTTTCCTGCTCCAGTAGCTTGGCTATATGCCTGTGCTCCTCGACCTCGTCTTCAAAGTTCTCTCCCTCACATCGTAAGTAGCAAACAACTTATCATATCCCTTATCAGCATTCAGTTGCTGATACTTCTTCTCATATCCTTGGTGCAAGAGGGTTGTAGATTCCTTGTATTGTTTTTGAAGCTCCTCGAGAGTGCCCTGGAGGTCTTCAATCATCTCATAATATGCTACATTATAAGCTACTGCCCGGTCGAGCAGACACTTTAAATACTGGTAGGCTTCAACTGCTTGCTCTGAAGAATCTTGACCAAGGATATCAATGATTTGAGCTTCAGTCATATCTGTATGACCAGCTTTGAAGTAATCATTGCATTGCCTCAAAAATTTTGTATCATGAGAAGATAACAATTCCATCCTGGCCATAAACTAGTAAAAAGAAGAGATAGCAAGAATCAATAATGAGCAAGAGGAAGAGAATCAACATTATGAATAGCCAAATTTTCAAATTTTATTACATCATAAAAGATAAGTACATAGGTCAGAGTTACAATTGGCAAAAATAAACAGAGAGAAAAATCCGAACAACTCTACACCTTCTCCTTGTCTCCCAAAACTTTCTCGGAAGGCTGAGACGAGAAACTAGGTTGCTCGGGTGGCATAGATGGCTGCTCGGTGGGAGCTGGAAGCTGCTCGGTTGAAATAATGGATGGTTGAAGTTGCTCGCAGGAAGAATAGACAACTGTGGTATGAGAAATTTGATTTCCCATCACCATGGAGGATTCCTTAGAGGCAGCTTTATCCTCTTCTTCTTCTTCAGGAGTTAGAGGGGGGACAGGGATGTGTCGCTAAAACAGGTCAGAATTTTCATCAGCATTCAGCTCTTTCAAAGCAGCGACCCAGCCATCCCTAAAGTACTTAAGGCTACCATATTCCACCTGCGACATCATGGCAGCCAGACCCTTATTCCATCCTTTGTCCCAGCCAGCACTGAAGTACTTTTTCACAGCTAACTTTCTTTTCACCTTCTCCAAGGAAAGCTTCTCAGATAGAAGTTCCTCGGTAGCCTTCAATTTATTCTCCACTTCCTCCTTCTGACGACTTACTTCACGAAGTTTTCCCAACTCTTCCTCAGCAGCTTTGAGCTTACTTTCAAGCTCCCCAGCATTTTGGAGCTTCCCTTCGAGCTCTTTATTCTTCTCCTCTAAGTCTTTTATTTTCTTCTCCAACCCCTTGGAGACTTCAACGGCTTGATCCCTCTCCTGCTCGGTGGAATTAAGTTTTTTCTCCTAAACAGTTTTATCATCAACATACTTCTGACGAGAATCCTTCACAGACTGCGTCAGACCCACCAAAGCTTCCTCTACACCTGACGAGGAGCTTGAAGCTTTAATAGCTTCATCCTTTTTCAAAATTGTATTGAAACAGGTTACCAACTGGGAAAAGAAAATAATAGCAAGTCAGTGCAAAGATATAACGAGGGAAAAATGAAAGTTTAGGACAATAATACTAACAGAAGAAATATGACGAGCAGCTAATGTGGTAACCATGTCCCGAGAAAGATTTTCTTCAATACCTTGGATCTCGAGAATGATCCAAGACTTCACCGAGCTCATGGCAGAGCTCGGGGCAACAAAAGTGGGAACACCACTTCCTGTAGTCGGGGCCTGAGCGATGGATTCAGCCAAATTAACCGAGGAGCTCTTCTTCAACCTCCTCAGAGGAGCATCAATGGTCTCGACCAAGGGTGTAGTCTTAGTCAGGGATATGACTATAACTTCGCTTGGAGCAGCGACCTTGCTCGGAGCCACTAGGGGCTTCTCGGCAACCTTCACAGGAGCATCCGGAGGAGGTGCATAGATTTTTCTTGCCCCTTCTTCTGGGACATCATGTTTTCTTTTCTTTGCCTCTCCAGCAATAGAGACAGATTTCTCGAAGAGGGCAGGAGCTCTTATTCTCTTCGTTCTTTCACTCAGAGGAATATGTGACTCAGGTGAAGAACTTGAAGAAGCTGGTACTGGTTCTACGTCACTTATCACCGGACGAGAAGTAAAATACGAGGTGTAACTCTTATACTACAACAAATATGAAGCTGATCTGATATGCTCGTCGGCAACAATTTGATGCAAACCCCAGATAAGTTTCAGATGTTTTAAGTTAACTTCTGTCTCTTTTGGAGACCTTCTTTTGCTGTCAATTGCAAATAAATGAAAATTAAAATATCAGTGACACATTTTATCAAACACAAAGAAAGAAGAAATTCAAAAATAAAGTAAAGTAAAAATAACCTATCCCATTGCCATTCTGGGACCCTGATACACATCATTTCCAATTAGTGGAGCATGTTGCCAATTTTTTATAACAACACCATGCTCAAAATAATCCCTATTGGCATCTGGGAGATTGACCACTAAAGCTCTATTTAAAAACCTAGTTTTTAAGTAAAAAGTACTGTCGCTGACAGCCCATCTATAGAAAAATATGATTTTTGGAATTCCTATACGAGTTCCATGAATCTGATATAATCTATAAACTTCGTTAACTATTCTCCATGTATTGGGGGCTATTTTGGTAGTAACCGCGTCAAAATATTGACAGAATTCTAGACACAAAGGGTTGGGGGGAAAAGAAAAGCCACATTCAGCAACAAAGAGACTGGGAAACCAATGTCCCTCAGCCAAACGAAAATAATCTTAAGGCTCAGAAAGTTCCTCCAAAACAACCCATGAAGGAATAGAGAAATCAGAACGAAACTTATCAAGCGACTCAATAAGGTAAACGATGGCGAATAAAGGAAATAAAAGAGAAGGAAGAAGATCTTATAGAAAAAGGATGGATCTGTTGACAACGAACGATGAAAAGGATGAATGCACAAGAGAGAGGGAAAATGGAAAACTCAAAGATATAGATTTGAAAAAGTAAAAGACGATATGATTTTTTGCAACGCTTAAATACCTTACCTTGGGAAAAGGTAAAAATAATGATTACAAAGGGAGACGTTTACGCTACCGGCGGCTAAAAGGACAAAAAGGGCGCGGAGATCGAAGCAGTTAGAAAAATTCAAAAAGTCTGATTCTATGAATTATAAAAGGAAAAATAAATGCAAAGAACACGCTCCTAAAATTTAGGATGACCATTTAATCCCTCCATATTTCGAGAAGAATGTTCCACACTACTCAGTCTCGAACTGTGAAACATTGGGGGCTTCTGTTGATACCAATTTTAGTCTGTTGACATGGCACAATGAAGTGGAGACACATGGCAAACTGCGTGGCAATAATAAATACTTATGAATAACACCTTGACTTCGCGGAACTCCATTTCCCCGACAACCTCTAACACTCGAAGCAATATGTGCTCTCTGAGGAACTTACCTTCACAGAGCAACTCATGGATACCGAGATACTTAGGCGGTCCAAGCTGCACCTCGATCAGAGCATTTATTATCAGACAATTAAGAGGATTAAATGCGCATTAAATGCTGATTATTATCATACGGATGTATACGCTTATTGGACAGCTATGTATGATCATTTCTCATGTACAGGCTTAGGGCTATAAATACATTGTATCATCCTCATTGTGGGGGGACCGAAAATTCTTAAGATAAACCTTACTTTAAGAATTCCCAAACAGTCAATAATAACACAAACAGTGGATATAGGCCATTCGTTCAAGGCTGAACAACTCTAAAATCTCTTGTCTTATTTATTTTTTATTTGTGATTAAACAATTAGAGATAATCTAATTTTTTACATCAACAATAAGCGTTATATATAGGGGTGGTAAACGGACGGATACGAATCGGATACCATGTTTTCCAATTTCGTATTCGTTATCTAAATATACTATCTGTATCCATATCCATATCCGCCTGGATAGTTAAAACAACTATTCATATCCGTATCCGCTCGGATACCTCGAATTCGGATAATATCCATATCCATTTACATTATTTAGTCATCACAAAAATAAACTATTGAAATATCCAACCCAATGAAACCTAATCCAATCGAAATAAATATATAACGAAATTACTTCCTCCTAACATCAACAATTATGGATTCCTTAATAATAGTATAATTCCATACTTATAATATGACTTAAAGTCATCCATACTTTAAAACCATATAAGCTTAAAACCATCCAAAAAATAAAATAACAGTCGCATTAGATGACAGTAGAAATAAATATGAACCTTTTAGATTAAATCAAATTTATTGAGAATGATAACCTAATGGGCCTATTGTCTTCAAAACATACTGATATTTTTATTTTAATAAGCATATATTTTTATTTTATATATAATATACCTGTTGTTAACTTTAGTTCTCATCACAATCAAAACCGGATCTTTAGTTTTTTATTATCTCTTACATTCTATTATGTTTCTCTCTTACATTCTTTCCTATTTCTCTCTTACATTTATTTATAATTAAGGAAACTAACGAATAACTACATGAGGGTTTCTTTCTCTTGTTTTGTACGAAAGAGAATTGAAATGAAGTTAGATTTTTTTTTTAGTGGAGTATATGTTCTTTAGTGGGTGTATGTTGTGTGTGATAGGGTGTATTGTAACTTTAGTATAACTCTAAGATAATATACCCAATAAAATAATAATACATGACATTTTATAATATGCCCAATAAAATAATAACTTTTGGGTGTTTTTGTTTTGAGTGGAGTATGTGTTTATTTTATTTTAGGGAATAAACGATTAAGGTTTTTTAATATTATTTTATTAGTAATAGTAATACTAATATTATTAGTAATATTTTAAATATATATTTGATGGATATGGATATCAGGTAAAATGGATATCCCATAAAATGGATACTCCTTATCGGATACGGATTATCCGTGTCGGATACTAGAACTATCCGTATCCGTATCCGTTTCCTCAAATATTTTTATAGAGTATCCATATTTATATCCATTTACATATTTTCAAATAAATATCTGCAAATTCGGATTCGGATATCAGACGAATGTATATTTTTGAGTATCCGTTTACAGCCCTAGTTATATATCCCATCACCTCTCGACAAGTGTTGTTATAGGCACGCACTGCGGCAAAATTTGGATCAAGGTCTCTTGCTTTCAAACCCAGGGAGTTGAAGGTTCTTAATGGGAAAACATGAAGTGCAGATTCGTAATTGACTAGTAAGAGTGGGACTGTCTTCCCCATTACCACAATAAAGATGTTAAGGTCATAGTTGTGATTAGGACCGAACTTTGGGATTTCTTCTTCTGAAAATGAGAGTTGTCTTGTAAAGTTAGAGACACGAATAAGTTTACAGCCATTTATGGAGTGGTGGAAGGAGGGAGTGTGGGCTCAGTAAGCAGTTTTATCAAATCCTTTCAGTGTAGCTGGGAAGACATGAAGAGTCCCCATAAGGTGATGTTAGCTTGAGTTTTCTTGAGCTTGTCGAGGACCTTTCTTTCCTCGATAGTCATTTTTTGCATGGGGAGCTTCTGGATAACTCCCTTTCTTTTATATGTTATTGTTGATTAAGGATTTAGACTCCGGTAGTGCCTCTCAGATCTTGTCACACGATTCACGGAGGAGGGGAAGAATACAAATCCAATTTCTTTATTTATCTTGGGTTGTTTGGACACTTTGTTGAACTCTTTGAGTAGATATTTAAACGATATCATCCCACATATAGTGATCACTAGGTTAACCCTTTTCTGACATGGCTCTTCATCTGCACTATAAAACTCGTCCCCCCATTCGGTGTCAATGTGTCATCTTTCCACGAGAAGTCAATGCATTCCACAATATCAACGACTTCTCCATTCGATCCTCCCACTCAATGGGGAGAGCCAAAAGTGACCAACCTCCCTTGGAACTTTAAGGCATCAAGTAACTTGGATATACTACAAATCTCATCGGTTTTTTGGAACAAGCTTGGCATGATCGGAACTGCATCGTCAAAACATACTTTATTGATAGGTATCACCCAATTATCTGACTATGAGACCACTCTCGAGCTTCCATAAATGGTGTGCTAAACTTCTGGCAGTCAAGGGTCATTTTCGAGGGCAATTTTAGCCCAAACTCTCAGAGTTGATTTAGTACGCTAAAAATTCCATATTTTTCCCTCTAGAATGATTATGAACGTCAATGCATGCTCTTTTAAGAAGCTATACGTCTTGGTCATCAAAACAGGTAGGGTGGAGGAGAAAATATGGGGAAACTTTAAGGGGTTTGGGTGAAATATGGTTATGATGGGTGATTTACTGGGTACAATCTAGGTAGATGGATCGAACTCCCAATCATTCTCTACGAAGATTGCATTTGCATGATTTGGGAGTGGATTGTGAGTGGTGTTGGGTTTGGTATTAATTGGTGGGGTGATGACACCCCAGTCAATCAGACCTTGGATTACATTTTAGAGATGGAAGCATTGATCAATGATTTTGTCGGCATTTTAGTGAAAATCACAATGGGCGTTGGGTTTGAAATTTTTGGGAGTGGGTTTGGTGGTGAACGAGGGTCCAACAGATTAATGAGATTTTGGCTCAATAGGGCTTGGCAGACTTTGGAGAGGGGAGCATGAATCTCAGTTTATTCTTTTCTTATTGAGTTGGCATGACTCTCAGGGGCCTAAGAGGTAGCAGGTTATGAGATGTTGTTGATGGTCGAGACTGTATTAGGCATCTTAGATTTTCATAGAATGAACTATTCGGATACTTTCTTTGGCCCAACTTCTGTCTTGGTAATACTTTCTTCAATATCCACTCCTACTTTCTAAAAGGCTCAGAAATATGGGTAATATTATCCTCCCATTGTCACTCGAACATGGGGTAAGAAGTTTTTCTTCACAATACTAACTTTCTCCTCTTCGAAAGGTTGGATGGTCATGGTGGTCGCTTTCTCCGTCCACCTTGCTATGCAATTTCTGATAGCTTCTTCGGGGCTCTACTTGAGAAGTTCTAAATCATGGCGTGTAACCTCAAGCTCCTCGTTGTATTTTTATTGCAACATGAATTTACGGGCAACATCCACCCAGGATTCCTCGAGGGATAAAAACCAACAAAGAGTGTTATCTTTCAGAGTTTGCTATAACATCTGGACCATTATTTCCTCAAAGACACCTATGAGAGTCACGGCTCGGGGGTAACTTTGAAGATATACAATTGGGGGTCCGCTACCCCCTAACTTCTCAATGTTAGGCATCTAGAATTTTTTTGGCAGCCTTGCTTAAGGGTAAGAAGACATATGGGTGTAATCCACGTAGTTCCCGGAGATTGACACTTGGTCAAACTTTTTGGTTCATAGCTTAAGGTCCTCCTTGAATTTATTTAACTATTCTTCCTTCGAATCGAGGGGTACTAGAAAGTTAGCCCTTAACAGAGTAAGATTCGGCATAGGAAGATGAGTTGGTGGTGGCCCTTTGGCAGGAGGGGCACGTGGAGCGTGTTGATATTTTTTTAGGACCCAAATAGGCTCAGTTAAGGGTGTATCCATAGAACGAGGGAAGAGTACCTTGGGATCTTTGGGAATAGAGACCCAATTTTTCTACCTCATGAACCTTAATTTGAAGATTGTCAATCTTGGTGATAAGTTACACTAGGACCATCATCAAATCAAGTTGCACATTCTGTATTTGGTCTTCGTTATCCATATAGAGTTGGTGAAGGTGGATTTTAAACTCAGAGAAAGCAGCGAGAGAACTAACGGAGCTTCGAGGTGATTTGATGAAAGGTTGAAGACAATAGGGAGCCAGACCAAGGGTCAGGTATGCGATCGGCCTGAGAAGGAAAGTGATTTGAATTTATTTTTGAAAAAGAAAAGGAAAAATCTTTTATAAGAAAAGAGGAAAATGTTTTTGATATACATTTTTGGAAAAGGGGAGGACAAAATATTTTTGGATTTTTTGATAAAAGGAGGGGAAAAGTGTTTTCTTTTTTGGTATTTTGATAATGGAGGAGGAAAAATGTTTTGACATTTATGACAAAAGGAAGAAAAAAGTATTTGTATTTTAATTTTTCGAGAGAGGAAGGAAAGGAGTTAGGGAAGAATCTCAACATGATTAATATTATTATGTTCTCACTTGTATTAGGTTTACCTAAATGCAAAAATAATGACCGAATGGGACCCAAGCCTGGGAAAAATGGATTTTAAAAATATGTAAAACATAATTTGACCTGTTGACAAACTCATGGACAGGGTCCTATTTTGAAAACAGACGAAATTGCAAGAAAATTTAGGCGGCATGTCGACCCAATATTTTGACAGAGTTTCGAGTAGTAACCGAAAAACTAAATATGAGTGCCCTAGGTTTAATGCCTATGTGAGGGTATGAAGTAATTGGGTTAGTGGAAAGGTTCCCCCCTTAAGCATGACTTCCACCATATACGTCTTGCTTTTAAGGGCAATCGATACGTGTGGATAAGCCATTTGATATACCTGAGTGTACGTGAATTGCCTCACTATATACCTTCCGGGGACAATACGTGTGAGAAATAATTTGATATACTCAACGTACGTGAACGAGTTCCCTGCTATATACTTCCCTTCATAACTTTGGTCATGCGGTCCGATGCAGGGGGAACTGTTCGATATACATCAAAGGTACTTGGCCAATGAAAATTGAGAGTCATATCGCTTAAGCTAACTATGATCTTCCAGACCTGTGCCCATCATAAAGTGAATCCCCAGTATGGGAAAAAAAATTCGTCAATATATCAATGCTCTTGTTGATGTAGTGTGCCACATGCATGATTCTTGATTAGTATATTATGGAGAGAGTATTTTATTTGGCATGATGAGCGCTATGCTAATAAGGAAGAATGTACAAATATCGTGAAAAGTAAATCTAGCATGGAGCATGAAGATTACACTAAGCATGGATACGTGAGTGATGTGTGAATATTTATAAGTGAGTATGTGGTAGTGTATCTAAGCATGGATCAACTATAAGTGGTGTGGGATAAGTATAAGTGAGAATGGATATATACAAGTGTGATAAGTATAGGTGTGTGCTAGTGACACCCAAGCATGGATATCCTAGTGATGTGTGAAGCATGTGAGTATAAGTGTCCCTATATAAATGTTTAAGTAATATGAGGTGTACATGGAGAGTATTTACAAGTGTGTGTAGTGAAAAGTTAGTGAGAGGTGATATAAACAAGTCTAAGTAGTGTGAGTTAGATATATGCAAGAAATAATAGAGGCAAAAAAGGAAATATACATGTAAGTGCATACGCACACAAGTAGAAAATGATAACACCCATGCAAATAGAGTCGAGCCCTCTTAAAAAAAATCCCCAGTCGAGTCGCCACAGTGGTTATCTCGAGATATTCCCTCCCCGATGCTTTGGGGGAAAGAGGGAGGATAAAGGTCCCATGCCCCTTTGATACATCGAGGTGAGTGCTTCGATCGTCGTTGGTGTTGGGGTGATATATATAGATAGAGTCTCCATCCTATTTTTCATAAAACAGGCAAACTAACATGTCGCTTCCTCGAGAGAGAGGCATCAAAGAAAAATTAATTCTTGTGAAACCAATAGATCAGAGGTTCAAGAGATATGTTACGTAATGGGAATGTCTTAGGCACCCATCCTTCCCTTTCGGTCTATCACGGGCTTATGTTACTATTTTTCTTAATTTCTCCGTGAAGTATGTGTGCGTGTATATATAAGTGGAGATCAAAATCACTCGACTCACATCATGGAAAAGATGGGGTGAGGTCATCCATATGACTGTTCCCAAACAAATAATTAAAAAATATGGTGTGTTTGCTTATCGAGATATTGATCGGTATGGTGAAACGATAACATGTGTTAGATAAGATCCAAGTATGAATCACTTTGAGACTCTTTTGATTTATTGTATTTACAATTCTTGTCGAGTCTATTAGGAATCCTTGTTGTTAGTTGAGTTATGTACTCTTCTATTTTTTTCGAATTCATGTTGTTAGTTGAGTTATGTACTCTTCTATTTTTAGGACTGGTGTGTATTGTTGAGTTATATAATTTGTGTCATTTCTTATCTTTGAGTCTCAATTTAGTTTGTCACAAAATTGACCAAAGGGTGAGATGAAAATCTCATTCTTCTTGTGTTGGGTCAATTTTGAGACAAACATTTTTTATATGCTCCCGCATTTTTTGACTTGATTAAAATCTATTTTTTATATCTCTTTAAACATATTTTCTTATATTTAGGTTATATACAAACTATTTTTGGCAAAATACTTTTAATATGTGTTTTAAACTTAAATAATTTTTATATTATAAACTATAAGTTTTATTCTATTTCCAGAATTTTATAAATTTCTATTTTATTTTTTATCTTTTTTTATGGATTTTATTTGTGTTAAAATAAATCTTGATTAAACATTATAGTTTGTTTAATTAAACATTTTGACACAAAGATTAAAGTGGCAGTTTTTTCTTTTATTTTGGGTGTCGTTTTGGGTTATGGGTTTTAAACCGTTTGGGGGTTTCGAGATTTGCACTATTTGAGATTTGAATGGGCTATCTTGTTTTTCTCCTAAATTTTTACCCTTTTTCCTCTTGTGTTTGTATGGAGATTTACACATGTACCTTTGATGCTTGGTGTTACCTTTGTGACCCTAGCCGCCTATGGGCTTTTACCCTTATAACCTTATTTTTATGGGTATTTCGATCAGACCGTGGCTGATTTGGTTTAGGCTTTATAATCTACAGTTTTTGTGATTTGAAGTTTAGATTTTTCATTTAATGTCTCTCTCTCTAATGAGATACAAACATTTCCTTTCCCCTCCTTTTTTTTCTCTCTTCATCTAATACAACTTTTGAGAGATTCACAATATTTACTTAACATCTAAACTCGTTGAGATTTATTAGGTACTCGAGTAGTGTTTATTTTAAGGGTTACTTTATGATAGGTAGCAACTATTTCTAAGTCATGAATTTTGACAGTTTGGAGGTTTTATTCTTGATACTGTGTTGATCTTGTTTGGAACCATTTTGTCAAAGATCCAAGGTTCCGGGCTTGAATGCGATCCGTTTCTCATGATTTTTTTGTATATTGACTTGATTGTAAGATCTTCACCCTCTATTATCTATATATAATATTTGTGTTGATTCAGATATATGGTTTAGAACTAACTTCATTTTTTTAAATAAAAAAAAGTGGAAAACATTTAGTGAGTTGTTTGTTTAAAAACTGTTGAAGTTTATTTTTTAAAATCGTTTGATGGTTATTCTTTTTATTTAGATCTGTTAAAAGTTTATTTTTTAAACATTTTTCTTATATCTAATTTATGTATAGTTCATATGTCTGTGTAGATCGGTTCAAATACTTTTTTCTGATACTTTTTGTTGGTTGATTTAATCTCTTTTACTTAGTCTGTTTTTTTTTTGTAGTTTTAATCCAACTACTGTTTTTGTTCTTTAACCTGATCTAATTTTTTTGTTAAAAAGAAAAGTAGATACTTCCTCCATTGTTTACATAAAACGAATTGAGTGTTGTTTTATAAAAATTTAGATCTAGTTTGTTTTGAGTTTCAAAACTGCATTTAGTTTACTTTAATTAGAACTGTGCCTGTGCTACTTAATCTCAGGTTAAAAGAAAACTTAACCAAAAACATACTTAGTGTGTTAAACCACTTTAAACGAGTTGTGTATTTATTTTATAAAACCAGTTCTAGTTTTTTTTAAAGGAAAGTGTTCCGTTTTTTTAATATAATAAAACGAACTTGTGTTTTTCATAAAAGTTTCAGATCTCACTTTGTTTGAGGTTTTCAAAAATGAGTTTGTGTTTATTCATCTCATTTTGTATATTTACTGATTTGATTAAAAGAATTAAAAAAGTTAATTTATTCTATTTGAGCAATACATTGTTTATGAGTTGCGATTTTATCTCTAGCTCGTTTTTCTTGGATTGGATATTGTAACATAACATCTCTATGATTTATTCTTTTACTATTTGGTGTTGGGTTATTTTAATTTTTCTTTTAGTTGTTTAGACAAGATTTCTGGAATTTTATTTTCTAATTTGTTTGTGGTCATTTCACTTAATTGAGTTTTTATTTGGATTTATTTATTTCTGCTAAAAATTCGTCATTAAAGAGGACCTTGTATGTGTCTAATGATTTTATAATTTTTAATCACTTCATGCTCTAATTAAATCAAACTCTACTTATTTTTTTTATTTTGTGTTGTGTACAACTTCACTGATATCCTACCATTGGGTATGTAGTGTTGTGTGAGTTCAAGTTGTCACTACCTTGGTTGTTTAGTAGATTCAGTTATGGGGTTCTTTAGTTTGTGCCTTGGTGTAACTGTTTGTATTGGCCAAACTATTTCATTTACACTTGTATTACTGTAATCTATACTTAAACAATGGTATTAGTGGGCTTCGGTGTGTGAGTTGTCCTGGGACTTAAGGACACGGGATTTTTCATTTCGATGGTTTCCTCGAGAACAAATATTGTATTTTTCTCCACTTTTCCTCATCTTATTCTTAAAGGGTATCTATATCCAGCATCACCACTTTTACTTAGTAGTGTGCGTGAGTATTTTTTAATTTATAAACTACAATAGATTTTATATCAAAGTGTTTTATAACCTAATACATGTTAGCATGACCTTTGAGTCTTTTCAAGTGGTATCATAGCATCATGATTCACTTTTTACAAGTTTTTATTCTACAAAGAACCTGAACTATTTTTTAAAATCCATATTTTATATTTTAAAATCTATTATTTATATATGGGAAACCAATATGGTGATGCTATTTTTCTTCAAACCCCCTTTATGAATATTTTAAATAGACAAAGCTTTATTCAGAATATGACATTAAAAGCAGCAATGTCGTTTGCCAAGCGATGAGTGCAACCAAACTTAAAGAAATTTTAGCTTGCACCACACCTTTAGCGGCATGGAACATTTCAAAATCTTCAACCCATTTATTCAAAATGTGGGATGATATTTCTGGTTGTGATAGAGATGCTAGTTGTGAAAATTTATTTTCTTTTACATCTCGTTGTGATTTTAAGTCTTAGGATATTTTTTAGAGATTATCCACTCGTTCTGGTGATTCTAATTTATGTGTAGATAATTGTGATTTAGATTTTTTGAATTTATCTCATATCTCACATGCTCAAAAGCACCCAACTGTCACATCTTCCTTATTTAATATTGGTAGTATTTTTATGATGTTGATGAATCTGATGTTGTAGAGGATTCTGTTGTTATAGAAGGTGGTGTGAGTATGAGTTTAGAAGGTTGTGTGAGTAATAATTCTATTGATAGCACAATTGAGAACAACACTGATTTAGGTCAAATTAATTCTAGGATGCTAGTTGAAATTGACGCTCTGAACAATAAAATCAAGTTAATTACTGAAGAATCTAATTTTCATGTAGGATAAGTTAAAAATGAAGTATCATTTCGGAGAAAAGAAATGTCATGTTAACTTATCTTAATCACTCTCTTGTGTAATACCCCGTATTTTTAATGATTTTTAAATTAGGGATTAATTAAGTGTAAAATGGGAAATTAATCTGGATTAAAATAAATATTAATTAGCAAGATAAGAGTTAATATTTATTTATGTTGAATATTACGTAGTGAATGAGAAATAATAATGATAAGGGAACATTATAATTTTCGCGATTGAGAAATACGGTAGTTATAGTAATTTAGTCATGGCGCTCATGTCTGTCGTGTTGGGACTCAATTTAATGAAATAAAAAGTAATTTATTTTTAAATCAGTAAAATGGTCATTTTGAGTGCGCCAAAGTGTTCGAAAGGGTAGAGTTAGTCAGAAATTTCTACCCGGTGGTTTAGTTTGGGTTCCGGGGCACTTTTAGACCAAATCGACACCCCGGAGGGGTATTTTAGTCATTTGTATTTTGGAGAAAATATGACGTACGAAATTTAGAGGTTTGTATCATCTCGGAATAGGAGGCTTCGAGGGTTACAATTCATAGAGTTGCAGAGAGTCCATAGGAGGGAGAAGAGAGGAGGTTCCAAAGGCTAGAACCACCAATTCCTACTCCAATTGCACCACCAACACCACCGCCGCGTAGATCGGGGGAAGAGGAACACAACCATACCCATCATCTTCAACGGATCAGACCTATTTTAAAAGGCAAGTGTATAAACTAACAAATTTATAAGCATATATGATGTACATGTTAGAGTAGGTTGAATTACTTCTGAAATTCGTGTGTTTGGGATGAATTTGGAAGACATATATCATAATCTTGGGTGAAATTGATATAGGATAGATTCTCTCATGCATGTAGCATAAAACACATGAATTTACATTCAATCTTTGTGAAGAAATCTGGAATCTTGAATGAGGTTTTAAAGAAATAGGAAATTCTAGGGTGACTAAGATTATATTGGATTAAATTTGATTTGGGTTTATTTTGTAACAAACTAATGATTATCCTACGCTAAAAATCATTGATACGTGTTACTACAATGTTATAGTCCTTTGTTTGGGATTTTGGGATAGTATAATGATGGTTTGGAGGTGTAAAAACGAACAAAACTCATAATAGACAATGGTAGAAGAAGATACTTGTCAGGATGAATCGATTCGGTTCCTGGCCAAATCGATTCGGCTGTAGAGATTTTTATCCACTTTTCTCTTTTTGTTTAGAAACTTTGGGAAATGTTAGGGATTCACTTGTAGGATTAAAATTTATATATAATGAGGATTATATTTGACACACCCCAACCCAGTTACTTATAATTAAGTTTGAAAGTCAAAGTGAGTCAAACCGTAATTAATCTAACCAAACCATAATCACGAGTTTTGATTTCAGAGTCATCATTGTAAATCCATATAACTGAAAACCTTTTTACAACATCAGGGTAATCATGTCCATAAGTACTTTCTTGAAGGATAATTTAACTTAATTACATCATTTACATTTACACAAAATCATAGTTTCTCCCATTCCTGGCTAACCCAACCCGACCTCCTAGATTTGGCAGTGACATCGCCTTACCTGAAAAATTGAACATATGAACCATGAGCAAAAATAGCCCAGTGAATGCATCACTACTATACTACTGCATAAATTTACATGCAATATATCATGTCCATATAATTATGAATTAACTTATCCAGCTCATTCATGATGAATGACCAACTTTTCCGAATCACGATTCACATATCCTGTCTAAATAGACAATTCTCCCCCATTCCTGGTCGAGGAGTAACCCCTTGTCATTAATAGACAAATCTCCCCCATTCCTGATCGAGGAGTAAACCCTCATTTCGGTAAACCGAAATGAACAATTTCATATTCATTATATTATGATCATATCAATACCACGATACAAATATCTCTTTCCAGTGAGTACACTCACCTTGGTTGACAACTATGTATTCACGTTTTCTTCTGGTGGAGCTGAACTGGGTTGATTAGACCTTACACCTGTCAATTCAACTAAATCAGTACTGAACCTCAATCATAAATATTATCCAAACATAATTATGTAACTTTCCATGACTATACATCAACCATATAATTCCAATTAAGTCACATTCCATAAAACATAGGTAAAGGCAAAACAATGATATACATGTTGATAAAGTTACAGACATTCAACCATAGGAAATACCTTATGAGGAATTTATAACCAAAGTCAAGTAAACATGAAATTATACTCCTCAATGTATATACACATGAAACATGTACTCAAAGTACTCTTTGTAAGGACGAAATACAAACATTCATTCAAGGGGTACCCAGTATGGCCTGAAATTATTGTCTTACCTACTTAACCATACTATATTCCTAAATTGTACAAATACAGAGGTCCAAACTCATCAATATAAAAACATATATGAATATACTATCCAGTACAAGTGACGGTGTAATTTTTTCAAGTTTCCTAGGGCAAGTTATGGCCATTTCTTTACAACACGAGAAATCTTCCCTACAAGCTCCTCTATTATTCCTTCAACTTCCAAGAATTTTCATAATTTTTATCCAGCATAACTTTCAATGATTTTCAACCCATTTTTAGTACACATACTCAATAGTGCAGAATTAAAGTTTCATAATTGTTTGACTTCATTTGCTATCTCAAAAGTTTGACTAAACTCAGGGCATACCAAAATGAAGTATAAAAACAGAAATCAAGTACCAACTTGAAATCATCATTACGGACTAACCACAAGGAGATAAATTCTAATTTTCAGATATGATATGAATATATGAGTCTACTTTCATTTTCAATTAGAATTTCTCAATTACAGTAAGCACAAAAAGAGATATGCAAGTTTGAATACAAGGGGTTTCAATACAAAGTAATTTTTAAGGGTTTATGCATTCAACTTAACTTAAACTTGCATATATTCATACATATGCACCCAAGCATGAAAGGTCAATAAACAAATAAAGGATTTGTATCATATAAATCATAAATATATGAAAAATAACAATATTTGCAATTAGGATTACCTTCGGGACATTTACGTAATTTCTACGGATTTTTCTACACTTTTTCTCCTCATTTTTCTTCCTAAACTTCTACCTTCTCTTTCCTTAAGCTTAAAGCCCTTTCATGGATGATTTTGGCTGAAGGATAAGTCTATTTCAAGGGTATAAGGTCGGCCAAGGCTGCCTCCCAAGCCAACCAATCAAATTAAACCATTTGGTTTAATAAAAGACAATTTACCACTTAAAGGGAATTGACCAAATTGCCCCTTGTTCGTAAATTCGGTATAACTCTTTACTCGGGAATCCATTTGATGATCCGTTTGTTGTGTTATAACCCTAACTCACATGTATACAACTATATAGTTTTCACCTAAAGTTATTTATAATGTTATAAAGTTCAAAACTAGTCTCTAACAGGAACATTTCTACCGAAAACAACAAAATTGTGTTTGTAAATAATTCGACCTTTCATGATTTATGAAAGTAGGATTATAATAAACATAATCACTTAACATTAGATATACTAATATCACATTATTCATATCACATAAGATAAGCATGATTTAAATATAATTCATCATAATTATATTCGGGTTGTCACAACTTCCCCCCTTAGAAAATTTCGTCCCCGAAATTTATTATGAAGGTCACTTACCAAACAAATGGGGATACTGTTTCCTCATCCTATCCTTCATTTCCCAAGTTTCTTCTTTAACTCCATGGATCATCCACATAACCTTAACTAATGAAATAACTTTATTTCTCAATACTTGGTCCTTACGATCAATAATTTCCATTGGTTCCTCGATGTACGATAAGTCTTCCTTCAGTTCAATTGGTTGAGTTTTCAACTGGTGAGATGGATCAGCCAAATACTTACGAAGCATCGATACGTGAAACACATCATGTAATCGAGATAAACCTGGAGGTAAAGCTAATCTATAAGCCAGGGGACCAATTCTTTTCAAAACTTCAAATGGTCTAATGTATCTTTGACTTAGTTTCCCCTTTTTCCCAAATCTCATAACACCTTTCCATGGTGAAATACGCAGGAATACAAAATCTCCCTTCTGAAATTCCAATGGATGCTTCCTCTTCTATGCATAAAATTTCTGCCTGCTTTGCGCTATCTTTATCCGTTCCCGAATCATTTTGATCTTTTAAGTTGTCATATCTATCAATTCAGGACCCAAAATTTTCCTTTCACCCACTTCATCCCAACACAAAGGCATTCTACATCTCCTCCCATATAAAGCTTCATAAGGAGCCATACCAATAGTCGACTGATAACTATTATTATATGAAAATTCCATCAATGGCAAATGATCATCCCAACTACCTTTGAAGTCAAATACACGGGCTCGTAACATGTCTTCTAATATTTGAATCGTCCTTTCTGATTGCCCATCAGTTTGTGGATGAAATGCAGTGCTGAACTTCAAACTTGTGCCCATGGCATTCTGGAGACGAGGCCAAAACTTAGAAGTGAACGTTGGATCTCTATCTGATACTATTGACATTGGTGCCCCATGCAAACGGATAATCTCATCAACGTACATACGTGCATACTTGTCAACATTGTAGGTGGTCTTAACTGGAAGAAAATGGGCCGACTTCGTCAATCGGTCTACAATCACCCAAATGGAACCATGCCCCTTTGCTGACCGGGGTAATCCTGTAACAAAGTCCATCGTTATATGCTCCCACTTCCATTATAGAATAGGCAATGACTGTAATAATCCTGCCGGCTTCTGATGCTCCGCCTTGACTTGCTGGCACACTAAACATTTATCTACGAACTCTGCAATCTCACGTTTCATATTGTTCCACCAGTAATAATCTTTCAAATCTCTGTACATTTTGGTACCTCCCAGATGCATAGAGTAAATTGAACTATGTGCCTCTTCTAATATATCTTTCTTTAAGGGTGGATCATTCGATACACAAATCCTATTTTTATAACACAACGATTCAACATTCTTAATCTCAAAGTCACTCTCTCTACCATCCTGAACTTCTTGTTTCTTCTTTTCAAAGAATGGATCACTGATCTGCAAACTTCGTATGCGTTCTGCCAATAAAGGTCTCACTGTGACATGTGCTAATAATCCTCCGCTTTTTGAAAACTTAAATTCAATCCCCATCGATGCCAAGTCAAGAATATTTCCAACACGGGCACACCGTATGCAACCAAGCATCCCTGATGATTTTCGACTCAAAGCATCTGCTACCACATTGGCCTTTCCAGGATGATGATGAATGGTACAGTCATAGTCTTTAATCAGCTCTATCCAACGCCTCTGTCTCAAATTCAGTTCCTTCTGTGTAAACAAGTATTTCAAACTTTGATGATCTGTAAATATCTCACAAGTTTCTCCATACAAGTAATGTCTCCACAACTTTAAATCAAAAGCAATGGCTGCTAGCTCCAAATCATGTGTAGGGTAATTTCTTTCATGCGTCTTTAATTGTCTGGAAGCATATGCTATTACCTTCCCATTCTGCATAAGAACACATCCTAAACCTTGAAATGAAGCATCTGTATATATCGCAAAAGACTCATTCCTACATGGAATAGTAAGTATAGGGGCTGAAACCAACCGATTCTTTAATTCTTTGAAACTCCTCTCACATTCTTCATCCCATACAAACTTCACTTCTTTACGAGTCAACTTTGTCAGTGGTAATGCTATTACTGAAAATCCCTTAATGAATCTGCGATAGTAACCTGCCAATCCTAGGAAACTCCTAATTTCTGTCACATTCTTAGGACTCTCCTATTCAACAATTGCTTCCACCTTCTTTGGATCAACATATATCCCATTTCCCGAGATAACGTGCCCTAAAAACACAATTTCATTCAACCAAAACTCACACTTGCTGAATTCAGCAAATAATTTCTTCTCTCTCAAAATCTGCAATACAAGTCTCAAATGCTTCTCATGTTCCTCCATGCTGCGTGAGTAAATCAACACATCGTCTATGAATACAATTACAAAGGAATCAATGAAAGGGTGGAATACCCGATTCATCAAATCCATAAAAACTGCTGGAGCATTAGTCAATCCAAATGGCATCACCAAAAACTCATAGTGTCCATATCGAGTCCGAAAAGCTGTTTTGGAAATATCGCTATCCTTCACTTTCAGTTGGTGGTAACCCGATCTCAAATCAATCTTTGAAAATACTGTGGCCCCCTGTAATTGGTCAAACAAGTCATCAATACGAGGTAGAGGGTACTTATTTCTAATGGTCACCTTATTCAACTGCCGATAATCAATACATAATCTCATTATCCCATCTTTCTTTTTCACAAATAACACCGGTGCTCCCCATGGCGAAACACTAGGCCGAATGAAACCTCTGCTTATCAGATCTTGTAATTGCACTTTTAAATCTTTCAACTCTGTTGGTGCCATTCTATATGGAGCAAGAGAAATTGGACCAGTACCTGGAATTAATTCAATAGAAAACTCTACTTCCCTATCGGGTGGAAATCCTGGCAATTCCTTTGGGAAAACATCAGAAAATTCTCTAACAACTGGTATATCTTCAACTTTAAGTGCTTCCTTACTAACATCAACCACATACGCTAAATACCCCGTACAACCCTTACTCAATAACTTTCTACTCTTTATTGCTGAGATAAGACAATTAGGGACAACATTCCTTTCCCCTGTAAACTGGAACTCGGGTTCACCAGGAAGATGAAATGTAACTTCCTTTTGAAAACAATCAATCGAAGCATGATACGATGATAACCAATCCATCCCCAGTATAATATCAAAATCCCGAATGGCCAACGGTATCAAGTCAACATAGAAATATCTCTCACCCATTCGTAAGACACAATCTTTATAAACATGCTCAACTATAATTACACTTTCCATTGGGGTAGAAATATATAAGGCACAATTGAGGAATGAACATGGTCTACCCAAATATGAAACAATATCTAATGCCACAAATGAATGCGTAGATCCAGGATCAATGAGCACATATAAATCTTTGTTTGCAATAGAAAGTTTACCTGTAACCACTTCAGGTGTAGCATGGGCATCTTGTAGCGTCATAGCAAACACTCTTCCTCCCGCCCTCGATCCATTTGCTTGTTTTGTACCTCTCCCCCTGGTGGCACTGCCTGAAGAAGATCCTTTATGAGGCCCCACACTACTGA
The DNA here is from genome assembly GCA_949130495.1 of Sambucus nigra. Lineage (NCBI taxonomy): Eukaryota > Viridiplantae > Streptophyta > Magnoliopsida > Dipsacales > Adoxaceae > Sambucus > Sambucus nigra. Next base: position 664,379,180 of record OX422208.1, on the reverse strand, counting down.
CTGAAACTGTTCTTGCCAACATAGGACAATTCTTTCTCAAATGACCCTTCTGGTGGCAGTTAAAACATTCTATATTCAGTAACTTTGGGCAATTTCTCTTTATATGACCTGATGCCCCACAAAAGAAATAAACATTTGGATCTCCTTGCGATGAACCTCTTGAACCTCTTCCACCACTTACTTCACCCCTTTGAAAACTAATTCCCATGCCTCTACCATGCTGGAATTTCTTCCCTCCAAGTCTCGAATATTCTGTATCACCACCCTTTTGATAACTTGGATCGAATATGCTTCTCTTTACACCTCGTTCTCGATTACCTCTAGCTTCATTCACGTCCCTTTCTACTAACATGGCTTTGTTCACCAAGATTGAATAATTAACAGTATCTAAAGCCGACAACCATGATTTAATGACTAACTCAAGCCCATCGAGAAATCGACTGCACATATCTTCCTCATTTAGTATAAACCTCGAAGAAAACCGAGATAAAGCTGTAAGTTTAGCTTCGTATTCTCTAACTGTCATACTCCCCTGATTCAACAAAAAATATTCTTTCTCCTTTTGTTTTTGATACATCGGAGGAAAATACTTATCATACAAATCTTTAACAAAAGCTTCCCATGAGATCACATTCCCACCTCCTGGAGTAATCAACAAATGTTTTGTGGCATCCCACCAGTACTTGGCTTCTCCTTTCAGCATATACGTCGCCAAGGTCACTCGTTGATTTTCAGGCATTCTCATTACCACAAAAATAAGTTCAATCTCTTTAACCCATACTTCTGCCTCTACTGGATCAATTGCTCCTTCAAATGAGGGTGGATTCATTTTAATAAATTTCTCATGTGAAGTACTCCTTTCTTCCCGGTGTCCCACCTCCTCAGCCCTGACCAATGTTTGTGCCCCTAATTGCCTGGCTTGTTGTTCTTCCATCTGAGCCATAAATCTAGCTTGCTGCTCTGCCATTAGAGTCATAGCACGTGCCATTTTTTGCATGTCTGTCAATTTTTTTGGGTCAGGTTCCATATTTCCATGAACAAGTTGCTCAACCTCTGCCTCTGCTGCCATGTTTGAAGCCTCATCTTCTATTTCCACATTCACATTCCCTCCTTCCATTCTTTTATATCTGAAATGGATCAAAGATATAACAACATGAAGATATACATATCTTTCCTAACATGATCGTTAGTATCAAATAAAATATATTTCTGACATTCACTGTCAAATCTAGACTCTTCTCACTCCAGAACCTCTAAAACCTAGGCTCTGATACCAAAAGATGACACACTCCAACCCAGTTACTTATAATTAAGTTTGAAAGTCAAAGTGAGTCAAACCATAATTAATCTAACCAAACCATAATCACGAATTTTGATTTCAGAGTCATCATTGTAAATCCATATAACTGAAAACCTTTTTACAACATCAGAGTAATCATGTCCATAAAAACTTTCTTGAATGATAATTTAACTTAATTACATCATTTACATTTACACAAAATCATAGTTTCTCCCATTCCTGGCTAACCCAACCCGACCTCCTAGATTTGGCAGTGACATCGCCTTACCTGAAAAATTGAACATAGGAACCATGAGCAAAAATAGCCCAGTGAATGCATCACTACTATACCACTGCATAAATTTACATGCAATATATCATGTCCATATAATTATGAATTAACTTATTCGGCTCATTCATGATGAATGACCAACTTTTCCGAATCATGATTCACATATCCTGTCTAAATAGACAATTCTCCCCCATTCCTGGTCGAGGAGTAACCCCTTGTCATTAATAGACAAATCTCCCCCATTCCTGGTCGAGGAGTAACCCCTCATTTCGATAAACCGAAATGAACAATTTAATATTCATTATATTATGATCATATCAATACCACGATACAAATATCTCTTTCCAGTGAGTACACTCACCTTGGTTGACAACTATGTATTCACGTTATCTTCTGGTGGAGCCGAATTGGGTTGATTAGACCTTACACCTGTCAATCCAACTAAATTAGTACTGAAACTCAATCATAAATATTATCCAAACATAATTATGTAACTTTCCTGTAATACCCCATATTTTTATGCTATAATTAAATTGGGGATTTATTTAATAAAAATCCGGAAATTAATTATGTTATAATTATTAACGTGACGCGAGTTAGTAATAATATGAAATTGTTGAATATTACTTAAGAGCATAGTAATATATGGTAAATGTCACGAGTGAATAAAAATGACAACGAGTGAATGAAAATGGCAATTTTGGTAATTTTAGTCGGGACGCGCCCGTGTCGCGTCGGGACTAATTATTGAGATATAAAAGTAAATATTTTATGAGTTGTCCGTATGGTCGTTTTGAGTGCGCCAACGCATCCGGAAGGGTCGAGATAGTCAGAAAAGTGTACCCGGGGGTTTAGTTTGGGTCTCGGGATGTTTTTAGGCTAAATTAGTGACCCGGGAGGGCGTTTTGGTAATTTTACAAATTAGGGTAATTAAACCCACGAATTTCAGCCATCCTTAGCAGCCATTTAAGTCAGCCTTTTAGGGTTAGATCATTCAGAACCCTAAGACGGCTAGTGGAGAAGAGAGGAGAGACCTTGCTAGGTGATTCAAGGCCAAAAACACCACCTTTTGCACCACCGTCACCACCAACGCGTAGATCGCGAGGAGGAGAACGCAGCCATACCAATATCAGCAGGAAACCAGACCTCTGAAATCCCAGGCAAGTGTTTAACTTGCGTATTTTCGTTGATGCAATAATCATGTTAGTGTAGGAACGATTAAGAGTATAATCCATGGAGGAAAACCCAATTTTTGATAAAGATTTGCATGTAGAAATCATATGAACCTTATTCTGGAAATTAATATGTGAAGTAGATGTTTAACCCACGAAATTTTGATGATTTATTAGAAGGAATTTCTGGAGAAAACTGATTAGAACAAAGGTTAAGAAAACTGTAGGGTTCTTGATGATTAAATGAAATATTAGGTTGTTTAATCATGTTTATTGATGTATATACGCATGCTGATCGTTAAAGAAACCTGGAATTATGTTAGGAGGTAAGCAGTAGACTTTTTGGGTCAATTAGAGTTGGGAAATATGAGTTTTGATGAAGAAACCTAAGCAACCCCGTCACTGCAGTTTCTGCAGAATTTTCACAGACCTGCTCGATCGATCGATCGACCCTAGATCGTCGATCGATCGAAGGTTCGATCGGTCGACCCCCAGACGTCGATCGATCGACCCTCCCTGGCAGCCTATTATCCCCCTGTTTAATTAGTTGAATTAATGTATCGTGGAATAAACCTTGGGCATTCTAAATAAAATGATTTGGGAGATATTGAGGACCAGTAGAGTATATGGACATATGTTAGAACCTTTAATCTTCAACGAAGAGGGTAATTATGGGATATTTACTTTAGGTTGTTAGATTTATGAAACTTAAGGGTGAGGTGCGTAAGAGAGTTACGTTGGAATCAAATGAAGTTATTTACTAAATTTTAGAATTGTAAAGTTATAACCCATGAGTATTAGGTAATGAGTGAGAAAACCCTTCGAATTAAGGTTAGAGGCGAAACCTTTTACGTTATACTAATAAGGTGAAATTTAGGACAAATGTTGTAATTATGGGTAATGAGAGTGACCTATATTAATATGATGAAATCGGTATATTTATATGAATGTGTGTACATATATTATATACATGTGAAAAACGTACCCGCGCTACTTGCTATCCCTGAGGTTACCGCGCTGGGACGATCGTATCCTGTGTTGCTTTATGGGGATATTGAATCGTACCCTAGAAGATAGAGATCCTAGGTACGGGCTATTAAATTGATAGTCGGACGGTCCTAAGAGACGTGTGGGTATGTACTGACCTCTTGGACTTGGAATCTATGCTTCGCCTCAACGTTGTTTTGTATATGTTAATACAGTTCGAGAGTGATTCCGAACTTGTATTTCCCTTTTATGTGAGCAATACGGGGATTGGATAGCAGAGTATGCCCGCACCATAGTTTAGTTGGGGTGCCATTATATATATATTTTATGCGAGTAGTTAATATATATATGAGGTTATAAACTTTGAACTGCCTACTGTGATTTGATAAGTAGAACATGGTTGTTGACTCAAATTATTAAATACTTGTTTTTGTGAAAATATGAAAAGGTACGGGGAAATCTTATAATTTAATGAAGCTAAAACGAGAGGAATACTACATATTGAAAGTAACCTTTTTATAACATTGTTATCGTTCAGTTTTTGAAAACATTTGAGTAAGTTAAGATAAACGAACCATTGGGAAGGCTAGTACGATAGGAGTGCACATTAGAAGAGAGGTGAGTATTTCTCAAGAGAGAGACGAACTAATATGATGTTGCATTGGCCTGTATCAATTTAAATACTTGCTTAACGTATTCTAAAATCAAACACACTTTCGGGCCCTGACCCGTTTCCTTTTCTCTCTCTCTCTTGTATATATATGTATATTTTTCAGGTGCCCAGCCACAGGGGCGTCTTGCTTAGGATTCTTTGAGAAGTACGAGCTGCAGCTTAGGTGGGAGTTGCAGGTCCCTTGAGTAGACGGCTTCTGTCATTGACTCAACTCCTATTACTCTCATTTATGGGGCACGTGTCGCCCTTTTTATCATTTCATTTATTGTTGGGGATTTTTTTATATTTCAGTTATTCCAGTATTGTTTATGGGATTTGTTTCAGGATGGTTTATGATTTTAGCTTTATATTATTGACATTCGATTGGTGAATGTATGGTTTTATTTAGATTTCGTGGTGTGATTCTATATTGTAGAAATGTTGTTTTGTATTAATAAAAATCTTTTCTTTAATTAAAATTTGGAAGTTCGTATGAAAAATGTTTCGACACTTAGCTTAATTATTTAGGGTGTTAAATTGGAAAAATTATTTTTTATCGACAGTGATGCTGAGAATGGACCAACTGTTACCTTGATTTAATTTAATAAAGGAGTGATCGCCCGGTATTTAATTAGGCGGGGTGTCACAGGTGGTATCAGAGCATCAGGTTCTAGTGTCCATAGGATCTGTACGGCTTATTTTCGCTTTCAGCTTAACGTTATTGCTATAGAGCCCTATTGTTAGGACTGTTGTATTCTTGCTTTCACGTTTAAGTCTTCAGCTATTTGAGATTTGTTGATAACTGTAGACTAATAAACTTGTTCACGTTTCAGATGCCTCCGAGACGTGCTCCAAAAGATAGGCGTGCCCAAGCCGACCAGCCAGCAGCTCCGGCACCAGGCACTATGAATGCGAATGAGGTAGCCGCCATCGTTGCTCAGGCGGTAAATGCCGCGATAGCGGTGATTCAGCAGGCTCCACCACAGGTCCAAGCAGTGGCGCCAGTACCAGCACAGCTTCCATCTGCATGGGAGAGAGTTCGGGATGCTTTTCAGAAAGCACATCCCCTTGAGTTTTCTGGTAGCTCCGATATTATTACTGTCAGCCAATGGAAGAAGGACATCCAGCGGCACCTCCGTATGTATGAGTGCACCGAAGTGCAGAAGCAGCTATTGGCCTCTTTTAAACTGGTGGGAGCCGCATTACAGTGGTGGGAGTCCACTACTACTTTGGAGGAGAGGGACACGATCCCTATTCAGATTTTCTGGGAGCGGTTTGACCGCAAGTACTTTCCACCCGCAGTGCAGACTGAGATGAGGCGGAAATTGCTAAATCTAAAGCAGGAGAACCTTACTGTAGCAGAGTATGAGGAGGAGTTCACGAGACTTCTCACTATTGTGCCGGATGAGGCACCCACTGAGAGCAAGAAGATTTTGCTGTTCGTCGACGGGTTAGCTTGGAGGATCCGTCAGCACCTTATTGGAAATCTATCCCTGAGTACTTTTACGGACGTACTCAATGCAGCGTTATTACATTGCCAGGATCACCGCTTCCATCTTCAGGGAAGCAAGAGAGCAGGAGAGTCCAGCCAGCAGGGCAGGACCGGGGGTAATAGTGCCAGTGGGGCACCAACTCAGGGACAGACTCGTCAGCACGAGCAGAGTTCCCATCAGGGGGACCCTGCTAAGCGTTTCCGTTCAGGTGATTCTAGGCAGGGATTCGGGGGATTCAGGCAGGGCCATCAGGGTCAGCTTAATCAGCAGGGCCAGCAGGGCCAACACCGACCGCAGGGTCAGCAGCAGGGCCAGCAAGGCCAACAGCGTGCACATCAGGGCCAACAGGGCCAATGGCGTGGAGGTAACGGCCAGCAGGGCCGTGGTCAGCAGGGACAGAGGGGAGGTAATTTCAGAGGCCGGTGTTTTGTGTGTGGCAAGCACGGCCATAAGCGTCAGGATTGCCCAGAGGGCGATAGGGCCCCACCGCAGCAGGGAGCCCGTAATGAGCCGCAGAGACCACTCTTTCCACCTGCCCTTCCAGCTCCAGCCCAGATGCCAGCCCTACCAGCCATCCCAGCAGCTCCAGTGCAGCAGGGGCAATTACAGTACGGACGTGTCTATAACGTCCACCAGGCGGCAGCTCCACAGGCACCACCTGCGATTGAGGGTATGTTTCCTATCCATGGTACTATGGGTAAAGTTTTGTTTGATACGGGGGCAACGCACTGTTTTATAGCTACGCATTTTGCGAAGTCCTTAGGATTGTTAGCCACAGCAGAGAGCACCGTGACGTGTGTCGACTCACCTTTAGGGAGTGGGTCGCTAATATTCTTTATATGCCGAGGAGTAGGGATAGAGATTGGTAGCTTGGTACTGCCTGCAGACATGCTAGTCTTAGACATGCACGAGCATGATGTGATTATTGGTATGGATTGGCTCGCATCTTATAGAGCCATGATTGATTGCTTCGGTGGGAGCATTGTTTTTGCCATTCCGGGGCAAGAGATGTTTGTAGTAGCGATGCCTCGCCCAGAGGGAGGTTCGACCGCCCATTTATATTACATTGAGGAGGATACCTCTAAGGAGGTTGTGATTCCTTTGGATTCGATCCCAATTGTTAGGGAGTATTCCGATGTGTTTCAGGAGATACCAGGCCTACCGCCCAGTCGTGAGATAGACTTCGTTATAGACTTATTGCCGGATACGAGACCTATAGCACGCGCACCGTACCGTATGGCTCCGGCAGAGATGCGAGAGCTACGAGATCAGATTGAACAGCTATTAGGTCAGGGTTTCATTCGTAGGAGTACCTCACCGTGGGGCGCTCCAGTCTTATTTGTGAAGAAGAGAGATGGCTCACTGAGATTGTGTGTGGACTACCGGGAGTTGAACAAGGTCAAGATACGGAACAAGTATCCGTTGCATCGAATCGATGATCTGTTCGACCAGTTAAGGGGAGCAACTTTCTTTTCGAAGATAGATCTGAGGTCGGGGTACCATCAGTTGCGAATTAGAGAGCAGGATGTTTCGAAGACTGCCTTCTTGTCGAGATATGGGTCCTATGAGTTCAGGGTGATGCCGTTCGGACTCACAAATGCCCCAGCCGTTTTCATGGACTTGATGAACCGAGTATTCAGAGAGTTCTTGGATCAGTTCGTCATCGTCTTCATAGATGATATCTTGATATATTCACACTCCGAGGAGGAGCATGCCGAACACTTGAGGCAGGTTCTTCAGACTCTACGAGAGCATCAGTTGTATGCTAAGTACGAGAACTGTGGATTCTGGTTGAGAGAGGTACAATTCTTGGGCCATGTTGTTTATGAGAAGGGGATAGCAGTTGACCCGAGCAAAGTGTCAGCGGTGAGGGAGTGGGGGCAGCCCACGACACCGACGGAAGTGCGTAGTTTCTTGGGGTTAGCCGGATACTACAGGAGGTTCATTCGGGGATTCTCCAAAATAGCGGGTCCATTGACGAATCTGACTCGCAAGGGGGTACCATATGTTTGGGATGACGCTTGTCAGTTGGCTTTCGACGAGCTGAAGGACAAGCTTACTTCGGCACCAGTCCTTGCTTTACCGAAGCCGGGTGTAGAGTACCTGGTTTACACAGATGCGTCCTTACGAGGACTTGGGGGAGTGCTTCAGCAGGAAGAGAAGGCTATAGCTTTTGCTTCCCGTAAGCTTAAGCCGCATGAGAAGAATTACCCCACCCATGACCTGGAGTTAGCTGCGGTCGTCTTTGCATTGAGAATTTGGAGGCACTATTTATTGGGCGAGAAATTCCGTTTGTTTACAGACCATAAGTCACTGCAGTACCTGTTCACTCAGCGAGAGCTGAATATGCGTCAGCGCAGATGGTTAGAGTTTGTGAAAGATTACCAGTTCGATATACAGTATCATCCGGGGAAAGCCAACGTAGTTGCTGATGCGTTGAGCCGTAGACCGGTTGACGATGTAGCGGACATCTGGAAAGCAAAGTGGAAGGAGTTGGGTCACCAGGACGCAGTAGCACGTTCGTTCATATCCGTGATGACAGTCACACCCGAGATTGTTACAAGGGTGATACAGGCACAGACCACAGACCCGTTTTGTCAGGAGCAGATTGTACGACTTCTAGCCGAGGGTGCTGAGTCCTATTCTGTTAGTTCGGATGGAGGGTTGCGGTTTAATGGGAGATTAGTGGTTCCAGAAGGAGCAGAGCTACGTCATGAGGTGATGACTCATTCTCATGGGTCCCAATTTGCTGTACATCCGGGAGGCGATAAGATGTACCAGGATATGAGACGTCAGTACTGGTGGAGTGGGATGAAGAAGGACATCGCTGAATTTGTGTCCAAATGTTCTATTTGCCAGCTGGTGAAGGTGGACCACCAGAAACCGTCGGGATTACTTCAGCCGTTGGAAGTACCTGCGTGGAAGTGGGAAAGTATTTCCATGGACTTCATTACAGGGTTGCCTACATCACAGCGAGGCCACGATTCTATCTGGGTGATTGTAGACCGTCTGACCAAGGTGGCTCATTTTCTGCCAGTAAGGATAGATTATACCACAGGTCAGTATGCCCAACTATTCATTGCTGAGATTGTCAGATTACATGGGGTGCCCCTGAATATTGTGTCAGACAGAGACAAAATTTTTGTGTCACATTTCTGGGAAAGCTTTCAGGAGGCTATGGGTACAGAGTTGAGACTGAGTTCAGCTTACCACCCATAGACAGATGGACAGACAGAGCGTACTAATCAGATGTTGGAAGATATGCTACGCATGTGTATCCTCGACTTCGGGGGAGGTTGGGAGCCACATCTTCCACTGGTCGAGTTTGCTTATAATAACTCCTATCAGTTTACGATTGGCATGGCTCCATTTGAAGCTTTGTACGGCAGGCCTTGTCGCTCTCCAACCTGTTGGCTCGAGGTGGGGGACAACAAGTTATTAGGACCAGAAGTGATCCAGGAGACCTCCGCGAGGATTGAGATAATCAGGAGTCGTATTCGGGTAGCCCAAGACAGACAGAAGAGCTACGCCGATGCAAAACGATTCTTCCGGGAGTTTAATGTGGGAGATCAAGTGTTGTTGCGTGTATCTCCTATGAAAGGAGTGATGAGGTTCGGGAAGAAGGGGAAGTTGGCTCCGAGGTACGTAGGACCATTTCCCATCATCGAGAAAATTGGGCCAGTAGCATACAGGTTGGGTTTGCCAGAACATTTACATCGCATCCACGATGTATTCCACATCTCGTCATTGAGACGATACCTTCGGGATGATATGGCCCATACTCACATTGCGATAGATGAGATCGACTTGCAGTCGGATAGCTCTTACGAGGAGAGACCGGTGGCTATTCTAGACTACAGTGAGAGGAGATTGAGGTCGAAGATAGTTCCACTCGTGCGGGTCCAGTGGGAACATCATAATGTGGAGGAATCCACTTGGGAGCGTGAGGCAGATATGCGTGAGAGATATCCAGAGTTGTTTTTACCAGGTATGCCTTATTTTCCGAATTTCGGGACGAAATTCCGTTATTAGGGGGGGAAGTATGTAATACCCCATATTTTTATGCTATAATTAAATTGGGGATTTATTTAATAAAAATCCGGAAATTAATTATGTTATAATTATTAACGTGACGCGAGTTAGTAATAATATGAAATTGTTGAATATTACTTAAGAGCATAGTAATATATGGTAAATGTCACGAGTGAATAAAAATGACAACGGGTGAATGAAAATGGCAATTTTGGTAATTTTAGTCCGGACGCGCCCGTGTCGCGTCGGGACTAATTATTGAGATATAAAAGTAAATATTTTATGAGTTGTCCGTATGGTCGTTTTGAGTGCGCCAACGCGTCCGGAAGGGTCGAGATAGTCAGAAAAGTGTACCCGGGGGTTTAGTTTGGGTCTCGGGATGTTTTTAGGCTAAATTAGTGACCCGGGAGGGCGTTTTGGTAATTTTACAAATTAGGGTAATTAAACCCACGAATTTCAGCCATCCTTAGCAGCCATTTAAGTCAGCCTTTTAGGGTTAGATCATTCAGAACCCTAAGACGGCTAGTGGAGAAGAGAGGAGAGACCTTGCTAGGTGATTCAAGGCCAAAAACACCACCTTTTGCACCACCGTCACCACCAACGCGTAGATCGCGAGGAGGAGAACGCAGCCATACCAATATCAGCAGGAAACCAGACCTCTGAAATCCCAGGCAAGTGTTTAACTTGCGTATTTTCGTTGATGCAATAATCATGTTAGTGTAGGAACGATTAAGAGTATAATCCATGGAGGAAAACCCAATTTTTGATAAAGATTTGCATGTAGAAATCATATGAACCTTATTCTGGAAATTAATATGTGAAGTAGATGTTTAACCCACGAAATTTTGATGATTTATTAGAAGGAATTTCTGGAGAAAACTGATTAGAACAAAGGTTAAGAAAACTGTAGGGTTCTTGATGATTAAATGAAATATTAGGTTGTTTAATCATGTTTATTGATGTATATACGCATGCTGATCGTTAAAGAAACCTGGAATTATGTTAGGAGGTAAGAAGTAGACTTTTTGGGTCAATTAGAGTTGGGAAATATGAGTTTTGATGAAGAAACCTAAGCAACCCCGTCACTGCAGTTTCTGCAGAATTTTCACAGACCTGCTCGATCGATCGATCGACCCTAGATCGTCGATCGATCGAAGGTTCGATCGGTCGACCCCCAGACGTCGATCGATCGACCCTCCCTGGCAGCCTATTATCCCCCTGTTTAATTAGTTGAATTAATGTATCGTGGAATAAACCTTGGGCATTCTAAATAAAATGATTTGGGAGATATTGAGGACCAGTAGAGTATATGGACATATGTTAGAACCTTTAATCTTCAACGAAGAGGGTAATTATGGGATATTTACTTATTTTGATGATTTATTAGAAGGAATTTCTGGAGAAAACTGATTAGAACAAAGGTTAAGAAAACTGTAGGGTTCTTGATGATTAAATGAAATATTAGGTTGTTTAATCATGTTTATTGATGTATATACGCATGCTGATCGTTAAAGAAACCTGGAATTATGTTAGGAGGTAAGCAGTAGACTTTTTGGGTCAATTAGAGTTGGGAAATATGAGTTTTGATGAAGAAACCTAAGCAACCCCGTCACTGCAGTTTCTGCAGAATTTTCACAGACCTGCTCGATCGATCGATCGACCCTAGATCGTCGATCGATCGAAGGTTCGATCGGTCGACCCCCAGACGTCGATCGATCGACCCTCCCTGGCAGCCTATTACCCCCCTGTTTAATTAGTTGAATTAATGTATCGTGGAATAAACCTTGGGCATTCTAAATAAAATGATTTGGGAGATATTGAGGACCAGTAGAGTATATGGACATATGTTAGAACCTTTAATCTTCAACGAAGAGGGTAATTATGGGATATTTACTTTAGGTTGTTAGATTTATGAAACTTAAGGGTGAGGTGCGTAAGAGAGTTACGTTGGAATCAAATGAAGTTATTTACTAAATTTTAGAATTGTAAAGTTATAACCCATGAGTATTAGGTAATGAGTGAGAAAACCCTTCGAATTAAGGTTAGAGGCGAAACCTTTTACGTTATACTAATAAGGTGAAATTTAGGACAAATGTTGTAATTATGGGTAATGAGAGTGACCTATATTAATATGATGAAATCGGTATATTTATATGAATGTGTGTACATATATTATATACATGTGAAAAACGTACCCGCGCTACTTGCTATCCCTGAGGTTACCGCGCTGGGACGATCGTATCCTGTGTTGCTTTATGGGGATATTGAATCGTACCCTAGAAGATAGAGATCCTAGGTACGGGCTATTAAATTGATAGTCGGACGGTCCTAAGAGACGTGTGGGTATGTACTGACCTCTTGGACTTGGAATCTATGCTTCGCCTCAACGTTGTTTTGTATATGTTAATACAGTTCGAGAGTGATTCCGAACTTGTATTTCCCTTTTATGTGAGCAATACGGGGATTGGATAGCAGAGTATGCCCGCACCATAGTTTAGTTGGGGTGCCATTATATATATATTTTATGCGAGTAGTTAATATATATATGAGGTTATAAACTTTGAACTGCCTACTGTGATTTGATAAGTAGAACATGGTTGTTGACTCAAATTATTAAATACTTGTTTTTGTGAAAATATGAAAAGGTACGGGGAAATCTTATAATTTAATGAAGCTAAAACGAGAGGAATACTACATATTGAAAGTAACCTTTTTATAACATTGTTATCGTTCAGTTTTTGAAAACATTTGAGTAAGTTAAGATAAACGAACCATTGGGAAGGCTAGTACGATAGGAGTGCACATTAGAAGAGAGGTGAGTATTTCTCAAGAGAGAGACGAACTAATATGATGTTGCATTGGCCTGTATCAATTTAAATACTTGCTTAACGTATTCTAAAATCAAACACACTTTCGGGCCCTGACCCGTTTCCTTTTCTCTCTCTCTCTCTTGTATATATATGTATATTTTTCAGGTGCCCAGCCACAGGGGCGTCTTGCTTAGGATTCTTTGAGAAGTACGAGCTGCAGCTTAGGTGGGAGTTGCAGGTCCCTTGAGTAGACGGCTTCTGTCATTGACTCCACTCCTATTACTCTCATTTATGGGGCACGTGTCGCCCTTTTTATCATTTCATTTATTGTTGAGGATTTTTTTATATTTCAGTTATTCCAGTATTGTTTATGGGATTTGTTTCAGGATGGTTTATGATTTTAGCTTTATATTATTGACATTCGATTGGTGAATGTATGGTTTTATTTAGATTTCGTGGTGTGATTCTATATTGTAGAAATGTTGTTTTGTATTAATAAAAATCTTTTCTTTAATTAAAATTTGGAAGTTCGTATGAAAAATGTTTTGACACTTAGCTTAATTATTTAGGGTGTTAAATTGGAAAAATTATTTTTTATCGACAGTGATGCTGAGAATGGACCAACTGTTACCTTGATTTAATTTAATAAAGGAGTGATCGCCCGGTATTTAATTAGGCGGGGTGTCACATTTCCATGACTATACATCAACCATATAATTCCAATTAAGTCACATTCCATAAAACATAGGTAAAGGCAAAACAATGATATACATGTTGATAAAGTTACAGACATTCAACCGTAGGAAATACCTTATGAGGAATTTATAACCAAAGTCAAGTAAACATGAAATTATACTCCTCAATGTATATACACATGAAACATGTACTCAAAGTACTCTTTGTAAGGACGAAATACAAACATTCATTCAAGGGGTACCCAGTATGGCCTGAAATTATTGTCTTACCTACTTAACCATACTATATTCCTAAATTGTACAAATACAGGGGTCCAAACTCATCAATATAAAAACATATATGAATATACTATCCAGTACAAGTGACGGTGTAATTTTTTCAAGTTTCCTAGGGCAAGTTATGGCCATTTCTTTACAACACGAGAAATCTTCCCTACAAGCTCCTCTATTATTCCTTCAACTTCCAAGAATTTTCATAATTTTTATCCAGCATAACTTTCAATGATTTTCAACCCATTTTTAGTACACATACTCAATAGTGCAGAATTAAAGTTTCATAATTGTTTGACTTCATTTGCTATCTCAAAAGTTTGACTAAACTCAGGGCATACCAAAATGAAGTATAAAAACAGAAATCAAGTACCAACTTGAAATCATCATTACGGACTAACCACAAGGAGATAAATTCTAATTTTCAGATATGATATGAATATATGAGTCTACTTTCATTTTCAATTAGAATTTCTCAATTACAGTAAGCACAAAAAGAGATATGCAAGTTTGAATACAAGGGGTTTCAATACAAAGCTATTTTTAAGGGTTTATGCATTCAACTTAACTTAAACTTGCATATATTCATACATATGCACCCAAGCATGAAAGGTCAATAAATAAATCAAGGATTTGTATCATATAAATCATAAATATATCAAAAATAACAATATTTGCAATTAGGATTACCTTCGGGACGTTTACGTAATTTCTACGGATTTTTCTACACTTTTTCTCCTCACTTTTCTTCCTAAACTTCTACCTTCTCTTTCCTTAAGCTTAAAACCCTTTCATGGCTGATTTTGGCTGAAGGATAAGTCTATTTCAAGGGTATAATGTCGGCCAAGGCTGCCTCCCAAGCCAACCAATCAAATTAAACCATTTGGTTTAATAAAAGACAATTTACCACTTAAAGGGAATTGACCAAATTGCCCCTTGTTCGTAAATTCGGTATAACTCTTTACTCGGGAATACATTTGATGATCCGTTTATTGTTATTGTGTTACAACCCTAACTCACATGTATACAACTATATAGTTTTCACCTCAAGTCATTTGTAATGTTATAAAGGTCAAAACTAGTCTCTAACAGGAACATTTCTACCGAAAACAACAAAATTTGTGTTTGTAAATGATTCGACCTTTCATGATTTGTGAAAGTAGGATTATAATAAACATAATCACTTAATATTAGATATACTAATATCACATTATTCATATCACATAAGATAAGCATGATTTAAATATAATTCATCATAATTATATTCGGGTTGTCACAACATTAATCTACCAGTTGACTTAGGTTAGGTTTTAGGCTTGGTCCCATGAGGGGAATTTAAGGGCTAAATTAATTAGGCTTAATCGAGAGGAAAAATATAAATTAAAGGATAATTTGAGTCACGAGAATTCGAGATAAAAATGATGACTTAGACCAGTAGGATATGAGTTAGTTACCTATTGATATTATGTATATAATAATGGGCATACTTCGAGTGGTGAGAGATATCCGGGAACGTACAACAAGAAGTATAATTGAAATTTACTAATACCTGGGATATTCAGGATATAAATATACTACGTATGGTACTTGTGATATAGGTCGGGAGTATACCTATGCTAATGATACAAATATATAGGTTGTGTGTATACCTATTGCATAATTCTTATGTGTATGACATACCTATGCTGCTTGCTATCGGGGGGAGGTTTCACATCATGGACGGTCTTATCCTGACGAGCCCCATTGGGTGGATTTCAGACTTGTACCCAGAACATCGGAACTTGGATACGTGTTATCTGAGAGTATGATAGTTTCAATGGTGGACTGGGAGCGTAGGTATGTGCGTGACCCATTTGGCTCGGACTATGTTCGCCTCTAATATATGTGATTTGTATATATAGTTCTAGGGAGATATAGAACTACCTGTCCTTTATACATTGTGTCATGTATCGAGACATGATAGCTGAGTATGCATGCACCGTAGGTCTCGGTCTAAGGGTGCAATATTAGTGTGTGTGTGTGTGTCTGTGTGTGTGTGTGTGTGTATATATATATATATATATATATATATATAATTGAGTGATGAATATATATGCACACTTGTGATTTATTCCACTGTGTGTGCTTAGTAAATAATAAAGATAGTGAAATAAAAAATAACCTAAGTGAAGGGAAATATAAAATCAATTTGGGAAATTCCTAATTGATTTGAAATATAATGGAAAAGTGTGATAAAATATTATATGGACAATACAGGTGAGCATCATATATTAGAACACGTAGTAATATAAATGATTGGACTAGTTAGGCAGGGTAGCATAACTAGGACGGGTTAATAGTAAACGTTAGGCATGCACACTAGTTGAGAGGCGAGACTTCTCAAGTGAGAGATAATGAATTAAAATGTATATAATATCTGCTTTTAAGCATTATAAATACTTGATAAAATGTTTCAAACTCTTTTCTACTTGGGCTCTGTCCCATTTTTTTGTAAATCTATTTTTCTTCCAAATCTATTTGTCATTGTTGTGGACAATTTCATGTCCTACTTTAATACATGCCTCCATTTTCTTGCAGATCTAATGCACTCATTCTTTATCTCAGTCGGGCATGTTGTCCATTTTCGTTTCGTAGTTTTTCCAGGGACATTGTACTTATTTTTCTATTTAGTTGTGGATTTAGTTTTTATGGATTATTCTATTAGAGTTTCAGACTGGCGTGTTTACTCCCATCATATTTTATTTGATTCGGTATTTCATCATTTATGGTATTGATTTATTTAGTATGGTGAATGTGATATTTAATTATGTAACTGTTTTAAGTTATTGCATGTTAATAATAAAGATAAAATTTGTAAATGTTATGTGTGATACTAATTAAATCGAATTTGCAAATTTCCAAGTTAACCTTATTTAATCAGTGTCAATTTTTAATTCCATTTAATTCTTCCCTAAACATACATCTAGGTGTAGTTGATCATGACAACACAAACAAATATGAATTGATGACTCACATATTTTAGAAAAAATCCCCGAAGGGTAAAACCTTTTATTTCACAAATAATACTCACAATAATTACAAGTGAAATTCGCAAAGCATTTACCGCAGAAAACTCTCATAGACCACAACCTAAGTCAATAATGGAATTCCGCAGCAACTCCACAAGAATCGTAATTCGGTCAGCCCAGAAACACCCACGAGTACTCCCTTTAACATGCAGTCACGTCAGCCCAGTACCTCTCTCAAGTGGCACCTAGATCAGCAGTAGATATCTTTTCTACAAGAGAAACTCCACAAAATTGTGTTCTTGGGTTCCAAAACAATTCACATAAAGATTAGGATGATTTGTGAATTGAAAACAAAAGGATTTGAACCCTAAATGAAGAAGACAAAGGATTCTGCCGATTTGAAGTGTTTTCATAAACTAAAACGGCAGGTCTTCTTAACGAAAACGGAGTGGTTTAATAGGCTTTATATAAAAAACTTAAGGCGGCGCGTTGCTCGAACAAAAAAGTAATGTCGCTCGAACGAATTCTTCACACGAGATGTCATGTCGCTTGAACGACTGGCTTATCTCGCTCGAACAAGACAGAAAAATAAAAAAATTATTTTGTCAAAAATTCTCCACCTCAACACTTAGAAAAATTCTTTGACGAAAAACTCCGCTCCAACACTAAAAAAATATCTTAGAAAAATTATCCCAACACTCTAAGTGAACCATTAAGGTATTAAAACACAACTTTACCAAAATTAATCTCGCGGAGGCTTGAATGTTGAAGAACTTTGGTATTCGGATCCGTCTTGACGCACGATTGAACTTGAATAAGTCTTCGACGATTATAGCGGTATATGATATACTCAAATGTAAACCGGACAATAAAATAATGTCCTTACAAATCTCCCCCTATGTCTATGCCAGTACAAAATAAAAACATCTGAATTATCAAATCTAAATGCATATACAAATCTAATTGCCTCCCATAAATCCAAAACTGAAAAGGTACTAAACATGTAAGTCTAAAACTTTTCTTCAAAAATCTTCAACTTCAAATCTTCAAATTTTTAAGCTTTTCTCATCAGTGGGTGCAAAATAATTATCTTCAATATTGTAACTAAACACATGAGAAAAAGAAAATACCTTCGTGACACATCGAGTTTGAAATAATATAAGAATAAATCAATCATCAATAATCAAATCTCCCCCATAATTCGTTCTCCCCCTTTTTATTTGTCCAAAATAGACAAGGAAAATAGATACTCAAAGACATACAAATGTGACAATCAAAGAAAACAACTATGATCATAAAGAGACACTCAAAGACATCCACACACTATTTTTTATTTTTAAATTTTTACACATAAAAATGCAAAAAAATAATTTTACAAAAAAATCACACACCATTAATTTACACTAAGACAACCAAATCATGGAAACATAATGAATGGGTGTGACTATATTCGATATGAAAATCAATGCAGTCACACATAACATATGTGCATGATGAATATGTGTAATCCTAACGAATGAATATCCAAATCATCCTTAGGTGTCAAAAATGTGAATTTAGATGGCATCGTCTTAATCAAATCGACAAATCAAAGTCAAACATGATTTTCACACCAATAACATCTAAAACTATATAACGCTTTTTCATGACTTTGTTAGGACGTGCAAACCCATTTTATATTTCATCCAAACTCTCTCATAAATATTAATGGTTTTTATTTTTCTTTTGATGTGATGAAACAAAAAAAAAATAGGACCATTTTTGGCATAATTTTCTTTTTATTTCCTTTAAATTTTTTCGGGCTCCTTTCATCATCATTGGACCTTAGAAAATATTTATTGTGCCATATTTTTTCTAGTTATGATTTAAATGGTGGTTTGATCACAAAGGATAAATATTTACCTTTCGTAGCCCTTCCCCATTTTTCAAATAAATCACACAAACTCACATTAACAGTTCTTACATGCACTACTTTCATTGTCAAGTTTTATAGCATTTGGTTTGTTTTAAAGACAGAATTAAGATGAAACACATCCACCAACATGTGACAGACAAGAACAATAGTCAAACAAATCCGTGTAAGTGTGAAATAAAGAAACTCATGAGTCAAACATGTAGTTAGTAACTAATCACATCTCAATGACTCCAAACATTGTAAATCACATAAATGAAATGATGAAACATATCAAAACAATATCAAAAGTCACATGGATATGGAATGAAATTATGACTCGGTCGTCCTAAATGTCCATTCATAAACGGTGCAAAACAAAATACAAAATTTTATCTGCCTTTTTCAATTTTTTTTCAAAAAAATTAAAAATCTTTTTGTACCTTTCTAAAAAAATTTCAAAAATAAAAATCTTTTTGGTTTTTCAAAAATTATATCAAAAATGGCAAACATAAATACAAAAAGTACACAAGTCACAACACAAGCAAGAATATAATATGAAGCATAACTTGCCTATGACAAACAAACCATACAAACACAATCATCTATAAGATATAGGAAGGGAAGAATCATGCGCAAGCAACCGAGAATCAGCTAGTCTAGCATCTAGTGCCTCTAAAATTGATTTCCTAACCCAAATAGGTGTGCAACGATGCATGGGGTTTTTGTAAACCAAGGGAACAATAGACTTCAACTTCCTAGGACCTTTTTAAAGATCGATACAAAAAGGCATAAGGTGAACTTTCCTACCACAATATGAACATGTGTAAACGGGTGGAACGACACCTATGGGATGACCTTTTCTAACGTCCTTGCGATTGATTTACCCTCTAAAACAGATAATGGTCTTGGCTTTAACAACAGAAGCATTAGAACACGATGATCCACTACATTGCTACCAACACTACTCGAGTCTATCAAATCATTTTTCAGCTCCAAAATTAATGAATCAAGCAAATAATTAGACTCTTATAATTTTAGGGACTCCTTCTATAAATTTAGATTATTCCTAGAAGGTTATCACATTCTCCCTTTAAATATGCACACTTATCCCTAAGAGTCTCCTCACGTTCCACAAACTCATCAATTAAAATATTTTTATCATCTTTGGCACAAACACAAATCCTAGAATTTTTAAAGTCCTCTAATTCTTTTTCTAAAACTAGGAATCTATCATCACTCTCCTTTTTGGACAATTCTAATTTTCTAAAGTCATGGTCCAAGGAAACACATTTCTCATGATAAAAATCTCTTTGATTTTGAACCGTTTGCAAGATATCTATAGCGAATTTAAAAAAAAAATCTTTTCCTAAAAAATCAATTGCAAGGGTCAAATTCAAACTATTTAAATCATCAAAACTCTGACACATGTCATCAAAGTGGCGAATCCGATTACATAAGTGCTCCACTGAAAAAATTGCGATTTTTCACAAAATAGATTTTTCAAAACAAAATCAATATCCCACAAATTTTGCGAAAATAAGAATACACAATAATTTAGTGTAACTTGCTCCCACACCAATTTGAAAATGTTATGAGTGATAATTATTAAACCGAATTCGCAAATTTCCAAGTTAACCTTATTTAATCGGTGCGAATTTTTAATCCAATATAATTCAGACCTAAAACATGCATCAAGGTGTAGTGGATCATGCCAATACAAACAAATATGAATTGTTGACTCTTAGATTTCAGTAGAAATCCCTGAAGGGCAAAACCTTTTATTTCACAAATAATACTACCAATGATTACAAGTGAAATCCGCAAAGAATTTACCGCAACAAACTCTTATAGGCCGCAATCTAAATCAACAATGAAATTCCGAATCAACTCCACAAGAACTGTACTTCGGTCAGCCCAAGAACACCCACGAGTAATCCATTTGACACGCAGTCACGTCAGCCTAGTACCTCTATCAAGTGGCACCTGGATCAACATTAAACATATTCTCTACAACATAAACTTTACAAAATTGTGTTCCTGGGTTCCAAAACAATTCACATAAAGATTGGGGTGATTTGTGAATTGAAAACAAAGGTATTTGAACCATAAATGAAGAAGACAAAGGATTCTTCTGATTTGCAGTGTTTGCAGAAACTAAAACGTCAGGTCTTCTTAACTAAAACAAAGTGGTTTAACACGCCTTGTATTAAAAACATAAGGCGGCACGTCGCTCGAACGAAGCAAAATTGTTGCTCGAACGACTGCTTCGTGTGAGATGCCATGTCGCTCGAACAATTGGCTTATCTCGCTCGAACGAGAGAGAAAAAATAAAATAAAAAATATTTTGCCAAAAATACTCTACCTAAACACTTCGAAAAAATTCTTTGACGAAAAACACCTCTCCAACACTTAGAAAATATTTTAGAAAAATTATCCCAACATTCTAAGTGTATCATTAAGGGACTTAAACACAGCCTTACCAAAATTAATCTCCTGGAGGCTTGAATGTTAAAGTAATTTGATATTTGGATCCGTTTTGACGGATGATTGAACTTGAATAAGTCTTCAACGGCTGTAGCGGTATACGACATACTCAAATGTAAACTGGGCAATAAAATAAAGTCCTTACAAAATTTGACACGTGCTTTTCAAATACTAGGTGGTTAGTAAATACTGGGCAGAATAAATCTGATTTAGGAAAATTTAGGCTAATTGAAAATGTTCAAAATGTCAAACCTACTTTTCAGTGTACTTTTTACTTTAAGAAAGGTAATTTAGAAAAATTTTATTTTAAGAAATTAAAACAAAATAATATTGACTTAGGCAAAGTTAGGCAACGTAAAACTGATAGAATTAATAAATCTACCAAACCTGATTTTAAATGTGGATTTTGTTCCAAGATAGGACATTTAGAGGAATTATGTTATAAAAGACTATAAGGACAAATTTCCAATCGAGTCATTTGTAGTATTGGCTACATTTTGTTGGACAAAACACTTTTGGGTCATTCCTCATCAAGCTTCATACAACCTTAGAGAATCGATCATCGCATACAAAGTTCACGTGACATCAATATGCACTTCAAGTTCATTCTTCTAACAAAGTATATGACCAAAAATAACTTTATATGTTGGAGTATTTTTTTCATAATGAGAATTTTTCATATAGAGTAATGTTCATAAAAAATTAATTGTCATAAAAATCATTTTTGAAATTAATTTTAAACTCTTTTTAATGAAATTAAAAATCTCGTTCGAAGTTTCTCTGGGTCGTTCGAACGACCTGGATCTAATGACATTCCACAGTCCTCACTGGAAACTCGTTAGAAGCTCGTCAGAAATGTCGTTTGAACGACCTCATTGGAACGATATTTCTAGCGACTTATATAACTCTCCTCTGGAACATCGTTAGATAACTCGTTCGAACGAAAGGTCGTTCAAACGACCTCGTTCGAACAAGATCTGCCAGTTTTGAAATTTTGTAACTTATTTTCCAGTAGTTATTTTAAACAACTGCTATTGTCCACTACTTTTACAGTTTCATATAATGGACAAAAATCAGTTATTTTACACAAGGAAGTTTTACAAACTATTGAGAGCAAAAATTCATAGCTTCCACTTTTCGGTAAAACACACTTTAAAATTTGAATCAAAACCCATGGCATCAACTCGAAATTCAACAAGCACACTTGTGGTGGATCTCTGCAATCAAGAATATTTAAGACGGTAGTTTGGGCTTCGGTGGATACCATGACACGAGTAGTATTGAGAAACGCGTTGGAGCTTCGTGCACTACAAATTCGAAGGTAGAGGACGTCATCAGCATGTCTTGAGTGAGTCAATATCTGTAAGTTTTTTGAGTCCTTTGTAAAACCTATTTGTAGTGGATTTGTCTAGGACCAGCCGTCCGAGATTTTTTCCATTTGGGTTTTCCTCGTACATTGGCGCATTGTGGTTGTGATTTTCGCACTTTACATTATCAAATCACCTAGATGCATGCATAAGATAAAATGGATAAAATTGGATAATTTTATTTCACTTAATCATGTTATCAATCTAATCTCTTTAACTGAAAAATATTCATGCTAACTTCTAAATTTGCAAAAGAAGTTAAAATTGAAATATATCTCTATTTGGCAAATTTTTAATAGCGTTGTCTATGTGTATTCTACAAATTAACCTAAGTACATATAACCTTACGACTTCAAAGGCTGAATACAAATAAAAATATTTTAGTTGAAAATCAACACACCAAGTCATGTAATAATGGAAAATTTGTTGATAAAAGACCTTTCATTGTATTTTCTGTTCAAAATATGGACATCTAGAACAATTTTATTTTAATGGTTGAATTTAACTAGAAGTGAGAATGTTAAATAGGTGAACATTCTCGTTAATACTAGGCCAAATGTTAGGCAAGATTTTAAATGCAACCTTTGTTTTAAAAAAGGTCATTTAGGTGGATTATATTATAAGCATTTGAATCGACACCAAAGTGGTGAATATTTCATGCCCAAGATCGATTTAGAATGTGACTTTGTGGTTAATCGACCAAAATTTAATTCTGCACATGCCCAATTTAAAACTGTTTTTCCAAAAGTTAAGATTAGGTGGATTAAGAAGATGACTCATGTTGCCCAAAGGGTTGTAATGATGTTCCAAACTAATTTATTTTAGTTTGTTTGTTAGTACTTTTAGTTGATAAAAAATTTAAGAAATTTCTCAAGTTCAAAAAGCAAAACTCAAAATTTGAAAAACCAAAATTTGAGAACAACAAAAACAAAGGAAATAGAAAATTCAATAATCCGGTTCCTAAGAAGTTCAACAGAGACAACTTTAAAAAGGATTATTCGAAGAGATGCTTTGAGTTTGAGGGGTGTGGTCATAGAGCATTTGAGTGCCCTACTAAACTTAAGAGACAAGGAAAAGAAAAGGCAGTTTACAATGCCACTCTAAGCGACAGTGATAATGAGTCTGAAGACTCTGATGACTCTACCCATCTCGAAATAATTTCACTACTTTTATGGAAAGTCATGCTAGTAATTCAAGTGAGTCGCTCCCTAATGTTGATAATTCTGAGAAAAATCTTGAGGTTTCTTCCACTCACTCTACTAGTAGTGATGAAAAAGGAAGTGAAAGTGAAATATATGAGAGTGAACTGCAATCCGCCTATTCTGAAATATACACTGACTCTCTTCTATTCAAAAAGTTAACAAAAGATTAACCTTTAAAGTCTTAACTTTAGAAAAAGAGTTGAAAGGCCTGAAGGAGAAGGAGACTTTAGTTAGTCAACTCGAGGCTATCAAGATATCTCTTTTTGATAAGGTAATCTTGGTAGGTGAAGAAAAATATGAATTAATTATGTCCTTGGAAGGTGTCAACAAAGATCTTTAAGAGTCTTCAGAGATTAAAAAATTTCTCGAAGCCAAAACTGCCCAACTTGAAAAGATCTCGAGTCCTCTCGTGGAGTTAAAGTCACACTCAAAGATAATTCAGGAAGAATGGGAAAATTATTTCTAAGCCCTCTTTTAGGATATAAGGAGAAAGGTTATCAAGAGAGAAAGGGCATAGGATATGAAGAGTCATCCAAAGTCAAACTCGAACCCGTAGCTATGTTTGTTACCAAATCTATCCCTCCAAAACCTTTTATTCCTATAATAAGTCCTCCTAAGCAACCTTCAAAAGATAATGACCCTATGTGTGCACTTATTGTCACAAATGGGGTCATCTTAAAGATTTTTGTTACAAGCTTGGAAAGAACTCTCATTTCAAATCTTCTAAACAACACTATAGCTCATTAGCTATTCGTAAGAGCCAAGTTGAGTATCTAGTCAATACTTTTAAAGGTCTAATTGAAGAGTTTCTTAAGTTTTCTAAAGTCCAAGGAAAAAATTCCAATCATGACACTATAACCAACAAAGGAAAGAACACAACTCAAGCTTAGGTTAAGAAAAATTATACGAATAAAGCTTTTGTTGCTCATGTTCCACTTAAGGCTCAAAATACCTCTCAATGGTACTTCGATAGTGGTTATTCGAGACACATGACTGGTGATAAATATTTGTTTACCACTCTTCAAAACTATAAAGATTGTAAAGTCACTTTGGTGGATAGAAGCAAATCTCGAATCATGGGTAGAGGATCTATTGAAATCTCTGGGTTTCCTAAACTTGAAAATTTCCTTTATGTTGATGGTCTCAAGGATAATTTGATAAGTATTAGCCAATTATGTGATGAAAATTGCTACGGAATAGTTCTTAAATCCTCTTTAGTTTGCAATAGTGCAAAAGCCTCGTCTGCCGATCTTTGGCATCAAAGGTTAGGTCATGTTAACTTTAGAGATCTTGATCGATTGGTGAGACAAGAGCTAGTTGGAGGTTTACCATCTCTAGGAAAGCCAACCTCCCTATTTATGGGCCTTGTCAATTACGAAAGAAAATTAAGAATCCACATAAAAAGTTAAACTCAATAACTACCTCTCGTGTCTTAGAATTGATATACATGGACCTTATGGGTCCCACTCGTACCGAGAGCATAGGAGGAAAGAGATATATCTGAGTAATGGTGGATGATTTTTCTAGATACTCCATAGTAGGCTTTCCAATAGAAAAATATGAGACAGTTGATTTTCTCACAATTAAGTGTAGAATTATTCAAAATCAACATGGTGTTACCATAAATCGCTTTAGGAGTGATAATGGAACCGGATTCAAGGAATCCGGTGTAAATGCCTTTTGTGATGAAATACTAATTAAACATGAATTCTTGGCCATTCGAACTCCAAAAAAAATGGTATAGTTGAAAGAAAAAATAGAACGATCCAAGAAAAGTCAAGATCTATGCTCCTAGGAAGAAATATGCCTCGTAGGTTTTGGGCCAAAGTGATTAACACCGCATGTCACACCGTAAATAGGGTTTATTTGCATCATAATACTAACAAAACACCATATGAATTGTGGATGGGCAAGAAGCCTAATTTGGCCTATTTTAAAGTTTTTGGTAGTCCTTGTTATATACTTCTAGATAGAGAACTTCTAGGTAAATTTTACTCAAGGAGTGATGAAGCTATTTTCCTAGGATATTCTCAAAACAGTAAATCTGTTAGAGTTTTCATCTTAAGTAGCTCTAAAGTCATGGAATCAATAAATGTTGTAATAAAAGATTATGCTCCGGCCACATCTATTGAAAATGAGGAAGATTTATCATGTGAGTGTGATGTTGTTTCCAATGTTGAAAATATTGAGTCTCAAAATGACTTAGTTGTTCCCACTACTGAGAAAAAGGATCCTTCTCCTTGCATTCATAACACTTCAAAAATTATAGGAGATCCCGAGGTAGGTGTCAAGACTAGTTCTCAATTAGAAAATGAAGTTACCTATTTTTTCTATACTTCTAAAATTGAACCTAAAAACTGTAAAGAAGCATTAAAAGTTGAACATTGGATTAATGCCATGCAAGAAAAAATGTTCAATTTAGGAAAAATGATGTTTGGAAATTAGTCCCTAGGCCTTCTAATACAAACGTCATTGGAACCAAATGGATTTTAAAAAATAAAATGGATGAAAATGGTGTCATTGTTCATAAAAAAGCTACGTTGGTTGCCCAAGGATACACCCAAATAGAAGGTGTAGACTTTGAAGAAACTTTTGCTCCACTTGCTAGGTTAGAATCGATTCACCTTTTACTAGCCATATCATGTCACCTTAAATTTAAATTATATCAAATGGATGTAAAAAGTGCATTTTTAAATGGTATTCTTCAAGAAGAAGTCTATGTTGAACAACCTAAAGGGTTTGAGAACCCAAAGCATCCTAATCACGTCTTCTTCTTAAAGAAATCACAATATGGCTTGAAACAAGCATCCCGTTCTTGGTATGAAATACTCACTTCTTATCTCCTTTCTCATGGCTTTTTAATAGGGGGAGTAGATATGACACTATTTCTTCATCGTGATGAGAAAGCTATTCTAGTTGCACAAGTTTATGTCAACGACATAGTGTTTGGTTCAACATGTGATAATCATAGTCAATTCTTTTCAAAAGAAATGCATGATAAATCTGAGATGAGTATGGTAGGTGAACTTACTTTATTACTATGTCTTCAAGTTCGTCAACTCGAAAGTGGGATATTTTTGTCCCAAACCAAGTATGCTAAAGACCTTGTTAAGAAATTTAAACTCTAATATGCTAAACATGCGCGTACTCCTATGAGTTCTTCGATTAAACTTAGTAAGGACACATAAGTAAAGGATGTAGAGCACACACTCTTTAGGAGTATGATAGGTAGTTTAGTTTACCTAGCCGCTAGTCGTCCGGATATTTTCTTTAGTGTAGGAGTCTGTGTCCGCTATCAAGCCACCCCAAAAGAGACCCATTTACTTGCCATTAAATGTATTATCAAATATGTTAGTGGGGCCCTATCTTTTGTAATTTGGTATTCCTTCGACAAAAATGATTGCCTATGGGCATATTCGAACGCCGATTGGCAGGAGATGTTGATGGATGCAAAAGTACTTCTGGCGATTATTTCTATTTTGGAAGTGAACTTGTCTCATGGATGAGCAAGAAATAAAATTCTATTTCTTTGTCCACGGCGGATGCCGAATACATAGCCGCCAGGAGTTGTTGCACTCAACTCATTTGGATGAAACAAATGTTGGAAGATTACGGTATTTCTCAAGGAACTATGACTATCTGTTGCAATAATACTAGTGCAATTCATATTTCCCGTAATCCAGTTCAACATTCTAGAACCAAGCATATTAGGATCCGTTAACATTTTATTCGTGACTTGGTTGAAGAGAAAATCGTTTCTCTAAGCTTCGTTTGTACCGATCAACAATTAGTTGATATCTTTACCAAACCTTTAGATGCCTTTAGGTTTGAAACCTTAGGAAATCAATTCTTCTATCTAGTTTAGGTTGTTTCTCTTGTATATTTTAATACCTATGAACTAGATTATTTTTGTATATATTTTATTCAAATTTTCAAAAATATTTTTTTTTGTTATTTTCAAGGAAAACGGGAATGGTTAGAAATTCTTTCACAAATTTTTGTCCATATGGCTTTGTGTTCGATGTGTTCGGATCACTATCCTATTTCATGTACACGTGGCTTTCGATGAGTAGTCAAGTCGAACCTCATTTCTCTTGTGCACAAAAATGCTCTTTTATGATATGTATTTATGTGATTACCTCATATATTTGCCTTCTTGCACACATTTTTCACGAAATCTTGTGGATATCTGTTTCAGATTGTTATCGTAAAGTGAGACTTGGTGGTGTCTTCTCAATCTTAGTCACATCTCTTATAAGCAATCTAAATTGTGCATGATCATCCATTGCCTGGATTGAAACAAAAAGTCATTATATTCATCCGGTTGGTTAATGTTTATAGCAATGATCTCGTACTGTGGAAAACGAAAAGTTTTTGCGTGAATAGTCTCCATTTGCACAATAGAATAAGTGCCTAAAATTGAAGCATTGAAAATGATATATAATGTCAAGGCCAAAAGTATTTAGCTTGATTGATTCTTCAAAAAGAATATTCTCAATCTATAGTTGCTAGTGGGAGATATAAGTTGAAGATCAATGGGCATGCACATTTATTCGATTCATTGTTTTCTTATCGTGACAACATTGGCGAGAGAATCATCTATCTTGTATGCGTGGTGCTTTAGTGTTTGAGTGTCCAATGGTATTTCTTTATTGACACAAGGCTGATGTGAGTCCATATTGCATTTATATATTGTTTGGCATTCCGCACTTGTACGTTGTCTTGGGTAAAAACTCTCACTCGCATTGGTCACACCCCTACATTTCCACTCCCATAGTTTGGATATGTCTTCACAAGCTAGGACTATTAAAATCCTCATTTTGGCAAATTTTTGGCCTTCCCAATTCCTTCTCTTATGCTATTTTAAGCCTAATTTATTTTTCTTCTTTTTTAAACAGAGGGATTTTCGTCAGTAAAACTCGTTCGAATGAGTCTTTGAATGAATTGTCTTCATTCCTTACTGGAACCTCGTTTGTATTGTCGTTCGAATGAAAAGTTCGTTCGAATGAATTTCCAATGAATTTTTTAATGAACTTCACTATATGTTTCTAGATTATCATTGGAAAGAAATCGTTCCAACGACATATCTCGTTCGAACGACCTGGGTTAAATATGGGCGGTTTCTCTTTCCAAAAATTTCTGCCACCTCTCTTTTTTCCCTCTTTCCCATGATTTCTCATTTCCCCATTTCCCCATTTCCCTAATCTTTTGCCATATCTCTCTCCTCCCATTTCCTCTTACTCTCATCTCCCTGCTCCCAGTCAAACACTTTCCCTCTTCCCCCATACTCCGTTATCTCCTACGAATCTACCCTCACCCTACATCACTCTTCTTCCTTCCTCCACCTCACTCATTTCCCCTCTTCACTTCGTACCACTGCTCGGGTTCCAAGGTTGTTCTCCTTCCTCTTCTCATTTTCAATATTGTCTTCTTCTTTTCTTATATATATGTATATGTATATATATATATATATATATATCTACTTTTTGGGGGGGATATATTATTTATCCTTATTTTTTTTGCGTGTTGCCCCTATTTAAGTTGAATTCCATGAACGTTATCATTTATCTTAAATTAAAACTCGTTTTAATTTCGTTGAATTTCTCTTGAATAATTTTTTTAATTTTGTTTTAGTTTTATCTCTAATGGAGGATGGGATTATTGTTGATTGGTTTGTTGGCTTGTTGGTGTGTTTAGCGGTTTGGTTGGAATTTTGTTTGGGTAGGTTCTAGTTAAGCCCTTTTTCTTCTTTAGCATGGACCCTCGTAGCCGTCGCATTAACGACTCTCCCGAGGAACGCTCATCTTCATCCTCATCCGATGAGGATACTAGTGTCAATGCATCCATCCCTGATCTTAAACTACGTTGGGGGATGCTCACCAACCACACACAATACCATACCCAAGTTTTTCCACTAGGTCTATTGTCCGTGAAAAACTTATCAATCTCGCATCCCTCGTCGGCACCACTGCCAACTCCTAGATCTCAGACTTAGGTTGGGACCCCTTGTTCTCCCTCACTGACACTATTTTTTCCGATCTTATTCGAGAAATTTATTTTGGGATGCATATTCAGGAGGATCATATTTACTCTCGAGTGAGAGGTCGAGAGATCATCGTTAGTCCTGACTCCATCGCTCGTATCATCTCTTTACCCCGTGTTAATAATTCATCCTACCCTTGGGATCCCAATTCTCGCCCTGACCCTAATCTAGTTATGAGCATCGTGTGTAGGATTACCCCTTCCGGCATTGTTACCATTTTTCACAAACATTTGTATTTGTATTTTATGGCCCCTAATTGGATTCTGTGTGCTTGTCTAATTCCCCCTGCCAACTCAACTCAAATCTCTAAGATTCACGTGGACCTTATGTTTGCTATTAGAATAAGGGCTTCCATCGATCTCCCTTCCTTCCTTTTTCTTGTCATTAGGTCGGTTATAATCCTTCCCTCCTGTCCCGCTAGACAAGCTCTCCCCTTTGCCACTATTATTACCCATTTTTGTCTTGCCATCGGCTTCCCCCGTATTCCCACCGATGTCCCGGTGACCCGCTACCACACGATTGATATATCCTATGTTAGTAGGTCTCGTGGTCACTTACCTCCCGATACTCCTCAACTCACTTCCTCTAACTCCGTATCTTCTCAATCCGCCACTTCCTCCACTACTACCCTTAGTAGGCATGCACCCTCCTGTGCCACTCATAGACCATCTTCTTCTCATGCTACCACACCCATTGAATCGAAGGATATTCGGTTT